>FR990114.1:15771666-17103750 GCA_905404275.2 Hedya salicella
CAAAACTCTTGAGACATCATGTCAGTCAAAAAATGTTTATCTTTCGAAATAACCTTTGTTTATTGTAAGTTATTTCGAGTTTCGTATTTATGGTAATTGCAATTTGTTATCTTGATGCAGATTTTCCTTCATTCTGACGTCAACGAACTCTACAAGTACGTGCCTAAGGAAATGCTCCCGACAGAATATGGCGGCAATTGCGGATCCATGAATGACCTTCACAGTAAGTAATTGAACCTTGAGAATTGCAGAACGAGGCATTGATATTATACAATACAATACAAATATTTATTATTTCACATTTTAGATACATAGAAATATAGAACATGACACTGACTTTCGAATAAGCAGAGGGAAACAAAAGGCGGTTTTATCGCTAAATAGCGATCTCTTCCAGACAACCTTTGGGCAGTGGTATATTATATTCGGTGTCTTGGAAAATTGAAATTTGGTTGCCATATGGCGAGGCTGGCGTCAGTGGTACCTACCTATGTTCGATGTGATTCGTCAATTGTGGCGCTCAAAAGGTTAATAATGGAGGACAATTCCATACCCTCCCCCTCCCCCTCTACCATCCCCCAGGAGACCATTTGCAGTCTCTCTATTCCTCTGAAATCCTGCGACCTACTAAATTGCAGGCAGGATTTGAACCTGCGACCTCTTCTTTAAGGCAGTAGTGCTCTGACCAACTGAGCTATCACAACTTTACGTACGCGGCTCGAAATTTTCGAACACAATCCAGTTCACACTAGTAACGCCCTCTATATCTTATTTTTTTTTAAATGCTAAGCGCATTGGCCCGACTCTAAGACTTGCGTATTACGCTACGTGTTTTTTGTAAATTTATCTTTTCTTTACATCAAAACAAACAGTAGCAAATATGAATAAACATTAGTTTGACATTAATAACATAACGTTAATGACAATGTGATTACATTAGGTAAGGAAAAGGAATAGGGATGATGAATAAATTTTAATTATTAGTCAGTCATGTAGATTAAGTAGTTTCGTAATCAAAAATCAGGGCCATAGATAGACAAAATGTCGCATGGCGTTTCTTCATTTAGATGGCGTTGCATAACTTGTATATACCTGGGAAAGATATTTTTTATAACGATTGCTAGTCCACTTTTTTATTTTTCCATGTTGTAGGATTACAACCTATCTCTTTAAATCATCATCATCATCATCATCATTTCAGCCATATGACGTCCACAGCTGGACTCAGGCCTCCTCAATAGATTTCCGTATAGGCCGGATAGAGGCGACCCGCATCCAGTGAGTCCCCGCAACCTTAACCAGCTCCTTCGACCTCCTTGCGGGTGACCTTCCACGCTGCGGCAGCAAACGCGGTCTCCACTCGAGAACCCTTCTTCCCCAACGGCCATCGGTTCTTCGAACTATGTGCTCGCCCCATTGCCACTTCAGTTTGCTTACCCTGTTTTCTATGTCGATGACCTTGGTTCGTCTACGAATATCCTCATTTCTGATTCGATCTCTTAGACAGATTCCGAGTTATAGCCCTTTCCATAGCTCGCTGAGTGACTCTGAGCTTCCTCAAAGGTGCGTCCACATTTGTATCATTTGCCCGTATCAGATCATCGCCGCGTGGCATGATCGCGTGTCACGATCACGCGTTTGGACGTTGCGCCGATCGAATCGCTCGAAGTCCATTTTGCTACGCGTATCACACAGTTATATCGGACGAGTACGGCATGATCGGCGCGCCGACAGCAAGCGTCCAAGCAGCGCGATACGCAGTCATGCCACGGCACGGTGATCGGATACGAGCAAATGATACAAGTGTGGACGCACCTTAAGAAGCCTAATATAGAGACCACGTCTCGACTCCGTAATCATCACCAGTAATAAGTACTGGTTGTCTTTCATTTTTCGTTCGTCTTCAAACACTGAAGTATCCTGAAGACACTTCGCAGTTTCCCAAACGCTGGCCATCCGAGCTGTCCTCTTAAAATAATAAATACAAAAGGGTTTACAAATAAAGGATATGGTTTTACGGAACCGACGATTGAAACGGATTCGACTCACACTCTTTAACAGACGTTTTTTTTTAACAGACTGATGTCAGTGATGTCAATTGATAAAAATAAAAATATTTTTCTACATGCGCTTTTTTATTTTAAATTTGTTTTTTTTTTATCTTATGAAGACATATACTGTGGTAGGTAGGTAGGTAGTCTCTGATACATTAAAATTAAATAAATACATACTATTCTTTCTGAAAAAATTAACTTTACAATTTGTTTGGTAGGTAATATTGTTCGATAATATTCAGCGTATACCTAAGTACTTTTATAATTCATCTACACTATTATAAAGTAAAGTCGTAAAAGTAAAATGTCCCTATACATTGAAGATATTTAAAAATAAGTTGAACGGACTATTTGGAGGTCACTGAATCAAGAAATACGTTTTTTGGACTTTTGTATGTTTGTATGTATCGTTGTGGCTATTCATATGCGTGTGGTTTTGCATCCGTCTAATAGTTACTGAGTTACTGGTATGTGCCTTTAAATCTCGTCTTAACCCTTTCTCCTCAGATTCATGGGTGAAGAAAATGGACGAGTACAAAGGATGGTTCGCCGAGCACGAGAACATTAAGGCTGACGAGTCGCTCAGACCGGGGAAGCCCACAAATTACGACGAACTCTTCGGCATAGACGGCTCCTTCCGACAACTCGTCATCGACTGAGTAGCGTAGCTTTATACAGCTGGTACGAATGAGAACGATCCTAACATCTAGATAGGTCAATTTTGATAAAAAACTTCAGAAATTTCGAAATGATTCAAATCAAGAAATAACTATCAATTTAAATTTTACTCCTTTCTCTTCTATCGTTCCTTACTAATCGCGATCTGGCTAATTTTACAGTTTTGACTACCAGCCCCCAAAGTCTCGGTCCAAAATCTGGTTCCTAAGACCTTGTTTTCTTACTCTCTAACCTACTAAGCACAAAATATAATGTTTAGCTACCATATTCACATTTTTAAAAGTAAAATACTCCTTTATAATAGATTGTTATTGTGTGTAAGCCTGTTATGACACAAGACACTGGTTTGAACCCAATCAAGCTCTATTTTTTTTCAGGTAAAACTAATACAGACAGGATAATTATATTTCGAATAAACGCCTTAGATCGTCTTTTGTTTCGTCATTTATCGACGTTTAGGAAGTCTTACTTGAATTTTGTGCTTGAAGTGTTCTAAATTCAAATTTGAAAGGATCGTTGTCATTCGAATTTAGCGTTATAGTTTTAAACCCAGCTAAGTTCAAAAGGCGTTCTCATGCATGTACATGCAATTATGCGCGTATTTTTAATTTGGCAGGGTTTGTTAGCGTCTCTCTACTGTCGCTTCACTCAGTTACCATTTAGTTCGTTTGGTGCTCTTGTATATGGACCAAATATTTTGTGGACCAAAGCCCAATGTCTTTGCTCAATGTTTGCGGTGATATGTTTGATGTTTGCTTTGAATAGTTTAAGCATTTGGACCAATAAATACTCTTTTTTTATTTCTTACTTTTAATTGATTATATCCACCCAATACATCTTTGTATTAAGAAGACTTAAATGGTTCTAATAGAAATTCAACAATGGTAATTTAATTCTAATGTCTAGCAATGTATAAACCGATAATAGCCGTATTGACACAATTATTCAATTAAATTGTAGGGAAATACATATAGGAGAAATCTCATGAGAGAAAAGGATGGGGCGAGAAGTTCAAGTAATGGTCGTAGAACTGATGGCCACTGGGGTCAATGAGTTCTTGAGTGGGTACCATGCACCGGATGACGCAGCGTAGTGGACCGATGACCTGATAGTGATGGATTTTAGTGATGTAAAGTATTTTTAGAGCTCAAAATGGGAAGATTGAGGAGGCCCTATTGTAAATAAATAAGACCAATTGTAGATAAGACTATTGTAAATGAAATCTAAACTTTAAGAATTGGCTAATTCAAAATGGTTAAGTCCAGTAGCTTGCTGGTTAAAAAGAATATGACTAACAGTCTCAACTGACCCATAATATTTAAAGAATTATCTCGCAACTCAAATTGGCGTAGAATCTCGAGTGATGTTGAGACGGAATATTTCCGTCTCTGATAGACTAGTGAATATATGGGCATATAAAAAAAAATGGCCAGCCCTAAGACGAGATCAGCTGGAAGACGGGGAGCTCCCGGAAGCTGTGTACGTAAAACACGTTCGTAAAAAATTGACGATGAAACTGTTGGTCTTAGTTTAAAAGATAGTGATGGTTGCATACCCATACCTCCATCATGTACTACGTTTCAAGTGACAAGGGGATACGGAGATGTGGAGCCTCGTATGTTACCTTTTATATTAAGATGGGCTGTTACTGTTCACAAGCTACAAGGTACCACCCTCGAGAAAGCTGTGATAGACCCTGATAAAAAGAATTTCGCTAAAGGGCAAATATATGGTGCACTAAGCCGTGTCAAAACTTTGGAAGGCATAGCGTTGTAAGATTTGGACGCCAACAAATTATTAAATCGACCACATGATGAGAAATCGTTAAGGGAAATAACAAGACTACGAAATCTGCCTTCTGACGATCGAAGCCACACATAATACACGACTTTTATGACTTCTACGACTCTTATACGGCACTTACAGCCATATTGCATTCTAATGTCAATTGCTCACGACCTTTAGCTGAACGTTGCTATTCCAGAATCAGGGCCGTTAACCGTTGAGGAGTTCTCTGGTTCTCCACTTTGCTACCCTGATCTTAACCAATTTCTGCCTCTAAGCAAAATATGATCAATAATTATATTGCGATTAGTGAATTAAATAACATTGGTTGAGCCCTAATTAGTGACTGGTGGCTTGTGTCTTCATCATCAGTTTTTCTTCACCAAATGATGATTTTCGAGTGTAAATGCTTGTTCTACTTTAATAAACACCAAAATCGCCATTGATGTGCCCATAACATTTGAAAATTCCTTCGATCCTCATCGATCTCATCATCAGATCTTCACCAAAATTTTATAGGATCAACTTGGAGATTCCTACTCTTAACTGAAAAAATAATTTTCTAAATCGACTTGATATCCGCGAATTAAATAACACTGGTAGAGCCCTCAGTGGTAACTGATGACTTGTGTCTTCATCATCGGGTTCTCTTCACCAAATGGTGATTTTTAAATGTAAATGCTTAAACTACTGTAATAAATACCGAAATCGCCATAGATGTGCTTATAATATTCGAGGAATTCCTTCGATTCCTCATCGATCTCATCATCAGATCTTCACCAAAATTTTATGGGATCAACTTGGAGATTCCTACTCTTAACCGAAAAAATAATTTTCTAAATTGACTAGCGATCCGCGAATTAAATAACACTGGTAGAGCCCTCAGTGGTAATAGTAACTGATGGCTTGTGTCTTCATCATCGGTTTCTCTTCGCCGAATGGTGATTTTCAAATGTAAATGCTTAAACTACTGTAATAAATACCGAAATCGCCATAGTATTCAAGGAATGCCTTCGATTCCTCATGGATCCCGGCATCAGATCTTCACCAAAATTTTATGGGACCAATTTGGATAAACCTACTCAAGAAAAAAAAAAAAAATCCAAATCGTCGCGTAAATGACGGAGTTCTGAGGTAACAAACATAAAAAATTAAAAAAAAACAAACAAAAATACAACCGAATTGAGAACCCCCCTCCTTTGTTTGAAGTCGGTTAAAAAGAAACGATTCAGTGACCTACAAATAGCCAGTTACAATAAAAAAAAATTGAATATTTCTTCAATGTACAGACATTTCATTTGTACAACTTTATAATATTTAGTATAAATAAGAAATGCAGTTGGAGATGTATTTAAACTTAATGTCATTATATGGCCACTATAAAAAAATCCGATATTGGCCATACTAACCAATTCTAGAATTGCAAGCCCTACTGGGCACGATACGAGCACCCTACGCAATATCTGTTGAAATGAACTTAAATCAATCATAATTGGAATTTGCACGCAATTAACCAACGATTGGAAACATCGGCGCCGGCGCAACCGGAAGGGGTCGTCCGATTGCCACGCCAAGTAGAGCGTGGACGAATTAGGATAGGACGATACTGGTACACGTAACAATTGGTTACGAAATTATTAAACGACAACTAGATAGGTACTATTTAAGATTTTATAAGTAAAGTAACTCGGATCTTCAGCACCCACAATATTGTTCTTTTGCATATAGAGAGCGGCTAGACAGTGACAGGTATACTGTACATCCTGGAAAAATGTACGGTTTCCGACAGATAAGCAATATATTAGTTAACGAAAGCGAAGCCGAGGAAGAATTCTAAAAGGCCACAAAATGTTTAGTTTTCTGAGAACAACATTGTGGGTGCTAAAGATCCGAGTTACTTTACTTATGACCTTTAGATAAAAACAGCCGGATATCCGGATAGACATACCAAAGCATTTTTGTCCAAGTTTAAACGGAGATGCTTCGCTCGTTAAGCCCGCTCGGTCAATAACTACGATATTGACCTTGGGTGCACTTAGGTTACTGTAAAAGGTATAATTATTTTTAAAAGATGTGATTATTGTTCGACAGTAAATGTACAATGTATCTTTTGATTTCACGTTTATTATTTATTAGTTTTGACCCGCCGCTTCGCTCGCTTTGTCGGCGATACATGATATGGTATGGTCCATCTGTGTGCCAAGCTTCATCTAGGTAATTATGATTTTTGATGTTAACGAGTTACTAGCCCCGATGCAGACGAGTTCGTCCAGTACTAAACAACAATCCAATTTATTTTAATATTTATTATCTTAGATCGAACAACTAAGTAATCGGAACAATAATAGTATTTTACATGTTTAATGTAGTTTATTTTCATTGTTTTATATGAATTCTATGAAGCTTTTATTGCACAAAAAAGGGCTCTTAAAATGTTTTGTCCAAGTCAAAGAGTGATCACCAATTACTCTTGACTAATGGGCTCGAAGCAGAACTGTCAGCATATAGCTATGCCGTGTCGCTTTCCCTAGTAATGGACATTTTTACGCTTGTTGAATTCGAAACCAAAAATAGTTGTATTACACGATATTGAAAGAATAACGGGTATCATCATCATCGTCATCATCATTTCAGCCGTTGGACGTCCACTGCTGGACACAGGCCTCCTCAATAGATTTCCACATGGACCGGATAGAGGCGACCCGCATCCAGCGAGCCCCCGCAACCCTAATCAGGTCGTCGGACCACCTTGCGGGTGGCTTTCACCCGCTACGCTTGCCGGTACGTGGTCTCCACTCGAAAACCTTCCTGCCCCAACGGCCATCGGTTCTTCGAACTATGTGCCCATCCATTGGCACTTCAGTTTACTTACCCTGTTTGCTATGTCGGTGACCTTGGTTCGTCTACGGATGTCCTCATTCCTGATTCGATCCCAAAAGTTCCAAGTCCATTCAGAATGGCAGTAGAGTAGCAAAATTGAGTGAAGGTGAAGTCAACAACCAAATGACGACACGTTAGGCTCAGTGAGTTGCACAACGGCCTACGAAGCTGGTGGTCCCGGGTTCGAATCCCGGCCAGGGCAAGTGTTTGTGTGATGAGCACGAATGTTTGTTCCTGGGTCTTGGATGTTTTCTATGAATTTAAGTATTATAATTTATCTATGTATATTATATACATCATCGCCTAGTACCCATAGTAGCTTGGCTTAGTTTGGGACTAGGTCGATTTGTGTAAAATTGTCGCGAATATTTTATTTATTTATTTATTTTATATTCAAAATAATTTTACCAAAATGCTTCTTCTGATTGTTCTTACATCGCTGTGGATTTTTAAGAAGAAAAAAAGAAAAAGTTTTACGAACCAATTTAGCGCCTTTTGACGGACACTGGATATTTTATTTTATTTATTCAATCTTTATTGCACAAAAGAAAACTTATCGTACAAAAGGCGAACTTAATGCCATAAGGCATTCTCTACCAGTCAACCTTAGGGCAATGGAGAAAAAATGGTTGTATTTGAAATTAGTTGTTGACATAACCGAAACTGAGAAGCAACGGCTAAATTCATTTCATACGCACTTGCTACTCTAGCGTCATTATGGATGGATCTTCTATAATACTACGCATATAGATAAATTATTATTTGTTATTCAAACCTCATACATTATTTTACATTCATCCATCACACCGGTATTATTGTGGTGAACACATCGCAGTGTGGCGCGTGCCGGAGCGCAGAGTTGATGATGCGCAGTGCGCGCGCCCGACACCCCTAGCACGCGCATCGGGCACGGATAATCGCACTACTCTACTTCAGTCACCAATTTAGTACTATCTATTTTGTGTTGTATTAAATTCAATACGAACTTCAGTAGAGTTAGTAATCGCCTTATCTCCAGCGAAAAGGGTACAAACCCGGCCTGTCCTTGCAAAAACAACAATAAGAGATGATAAACAATGTCAAAGATTCGGATGTTTACCTTATTTTACCTTTAATCAGAATAACTAAGAACATTCTCATGAAGCAATCTTTTTATATCTATTACTATAGTTTTTAGAGTTCCATAGCCAAAAAGGCAAAAATGGAACCCTTATAGTGCAATCATGTCCATCCGTATGTCACAGGTATTTTACTCAAAAACTGCATGATGTATATTGATGAAACTTGGAGTATAGGTGTCTTGTGTAAGCCTCTACTTAGTTTGGTGGTAAAATAATAAAAAAAAATCTAACGAAACTAAGAAAAATTATCTTACTATCAAGTGGAGATGGATGGAGAGGAGAGGATTAGTTGGATTGAAAAAAAGACGAATGAGGAAATGCTTGAGAAGATAAAACCGGATAAATTTTTGTGGTAGGTATTTCTCACTATTCGGTGGAGTACCCGGACATCTAAGAATAAGAAATAGTCTAAATTATAGGGCTCGAAACCGGTATTTTTTCATACTAAATAACCGAAATTACAATTCGTCTTTTCTCGTTCAATACAATACAATACAAATACTCTTTATTGCACACCTCAGATAAAAAGAAATACAGAACATGACAGTAAATAACATTACCGAATTAGCAGAGGTAAACAACAGGCGACCTTATCGCTCAATAGCGATCCCTTCCAGACAACCTTTGGGTATCGGAGTGTTTAAAAGACAATAATTTTAGTTGAACAAGTTCAATTACGAGATTTTCGTATATTTTATTAAAATTCTAGAGCTAGAATCAGGTTTTTGTGATTAATTTATTTTCTCCTAAATACAGTTTTAAAACATTCGAGAAATAGCGTGTATTTTAGTAGTCTAAAAAATACCGTTTTCGTGCCTTGGTTTTAAATCCCATTAAAATCGACCGCCAATTCCAGGGCTGGATTTAAGGTTCTGTTGGCCCTGGGGCACTAAATGAGTGGAGGCCCCTAGTTATTTTCCAAACACATTAACATTTTTTTTAATGTATTATTATTTGCCCTCCCTTAAATACGGCCCGTAGTTCGATAATCGATAAGTCCACGAAAGTGATACGAAACAAATGCTCACAATTTGAACGTCGCACGAATTGGTGTGTTCCTTTTAGGGCTCCGGTGAGTTGGAATTGGAACCAGTTGGGTTCCGCGGATTTTTCACGCGGTGTTGCAACCCGCAAGGCTGCGAGGTAGGTGCGGATGCAAAACTTAGGACGCGTTCACACTGAGGCCTATATATATCGTACCACACTTAAGTGAAATAAACTCAAGTAAGATTGTGATCTGTATAAAACCAAACAAAAAAAAATGAGATAGCGACCGAACTAAACACATAATTATGTAGGTAAGGATTGCTCTCGAAAATCAGCAGATATCCCAAAATTAAAAATACAATGTACCAAATAACAAATAATATTTTGACAGCTCACCTATTGGTGAGCTGTGTTCCTTTTAGGGCCCCGGTGAGTTGGAACTAGTTGGGTTCCGTGCATTTTTTCTGCGGTGTTGCAACCCGCAAGGTTGCGAGGTAGCTGCGGATGCAAAGCTTAGGACGCCTTCATACTAAGGTCTATTATACTACTTATATACAACACGTTAGTGAAATAATGTATTATACTCGTGTAAGGTTTTATATAAAATCAAATGACAGATAACATTTAGACAGCATACGAATACATATGGATGCAAAGCCAAGCTCATATTAACAAGGAAACCTTTACAATATTGCACTTATCTGGGATACTGCACTCCAAAAAAAAGGTTTTTTTATATAAATCTAAATATGTCTACTTGAGTGTGAAGTTAGATGAACCCTGAACATTTTGCGATTTAATAACAAGCAATTGCTGAAACGATAAAAACCCAGGCAGATTTCAAACGAAAAAAAAGTACTTAAATCAAAATCAATCCACCGTTCAAGAGCCACGATGCTACAGACAGACACACAGATACACACATTAAACTTATTAACACTCTACCCACAGCGAGGTAAAAACGCATTTAGGACAATGAAAATGTCTGACAAAATGTTAATTTGGTTTGGGTACACACTTTTATAAAATATCCCATTTTTTAAAAAAACAACCGTATTTATCGAATTACAATGTTTATTACAGTGTCATTAAAATATAAAAAAATATTGACGGTTCTGCAATATCCTCAAACTTAATAGTATAATTTTTTATGTTAATATCATGTAGATTTTTCGGCACTCATCAAAATGTTGATGATAATATAATAACACAAAATTAAAAACGAAATAACAACGTTGTAAACTCTTGCGCCGGTGCTCACCTCTCGCCAAGAATTGCTCTTGCGATTCAGAGAGGTGATGCGGCCAGTGTTATCTCCAATATTTTTTCATTCTATAATCATTCTAATGAAAATTAATAATCAAATCAGTTAAAAATTATATCAAGGACCAACAATTACCGTACTTCGGATCGTGCTCCGATCGCAAGGATATATTATGGCAAAAAGTAGATGGCGCTACTGTACGCAAAAAAACGTAATACAGTAACAATTAATTGTAACATTTAAATACTGTGTCACGCTTGTAAATGTGAAAATTATTCATTGATGGCGTTGTACATACTATGGAGAGCATACCGCAAGGTGAGCTGCCAGGCCAGAAGGGCTATTATTTTTGTAGTATTAGTTCCTTTCATTTGTTTTCTATGTTATTAATTAGTTTGTAATATATTAGTGTTAGTTTATAGTAGGCTATGTTGTGTATAGGTAAATATTTTTAATAAACTTCTACACACGTTGTAAACACACCTTTACTTCCACTAAAGACTGCACCATACTTCATTTGCCTCGTTTAGTTGCCCAAGAGGTTACGGAGCCCGATCGCTGTCTCAGTGCGACTCAAACGACGGAAGCGAGCGCGCGTGCAACTCTAACCGACTGACAGTTGCGCAACATTCGAATTTTAAACTTTAGTGCGAGGACAACCGGTGAAAAGTAAGCCAAGTTTAATATTTCATAACTTTTTAAGTAGATTATTAAAAAAATGGCGGAATTTAGGATGGACTTTATTGAATCTTGATCGGAAAAACTGTAGAACTAATTATCGGAAGGTTAGAGGAAAATGAGATCGTGAATTAAAATTTTCATGGATACTATTACAATGGAAAAGTTTAGACGTACCTACCTAGATTCTTTCCGTTTTATTCTTTGTCGATAGGAATATTGTGCGTGAGTTATTTTAGGTGTAATCTACAAAAAATATCAACTGAAAAAAGTATTGAAATTGTTTGCGGACAACGGATATTTTTTTTTTCGATTTAGAACCCCTTAAAAATTTTAATAAATGCCTTCTTTGTGTATGCCTCGATAAGACTATAGCAAGATTCTAAGACATTCATAGAAAATAAGTATAACACTGGGAAGAAATAAGAAAAGGATAGATGTAATTGTAAAACATGGAGTGAGATTACATTTTATCTCAAAAAGTATTATATTCCCAAAGTATAAACAAAACACACTTGCCAATTTCTTTGCTGTTGGCTATTTCTCCGAATAAATAATCTATTATTGATAAAAGGTAAAGCAGCGGGGAAAAAACTTAATTAGATCAATAAAATTCGACTTCACAAAGATGCATGTGTGCATTTTTCGAGACAAAATATGGTATATGACGGTGTATAAAATACTAACTTCTACCCGCGACTTCGTCCGCCTTAAATTCCTTTATCGCGTATAAAAGCATTTTTCGGGATAAAAAGTAGCCTATATCCTTGCCCGGGACTGAAACTATCTCCGTATCAAATTTCATCTAAATCGGTTCAGCGGTTTAAGCGTAAAGAGGTAGCAGACGGACAGACAGTCACACTGAAATAATAATGAAATAATGAAATGAAATGAAATAATGATCTTTATTCTGTAAGTAGGCCACAAGGGCACTTTTACAAGTCTGACTCTACGGCGTTTCCCAAGAGGAGACCACTGAAGAAAAGAAAGCCGAAACAAACTCAACAGTCAGTCATTTTTTCGAAATAACTCTTATATCTATTACAATATTCGTGCTTAGCCTATCCTAAATATATGTTTTGAGTATAAACTCAATGCGTAGTTCTTCAAGGAAACATATCAAAACTTATAAAAGTAAAAAAAAATCTAGAATATAAAAAAGAAAAATAGAGATTTTTATTTAAAACAACTTACATACGTTTGATATGCCACCTTATAAGAACCGTGTCCCGGTAAAAGTAAATTATTTGGTTTCTGTTTTGGGCCATGCACTTTTGTCTGTTAAATAGTCCTCTACCCTATATATATTGCCATTAGGGACTCTTTTAAGTCCTTTTTGAGAGCTGGAAACGATAATTTCAAAGCATCATCTGGTAGCTTATTATAAAAATGTATACATTGGCCTACGAATGATTTGGCTACTTTACGAACGCGGAACTTTCTAATAGCGATTTTGTTTTTATTTCTAGTATTAAAATTGTGGATGTCTGAATTCTTAGTGAAAGACTCTAGGTTCTTAATAACATAAATAATATTCTCATAGATATATTGGGACGCTACGGTTAATACGTTGATGTCTTTAAAAAGTTATCTTAAGGAGTCACGGGAGTTCAGGTTATATATAGAACGAATCGCTTTTTTTTGTAACACAAATATAGTCTGTATGTCAGCTGCTTTGCCCCAAACCAGAATACCGTATGACATGATACTATGAAAATAACTATGATATACTAAGCGAGCAGTATCAACATTGGTCAATTGTCTAATTTTTCTAATAGCGTAAGCTGCTGAACTTAATTTACCTGCAAGTACTGCTAAATGGGGACTCCATTGCAAGTTCTTGTCCAGTTTTATACCTAAGAATAATGCCCTATCCACCATTTCTAAACATTCACCATTGAGCGATATAGTAGAATCCACTGCTCTAACATTCGGTAAAGCAAATCTAACACATTTCGTTTTCTTAGCATTCAATACCAGATTATTAATATTAAACCAGTCAGGTACTTTAACTAGTACACTATTAATTTCGGCATAGTCTGTTGCTTTCCGGTCAACTTTGAAAATTAATGATGTATCATCAGCAAATAGTACTATATCACAAAGATTTTCTACTATAGATGGTAAGTCATTCATATAAACTAAAAATAGAAATGGCCCTAAGATATTGCCCTGTGTATTGCTACTTTGTAAATATGGCCCTGTGGCACTCCTAGCTTAACTGTGCTCCACTGGATTGGGTTCCATTTACAACAACTGTTTGTGTTCTATTGCTGAGATATGAAGACATAAGGCTTAAGGCATAGACAGGCCATAATGTTCTAATTTCAAAATGAGTGTTCCATGACCAACGCAATCAAATGCCTAAGAAAGGTCACAAAAAACTCCAATTGCATCACAAGAGATTTCTCCCAGATGTTGTAAATATATTTAATGAATACAGATGCTGCATCAGCCGTGGAACGTCCCCTTGTGAAATCGAACTGTTTACTACTAAGCAGTTTATTTCTATTGAAGTGTCCCAGCAGATCCATCAACATTAGTATAGATATCGGACGGAAATTAGTCAAGTCACTCAAGTCACCTGATTTAAAAAGAGGTATCACTTTCGCATTTATAATATTAGTATGGATGACAATTAAATATACCCTGTATAAAAATTACCTATCTCGGTTTCTGCGTTATAATATGACAGTTTAAAAAGGAAAAACACGGACACGGATTTAGCCATTCTTGCCAATTTAACTTAAAACTAATTAAACATGTTTGACCCCAAGACACTCCCTTGCGGGACTCATTAATTTAGGGGAATGTAATAAGATATTGGATAAAAACAACACATTTTAACTGTTAACTTAAATCGATTCCTTATAGAGATAAGTTTACCATTGTACTTATACAGTTTATTAACGTTGATTCTACTAAACTTGATATTAGTTACATGTAATAAGATTGAGATAACAGTCATATCTCATATGCAATTTGACTTAAGTATATGAGATGACAGTTATTTCAATCGTATTCTAATCTCGGTTTGATAATCCATACTAATATTATAAATGCGAAAGTGTGTCTATCTGCCTGTCTGTCTGTTACCTCTTCACGCTTAAACCGCTGAACCGATTTGGATGAAATTTGGTATCGAGATAGTTTGAGTCCCCGGGAAGGACACAACACACAGAAAAAAGACCCTTATCCGCGATTAACGAATTTAAGGCGGACGAAGTCGCGGGCAGAAGCTAGTAAACAATATATCAATACACCACTTTTCGGGATCCCTGAAAGACATCATTTAGCTATGAATGCCACTTTATAATATGACTGTCTGTCTAAATGTTGCGAATTGATACTTCGTACACTGATATTTTGCTTAACGTTAGTCAAGAACGACAATAAAGACTTCCTAATAGTAAGATAAAATAGTCATCCATATAAAAGATTTAAAAATATGTCTTAAGTATAGATATGATTTTACAAGTTAATAATATAGACATAGATAACATCGATAGTGAATAATTGTTTACTATGAAATTCATCCGGATTTAGAAAGTAACTGTTAGTTATCGATAAATTGATATCGACAGGGAGTTCCTTCTTAACGGCCATTTATGGATAATGACAAATAGCTAGCAGTAGTTTAGGCAAAAAATGTATGAGGCACTCAATTTTTTGCATTTATTTCAGTTGATATGAAATTAGTCCATTTGTTACACAGAAACTGATCAGAAATTATCCGCACAAATTCAGGCATTACTATGCGTAATTCCATATTAGATTATTGGATTATAATTTCTTTGTAAATAAAAAGCAAAGGAACAATTCATTAATCTGGAACCTATTTTGTTTTGAGCTGTATTATGTATGACTATTTCTTTGGCACGCTCTTCGTCATACAGGACGTGATGGATTTTGACGTATGAGGTGTCGTTGGATTCGTCTTGGTTATGAGAATGACACATACTAAAGACTAGTATAATACTTTACAGTTCCGTTATCACAGAATACTAACAGTATACTTAATTTGTTAAACGAATAAAACAGCGTAAAACTTAACGAAAAAACTACCGTCAGACTTGGAGTTATTTAGATTAAAACATTAATTTAAACGAACACAATTTTCTATCATTATCACAACACAATAAACGTTGTTTAATCGCGTATAACTATGATGAGTTATTTCGTGACCATACACGTAACGCGACGCCCGAAACGCCGAAGCATTACCAACGAAAGGTAATTAAATAAATCATATTTTCACTTCTCCTGCTCAAAAAGTACGTCATATTAGCTTCGCGAAGCGAGACTAAAATAGTACATCTAGCCCCTAGGGTTTAAAAGAAAGCCATATAATCCCATACAAATTTCTATGACACTGAAAAAAAAATTTGTGGCCAGCTACATACTACTTAAGAATGATTAAAAACAAACAAACCAACCTGATCAAATTGGCCTAAATTTCTGATCGAACTGCTCAAACTGTACTTTTAATTTTTCATGAAATATACAATTTTAGTGTTAAGTCTTTTTATTGTCTCGCAGACGAAGTGAAAAGCAGAGTGTTTAGCACGTGGCTAAAAGCCATTCTGACACTCAGACATATTTGTCCTCGCTCACTTCGTGAGCTCGTCCAAATAATCACTTCGTGTCATAATGGCTTATTTTAGCCCCTTGTCAAGCAATCTTCTATATTATACGCGATTATGCCCTGTTTATTGTGTTGTGATAATATTTGTATGATACTAGCTGCCCGTCCCAGCTTCACAAGGGTGAATTAAGAGTATTAAGACTGTACCATGTAATGAAATATTTATTTTTTAATCTTCCTTATATATCTTCTCACACTCACTTTCTTATATGAAGATTATCAAACCCATTTTTTTAACTTTTTTATGTAATTTTTAGTATATTCTCTTACATGTAAATCTTGTTCAGACAATAATTAACACAACAAAAAAAAAATAGGTACAGTAGTAATTTGATTGATTGATTGATTGACATGTTTCGGTCCATTCCGAGGACGAGTGAAACGCAACACTGCCCTTCTCACATTTTCTAATGGCATGGATCGAAACATCGAGCAGTACTCGGCTTTCACGGCATGAGCAACCGCTAATATAATTCAAATAAAGCGTAAAACTTCTAAAATAAGCTTTATCCTCGACCTACATTCTAACTCAGAACCCCGCATTAGCTTAAAACCAGTTGAAAATTCGAACAACATTCTACTATGGCGAAATAATGTAAGAACAGAACGCCAAATAGATAATATATTATTCTATAATAGAAGGTGCCGGCAAACTTCGTCCGCGAAGGAGAAGAAAATCATTACTCTATTTTTTTCTTCAGCGTAGTCGGGTAACAATAATTCTATAACCATCTGTGGTTGTCTAGCTGGCCGTGTACCAAAAATACGGGTATGGGGATACTTTTTACCCAATGACGCCGATGACAAAAAGAGGGGTTATGATTTTTTTTCTTCCGCGAACAAAGTTGCGTACACTTTTAGTAAGAAATTAGAAAT
This sequence comes from Hedya salicella, assembly GCA_905404275.2. Classification (NCBI taxonomy): domain Eukaryota; kingdom Metazoa; phylum Arthropoda; class Insecta; order Lepidoptera; family Tortricidae; genus Hedya; species Hedya salicella. Next base: position 15,788,635 of record FR990114.1, read on the forward strand.
AAGCTAAAGATCTTATCGTGTCGTAAAGTATAATTACCACGAGACAGGAAACCCATGAGTTAATAAAAGATGTCCTTTACGATTTACATCTAGGTATACTATTGCGAAAATAAAATATCTGTAAGTACATAAAAGATATAAAAAAACCAGACAAGTGCGAGTAGAATCGGAATCGTACATCGAGGGTTCTGTACAAAATATACGCTACAAACGGCCGTATCTATGAAAATCCAATGTTAGCAGATCCCTACTCCTAAGCAAAATGTACGCGGTGTTCGGTCATTTTCGTAGCCATACAAAATCATGACGCTTATTCTGAGTCCGAGCGTCAAACGGCAATAACCCCCAGGTCGTGTACACGCTATACCTATAATTCAGGACTCATAGTAACTGTCATTGCACATCTTAGAGAATATAACTTATGGAGATTACAAGCTGTGTCATTACCGACCAAATTGTTCATGCACTTTTAGCGAGGGGCGAGGTAAACACGTACAGCACACTACGGAAATATTCCTGAATCGACAAAAAATTCGTTATTCTAACCTGCTCACAAAATTTTCACGAAAATCTGTTGAATAATGCCACCATTGTTGCCCAAGCTAAAACAGAGCTACGCTCGCTTGAGAAATAAAGTTTATTGAAATAAAACAATTTAACGGATTATATCGCGTATATTATCTCATTTTTGTTTCCCGACGTTTCGGAAGCTTTCCAGCTTTCCATGGTCACGAGTGAACTGAGAAAAGATGTGTTTTCCTCTGTCAAAGTTACAATTTGTGCAAATTACCCATTTTTTGAAATGACGCATATTTGACGACCGATTTCACTCATCCAGTCTAACGTTGCCTGCTGAAGCTGAAGTTACGGGGATCAAATCCCGATAAGGGCAACTATTTGTGTGATGAGCATAAATATTTGCTCCTGAGTCTTGGATGTTTTCTATGTATATAAGTAAATTTTATCTATTAAATATATTGTCGTTTAGTACTCATAACACAAGCCTTACTGAGCTTACCATGAGACTAGTTCGATTTGTGTCAAAATTGTCCAGTAATATTTATTTGAAAGAGAGAAAGAAAACATACTTTTATTCAACGCCAGCATAAACAAAAAATACAAATATCAAAAACAATTGACGACGCTGAAAGGGGTCACCACTCAGTTTTTTGCCACGGCAAGCCGTGACGCTGATTTTCGGTGGTGCCCTGTAACTTAAAACTAATTTATACCCACCTAGTATATTATCTAAACCTAGACCTAGTGGGTGAATTCACGAACGCCATTTTTACATCAAACCCTAATATTAGTTTTGAAATTGTATTTTTTCGTGTTGCATCCCTTGCATTAATGTGTCCTGTGGCAATAAGAGTATTAGGTATGCATGTGGAGGGATGTTAAGAGAAGGTGTAGACCAAGGAAAAGGTAGATGGATTGCTTGAGAGGTCTTCTTCTTCATCGTAACCTCATTGCTGTGGGTTGCGACCAATTGCGGTCGTTATTTTATTCACCAAGGACCTCCAGGGCGATCTGTTTACTGCAATTCGAATAGACGCCTGCATGTTTGACTGACACGCTTCCTTCACTGCATCGGTCCATCGGATAGAGAGGTATGGAAGAAATAAGTTTCCATCAAAAATTTCATTTTTATGGCAATCTTTTATTGCCGAGTGTACTTTTCTTTGAAAATCCATCGACACGTGTTTCGCCTCTCTACGAGGCATCATCAGGAGATGCAGGAGATGTTGACGGTCCGGCGTCTACTCGAGAATTGATTTCGAAGGCGAAACACGTGTCGAGGATTATACTGTTTGGTGTTGGTTTGTTGTATTTGCATACGTATTTGATTTTTTTGTGGAAACTGCATGAAAATATGCGCATGTGAGCACAATTTATTGTCACATCTAACCAAGACACAAGTTCGCGGAACAGCAAAGGAACTATAATAATGTTCAGTGATATGATAAAATCTTTATCGTATCACTAAACGTGAGACGTAAGAGACTTTATAATATCACTGAACTTGTCTAGTAAAATGATAAAATGAATTGACTTTGCGAGTTAGTTTCGTCAAATCACTGGCGTGTTTCAGGGATTTATCAAATCACTAAACAAATCTGGTGAAATGACAAAACGAGGTGCCTTTTTTGGCTGATTTCGTCATTTCACTAAACTGATTCAGGGATTTAATCAAATGACTGACTTTTACTAGACAAATGATAAAATTGATTTGCCATTTTCACATCCGGCGTGATTTGGTCATATCCCTTAGGGATTTGATCAAATCTCTGTTTTTGACTATTTCCCTGCGACATATACATAGAAAACATCCAAGACTCAGGAACAAATAGTTATGCTCATCATCATCACACAAATGTTTGCCCTTACCGGGATTTGAATCCAGGACCTCAGCTTCGCAGGCAACGTTACTCCCACTGAGCTAAAGTCGTCCTATTACATTGCAACTTAATAAAAGTTTGTAAAAACATGCTGTGCCGACCCCAAGTAACAAGTAAATGGGATAAGAACAAGTGAATGAGGATTTATTTCATTAACTATAGAAAATGAAAGAGATGCAATACACCAATATTTGACGCATATGGTGCAGTGTGGTGCCGGCCTAAGAAGCAACAGACAGATGAAGAAAGAGATGAGTTTAATGGACATTGTTTCGTTACTTCGCCGAAAATATCCGTGAACTTATGCAAAATAAGTGTCAATGATTATCTAAATAGTCATTAACGACATTTTTTACTAATACATGTTTATAGTTAAAGTTAAAATAAAAAGTGTGAAAGATATTGTTTTTACAAGTACGAGCTTACTGGTGACAAGCTCGGTTCTCCATACCAACGTAGTTACGCTCTTATTTTAAAACGACTAGCTAGTTTCAGATACTTAGTGCTTAGAATAAGTTAAGGTATATGCAGGCCTATAATTAGTTTATGTAGCTTCAGATATCATAGTAAAAAAAATATAGCGAATTTAAGTTTATCATACAAAACTTGTTTTTGCTGTATTTCGTTTGTTTTATAAACTGGAGCCATATATACTAATAACAGGCCTAGATATACCTCATGTCATTGTTTATGCAAAGTTTCGTTTTAATCCAACACGTACTTTTAAAATGAGAACGTAACTCCATTTGTATGGGAAGGTGAAATTCGCCCGAGCTTGCGGGGACTCTTAAAGTGAATTTCTTCACTAAGAAACTATATTCTTATAAATACAAATATTAAGAATAGAAAATTCAAAAATCTTGTGGATAACAAATAGTGACAAAATTTGAAGACGCTGACTGGACTCTGTAGCTTAGTTAGCAGAACGTGCGCCCAAGCCAAGGCACAAGGCACTTGACTGTTTCAAATCGAGCCGGAGTCTTGAAATGTTTTCATTATTTAGATCTTTGTATCTATAAGAATAAAGTATAAAATATAATTCCTGACCACTGCCGTGCTTGATAATTTGTGTTTAACTATATTTATATTAAGCAAGGTTAAATGCAACTACAGTTTCAGAAAGCATTTGAGTGGTTTCAGTAAAAAACAAAATTATATTAGCCATCATATAAACAATTTCGGTGGATGCAGTCTGTGCTGGATCGCACCCTGTGGCGAGCTATAGGGGAGGCCTATGTTCAGCATTGGACGGGACGTCAGTAGCTGATAGAAAAACGATTTGATATAGGATGTTTTGTCATTTATTCTCCTTACGTGTTTTTAATTCTTTCCTCCCTGAAATATTAGGTGATAAATAATCTATGTTCTTATCTGTTATTATATACATTTGCTTTTGCATGTATAGATTAAACCTATCTTAGCAAAAGACTCACAGTCCATAAAAAAACTCTTACTAACAAGTAACCTTTGTCACTCTCGCAACTAAGACGAATTTAATGACACCTCATACGTCAAAATCGATCAAGCTATTGCGCTTGTGCGTGCCAAAGAGATAAGACATACGAGTACATAAATTAAATACCCACATATCTATTCTATTATATAGTTGTAAAAATGAAATGTCTGTACATTGAAGATATTTTCAAAATAATAAGAGATACGAAAGATCACTGAATGAGCTAATGTTTTTTTTTTTTTTTCTTGTATATATGTGACGTTGTGGCTTCATCGTGTCAAATCAACTAAACAGATTTCAAGTATTTTAGGTGCACTTATAGCAGATGGTTATAGGATACTTTTTACCAGACTAAGCTGTATAAAAAAAAGAAGGTAATAATAATAAAAATAACTTTTTTCGCTTCTGCGAACGAAGTTGCGTTGGGGTGGAGTAAGTAAGACGGAAGTATGGGAAAGACTGAAATTTTACCGAAAATGCTCTTAAAGGCGTTGAAATAAAGTCTTACCCCAACGCACCCAACATACGAATATTCAAAAATCATAAAACCGCTAAATTAGCTAATCTAAATAGCTAAACTAAACTAATCTCATTTATTTATTTAGCTAAACTAAACTAATCTCATAGATTTATGTTAGTCCATGGTTAGTCCTATTTTGCCCAATACACAGGGAATCCTAGTTCAGGCTTATAAGTACTTGTATCTACCCTAAATTGTTTGTTTCTAGCCTAATAGTTATCATTACTGTAAACTACGTTTTTTCAATAAATTTTATTTATTTATTTTTTCACCAGAATGACGGCAGCTACCCTAGTCCAACCCACGGGAGAGATGTGGAAGAAGATCAGAGTTGAGCTAAATGAGGACCAGAATACCAAAGATCGGGACCTGTCGGCCATTAAGGAGTGGCTGAGGAAGCAGCCACATCTACCTGATGAATTCGGTATGTACCTATAGATAACCAAGTTCACTGATGAGTCAGCTATAGTACGTTACCTACTCGATTCTTACCATCTTAGAATAAGACAAGATATCACATATGACATCTGATATATTCTTACCATAGTGCCATAAAGCATGGAATATTAGAACATGTTATCACATAAAACATACCAGAGGTGAGGCGTGAGGAAAATTACAACGGAAGCCGGAGTTCATTTACTCATATTTAAACTCATATTAAAAGTGTTTATAAGACTTTCCTTGGACAACTCGGTGGGAATAGGCTTATATGGACCCCGCGCCACTGCAGCATACAAAATCTGAAGGGAAAGTATGAAATTGAACCACGCAAAGCCTTATACCCACACTCTAGACGCTTACTTACACATTATGCCTACATTTACTCAAGTTTATTGTGACCCACACTCTAGACCCATACTTAACACATTATGCCTACACTTACTCAAGTTTTTTGTGAACCACACTCTAGACCCTTACTTACACATTATGCCTACACTTACTCAAGTTTATTGTAAATCATCTGGGGTAAGTGTAGAAATATTTCTCACCTTATGTAAATCATCATCTATAAGTGAAAAACCGATGATCGCACCTGAATGAAGACCAAAATACCAAAGACCGGGTCCTAGCCACCATTACGGAGTGGCTGAGGAAGGATCCGCATCTTACTGATGAATTCGGTAAGTCAGCATCATGTAGCAGTCATAGTGGCTTAATATATCGTAACACACCCTTACTACTATGCAAATAAAGATTTGTTCCAATACTACTTTGTTCGCTTCGACTTCGAACTATTTGATGCTAACTGACCCAGCTTTCAGGGAAAAGTTGGGTTACGTGGTATTCCTTCCCACTAAAAACACCACGGAGGCCGCCATCTGTAATTCGAGGCAGAGGACTCCGGAATCTCAAAATGAACGCACTATAAGAATCCTCGTCAAGTTATTCCCGTGTTGTATTCAAACCTGAGGCGATTGGTTCGCCGCCTTTATTGGACTCGTTAACCTTATGCCAAGCTTGGAGCCTTCTACAGATACATTCGCGATCCTGTGAACCCCTTCAGACACTTACGACAAGCAGTGGAAAACCACGCAAACTTGGACTCTTACTCGTCCCGTTCCACCAAGTTTCATTCATGCTCGCTGAGGTCCATCAACGTTCACTCAAGATTATCATCTGGAACAGCAATTTCTTACCTTACTTCTTATGGCTCCAGACCCGAATACCGAGATACGAGACCAGTGATGAAAGAGCTGAGAGAGTAACGTCATTTGTCTGATGAATTCAGTAGGTTTAGCTGTTGAGGAGCGATTTGCCTCAGGAATAAATAAAGAGCATCGGGATATCATATCGAAGAAAATAATGCACAACCAAAAGGACATTTTATGCCTAAAGAAGACAGCCAAGAGGGAGTGAGATGCCTAAAGAATACATAACAGGGTTTGTTATGCCTTCTCCTTGCTGTATGAGGTGATGATGAGGATCCTCCTATTCAGCCTCCACTTCCACTCAGCTTTTACATCTATCCTTGAGCTCCAAGGTGCCAGCCAGCTCCGGCTCCGGGGTTGAACCAGTCGCACGGCCCCTTTAGATACCAGGAGATGATGGGCGTTAAAATACCAAATACGGCGAATAAATGAGAATACATACATGATGCTTGATGGCACTTTTGGAGAGGCGAAACCAAAGGGAATGGGAAGGGAAGGGAACAGGTATCTATTAGTAACGAAGCGTCGATAATTACGTGCGAAAGTTTATCTAATCAGCTATTTTCAAATTTTGTTTACTAACAATAGACGTCCTGTTAAAAGACGTGGCTGCAGCCAAAGACTTGGGAGTCATATGACCCTTTCAGTTAGAGAAAGGAATATATGAATAATTTGTGAAATTTTAAGTAGGTAAGTATATAACTCGCCAAACTGCTACTAATCATGGCAAAACGTGCTGTTTTAACAATACAATTTTGCGCATCCATTGCTAAGCAATGAACGCACTATAAGGAAACAAAACAACTGTCTAGACACGTAAGTAGGTATGTATTTCTCGACAACTGAACAGCGTATGTCAGCAACTTCAATTAATGGCCAATGGTCTCAAAATATCTTCATTGGTCAGCCATACCTATGAGTTGAAACCTGAGATCGGTACCGGTATTCATTTAGATTGAAATATCTTTTGTAATTAGCGATATTTTTCTCATTTTATAAATGTTGTTGAGATTATAAATTTAACTTATAGTTATGAAAGTCCAAAAAAGTGCTATAATAAGCAAGGTACCCAAAATTTGGTTTTATATGGAAATATTACTGGTATTCAGTCGCTGGTTGAACAAGCTGCAACTTATATGGAAACTGCTCACTGGCATACAGTAGACAAATGAAGTCCGTCTGTTCAAACCTGTTGCGAAAAATTGCGACGAACTCAGTTCAGCCATACATTTGGTTATATGCTTATAGCTATCGATCGAAAAGATACGAGTATATGTTACTCACATGAGTTTATCTTATCTGTGCCTTGACTATACCTGGAAAGACTGACTAATACACTATTTATATCGTGACTACCTACGCATATATTATAGCGTACAAAATACTAATGTGAGCTAGGAAATTTACTAAGGGGCGATTTCACTAACGTAGTATAAGTCTTATTCCAATGATGAATCATTCATTACTCGCGAGTAAACTCATTCTACGTGTCACTAATATTTAACCGAAAGACAGAATTTATAAGTAAAATCTTATACCGCCGATTTTGTTTGAGTAAACTGTTAGTCGTAGATTAGTATTGTTATTGTCACTGTCACGTCAATTCCTTACTTATTTCCCAATTAAAGTATTACCCTACCTTAACACATTTTTAAAATACGCAGCACCATTGCTCAAGCACAGGACAAACTGTTTATCTTACTGGAGTGCACGATTTCGATTACGATTTCATTCCATTCATTCATTGAACGTTACAGAGTAACTATGCGAGATTAAGTTATCCGTAGAATAGCGTAATGAATCGTAATTGAAGTTAACCATCGAGTAAATCGTTAGCGTGAAGTTATACTGGAGTAGCCAGTCTCGTGTAAATTAAATGTTGGTGAAATCGACCTTTAGAGTTCGTATGTATGTAATAATTTCTTCTGTTTCCGCGATTATTACTCATTGAAATAACATGTTTGTATGTCTGTGAACATGTCATGGACAAACCAAACCACTCAATTAAGTTTGATAAACCTTCTATCCTTGCTAAAGTAAAAAGATATTTTCCCAGACCACCATGCAAGGCTATTGAGATTTAAAAAAATAAAAATTTATAAATAAAAAAGAACCGACTTCAAAATAAACTCAAAAGCCATAAATAATCTTTTATGTACGGTACGGATCACATTTGAATCACCTTTTGAAGTCGGTGCCAAACCATTCATTTATTACTATTAAGAACCGCGGCGGTGAGCCTTTAGTTATTATCTACCTTCATATATATTTAGTCATGGTAATTCGTATTTTTGTTGAATAAAGAACTTTATTTACGTCAGGTTTGGCACCGACTTCAAAAGGTGATTCAAATGTGATCCGTACCGCACATAAAAGATTATTTATGGCTTTTTAGTTTATTTTGAAGTCGGTTCATTTTTATATATAAATTTTTATTTTTTGTTTTTTAGTGATGGATTTTAGTAGTGCTATAAAGTATATTTTAGAGCCCAGAATGGGAAGATTGAGGAGGCACTTTGCACGCATCTCGAGTCTTTGGAAGTAAGAAGTGTAAAACTTGGTTAGTTCATTGTACCTTCCATCATCAGTTCAGCATGAAATGATGACAACCAACCAGGAAAACAACTGATAACTTTAGAAAAATATATACAAAACATTGTTAGTGCCTATAATATTTGAGAGTTTCTCTCGATTTCCCTGGTATTCCCTCATCTAATCCTGACTTGGTGATAAGGAGACTACTTCAGGGACACACTAAAAAGAATATGACTAACAGTTTTAGCGTGTCTACCTATGATAGATGATTTTTTAAAGAATTATCCTCTAACTCCTAATTAAGGAGTTGTACCTTCCGTCATCAGCTCAGCATGATGAGATGATGATTACCATATGCAAATACTTAAATAGCTTCAGAAAATATATGAAAAACGATATAAGTGCCTATAAAATTTGAGGATTGCCCTCAATTTCCCTGGGATCCCATCATCAAATCCCAACTTGGTGGCAATGGGACCACCTCGGGAGTATATCCTTTCAAATAAAAAAGAGTTTTTAAAATCGGTCCACAATTGGCGGAGTAATCGGTGAACATACATAAAAAAAAATTACAAACTATTGAACATATAACCTTCTCCTTTTTTGGAAGTCGGTTAGAAAACATCCTAATTTCAATAGAGAAGATGGATTGTCGCTACCACCAGCTTGGGATCTTGTAATACATCTCATCAAGGAACAAGCGAGACACAGGACTGCAACACCTTAATTTCCGAACGGTGTAAAATATCTTATCTGTTAAAATTTAGTTGAATAGTCTCTGTTTTTAAAATATTATAATTAACACGCTTTTATTAGATCGACCTGTATGTAACTATGTAATGTAACTAATTTAACTATTTTAACCATCTTCCAAGGATCGTAGCGTCATGAAAATTGGCAGCTGTATGTAGTTCTGATGACAATACAATAATATGGTACTATCGAACTGATCTGATGATGGAACATCGCATCACCGCTGTGTTTGGATTTATTAGAAAAGTCTTGTAAAGCGTGTTTTTCTAGTGTTTTTTAAACTATTCATTTATTAGTAATGAATGAGGTAGCCTGGGAGTTTTTCTTTGCAGCGTTTCTTTTCTCCTCAGTACGCCTCATTTGTGAAATGCTGCTTGGTAAATTATTAAAATAAAATAATTAAGCCCTTCTGGTATATGTGTAACTGTCTTTACAGCTTAAGCCCATCTGGCATGTATGTACACCTTTATTTGTTTTTTTTTTTCAAAAATGGGTAGTTTGCACAAATTGTAGGTAACTTTGACAGAGGAAAATATCTCTTTTCTCAGTCCACCCGGGACCATGGAAAGCTGAAAAGCTTCAGAAACGTCTGGAACTCAAATGAGACAATATACGAGATATAATCCGTTAATTTGTTTTATTTCAATTCGTATGTATGTGTTTTTGCGCCTTTATCAAGTCAAGCCAGTTGGACGGTTTTCAAGCTTTTTCTACAGTAGATTAAATAGCCGTGGATGATTTTTCTTCAGCGTAATCGGGTAACAAGTATCATGTCAGTATACCAGTGTACACAAAATTGTTGAAATCCAATTAGCTGTTTTAGCGCGAGGAAGCCACAAAGACATGTACAAACATAAAAAAACAAGATTTTTTTCGATGCAAATAATAAACTTTTATCCGTAAATAAGCATGTCACAAGAAAAATTGGCAGTCATTATTAAGGTGTTCTTTGAGGTACTTTTTTTTTGGTAATTTTTGTTATAATGATGATGATCATGGTGATATTTTTTAGACGAACAATGCCTGCGGAACTTCCTCCGTGGTTGCAGCTACTCCCTGGAGAAGACCAAACGCAAACTGGACATGTACTTTACCATGCGGGCAGCCTGCCCTGAATACTTCAGCAACAGAGACATGAGGCAGCCAGAGCTGATGGACCTTATCAACAGAGCGTAAGTATTTATGAGGATCATAGTAAGCTGATTCCTAAAAAGGAATAAGGTTGGAAAACAGTATTTGAATATTTCGGATTGAAGTGTCTCCTTGGAGTAAGTACATAATAGACATTTACTATATCATGACGGCTACCTGCCCCGACTACCTGTGCAAGAAAGACCTACCAGAACTCATGAACTTTGTCAACAGAGCGTACGTACCACGACATAATCGGACCACAACTTATGACATTATGCCAGGAAAGAAAGAAAACTGTTGTAACCAACCTGCGGCAGGTTGTATTTTGCTGTTGTTATACTGGTACATAGGCTATGTTGTTTAAATTGTTAATATTGTAATTGTAAAGTGTGTAAACGATATGTAGTTTAATGTCGCATACTCTATTATGTTGTGTTATAGTTATGTAAGACTTAGCTGTTGTAAATTAAGGAATGCCTGAGGACAGCCTATAGGATGCAGGATGGCCGACTGTAGGAATGAGTGTTGGTGACGGATTGATAGCTGATTGAATGTACGAGTGAATATGATGTATGGAGTGAACGACTGAAGGAATGGGAGAACGGACGAATGACTACTTGTAGATAGGACGTTAACTTTGGTGATCTCGCTTACTTTTTGCTTATTTAATTGTTTTTATCCTTGGTTTTGGTAAATATACTTCTTTTTGTTGGGAAACGGTGGTTTCGGTGAAGAGGACATCTACAGTGTGTGGAGTAATATGGCCTCCTTCTGGAGGAAAGAACGCATCCATCAACTTTAGAACTCAGACCAAGAAAACATATAGACATGACATTAAGAACAATCTAGTGAGGCCACAAAAAACCGTGCCAACGTTACAAATACGAACAAATCATGTGTGTGAAGTTGTCCGATTTATAAAAATCATGCCAAAAAAAACGGATTCGCAAGACTGTTCGTAATGTCATGTCTTTCTTTTTTTCTTGGTCTGAGCTTTAGAAGTCCAAACACAAACTAAGCCCCCTAGAACTCGTGGACATTCTCAATCGAATGTGAAGTACCGAAGTACTTGTATCGACCAGAGCTGATGAGTCTAGACAATAGAGCTTAACCTTAAGTATTGGTTAAGCTTTTACTTGGAGAATATTGATTTGTACGAAAGAAAACTATAGAACACTTAATATTGAGATACAGCGTGGGATAAGACTGGCGATGAAGTAAGACTCTGAAGAGACCTTTGTCCCGTGGATCATGTTGGCTTAGATAAGGATTACTGATTACGACGCTGTTAGCTTAGTTGGTAATAACATTGATCTTACCTGCGAAGTTAACTGCAGGAGATTGAACCCTAAAAAAATATATGAGTGATGTTGTGTAATATTTTGGCATATAGACACCTAGTGTTGTTACACCATGAATAAAGTTAGTTTTGGATTCGTACGAGACGTGTAAAATTGCTCCTACTAGGGGAGTCCGGGTAAGGTTAATTGTCTCACGGGTCGGTTGTCACAGCAGCCATAATGGACCATGAACCGGTATTGAAAGATCATGAGAGAGAGAGAGAGATATCTCCCTCCTAGTTAAAGTTCTCGTAATCTTTCGACACCAGTCGATGAACTTATTCGCTCGTTCAGTTTTCTGTTATGGCCGTCGTGTGACAAACAACCTTACCCGGTCTCCCCTATTTACATATTCATTCTTAAATCTGTTGATACTTACGATACAGCTAAAATCAAGCTAAAATATATTTACACCTGTCCAAATTATCTATGTTGACATCCTCAAGTTAGGCAGGTTCGTATATTCAAATAAGATACGAAATCAATGTACAAATATGTTGTCACGCGAATAGTTGCGTCATGAAATAAACAATAAATGGCGGCTGGTACATATTGTTATATGTTAGTACATACGTGCTGTAGAATAACTTATCCGCGAGATGGAAACCTTTTGGATAGATTATTTTATGATTTTATGTATCTACGCTAATTATTTATTTTTTATTCAAAAATTCCACAACATTACAGTAGAAACCAGTGAACTGTGAACTAGAAAAAACGAAAACATATCGAAAAACTTAAAAGTTCGATTGAGTCTCCTCAATCGAACTTTTAACGTGACTCCGTGGCTCCGTTGCGTCGTCTGATCTAGTGTAGGATTCAGCAGATTGCCCCGGAACTGCCGAAACACTATACCCTTCGGCCAAGAGTCTGCATTGCAATGGTGGATAGATTATGTATGTGTGTGTGTATTCTTTTTTTGGATTGTTTATTCCACCACTCAACCACCGTTCTGAAATCAAACAGTTCTACGCTCTATTAAAAAGTTTACCTCATTTATCTACCAAGGCCTAGTCAGACAGACCCAGTACTCAGTTTCAAAAAAATGCTGACGTTTTTTTTTCTTTTTTAGCCAAGGACCTCCGCTGCCAGGCCTCACGCCGAACGGTCGTCGTGTCACAGTCTGCAGAGGTAAGAAGACCATGTCATCAATCATCATATATTAGGTACTCCTAATAGGAAATATGCATGAATTTTTATTTGTGCTTCATCCATGTAAGAAACAGTAGACAATAATATTTTTTCGAATGATTATAAAATAGTACAATTCGATGCTAGTGCGGAAAGTATATCATTACTTCTTACTATCTTGCCACTATCACCATCACCACCATCATCATCATCATCATCATCATCATCATCATCTTGACCATCACCATCATCATCACCATCATCATCATCATCATCATCACCATCATCATCATCACGACGATCACCATCACCATTACCATCACCCTCATCATCATCATCATCATCATCATCATCATCATCATGACCATCACCATCATCATCACCATCATCATCATCATCATCATCATCATCACCATCATCATCATCACGACGATCACCATCACCATTACCATCACCATCATCATCATCATCATCATCATCACCATCATCATCATTAAGTAGAGAATTGGAACAAGTATAAATTGAAAAACATTTTAAAAGTAAAAAGCACTAGTTCGCGAAAACCAACTTTGCGCACGCTAAACAGCCACGTAAAGTAGCAATTTTTGAGCAACTGTATTAAAAATAATAATATTTTCTTCTGTTTCCGCGATTATTACTCATTTAAATAAAACAATTTAAAAATAGCAAACAATAGATATAAAACAAATAACGAAACAATTTTAATATCTTATCCGTTAAAAAGTAGTTTAGTTAGTAGTCTTTGTTTTTAAAATATTATAATTAGTAATGAGGTAGACTGGGAGTTTTCTTTGCAGCGTTTCTTTTCTCCTCAGTACGCCTCATTTGTGAAATGCTGCTTGTTAAATTATTAAAATAAAGTAACTGTCTTTACAGATTAGGCCCATCCGACATGTATGTAGAACTTTATTTGTTTTCTCAAAGTGGGTAGTTTGCACAAATTGTAACTTTGACAGAGGAAAATATATCTTTTCTTGTTGCGTGTATGGTATTGAATTTGACTTTTCCAAACTAGAGTCAAGGCAAAATGTTAAGATGCCTCGATTGCGTAAAAGGTCTCTGACTTGATACGTCTCCAAAGACACGCGCGTCTTTTGTTTTTCTGCAAATGTCGGCTCTTTTGTTAAGTTATGAGTTTTTGTTAACGTAATTGCTTATGTTTAGCTTTTTTTATACATGACAGAGTTATAAAGTACATCACAGTGGTTCTGAATAAAGTCTACGTTTGTTTGAATGTTAGGCCACATTTGAAGATAATGCCGGAATTGTTCGTTTTTGGCAGTGGTAAATTAACTTTCATTAACTTTCCATGTTTACGATTGCAGGTATAGACAAGAACCTAGACACCCACCAGCTCATAGACGCCTTCAAACTGGCCATGATGATCGGAGACGTGCGACTGAAAGAGGAGATCGAGGGAGTGGGAGGCGATGTCTACATTCTAGACGCTTCTATCGTATCTCCCAGCCACCTGGCCAAGCTGTCGCCTACTGCTGTCAAGAAGTTCCTGATCTGTGTTCAGGTAATTTTATAAATCTATAAGTAGATTAGTACCAATTACCAGTCAATAGATTTGAGATACATAGCAAACTGAAGTGGCAATGAGCAGGGCACATAGGTCGAGGAAGGTTCTCGAGTGGAGACCACATACTGGCAAGCGCAGCGTGGGAGGCCATCCGCAAGGTGGTCGGACGACCTGGTTAGGTTTGCAGGGACTTGCTGGATGCGAGTTGCCTCTATCCGGCCTGGCCTGGTTCTGGAGGCCTGTGAACAACAGTTGACATCCTATGATGATGATGATGAGATTTGAGAGAAGATATCTTTGAAGACTAATCAATAATCATGTATATCTTTTTGCAGCAGAATCGGATTCGCACTAGAAATAAAATAACTTACAAATTAGCACCTTTAAATACATGATAAAGAAACCTATTTCTTTTTCAGTATTTTTACGTAATAGTTTGGATCGAAAATATTTTAAATCGTAATAAGTATTATATTTAATCGTGTACGTTCAATATTTCAATTTCTAAGAAAAGTCTGCCTTTGGGGGCTATCTACATATTACGCCATGCAAAATTTTGACTATAGGACCCCCCCTCCATGTCAAGTTTTTTCCTAACTCTTTAACACGGCCTGTCATGTCTGGCATAGCCCCTCCCCTTCCTATCGCTTAGTAAAATTTTCCCGCTGCTTCGCCTGCATTGACGAGAATTATTACTATATGTTATAAAATGATCTATGTGTGTGCCATGTTAAAAAAATCATCGAAACATCCAAACAACCAAACACTTTCAAGGCTTTCGCATTTATAATATCAATAGGATTCCTGATATTTACTGTACCTACAAGTAAGTTACATAAAAAATATATATTACGGATCATATTGTGGACCTTGGTCGCACGTGTATGTCAATATCTCGAGGTCGGAAGGTCTGTGAAAACTGCGCGCGCGCAACTTTTGACTATTACCTTGGCCTTGGTTGCGAAAGCACGGTTTCAAGTGATCTCCGAGGTTAGCTGTTGCTGGTCTTGTTTGTTTTGTTGCGAAACGCACCGATGGCTCAGATGAATGGAAATGAAATTCAAACACCATTCCTAGCGTTTGCACTTATCATATTTCAAAAATATGATTTCTGGGATAAGTTATCCGTGTTTTTAATTTTTGACTTTTATTTGTCCTGGCTAAATGGGTCACTACTGACTGACGTCTGTAGTCTCCCTAGGGAGTACAGACAGACGTCAGTCATAACACTCTCTCGCATAGTTACTTAGTAACGTTGAACGAACGAATTGAATGAAATCGTAATGCACCCAAGTAACATTAGGCAGTTTGTCCCATGCTTGAGCAATGGTGCTGCGTATTTTTAAATTCGTTCGGGTTCATCAATTATGAAGTAAATATGGAATTCTCTTGACAGTGACAGTGACAATACTAATCTATAAAATTGTTTTCAACATGATCGGATAAACCGTTTTTAAGTTACTGCCAAAAAACTGTGCTTCTTAGCAAAAGGACGTAAGTGCCGGAGAGATACGCTCTTTTGTTAGTGTTTTTTTCATATCGTATTTTTTTTTCATCTGTAGTGCATTTTTTGTATAAACGGCTGCGGAACCCTTCATGGGCGAGTCCGACTCGCACTTGGCCGCTTTTTTATTTGCTTACACAAATGTGTCGTCATACGAGTATGGTGTTTTGCGAGTAGCCATTTCACGTATTTTTTTCTTTACACAAATATGTCGTTTTGCGATTAGCCATTTACGTTTTTTTTTTCTTTAAAAAAATTTGCCGTAATGCGTATATGTCGTTATGCGTCGGGAGGGTCAACAGTTTACTCAGCCGAAATTGGCGGTGCAAGATTTTTCTCTAGTTTAGAGATTTTATCTTTAGGTTAATTATATTGGTGAAACGTAACATGAGTTGACTGACGTGTAATTAATAATTTATTATTGGAATAAGACTTATACGTTGGTAAAATAGACTCTAAGAGTACCTATCTTCTACAGCACAGATTGATTTGCATAAGATTGTTCCTAATGTTTACATATTTAGTAAAGATTGTTTTTTTTATTGTTTTTTCAGGAAGCTTACCCAGTGAAACTAAAAGAGGTGCACGTAGTGAACGCATCACCGCTCATCGACACAGTCATCAACTTCGTCAAGCCATTCCTCAAAGAGAAGATCAGGAAACGGGTGAGCACCTAAACTATGTATTACTAGACGATGCCAGCAACTTCGTTCGCGGAGGAAAAGCCATAACCCTCTTTTTTGCTTCAACGCAGTATAGTATAAATAGACATCATTGGATGTCCTTGTACCGTCAATTGCTATCCGTCTAGCCGTTTTGATGTAATCGTTTGAGGTGCAAAGATATTTCGATCGAGAGATGGCGCTGTTAACAATGTTAATTTTAAGATTTTTGTAGATTGCGCTGTTAAGATTTTTCTTTGAATCCAACTGGATTTTATTATTTTATAATACTTAGTCTAGATGTGTCAGAGGTTTTTAATGTTTTTATCGGTTCGCTGAGTAGGGTAAACAACCCAAAATCTGATACGTTATTCCAGTTGACACCATCCTATAACCATCTGTAGATGCCCAGCTACCCGAGTACCAAAAATTGTTGGAAGCAGTTTAGTCGTTTTGGAGTGATGAAGCCGCAGCGAAACATACTAACATGAAAAAAAAAATTTTTTTTTTTGTTTGAGTGATTCATAGTCAGTAAAATATCTCTTATTTAAAAAAATATATATTTTAAGGGTTCCGTTTTTGCCATTTTGACGACGGAAATTACGCCAAATTAGACTAGTATACACATCATTGCTATTACTCTACTGACAGGATTTTAAGCACCTACAGGTGCGTCCACACTTGTATCATTTGCTCGTATCCGATCACCGTGCCGTGACATGACTGCGTATCGCGCTGCTTGGACGCTCACTGTCGGCGCGCCGATCATGCCGCACTCTTCCGATATAAGTGTGTGATACGCGTAGCAATATGGATTTCGTGCGATCGGATCGGCGCAACGTCCAAACGCGTGATCGTGACACGCGATCATGCCACGCGACGATGATCTGATACGGGCAAATGATACAAATGTGGACGCACCTTACGATTTCCAAATATAATTAATTTATACGGATTAAACCAATTATCTAAATATATCAACAGAGCTTTGAAAAAAAACCGACTTCAAAATATTAGACCTCTATGTCACTCTCAAAACCAAGATTCATTCAAGAGTCTAAATCCGGTTTAGGCTGCAGATCGTGCCAAATAAATAGACATACATACATCCCCTCTTGACGATAACGTGCAAAAAGGCTTGTCACTCCCCTCTTGAAGAACCCCATGCCTTAGCCTCCAGGGAGAACCTCCGCGACAGGGAGGTCATTTCACATTCAAAGTGTGCGTGGTAGGAAGATCTTTTGATCGCGCACCGACAGAATTGTCACTCTGCGACCTTAACCACAGGTATCTGGAGCCCCGCGCTATTCCGTTTGGGTGTATATACGTAGCCAGAAAAAATAGCCAGCGCCAATCAGCGCCGAACGTCGCGTATCGCTTATCGACGATGGTTCGGCACAAAGTGTAGAGACTGCCTGCGCTGACTACTTGCGCCGACTGGCTCCAAAAAGCGCTGGCAGATCGGCGTCGGTAGCCAGCTTTCTACGTGTATACGCCCTTCGGCTTGTTCTTTTCTTAATCATAACCTCTTTACTAAGGGCCGCCACCACTTGTGGTCGTTATTTTATGCACCACGGCCTCCAGACCGATCGGTCTTCTGCCATCCGTAAAGACACCTGGCTGTTTGACTGGCGCTTCCTTCACTGCATCGGTCCATCGGGTCAGCGATCTTCCTAATCCCCTTTTTATCTCTGCGTTGGCACCCTATCCTCCTGGATCCCCAGTCCTTACTGAGATTGAGATTGAGATATTTATTGATAAAATTGCAAAAAATTTACAGGTCATTTCATTTTATTAAAATAAGTATAAAATATTTCACTAATTTTGTTCTCATATACATTAATATTATTCTAGTATGTATTTGTTATTTCACACTTTTCGTTAAAGTTACATAGATTTTAATTATATTTTTTGTTACATTTATTAACAATTTTTATCACATTTTATTTGTTACAACTAAGTAGCCGGTTCGACATCTGGCTTTAGATTTTATTTAGTCCCCGGCAAGCTCGGTTCTCCATACAAACCTAGTTGCGCTCTCATTTTAAAACGACTAGTTAGTTTGCTCTGAAACTTTGAACTTAGAATAAGTTAAGGTATACCCAGGTCCGTAATTAGTTTATGTAGCTTCACATACCATATAAAAAAAACAGCTAATTTAAGTTTTTCATACCAGACTTGTTTTTGCTGTATTTCGTTTGTTTTATAAACTACAGCCATATAAACTAATCACAGACCTAGATATACTTCATGTCATTGTATGTGCAAAGTTTAGTTACAATCCAACACGTAGTTTTAAAATGAGAACGAAACTCCGTTTGTATGGGAAGGTGAAATTCGGCCGAGCTTGCCGGGGACTCTTATAGTCTCATGTCCTTGCTAGCAAGATCCGGGGAATCCAGGAGTCTAGACTAGGTTTTAATAATGTGCCTTTTTTCCACCGCTGTCAAAGTTGCGGGTACCTGCTGCTGCCATATAATTAAGTATTGAATTTGTTTTCAGATCTACTGCCACACAGAGGTGTCAGGTCTTTACGAGCACGTACCAAGAGAGATGCTGCCTGATGAGTACGGCGGCAATGGAGGCTCCCTCGATGATATTAACAGTAAGTTTTGTATTTTAAATTTATTTTATTTATAAGACACGCAAAACAGAAAACATTCATTTCTTTAATAACAATAGCAAGATTAAGGTATTATAATGTATCTATATAATTATTATATATGTCGTCGCCTAGTACCCATAGAACAAGCTTTGCTTAGTTTGGGACTAGGTCGATTTGTGTAAGATTGTCCCTGACATTTATTATTAAAAATGTTTATAAATAAAAATAGAACTGACTTCAAAATAAACTAAAAAGCCAAAAATAATATTTTATGTAACGGTACGGATCACATTTGTATCACCTTTTTAAAGTCGGTGCCATTAATTTATTACTATTAACACAGATGGCACGCAAGAACCGCGGCGGCGAGCCTTTAGTTATTACCTACCTATATATTTAGTGATAGTAATTCGTATTTTTGTTGAATACAGAACTTTACTTCAGGTTTGGTACCGACTTCAAAAGGTGATTCAAATGTGATCCGTACCGTTACATAAAAGATTATTTTTGCCTTTTTAGTGTATTTTGAAGTCGGTTCTTTTTATATATTTTTTTATTTTTTTTTACTTTATATCAATAAAATCCATCACTAAACGGTTAGTGATGGATTTTATTGATATAAAGTATTTTTTAGAGCCCAGAATGGGCAGATTGAGGATTTGATTGTAAATAAAAACCTAAATTATAAGAATTGGCTAGGTCAAAATGGTCCAGTAGCTTGCTGGTTAAAAAAGAATACGACTAACAGTCTCAACTTACCCATAATATTTAAAGAATTATCTCGCAACTATTGACCGTTAATAAGGACTTGTACCTTCCATCATTAGCTCAGCATCATTAAATGATGACAAGCAGACGAAAATAACTGAATAACTTTAGAAAAATATATACAAAACATTGTTAGTGCCTATAATATTTGAGGGTTTCTTTCGATTTCCCTGGGATCCCATCATCAGGTCCTGACTTGGTAATAAGGAGACTACCTCAGAGACACTATAAAGAATATGACTAACAGTCATAACGTACGTAACTATAATACATGTATTTTTTAAGAATTATCCTGTAACTCTTAACCGTTAAGGAGTTCTCTGGTTCTCCACTATCAGCTCCACTTTGCTATCCTGATCTTAACTAACTTCTGCCTCTAAGCAAAATATGATAAAGAATTATATTGCGATTAGTTAATTAAATAACACTGGTTGAGCCCTTATTAGTGACTGGTGGCTTGTGTCTTCATCATCAGTTTCTCTTCACCAAATGATGATTTTCGAGTGTAAATGCTTGTTCTTCTTTAATAAACACCAAAATCGGCACACCATAGGTATGCCTATAATATTTGAATAATTCCTTCGATTCCTCATCGATCTCATCATCAAATCATCACCAAAATTTTATGGAACCAACTTGGAGATTCTTACTCTAAACCGAACAAATAATTTTCCAAATCGACTCGCCATCCGCGAATTAAATAACAGTGGTAAAGCCCTCAATGGTAACTGATGGCTGGTGTCTTCATCATTGGTTTCTTTTCACTAAATGGTGATTTTCAAATGTAAATGCTTAAAATACTGTTATAAATACCGAAATCGTCATAGATGTGCTCATAAAAATCGAGGAATTCTTTCGATTCCTCATGGATGCCGGCATCAGATCTTCACCAAAATTTTATGGTACCAATTTGGATATACCTACTCATGAACAAAATAATCATTTTCCAAATCGTCGTGTAAATGACGGAGTTCTGAGGTAACAAACATAAAAAAAAAAAAACATACAACCGAATTGAGAACCTCCTCCTTTTTTGAAGTCGGTTAGAAAACAGGCATTCTGACAAAAGAAATATCAATAACAAGTATGCACTGCATGATTAAAAAGAGAGAGCTCTTGAAAGTTATCCTCCTATAAGACACTCACCCTGACAATAATCATCGAACCAACATCCCACATCCCTCGTAGCGGTCACCTCGTGAGCCAAGTCAAGGTACTTTCACGAGGGCGTTGTCATGTGGAATGGTGATGAGTATTGCCCGGCGCTTAGATTGATCCACCAACTTCCAAGTCCTCCAAGTCCTGTCCGTGATGACAGATAGATTCAATTTATAGCTCCCCGTCCTGGTGGCGTACTCCGCACTTCCCGTAGTCTTAAACTTAATATTCCTTCTCACCGTACTGGTTTTATGTCAAATTCCTTCGCTGTTCAGGCAATACGTTTATGGAACGATCTTCAACTTCCTATAAGACAAGCTCAGAGCAAACCCTCCTTCAAGCACAAGCTGCGCAAGCACCTCTCTAACTAACAAGAGTGAATTGTCTCCATATTGTTTTGCATGGGTACTTATTTTATTATATATGTGCGTATATTATAACAAGTATTTGTGTACGTATGTTTTTAAAATATGTATTATTTTCTCTTCTAATATATTTGTCGCAGATAAATAGCCAAAACAGAGATTTGATCAAATCTCTAAGGGATATGACCAAATCACGCAGGATGTTAAAATGGCGAATCAGTTTTGAAATTTGTCTAGAAACAGTCAGTCACTTGATTAAATTCCTGAATCAGTTTAGTGAAATGACGAAATCAGCCGAAAAAGGCAACTCGTTTTGTCATTTCACCAGATTTGTTTAGTGATTTGATAAATCCCTGAAACACGCCAGCGATTTGACGAAACGAACTCGCAAAGTCAACTTATTTTATCATTTCACTAGGCACGTTCAGTGATATAATGTTTATCATATCACTAAACGTGAATCATAAGAGACTTTATGATATCACTGAACTTGTCTAGTGAAATGACAAAACGAATTGACTTTGCAAGTTCGTTTCGTCAACTCACTGACGTGTTTCATTTCAGGGATTTTATCAAATCGCTAAACAAATCTGGTGAAATGACAAAACGAGTTGCCTTTTTGTCTGATTTCGTCATTTCACTAAACTGATTCAGGGATTTAATCAAATGACTGACTTTTTCTAGACAAATGATAAAGTTGATTCGCCATTTTAACATACTGCGTGTTTTGGTCATATCCCTTAGAGATTTGATCAAATCTCTGTTTTGGTTATTTCCCTGCGACATATCAATTGCCAAGATCCTGCACCAACTGAACGTTTCTGTTCGGCCCGGTGGTTGACTGGTACAGAATGCCTTAAGGCATTTATCCCGCCAATTGTACCTTTATTTATTGTGCAATAAAGATTAAATAAATAAATAGATTGATTCCAATAGAGCGTAGCACTGGCATCGGTACCTACTTATAGTACGGCACCACAGACATGATAATCACAAGACCGTATTTAACAGCAAGTTGCTGGTGAAAAATCCTGACTATTTAGTTACTATTATTATCTAACTCGCTTTGACTCACGGGCTCGAAGGTACGCCCCGTAGTTTTCATTATTATTATATTTAATATTTATATTTTGTCTACAGAAGCGTGGATGGCGAAGCTGATCGAGTATACCCCCTGGTTCAAGGCCCAGGAGCCCATAAAAGCCATCGAGGCACTCCGGCCCGGCCGGCCCACCAACTACGACGAGCTGTTTGGAATCGATGGGTCTTTCCGACAGCTCTCTATAGATTAGATTTAGTAAGGAAGGTACTGGAAATTAACGCGTTCCCTGTCCAGGTGCCCCCTATAATGAGTCTCGCAGCTGCTTACCAGGAATCCATACTTCCACTATGGAGTCACGTCACCCTGGATGCACAGTTGGACTTGTGTCATTGTCAGATTATTTTGTAACTGGACAGTGATCGTGTTAAAGGTCATCTAGGGTGTATAACAAGATAGTTCATAGATTTATAAAGGCTAGCTCTCCGTAAGTTTCATATTTTACTACTACTTCTTATTCATTGATGCGCATCGTGCGGAACGTGCGAAACTTTACTTTTTAAGCGCCGCAATAGGTTTCAAATACTGTTCGCTGGTAAGCGCAAGCAAAGCATGCGCAAGCTAAGATCATAGGAAAATTTATTCTGTACTTGTATCTAATCTGTGCGCTTGGGCTGGACTTGGGTTAGTTTTTAAATTCATATTAGTGCCACATAGCATAGTACACAATGTCTCGTAATCGTGAAAAGCATAGTTCCGTCCATAAAAAAAAATACCCTTATGCCGGTGACACGCTTGCATGATTTTAGTTTGAGCCTTTTTCTCGGCGAATTCGTAATATTAAAATTTCAAATTAAATGTACAGTAAAGTTCTGTATGTTGACACACAAAGTTTATGGTCTACAATTTTTACTCCTATGCTGTTTGCGTGATTTTATGCTTAAGGGCCAGTGACACAACGATTGAGATCAAAATTGTATTTCAGCCGAGGGTTTAGTGGATCGTTGCCGGTGCCGAACGTGTTAAATTGGACTGTATTCATAAAGAGCAAATCTTGAAAAATGACACGATTGCAACTGATAATATATGCACTCTGATAAGACTTCTTGTTCGTACCTTTAAAAGACTTTATAATTGAAATGGGATCAGTTTAGACTTAAGTAGCCTTTTAAGTAGCAAAGTAACGTGATTTTCAGTAGGGCCTTGTCTTTCCAATCGAATATGAAACTGTATTGTACTGCACCGTAACTGTGTAGGTTCCATTAGAAAGTATTGTACTGTAACAGTGTAGGTACCATTAAGAACATTCCACCAGAATAACAACTAGCAATACAGAAATTAAGTTATGAAATATTATCATACCAAACATCGTATCCCTAGCAGTGGCGTGGCGTCAGGAAAATTACAAGGGAAGCCCAAGCGTATTCATTTACTAATTTTTAAGTCAAAAAATGGCCAAAACCTTTCCTTGGGCAACCCGGTGGGAATCAGCTTATATGGAAGCTACGCTACTGGTCCCTAGGCATCGCTAGAATTAGCAAAATTACCTGACATTCCGGTGAATTGCACCCATAACTTTATTTTAATAAACGCCATGTTTTTGTATGTTTACTATATTTTTGTCAACTTTTCCTGGGTTTGAACTCAGTGGCGTGCATGAGTTTTTTGACCAAGGTAGGCAGTTTTTCTGTGCCTATATGGAGCCATGGTCGTTCAGGGCTTTAGGGCATGGTATTTAGGGTAGGCAGTGCCTTTGTGCCTATATAGACTGCGCGCCACTGTCTGTAGTGCAATGCTCTCCGTCCGTGCTGTCGCTATCTTATTGTGGAAATTATCTGATTTTTTATTTTACAATTATTTTTGTTTACAGATATTTAAATCAATTGTGTCCTTCCATCTATCTAGGGTAAGTTAAGGTCACCAATTTTTCTATATTCGTGTTTATATTAGTTTATTGTTTTAAGTTTACATAAAAATATCTGCATTAGACATTTGTTTGCTTTGTTTTATTTTACACCTCAAACACGTTTAATTTTTAACACAATAATACCCAAGATGCAACCGTTAGAAACCGTACCTGATCGGGTATCATTTACCACACAAATAAGTATTGGTAGATCGTATTGGTAGGTAACATTGAAGAGATACAGATCTTCATCATCATATCAGGCAAAAAACGTCCACTGTTGTCCATAGGCCTCCCACAAAGAACGTCACCAATGACCGATCTTGCACCGCTCGCATCCAGCGACCTTCACCAGGTTAACAGTTCACCTTGTGGGGCATAACCACGCTCTGTCTTCCAATGGGGTGCGTAACGGTCGCTATAACAACGTTTGATATATTATTGGGCAATATAACGATTATGGGATATAATGCACTTTTGGTATAAAAATATTTGGTTTATTCTGATATGATCTAACTATCATCAGGTATAATAAACTAGTAATATAAAAACTATTAATCTAACAGTTATATGGTATAACGTATATAACGCTCGCATGTTCGATATAACGCTCAGGGGGTGTATAATGTAGTACTGGTATAAACTGGAATAGGGGAAAGTGGTCACTCTTCGTACACTTTTAGATTTTATTTTTTTACTTTTTGGTTAATTGTCAGATTTATCTAGTTTCTATACCTAATTGAAACAAATATATTGTAGTTTGTTACAAAAATTCCGAAACTATGATTTCAAAAGATTAAAGAGTTATAGCCATTTTTATACGATAAGATATTTGTACGAACGTACCCCACGTATGGGGTACGTTCGTACAGTAGGTGGAGTACTTTCGTACGCCATGGGGCAGATTCATACAGGGTAATTAAAAAGCCTATAAAATTCGTTAATTTATTAATTATTATAAAAATATTTATTTATCAAAGAACTAACTTAATAATATTTGACATAACTCATTGTCGATAAATCTTTTTTTAGAAAAATAACAAAAAATAAAATCGTTAATGCTTAGTTTACTTATTAATAATTCTAAGCTTTACAATCAGTCTAAATGAGATGTTTATAATAATTTTGTATGAAATCCTTGTGCAGTCTTTGACAATTTAAACTCAAAGTAGGTAATTATACATTTGGTTGTTACTCTGGAACTTATTGTTCATGAAAATTATTTAAATTAACTGCAAAAGTAACAAGCCTAGCCATTCTAGCTGTACAGCCCGCTCGTGGTTGAGGATCAGGGCGACAACGCTGATATACAGAGGTGTGTATGTCTTCTATATCTGGGATAAATAATGACCACGATAATCCCGGTTTATTCCGAAAATAAGATTTTTCAGCTCTGTACCCGAATAATGACTGAAAACTTTTCCGACGTAATTCTTTTTCAACAGTAGTCTTTTTTTTTAAACTACCAAAATATAACAATTATTTTCGATTTTCTCTGGTGTCACATTTAAATTATTATTGATACTACGATCATCAGTCTCTTCGTCCATTTCTAAATCAACTGGAGATGTTGAACTCTCCCGCAAGCTTAATTGCGATCCTTCAGATTCCTCTGAATCTTCATAACTTTCTATTTTCTTATCTTTCTTTTTCTTTTTTCTTGAATTGAGTTCCTTCAAACTACGTTTTACTGCTTTGGCTCTGGCTTTCCTTTCCTGTCCTATTTTTTTTTCTTTTTTTTCTGTCTATGTCTCTCTATGCCGCCCAATGTCCGGCTGTCCGAATGCACCCCATGACTTGCACAAAATTAAAATACAAATGTATCTATACATTCTTATGTAGTTTGAGAAATATAACAATTAAAGCTCAAAATAAATAATGTAACTTAATTAATCATCACCATTTTGTCAAAAACATAACAATTCTACTTACAATTATGAACTAAACTTAAGTAAAAAATTTACTCACTGCGCGCGAAAACACATTATGCCTTGTCAGCTGATACACCGTAGTGCGACTGGCGCGACACTCCGCTAGCAACATAGCAGCCGGTATGCCTGTGCATACAAGCAAAGGCGTGTTTGTGTGCCGTTTAGTTTTCTGTTATACTAATTGTACGAATGTGCCCCGCGTACGAATGGTGACCACTTTCCCCTATGTACTTCTATTGTAATATCCTACCTCTATGTATAGTATAGTGTCAAAATGGGTCAAAAAACCAATAACTGTAGGTTAGGTTAGGTTTGTATTGTGACCATGTATAGCGGAGCGAGCGGAGCGTCAAAATGGGTCAAAAACCGAAAACTATAGGTTAGGTTTTTTTTGTAGTATGACCATGTATAGTGCAGCGAGCAAAGCGTCAAAATGGGTCAAAAACCGAAAACTGTAGGTTAGGTTAGGTTTGTATCGTGAACATGTATAGCGCAACGAGCGAAGCGAGCGGAGCGTTAAAATGGTCAAAATGGACGACCTTATAAAGGAAACACAAATAACTGCAGATATTTTACTAAAATACAACACGGAAAAGTATGTTTCCTGAGTCATTGCTAATTTATTTCTTTAGGCACTTCCACGCATTATCCCTTGCATGCGATGCGTAATATTTCTATATCATTTCATACATTACACCACTTACAATTATATCATACTAGCTTCTGCCCGCGACTTCGTCCGCCTTAAATTCGTTTATCGCTAATAAGGGTATTTTTCCGGGATAAAAAGAAGCCTATGTCCTTCCTCGGGACTTAAACTATTTTCATACCAAATTTCATCCAAATCGGTTCAGCGGTTTAAGCGTGAAGAGGTAACAGACAGACAGACAGACACACTTTCGCATTTATAATATTAGTATGGATATTGATTATACTTGGTAAGCTTTATACCAACAATCTTTTACACCCATTGAACATTCATAAAATTATACACCATGAAATTATCAATTTTGTTGTTAAGTATATCAAAAGTTCATACCCCATAAGTGATTATATTCTATGAAATTATATAAAACTAGAAGCCGCCCGTAACTTCGTTCGCAGAGGACAATAAGACACAAGTCGCCCTCACGCTCGAGAGAGAATTGCCGAAGAATGGTAATTTCATTCTTAATATTTTATTTGGTGTTAGTTTCCTGCTGGTATATATAAACATACATACTGACATAGTCCGAAGCATAGCAAAACAAGTGGCATTGGGCAGGGCAAGTCAGGCAAATATTTGTGTGATGAGCACGAATGTTTTTTCCTGGGCCTTGGATGGTTTTATATATTTAAGTATTATAATTTATCTATCTATTATGTATATCGTTGCCTGGTACCTATACTTCAAGCTTTGCTTAGTTCGGGACTTAGTCGCTTTGTGTAAGATTGTCCCTGATATTTATTTATTAAGTACTCGTAGAAAGGGTAACACTTGTTGGCATAGTATCTTGTTGGTAGATATAATAGAGACTCTGACGCACATTTTGTGAATGCTAATAGCTTGTCAAGATCATGAATCCCATTGATGAGGGGGGCGCACGGCTCGTGTGGAGATCCTGAGCGGAGGCCTTTGTCAAGCAGGACGTCTACGGGTTGATATGATGATGATGACTGGTTGGGGTTACGATTAGGCTTGTGTAAAAAAATAGAATTAGATTATCAGAAAATATTGGACACGATTTTTTTCTTCTGTCAATTAAACAGAAAAACATGAAAAAATAGCGCGTTAAAGTTCCCCGTGACGTCACGCCGTCGTGCGACTGTTTTTCGCTCGGCGTGACGTCATGCGCTCCAACTCCCAAACTTTGACGCGCTCTATCTTTGTCTTTTCTTGTTTGATTGACAAAAGAAAAAATACGTGTCCAATATTTTTTTGATAATCTAAATGACGTTCTAATAAATAAGAATTATAATTTATTTATTCCTAGCGTCAAAACAAAGAGTCACAATAAAGATCACAACTACGATTACGGAATACAAATATTCATTAAGTATTTCCTGGTTGTTTCATTTTCATATGCCAGTATACTGTTTAATCATTACTACAAGTAAACCGATAAAAACCCCGGACATATTAAAACCCGGCCAAGTGCGAGTCAAACTCGCGCACCGAGGGGTCCGTACAAAATATACGCTAAGAACGGCCGTAGCTATGAAAATCCAGTGTTAACAGAGCCCTGCTCCTTAGCAAAATGTACGCAGTGAGGGGTCATTTCATATTGGTTTTGGACTTAGACCAGCAGAGATAAAAATGTAATATTTCCAGACTTTTTCATTGATTGTGCTGTAAGAGCTATCTGTTTCTAGGACAACTGGAAGTATCCTATATATTTGTATGGAAAAATCTTTTTAGGGATCCGTATTAAAAAGGTAAAATAGAAACCCTTATAGTGCGACTCTGTATGTCCGTCTGTCCGACTATTAGAGCGCCATATCTTAAAAACTACTTATGCTATCTATTTGAAATTTGGAATATTTATAAACACGGTCAGCACACATGTATTGCAAAGGAAACATGAAATATATTTTTATTAGGGTCCCGTAGCAAAAATGGAAAAAACGGACAGGTCTTTTAAAATCATTGTGAGGTTTCTAAAAAAAAAATTGATTTAGTGGATATTTTCGGAAATAAACTCTCCGAAAGTACTGTACGACATATTCAAGACTCAGGAACAAATATTTAATAACATCAAACAAACAAATTGCACTTGCCGGGATTTGAAACCGGGACCGTTTATTTTTCCTCCGCGAACGAAAGTCATCATCATCATCATTTCAGCCATAGGACGTCCACTCCTGGATACAGTATTCCTCAATAGACTTCCATATGGGCCGGGTAGACGCGACCCGCATCCAGCGAGACCCCGCAACCCTAATAGCCAGATGTCCGACCACCTTGCAGGTGACCGCCCACGCTGCACTTGCCGGTGCGCGGTCTCCACTCGAGAACCTTTCCGCCCCAACGGCCACCGGTTCTTCGAACTATGTGCCCTGTCCATTGCGACTTCAGTTTGCTTACCGTGTTTGCTATGTTGGTGACCTTGGTGCGTCTATAAATTTCCTCATTTCCGATTCGATCTCGTAAGGGGATCCCGAGCATAGAACGAAGGTGCCGCAAAAAAACTGTACCAAAACAAAGCAAACAACTTTAAAAAAATGCATTAATAAGCAACACGTTCATAAATTCACAATGATAGCACACAATCACACAACACAATTAATATGTATCCCAGGAACTAGCTTATACTTAAAGTTCATACTGCCATGTTAACTATAGTGCAACTTTGCTAATTGTTAAAACGTCATATATTCATGAAACTCGCAGTCACATACGTCATTACACATATTTGTACAACAATAGCAGCCAGAAGGTAAGCAGTAACGGTCAGTCATCTCTAGGTGAGGCGCCCAGACGGTCGCCCTTTAAAAAAAAGATAATTGTCTGTGATATTTTGTGCCTGCCTGCATTAAAAAAGTAAGTTATATTTTTAATTGCTTCGTTCTAAATTTGAATAATTGGAGCTCTTTTTAATCCATTATGCTTTTGTTTTCGGTGTGAATTTAATACAAATGGTGTGTAGTGTCTACGGGAATGTTGAGTTTACCGGAGATTTTAAATGTTGTATCTAAATAGATATAGGGTAGGTACTAAGTATGTTTAAATGCGTTGATATGAAGAATAATGGTGATTATAGTGCAGAGGCAATACTTTAGTATTAATATTGGTGGGACGCGTAGGAACTCTATTTGTTAACGTAGTTAAACCAGTTTTAGTCGGATAGTTACGTTTATTTTTAAGATGGCTCTATGGTTCTTGATTTTATTAAATCGTTTTGTGATTGACCTTTGGTAATCAAAAAGCATACTTACCTAAGTATCTAGTATTGTTTTTTTTTTGGATAGGCTTGCTAAGTTCGGATAAGTACAAACATTTTAATAATTTTCATGTACACTTTTGAAAATATGTAATTAAGTCCTTTTATTAGTTTATATGGATACATTGATTTAATTTTTTTTTCTATTCTATTTCAAATCAAAATTTGGGAAGATTGTTTACGGTTATCGATATAGTACATACTTAACTACTTAATTTTTCAATAATTAACATGTTTTTTTTGGAACCACTTTAATACACATGAAATAGAGTCGAATAGTGGTAAACCAATTTCCTGGCCGACTAAGTACAGGATTAGTCTTACTGTGATTAACTTACTTTTAAATTAATATTTTCCTCCAACATTTACTGAAACATTAAAAATGGTCATGAATTCAAATTTTAAACAAATTTAAACATATAAACGATCGCAATTAATTTATCCGTTTGTGAAGCGGTATTTATTTCCAAAACACATTAATTATTATACTAGGTTTTTCCGCGGATTCACACGTCTAGTAGAATTTATTGCTTATCTTTGATAAACCGTGCATTTTCGAGATTTTTTCATTCCTATTTTACCACTAGAAGGGGCCCGCAACTTCGTTCGCGGAGGAAAAAACGTCATAACCCCTTTTTTTAGGGTTCCGTAGCCAAAATGGCAAAAACGGAACCCTTATCGTTTCGTCATGTCCGTCCGTACGTCCGTATGACACAGGCATTTTACTCAAAAACTATAAGATGCATATTGATGAAATTTGAAACATAGATGTCTTGTGTTAACCGCTACTTAGTTTGATAGTTAAATAAAAAAATATATATTTCTAGGGGGGCACTCCATATATGTAACCGAAAGTTAAAAAAAATTCAACAAATATCAATGTGTGGCATATCATTCGACAGATCTTTTAAAAACACTTTGAGGTTTCTAGAAAAAAAATTATTTTAGTAAATATTTTCGTGAAATATTCGGAAATATTCGAAAGTAGTAAAAATTGTGACCACCCCCCCACCCCTTTATTTTCGGAACGGTATGTTCAAAAAATATGAAAAAAAAATCTAAATATAAAGCTTCATAAATACTTCTAACGAAAATTGTTTTCAACATAATCGGACATACCGTTTTTAAGTTATTGCCAAAAAACTGCGCTTCTCAGCAAAAGGACGTAAGTGCGGGGCAGATACGCTCTTTTGTTAGTGTCTTTTTTAAGTCATATTTTTTTCATCTGTAGTGCATTTTTTTGCATAAACGACATGCTCTTGGTCGGTTTTTTTTCTTTAGCATAGTCGGGCGAAAAATATCCTATAACCATCTGGAGATACCCAGCTACCCGTGTACCAAAAATAGTTGAAATCCGTTTAGCCGACTTAGCGTTATGAAGCCACAACGACACATACAGACATACAAACATTTTATTTTTACAACTTTATAATAGTATAGTTGTCAATGTCACTCTTTGAATATCTATGCAAAAAAGTCTACATTATGTACTCTACATAGATCCGTTGTTCCGGTGTAACGTGAATAAAGGATAAAATGCGCTATGATGCTCGCGATAAATCCATAGTTCCATACTAATATTATAAATGCGCAAGTAATTTTCTCTGTCTATCTATCAGTCTGCCTATCTGTCCGTCTGTTTTCTGTCTATCTGTCTGACTATATGTCTGTATATCTGTCTGTTTATCTGTCTGTGTATCTGTCTGTGTACCTGCCAGTCTATCTGCCAGTCTATCTGTGTGTCTGTCTGTCTATCTATCTGTCTGTCTGTCTGTCTGTCTATCTGTCTGCCTATCTGTCTTGTCACGGAATCGGCACCTCCAAGAACCTAGAAAACGACACTCATGATGACTTGTTCCCTGAAAGTGATGTCCGCCATCTTGAATTCCAAAATGTATGCCATTTTCGGAATCGGAACACCCAAAAACCTAAAAAACGACACCTGTGATGATTTTTTCCCTGAAAGTGACGACCACCATCTTGAATTCTAAAATGAACGCCATTTTCGGAATCGGCACCCTCAAAAACCTAGAAAACGACACCCATGATGACTGCTCATTGAAAGTGATTTCCGCCATCTTGAACTCCAAAATGGACCTCATTGTCGAGATCTGCACCCCCCAAAACCTAGAAAACGACACCCATGATGACTTTTCATAGAAAGTGATTTCCGCCATCTTGAATTCCAAAATGTATGCCATTTTTGGAATCGGCACAACCAAAAATCTAAAAAACGACACCTGTGATGACTTTTTCCCTGAAAGTGATGACCGCCATCTTGAATTCTAAAATGCACGTCATTTTCGGAATCGGCACCCTCAAAAACCTAGAAACCGACACCCATGATGACCTTTTTACTGAAAGTGATGTCCACCATCTTGACTTCCAAAATGGACCTCATTGTCGAAATCGGCACCCCCAAAAACCTAGAAAACGACCCCTATGATGACTTTTTGTCTAAAAGTGATGACCGCCATCTGAATTCTAAAATGGACGCCATTTTCGGAATCGGCACCCTCAAAAACCTAGAAAACGACACCCATGATGACTTTTCATTGAAAGTGATTTCCGCCATCTTGAACTCCAAAATGGACCTCATTGTCGAAATCTGCACGCCCCAAAACCTAGAAAACGACACCCATGATGACTTTTCATAGAAAGTGATTTCCGCCATCTTGAATTCCAAAATGTATGCCATTTTCGGAATCGGGACCCCCAAAAACCTAGAAAATGACACCCATGATGACTTTTTTATAGAAAATGATTTCCGCCAACTTGAATTCCTAAATGGACGCCATTTTCGGAATCGGCACCCCCAAAAACCTAGAAAACAACACCTGTGATGACTTTTTCACTGTGATCCAGTAGGTACCTCCAAGGTCCATCATTAGAACCCTATTAATCGTTAATACTCCTTTTCACTGAAAAATGCTTGACTGCCCGAAAGGTCTTTATATTCTTGCGACTTCATACTATAAAAAATAGGCACAAAGCACAAACAAGACACGCCAAGCTGAACCAAAGCCACACGCCAAAAAGCAATTCATTCAGCAAGCAGCAAGGTCAAAACAAAATCCAGTGAAGTAGGTAATTTAATACTGCTGACGGTGTGGCTTCCTTCAGTAGTGGTATAACAGAGATAGCAATGCTCGTCCTATCTTGTCGTCATTGTGAGAAATCAACCGGTGAAGTTGAAATTATTTACCGGTTCATTGCGTTTCCCAAAAACGAATGACGAACGAATTTGGCACTAACACCCGTTAGTAACTCAATTGAACAGTTCTTTAACCGATAACTGCAAACGGAAACTAAACCCTTTTCGTTCGCGGATCAATGACCGAAACCGGTATGCCAAAAGAAACGTTTTCCGATCCCTGATTTACCTTTTATAGAACTGTTCTATTGCTGCTTGCAAGAGGGTGGTAGACAAGTTTATCTGAAGAAAAGGACTCTAATCGATTCCCATTCAAATATTGGATTAAAAAAATGAGTTTGCAGGTGACGGATCGATATCTGGGGAATCTGCTAAAAAACAATATAAAATATAAATAAAACATTACGAAAGCAAACGCAAGAGTTACTGTAAAATACCCAAAATGCTATAGGATAGGAATGAATATTTGATGACTTCCCTCGATTCATCTATGATTCCACCATAAGATCCTAATTTGTGACCAATAAAACTACTTAAAAGATTAAAAATACAGATCGGTCCAACCGTTTTTGAGTTGATCAGCAACCGACGGACATACATAAAAAATCCGATTTTTTACGAACTACGAACCTCCTATTTTTTAGACATTTAAATTTAGCACAGGATTTAAAAAAAAAAAATGTTATTTTCGGCACAAGAAATTGACTACTTAATAATAATAACAAGAAAATACTAATTTATTTATTACGATGCGATGTTAAGGTATAAGTAATAGGTATTAAGTAGTACTTCGCGTGCTGATATGCCCATATTACACTTTGTGTCGGTGGTGGCACTGTAGTACGCAAACACAAGAAAAAAATAACTAAATATGACAATATCGCATAGTATTTTAACCCGATTCTAAGCATTGATAGCTGCCGTACAAAAGAAAACAAAAGCGGCAGTCCTTGTCAAAATAAACAAACTTCACGCGCACAAACCTGATGTGTATATCAGTAACATCCCTGATTTGAAGCGGTCTCGCGCAAAAATCAAGAATGCCGCCGCCGACAAAGCGCTCAATAGTCTAGCTCGATGTTACCAACGCGTCGTAAGCTTTATAAAATAAAGGTAACCCTTTGTTAGGCTAACAATTTAGTAAGGATGGGTGAGAAAATATTCTTATTTTTAAGGGGAATTGTGATACCGCTTGTTCATATGGGTTAGCGCTTAGATAAGGGTTTTTAAGGCTAACTGATTGGGGCTTGATGTTCTTAAGGTTAGCCTTATGCAAAACCCTTACAAAACCCTTTGAAAGGGATAGCGGGCCGGTCCCTGATTTTATCTCGGAAAATACCCTTATCCGCGATAAACGAATTTAAGGCAGACGAAGTCGCGGGCAGAAGCGAGTAATATTATAAATGCGAAAGTGTGTCTGTCTGTCGGTCTGTTACCTCTTCACGCTTATACCGCTGAACCGATTTGGATGAAATTTGGTATGGATATAGTTTGAGTCCCGGGGAAGGAAATGGGCTACTTTTTATCCCAGAAAAGTACCTTAATCCGCGATAAACGAATTTCAAACGGACAAAGTCGCGGGCAGAAGCTAGTATATATATATATATATCCATACTTAATATTATAAATGCGAAAGTGTGTCTGTCTGTCTGTCTGTTACCTCTTCACGCTTAAACCGCTGAACCGATTTGGATGAAATTTGGCATAGAGATAGTTTGAGTCCCGGGGAAGGACAAAGGCTACTTTTTATCCCGGAAGAAAACCTTATCCGCTATAAACGAATTAAGGCGGACGAAGTCGTGGGCAGAAGCTAGTATTTATATATACACAAATATATATTACAATACAATACAATTACAAAGTATATTTATACCCTTACACCAGCAAAACATCACACATACAATCAATCTTGAGATTTAATGAAGAGATGATTGTGCAACATGCGCTTGAAAGAGACAATGATCTGGGCTTACCTTATAGACACAGAAAAAAAAACTTAATCAAAAAGTGCAAGATGTATCGCAATAGGATCCCAACTTGGGTTTTAAATTGTCTTAATGCGTAAGCGCAGATATTCTCTTTCGATTCATATCCCGGTGCGGGGTGAATGCACTAACACCGCTATAACCTAGTACACAGCAATAGCTGGAAACCCGTTACACTAAGATTGACAGGAATTTTACCATTAACTTGTTAACAAAAGGGTTTCCAATGTGTGAACCGCCGCTCTCTGATGCGCCGTAAAGAGTAAGGGGTCGTTTATTCATTACGAGAGTCATTTTTGGATGTTATTCCCACCTGTTACCACCAACTTGTTACCCAAGTAGTTTACCAGTTGATTTACTGTACTTAATTTGAGGTACTGATGACGGATTATAAACCTTACAGAATACAGAATTGTTTACCCAAGTATAACCTAGACGAAATTTTAAGTAAGGTATGTTTTTTTTTTGCTTTTGCCTCGCAAATGTGTTGTAATTGTAAAACGTCGTATGAAACTCATGGGCATTGGTCATTATACTCTCGGCATTATACAACCCTCTTCTTCGACTCGGGCTGTAAGATATAGCCTCGAGTGTTATTACCAACGCACCACAGTCGTATCATAATATCGTTCAGTCTACTCGTGAACACGGAAGCTGTATAACTTTTGAAACGTCGTGAACTCAAATAAGACAATATACGCAATAAGAGTGAGTTAAATTGTTTTATTAAAACAATTCTATTAAAAAAATAAGTATGATGTATTCGACCAATGTCTTGCTTTTTTTGAGTTTACCATGCCCATCTTATTGCGATGGCATTATCATGTGAATCACGAATAACAATCACATATGTAAATACGAGAACGTATTTACCTAATAGCTATATTATTATAATGGTTCTTAACCACAACCCGTTCATAATGAAATCAGCGGGCCTATGATGGTCGCGTTTATCACGCGATAAATGATATGATAACGCGCCTATAAATCTCGCACTCACATACGTGTCAGAAGATGACGGCAGCTATGTCACTTATTTATCGCGTGACAAATGCACCCATCATACGCCCGCTGACTTCAAATTCAACGTGCCATTATTACGATACCGTCAGTTGAACTATATTTCAAATCTGGACATATAACGGATATAATTATGTCGATCTTTGCTATTCAAGCAATTTTTTTATATTCTATCAATCAAATCAATCAAATCAAAATATCCTTTATTCAAGTAGGCTTAGATACAAGCACTTTCGAATTGCCAGTTACAATGAGAGAAGTCTTTGCTGGGTAAACATACAATATGATCCAACATTTGTTGCAAGGATTAGGGAAACCCAGAAAAACCTAATCAGATCATTTAACTTAAGTATAATACTTACTTATTATTGATAAAATCATCATTTTAAAAATTAAAATAATTAGTAAATCTAGAATGTGTCTAGAATAAAATTCTAAATGTCAGAGTATATAAAACAATTAATATGCGTGTACCAATTAACTATTACAATATTGTCTTAATTATACTAAAACTTTTACAATTGTGTTATAACTAATTTATAATTGATACACGCGGAGGAGATGTACAAATTCTCCAGATCAATGTTAATATAAAATATAAACTATTTTTTTTTTCAGAGATGTATAAGGTCTCTAGGCGTCACGACATGCGATAAAATTAAATACAATAATTTGACTGAATTCTACTGAGATGTTTAAGGTCTCTTAGGGGTCAAAGTGAATAATACATTAAACATAATTATTATTAAATCTAAATTTCTTAGAGATGTATATGGTCTCTAGGCGTCATAACATGCAAAAAGATAAAATTAGTTAATTAAAATCTTCAGAAATGTTTAAGGATATACCTCTATAAATAAAACAAAACTCTTAGAGATGTATACAGTCTCTAAATCAAATAAAAAATGAATAACTTCAATCGAGTACAGGATGAAGTCTCTCACGTCATCAGTTCATTAAACACTGGTAGGCAGTTACTAGGTATACAATTAATTTGGCCCTTGCTAGCATGAACAGACCGGATCCTACAAACGGCACCCGTTCACGAGCATGACGCATATCTCAGCCATCGCTTCCCTCAACCATATTTTAGGGAAGGTTGCGACCCGATCAACGACGCCACCGTAAGCAACGACCTTTAAGCGAGCCTGACATGCTCACACTGCCGGGCATTAAACACTAATAGTATTGCCCGGTGAGAAACAACAAATGTGCTCTCATGTTACATTAAATGCGAGCTATTATTACCTCTTAAAATAATGCTTACTTTACATACACAAGACTAAACTACTGGCTTAAAGACATCTTTATCGTCTAATAAGTCATTGTTTAGTAGGTGACGTTTTATGTGGGACTTAAATTTGCTGCAAGGTAAATTCACTACATCGGTAGGTATTTTGTTATAGAAGCGTACACAGTTCCCCACGAACGAAGTTCCGACCTTGCTTGTTCTTATTTCTTGTATTGTAGTGGTGAATGTCACTGTTGTGTTTGAAATCATGTTCATTTTTCCGAACATACATAATATTCTCGAGAATGTACTGAGATGCAACGGTGAGAATATTGGTTTCCCTGATTTTTTCTCTCAGTGATGCACGAGCTCCCAGTGCATAGATTGAGCGTACTGCCCGTTTTTGTAGTACGAAGATGGTTTGTATGTCCGCCGCCTTGCCCCACAACAGAATTACATATGACATTACACTATGAAAATAACTGAAGTACACGAGCTTTGCCGTCTCGACGTTTGTTAACTGTCTGATTCGCCTCACTGCATAGGCTGCGGAGCTTAGTTTACCTGCAAGAGT
This sequence comes from Hedya salicella, assembly GCA_905404275.2. Classification (NCBI taxonomy): domain Eukaryota; kingdom Metazoa; phylum Arthropoda; class Insecta; order Lepidoptera; family Tortricidae; genus Hedya; species Hedya salicella. Next base: position 15,826,923 of record FR990114.1, read on the forward strand.
GGCTATATGCGCATTCCATTGCAGTTTAGAGTCCAAATATCCCTATTTTAATCGTCTCTGAGCGTTTTGACAGTTGTTTATAAAAGGAACTCATTTGATCTGCGAATGTGGTTTTATTATTACTTATATCATTTATTACTAGTCGGTGCCTGCAACTTCGTCAGCGTTGAAGAAAAACAAAATTAATTAAAAAAACAAAAAACCCGACTGCGTAAAAAACTAAAAAGAAAAAAATAAGTCCAGTGCCCCAGAATTTTGTTAAGTTATACATGATCGATACTTACAATATAACAAATAATAAATTCTAATATGGAACATAGCGATTTTGAACTTACTATTTTTTTTTATAAAATTCAGTCAATTTCGCAATCTTTATCGTGGGGGTTATTGAGAAGCTTGCACAGATTTATTACAATATTATGAAATGAAAATTTAGTGAGAACGGCTTGCTAGCCAACTTTAAATGGTTATAGTTCCTAACTGGTAAGTCCAAATTAAAAATAATAAATGAAACCTAATAATGATTTTTAAATCCCTATTCATTGATACCCCACTCGATATAGTGCGTCGATTTTTATTTTCTTATTTTTCACAATATGGCGTCTCATTATCGCCATTTTGAGTTTTCATCATTTTCATGTCTTCAGTGACATTTGGACAGTTAAGACAACTCGATTGACGTAAGAATCATCAAAATCGGTCTACGCGTTTGGTCTCTAGAGTGCCAGATAGGAACAAACATACATACATACATACATACATACATACATAGACAGATAAACACATTGGCACTCCTTTGCGTCGCGCAGTCGGGTAAAAAATACTGATTATTCTGCGGCTTGGAAAAAAAAAGATGAAAAGGTGTTGGTGGGCTATATGCCCACCTTATACGGTACGGCAAGAATACCAGTACATTTAAAGCCATTTTAATCGAAAATATCAATGCTGCATTTGCTGTACCGTATAAGGCAGGTATATAGGGCCACCAACACCTTTTCATCTTTTTATTTTTTTCTATGCCACAGAAAAATCGTAATTTTTTTCTGACAATAAAGAGGCTTATTCCTACCTATAAACAAAATTTCAAGATTTTTGAAAGATTTTATCCATTCCCCATTCACTTGACAGTAACAAGTACAATATTAATGTCTGACAGTTTACTCTGCGGAAATGGCGGTGTAAGATTTTTCTCTAGTTTACAGATTTTATCCTTAGGTTAATTATTGGTTAAACGTAAAATTTGTTTACTTACGAGTAATCAATAATTTATTATTGGACTAAGACTTATACTACGTTGGTGAAATTGACCCTCAATCAAATCTAGGTAGCGTATGTACTGGTAACTGCGTATCAGTAATGTTACGCCATAGATCGTGACGGCATTTATTAGATAAGACGACTCGTCGCATGCACACGGAAAACTGTCAAGATCATTGTCACAGTGCACGGCGGTGCCATAATACAGAGCGATTTCTAACTCCTACGTCGTAAATAGACATATATTCTTCTGTTTCCGAGATTATTACTCATTTAAATAAAACATTTTTAACTGATTATATCACGTAGATTGTCTCATTTGAGTTCCCGACGTTTCGAAAGCTTTTCAGTTTTACATGAAATATTTTGTTTCTATGCACTTTTATATACCTGGCTCTAGTACCAATTAAATAACTTTTAACACTATTTTTAATATTGTACAGTGCTCGCTAGTGGAGCAGTACACGTTGGGCGCGTTATCCAAAGGTACCAGGTTCGAGTCCTGGTGTGACCACGTGCGAGAGCAATCGTATTTTTCTTTGCGCTTTGATTTGTATCTATATCACAATAGATAATAATGTGGTGTTAGTTTTCCCACATTAAAAGCACAGAAACACAACAAATTGTGTTTCATTTCATATAAAAATACTATTTTTTTCTCACTCATCCAAAAGTAGACATGAATTGGAACAAGTATAAATTTAAAAAAATTGGAAAAGTGAAAAGCACTAGTTCGCGAAAACCAACTTTGCGCACGCTAAACAGCTACGTAAAGTATCACTTCTTGAGCAACTTTATATATTCTACGGTCACTGGGGGCAAACGAGCAGATGGATCGCCTGATGGTAAACGATCACCATCTTGAAAATTTGAAGGTCGCATCATCAGATCATGCGACATAAATAGTCATCGACCAACCTACTAAGCACACTGTCGTAAACTAATCAAATATTGATCCAAACTAGTTAGCCAAAGGTTTGCGACACCTGACCTTCGCCATACATGGTGCCCATAACGCGCTATAAGTTACACCTGCGCAGTGAGCTGCGTTGACTTATATCAATATCAAATCAATCAATCAACATTTCTTATTGTTGGTTATGTGTTGAAACAGATGTTAATGAGAAATAAGATCATAGTGAACTGCCTTATGGCGTATAATAAATATTTAGATAAAAATGCAGAAATCACTCACATTTACCTACTATGACTATCGTGCTACACGACAATATTTCCATCTCCACCACTTACATGGTTGGCAGTCCACTAGTGTGCGATTTGCTAGAATTTTCCTGCCTCGCACGACTGGACTGTGGAACAAATTGTCGCCGGCAGTATTTCCGGACCGATCCGACCTACAAGCCTTCAAGAAAAGAGCCAACTCCACACATAAACTTGTGACTCCTTTGATGTTGCAGGTGTCTATGGGCGACGATGATCGCTTACCATCAGGCGATCCGTCTGCTCGTTTACCCCCTATAACATAAAAAAATATATAACTATAAATGGACACTATCATAAATTAAAAATAACAATTCAACATTCAACTAACATGTACCTAAATACTGCATATCTATGACATGTTTTCTACTGATAATATTCATTGTTATGACGACGTCAGTACCAGAGATGCATTTTAAACAGGCCGAGCAAACATCCCTCGTTCCGTTGTGGAAGAAAGAGAGTCGCGAAAAACTTGTGTCCGAAATCGAGTGTCCGATTGGCTTCGAAATAATTTAGTCCAATTTAACAACACGACCACACAAGTTTGCGCGTTTACCGCTAAGAAAACCCTATTCACTGTGGCCCCACAATTCCAGAGCACGGCTCTCACCAACTCGCAGACCATAGGGATCCTAGATGTTGATATTTCGAGCGACGACGTTCAATTCCGAAGTCACCTGGAAGACAAGGCCGAGCTGGCATCAAAAATGATGAAGAAAGGAACGTTGTACAAATCGCAGTTGGATCCCGTATGGAGTACTGTGACCTCTGGGCTGGTGATATCAGCTTAGCCCTCTTGACTCGGTACAATGACGCGCTGTACGAATTCTTGACGATCCCATGCTCACAAGCAGTATTGAACCTTTAAATCTACGGAAAGACGCCGCCTCCTTTCTTATGTGTCTATCGCTTTTATAATGGGCTGTGTTCCGAGGAATTGTTCGACATCATGCCTACTACCTTCTACCACCGCACCGCTCGCCAGCGGCAGTGTATCCATACACCTTGGAAACAAAAAATGGTCGCGCACCGTGCGATACCAAAAGAATTTTCTACCGCGCACACTCCGAATGTGGAATGAACTCACTATATATACCGCGCTTTTCCTTGTATGTTACAGTATGGAGTTCTTCAAAAGGGAAGTGAATAGGTTTGGAAAGGGTTACAAGCGTTTATAGACTGAGGTAACGGCCTAACATCAGGCAGGCCTACGCTTGCTTGCCACCTTATAGTATATAAAAAATAATCATGTAATACTTAGAGTTAATAATTTACAGAAAATAATAACATTACAAGTGTCGTCAATTGTAAACTTAAAAAAATTCAAAAATTCATGCACATGTCCGAAAGTTTGGTTATAGAATGTTGAGTAAGGTTCTAATAGGCTTGTGTCCTAAAAAAATATAATTACTCTGTCAGTTAGATTATCAGAAAATATATATATATATATTTTTATATTCCGCGACAATGTTACACAAATCGAACTAGCCCCATGGTAAGCTCAATAAGGCTTGTGTTATGGGTACTAGACGACGATATATTTAATAAATATATTACTTATATACATAGAAAACATCCAAGACTCAGGAACAAATATTTATGCTCATCACGCAAATATTTGCCCTTACCGGGATTAGAACCCAGGACCTCAGCTTCGCAGGCAACGTTACTCCCTCTGAGCCAAACCGGTCGTCAATTGGACACATATTTTATCTTTTGTCAATTAAACAAAAAATTATGAAGATATAGCCCGTTAAAGTTCCCCGTGACGTCACGCCGTGCGACCGTTTTTCGCAAGGCGTGACGTCATGCGCCCCCACTCCCAAACTTTGACGCGCTTTATCTTTGTCTTTTTTTTGTTTGATTGATAAAAGAAAAAATACGTGTCCAGTATTTTTTGATAATCGAACAGACGGACTTATTAGAATTATATTTTTTTTTACCCAGGAAACTACCCTATTGGTCACGCAAAGAGGCCACCAATCGAATTTTTCATTCACGGTCGTAGATCCAAAGACACCCTAGCCTAGGATTTACACCAAAGCAGCGGTTCTCGAACTTTTTTGGCTACGAAACATTTATTTTGACGACACGTTTGGCTCAGTGGGTTGTACAATGGCCTACGAAGCTGGCGGTCCCGGGTTCGAATCCCGGCCAGGGCAAGTGTTTGTGTGATGAGCATGAATGTTTGTTCCTGGGTCTTGGATGTTTTCTATGTATTTAAGTATTATAATTTATCTATATATTATGTATATCATCGCCTAGTACCCATAGTACAAGCTTTGCTTAGTTTGGGACTATGTCGATTTGTGTAAGATTGTCCCTCATATTTATTTATTTATGGAAACCGAAATATTTGACGATTTAGGGCTCCATGGAATATTAGTAATTCTTCAAATATATGATGAACAACTTGGTCGGTGTGTTCTCTATTACCAGTTACCGGAGTCAATGTTATTATCGCGGACGGTTACAGTTTATACCTAGTTATGACGTCACGAGCTGTTAAACTTTAATGCGATTATTAGGGCTCCGTACCAAGATGGTAAAAAAGGCACCCTTATGGTGCGACTTTGTCTGTCTGTCTGTCTGTGTCTGTCTGTCCGACTATTAGAGCGATATATCTCAAAAACTACCTATGCTAACTATTTGAAATTTGGAGTATTTATAAAGATAGTCAGCCCACATGTATTGCGAAGGAAATATTTTAATATATATTTTTATTTTCTAATAAAACGACGTATATGAGGGGGACAAATATTCAAAGTCTAGCTCCTAGGTCAAGAAGGGTAGAATATGAAAGGACTTGCTCTGTACATTTTTGAACTTTCTTTTTATTGTAAGTAGATTTTGTTTCATTAAGGAAAATGTGATAAAAATGACCCCCCCCCCCCCCCCCCACCCCTTTATCTCCGAAGTTTTCCAAGAGAAAAATCTGTAATTTTCTGGAATTATGTAATTTAATATGAATATTACACGAAACTTATAACTATATATCTATCTGTCTTGGTTTTTTTTTAATCACCAAAAATCATTTTTGAATAACCCGGTTTGATTAAGTTTGCCCCTCATTTAATTGTATGTGACGCCATAGATACCAGAGGCAAACTTAACTCAAGCGGCAAGTTAAGTCGGAATAAGTGAATGTTTGTACGGAACCCTCGGTGCGCGAGTCAGACTCGTACTTGACCGGTTTTTATTTTATTTTATTTGAAACAGAAAAAAATACGTGTCCCATATGTTTTTATTATCTAACGATGGACTGATTACAATTTTCATTTTTGATTCTGTTAGACTAGAAACCGATCCTAATTGTATCGTATTGTTGTATTTTAATTATTAATATAGCGCTAATCCTCTCGCTCTTGTGTTAATCTATATTTGAGTGAATTGGACAGTGGGATACGGAGTTCGAATTTTGAACTCCGGAATAACCTCTGCGTCCTTTATTCAAACGAACGGACGAACGTACTTACCTTCGGAAAGATGAACTCTCAAAAGCTTAAAAAAGCATGGAATTGTTACGCATAATAATAATAAATATTAATAATATTTATTTATTTCAGACAACATTTACAATGGTCCATAGTTTGTTAGTAACAATATTTACTTATAATCTATGTTAGTAAGTCCTAATTGTATTACATGTTATATATATTTATACCTATTTAACATATTTATATTTGGTAGTATGTAGTGACACTCAGTGACGGCTGAAAGGGTTGTCGAACCTCTCCGCTATCGCAGCCAGGAGGCTGTGGGAGCTGGCCCGCAACCGGCGCATCTGCGACGCAACCCGTTTGCGCATTATGCCGAAAAAGTCATCCACGCGGGCCTCTGCAAACATTGCAGACGCGCTACAGAAGCGGGGCAACCCCAATAGCATCCTGTACCATTATTGAATTGGACGCGCAAGGCACCGTATGCTTTCATCGTGTATTTGATCCACAAATACTTAATATACATAATACTTGGTGCGATCTTGTGCTCTATGATCTTTTCCGATAATTAAAAAACCCGAGGTCTTTTGTAAACATATCACAATCATCACATATGCTACGGCCAGACTTGAAGGCGAAAATTTGTGTTCGCGTTGTCACGATAAAAGTTCGTGTTCGATCCATGACGAAGTGTTTGGCCACATAAAAAAAACTTTACTACGTCGCAATATTCTTGAATGTGAATTACGCGAAGTTTAGCCAACCGCACAAATTTTGTCGCAACAAAACCCTTTGATGTGCGGCAATTTACCGACAGCGGCGCGAAGGCATTCGTAGTCGCGAAGATGATACGCGATAGGGCGAATTCTTTGGCCACACGTGTCGCGACAACGCAAATCTTCGCGTTATCGCGATAGTGTGGCCCCAGCAATACAGTCATAGTCATATCAAAGTCAGTCACAATGGTATGACGTTCCAATTATATCATTGACGTTCTACCGCAAAAACCCACCAAGTCGTTAATTAAATCTATTCAGAGTTCATTATTAGTCCGCCATCTTTAATGTGGTATTCAAAGCCCAATCTATGGTGTCGTAAGTAAAATATTTGGATTATTAAGTAAAAAATGTATGGACGTCATTGGGATAAGCCAATTTTTTACAATGTATGATCATTCAAAACCTATTTCGCACGCACGTACAACGCAACATACACACACAAAAAACACACACACACACACACACACACACACAAATGTAAATAAGCGCGTTAAGAAAATTGACAAAAACACTTGTGTTAGGTTGGAGTTCATTTATTTCACTAGCCTGACTCATGGACCAAAAAATATTTTTTCACCAAGAAATTTTGCTTCCTGCGCACTAAGGAAAAAAACTTTAATTGACTACCCAACAAGTTTCATTCGCAGCTTTGGGAGGCCTTCGTGTTACAAAAAATACAATCGTTCATTTTATTTTATATCTTGGGAAATCCCCAATCAAACAAGATGCCCGTGTCAAATCGACCAAAATGCGGAAAATCTCACAAGACGGTACTAAACTATGAATAAAACATTTTCTGATAAATATCGAAAAACAGACTCGAACAGTAATAATAATAATAAATAACAAGGACAATCTCACACAAATCGGGCCCCTAGTCCCAAACTAAGCAAAGCTTGTACTATGGGTACTGGGCGACGATATACATAATAACAAATAATATAAATTAAGATTATAATATTTAAATACATAGAAAACATACAAGACCCAGAAACAAACTCTCGTGCTCATCACACAAACACTTGCCCTGGCCGGGATTCGAACCCGGAATCACCAGCTTCGTAGGCCGTTGTGCAAGTGCTGAGCCAAACGTGTCGTCAAACTATAACTTAGTAAGACGCAAACGAAATTTACAAATTATATTTTCACTTCTCCTGCTCAAAAAGTACGTCATATTAGCTTCGCGCAGCGAGACTAAAATAGTACATTTGGCCCCTGGGGTTTAGAAGAAAGCCATATAATCCCTTACAAATGTCTATGATACTGAAAAAAAAACTTGCGGCCAGCTACATACTCCTTACGAATAATTAAAATCAAACAAACCTACCCGATCAGATTAGCCAAACTTTCTGATTGAATTGCTCAAACTTGTACTTTTAGTTTTTCATAAAATATAAAATTTTATTACCACATTAAATCAGCACATATTTTCTTAATTAATTATCAAGGAACCCAAAAAGTTTATTTTTATTTTTATTGCAACACCTTTGAAGTTATTTAGGAACATGGATATGACACGGTCACAATGCACAAGTAGAACAGCAGTACAATTTCTATATAAAAAAATCGAGATATTATTTTTTAAACGTTTTTCTTACCTCTTATCGTTTGAGGTACAATTTGTGCATTTGAACCGCATACAAAAAAACGTATCCCTGCCCATTTTCCGATACTTCATTATAGTATAGTAGATTGTTTGACAAGGGGCTAAAATAAGCCATTATGACACAAAATGATTATTTGGATGAGCTCGCGAAGTGAGCTAGGACAAATACGTCTGAGTGTCATAATGGCTTTTAGCTAAGTGTTAAACACTGCTTTTCACTTCAGGTGCGAGAAAATAAAAATAAAAACTTAACAATAAAATTTTATATTTTATGAAAAACTAAAAGTACAAGTTTGAGCAATTCAATCAGAAAGTTTGGCTAATCTGATCAGGTAGGTTTGTTTGATTTTAATTATTCGTAAGGAGTATGTAGCTGGCCGCAAGTTTTTTTTCAAATTTCAAAAAATGACAATGAGGAAAGAAATGTTGTCAATTGATACAAGTTATTACGTAATCGTCATAGTGTCTCTGTAATACGAGTATGTGTTTACCACGTACAATAGGAGTACCGATTAGGTAATTATCATGAGTTAGCAAATCAGAAAGGCCAGTATAATTTATAATAATGAATGCATCTATTAGTTTAATGTTAGATAGTAAATAAATGATTCCAATAATGTTTTAATAAATAAAATTACATTTATACTTTAGTAACATTTATTCTTCATACAAGGAAGCGGTGCTCTAAGCTCAAAAAACCGCAAAAATGGCCTACAGATGAAAGGAATAGGTACGATATGAAAAAGGGCACTAGCAAAAGAGCGTATGTCCACGGCACTTACATCCTTTTGCTTTTGCAAGGACAGTTATCGGCAATAACTCAAAATAGTATATCCGATCATGTTGACAATAATTTTCTTTGAAAGTATTCATTAACCTGTATCTTTGTAATTTTTACATGTTTTTTGACATAAGTTTTAGAAAATAGAACTTACGGAGCAATTATTTCAGAAAATATTCACTATTTTTTTTTTAAGAACCTCAATGTGTTTTTAAAAGAACTGTCGAAATAAGTGCCACACATGTATATTTATAGTGTTTCTTTAGTTTTGGTTAGATGTATGGAGCGCCCCCCTTAGAAATGTTGTATTGTATTGAATTGTATTGTAAACACTTTATTGTACATAAAAACAATAAAACAAAGAAAGTAAAGTAACACATTTGTACAAAGGCGAACTTATCCCTTTAAGGGATCTCTTCCGGTTAACCTTAGAGCAAATGAGAGAGAAGAATAAACATTAACGCAGATAGACAAACCAACAAGTTAATATGCACAATAACATTAAAACTATTAAAGGCTAAAGTAGCATATAAAGTAGCATATAAAGTAGCATATAAAGTAGCATATAAAGTAGCATATAAAGTAGCATATAAAGTAGCATATAAAGTAGCATATAAAGTAGCATATAAAGTAGCATATAAAGTAGCATATAAAGTAGCATATAAAGTAGCATAATAAATATATTTTTGTTATTTAACTATCAAGCTAAGTAGCAGCCTCAACAAGACACCTGTAATCCAAATTTCATATACATATACTTAAATAAAAAATGCGTCAAATTCAAATTTTAGTTTTTTGTAATAATCTTATTATTCTATACTTTTTAATATAGGTACTAAATCGAGAGCAAAAGTTTCTCGTCACCCTTATATAAATAACAGCAGTAGATTTTTATTATTATTAAACAGTAGTTTTATTTACATAATATTTACTTGATTTCTTAGTAGTTGTTTTAATTTGAATTTTTTAATATTTCCTCAAATTATTGGAGAAAAGCACTACACAATCCTCGGCCAGAACAGGGATTGCAGGACTCGCTTTATCCGGTCTACCCCAAACAGCAATCCCTTACTTCAGGGGTTCTGCAGTAATGATTATTCTTCTTCAATATTTTGTACACTGTTCCCTCGCAACTGACGCTTTCGATAGAAAAAGAGAGCCTTCTAACGAATAGCCGAAAATTTCAAGTAAATCCCAGTTTTTAACTGTAATACGCTCCACTTCAGTCACATTTTCAGTTAATCGCAGTGTCTGAAAACCTTTATACAGCATTAATATAGATATGCCTTTATAGGTATATGCAGGGTGATCAATCCAAATGGGTCAGTATGGAGAAGTCAGAAACTATGAGAGATTTTAGATTTAATAATAATGGCTTATTTTTTTTTTAACTCATACATAAACTTGAATCGAACCTGGTCAAAATCTCTGTAAACATTGTTATAAATTCTGCAAGTTTTTTCGTTGTTATTGTTGATGTTGCGAATCATAAGTCACAAGGAACACATTTTTAATAGAATCTTGTTCAAACATTTGAAAAAAAAACTCAAAATAAGAAAACTATTTCATTAAAGTAAGTAAATGTTCCAAATGTAGCCATTTTCCTGGATGCAATAATTAATAATATCTAGAGTAAAAAAAAAGGATGCCATTATTATTAAATTTCAAATCGACGCCATGGTTCCTAAGAACAGATTTCGCTATCTCATAGTTTCTGAGTTCTCCCAACTGACCCATTTGGATTGATCACTCTGTATATGTACTGTTTCATCAAACGGATGCCACATAGTACTATCATAAAAAGGCATAAATTTTTCGTTCACTGAGTATTCAAGCCACTCATAATCGAATATGAACCTTAGAAAAAGCCATTGTGGTAGTAAGTGATCATGTATTGGTCATTAACGAAAACGTGTTATACGTGAATGATTTTATAATACAATTTTTGTATAAGAGTGATTTGAAAGAGGACCTTGTTGTATGAAGCTACGGTTGATTTTGGTAAAGTTACGGAAATGTTGAGCCCTTTCAAAACTAACATCGGGGGCTTTCCACATATCACATGTCCGTAACGTGATGACTATAGGTTTTTTACCCAACTGCCTCATATCAGGAGGGTTATTTTTTTGAGTGTATGAGTGTTTTACCAGGGACCATCAAAACAAGATGACTGACAATCATCATACATAAAGCCACTCGCCGAAAGCGGCATCTATGTATGGGAATTATGATTTATATTTATTCAACTTTGCAAGTGTGACTGACTCATTATTTAAATGTAATAAATAAATATTACAAGACAACTTTTACACAAATCGAACTGGTCCCATGGTAAGCTCAATAAGGCTTGTGTTATGAGTACTAGACGACGATATATTTAATAGATACATTTACTTATATACATAGAATACATCTAAGACTCAAGAACAAATATTTATGCTCATCACACAAATTTTTGTCCTGACCGGGATTTGAACCCAGGACCTTCAGCTTTGCAGGCAACGTTACTCCCATTGAGCTAAACCGGTCGTCAATGTTATGAATTCTGTTTAGCTGAGTTGGTGTGATGAAGCCACGACATTTAAAAAAAATCTATTCATTGACCACCAAACAGTCCGTTACAATATATTTTTAATACCTTTAATACACGGACATTTTATGTTTACAAATTTATAATAATATAGATTAGCTGTTTACGAACTATGAACTCTCAACGAACTATCAACAGTACTATGAACATTTGTTCAATTAAAAGACCGTTAAATACTAAACAGTATTTTAGCGCCATCTAGTTTTAACCTGAATATCACTTTGCGGTCGATGTACAATCCAAAGTATGGCAATCAATTCCACCGCATTTGGAAGTTCGTGTTAGGGAAGACGCGGTCTAGTCAACTTTAGGAACCACTGACCTATACGACAGACGATCCCTATATATATTGTCACACAATAGAGTAGGTACTTAAGTACATAAAAAAAATTATACTAACAAAACTCAACTACTAAGAGACCTCTAATATCCTTGGCTTCCGACCAACTCTCATCGGACTTGGACTTCGGTGCCCAGGCATAACACCCGCAAGTAGAGAGATCTATATATTGCCCTCTCTTTCTACAACAGCTAAAAGCGCAAATTTAAGAGGGTTTATACCCGCTTAACTAGCAACGTCGCAATATTTCTTGGTTTTTCTTGATTATTTTGAGAAATATGAATCTAACTTGAACATGATTTCAATACATTCATTACGTTTTCGGTAGTTAAGCTGGCACAATTCAAAATTTCATGTCAATTGCCACAACTAAGGCTCTAAAAATGAATTAATGTCTATATCTTGTTTTGTGATTAAATAAAGGCAAAAGCGGATGATAGGTGAATTAAACGCAACATGAATCCTAAAGATGTCGGGTAAGATTTGAACATACCTTTAAGTTTCATTCAAGTACCACAAAATAATGAAGCAAAATGAAAAATATGCGACGTTGCCAGTTAAGCAGGTGTATAAACGCTCTTAAGCCTCTGCGAAAAATGGGAGTTCCATATAGGAAGGTTCGAAATTCAAAAATGCAATAATCACTGCTTTGGGAGCCCTACTCCCAAAGCAAAACGTACGCGGTGTTCGATCATTTTATATTGGATATTGACACAGACAGACAGCTATAAGATGATACTGTTTTTAGTATTTGTTGTTATAGCGGCAACAGAAATATCACCATCTGAGAAATTTCAACTGGCTAGCTATCACGGTTCGCGAGATACAGCCTAGTGAGGGACAGACAAACTGACGCACAGACAGACAGACGGATGGACCGCAGAGTCTTAGTAATAGGGTCCCGAATTACTCTCTGGGTACGTAACCCTAGAAATTACAGCTTTTTTAGATGACAGAGTTATAATTGGTTCATTAACGATGACAATGGGCCTATGATGGTGGCGTTTGTCATGTGATAAATAAGTGACATAGCTGACGTCACCGTCTGACACGTTGTGAGTGCGAGTGACAGGCACGTTATCATATCATTTATCGCGTGGTAAACGCGACCATCATAAGCCCGCAGGTCCTTTAAATATGGTCGATACTGACCTGAACTCTTGAATTGTTCACAGGTAACCATGAAGTTAAAATCAGAACTCCTGGAGCAGCCAGCTGGCGAGATGTGGAAGAAGATAAGAGAAGAACTAAAGGAGAACTTGGATACCTGCGATAGAGACTTGGCCACTATTAGGGAGTGGCTGAAGAAACAGCCGCATTTGCCTGACGATTGGGGTAAGTTTATCAACTTTTATAAGACACGTGTGGTTGATTGTACAAAGTCGTATAAAGCTAGCGGTCCCGGGTTCAAATCCCGGCCTGGCTCGAATGTTTGTGCTTGGGTCTTGGGTGTATTTAAGTAATATATGTATCTATTAGAAGGTGGCCGCAATTTCGTTCGCGTGGGAGAAAAAAAACATAACCCTCTTTTTTGCTTCAGCGTATTCAGATAAAAATTATCCTATAACTATTTGTGGATACCCAGCTACTCGTGTACCAAAAATAGTTGAAATCCGTTTATCTAAATTGGCGTGTTGAATCCACGACATATTATACAAAAAAAATATCGGGTTCAGTTACCTTTAAATGGCCCGTATCCCTTTTTTTTAATGTCTTCTACGTACATTTCATTTTACAACTTTATAATTGTATAGATATGACGTTAAATTCAATAACAATTCTCTACGGCATCGTTTTCCTTGTTACTTTTAACAAACCATCATACTAAGCTCATGCAAAGTCTATCTACGAACGTTTAAAACTAGTTATAATAAAAATAACGAAACACACTCATAACAAAACAAACAAATGAACATATAAAAAAACATAAATTCGAATTTCAAATGACTTTTCCGTGCTAGCGACTAAAACGAACTTTTCCAGTCAGATTTCGCGCTGTAAACGGAACTTTTCCGAACTAGTAAGGTGAAAAGACTATTTGTATTGTACCCTCCGTAAGTTAATTGACAGCAAGATACATAGGAACTTTTCCGAAAAAACAAAAGATTCCGACAAATTTAGAATGTCCTCCTTTTTTGAGAGTCGGTTAAAAATAGGATCGCAAAACATTATTCACTAGATCTGTACGTGTAGAGCTTTGTTGAATCGTTATTTCGCATTATAAAAGGTTAAGCATTGATTAAGTAATGAACTTTTTACGTGAGTATGGAACCAATCACGATCAGTGACCTTCAAGAAATTTGGTTTAATTAGTTATGTCGGACGCATCACGTAGAAGAGCCTTGATTTAAAGTAGTCTTTGTACAAATTAAATTTAGCCATTCAAAGATCGTACTAACACATCCTTGAACGTTGACACTCAAGGTCAAATTGATAGCCGGGGTCAGAAGTACCGAGAGCAAAAAGCAACTTAGTACACTTAAGGGGCTTACAGCTCTGAATGACCTTCGATCCGAATTTTTGCTTTTCCGTATTATATGTCTCGGCGTATAGACACCAACCGTCTACGCGTCTGTATCAATATACTGTTTCAGTTTATCGTAAAATTGACAACATTTATTTTTTCTCGATTTCCCTAAATCGAAAACCATTTGGAGAAAACACGTCTAGAACACAAAGAATATTTTTGTAGATTTTTTTCCAATACTTTTGCCAAAAACTACCAAAATAGCTAAAACGGAAACTGTCGTCACGCAGCTGATCCCATATTGCCACTATAAAAATAGTCTTCTTCCGGTTTATCCGCTTGACATCTTTGGACGCATGAAACTATTGACAGTTAATTTCACTCGAATATCGTCTTGTACTTTTCGTATGTTTCCTGCCTTTGATTTCGAGCTTTTCAACGACTCGGCATTGCCACGGGTCCGACGGACACCTGCTCTCTCTATAATGACGACTTGTAAGCCCGTTGGGCAATTTCTTTAACAACGACTCCACTTTACAACTTTGGTTTGACTCATATACTGCTCGGTTCCTTTAATATTCTATGACTCGGCTATTAAGACCGGACATGCAAAACGCGGAGGGATTTGTGCGAGCTGACAACACTAATAATTTGCCTTGAAAGGAGACTGTGTATATTGATGATGGAGTTGATGCAAAGCTCGCATAAGTATAATTTCTTCTCTCATCAGAGGTGCCAGAACTTCACAGTCGTCCCGGACGTCTTATGTTGCAAATGCTATGGGCTACGTAGAAATAAAGCGTCCTAATGATATATTTTTTGTTAAATGCCGCATAACGCGGGAGCACATGGTGCCCATCAAAATGTACCAAGTAGGTACCTATCTGCACAAATAGATATAAGAGAATAGGCGATATACGAGTGTTGTTCATACAAGTTTTCTTAAAACAATATCTTATGCGTGGCATTTTCTACATAATCCATACTAATATTATAAATGCGAAAGTGTGTCTGTCTGTCTGTCTGTCTGTCTGTTACATATTCACGCTTAAACCGCTAAACCGATTTCGATGAAATTTGGTATGGAGATAGTTTGAGTCCCGGGGATGGACATAGGCTACTTTTTATCCCGGAAAAATATCCTTATCCGCGATAAACGAATTTAAGGCGGACGAAGTCGCGGGCAGAAGCTAGTTATCGAATAAATCACACCACTGCGTATCGTTTTCAAGTTTTGACGTTTTTATCTTGACGCCGTGTCAACTGCCGTCATTGTAAAACTGTTTGAGTGCACTAAAATGACAAAGTTCGCATTACATTTTGTTGTTATTTCGAACGTTTTTTTAAGTGTGTGAAACAGAGCTGTGACGTCATTTTGCTGCTAATTAGACGTTTGTTACAAAAGCCCTTTTTCATCAAACTAATAATATTCATGGATTTTTCCAATAAAAAATAACATTTCCGCATATATAAAAAAATACGTGTATCTTAGAATTTTGCCTTCTTTCGACCATAAAAAGAATCATTCAAAAATATGAAATACATACTAGCTTCTGCCCGCTACTTCGTCCGCCTTAATTCGTTTATCGCGGATAAGGGTATTTTTCCGGGATAAAAAGTAGCCTATGTCCTTCCTCGGGACTCAAACTATCTCCATACCAAATTTTATCCAAATCGGTTCAGCGGTTTAAGCGTGAAGAGGTAACAGACAGACCGACAGACAGACAGACACATTTTCGCATTTATAATATTAGTATGGATTGTCAATTAGAAGGCGCCCGCAACTTCGTTCGCGGAGGAGAAAAAGTCATAACCCCACTTTTTTCGACAGCGTAGTTGGGTATAAAGTATCCTATAACCATATGGAGCTACGTTGAGCTACCCAGCTACCAGTGTACCAAAAATTGTTGAAATCTGTTTAGCCGATTTCGCGTGATGAAGCCGCAACGACACATACAAACATTTAAAATATCCAATAAATATATACTCTTCGATTCAGTGACCGCTAAATAGTCCGTTACAATATTTGTTTTGAAAATATCTTCAATGTACTGACATTTCATTTTTACTTACAACTGTATAATATAACTAGCGGCCGCCCGCGATTTCGTCCGCCTCAGTTTCGTTTACCACGGATAAAAGGTATTTTTCCGAGATAAAAAGTAGCTTACCTCTTTCCCCAAAACACGATATTTTAAAAAAATAATTTAAATGTGAAGCATATTACCAAGATTTCAAAATATTTACCGTCCATACAAATTTTCATACCCTTTTTCGTCCCTAAAAGGATGAAATTTGACATACATTATAGCCTATGTTCTATTCTGATATATAAGGTACATAACTGGAAAGTTTCATAAATTCGTCCAGTAGTTTTTGAGATTAGGTGGAACGTACATACATACTTTCACGTTTATAATATAAGTAAGGATAAAGAAGTAAGGATAGATAAATACTACCTAATACGTCCGGCGAGCAGGGCCCTAATTTCACAATAATCGTGACAAATGTCGGGTACAGCGACAAAGTCACATACATTGCGTGGCCAGTATAAAGTAAGGAGATGTATCGAGCTTGCGGGGATCGCCGTGAACATAAAATTGTCGTTGTCACCTGACAATTGTCACGATTGTGAAATGGGGGCCAGGTTGTGAGAAAAAGAAAATGGAGCTAAGGGCGACCTATGAAAACGAATAGTTTATAAGTGTGTAGGGTATGACCCGTATGCCCCCATATGCTTATAGCTGGTCGGTCCCGCTGGGCAGGGTCCCTATTAAAGTGCGTCCACACTTGTATCATTTGCTCGTATCCGATCACCGTGCCGTGGCATGACTGCGTATCGCGCTGCTTGGACGCACACTGTCGGCGCGGCGATCACACCGCGCTTGTCCGATCTAAGTGTGTGCTATCCTAGCAACATGGATTTCAAGCGATCGGATCGGCGCAACGTCCAAACGTGTGATCGTGACACGCGATCATGCCACGGGACGAAGATCTGATCGGGAAAATGGTACAAATGTGGACGCACCTTTAGACTAGCTGCGATCCCCCTCTGTATTGATATGCCAATACAAATCTGATTTTGTAATTTACTGACACAAATGCTCATTTGTGTCAACTATGACCATAAATATTGCTGTAAATTAATATTGAATAATGTTATTCAAAGTGAGTAAGAATACATTAAAAACCGATCAATTAATTGACTTTGAACGACTTAATGCGAGACATTTTTGTAAATACAAAAGTAGAATGTAGTCATAATAGGTTTACACATTTAGAATTAGACTCTCGGTAAGTATAAAGAGTAATTCTGACGACACGTTTGGCTCAGTGGGTTGTACAACGGCCTACAAAGCTGACAGTCCCGGGTTCCCATTGCATAAGATACTATTATGCAATCGTTATATAATGTATGCTTTTTCAGCCGCTTACCGCGTTTAGTCCACGAATCTTGTTGAGTGGCCTGATTACGAGACTTAAAAAGCTAATTATATATTAAAAAGCTAATTATATAAGTATTGTATACAATACTTTTTCTACGAGTAACCCATAAATTATAGTAAATGTGTCTGCCCGTGTACCAAAAATAGTTGAAATCCGTAGAGCCGGTTTTGCATGATAATGATGAACCCACACATACAAACATACCAAAAATAAAAATATAATATTTTTCGTTTAAGTGACCTCCAAATAGTCCGTTACAATATTTTTTCTGAAAATGTCTTCAATGAACAGACATTTAATTTCTACGATTTTATAATAATAGTACTAGAAGGTGCCCGCCGACCTCATCCGTGTAAATCTTTTTTTACCGTAGTTGGGAAAAAGGTAAAAAAAAAACATCTTTGGATGTCCACCTATTCCCGTACCAAAATTGGTTAAAATCCATCCAGCCGTTTATGGCGTGATGAGAGGACAAAGAAATTCTGGCTAACAGATGGCGCCAAAATGGCAAGCCACCGCGGCCATACAAAACAAAAGACGATCCTGCATCGCGCTGTTAAGATTTCTCCTGAAATCATGACCTTTTTAAATAGATTAGATTAGATTACTTTATTTCATAAAATAAATTACAATATAAATTACATTTAGTCAATTTACACGAATTTAAATTATGATCGTCAAATACAAAGAAATAATAAAATAAAATAAAAATAAAATCATAATAGCTATACAAAATGAAAATGTCACAGATGAAAAAGGTAACATGTCATTATCTATTTATGATAGACTGATTTAAAGATATGCTAATAACTTAATTACATAAAAATTACAATATCACCTACATGGGATCGTCAGAAAAATACTAAAACTAAATAAAACAATACTAAATATACACAATTTATACATCCATATATTCCTTCACGGAATATAATGGATTTTTCAATAAAAAGTTTCTCAATTGTCGTTTAAATATTTCGTCAGATGGTTCAGTTCGCAGTTCGGCGGGTAGACGTTCGTAGTAGGTGGGGCCGATGACGCGCGGGTTTTTACCTGCAAGTGCCATGCGACGCGGGACTGTTCTTAGTCTTCCTGTTGACCGGATCTGCTTGCCTGACACTTCAACGCGTCATAGAAAACTGGTTTTCGATACTAATCTAGAATTGTATAGTAATATAGATAGATATTTTTGCGGTACAAGAGGTTGGGAGACTTTTTTTACATATGATGTTTTTGGTGGTTTCCCACTTGTCGATGAAATGTAATTTGTGACAGAAACATCTTTGAAAATATTTTGAAGAACATAAAATTATTCAAACTTTTACAACTCTGCAATAGTAAAGAACCGTCGCAATAATGATGACGATCAGTGCTAAACCACCATCATTACTTGATTCACGTTTCTGGGTCCACACTGGTTGCACACTGCAGCCGCCATGATGTTTAAATGTGTTGAAATAATAAACGCTCCAAAATTACTATTGTGGACTTTGTGCGATATTTCTTTGCGGTTTAAGTTGGTAAATGTAAATATTTGCGAATATACTTGGATGTATAGATGTACGAATTTAGATGTGGTACCAAGGACCATTAAAATAAGAGGACTGTCAGTCTCCATACAAAAATCCGTTCCCCGATATGTATAACGCCATTTATGTATTAAGAATTATTATTTACAATTATTCAACTTTGCAAACGTGAGACAGTATTTAAGAGTTATGATTTTCTTATTATCAGCTGTTTACGAACTAATTGTTACTGTACTATCTTTCGTTGTTCAATTATAACATCGATAACTGTTTCGTTTTATACCGCCATCAAGTTTTTGACAGAATATCTCCTTGCGATCGGGTCACGATCCAAAGTATGGCAATTGACAGTCTTCTTATTTTAATGGTACCCAGATCATGATATGGATTAAAGCATATGCGAATACATCATTCTCGCTAACGCGGACGAATCTGCGGCAAAATGCAGTTGCAATATTTTAGCATTGAGACAGAGCCAGATTTCCCAAAAAACTACCAGAACTTTGGGATTATCAACTTATTACGTCACTGCGAAAGGGTCGTCATGCTAGACGTGACAGACGTTAAAGAGATAGGAAAAATCGTGACAAGGAGGGTATTCAAAAAGTCAAAATTTTGCGTGACGTTATAAATGGACAGTCCCTTTTTGTGTGGAGACAACCTCCACACCAGGTACCCACGAAAGTAGCTAGTATTTCTATCCACTAAAAACTCCACGGAGCGACCGCTATTTGCGCTACAATGTGGGGGAACCTCCAGAGAGGATACTCCAAAATTCGATATTCGATGTTTGTATGGCGCCGTCCCGTTTAACTCGATAGCGAGACTTGTTTCTTAAAAAATAAATTAAAATGAGCCAAACCACATAGTAGTCCTCAATTTATCGTTATGACATTAGTTCTACAAAAACAACATTAACCTACGAATACTGGCATATGGAAGGTCATTCTGCCAAGTATTTATATCCTTCTGAGTACTTCGTGTACATTGTTTGACCAATTGATTCGACAGTTAATATTTACCTTAATTTTAGCTTGAATGCGTCAACACCATTGAACACAGATGACTTGATCATTGACGTATCCTACATGAGCACGATGAAGAAGAGGGGGGGAGGGAACACAATTTTTGCTACTTTAGGAGCGAAGATTTCGGAAAATTTTCACTAAATCAATTTTTTTTTCTTGAAACCTCACAGTTTTTTTAAAAAAAACCGTCGAAATATGTGCCACAACGTTGATATTTGCTAAAAAAAAAATTCAGTTTCGGTTACATGGAGTGCCCCCCTCGAAATATATATATTTTTTATTTAACTATCAATGGTGTGATAAGGACGAATATTATAAGTATGTATATCGTCGTGCCCATTGTGCAAGCCTTGCTTAGATTGGGACTAGGCTGATTTGATTCGTGTAGGACTGTCTCTGATATTTATTTATTTATTTATGCAAATAAATTGGTCTGATAACATTCACAATATGTGCTCACTCACAATCCTTGTTGTCAGAAAGTCTCAACCTCTCTAAGAGTCCTCTGACTCCAAAGTGACCTGCAAATCCGTTATGATCTTATGATTCTGAGCTGTCTCTTTCGGATTATGATTTAAGTTCTTCTGTATCGTGTCACGGTTCCTCAAATAAAATGCCAAACAGGCAGCAGCGTTGACAGCCCTGGCCGTCGCATCTCAAGCCCGGGATTTACACTATCTTTTTTTTAGTTTATTTTTTTCGAAAATGGTGTACATAATTTGTTAAATGTTTCATGCAACTTAAATTAACACACCAAACTGCTAAGACAGTTTGTTGGCGAGATCGCGCTTATATTCATTATTTTTAGCTATATTCACCTAACACTATTTACCTTACAACTATATTAACAAGTTAATTTTACAACTAACAAACATGGGTAATAAGGATATATTTGGAAAGTCTCTAGGAGCAATTACGGGCTATTATGCCCCGTGCCGCAAATATTTCGGGGTGGCAACATTTAAGGCACCCAACGGTGGATTTTTTTTTCGTCACCAAAAATTGGCAGCACTGAGAATGAATCCCGCCCTGCACGTCTGTCAGGTCAGGATTTAAGTTATTTACATTGCTGAAAACAGCGCAGCGTGGGGAGGCCCCAAACAAGATGGACTTACGGTCTGGTCAGGGTCGCGGGATTGAACGAGGGCGGCGCCGATAATATGACCAGTCTTTGTAAGGGTCCTTGGAGCGGTCTTTAGCCAGCAGACGTCCTTGGGCTGATATGATGATGATGATTTCTTTTCTGAAGAGTTACAATTATAATTTGATATTCCAGATTACCAATGCCTAATCACGTTCCTGCGTGGGAGCAGCTATTCACTGGAGAAGTGCAAGCGCAAGTTGGAGATGTACTTCACCATGCGCGCCGCCTGCCCTGAGTTCTTCAGCAACCGGGACATCACCGAGCCTGCGCTGCGGGAGATCTTCATGACCAAAGTGTGAGTATATCTTGGAATTTTAGGTAATGATAGAAACATAACAGTATAGGTATGTAAATAATAAAAATCGGGCAACATGAGTAAAGAAACGGAACAGAGCCTAATATGTTCTTCTAGTAGGTATAATTTAAGGAGTTTCGAAAACACTTCGTTTCTAGTTAGATCTCACTTCTTTATTAGTGACATCGTTTCGAACTTGGCATACCTTCACATTTATGTTTTTGATGGGATATAATTTTCATACGACGCCTCTTAGGGAACCAAAATAATGGAATAAAAACATGCAGAAAAAGAAGAATCAAGAAGAATCCCTCTTAGCAGAAGTAGAATGAATTGAATAGTCCAGCGGAGGATGACTTAGAGCATTTAAGTAATGGAGATGACGAGCCGGATCATTATGGAACAAAATTTTCATGCATTTTAAGCAGGGTATGAGGTAACGTACAGTACGGAAATATTCCAATTTCTAAAAACGCACACAAACGAAATCACCTACGACCAAAAAAACACCCACACACTGGCAATTATACCCCTATAAAGTAACCGGAGATTTCGTGATTACTTTGGCAGAAGGGAATGTATTTGTATGGCATGTGGTTGCTCTAAGGAGGACGAAAGTAACTAAGCTCGGAAAAAAAAATTACACATGGACAGGCACTTGACTAGGATAAACTATGAGAGATGGACAGAACAGTTTGTGACGTTCGAAATTAGATTTAAAAAGTTTGGAGTTGAATTTGTTCTTTTGTAGACTCGACCAAGGGAATATTATTGCCCGAATGACGATTCTGATATCACGGTATCAACCTGATATTTTGACATAACTCCGGTGTTGTGCATATCCTTATGCGACGGAATACCACCTCCGTATGGAAAATTTAAGCTATATTTTAGTGAGATTTTTGTCAAATCTAGTATATGAAACAGGCTGGTTTTCAGATATGTGTTTTTTGACTATATAACCTATTCAGCGCCTAACGCGGAAACATGTTTGCTTAAAAATTCCTCGATAGAAAAGAAATCCGAAAACGCGTCTTCATTTGCCGTTTTTTGTCTAGTTTGTACAAACGACAGATTAATAAACGGCTAAATTATGTAAAAAATACATTCGCCCCTTTATCTTTTACGTCACTAACTTAAATGTTAACAAAACATAATAATATCTTCGATTACACTGTACTTTTACATCTGGCGCTTACGCCAAAAAACCCCAAGCATATGGTGTATTACTCCTAGCTTTCTCTTTCCTTGATGCGCGCGGCAAGCGAGCAATAAATGCGTCCCTTAATACAAATTCCGCTCATTGGCGGGTTGGTGTTTGGGGCGTGGTTTACGAATAGGCATTACTTGACGATGCAGGCCCCTCGAGCTTTCGATCATTTTTCCTCTACAAGTGGTTTTATCGATACTAATCCATATATACTAGTCCATACTTATACTAGAAGGTGCAACTTCTTTCTCGGAGGGTAAAAAGTCATAACCCTTCTTTTTTTGTGATGTAGTCGGGTAAAAAGTATCCTATAACTATCTGTGGACGGCTACCTGTACCTAAAAAATGTTTGAATCTGGCGTCGCCGATTTGGCGTCATGAAGCCACACAATGCATATGGCACGACGACACATACAAATATATAAAAAATAAAATAATTTTCTATTGAGAGGTCACTACCTCAAAATTGTACGTTCCAATCATTTTTTTTAAATATCTTAAATGTCTGTATTTAATTTTTATAACTTCATAATAGTCTGGATTATTAATGCGAAAGTAACCTTGTATGTCTGTTACCTCTTTAGATAAAATTTGGTATGGAGATAGTTTCCAGAAAAGGACATAAGAATAGTTTTATCCCAAAGTCATCCCTTAAGAGGGTGAGAAATGGGGTGTTAGTTTGTATGGGAATCAATCATTAAAACAGGCAACTCAGCAGTGGCGTGCGTACGTTTTTTGGCCACGGTATGCACAGAGTTTTTCGTGCCCATATGGAGCTATGGTCGTTCAGGGCTTCAGGTTAGGCAGCTTATCTGTGCATGTAAGGAGCCATGGTCGTTCTAGGTAGGCAGTGCCTTTGTGCCTATATGGGCCGCACGCCAATGCTACTCAGTTATCGGTAACGCGGGCAACTTTTGACGACACTTGTGGCTCAGCGAGTTGTACCACGGCCTACGAAGCTGGCGGTCCCGGGTTCGAATCCCGGTCAGGGCAAGTGTTTGTGTGTGATGAGCACGAATGTTTGTTCCTGGGTCTTGGATGTTTTCTATGTATTTAAGTATAATAATTTATTTATATATTACTAGCTTCTGCCCGCGACTTCGTCCACCTTAAATTCGTTTATAGCGGATAAGAGTATTTTTCCGGGATAAAAAGTAGCCTGCGTCCTTCCCCGGGACTCAAACTATCTCCATACCAAATTTCATCCAAATCGGTTCAGCGGTATAAGCGTGAAGAGGTAACAGACAGACAGACAGACAGACAAACACACTTTCGCATTTATAATATTAGTATGGATATGGATAAATAATAAATAAATAAATAATAAATAAATATTACGGGACAATTTTACACAAATCAAACTAGCCCGATGGTAAGCTCAATACGGCTTGTGTTATGGGTACTAGACGACGATATATTTAATAGATATATTACTTATATACATAGAAGACATCCAAGACTCAGGAACAAATATTTATGCTCATCACACAAATATTTGCCCTTACCGGGATTTGAACCCAGGACCTCAGCTTCGCAGGCAACGTTACTCCCACTGAGCCAAACCGGTCGTCAAATGTGGATAGTATGGATGTATATCGTCGCCTACTATGGGTACAGTACAAGCTATGCTTAATTTGGGACTAGGTCGATTTGTGTAAGATGGTCCCTGATATTTATTTATTTGTAAAGGCGCGGGTAAATGCTAGTAAGTTATAAGATGGTCAGGTAAGAGTATGTTTAATATCTTATTCTAACAGTATTTATAACAACACGGTTTTCGACCTTGACCTTTGCCCAAGGTGTAATGGATAAAGCACACGACAATATTGACCGAGACGCTTCGCTTGCACACATTATACTGACGTGTGTCTGAGTTTTTCTACATAAGTCGAAGAGGATGAGATGGAACGTAATAGGTACTTTTTATGATTGATATACAACAAACCTAGATTACATACAATCAGCGCGATTATATGCTGCGTGGACCGCCCAGTGCATGCTGCTGCCGACTGCCTTCCTCAGTGCATCAGACCATCTAGTAGGTGCCCTTCCTTGCGCACGTCTGGCATCAATTTGCCCTACAATCTGCTTCTCCAGACAGTGCTTTGAGAACCACATAATATGTCCGAAGAGGTTCAGGGATCATTGACGGCATATCGTAGAGTCGCGCCGTGATGTTGAGATCCTTTAAAATCGACTCTTTAGTTCGCATCGCAGTCCAAGGTATACGAAGCAACCTTCGCCAACACCACATCTCGAAAGCATCGATCTTACTGCTATCGCGGCGTCTCAGGCTCCAAGTTTCGGCAAGTTTCATACAAGGCCATAGGTATAGGCTGAGTATTTTACTAAAGCTCGGATTCAGAGCTACGTAGATCACTCGATAAATTTTGAGATAAAAAAAAACTATTGAAGATATTAGTATTATTTATTTTTCATTTTTTCAAAATACTCTCCATTACTCTCTATACAAAGTTCCATTTATCTGAACCAACTTTGGAAGCACTTTTGCCAGTCTTCATCAGATAGGTCCGAAATTGCTTCTTCATATGCAGCCACGGCTTGTTCAGCACTCGAAAAACCTTCCCTTTTATTTTTTCTGAGGGACGTATGTGAAGAGGCGTTATCGTGATGCAGCAAGATTCCCCGAAGTCCAGTCTTTGGTCTCCTCTCTCGCACTGCTTTGAAAACTTGCGGCAATGCTACTGTAGTATACCAATCAGAGTTGACTGACCTATAATTTTCCAGCATTGATGTTGATAAATGTCCGCCCCGTGAAAAGAAACTAGCTACCATTTTTTTGCCGACGTTACGTGGTCTTTGTTGGTAACTTTCCCTCTGAGAAGACCCGTACTGACGATTGCCGCTTGTTTTCCGGGTCATATTGATAAATCCATGTTTCGTCACCTGTAATTATTTCCGATACACGCCGCGATGTCCCGTTGTCGAATCGTAGACGCATCTCACGACACCTATCAACAGGAGCCTGTTTCTCAGTATCGGAGAGCAAATGTGGTATCCAACGACAACAGAGCTTCCTTACTCCAAGATGTTGATGTAGAATGATGCTAACGCTCCCCGAACTGACGCCTAAGATATTCCCTATGTCTTTGTATGTTATTCGTGGATCTTCTCGCATCAACATTTCAGTAGTAGAGTTTTGATCAGAAAACGTGTGGAGTTTTCTGCAGT
Organism: Hedya salicella; assembly: GCA_905404275.2. NCBI lineage: Eukaryota > Metazoa > Arthropoda > Insecta > Lepidoptera > Tortricidae > Hedya > Hedya salicella. Next base: position 15,853,249 of record FR990114.1, read on the forward strand.
TACTGCTGTTTGCGGGCGACCACTTCGGTGGTCATCTTCGAGGCTGGTTTTACCCCTTTTAAATTCGTTGAACCATCTAAAAACTGTTGCCCGTGAAGGAGCAGAATCTCCTAACGCTAACTGCAATTGTTGCAAATACAATTGTTCAGATAAACCAAATTTAAAATCATAACATATCATAGCACGCAAATGTTCGCGGTTAAGCTCCATCGTTACAAAGAAAAAACGCGGGAACCGTTTTAGAAAAATGACTGTAACATATTCATTTTTTAAATTGGAGCGAATCGGCAACTTGTGTTCTATTTTTAAATAAATTTGCTTTCTAAAAACATATAATTCAGGTGCGTTCCATTTTCGAATTTCAAGCATCTCAAAACTTATCGAGTGACCTACGTACGCGGCTCCGGTCGGCGTCAGTGACGATGACGACACGTCAGTAACGCGTTGACAGAGCGATACTGACGCTGCGTCACTAACAGCGTCAGTATCGCTGTGTTCGTACGCGCTGTCATCTCATATCTATACCTACTATTACAGTTGTAAAAATTAAATGTCTGTACATTAGAGATATAAAAAAAATTGTAACGAACTATTTGTAGATCACTGGTGGCTTCATCACGCCAAATCAGCACAACGGATTTCAACTATTTTTGGTACACGAGTAGCTGGGTGTCCACGGATGGTTATAGGATACTTTTTACCCGACTATGCTGACGAAAACAGAGAGACCTATGACTTTTCGCTCATCTCTTTCCGGTTTCCGCCGGTTTACGGTTCAGTTAACCGCCTATAATTTGGGTTCTATGGCCTTGAAAGAACCATATCATGATCATCAACCTATCTAAATCTACTGCTAGACATATAGGACTCGCTATTCGCCAAGTTAACGTCACTGAACATGATCACTTTCATTTCAGACAAGGCCCAACGCTGCCTGGATTGACCCCTAATGGAAGGAGAGTCACACTTATCAGAGGTGAGAATATTTATGGACCCTAACGAATGTAGTTATTTTTATATTTTTTCCCCGGAAACGCATTTTTTGGAACCTGGGCCCTATGCAATTAAACTTACCTAAAATTTACAATTTGTAAATCGTAGTTACAATTTCTATATACCTATTTCTGTTGATAATTTGTAATGGTGGGAAATTGATAAAATTGTCGAATTGTAGTAATTCTTTTCAATATAATAATTTTGTCAAAAAAACTGGTTCATTAAACACATAATTGTAGAATTGTATGCCCCCCAGAAAAGTCCTGGAGATACCATGTTCACATAAAACTTCTCACAACGAATAGCTATACCAAACAGCCACAGCAGAGTTGTAGTGTATGCTGATCCAACTAAGCTTACTCCCACTCACCTCACCTGAGAGAATTCCAGGTCCGTTAGTGCCAGAGTCTTCTTAGCTGGACTAGATTAAGCAAACTGGCAATAAGGCCCAAGTTTTTTCAAACAATATGTTAGTCATTAAATACTGATTACCTCTATCAATTTGGATTATTTGACAATTATAACAGCCGTTAATCAACGAAGTCTTACGAAGCTTTCGGTCCCGGGTTCGAATTCTGTTCAGGGCAACTTGTTGTGTGATGAACACGAATGTTTGTTCTTGGATCTTGGACGTATACTATTCTATGTATTTCATTGTTATAATTTATCTGTATATTACGTATATCGTCGGCTAATGATACCCATAGTAGGTACAAGCTTTGCTTAGTATGGGACTAGGTTGATTTGTCTAAAATTGTCTCCAATTTTTTCTTTATTTACTATTTATTTATTACAGGTATCCACCCTAACCTCGACTCCCAACAGATCACCGAGGTCCTCAAGCTCGCTCTGATGATTGGAGACGTTCGATTGACAGAAGAGAAGATCGGTGTTGCTGGAGATGTTTATATTCTGGATGCTACCGTGCTAGGACCCAGTTTGCTGGCTAAGCTATCTCCAACGATTATCAAGAAGTTCATGATCTGTGTGCAGGTGAGACGACCATTTTCTAGCTAGCCGCATGAGATCAATTTTAGTCTGTGTCATTAAAACAAGAGGACTGACAGTTGCCATACTTTGGATCGTATTCCAATCGCAAGGAGTTATTCTGGCAAAAACTAGATGGCGCTTCAAAATTAAACATTTAACGATTTTATAATTGAGTAAAGAAACATAGGATAGTAACAATTAGTCCGTAAATAGCGAATAATTAATAAATTGTAACATTTAAATACTGTGTCACGCTAGCAAAGTTGAATAATTGTAAAAAATAATTCTTATACATAGATGGCGTTGTACTCATCGGGGAACGGCTTTTTGTATGGAGATGGTCAGTCCTCTTGTTTAAATGGTTCTTGATATCCACCTACTGTTATCTTCTTACGAGAGTCATAGATGCTACCGCCGTGCGGGGGATGTGCTCACTACCCGATGGAAAGCAGGGCTGCAATCCCTTTCGCACTGTGCCGGTCCGCGCAATCGGAAGGTGCCCTGCTGTCAGGATCATAACACGAACTGTGGAGTTTTCCCCCGTTACATGTTGCCACACCTTCGGAGAACAGTGCAGGCCCCGGACAATCGTGTTACTCTGGCCTAGGGTTGCCAATCCCACTACCCAAGTAACCATTTAATGTCATGTAAAGGTTTAGTAAACGTTATCTGAATACCATACATCGCAATAGCTAAGTTATACTAACATTATAATAACGTTTACTGAACGCGAAAATAGCCCCATTTACGACCTAAATGTTCGTATAATGGTCATACAGAAGTCTCGAGCCAACTTCCTTAACGTCATTCAAAAGTCGTACAAATGTTATGGGATAACCCCTTTCGTCGCGTAGTAGTCGCATCCTAACTTTACAACGACTCGTTTGTTGTATTGTGGTCGTTCAGGTGTTAGTAAATGGCTAAAACGTTTTATTTGATTCAAGAGGCAACACCTGTAAGACTTATTCATATTCTTGTTCGCGGCAACGTATTTGTGGTTTTGTTTCAAGATTTTAGTGTAAAATAAATAATTAGAAGGAAATAAAAGTAAGGCGACGGTTATTTAATTTTCATATCTTACTTACTTTATCTGTCTCTCATGCTATTTAGTTCGACTGGGAACTGAAGTTTTATGATAATATACCTATGTGAATACTATTCAGATTTCCATGCCCCCTCGTAATTTTGTGTTTAAATCATTATATTAATAAAAACGGCTTTTTTTCTAAAAATTTCTGACATGTTGCTTTTGTCGCATACTTATCTCTGTACGACCTGATGATGATGATGATGGTCGCCATGACACTTAGCTATTAGGGTTCCTCAAAAAACATATGGCCACCTAGTCATTATAAAGTAAAAACCTGACTTAAATGCGACTGCAAGTTTGATTAAAGTCAGGACATGACATTAAACCGACATCAGTAAAATAAAGATTATATTTGAGTCATCAATAAACAACCAAGTCATTTAAGAGTCTTTAATTGATCTCTGTATAACCAGATAGTGATTGTTATATAAACGTCACTGTGAAAACGTCTATACAACATCCACGTTATATAAATGTCATATAAACGTTTTCCAAAGACATGAGTTGGTCAGTTCAAAACGTTTATTGGACTATAACGTTAGTATGACTATTGCGTTGTCGTACAAACGTTTTAGCTAAGACTGTAATATAACGTCGTATAGTTTAGTCTCCCCAACGTTGCTAAGACCACTTTACTATTACATTTGCGTCGCACGACTAATTAGTTACATTAAAGACGTCTATAGGACCTGGTAGTCATCTCATTACCATTTTAAGACTGCTATCCAACTTTAGGTCGTACAAGCCAAGACTTATACGACGTATTTATTTGTTGGGTATATTAAGGGATAGCAAATATTATATTTATAAAAAAATATAGTAGGCGAAACTACTATATTTTGTGTAAAGCGGAACGCAATTTTTCCTTCATTCACCTGTCACTGTCACTGTCAATTGTCAATACTTTCTCGAAAATGTTTTTCTTATATTTGAATTATTAAGGCGCAGAGCAGCGAAAAATATTCATTTAAAAAATAAAGTAAATTTTTTAACCCTTAGGGACATTTTTTTTTGCTATCTTCTATATTTTTAGAAGTAACAGCTTCAAAAATACTATATTTGATAGAAAAAAAGTTGGTAATCCTACTCTGGCCCGAGACAAAGCATAGACACCTCTTCACTGCACGCGTCTTTATTCCAAACTAGAAGGCAACTTCGTGAAAGAGAAAAAGTCATTACCCCTCTTTTTTTCTTCAGCGTAGTCGGGTAAAAAGTATCCTATAACCATCTGGAGATACCCAGCTACCCGAATACCGAAAATTGTTGAAATCTGTTTAGCCGATTTTGCGTGATGAAGCCACAACGACACATACATACAAACATACAAAAAAAATCTTATTCGTTTTAGTGACCTCTGACAATGTACCTACAGACATTTCATGTTTACAACTTTATAATAGTATAGATAAGACATCATCAGAATCATCATCAAATCAACACATAGGACTTCATTAGACATAGGCCACGACCGTAATATACTTAAAGCATTTAACAACTGGAGATGCCTAACGAATACATTCCATTCTGCCAAAATAATCGCGAAATCTCCGTTAGTTTATACAGTAAGTGTCAGAGTGTGGGTGTTTTTTTGTTTGTAAGTGATTTCTTTTAATTGTGTGCGTGTGTAGAAATAGGAATATTTCCGTAGTGTGCTGTACGTGTTTACCTCACCTTCTTTCAATAATATATTGTCTCTGTTTGCAGGAAGCGTTCCCGGTAAAGCTGAAGGAAATTCACATAGTCAACACATCGGCGATTGTAGAGCGCTTCGTCAACTTTGTCAAGCCTTTTCTCAAAGAGAAGATCAGGAAAAGAGTAAGAGCACCTTTCATCTTACAACAAAACGTTACTATCGCATGTATTTACTAACTATCACTATCACATATAGGTACAAACGGCAAAGAGAGGGCAGGTAATCACCTGCTGTAGAAGCACGAACGCCAGAATCACAGACTAATAAGAGATACTACGTGCCAGAATTGACACCAGTGGGCTTGTGTGATGGTGACGGGTCACGTTTATCGCGCGATAAATTCATCATTATAAAAATCCGTCGCTCTCGCACTCACATTTGTCATAAAATGACAGCTGCTGTGTCACTTATCGCGTTTAATGCAACCGCTTAGAAGATGCAACCGTCATAGGTCCGCTGCTTGTCAGTTCTATCATAGAGAAAATATAGCTTATATTTAATTTATGGTTCTATGTAACTACATACTTAAGTTTCAGATCAAGAACTTGACATCAGCGTTCACCCGTAAGGAACGGACATAGCTGCTATGTAGCTAAATTAAGAGCACGTTTAAAAATGGCTGACAGCTTACCATAAAGAACCTACGTAATTTGGGCAGATAATTTTAGAACAATTATTGTTTTGTTTATAAGTTTGCCACAAACTCAGTTGTGGCAGCGGTGGAAAAGAAAACTATGACAAAGAAAAAAAACAATATATTTCTCTGTGTCACTCTTATAATAATTTGTATACGACCATCTCGTTCGGTAGTGGTATTATTATTGTATTGTCAAGTCTATAGGATTCTTGGTCTGAGACTTAAGTAATCATTTTAATTTAGTATGCATATAAAATTTCCAGCTACTTTTAATGCTGACTATGGGAGGAGATAATGGACAACATTTAATTTTTTTGACAAATTCATTTCAACATTACGAGGAACGTATTTTATATTTTTAATTTTAGCCACTCATTTTAATAAAACAAAACTACCTCATTCTATAAGGGCCTAAGCGCAATTTGAGGTAGAATAAATTTAAAAAGTAAAAACTATTCCACATCTGTGGGCTCATTGTGACAAGTGTCATAACTAGAGATGGTGAAAAGCGTTAGAATTAAATTTCAATCACCGTGACTCTCGTACCAGTTGTAAAAAAAAACACTGTGAGTTTGTTACCTACTACTAACCCTGTTTGCCACGTTAAAGTTACTTACAGTAATGTAATGTGATCATTATAACAATTTTACTGTGATTCTATCACACTTGTTGCTCACATAGCGTACGTGATTTTGTAACGTTCCGTCGTGATCAGTCACAGTAATATATTTCAAGTCACAGTGATTTTTTTATTGTGTCGTCATTATTACCCGCCACTAGTTATGACACAAATGTAAAGTACCAATATGACACATTAACACTTTTTTTCATAGTTACCAAATAAATAAAGCAAAGGAGTTAACTTTGTACTGCCTAAAGATCACCATTTGTAATAATATCAATTTTTCAAAAATATGTGATCCGAAAATTCCAAAAATAATGTTACTGTGTTCAGGGAGCCCATATCTATTCGTGATATTTCAATTGTAGCGACTTTAAAAGAAGGAAATTATGTCCATTGGTAAAGTTCTAATATTTGGCCACACGGTGCCGCACCTCGCCGCTCCTGCGCCGCTTTTAGCAGTGCACAGGGTTTTTTGCCAAGGTAGATGCTAGTGCGGAAAGTATTTTCGGCACGTGTATCGAACGACGTTTTTTAATACAGTTGCGAAAAAATAAGAAAAAAACAAACATCATCATCATCACCATCACCATCGTCATCACCATCACCATCACCATCACCATCATCATTATCATCACCATCATCATCATCATCATCATCATTATCATCATCATGATCATCATCATCATCATGATCAATAAGTAGTCATGAATTTGGAACAAGTATACATTTAAAAACATTGGAAAAGTGAAAAGCACTAGTTCGTAAAGTAGCACTTTATGAGCAACTGTGTTAAAAAAATGTTTTGATCAAATGGTTAGACAGTTTCTCCGTGTTTGTATGGACCCATGTACGTTCAAGGTAGGCAGTGCCTTTGTGCCTGTAAAGACCACACGCCACTGGCTACTAGAGTACATTCCGACAAAAGCGGCACTGTGAGAAATGGACCAATCATCGGGCTGCATCGCTGTTGAAATGGACACGAGCAAATTTTAATGTGATTGGTTAATTTCGCACAGGTCCGCGTCATCGTCAGTGGAAACGCACTCGTATGTGGGTTCACCTTAATGCTACTGCTCCACCTGCGTCGTAACACGTTAATAAAGGCGTTTAACATGACATTACACAGATGAGGCCAACAGTTTAGTGCCCTAAAAGGGATGTGGCATTGTTAGTGACGACGAGGGCGGTTCTTTCGACACATCAAAGGGTTAAATAGCTTTTGACGGTGCAGTTCCGCTAATGTGGCCACAGGTTTTATTGTCCATTAATTAACGTGTAGTTTTCCACATTTACATTAATGTTAACACAGGTGGAGCAGTAGCATAATACAGAAACTTTGCCTTTTATTTCATTTTTCTCCCCTTACCGCTTAAAATTTGTATTTCCGGCGTCACTAAGCAACAATTTTACGTTTGACAGATCTACATCCACAAAGGTCTTAAGGAGCTGTGCAAACACGTGCCACAGGAGATGCTTCCTATTGAATATGGCGGGAAAGCTCCCAGCATAGACGTTTTACAAGGTGAGTTTATTTTATAGGGAACCCCAGTTTTATCGACCAACGATACAAACATAGAATGTTTCACTTCATTTCATAGACAAAACTTTGTCTGAAGCTGTTTTTTTTTTATAATTTTTAAGATCATTGTATAGAAGCCAATAGCTCAGGTTCTTAAAATGAAATTTTAGTCTTGCCGTCCCTCTTGCTCTCGTGTTATAGTGTTTTTAAGTGAGTGGGACGGCGCCATACGAACTTCGAATTTCCAGTTTCGGTTTGTTTTGTGGCTGTTCATAAATTACGTCAACTATTTTTGACGACTCTTGACCACCCACCCCCCCCCCCCCTCCCTAAAATCATCCCACCATCATAATTAGAATGACCCCCCCCCCCCCCCACCAAATAAAATCCTTCGTCATGCCAGACCCCCCTTTATAATAATCCTAATAAAATAACAGCTTATCGTAAATAACACTTAAGTATTAAAAAAACATTTTATGAAACATTTGAGGGTATATCTGAGGTTTAAGTAAACTGACCGTTTTATTACTAACTCATTAAGTGTATCAAGACTATCAAGTGATTCAATCATCTTCATCGTATATACAACGTGCTCGTGAGGAACCTAAATAATTTTACCAGCGTATATCTGAGGTCATTAGGACCAAAAAATGTTATATGAACCCGTCAATTTCAACAAAAAAAAAGTTTTTTTATATATCTTGTTGATATTTGTACATAAAACTTAAATAACTTTCGCTTCTCTAGGAAAATTATCCCTTTTTAATAAAATGGTAAAGATTATTTTTCCAAAAAAGGATGACTTTAATGAGTAGTAGCTGTCAATTTGAAGTCTGTCAATAGGGACGCGACACTTGGAAACATACGTGGCAACGTCGCAACCAAAAGAGCTTAATCCACTTTAGTATCATAAATTGTTTACATGAAAATTGATGATGTGTTTAAAACTAAGCTAGATTTGCCTGGGGTTCGTGTAACATGTTTTGGTCCTAATGATCTCAGGTATACGCTGGTAAAATTATTTGAGTTCCTCACGAGCACGTTGTATATCCAAACCTTATTACTATGACAGTAGAGTTGGTACAATTTTGAAACTTTTGGTGTGTTGTCTGTCTTTGGCCTTGACGGTACCATATTAGTGAACCTTCTAATAATGATGGTTCTGCGTTTCCAGAGCAATGGCGAGAGAAACTAGAGGAGTACCGCGACTGGTTCGCGACCCAGGATGGCATCAAAGCAAACGAGACACTCAGGCCCGGCCGGCCCACAAACTACGACGAGCTGTTCGGAATAGACGGCTCTTTCCGGCAGCTAGCAATCGACTGATTGTGACACCGTCCTTCCATTGCAACGACGAATTATTCCTAGATTTATTTATTGTCATAGAATTTTCATTTCATCAAAAACTTTTTCCCCTCAAACCAAGGACCATTAAGGGGCTTACAGCTCTGAATGACCTTCGATCTAAGCTCTTTGCTTTTCCGTGTTGTATATGTCTCATCATATTGACAACGACCGTCTTTACCAATATACTGTTTCAGTTTATCTTCAAGACTCACCGAAACCAAGATAAACGCCATCAAACTTTGTTATTTTTAGGACGAAAAACCAGTTTTTTCTGCTTTTCTTAAAAAATACACGCTTTTTGAGGAAAAAGCTTGCTTAGCGAGCTAGGTCTTTTCATAATGGACAATTAGGCATAGGTTTTAAGTCTATTTAAGGTTTATCGTGAGACTAGATACGCATTCTTTATTTTATAGACCTCTCTGTAAAAATTCATAATTAAATACCTACATAAAAATATATCTTAACTTCCGAATGTGAGAAAGTGTTAAATAGAAACTGAACTATCATATAAACCATGTTTCAAAAGTTATTTTTCCCATTCAAGGGACAAGATACAGAAAAAAACCATGTAAAATCGTATATTTTCGGTTGGAGCCCCTTAAAGCAAGACAAGGACGCTTGCCATACTTTGCATCGTGTTCCGATCGCAAGGAGATATTCTGGCAAAAACTAGATGGCGCCATAAAAATAAACATTTAAATATGTTATAATTGAATAAAGAAACATAGTATAGTAACAGTTAGTTCGCAAATAGCTAATAATAAATAAATCGTAACATTTAGTAACTGTGTCGCGCTTGCAAAGTTGAATAATTGTAAAAAAATATTCTTATACATAGTTGGCGTTGTACATATCAGGGAACGGCTTGTTATATTGAGATGGTCAGTCCTCTTGTTTTAATGGTCCTTGCCTTACCGTACAATTTTCATAATTTTTGAAAAGATCATCATGTAGAAGCCATTAGGTTAGGCAGCCCCGGATCTACGATTTTTTCGAACCGGGGTAAAAACCTTGATGGTGGGGCCCCCTCCCTTCAGTGTTACAGAAAAACTATTAAAACTGCCAATGAGTAGCATTTTTTGTGGCCAAAACCTATGAGATTGTAGGAAAAGAGGCTTTATTAGTTCGATATTTCAAATTGTTGTCTCAAGGATTTAGCCGCCGGGGCAAGTGCCCCGGTTTACCCCCCTTAGATCTGGGGCTGAGTTTAGGTTTGTTTCATAATAATCTCAGATTATTAACGGTTTTCTAAAAATGATTTTTATGAAATGATATGTCGACGAAATGAAGTATTTGATGCAACATTTTTCTATAGAACAAGGTACAACCGATTGTAACCTTTATATAACATAGTACATAAACCTGTTTTTCTACTAAAGTATGTTCCACGGCTAAGCTACATAAAGGGAAAGTACCTTAAATATTGTAGATAAAATAATGCCTTTACCGAAATATCCTTTCTGTAAAGGCATTTTTTTATTTCTAATAGCAAGTTGTACTGCATCCAATATTATCTATAAATATACATAAAATTCATTGTTAGCAGAGCACTACTCCTAAGCAAAATATACGCGGTGTGGGGTCATTGGTTATTGACATAGACAGAAATAAAAAATAAAAAATTCAGATTTATTTCGTGGGTCGTTCTACAAGACTACTGAAAGTACCCCTATACATAGGTTTTCCATGGACGGTAATTTGTATGGAAAAACATTTAATAAATTACTGTATCTGTGGATTGCATTGACTGAGAAGCGTGATTTTTTCTTACTGCCGGCAAGTACTGTTTAGTAAATCATACAGTATGACTAACTTTTAAAAATAATTAATGTCTCCATACAGTAAAATATCCTATCCATCTATCTATAAGCCACGGACGTTCACTGCTGAACATAGGCCTCCCCTAGATCCTGTGCAGACCGCATCCACTGACTCCCCGCGACCCTCACGTCACGAGGTCATCCGTCCAGAAACTTCAGCATCAGAAATGAGGATATCTGCAGAAAGTACCAAAGTCGTGGTTACTAAAGTGGTCAACTATGGGGGGGGGTAATGACGGCAAAGGGCATTGAGGGATTGTTGCCACAACCCGGTCTCTTTTACACGGACATTATTAAATTAAACAAATATTAAAATAATTATAATTGGGAATTGAAATATACTAGGGTATATATCTAGAAGATTATAAAATGAAACTGTGTAATTTATATTTTAATAAATAATATTATGAACAATTTGGTTTTGTTTTTATATTTTGGCCAGAGATTCCTACCTATTAAAACTATTGAAAATTCAGCTAAGTATACTGATTGATTTTTACAAGCTTTTATTTACCAGGCAATGTTACCATGTATGTTCGGGTGGACACTTGCAAGTTAAATTTGAGATTGAATTGACACAAAATGTCAAGGTCTTCAACCCGGAGCCACAAGCAGCCATCTTGGTGGGAAGAAAAAGTGTGCCTCCACCGCGTTGCACTAAAATGTATCCTACTATACTCGTACTAATATTGTATAGTACTTCGGTTTTAGTACTGTCTAACCCACCTGAAGGAAACAATACGATAGAGTGCTGAACTGCAAAACAGCAAAATTACCACATTATAAAAAGTCATTACAACCACCTTGAAAGTTTAATCGATTATAGACTCTAAGAAGCTTCGCGTGCTCATCAGATCGAGACGGTAGGTATTTCACTCCGGTCTACCGCCTACAGCTTTATAAAGCGTAGGTCCGCCCACATATGTAATACTGTTCTGATCTGTGGGTTAGGTTGGGGTTCCCCAGTAGGTACCAGCTTCGCCCTCTGGCACTACGTAGAGATGTAGCCTCACTCTGCATTATCTATCGCTTGTATAACGGGGAGTGCTCTGAGGAATTATTCGGATTGATCCCTGACGCATCTTTTCGCCATCGTCCTACGCGACAATATTTCCATCTTCACCACTTAGATGATTAGTCCATAACTGTGCATTTTGCTTGAAATTTCCTGCCTCGCACGACTGAACTGTGGAATAAATTTTCGCCAGCAGTATTACCGGACCGATGTGACCTTATCAAGCCTTGGAGCGTATTTTCCACCTGAAAGGCCAGCAACGCACTTGTGACTCCTCTAGTGTTGCAGGTGTCTATGGCAGTGGCGTGCAGAGCAGCATTCTGTACCATAGATACTCTACAGCGGGTTATACAGCAGCAGGAGACCGAAGATTTTAACCAGCCATTAGACTTAGGCTTTATGAATTGAATCATGATTCGACTCGAACGTGACTAGGGCGGTGCTGCAGTCTCCCCAGAGGTGCCAAATTAACTATCACTAAGTAGAAATAGCGCGGCGTTTGTTATGTATGTAAATGGCCAATGTCATTTCGCCTCCAAGACCAGATCTCAAGCAAGACCTATCCAATTGCAACGTGATGGGAGGCAGGGAGCATTACCCCATCTGACATATATTCACCGTTGTTTACGTAGATATTTTAAAGCTCCTGGGACGGACTTGGCATCAACAACAACGGTGAATACATCACCAACGTCCGCTTTACTAATGAATAATGATATCGTATCGTAGTCGTGGCTGAGATCCTGGAAGACCTTGGTTAAATGCTCAATTACTTTAGTAGAGTCTCTCAACAAGAGGGCCTTAAGATGAACACGGAGAAGACGAAAGAGAACTGCAAATAACACGGTCAGGTAAGGTGTTACTTTAGGGACGTCATTTATATAGAAAGAAAACAACGAGAGAGAACACCTCCCTGCCTTTAATACTTTGCAATAAAGTTGTTGATAATCAGGGCATCAGTTATACGCCAAAGACATTCAATATTAATGTTAAATTTCTTTGTTATACGCTACTAAACGAATGGCCAGCCGCGCGATCTTTTATAGGAACAAAAACATTACTGTGATGAGCGCGATTCAAATTTCTTTTATTTAAATTGTCTTGGTCAGGTCAAACCACATTGACGTAAAGTTGACTTGGGTTACGTTTACCTTCCTAGAAGACGTGGCAGTATGGTCTATGGTCTTAGTGTGTCCAAAAGGACGAAAGAAAAAAAAATTGACAATTAAGTTGAATTTGACAGTAACGTTATTCAAATGAACGGAAAACAAACGGCTCCATTACAATATTTCGTACTTTTATTCCTAATTATTGCAGACGTACTATGTTAATTAAGTCTCAAGCTGATTCTATTCCCAAAGTAAGTTTTGTACGTAGTTAAATGTCATGGCGCAAATGGCGTGTTTTTAAAAAACAGTTATTTATGTTTATTTGTTATGTGTGGCAGATGATGTCCGTGTACAATTTTTCTCGGAGCGACAGTGAGATTCTGCAAGAGTTGGTGCGTGTGTTCAGCTCAGGACGCGGGACCGCCCGCGAACAGTGGAGTGCACAGGCCGAGCTGATTGTAGAACCAGTCGGATGGGACGCTTTGTGGAAACTCTCGAAACAGTTTTGCAAGAAATTCGGTAAGTCGATATAAATGAGTCTTGATCAATTTACTATACTGTGACTTTCTATCACGTTAACTGATGCTACCAATCACGAGTTATAAGTGAAGACTGAGTTATTATCGCTCCTAGTTCATTATTAAGGCGTTGGCTCACTTTAATATTAGTATTTGTTACTTAGTTTTACATAGTGTTTACATCTAGTTAATATAGTTCTATAATCGCATTTGAACTTTCATTCATCTATCCCAATACTTATAGTACTTGATATTAACAAATTTTAAAAACACTTATGCTGCCCACCTTTGAGTCGCATGTGTGTTTTTGCATAGTAAGATGATGGACCATGTAATGATATAATTTTTGAACATCTCCCTTATATCTCTCACTCACCTCTTATATGGAGATTTTGAAAACCAAGTTTTCACTTTTCCTTGCATGATTTAGTTCATTTTTTAACTTACAAACCGTGTCCAGACAGTTAAATAAAGAATTAGCCAAGTAAGTGCAGCCATTCTAAAGTGATGCTCGAACATACATTTTATTTATCTAGATATAGAAGATGGGGTCAAATTTGGCTCGGTTCTCAAAGTGGAATATGGAGAAACTTTTCACTTACTGTGGTATAATAAAACATTATAATGATTTTGCTGTTATTTCAATTTAAACTGAGCCTGACTATCTATTTGCCCATGCATGCTAAATTAAATATTTACCAAATTATTTTATAGATTTTACAGCGCTGCCTTTGAAGAATGTTAAATTTGTCACAAACAAACACTTGTGATGCATTAACATTATATTTTGGTTTCTTTGTTGATCACAATCTGACAGAATAATTTAGAATTGAGTTGGATGTAGAATTGATGCTTTTGTAGTAGAAATTGGCCTTAGTTATAATGTACTCCCTCAATATGTTTATCCACTCAAATGCCCATGATTTTGGTTTTTTACTTTATTTATATTTGAAATAAGAACGGTGACATGCAACTACAGCTGCTTAAATCACTTGAGTGGTTAAATTATATTTCAATGGTGATAGTTGAGCAGAGTGTTTTAAGGAAAAGTTGTGTACCTTCCTATATTTGTATTGGTCTTGTTACAGCAACCTCCATTAACAAATATGTGTTGTATATTTCCAGAGGTCAGATTCCCATGCATAGCATACGTCACAGTATCATCCGTAGACTTTGAAGCCTTATCAGCATGTGTAGAAATCCTGAGTGTACAACACGAGGCAGTGTCGTTGCCGGAGACTGTTGAAGATGTTCCACTGATAGAGCTGTGGCCGACCACACAACAGCGGGAACAGTGCATCAATGACGCCACTACGGCTGAGTTTATTGATTTGCTAAGGTAATCTTCGGATAAATCAAAATAGAAAACAAAAATAGTTAAATAGTTAATTTTTAGACTAGTACAGTCACCAGTATCAAATATTTGACAGGTCCTAACGGCTCGAGAAATAGAGTTGTGGCAGATATTATTGCTGGTGACCGTACTAAACTAATTTTTTTTTTACCATCAACCCAACAATTTAGTTTTAAGTTGAACTTGTGTCTGGCATCATAGCTCTTAAGCTCTAAGTATGAATTACTTTTCAACCACCATAGACAGGGGTGGATCTACTAAGGACTTTTTGGCTGCAGCCCAGAGACCCATTGATACAAAGGGCGCCCAGCCCCAATTTAAAACAATAGACAACACTGAACTAAAAAAAAGTAAATAAAACAAGTAGTTTCAATCAATTAAGTAGACCCCTATACAGTATTAGCCCAGGGCCCACCAAAGTCACGATCTGCCACTGAACATAGATCATTATGTATGTAACAAATAAAAATATATATTCTAATCTTAGATACAAACTTACTTACTTTAATGTTATCAGTCAGTTAGACAAAGCTATAGAAAGACCCGATTATTTATTTCTCATTGCACATGAAGCAGATTTTGATTTGATTCTCTTAACTATAAATCTGTTCAAAAGTTTTGAGGATCATTAAATTTTCTCTACATCGAGTTTTTTTTTCAACTATAACTTGCAAATACAAATCCTCTTTATTGTACACCTCACAAATATGCAAGGATTTACAAATAGTGCACTTACAAAACACAATTAGAGGTAAACAACAGGCATTCTTATCTTATAACTTGTTTAAAGATTGGAGCTAAAACCTTTCATACAATTTTTGAGCTCTATTCTGTCAACTAAATATGGATTGAAATTGATTTACGATTTTCAAATGAAAGTCAGCACTCAGCAGATTAAAAGCAATTCAGTGTTTCAACAGATTCTACTACACCAATATCTGGATGCCATGGGACGACCAGGACGACAAGGTAGTCCTTCCGAACACAGTCGAAGACCGCATGCAACTCTGGATAGACCTGCACAACGGCACCATACCCAACTGTGTGGCCCGCACCATAACTTTACTCAGGAGCAGTGCAGTCAACGCTTTTGAGAAACTGAAAGAGCTGGACTCTTCACTGTATGACGGTGGCTTGACGGATGAAGATGGTAAGTTGCTTGTTTACAAACTAAGATCTTCTGGCTTCACCTGGCAAACATAGTTAGCTCGTCTTTTGGGACGCATCTTCCCCGACACAATTTAAGGTTGCATGCTCCCAAACATAGACGGGCATCACGCTTATTTTTACCATGTACTTGCAAGTTGTAGAATCACCTTCCCCTTAAGGTGTTTCCAGAGTGCTATAACATGGGATTCTTCAAGAAGCGAGTTAACAAGGCACGCAAATGTTGGCAATGTATGGGCGATTCCTCCGGTGTTGCACATATCCCCATAGGTGACGATGACTACTTTCCATCAGGTAGCTTGTATGCCTGTTTGCCACTCATTACATTAAAAAAAATGCAGCTATGTTGACTTGTCATCATATCCTTGCTTATCTATAAATGGGAAAGTTTGTGCCGATATATGTACGTTTCTCTTAATATATAATAAATAATAACACATCCATAAAAGTTTCGGTTTCGGCCGAAACTAGGACCAATACCAAATCTCGACACGTTTGGCTCAGTGGGTTGTACCACGGCCTACGAACCTGGCGGTCCTGGGTTCGAATCCCAGCCAGGGCAAGTGTTTGTGTGATGAACACGAATGTTTGTTCCTGGTTCTTGGATGTTTTCTATGTATTTAAGTATTATAATTTATCTATATATTATGTATATCGTCGCCTAGTACCCATAGTACAAGCTTTGCTTAGTTTGGGACTAGGTCGATTTGTGTATGATTGTCCCTGTGTTATTTATTTATTATTTATGGTTTCGGTTTCCGCAAAAAAATCTTTAAGTCACTAGTTAAAAACGTCTAAAATAAAGTCGATGTCTTCATCGGAGTTTATCTGTGGGTTAATCACTTAATGCTGGACGCCCGAAAATACAAATTTTCCACCAGTAATGTACTATCCTGAATTACAGACTCCCTGCTGCCGCCGTCGTACATATCTCTGTGCGCGGAGATGAGCGCCAGGCTGGACGGTCTTATGTGCAAGTGGACGCTGTACGAGAACCCACTCATCCGGGAGCAGTACCTCGCAAAGGCGCGAGGCAAGTGGTTGAAACACAAGGCCCATAAAAATGTGAGTTGCCCTTATTACACTTCCAGGGCTAAGTATCCAAATTATCACAGATCGCAGAGCAACTGGTTGTAACACCAAGCCCATATGAACCCAAAAGCCGAGTTGCTTCGTTATTACTCTTTCAGGGTGACCTGACTTTTTACGGATCATATCAATGGAATCGTAACTGGCGGTATCCTTCCATTTCATAGAATTTGCTTTATTTAATTGAATTATCATTTCATCGAAAACTTTTAACTCTGACTGAAACCATATTTGCATGGTTTTTGAAAAGATCATCATGTAGAAGCTGTTAGGTTAGTTTTGGTTTATAACAATCCCAAATTATTAACGGTTTCGGAGAAGAATGCTTCCTATGAAATGGTATGTCGACGAAATGAAGTATTCGCTGAAACGTTTTTCGATATTACAAGGTACAACCCGAAACTGGCACTTTATAGGATAATTTCATATAGAATGTACAATCATTACCATGGTTAACAGACGGAAAACAAGGATTTTAACTGTAATTATCGTTGAATTATTAATATTATTCATAGTACATTACACTAAAGTTCATATTCGTAGCAACACAATTTAGTAAAAAAAGCGGCCAAGTGCGAGTCGGACTCACCCATGAAGGGTTCCGCAGCCGTTTATACAAAAAAATGCACTACCGATGAAAAAATATACGTTATAAAAAAAACTTACGTCCTTTTGCTGAGAAGCGCAGATTTTTGGCAATAACTTAAAAACGGTATGTCCGATCATGCTGAAAACAATTTATAATATTAAGCTTTATATTTATAATAATATTAGAAATATTGTATTTTTTTTTTTACATTTTTTGAACATACCGTTTAGAAAATAGAGCAACAATTTTTGCTACTTTCGGAGCGAATATTTTGGAAAATGTTCACAAAAGTTTTTATAGAAAAGTTGGCGAAATATGTGCCACACATTGATATTTGCTGAAAAATTTTTTTTTCAGTTTCGGTTACATGTATGGAGTGCCCCCCCTAGAAATATTTATCTTATATTTATCTTTAATTTAACTATCAAACTAAGTAGCAGTTTACACACGACACCTATGCTCCAAATTTCATCAATGTACATCTTATAGTTAGTGAGTAAAATGCCTGTGACATACGGACGGACAGACAGACAGACAGACATGACGAATCTATAAGGGTTCCATTTTTGCCATTTTGGCTACGGAACCTTAGAAAGCATTCCGGTAGTTTAAGTTCCGTACCTCAAAGAGGAAAAAAACGGAACCCTTATAGGATCACTTTGTTAGCTGTCCATCTGGCTGTCTGTCTGTCAAGATCCTTTATCTCGGGAACGCGTGGAGGTATCGAATTGAAATTAAAACTATATACTCGGGTCTACGTTCCCATGAAGCTGTAAAAGAAATCACACGTCGAAGTTTACGTAAAAAAAAAGATGCGGCTGTTTATGCCGCAAAAAAATTATATTTGGACACTTTTTGAAATTGATAGGGTACGTCCAGTTGTTCTAGAAACTTGAAATTTGGTATGAAGGAAGCTCTTATAGCACAATCAACAAAATAAGAAAAACTATTTTTTTTATGTCTGTCTATATCAGTAAACAATATAAAATGATCGAGCACCGCGTACATTTTGCTTAGGAGTAAGGGCTCTGCTAACACTGGATTTTCATAGATATGGCTATTCGTAGCGTATATTTTGTACGGAACCCTCGGTGCGCGAGTCCGACTCGCACTTGGCCGGTTTTTAAATATTCGGCTGCACGCGCGGGAAATGCGCTCAGCACCGCGCGAGCGTGTTTACGGAAATAGCTCTTGAATGGTAAGTCTATAGTATATCTAGATCACTCGATTTTTCAGGTAATTGCCCTGTGGCAGGGTGGTTCCATCTCCGAATTCGAAGAGTTATCAAAGTTCCTTCGTTCTCGGGTGTCCAAGGAGCAGACCCTCAGCGTGATGGTGTCAGCGGAGGAAGGCCTAGCCTTGGAACCAGAAGAGATGATCATATGTAGCTCCAGCTATGAATTCCCCGAGATGCCGTTGTCGCAAATTTCGTTGTGTAGTTTTAAAGGTAAATAAGATGCATGGTTTTAAGGTTTTGTGTGTATGTATATAAGATTGTTTACTAACCAAATTAAACTGTGTACCTACTAACAAAAATATTGATTGCAATTTTCAATCTGAAATAAATATTATTCATTCATTCATTCATTCATATATTGTTATAATAAGGATGTTGACATTTTTTTCCTGTGGGGTATGTGATAGAACAACCTTTCAATACGAGGGTTGCTACTTATATATCCGGAAACAAAAAAACAAACAAACGTACACGGCTGAAAATAGTTTTATTGTTTTTCAAAGTATTCCCCTTGATGATCTATGCACTTTTGCATTCGCGTGAACCAATTTTTAAAGCACTTCTGCCACTCCGCCTGAGGTACCTCCATAACGTGTTGTTTGAATGCGTCGACAGCATCTTCAGCGGTCGAAAATCGTTGACCGCGTAATTTATTCTTTATATTTGGAAATAAATAAAAATCGTTGGGTGCCAAGTCAGGGCTGTACGGCGGATGACCCGTTAATTCCACATTTTGACCCTCCAAAAATAGAGTTGTTTCGCGTGACGTATGACAGCTGGCATTGTCATGATGAAGAATGATTCTTCGTCGCTGGTTAGTTTTACGAATTTGTTCAAATACTTCCGGTAAGCAAATGGTCGTGTACCACTCTGAATTAACCGTTCTACGGTTTTCTAGTGGCACTGTAGCTACATGGCCATTAATACCGAAGAAGCAGGCCACCATTTGTTTCAATGTACTTTTTGCACGAGTAACTTTCGTAGGGTTCGGCTCATTTTGAAACACCCATACCGTTGATTGTTGCTTCGTTTCGGGATCGTATGCATAGATCCAGGATTCGTCACCTGTATAGATGTTATAAACGGCTTTTGAGTCACCACGGTTATATTTTTTTAACATTTTATTGCACCATTCGACGCGAGCATGTTTTCGCTCATTTGTTAAGTTGTGGGGTATCCAACGCGAACAAATTTTTTTTACAGCCAAATAATTATGTAATATGCTATTAATGCTGGTCATAGAAATACCCAGAGTCGCCTCTATCTCGCGGTACGTAACATGTCGGTCGTCCATTATAAGTTTTCGCACAGCCTCGATATTTTGTTGTACAACGACCGATTTCGGGCGACCTGCCTTAACTTCGTCCGTAAGCATACTACGTCCACGATTGAACTCACTAAACCAGTGATACACAGTAGTTTTAGATGGGGCTTCATCACCAAAAGTTGAAGTTAGTTGATCTATGCACTGTTGTTGCGTTAAACCACGCCGAAAATCATAATAAATCATAGCACGAATATTTTCACGAGTGAGTTCCATTCTTGCTGCGAGATGACATTTAAAACCCGTCAAAAACAAAACACGAGCGTTAATAAGGAAGAAAAAATATACCTTATATACTTAAAAAAGTTCAAATTTTACCATGGCGGTCAAATATGCTATTTAAGAAGATTGTAATCCCGGTTTCCGGATATATAAATAGCAGCCCTCGTAATATGACTACTGGTGAAAAAACCACTTCAACAATCATAAATACTCCACGAGGTACAACAACGTTAGAATTACACTTTTGGACCTTCCCAAAAAACGCTCGATACTAAACCCTAGGAAGGCGTGACGTCACACCGTCCTCCCTTGTATGGGGGAATTAAGAACTTTGTTCTACAGCTATATTAATACTTGCGTGTATCGAAACGGTTTTATAAAAAACTAGAAGATGCCCACAACTTCGTTCGCGGAGGAGAAAAAGACATAACCCGGTGTTTTTTCTTGAGCATAGTCGGGTAAAAAGTATCTTATAATCATCTAGAGATACCCAGCTACCCGAGTACCATAAATAGTTGAAATCCGTTGAGCTATTTGGCGTAATGATGTTCCAACGACACATACATGCAAAAAATCAAAAAGAAATATTTTTCGTTTCAGTAACCTCCTAATAGTTCGGTACATATATACATACAATCACGCCTTTTTCCCATTACGGGGTAGGCAGAGACTACTCCTGGCTATGTATATGTATAAATAAATATATCTATCCAATATATCGTCGTCTAGTACCCATAACACAGGCCTTATTGAGCTTCCCATGGGACTAGTTCGATTTGTGTAAAATTGTCTTGTAATAATTATTTATTTTCATCATTTCCAATCAGGAGCGACGTTGAAAGCATCTGATATGAGGACATGTCTGCTAATGCTAAGCGAGGACTGCCGCCTACGAGACCTGACCCTCCACTGCGCGCTCGTGAACACCGTCGTGGTCGTGCGCACCGGCTCGCTGCACGCCGTCAACTGTCAACTGTCGGACGACTCCAACAGTTGCCAGGTATCTGTCACTAGAGCACTGCGTGACCCTCCACTACGCGTCAACAGTCGAGGCCATGCGCGCCGTCAACTGTCAACTGTCGGACGACTCCAACAGTTGCCAGGTATCTGTCACTAGAGCACTGCGTGACCCTCCACTACGCGTCAACAGTCGAGGCCATGCGCGCCGTCAACTGTCAACTGTCGGACGACTCCAACAGTTGCCAGGTATCTGTCACTAGAGCACTGCGTGACCCTACACTACGCGTCAACAGTCGAGGCCATGCGCGCCGTCAACTGTCAACTGTCGGACGACTCCAACAGTTGCCAGGTATCTGTCACTAGAGCACTGCGTGACCCTCCACTACGCGTCAACAGTCGAGGCCATGCGCGCCGTCAACTGTCGGACGACTCCAACAGTTGCCAGGTATCTGTCACTAGAGCACTGCGTGACCCTCCACTACGCGTCAACAGTCGAAGCCATGCGCGCCGTCAACTGTCAACTGTCGGACGACTCCAACAGTTGCCAGGTATCTGTCACTAGAGCACTGCGTGACCCTACACTACGCGTCAACAGTCGAGGCCATGCGCGCCGTCAACTGTCAACTGTCGGACGACTCCAACAGTTGCCAGGTATCTGTCACTAGAGCACTGCGTGACCCTCCACTACGCGTCAACAGTCGAGGCCATGCGCGCCGTCAACTGTCAACTGTCGGACGACTCCAACAGTTGCCAGGTATCTGTCACTAGAGCACTGCGTGACCCTCCACTACGCGTCAACAGTCGAGGCCATGCGCGCCGTCAACTGTCGGACGACTCCAACAGTTGCCAGGTATCTGTCACTAGAGCACTGCGTGACCCTCCACTACGCGTCAACAGTCGAGGCCATGCGCGCCGTCAACTGTCAACTGTCGGACGACTCCAACAGTTGCCAGGTATCTGTCTCTAGAGCACTGCGTGATCCTCCACTACGCGTCAACAGTCGAGGCCATGCGCGCCGTCAACTGTCAACTGTCGGACGACTCCAACAGTTGCCAGGTATCTGTCACTAGAGCACTGCGTGACCCTCCACTACGCGTCAACAGTCGAGGCCATGCGCGCCGTCAACTGTCGGACGACTCCAACAGTTGCCAGGTATCTGTCACTAGAGCACTGCGTGACCCTCCACTACGCGTCAACAGTCGAGGCCATGCGCGCCGTCAACTGTCAACTGTCGGACGACTCCAACAGTTGCCAGGTATCTGTCACTAGAGCACTGCGTGACCCTCCACTACGCGTCAACAGTCGAGGCCATGCGCGCCGTCAACTGTCAACTGTCGGACGACTCCAACAGTTGCCAGGTATCTGTCACTAGAGCACTGCGTGACCCTACACTACGCGTCAACAGTCGAGGCCATGCGCGCCGTCAACTGTCAACTGTCGGACGACTCCAACAGTTGCCAGGTATCTGTCACTAGAGCACTGCGTGACCCTCCACTACGCGTCAACAGTCGAGGCCATGCGCGCCGTCAACTGTCAACTGTCGGACGACTCCAACAGTTGCCAGGTATCTGTCACTAGAGCACTGCGTGACCCTCCACTACGCGTCAACAGTCGAAGCCATGCGCGCCGTCAACTGTCAACTGTCGGACGACTCCAACAGTTGCCAGGTATCTGTCACTAGAGCACTGCGTGACCCTACACTACGCGTCAACAGTCGAGGCCATGCGCGCCGTCAACTGTCAACTGTCGGACGACTCCAACAGTTGCCAGGTATCTGTCACTAGAGCACTGCGTGACCCTCCACTACGCGTCAACAGTCGAGGCCATGCGCGCCGTCAACTGTCGACTGTCGGACGACTCCAACAGTTGCCAGGTATCTGTCACTAGAGCACTGCGTGACCCTCCACTACGCGTCAACAGTCGAGGCCATGCGCGCCGTCAACTGTCGGACGACTCCAACAGTTGCCAGGTATCTGTCACTAGAGCACTGCGTGACCCTCCACTACGCGTCAACAGTCGAGGCCATGCGCGCCGTCAACTGTCAACTGTCGGACGACTCCAACAGTTGCCAGGTATCTGTCTCTAGAGCACTGCGTGATCCTCCACTACGCGTCAACAGTCGAGGCCATGCGCGCCGTCAACTGTCAACTGTCGGACGACTCCAACAGTTGCCAGGTATCTGTCACTAGAGCACTGCGTGACCCTCCACTACGCGTCAACAGTCGAGGCCATGCGCGCCGTCAACTGTCGGACGACTCCAACAGTTGCCAGGTATCTGTCTCTAGAGCACTGCGTGACCCTCCACTACGCGTCAACAGTCGAGGCCATGCGCGCCGTCAACTGTCAACTGTCGGACGACTCCAACAGTTGCCAGGTATCTGTCACTAGAGCACTGCGTGACCCTCCACTACGCGTCAACAGTCGAGGCCATGCGCGCCGTCAACTATCAACTGTCGGACGACTCCAACAGTTGCCAGGTATCTGTCACTAGAGCACTGCGTGACCCTCCACTACGCGTCAACAGTCGAGGCCATGCGCTCCGTCAACTGTCAACTGTCGGACGACTCCAACAGTTGCCAGGTATCTGTCACTAGAGCACTGCGTGACCCTCCACTACGCGTCAACAGTCGAGGCCATGCGCGCTGTCAACTGTCGGACGACTCCAACAGTTGCCAGGTATCTGTCACTAGAGCACTGCGTGACCCTCCACTACGCGTCAACAGTCGAGGCTATGCGCGCCGTCAACTGTCAACTGTCTGACGACTCCAACAGTTGCCAGGTATCTGTCACTAGAGCACTGCGTGACCCTCCACTACGCGTCAACAGTCGAGGCCATGCGCGCCGTCAACTGTCAACTGTCGGACGACTCCAACAGTTGCCAGGTATCTATCACTTATAGATACTTGGATTCACGAGTTATCTCGTTGGATCATCTTTTTCTTGTTGTTATTCTGTCCCCGGACTCGGGGGACAATAGTGACAAAGTTACTTCGATAAATGCTAACAGTCTACACTATTAACATACGAACTGGGCTCTTGAAAAATTACACTTATATTAGCAAAAAAAATATTTTTATTGCCTTTATAACGTTTAAAATCGTAGTTTTAATGAGTGACTCCAGAGAGGTAACTATGACAACGAGGTACAGAAAAAAAAAACTGGCTAAGTGCGAGTCGGACTCGCGCACCGAGGGTTCCGTACAAAATATACGCTACAAACGGCAGTATCTATGTAAATCCAGTGTTAGCAGAGCCCTACTCCTAAGCAAAATGTACGCGGTTTTCGATCATTTTATATTGGCAGACATAGACAGATAGACATAAAATTATACTGTTGTTAGTATTTGTTGTTGTAGCGGCAACAAACATTAGCGGCAATACATCATCTGTGAAAAGTTCAACTGTCCAGGTATCACGGTTCATGAGATACATGGTGACAGACGGACGGACAGCGGAGTCTTACTTAGTACTAGAGTCCTTTTTTATCCTTTGGGTACGGAACCCTAAAAAAAATATTGAGCCATCTATGAACTACTTATCATATTGTTATTTATCATTTCAGAGCGACTTCGCGCAAGGAATCATAGCAATGTCCGGTACAAAGATCCTGATCGAAAACTGCTCGTTTGAAAACTTCTATTCCGGTATCGTTGTGCACAAGGGCGCAAAGGTAATTATTTCTGTTGTATTTTATTTATACATCATGTAAAGCAATTTAAGTCATACATTTAATTTATTGCTTGATATCGGGGGCCTGGTGCCAGTTTTCAGCCAGCAAGCAAGGTTTAATGTTGTCTAAAATTACTATTTAATGATATTTGTTTATTTATATTTTTTTATATGAAATCATCAATAAGGTATACAAAATGTATAGGTTGTGAGTATCGTATCGTTACCGAAAGTAAAGGATTAATTCGTTGCGAATCATAAGTGTTCTAATGGTACGCGATATAAATGAACTGGATGTTTCAGGTGGAGCTAAGAAACTGCACCATCAGAAAATGCGGCGTGGGCATCCAGATATACTCCGGTTCTGAAGTCATGCTCAACGGAACCACCATCAGCGAGTGCTCGGAGCAGAGTGTGCGGTGTGAGGTGGACCGAACAGCTGGGAGGGACTTTAGCAGGTCAGTATAGTATTAAATCCTAAGTCATGGATGCACTCCGGTTCTGAGGTCATGCTCAACGGAACCACCATCAGTGAGTGCTTGGAGCAGTGTGAGGTAGACCGGGCAACTGGGAGGGACTTTAGCAGGTCAGTATAGTATATATTTTTATAGAGTATTAGTAGTTAGTAGTATAGTATATTTTTATATATTTTATACAGGATATATATTTCTACTATAGTTGTGGTAGTATCGCCTCATCAAAGATACTCTGGTTCTGAAGTGCCCAACGGAACCCAGTGGTGTTCGGTCCATATAGGCACAAAGGCACTGCCTATCCTAAGCGATCATAGCTCCATACATACCCTGAACCCCTTAAAGACCGTGGCTTCATATAGGCGCAGAAACACTGCCTACCTTGGCCTAAAACCTGTGCAAGCCAGTGACGGAACCACCGTCACCAAGTGCTCGGAGCAGAGTGTAAGGTGAACCGGATATTGGTAGAGCTTAGCAGCTCAGTATCTAGTGTCAAGCCAAGTTTAAAAGAAGAGAACTGGAGACGTAGCGGCCGTGTGTTATATTTATATTACGCAAACCCTTTGGAGCCACTTTTGACCTCCATTTTGCACATTGCTCGTCGCAAGCGCGCCGTAAAGGAAGTCGACCATTTGGGTTCCAATGTGCGTGGATGAATACCCGTTGATGGCAAGCAGTGCTGTGGTAGAAGGTGGCTGTAGGCATCATGTCGAACAATAGGGAATATGCATGAATTTTAATTTTTACGTTATTAAAAGATCATTTATGTACCAAACAGTAGACAAAAAATTCGAATAACTATAAAAATAACCAAGATATAAGCCATCGCAACATTTCATTCTATCTCTTTCTAGCAAAACAGAATTTAATATGGAGTTTATATGGCCGGAGTGCACTTTGACGTAATAGTGCATATCGGACGTCTGTATAATTAGTAGTTTTAAAATGACTGTATATTGCGTATTTCTTGGCCAATTTTAATTTTAATTTCACATTTTGAAATCATTTTTAAAATATTGTGATATTTAGGTAAGAAAACCAATAAAAAAAATCATGCATGTACCCTATTCCTTGGAACACATACATACGATAACATTTTTTTTCTGTTTTCCAGTGTCAAAGAACTCCAAATAATGGCGAACTGCAGAATTGGTTCCGGTGACTTCAAGAAGGAGATCCTCGTAGTTCCACAAGATGTTAACTTGCTGTAGCAGCTGTTTTTGCGCGTTATTTAGATTGAACCTTAATAGTACCTTTCAAAGTTTTAAAACTCACTCTTTATCCTCGAAAAGGTAGCTACACAGAATAACATGAACTACTTAGACATTAATATGTCTAACAAAGCGCATGAATTACCGCAACTAGCAGTTATATGTATAAAGAATGGTTTCGGAAAGTGTTATCCGTTTCCCAAACCACAAGTACCAAATAACAGCTTTTTAAATGACCATACGCCAAAATACCCGTTTCTCGTAACATCTATATGCCAAAATATCAATTTTCCATGACATACATATGCCAAAAGATCCGTTGCTTATGACACCCGTATACCTAAAAGATCCGTATGACACCCGTAGAGAAAAGCCTAATTTAGAGAAAAGAAAACTTTTAATGCGTGACGGGTACGGATGTGTTGTGAAACGGATACTAAACCAAACGCATTTTTTGTGTGTGTGTCTGTAAACACGTTCTGGGAATCGGATTATTTAGGAAACGGTAGTGACCTGAACGCTCCTTTCTGAATCAGGCCCAATTGGGAAACTGATATCAAGCCAACGTCTCTTTTGGGAAAAGTACATTGTGGGAAACACGTATACCTGCAAATAGATTAAGGAAACGGTATTGATGCGAACGGATATTTTGGGAAACGGATAGCACATTCCGAAACCATAAAGAATATAATGGTACAATGAGTTAGAATTTATATTCAGCTTCAATAGTATCAGAGATTCAGAACTCCTCGAAATATAGTTAGCTACAAAGAATAACATGAATTAGCCATTAATATTTTTTACAACGCTCATGAATTTCTGCAACTAGTTATATAGAAAATATAATTGTATCATAATATAATTGTACGATAAGTTAGAATTTCGTGCCAAATTGTTTATATTTTGTGTTATATGGGTTGATCAACTTTATGTTGTTGTTATTCTGTTCCTCAGGAGACACTCAGACATGACATGGGCTGACAGAGTTACATAGAAAAAATCCAATGAGATGGGTACTTGATAAGTGGACTTGACAGGCTATCTAGAACATTAAGCTTCGCAGAAGTGTACATTTTTAATTGTTTTGAACTCATGATCTATAAATATCTTATTTTTATATGGAATTGACAGTTCATAAAATGGAGCTGTTTTTTTATCTGTCAGTCAACTACTCTATTATTCAACTTTGCTAGCGTAACCCAGTATTTAAATGTGACGATTTATTGATTATAAGCTGTGTACGAACTAATTGTTACCGTACTGTTTCTTCGTTTTAAAGCGCCATCTAGTTTTCGTCTGGATATCCTCTTGGGAATGGATATGGATGGCGATCGATAGTCCTCTTGTTAGGCCTATTCAAAACGTGTGCCTTATATCTTATACAAGCGATAGCGATAGTATACTATAGCTTGATAATTTCTTTCGTGACACTACTATGGTCTGCGGGCGACGGGGGGAGCGACAGCGGGGGCGAGTAAGAAGTGTGCGCGCGGCAGGGTCATCGTGCTCCGCCGCGCGCACTTCATACCCACCCCTGCTGCTTCCCCCCGGCCCCCGTCGCCCGCAGACCAAACTATAGTTAATGTTGAAATTTCTGATTGTTATTAAACCAAAAGTATCAACCAAACCCATGTTGTTAATTTAAAGTCAAGGAACTACATTGTTTTTACAACAATTTGTTTTAGATATTCGAGAAAATGTGAAAGACCAATAGGCGACGATATGCATAATATATGGATGAATTATAATACTTGCAAACATAGAAAACATCCAAGACCCTGTAACAAATATTGTGCTCATCACACAATCATTTGCCCCGGCCGGGATACGAACCCGGAACCGCCAACTTCTTAGGCCATTGTGCAGCTTACTGAGCCAAACGTGTCGTCAAATTTATGAACTGAATTATTTTGACGATTATAAGCGTCTTAAGTAGGAAATAACGTTTATTAGTGAGCTCATAAACGCCTTTGTAATTTGTACAGGTCATCAAATAAGGTTATATCCGAATATTTCATAACATGGAAACAGGCAGCAGAAATGCTGTTGCACCCGCTTGTCGTCGTCATATCATCACTAGTCCGAACCAAGATTCACAACAAGAAGTAGGTACATTAGTATAATATCTATTAGAAATCCGTCAGAGTGAAAACTAACTGAGACCTAACCGAGAAAATAACTATAAGAGATTTTCTTCGCTGTGATTTGTGACCTAGGTACTTTTATAATGACAACATTATTTTTATCTGGTTGTTTTCGAATATTTAGTAAGACACAACAGCATTTTCACAAAAACGGGGCTTAAAAGGACACGAGGATTCAGGAGGTTAAAGTGAGTTCCTTCGAGACTATGGACGTAACGCGACGTCCGAAATGTCGAAGAATTACCAACGAAAGGTAATTAAATAAATCATATTTATACACGATTAAGCCCCCTTTTGTTGGTTGTGATAATTTAGTGTGACATCTATTCATCATACAACTAGATTCTAACAAAGACCATTAAAGCAAGGTGACTGACAATCTCCACATAAAAAGCCGTTCCCCAATATGTACAACGCCATCTATGAATAAGAATTATTATATACACTTTTTCAACTTTGCAAGTGCGACACAGTATTTATATGTTACCATTTTAGTGTTTGTTTATATTTTTAATGTGAAAACATCACATATTTTTTGGTACAATATTGATACAAAGATCTAAGTAGAAAAGAAAAATTAATTGCGATCCACTGCAGTCTAAGCCGGAATCGAACCAGCGTCTCTGTTATACCGGATAATTTTTCTTTTCTACTTAGATCTTTGTATCAATATTGTATGTTACCATTTATTTATTAGTGGCTGTTTATGAACGAATTGTTACTATACTCCGTTTCTTTGTACATTATAACATTGTTAAGTGTTTAGTTTTAAAGCGCCATCTAGTTTTTGCCAGAATATCTTGCGATCGGGGCACGGTCCAAAGTATGTGGTAATTGACAGTCCTCTTGTTTTAATGGTCGTTGGTTCTAATTAAATAACCAAATGGAAATGAAAATTGTCGTCTAATGCGGTCGACGGCGGGGACTCCGAGCGCTGTCATCTGACCATGACTGAGCGATGAACATTATATAGGTATCAACCTAAGTATAGGTTGGGCCGTATTTACCCTAGGGCCAAGGGGGCCATGGCCCGGAGCGGCATAGCAACCCTAGGTGCGGGAGTCCAACTCGCACTTGACCGGTTTTTTTTCCGTAACTGCTGGGGCGGCGAAATTTAGTGGCCCGTGGCGCCAAATTTCAAAATACGCCCCTGAGTATAGGTGAAAAACTTAAGTAAAGCCCCTCTTGTATGTAGTAGTGTACAAAATGTATATGGAACTTATGTCATTTTTCTAATATGGAACGTCAAATTGCCTATACGGATACGCTACTACTTCATACAACAGGTGACCTACTTAAGTTGTTCACCTATATATCACGATTAAGTTATGTGAGATAGAATCTCTAACGATATTGATATAATGTAATGTTAATAAAAGCGTCTTCCTTTTATAATCCGTTCGTTACTATTATTAATCATCAGATTATCATCTTTATTTCTTTACCCTTTTAATAAAGAGTAAAAAGATTTTTCGTATCACCATGAATGAAACTATTTTAGCGTCACGATACAACAATGGGACCTGAGGACTCTGAAATTCGATGTTCGTATGGCGCCACCTCGCTCACTCAAATTTTAACATGCGAGCGAGAGGGACAGCACGTTACGAACTTCGAATTTCAGAGTAGTCCCTGCATCCTCCAGTAAATACAATTAATTAATGAGGCCTATCAGCTCCCCCCATACTGAGACAAGTTGAAACATGTTGAGGGGAGGTGAGACAGTAATTGATTTTGGACAATTTGTATTTAATATAACAATACTTATTATATTATAAAGTTGTAAAACAATTAAATGTCTGTATATTGAAGATATTTAAAAAAATGATTGTAACGGACTATTTGTCTGAACTAGGTGACTGAATGGATTCTTTATTTTTTTTGATGTTTTGTAAGTGTCGTTGCGGCTTCATCACGCCAAATCAGATAAACGGATTTCAACTATTTATGGTACCTGTGTACCATAAATAGTAGCTTAGGTATTAACCCGCTTTTTCTTCAGCGTGGTCGGGTAAAAAGTATCCAATAACCATCTGGAGATCTCTGCTGAAGAAAAAAAGAGGGTTTAAGTTTTTCTCCACGGACGAAGTTTGCGCCTTCCAGTTAGGAAATAAATTTCTGTAAAAAACAATAACATTTTTGAGACAAGTTTTACTGCTGACTACTTTTCTTTGAACACTTTTCAAGTAATCATTGAGACGTTTTTAAAGAGCCCAAACTCGGTAGGATTCCGTTATCTCGTTACAGAGTTCCTATAACCACCTTTCGGCTCCATTAGCAGAACAACTCGATGGTGTCATAATATTGCATTCTCGCTGAACTTACATAATTATGCCAAATTTTAGCTCAATTGGAAAGCGGGAAGTGGGTCAAATTTAACTTGCAAGATATCTTTACATTGTTCCCAGTAGCAGATAGACCTAATTAATAAAAATCTTTTAAAAAGTTTAACAGCGCCATAAAAACGAAACAAATGCAATAAAGACAATACCAATCTAGATTATATAATTTAATAAAATATATACATATTTGCCGATAGTGATCAATATGCAATGCGATACTGCATTTGGCAGGCCAACCGGATTGGCTCTTTATTGGCCCAGATTGTCCCGTCTGGTTACCGCTTTGCTAGTTCTTCCTGGCCACCATCGCTAGCGGGAGGCCGCCCGCGACGCTCTGCACGATGAACACAGCCGGGTCGGTCCGGGGCCGCCGCACGGTGGTCCTGCCCGGCGCCACTGAGAACTTGCTAAGCAATGCCGCTACGCCGGCCAGCGACTGCATGTTCCCTAGTCGACTGCCTGGAAGCATGTAATATTAATTATTTTTCCTAAGATAGGTACTCGGAAATATTCCCGTTAATGTAGTAGGCGTACTCGCAATAAGAAAAAAATAATATTTCCCAGAGTATGCAGCGGGTGGGAAGAACTAGGAAGGCACCTACCTACTACACGAATTATATACGATTGATAGTATACACGTCTATCACGTTTCATACAAACGAAGACCCGCCAATGTCATAAGTCCCAATGGGTAACCGGTATGGAGAAGGAACTCCATAATCGAGGCATGGACTAAGACAAGCAATTGCGTGACCCACCATGCGGACAGGGAACGTGTTAATTTAGCCGGCTGTACAAGTGAACATTAAGTATTTAACAATTGCCCAATTAAGTAAATAATGTAGTGTATAGTCCATAACTAGGATTACTATTTATTTTATAATATTATAATACTATTATATTTTAACACTTTCCCTGCAGCTTTTCGTAGCGCTACGCACTTACACTTACGCGGAAAAGCAAATCCATTAATCTAATATGGAATTCCGCAAAGTTTACGCCGGAATCTATCAATTAAAAAACTTACAACCGTATTTTTGGCTTTGCCGTAGTCGGGTTAAAAACTTAGTATTTCCTAAAAACTTTTTAACAAAAAAGTAAAACCGACTCCAAAAAACTGAAAAGTAAAAAAATAACGCCATAATTCAGTTTCTTCAAATTACTTACAAGTAGGTAACCGTTGAATACTCAATCTATACAGTATATATAATTAATCTTATTTTGGCGTCGTTGCCATATAAAGAATGTGTAAAATATTGAAAATTTACGGTTTTAGTACGTTGTGACACGATGGCACCGACTCCAAAATAACATTAATTGTATATACTGTATAGATTGAGTATTCAAACGGTTACTTGTAAGTAATTTGAAGAAACTGAATTATGGCGTTATTTTTTTACTTTTTACTTTTTTTGGAGTCGGTTTTACTTTTTTGTTAAAAAGTTAATTCATTTTACACTTTTTAGTTAATCGTTACTTAAAAGTGTATCTCGTGACGATTCGAACAAGCCCAAACACGGCTAGGATACATTATTTTATTACATAGATCTGGTGCCTACCTTCCGGCTCCATCATCAAATCAATTGGATGGTACCATTCTCATCAGGAACATTTAAATTTGTGACTATGAAGTTGCTTAGCTAAATGAATCAAGATATTTTGTCGCCACCCGTAAATCATTTATCATTGAGGAGTTCCGATGGCATTCTGTGCTCTTCTGCATCAGTTCCACTTCACCAATTTACACTTTTTGAATGCAAATGCTTATTATGTTTCTTATAATACCAAAATCGCTATATGTATGCCTACAATATTTCAGGAGTTCCTTCAATTCCTCATGGATTCCATCATCAGATCTTTACCAAAATTAAATGGGACCAACTAGAAAGTACCTTCTATGAAACAAAAAAAAAATTGAAATCGGTCGAATAGTCTTCGAGTAATCGGTGAACATAATAAAAACATTCCATCGAATTGAGAACCTCCTCCTTTTTTTGGAAGTCGGTTAAAAAAGACTTACCAATACAATTTCTCGGTCCTTCTCCGAACGGTAAAAACGCAAATTTATTGATTTTTGCGACATTATCGGGGTGAAAACGGTCCGGGTTGAACTTTTCCGGCTCTTCCCAGTACTGCGGGTCCGCGTGAAGGGACTTGACCGGAATCACCACCTTCACCCCAGGGTCCAATGTAACGTCAGTGCCCGAGATAGTATAGGGCTTCTCGCATTTGCGCATCAAGTACCCAAGCGGGGGGAACACGCGCATGGTTTCGCTGAAATACAAACTTCACATTAAATTACATGACAAATAATATTACAAGTATAAAATACCATCTTTATGATCTAAGCGAAAGTCGCAAGTAGTCGCGTGTGAGCGAGAGGAAAGCACTATGCGTGTTGTCCAATAAAGGGGGCTGATCCGAAAGTTTTTAGATGCTCTCTCTGCTTTTACTGATTGCCATGCGGGTAATTTCAATACATGTGTGTTGGGGTGATATTGTTGATGAGAGCAGGAATGTTGCGGATGCAGATTTTTTGACATCCGCGGACGCGGATATTATAAAGCTTACATCCGCGGATGCGGATGCAAATGTAAGATTAGGTATAGGTAAGGTACATAGAAAAAAATGAAATTCTAGTTTTAGTAGGATTTGTATTTGTACCTACCCAAACACACTTAGGTATTTAGTTAACATTAACGGTTTTGTTTAATATTTTACTTAAATTGTGACTAACTAAAGTAACACATTAGGACATAGCATATTATATTCAAATAACATACTTTATAACAACTAGCACATTGAACTCGAAAGAAAGGAATAGGTACTTAGGTTAGGTACTACGCGACAATAAAAATAAAATGTACCGAACAACCTATGATAAACAATTTACCTACAACAACTATTAAATTAGAAAAATAAAATGTCAAATTTTAAATTTACCTGATTCGTCTTTTTTCTTGTATTTTTTTATTAACTTCACCGTTGAATGAGTTGTATTGGTCCGCGTGCATAGATTTAAGGTGATTTTTTAATGAAGTCGTTGTACGTCCCTTGGAACGTACGTTCCCGTGAATATGTTTTGTGACATATTGTCCTTGAGCCTTTTCACGATCATGTTTTTCAGTTTTAAAATACGTCCAAATCGCACTTTGCGTCGGCGGTGCCATTGTTTTATATATTATATTTTATTTACTTAACTCAAATTACGAAACGAAACAATCACAACAAACACATTCACTACGTCACTCACATTGCACGAGTAAAATCAAAAAAACAAAACAAGCTCGTCCCTTCTTGTCACCGAATGACCGAATGATGCGCTCGATTGGCGAATCGTAAAAACCTAACAAGATTTCTATTGGCCAAGGGCGAAAATGCTTTACACGGGCCCCTCACGCGCCGCGGCTAAGTTGTTCCAGTTCTGACTTGCACACATCCGCATCCGCATCAAGCTCCGCATCAATTTTTGCGGATGCGGATCTTAAATTTGATGCGGAAGTACGGCTGTTGCGGATGCGGATATCTGCAACACCCCTGGATGAGAGACGCTGGGTTTATTTAAAAATATTTTTGAAGCACGACTTGTCAACAGCTCTATAGAATATGCGATGAACGGGTCATAATACCAATTTTGTGCTACTTGGACAAGATTAATTTATAACGTCACCACAACTAAACGATATTTTATACCCTGCAAACTATGAATCTTCCCTGTCTCTGCCCACGTAATTTGTGTCAATTGCATAAATGGGTCATAATTTTAGTATGCGTTAGCGTTATGCGTCTTTCCTGTGGACACCCGAAAGTTAAGAGCTTTAAATACTAATTTTTCTTAGTGCCCTATTAGGCGATGTACAAATTGATTAATACTCTAAGATCTAAGCCATAAAAATATCAGTTATATGTACCCAAGCCCTTGACTATTGCGTCGTCCACAGGAAAGACGGCTAAATTCTAGAACCAGTATGACCCAAATATATCGAAAATAAGTCGAGGTCGTGAGACACATCATCACAAAAAAAGTTGAAAATCGATAAAATCATTGTAGTGATTTTCTACATGAAGATCAGCAAATCTAAGTTAAGAATTTATCACGGTCATTTTCCTTTTCTCGTAAGAAATCGTCTCGTTTGAAAGCCCATATAAAAGGACTTTTGGTAAAAAAATATTGTGAAAAAAATACTTGCTGCTTACAAACGATTGTATCCCAGCCCATTTACTATTGAAATTACCCTCATGGTAGTATAAATAAAAAACATATCGCATGAATAGATTGAGACCTAATGTATGTACTCGTATACTAAACGGCCTTCTTGCACAACGTACCTGAAACACATTTCCAAATACTTCATTTCTTTGACGGCGTCGTAGCATAATTTGTTGTCATAGCGAGCCAGTACTTCATCAATTTCCTTTTGACATTTTTCCTGACATTCTGGGTGATGAGCCAGCTCGTGCAACATGTAGCTGGACGCAGACGACGACGTCTCAAACCCAGCACCGAAAAACACGAGTACCTGTGCCGTCATCAACATATCGTCAAACTCCAGTTCAGTCAGGCACGCCGAGCCGTCAGGGTTCTTCTTGGTCATAGAATCCCCCACGATCTTTCCCTTATCTTTCAGTTCGAGGAGCATGTCAATAAAGTCGTTCCTCCCTGATGGCTTGTAATTTCGCTGCGCCATTATCTTATTAACCAGATCAATCATATTTTTTTCCACAAACTCGGGCAGGAAATGCAAACTCGAGAATATACCCGGCATCACAAACTTAAGAAGAAACACGACCGCGTCGCGTGTAGTGGCTTTGAACATGCGGCGTCCTATCTGTCTGAACATGGAGTTTTCGTCGCTTAGAGTGTCCGTGTCGATGCCAAAGCCACAAGCGCCGATGAAGTCGGTGGTGTAGCGCGCCATGAGGTCCCGCGCGTCGACGTCGGTGCCGCTAGAGGCCGTTTCGGCCGCGAGCTCCTGCAATTTCTCAGCTCTGGACACTATCAAAGGGAACATAGCCCTTAATTTCCCAGAAGTAAACGCCGGTGTCAACCTCTGTCTCAGCAGCTTCCACAAGTCTCCTTCGCAAGAAAACAAGTTATTTAACAAGGGTTCTGGTGCGTCATCGATAGGGTGTACGGATCTTGAGTAAAAGTGATTGAAGTCCGACACTAGCACGCGTTTGACCAGCTCCGGGTCCCTCAAGATAAGCGTAGGAGTAGTCGTGAGGTAGAAACCAACGAATCGTTCGTTTGGGTATTTCTCGTACATCTCATCGTAAATGTCGGCATGGCTGATTTGCTGGAAAAACTGTCGCTTGGCCGTGCCGAAGTATGGAATTGGTGGGTCGTGCTTGACACCACGCTTCGCCCAGTAGCTGAATGTCCTCGTCCCATAGTGGTAGACTAGGATCAAAACCACCACTGCTGTTGTAATAAACAACATAGTTTACCGTAATACCAATCTAAATGAAGGAATTTCAGGCGATCTGGAGTAATCAGTTCTTTCAAAGTTGATAAATTTGATAAAGTCATTCATTACCTTGTAAATATACCTACCTACATACAGCGTGTGTATTTTAAGGACAGAGATCACTGATTAACATACATATCTTCGGCATAAAATTGACTTGAAATTTTAATGACATTTGGAATTCAATATTAAGCTGTATATTCTCTAGAGTAGGGGAGACCAGGGTGCGAATTAACAAAAAAAAATATTTTCCGTTGTAGCTCCTAAACATTCAAATATTTTTTGAAATAAAATGGTCACGGGTGGACCATGGAAAGCTGGAAAGCTTCCGAAACGTCGGGAACTAAAATGAGATAATATATACGATATAATCCGTTAAATTGTTTTATTTCAATGAGTAATAATCGCGGAAACAGAAGAAAATATTATTCAAATATTTTGATATGTTTCTTACGTTTCATTTTTTTTATGTAACGAGTGGCAAAAGGACAGACGAGCCACCTGATGGAAAGTAGTCATCGTCGCCCATGGATATGTGCAACACCGGAGGAATCGCCCATATTTTGCCAACCTTTCAGAGCCCTGTTAACTCGCTTCTACTATCTTGCTACATGATGTCCAAACTAATCAATAACCAAATCATTGGATTTAATTTGACAAGAAATTGGTAACCCCGCGATCGGGACGAGAATTAACGGTTGTTATGTAATCGTCATGTCGTAGCAAGTGTCCAAATATCTTTCCCCTTCAGTTTTCAATGGTTTCTAACAATGACCTTTTCTCTTCTACTCTTTTAAGCACTTCCTCATTCGTTATTTTTTCCGACCAGCTTATTCTTTCCATTTGTCTCCAGCACCATATATATATCGGTTCAGCCCTGGTCACAGGCACTCATTCCAGAATTTGCTAATGATGCGCTGTTTATAGTTTCTTAGAAATTAGTTTGTTAATACTTACCTCTGTTAATTGAAGCCCCGGTCTCCCCTAATTGCTACTATACTTTATGATAGAACTGTTAACACTACTTGAAACTATCGTTAGTTAAAATATATCCCATTAAAACATCACATGTAAAATGAATTTAGTCTCGCATCTCTTCTACCGTAAAAAGTTGTAAGATGAAATAAAACCAAGTCGGTTAATTTATTCAGTACCTACTACCTACCTATCCATGGGAGCATCTATCCAAAAACCTTGTCATAACCATAATTTTTCGCCGAAATAGTCAACTAACAACGTGTGGTGACCGTTTTAGTGACTTGGCGGTGGCCTGGTAGTGCGCATTCGCATAAAAAGCACACGCTGTATGTCTACAAACCGAAGATAAGTAGCATAATGATAATCGTTACATCAGTATAAGTTCGCATGACATGATTAACCTTCACGATTGAAGTCCAATTTTGAGGAATTGTTTTAATACCCATCGACACTCCATGGTACCCTATCGGCCGCAACAATGCTTGTCACGATGAAACTAACATTCAAGACTTCAATAAAAAAATATATAAGTCAAATGTCGGTGAACCTATATGCACTTACATCTAATGTAAGTATACAATATTACGCGTAATCAAGAAGTACCCGGTTCGATTCCCTGTGTGACCACGTGCGAGAGCAATCGTATTTTTCTATGCGCTTTAAGAGTCCCCGGTAAGCTCGGTTCTCCATACAAACGTAGTTACGCTCTCAATTTAAAACGACTAGCTAGTTTGGTCTGAAACTTTGTACTTAGAATAAGTTAAGGTATATGCAGGCCTGTAATTAGTTTATGTAGCTTCAGATACCATAGTAAAAAAAATACAGCGACTTCAAGTTTCTCATATAAAACTTGTTTTTGCTGTATTTAGTTTGTTTTATAAACTGGAGACATATAAACTAATGACAGGCCCAGATATACCTCATGTCATCGTATATGCATAGATTCGTTACAATCGAACACGTAGTTTTAAAATGAGAACGAAACTCCGTTTGTATGGGAAGGTGAAATTCGGCCGAGCTTGCCGGGGCCTCCTAACTTGTAGCTAACGCAATACATTTAAGAAATTTTAATATATAAAAAAAATGCAATTCAGACATATGTTTATTTTTGTAAATAAAAGTCGGCGTTGGGCTACTTGTTTTACCCTCGGACCAAGAAAAAAAAGATTAATAACGGATCATCATGAACCATCTAGTGAAGCCGCATACAACCATACCAAATTTGTCCGCAAAATTCGAAGTTCGTAACGCGTGCCATCTCTCCCGCTCTCATGATAAACTGTATTTCAGTGAGAGGGATGGCGCCAACTTCGGATTTCGGAGTAGCCGCTCGGTACCTTCGTAGTAGTGGTTCTGTTCTATCTTCGCAGGATCTTTATCCATATCTTTCTCTCCAGTTTATTTTTGTACAATACATGGCTAAGACGTCTGTAATAATAATAACGCAGGGCAACTTGTGGCGAGCTGTTGGGGAGTAGCGACCCCACGTACCTACCTGAGTGATTCTGGGGGAGCCTGACGGAAGGTGTTGGGTCAGGACCCCCACCTCTGGCTTGCCTTAACCAGCTGGTCAGAAGAGTCGCTAGAGCTGCGGCTCGAGGGTGGATGTGGAACGTTAGTGAATGCATTCATACAGCATGCAGCAGCATATTTACCTACATAAATAAAAATATATTTTCTTCTGTTTCCGTGATAACTCATTTAAATAAAACGATTTAACGGGTTTGAAATTGTAACTTTGACGGAGAAAAATATTTTTTTTTTCAGTCAACCCGTGACCATGGAAAGCTAAAAAAGCTTCCGAAACGTCGGGAACTCAAATGAGATAATATACGCGATATAATCCTTTAAATTGTTTTATTCAAATCGTTTCCGTGGAATGCAGAACACGTGTGACACTGGTCATTTCGGGCCATATTTGAACAACATTCAAATATTTCAAATACGGAACTGAAGTATGAAATGCGGACTGTCTCGAAGAATCAGAGACGGTTGGCCGCTAAGTGAAGGTACCCACAATGCGTCCAGCTGCGAGAAGTGATGAAGAAGGCTTTGACTCTAGTGTTGCCATTTGCATGCTAAGCAAATTGCAACGCTGTAATTCTGTCAAACCCCATGGGAATCCAATTTTGAATAAAAAGGAGAAAAATAAAATAAAAGCGCCACAAAAATGAAAAAAGAGTTAGCAATAAAGACCACCTGCCAATGAATAATATAAATTTATCAAAATATATAATAACATACATAAATATTTAAGTTT
Source organism: Hedya salicella (assembly GCA_905404275.2). Classification (NCBI taxonomy): domain Eukaryota; kingdom Metazoa; phylum Arthropoda; class Insecta; order Lepidoptera; family Tortricidae; genus Hedya; species Hedya salicella. The sequence continues at coordinate 15,893,095 of FR990114.1, forward strand.
AGTGACAAATAATAATATGCAATGAAATACGGCCTTTGGTCGGCCAACCGGATTGTCTGCTTGTCTCTGTACCAGTCCGGATTGTCCCGTCTGGATGCCGCTTTGCTAGTTCTTCCTGGCCACCATAGCTAGCGGGAGGCCGCCCGCGATGCTCTGCACTAAGAACACGGTCGGGTCGGTCTGCGGCCGCCGCACGGTGGTCCTGCCCGGCGCCACTGAGAACTTGCTAAGCAATGCCGCTACGCCGGCCAGCGACTGCATGTTTCCTAGTTGCATGCCTGAAAGCATATACATTACCATGCCATTACTGTTACATTAATTACTACTGAGGCCGGAAAAGATCAATTTGTGGAAGAGTACAAATTTGAAGCACAATTAAGAAGTAGCGCTGTAGTTTGTATAGTGCTCTTCTCCAAAAATGCGAGGAAATAATAAACACCATACACAAAAACATAACATAACCTCACCTTTGTTAAAAAACATTTATCAGTCTGAAAAGTTAAGTGAAAGATTTATCTATGTTATGGTTACCATAAATATGGGGATGTGGACCGGGACAATTATTGAAGCAAGGTACCTGGTCCTGATGTTAGAGATCAAAAACCGGCCACGTGTGAGTCGGACTCGCGCACGAAGGGTTCCGTACCATCGTACAGCAAAACCACCCAACTATAGTCCAAAATCACTCGAATGGTGGTCGAAATGTCGACGCGCGACAGATTATCCGTACTACGTATATACTTGCCTAGTTTCTTGGTTTTGTTCATTACCACACCCTATCTTACACACCGATTATTTCTAGATAACTTATCATTTGATATCGGGACAATCTCTATAATAGCCGGGACACCGGGACACCACGCTACAAACCGGGACCCCATTAAGTATAAAAAAGGTTAGTTTTCTACACTCCATAATTATTACTAAAACTTTGTACTTTCTAAATTTACCGCCATTAAAAAATAATTGACAGCGGGATAGAGATATTCGAGTGCAAGAATTAAACGCAGACAACAATCAAATGTGACTTGTTGCTTTTTTATATAATCCTATTTATGGATACGTAACTAGGCTATCGGGTGTATTATAGTGATAGTGACTTTCAGTATTTTTCTTAACTGCTTAATTTTAAGTTTAAAGGCAGGCTTTTAAAAAGATAATGTTTTTCTTTCAATCGCAGTGGGCAAGAATAAATACTTCACGATTGACCAAAGTTATTCTTAAATATTTTATTATTATATTATTATTAAAGTAGTCAAATCCCATCTATGAAGTCTTATACAAACGAAGGGTCCAGCTTAATTTAACTGACTGTACAATGTACATTGCTTTACTTTTCAAACAACAAAATAAAAAATACTCCATGGAGTATAGAGATAAGGAGAACAATCTCTATATATCCAAAGTGTCCGACAAAAGGGGTTAAACTGGTGGCGCCACTATCACAATATAATACAAATAATCACAAAAACCCGATGCAAGAAAAATATTTTTGGACGTGGTTAAATATTTATAACGCAAGAAGAACGAGGGATTGAGTGGCATTTCGGTGAAAAAAAATTGAAATTAGTTGATGACATGCCATGCTACCATGAGATACGTAGTATCTCTTATTAGTCTGTGCATGCTACATTCATTTCATGCGCACGTGTGAAACTAGCGCCATTCTAGACGGATTTGGAACTATTATTTACTGCTTTCCGCTGGACACTTTCCTTCTGTTTTCCTATACGAGATTGACCTCCTTTCCTTTTACTCCACGGATTTAGGTATATTTCCAAAACACAGACAACAGTGAATGTTCCAATAAGCTAAGCGTCCACAGGCCGGCATCGCACGCATCGGACGCATCGCACGTATCGAATTTTGGTATGCCTTGTATAGAAAGTCAGTATGCCTTGTAAAGCGTCCACAGCTAACGGTGTGGATGCCAGCGTGCAATGCCGGCCTGTGGAGGCTTAACTTAAGGGTCCCGTTTTTACCGACTGTGGTCCAACCACTTCTGCAAAAATGACCGAAAATTTTACCAATTTTAATATTATTTTTAAAACAAAATTGTAATAAAACAATATTGAAATGGGTTCAACATAATTTTTCAAGAAAACTCGGCTATTAATAATTTTAATTTTTTCAAATGTTGGTACATTCTTTATAGCGATAAGACTGCTGTCTGCCTCTGTGTTTTTTTTTTTTCATTCTGTGTAAATTCCTCTATTTTTGTGTATGCACCAATAATGAATATTTGCAGTGTTATTGTATATTTGTATATCTACACGATGATTTTTAATCGGTAATCAGGAATTGAAAAATATGAATAACCAGCTAAAATTTAATTCAATAGGTGAAGTCTCATGTAATTACTTCACTGTTTAATTACTTAATTGTAATATGCAATAACCACTGGATAAATGTGACTGTTTTTGGGAAAAGGTCCCACTTTGTCGATATGGAGTTATGAGTACAAAGAACTACAAAGGTTACTAGATAAGTTTTGCAATACACAAATATGAAACAAAGAGGTGGCATATCATATATATTTTTTAAAACTATATTTCCATAGTCAATGTTTGGCGGGAGAAAGTTTTCTATTTTTTTTTTATTAATATTTAAAGATGTCGGCTTGGTCTAGGGACGACCTACGAGTTGTAATTCGTTACAACTTTGAGAGGGGTCCGTCGTTAGCTGACTGTCTCAAGGAATTGCAATCTATATTCAAACAAAACTGCCCTCATCGTGCACCTGTTTACCGTTGGTATTGTGAGTTTAAACGTGGAAATTTCGAAGTTTCTGATGCACCAGTATCGGGACAACCCAGTGACGCGTGTATTCCAGATAACGAAGCCAAAGTAGAAGAAATGTTAAGAGTTGATCGTCGAATGACCTGTAGGCAGATAGAATAAGCCCTTGGCATTAGTGCACCAAGTGTTCATAAAATTTTGCACGAAATTCTTGAAGTAAGAAAAGTTTGCACTCTATGGGTACCTCACGACCTAACGGAGGAGCAAAGGGACTGTCGTGAATTATTGTGTAAAAAAATGTTAAAAAATTTTGAAAACGGGTCAAGTGCTTATGTTAACAGCATCGTCACTGGTGATGAAACTTGGCTAAATTATTATGATGTGCCATCTAAAAGTAAGAATAAAATTTGGCTCTTTGAAAATGAGCCTACACCAACCCAACCCCGCAAATCAAAATCTGTTAAAAAGAAGATGATAGCTGTATTTTTTACTAACCGTGGTATAATCGAACAAGTTGTTCTGGACAGACAGCGTACTGTACCAGCTAACTGGTACACTAATGAATGTTTACCTCAGGTGCTTGATAAATTTAAGGAAATCCGTCCTAACTCCAGACTCGGTACTTGGCATTTTCACCATGATAACGCACCGGGACATCGAGCGGCTCTCACAGTGATTTTTTTGAAAACTGCTGGGATAAAAATGGTTGCGCACCCACCATACAGCCCCGACCTAGCCCCTTGTGACTGCTTTATTTCCTATTATCAAAGATAAGCTGAAAGGGCGGAATTTCACCAGCGACGAGAAACTTTTAAGAGCTTGGGATCATGAGTGTGCAGTACTTCCAGAAAAAAAATGGCTAGATATTTTTGATGATTGGTTTTAACGCATGACTAAATGTATCAACTGGAACGGAAATTACTTTGAGCTATTGTAAAAGATAAAGTTGTTTTGCAAATTTTATCTATTAACCTTTGTACAGATCATACGCTATCTTTTGGTGAAAGATATATGTCTCTAGGTGCTATAGTTATTTTTGCAAAAGTGAAAATGCGACAATTGAGAAAACGTTGGTTAAAGTTTGGGACGGCAAAAAACACACTGGTACTTTGAAGTTATGGAGGGGTTAGTATCAAATCAATTGGCATATTTTAAGGATTTCAAATAAGTCAAAATCATGTATGTAACCTTAGTAGTTTGTATGTTACGGAGGCTTGAACATAAAAAGAGAACGAAAATATGTCAATCCTGAATATGGGTTTATTTTCTATATTTATAACATTACACGCAGATTTATCATTAAAGTTGTATTTATAAATGTATTCTCATGCTTAAAAAGACAGAAATAATTCTATGGATCTCTTTAGTTAGTTATTATTACAAAAAGTTAAGAAAAACTGAATTGAAAAGTACCTAAGTAAGTAAGTTAAGAAGATGCGTCAAGGTCCATCGCTTTGGCGGGGAATCTGATAGATTTTACGTCAGCATTTTTAGGGTTCCGTACCATTAAGGAACCCTTATGGTGCGACTCTGTCTGTCTGTCCGACTGCTATAGCGCTATATCTCAAGAACTACATACGCTATCTATTTGAAATTTAGAATAGTTATAAAGATGGCTAGCCCAAGTATATTGCAATTTCATGCCATAAGAAACGACCAATATGAAGAGGGTCAAAAATTCAAAGTCTAACTACTAGGCCAAGTGGGGTATCATATATGATAGAGCTTGATTTGTACATCCTTGACTATATATATATTTTTTACTTCGAATAAATTTAGATTTACAAGTAATAAAAATACCATTTCCCCCCTTATCTTCGAAGTTTACCAAGCGAAAATTTTGAAATTTTCTTAATTTGTATAAATCAACATAAATATTACACGAAAATTATAACTGTTTCTAACTAACTAATTTTTTTTAAAAACCCTATTTGAACAACCTGGTTGCGTTAAGTTTGTACCTCATTTGTATGCAACGCTATCAGGTGCAAACTTAACTTAACCAAAACCCGGTAATTGTTAGGGTAAGTGAAAGTTTGTACGGAACCCTCGGTGCGCGAGATAGTCTTGCACTTGGACGATTTTTTTCCTTAGTTTCGAGTTGTTATCCCGTGATAAAGGTAACGACTCGAAACTGATAACATAATCGATATCGATTAACAAGTTGCATTCGCGACACAGCCCTATCGGTATATAGTCCAGTACGCGAAGTGTTTTGAACTTCAATAACATACAAGTGCGTGATTTTTTGTAGTCAGTTAGAGTATATTGAGTACTGATGGGCAAAAATATTTCTAACGGGTCGTAAGTGTGCTTTAGGTATAAAAAAAGTTTTTGTAAGCAACCTCTGTAAATCCTAGAAAAAAATATCCAAATGTATTTTTTCTGCACTAGGGCATCGCAAATTAACTGTTTTAACATTCCGTATTATTTTCTAACAGTTTTGTCGAGTGATTATGTCAGCGCAATAGGAAACGAGTGAAAAAAATATAAAAGCCCAAAAAAATATACAAGTGACTTTTGGCAAGTAAAATGTGTTTATCACTATGAAAAGTAATGACAGTTTTATATTCTAATAGATTCGTCAATATCTTGATTTTATATAAACAATTGAATTTATAAATCGTTGTCAAGGCCACAAAATTTTACGCAAAATTGTCAAGTCGGCGTAGTGAACTCAGTTTCATAACAGTAATCTATAAACAGAAATTAGAACAAGTTAACCCACGGAAAGAAATAATATTACCTTATTAGTTGTACGCGACATTTAAATTTGCGCGCGAATATTGCGCAGCGCGTCAGCAGACTAAGTATGCAGCCAAACACGTAAAGGTGCGTCCACATTTGTATCATTTGCCCGTATCAGATCACCGTGCCGTGGCATGACTGCGTATCGTGCTGCTTGGACGCTTACTGTCGGCGCGCCGATCATGCCGTACTCGTCCGATATAACTGTGTGATACGCGTAGCAAAATGGATTTCGAGCTATCCGATCGGCGCAACGTCCAAACGCGTGATCGTAACACGCGATCATGCCACGCGACGATGATCTGATACGGGCAAATGATACAAATGTGGACGCACCTTTAAACTACGCCAACACCGCCCAATTCTTAGAAATGATACAAAAGACAATGTTAAAATTATACTTTTGTACCCTATCTTGGTTCAATAATATTTATTATTATTGGATTGTTCATACGGTGTATTATTAGTACTTTTTTTAACTTAGCAACTTTTTAGGGTTCCGTAGTCAACTTGGAACCCCTATAGTTTCGCCATGTCCGTCTGTCCGTCCGCAGCTTAGCTCCGTGATCAGTATCTGAGTGTATCGCGCCGACAAAACGGTAAAATATATATATATATATATATATATATATATATATATATATATATATATATATATTTCGGGTACCTACCTCTCTTACACCTTAAGTGGGGGTCCATTTTTTTTTCGTTTCAACACTAGTGTGTGGGGTGTTGTTGAATAGGTCTTAAGGAAATAATAGGGGTCTCCAAACATTATTTTTTGATAAAGACAGCAGTTTTGTAAATATTCATTCCGGAAATCCTAAAAATAATGTCCCCTCTCCCCCTAGAGAGGTTTTTCAACCACGCGTCTAAAAAATATGGAAAAAGTCATGAAAATGTGGCTTTATAAATAAGTAATTTCAATTAAAACTATATTGAATAAAATCGGTCGAGCCGTTTTTGATTTATTGCCAAAAAAACTGCGCATCTCAGCTAAAGGACGTAAGTGCCGTAGAGATCGCTCTTTTGCTAGTACACTTTTTATATCGTATTTTGTTCATCTTCAGTGCTTTGTTTTAATGAACGGCTGCGAAACCCTACACTGAGCATGGTTCGACATACTCTTGGCCGGTTTTTTTGTGTATACTGCTAATTCCGAAAGGTTTTAAAAGAGTTGACATTGCGTCTTTTTTAATTTATCATGCTAAAAATTAGGTCAAGTTAATTTTTAATCGACGAAATGAATTGGCTCTTGGATATATATATAATCTAAACCATGACTTTAAGGTTGTTTACAAATATTATCCCATACTGAAACTAAATTGGTTTGAAAAGTCTGTTTTATTCGCATTTCACCGGTTCAATTCCGAATTATATTTGGCTAATTCCGAACGTCATTCTAACGCGAGCTTTATTTGCTGTAGGTTAAGAAACATTCATTTTTCATTCCGATCTTCACTCCCAAAAATGTTTATTGTTATTGGTCATTAGTTATACGATAGGTAGTTGTATTTTGGAATTACGCGTCAGGGAGTGGTGCTCCAAAATTACTAGGGTACTTAAGTGTGCAAATAATATGAGGGTCTTATCTCGACTATAAATCCGATTTTTTTTATCTACAGCAGAATCTCGCGTCTATTAAGCGATTTTTTATAGTTTAGATGTTACATTTTTTAAAGGCGTAATTTAGAATTTTTTACCGGAGTGGCTGAAAAAATTATAACATTATTATTAAAAAAGATTTCCTTAACAATATTCTGCAACGTGATTTTTATATTACTCTCCAATACTTAAAATAATCAACTGCCTTTGATACAAATAAGTCAAAAAAAAACCATTTTCCAAAAAGGGTATTTTTGGATACACCTGGGTGCGAGAAATCTAAAAAAATTTTGGGTCACTATTTGAACCACTATTTGAATACACCTTAGGTTGTAAACTTATTTCAGGCATTACACATTAAAATTTTATATATATATACCTTAGTTTGTTGGCTTTTTAAAGGTTTTTTTTTACACATATAAAACTTATATGTACAACTTAGTTTGTAAGTTTTGTTTCAGATATCTACACATTAAAAATATTAAGAAATGTTTCCCTACACTACACAAAAAATACTACCCTTAAAACTTCGTTTATTTTGGTGCAGTTTCCTAAGCTTACTTAAGTGAACATACCAATGTTCACTTAAGTAAAGTAAAGTTTTGTTTTTATTTTGTATAAAGTTTTTTTTACAAAATAAAGACAAAAGTCCTAAATATTCAAAGGCGGCTATTTAAAATTTGGGAAGGCATGACATGTACCGTAAAATGTGGCAACGTTACCGGACCCGTGGCAAGATTACCTTATGATTGCTATGTTAAGTTGGCTTGGGCTATCTTAGAAAACTGAACGAAAATAAACTAAGTTTTAATGGGTGTTCGGTGTACTCCTCAAATAAGTTATCTTCTGACCAGGAACCGTAGGATCGTCAATGAAGGAACTTCAGGATATACAATATCTTAATTTATTACTTATTAACCGACTTCCAAAAAAAGGAGGAGGTTCTCAACTCGACGGAATGTTTTTTTTTTTTCTTTTTTTTTTGTGGGTGTTCACCGATTTCTCAATGGCTATTTGACCGTTTTCAAAATATTTTTTTTGGTTTTATAGAAGGTACTTTCTAGTTGGTCCCATTTAATTTTGGTGAAGATATGATGATGGAATCCATGAGGAATTGAAGGAACTCCTCAAATATTGTAGGCATACATATAGCGATTTTGGTATTATAAGTAACATAATAAGCATTTGCATTCAGAAAGTGTAAATTGGTGAAGTGGAACTGATGCAGAAGACCACAGAATGCCATCGGAACTCCTCAATGATAAATGATTTACGGGTGGCGACAAAATATCTTGATTAATTTAGCTAAGCAACTTCATGGTCACAAATTTAACTGTTCCTGATGAGAATGGTACCATCGAATTGATTTGATGATGGAGCCGGAAGGTAGGCACCAGATCTATGTAATAAAATAATGTATCCTAGCCGTGTTTGGGCTAGTTCGAATCGTCACGAGATACACTTTTAAGTAACGATTAACTAAAAAGTGTAAAAAAAATAAACTTTTAAACAAAAAAATAAAACCTACTCCAAAAAATACTAAAAAGTAAACATTCCGTCGAATTGAGAACCTCCGCCTTTTTGGAAGTCGGTTAAAAAATAACGCCATAATTCAGTTTCTTCAAATTACTTACAAGTAACCGTTTGTATACTCAATCTATACAGTATATACAATTAATTTTATTTTGGAGTCGGTGCCATCGTGTCACAAGTTACTAAAATCGTCAATTTTCAATATTTTACACATTCTTTATATGGCACCGACGCCAAAATAACATTAATTGTATATACTGTATAGATTGAGTATACAAACGGTTACTTGTAAGTAATTTGGAGAAACTGAATTATGGCGTTATTTTTTAACCGACTTCCAAAAAAAGGAGGAGGTTCTCAATTCGACGGAATGTTTACTTTTTAGTATTTTTTGGAGTCGGTTTTATTTTTTTGTTTAAACGTTTATTTACAAGTGGTTAGATAGGTAGTAAAAAGTTAAATATATATACAATGTGTTGCCGCTACGGCTGTGAGGTGCAGTCTGAAGTACTCGGAGCGGCGGGGGGTGACGTATCCGTGACGTCACCGTAGAACCGGTAGGGTGCAGTTGTATGAGCGCCCTTATGTTGCGCCAACATCCTCCCGCCTCTTAAAGCTCTACAGCTTTAAGCTTGTTCCTCGTCTTCAAGGAACGGACATATTCTATTAAGAGCTCTGCGAATCGTACCCTTCGTGGTGAGGATATCCGCGACTCGACAAGATCCATCGGTGCCAGGATATACCTTTTGAATTCGTCCAAGTGGCCATCGGAGTGGGGACGTCGCCTCGTCTTTTCTCAGGACCATTTGACCGGGCTTTATGTCTGGACGTCGTTGCTGCCATCGGGTCCGTTGCTGTAGCTCGCTGGTGTATTCCTGGCTCCATCTTGATCAAAAGTGCTGCCTCTCAAGTTCGGTACTCTCAAATTATTTATTTATTTAGGCTTCAAATAAGGTTACTGCTTAATAAGCGTTTTATTGGTAGGTAAAACGCTGCTTCTATCGACAGCAAATTTGGATGGTCACCTTGCGGGCGATAATGGCTTGGCCGGTTGCAGGCTAACTTTGCAAAAATTAACTAGATGGCGTCGTTGTGACCAAATCTGAGGATTTTAATGACTTAATTAAATTTAATAGTCTTGTAGTTAATAAAATGTATGTTCGATATAATATGATTACTATTATTCATCAAATTTAAAATAACTTACAACGAAATTACAACGACATCTATATTTAACAAGTGGTTATACCCTTCTTTTTAACAAATTGTGTAATGTTGCCACGCTAGCTAGCCTATTGCCCTCCTAAAGCAATTGGCGATATTTCAAAGAAACTATCGTTACAAAATCTGTTGCCGCCATTTTATACAACGTAAGTATGAAGAATTTATCCACGAATTCACGACTTTAAACTTATTCGAAAAACAGATCTTAAATGGATATGAATTTTATACAGTTATAAACAACTAGTCTCATTAATTGAATAGCAAAATTTAATTACAGAAAATAAAAAAACTAAAGAATTAAATAAATAATGACAATAGGCGGGTTAAAGAACAACTTATGTATATTATTCCTGTCTTAAGATGGCATACGAGGACATGAGTATTGCAAGTGCGATCTATATGGATTTTAAAAGAAATAATAAATAATTGAACTGGCTGTGATTAGGAATTGGAAAATAATTCGTTTTACTTCCTGCATTTATTTGTATAAATTTTTCAAACCAAATAATACCTACCTATGTTATGGCTATGGGCTATCAATCAAAACATAGGGTTGCTCTAAAAATATTATGTTACATGTTTTCACAATGAAAATACAAATTTTAGACGTATATTCGTATGGAAATATTTAATGTCCAAACATTCAGAAATTTACAATTATCTAACAATTTGAAACATGACTGAATTCATAGCTATGATAGGGATAAATCTATATTCAATTGCGTAGTGTTCATATTGTAGATAGTGCACGTTATTTGGACTCAGAATAAACAGACACTTTATTTTTAAGATGTGTTGTTTTTTTGATAACCATATTTTTTTAACCTGATATGACATTTGTGCAGTTGTCTCGGCTGTATACATTTTAACTTTGGTCTATATAAATTAGCAGAAAAAAATAAGGGTTTATTTGTAGAAAACCTCACTGAATAAGGAGTGTTTTTTTATTATTATTACTATGAAGTAAGATAAATGGGTTTACCCTAGGGTGGTCTAAAATATATTTTTTTCGATTTCTGGTTTGAACACCCATTTAATCTGTTGCTTATGGCTAATGATTTAACATCCTATAATATTGGCTCACTAATCGTAGTAGAAGTTGGTGATAATAGGTTGTTAAATACAAAAACTGTATGATTTGTTTTCTGTGTTGCTTACAAAAACTCGTCTTTTTGTAATGTTAGCCCTATAGAAATAAAATTAGTGAGGTGTTTCTTCAGGTGAAATTAACGACAAGTTGTTAAGATGGCTGAAAATTGGTCTACCAGCCCTTTGAAAAGTAGTCTTCAAGGCGGAAAAGCCCTGTTTTCTTTCCGCTGGATTTCAGAATCTGGAGCTGTTTTAGTATTTGACTATTTGATTTCCAGACGAGACCTTTAACCTTATTATTAGCAACTAGAAGTAACAAATAATGGAACCAATTCATCTTGATACTGTAAAACGTAGAGTATGAAATCGATAAAATCGTTATTTCGAAACCGATGAGCACCGTCTTCCCAAAGAGCTAGGCTAACGAAAATTTGCAAATATAACGGCATATACACGAATAAAAGAATTAAGGAGTGCCGTGACCAATAAGTGACGAAAAAAAATTTGACTCACACATTTTGTATGGAGGAAAAAAAATGTTTTGTAGGAAATCTTTGCGGCACTCTCTCATTTTATTGTTTACATATATGCAATTACTTGTGCAAATTTTGGTTAGCCTAGCTCTTTTGGAAGGCGGTGCTCCTCGGCTTCGAAATAACGATTTTATCGATTTCTTACTCTACGTTTTACAGTGTCAAGATGAATTGGTCCCTTTACTTGTTACTTTTAGTTGCTAATAAAATAATACGTTTAAAGGTCTCGTCTAGACGTCAAATGTAAGTTAAATAATAAAACAGCTTCAGATTCTGAAATCCAGCAGAAAGAAAACAGGGCTTTCCCGCCTTGAAGACTACTTTTCAAAGGGCTGGTAGACCAATTTTCACCCAACTAAACGACTATTCATAAATTTCATCTGAAAAAGCACCTCACCAATTTTATTTTTATGGGCAAAAATTACATACAGTTTTTGTATTTAACCACCTATTATCACCAACTTCTACTACGATTAGTGAGCCAACATCTTAGGATGTTAAATCAGTACCCATAAGCAACAGATTAAATAGATATTCAAACCAGAAATCTAAAAAAAAAAAATTTGAACCACCCTAGCGTAAAATTAACCTAAAGGACTAATAGATATACATACAATAATAAAACAATAAAAAAATACAACAAACTTTATTACTAACACAGTACTTATTTTAAAAATATAATTCAAGTGAAAAACAAAAACAAAATAATTTAAATACTTTGTTGAGGCTACAGCTTAATTATTCGTTTCTGAAATCAGAAAGAGGATTGAAGCTTCACCTTAACAAAACAATACTTTAATAGTTAGTTAACTATAATATTTAAATGTTGCTGTTTGATTCACTTTTGCTTATCATTTATCAATTAGTCACAGTTGGCGTGATGAAAAAAGATTGTAATAACCTGAATAACACAAAGAAAGTTATTTATTGTCATAGTAGAAACCTAAAAAAAATTAACCATAGTTAATTAGTAATGTAACTAATATATAGCTAATTATCACATTTTTTTCTATAACAGCTTGCAAGCGCGGGAACGCATAAATTCTAAGAAATTTTTACACAGACCTGAACTACAAATACTATCCCAAATGGTAGCACAGTGTGTCTCCAATATTTCTGCGTTTTACTCATCAAATTCATATTCAAAAATACTTTATTCATAGGTAATTTCATTATTACACTTAAAACATGTCATTATTGAATATTCTGATGAAGACAACGTTCAACGATAACACCCCATACATTTTCTATGGGATTTAAGGCAGGTGATCTAGTAGGCCACGATATGACATTTATATTATTGTGCTGGTAAAATCACTCACGCACATTTTGCAAACGATGTATGGGACCGGACAGTTATCTGAAAAAACGTACTAAAATATCAGTAGATATTTTATCCTCTGGATAGACATTCCTTATAGTTGGTAACACGGTTTCTTCCAGCACATTGTAATAGTCAGCACTCTTTCCCCGACTCGGCACTCGGACCAGTTCTCCCGGATCAGCACTCATCCAATCCCACATGTTCACAGTAATACGACCAGACTCCACATATAATTTTTTTTTCATCTGTAAACATGACATTGCTCCTTCGTCAGTTAAGTGTTCCCGGGCGAACTAAAATATTTCTTCTTTGTGATGTGGTGTTAGTAAAAGTTTGACCGCATGCCTACGATGCTCCAATCGTTCACTATGAAGGACACGGTGAATAGTGTCCACTTTTGTGTCATATAAACGGGCGTAGGTAATGGTTAGTTGTTTGAAAACCGTTTACTTCATACTCCCGGACTAACCACGCTGCTGTGCGTCAGTCAGCCGTGGTCAATAGTTATTTGGCGGTGCAATAATGACCCTTCTCCGAATCGTTGCACCCATAAAGCAACCGTTTTTCTCTGCAACAATATTTAGAAATATGGTATAATACAGATATCGTTTAAATATATATATTCATTATATTTGTATTATATATAAAACAATACTTACATTTACACCGGTTTCTCTGGCAATTTCTGCTATATTTTTGTCTTAATTATGCAAGGCATTACCTTTTCACTAAATCGATGTTGTAATGAGAATTAATTTTAAAACTTAATAAGTAATAAAAAGCAATCAAACAAGACAATCAAACCGACGGGAGCAGATTTTGCACCTATCAAGTGCAAAATCTGTTTGTTTTTAATGTGAAACACATTAGTTTTTTAGCTTTATTGAAGAAAGTAACTATTATACGTGTGTTTAGTATTATTATGTCAATTTACTTCTGTGTTGTTTCCTCACAAATTAAAGGATAAAAATAATGTTTTAGTATGTTTGTTTCCAGATAATTGAAAAATGACTACTATTATCAAAACTGGTTTACAAAGCATCGGTCAAAACATAAGATTTCAGCCTCAAACCGAGAGTAAAGGGAAGCTGTTAGTTAGATCCATCAGTACTAAAACAATAAACATTTACAAATTATAAGTTATTCTACGTTTTATATTTTTGAAACATTATAATTATTCTGTCATAATATTATTATTGCACTAAATAGATAAAAATATTTAACCAAGGTTTCAGTTTAATACACTAACTATCCATTTCATTCTCTGGTCTTGTAAAGTAGCGCGCCTATCCGTGCGTTAATAAATATAATTATTTGTTACCTACACTTCATTAGCGCGCGCGGTTGCTATGCGAACAAGAAGCGAGCGCAACGGCGGGAGAGCGAGAAGGAAAATGCTGAGAAAAGAGATGCGAGCGATCCGCCGCATCGCCGTGTCGACGGGCAGTGTTCGCACGGTAGCCGCGCGTTCGTAAGTAATATTATTCTTGTTTCGTTGATCATCGTTCGTATAACTGTGTTTTCTTACATTCTGTGACTGTTGTACGTAACAAAACGTTTTGGTTCACTCATGTGTTTAAAGTCTAAAAAAAAACCGACTCCAAAAAAAGTAAAAAATAACGCCATAATTCAGTTTCTTCAAATTACTTACAAGTAACCGTTTGTATACTCAATTTATACAGTATATACAATTAATCTTATTTTGGCGTCGGTGCCATGTAAAGAATGTGTAAAATATTGAAAATTGACGATTTTAGTAAGTTGTGACACGATGGCACTGACTCCAAAATAACATTAATTGTATATACTGTATAGATTGAGAATACAAACGGTTATTTGTAAGTAATTTGAAGAAACTGAATTATGGCGTTATTTTTTACTTTATAGTTTTTTTTGAGTCGGTTTTTTTTTTTAAATTTATTTATTTTACAGTTTTTAGTTAATCTTTACTTAAAAGTGTATCTCGTGACGATTCGAACAAGCCCAAACACGGCTAGGATACATTATTAACCGACTTCCAAAAAAAGGAGGAGGTTCTCAATTACTTTAATTAATAAAGGAGGAGGTGCCTACCTTCCGGCTCCATCATCAAATCAATTCGATGGTACCATTCTCATCAGGAACATTTAAATTTGTGACTATGAAGTTGCTTAGCTAAATTAATCAAGATATTTTGTCGCCACCCGTAAATCATTTATCATTGAGGAGTTCCGATGGCATTCTGTGGTCTTCTGCATCAGTTCCACTTCACCAATTTACACTTTCTGAATGCAAATGCTTATTATGTTTCTTATAATACCAAAATCGCTATATGTATGCCTACAATATTTGAGGAGTTCCTTCAATTCCTCATGGATTCCATCGTCAGATCTTCACCAAAATTAAATGGGACCAACTAGAAAGTAACTTCTATAAAACCAAAAAAAAAATTTTGAAATCGGTCAAATAGTCTTTGAGTAATCGGTGAACATCCATAAAAAAAAAACATTCCGTCGAATTGAGAACCTCCTCCTTTTTTTGGAAGTCGGTTAAAAATAACAACCCTGCACCTAACTACAGGTCTTGTTTCCAATTCGGTGTAGGAAAGCGATAAAATTTGCAATTGCTGTTTCGTCCTGTATTATTGCAGTTTACCACACAACAGCTATCGTGACCCATTTTATTTCAGTTTATTATTTTATAGCAGAAAACGTAAGAATGATAACTGAAAAGTATGACGTTTGACAGAAACAGAGCAGCAAAAGTTACCACTTTTGGTCACACCAAGCGCTGCGATCGTTTTCTCGTTCCGTACACGACTTCTGCACCCGGCCAATAACAAACGTTACAGTTATAATACGTATGTATGATAGTTTTTATTAGAAAAAAATGTATAAAACGAAAGACATTTGTATATATGCATATATATGTGTATATGTGTATATATATATTTATATAAACTGGCATCGTGCGTGGTAAACAAACTAGTTGCCAAGCGCTCCGCGCCACTGGTGTCCGAGCGGTCAAGCCGAAATATCTACCGTCGAATTACTCTTTAAAAAACAATGTGTCTACTTGCATGTAATGTGCGTTTTTAAATATTTTTTCTCGTGTAAGTGAATATTGTAATTCTTATGAGAAATAAATTCTTAAACCCGAAACACAACATTTTTTTAAATTTGAAATCTTGGTTTTTTAATCTGTATGTCATGTGACTGAAAACGCCGATCGCCATATGTTGATACCGCGAAAATGACGTCACTATAACAGATTTTTTGACGTGATAACGTCGTGATGTCGTCTTATAAATCGATGAACGCCGGCTGCACGCACGAAAAATGATTCATTGAATTACTAACTTTAAATGAATCGAACCTGTGGGCAGCGCACGATTCTATTGAGTCCGTGGATGAGCCGATGTCGATGATGGGAAATATAAACACAGCATTTGAGACAGCGCTAGATAGTTTTCTGAGAGAGCCAAGACTGCTGAGAAATACTAATATATATAAATACTAGCTTTTGCCCGCGACTTCGTCCGCGTATATCTCGAATTTCAAAAAATCCTCCTAAGTGCGCCTCTACATACTACATCTTCGGCTGATGAAGATTTCGCAGCAACATTACTCGAGGAGAAGAAGGTAGGCCGGGTGGGTTAAGTGCATTTAAAAACTCTACGCGATAGTTTATGGCATCATCCGGGTTCACTACAGATGGAGTCTACAGACTTGTATTCGTATTCTGAACCTTCGAACGACTTCAAAAAAATGTTATTAATAACGGAAGCCTGGTCTTTCTTAGGTGTCAGAATCGCTCGTTCACACAACCACTCCGTGGACTTTCTGTGTAGATTTTGAGCATCTGGTTAAATTTGAGAGATTAGGTCGTCAACGGCCCGCATAACTAAGGCGAGATCCGATGGAATTGCAATCCTCCACTCAGTTTCTGAATATTTTCCATTTCCTATTTTCAGAAGAAGGTCGGAGAATTCTCTAGCGCAAATATCGCCCTTGAGGTGCCCTCGCATATTAATCTTAAGGTGGAGTTTTTTAATTAAAGGCCAAATATTTGAAGCCATGCAATCCAATGCAAGTTTTAACTTCATCAGCTCGAGTTTCCCTCGGAAATACGGGCAGAATCTAACGAAAGTCTCCAGCTAACAACATAGTGACTCCACCTATCATACCATCGTTCCCTTTAATGTTATTCAAAGTTCTATTCAGCGCTTCAAAACACCCTTTATGCGCCATTGTACTTTCGTCCCAGACTGTTGTCCCTTATTTCACATCTTTCAGAAGATGAATTTCCAAAAATGCTGAAATTAGTTTTCTTAGTTTTAAATGAAGTCTATATGCGAAATATTACAACAATTACTCAAATGATTACTGGTTTTCCATACAAACTTTCAACCCCAATTTAACCCCGTTACGGGATGTATTTTTAAAAATGCCCTTGTCAATGTTCTTTACTGTACATATGGAAGTTGTGACCAATGTTTTAAGCGTCTAACTTTAAAAACGACACGTTTCCCATACAAACTTTCAACTCTTTTTTATCTTCCTTAGGGGATGAATTTTTATATTAATTCTTAATCATTTGTTTTGGTTTTTGGTAAGAAACCTTTATACAAAGATTCAAGTCTATAACTTTCCAAATGAACGATTTCCATACGACGGTTCAACCCCTATTTCACCCCCTTAAGGGTTGAATTTCGAAAAATCTTATCTTAGTACACGTCCACGTAATATAAAAAATATAGGTTCCTTTCATATTTATATTTTTAGCGGTTTAGGCTGTGCGTTGTCTGTCAATAGGTCAGTAACGCAAGACTTTTATATATATAAATAGAAGATAATTTTGCAATTATACGCTGTTGATATGTGTTGATTTTACCACTACATGACTATGTAAAATCATTTTTAGGGTTCCGTACCCAAAGGGTAAAACGTGACCCTATTACTAAGACTTTGCTATCCGTCTGTCTGTCCGTCTGTCTGTCTATCTGTCCGCTGCGTGATAAGCGTTATAGCTAGAGAGTTTAAATCTTCACAGATGATGTATTTCTGCCTCTATAACAAAAAATTGTAATAACAGTATAATTGTATGTCTTTCTGTCTATATCAGAACACCGCATACATTTTGCTTAGGATTTGGGGTCTGCTAACACTGGATTTTTATAGATACGGCCGTTTGTAGCGTATATTTTGTAGGGAGCCCCCGGTGCGCGAGTTCGACTCGCACTTGGCCGGAAGATGGCACTGTGCAATGTGTGGCAATTAATTTATTGTCGTTTAATTTTGTTGTAATTATTAAATCAATTATTCAATTAAATACATTGATATCCGTACCCCCTCTTCTTAACTTAGAGTTAATTAGGTAAAATCTTCAATTGCTTATTTATGTCAAAACGTATTCATTTTAGCGCCATCTGTTAGTTTAGCAGGATACTCGATAGTCGTATTAGTCGTAGTACACATTTCAAAGAAGTTTGCACCACCTCGCCTTCCTAAGTAGCGCGATAAGATTTAGGAGCAAACTTAAATCAATCGAGTGTAGTCGCTACCCCCCTTATAGAAATTTTTTTTATATAATGTATAACCTGGCCGGGGTTCTTCTCGACAGATTAGTAGGGTTTGCATCAAAATCTGTTCAGCCGTTTTCATGGGATGTGCGTACAAATAAACAGACAGACAGATAAGAATTCTAAATACTGTTGGAATGTAGGTACAGTTACTCCATCTAGCGATGACCTTCTGTATTCATTCTTCCTATGCGGTCGCGATACTGTATACATTTACATGACATTTCAAAAAATGATTAATATTCTTGAGTTTTTTTCACCCGTGAAAGATGATGATTTTTATGATGCAAAAATTACGTAAATTATTAAACATAAGAACGAAAAAGTGTTTACAAATAACGCCATCCAGTTAAGCAAACAGGTACTAACGTGTCATATTGGTTTCAAAGCAATTATTTCTTCGGAATAAAAAAGTCACAGTTAACAAAAAGTGATAACTTTCCATCTATTGTTACAAAGAACCTGTTTTATGTATTTATCTTATTTATAAACCCTACTTTTGCAAGAAAATGTTTATCATTCTGAGATGATCGCAAGTCTAAAATGTACAACGGGCTATTATCCGGCTATATTAATATAAACTCTTATTTATATGATACGTCATATACGGAAGGAGAGTTCTTTGCTTTGTCGTGTAGCTACCTACGCTATTATTACTGTTGCTAGGTTACCAATTGTTAATTCATTATTTAGAAATTAAAATGTCACAATCACAGTGAACAAAAGGTCATGTTTTACCATTTGTTGTTAAAAAAACCCCTTTTATAAATGAATACCCTCAAAAGTTGTAGCCTATGTCCTATTCTAATATCTAAGCTATATTACTGCAGAATTTTGCGCAAATCTGTTACGTAGTTTTTGCGTATTAGCGTAACGTACGATTTGTCCGCCTTAAATTCATTTATCGCGGATAAGGGTATTTTTCCGGGATAAAAAGTAGCCTATGTCCTTCCCCTGGACTCAAGCTATCTCCATACCAAATTTCATTCCAATCGGTTCAGCGGTTTAAGCGTGAAGAGGTAACAGACAGACAGACAGACACACTTTCACATTTATAATATTAGTATGGATTGGCATTCATCACCGTACCCTTTTTTACCGTTTTGGTACGAAACCCTAAAAATTCAAAAGTCTTGGAATAACTCACCAATACAATTTCTCGGTCCTTCACCGAACGGTAAAAACGCAAATTTGTTGACTTTAGCGACATTATCGGGGTGAAAACGGTCCGGGTTAAAATGTTCCGGCTCGTCCCAGTACTCTGGGTCCGCATGAAGGGACTTGACCGGAATCACTACCTTCACCCCAGGGTCCAATGTGACGTTAGTGTCTGGGATAGTATAGGGCTTCTCGCATTGACGCATCAAGTACCCGAGCGAGGGGAAAACGCGCATGCTTTCGCTGAAATACAAAGTTGACGTTAAATTACATTATAAAGACCATCTTTTGATCTAAGCGAAAGTCAATATACATATTATATGTATAGTAAATGGCCTCAGAATTGAGGCCATGGGTAAGGTAAGGATGCACCTTTTCCTTTTACACAACGTACCTGAAACACATTTCCAAATACTTCATTTCTTTGACGGCGTCGTAGCATAATTTGTTGTCATAGCGAGCCAGTACTTCATCAATTTCCTTTTGACATTTTTCCTGACATTCTGGGTGATGAGCCAGCTCGTGCAACATGTAGCTGGTCGCAGACGACGATGTCTCGTACCCAGCACCGAAAAACACGAATACCTGAGCGGTTATCATCAAATCGTCTAACTCCAATTCAGTCAGACACGCCGAGCCGTCAGGGTTCTTCTTGGTCATAGAATCCCCCACGATCTTTCCCTTATTTTTCAGTTCGAGGAGCATGTCAATAAAGTCGTTCCTCCCTGATGGCTTGTAGTTTCGCTGCGCCATTATCTTCGTAACCAGATCAATCATATTTTTCTCCACAAACTCAGGGAAGAAATGGAAACTCGAGAATATAGCCGGCATCACAAACTTTAGAAGAAACACGACAGCGTCGCGTGCATTGTTGTTGAATATGCGGCGTCCTATCTGTCTGAATATGGAGTTTTCTTCGCTTAGAGTGTCCGTGTTGATGCCAAAGCCTCAAGCGCCGATGACGTCGGTGGTGTAGCGCGCCATGAGGTCCCGCGCGTCGACGTCGATGCCGCTAGAGGCCGCTCCGGCCGCGAGCTCCTGTAATTTCTGAGCTTTGGACACTATCAAAGGGAACATAGCCCTTAATTTCCCGGAAGTAAACGCCGGTGACCACCTCTGTCTCAGCAGCTTCCACAAGTCTCCTTCGCAAGAAAACAAGTTATTTAATAAGGGTTCTGGCGCGTCATCGATTGGGTGTACGGATCTTGAGTAAAAGTGATTGAAATCCGTCACTAGCACGCGCTTAACCAGCTCCGGGTCCCTCAAAATAAGCGTAGGAGTGGTCGTGAGGTAGAACCCAACAAATCGTTCGTTCGGGTATTTCTGGTACATCTCATCGTAAATGTCGGCATGGCTGATTTGCTGGAGAAATTGTCGCTTGGCCGTGCCAAAGTATGGGACTGGTGGGTCGTGCTTGACACCACGCTTCGCCCAGTAGCTGAATGTCCTCGTCCCATAGTAGTAGACTAGGACCAAAACCAATGCTGCTGCAATAAACAGCATATTTGACGGTAACACTAATTAAAATGAAACCATTTCGGGCGATGCAGAATATTTATAATCAGCATATTCAACACTGATAAATTTGATAAGAGTCATTATAATTAGTAAATATTTACCTACGAATCGCAGATAAGTTCGAGTCGCATAAACGTGACATCAGCACGAATGCCGACACTGACGGACTGCATTTCAGCTGCAAAAATCCATATCACGTGTTCACGGAGTAGTCATACCAATCACTGTCTAAGTTACAATTTGTGCAAACTACCCACTTTGAGAGAACAAATATAGGTAGACAGTTACACATGTGCCAGAAGGACTTAATTATTTTATTTTTAAAAACTAGGTACCTGCGTTTCACAAAATAAGGAGTATCTACTGAGGAGAAAAAAAAACGGCAAAGAAAACTTGGAAGTTTTTTTCATTTTTAGGGTTCCGTACCAAAAATGGTAAAATAGGAACCCTTATGGTGCGACTTTGTCTGTCTGACTGTCTGTTCGACTATTAAAGCGCCATATCTCAAAAACTACTTATGCTATCTGTTTGAAATGTGGAATGTTTATAAACATGGTCAGCTCACATGTATTGCAAAGGAAACATTTGAAAATATATTTTTAGACGTGGTATATGAGGGGGCGCCAAAATTCAAAGTCTAGCTTCTAGGTCAAATAGGGTATCATATGAGGGCTTGATCTGTACATTTTTTGTCAATTTTTTCTTTTTTCTATTGTGAGTAAATTTTGTTTTATTAAGGAAAATGTGAAAAAAAACACCATCCCCCCCCCCTTTATCTCCAAAGTTTACCGAACGAAAAATCTGAAATTTTCTGGTATTATGTAATTTAATATGAATATTACACGAAAATTATAACCATACATCTATCTGTCTTACTTTTTTTTAATCACCAAAAATCATTTTTGAATAACCTGGTTGCATTAAGTTGGCCCCTCATTGTATGTGACGCCATAGTTACAGAGGCAATAGATGAAAGTGAATAGGTGAAAGTTTGTAAAGAACCCTCGGTGCGCAAGTCACACTCGCACTTGACCGGTTTTATTTTCAAAACCTACCTGGTTAATAATTATATTCAAATCATCGAACATGTCTCATAGGGCTCGAGCAGAAATCATTTGATCATATTTGGCCTACTTTGATTATAACGCTACCTCCTCTCCTCTCCCCCGTTCAAGGTCACGTATATTTTTGGGACTAAGTATAAAGTTAGTAATTTCGTTGTTTTTTACTCTCCTGCTGTGTAAAAAAATACACGTGATGTGAGAAGAGAGAGACAGAGAGATAGAATCCCCCATCGTGATCATTTGTGATATTTTTCTGACCGCTCATTCAAATACAGCATACTCGTAACATGAGAGCGAGAGGGACAGCACGTTACGAACATCGATTTTTGAGTTTCGGAGTACCCCCCCCCCCCCCCCCCCCCGGAAGGGTACTTGAGATGTTCAATGAAGTGAAATATCTCGGCGTCACGCTAGATAAGGAACTAAATTGGAAAAGCATGTTGATCGTAACATAACAAAAGCGCTTAGAGTGTTTGGAATGTGCAGATCGGCATACGGTAAGACGTGGGGATTAAACCCTAAGGTACTGAGATGGATCTATACTATGATGGTAAGACCGATCATACTGTACGGCAGCCTGGTCTGGTGGCCGAGAACTTTAAAGAGCACATGCAGAGACGACCTAATGAAGGTCCAAAGAACGGCGTGCATGGCTATAACAGGGGCGTTTAGAACTACGCCGACAACGCCGCTAGAAGTATTGTTAGACCTACCACCGCTACACATAGTGATACAGTCGGAAGCGCGCAAATCACTGCACAGGTTAAAAACCATGGGCCTGTGGAGTTATAGTGCGCCGAAAACTAAGCACACAACCATGGAAAACAACAATTTCCTCGACAGAATAACTGCCATGAGCTGCGATAAAATGCAACCAAGGTATGTATTCCATAGGAACTTCAAAGTGCAGGTTCCCACAAGGGCAGAATGGGCCG
Source organism: Hedya salicella (assembly GCA_905404275.2). Taxonomy (NCBI): domain Eukaryota; kingdom Metazoa; phylum Arthropoda; class Insecta; order Lepidoptera; family Tortricidae; genus Hedya; species Hedya salicella. The sequence continues at coordinate 15,916,124 of FR990114.1, forward strand.
AGGATCAAAAACCATTGACAATGGATGGTGAGGATAGTATTTGGTACACTGATGGCTCAAAAATGGCATCAGGTACGGGAGCAGGCATTCATGCAAATGACTACAATGTCAGTACAAGTATGGGAGGTTATGCAACGGTCTTTCAAGCAGAGACATATGCTATAATCGCCTGTGCCCAGGAGAACATAGATCGACTAACCAGGGGAAAACACATCTATATACTCAGCGACAGTCAAGCAGCACTGAAGGCGTTATCAGCGCCCAAAGTAGACTCTAGACTTGTACACAACGGCATTCAAGCATTAAACAAGCTCGGAAGGCTCAATAAGGTGCAGCTGGTATGGATTCCAGGGCACGAAGGCTTCATCGGCAATGAAAACGCAGATGAACTAGCTAGAAAAGGGTCTGGAACTAACTTCGTAGGACCCGAACCATGTGTGGGACTCTCACAGGGAACCATAGTAACGGCCATTAAGGACCATGCCAAGAACCAACATCACCAAGAGTGGAAGAAGGTGGAGGGCCTGAGGCATGCAAAGCTATTCATAGAAGGGGTAGAATCAAGCTGGACCAAGAAACTGTGGAACTACAGCAAAAGACAACTCAGAATCATAATGGGTGTGTTCACAGGTCACTTCGGAGTCAAAGGACTCCTGGCCAAACTAGGACTTTCTGACGACACGGATTGTAGAATGTGCGGTGAAGAGGTTGAAACAATGGAACATATATAAGCATAGAAGGAAATGTCATCTACTGGAGCATTACTGTTTACTTCTCCGCCACAAAGTAGATAATCAGACAACTCTCGAGCGACTCTCCCTGTTTGTCCCGGAACAATATACGCGCGCCGGGGCCCGGCGCCGGCGCGCGCTGTTCGCGGCGCTGCCGGGGCTGCGCACGCACCGCGCGCTCAACGCGCCGACCGCCCGCGCGGTGCAACTTCTGAACGCGCTGCTAGCACAGCTTCAGGATACCGACGTCTTTGCTGACCGCTGGCATATTCTACGGTCTAAGATCTGCAACTTTATATGTTCACTGGACCTATAGCATGTGGTTTACGGTCAGCATAATTAATAATTAATAAAAAATTATATTATTTAATATTAGAACTATATAGGTTAGTATAAGGATTCTCTGTTAAATTTAAGTTTTGTAAGCTAGCGTAACAGGCGCCTTGGTTAACACTGTAAGCCTGCTATGTTTAATTGATTGAATAAATAAAATAAATAAAATATATTATGTGAATGTCATGCCCTCGCCAGAATTTGGCGTTGGGTACCCAAGGCCAAAGGAATTCCAGACGCTACCATTGGCATCTATCATCCGGTTTATGGAGTTGTTAGAACAAAACATTGAGTAGCAAGAAGGGGTAATTACACAAAAGATCCCACTGGGTCGAAGTGTATCCGTAAGGACCCCTAGTAATAAGATAAGATAAGATAACCCCTCAGCTGATTGTAATTAATAGATATTTTGGACGAGTGCGAATTACAATAACAACTGAATGTGAGCCCTAAGCTTTCTATAATAAGATTTATATCCGCTAATTTATTTTAATTATTTTCTTAATAATTAAAATAAATTCTTCAAAAAGTTTAAAATAGATAAAGCAGAAACATATACTTTTTACCATTTCTTATCACGTTTTTGACATTAGTAGTTTTTATATTGTTGAGTATAAGTACCAATGTGCATTAAAATATTTAATAGGTAGATTACCTGACGATATTAAAAGACTTCCCCTCAATAAGTTTAAAAACTAAGCTGCACTCTTTTCTTGATGAAAAGTGTATTTACAATTTAAATGAGTTTTGAATGTTCAATACTTATAATTATAGGTAATTACCGAAATATTGTGTAACTTAAAGTATCATGTCATGTCAATCTACAAGGCTTACTAAAGTGTAAATGTAGGATGGGTCTTAGTCTCTCGGTTAAGAATATGTAACACCTTATTTGTACTACATTTATGGTAAACAAATAAATTTCATTTCATTTTAATTTTCAATGCGATAAAAATTCGTGTACGGGTACGTATTGGCCGCTTAATCTGTCTCTAAAGCTGCATACACACAGTCAACGCTAGGGCCAGCTAGGGCTATACAAACGCTAACCACACGTTCGTTGGTTCTCGTTCAGCTGCGTATACACCGGACCAACGGACGCCAACGAATGGGTTTCGCAGGGGCTTCGCTAGCGTTTATTTGCCTAGTCTGTACGCGGCTTAACTACTTTGACATTCACTGAATTGTTATATGACACCGCGGGCCACAAATTAAGGCGAAGAGATGGGGAAATGACCTTGCTCGTTGGGCCCGAACGTAATACTTCGAGCGCGCGCGCCATCTAGTACATATTAGATGCTCTCTCTCGACTTGTCGTATCGCGCATTGACTAGGTGTGAACTATCGACTCCTTTTGCAGTATGGTGGCACTTGTTTTGAGGCTACTTTATTCCAGTTTATTTTTTTGACCTTGCTGCTTGCTGAAATTATGTGTTGTGTCAATAGAAAGATTTTTGTTTGTGCCTATTTTAAATTATGGATTCGGAAGGATATAAAGAGCTTCCGGACTGTCAACCATTTTCCAGATTCTGATGAACCCTGGGGGTTTCTACTGGTATTCAGGATTGGATGATCATTGGTGCATGGTGGTGGTGGTGATCGTGGTGATGATGGTGATGGTGGTAATGATGGTGACGGTGGTGGATGGTAGTGGATGATGGTGATGGCGGTGATGATGATGATGGTGGTGGTGGCGTTGATGGTGATGATGGTGATGATGATGGTGGTGGTGGTGGTGGTGGTGGTGATGATGGTGGTCATGGTGATGATGGTGACAGTGGTGGATGGTAGTGGAGGATGGTGGTGGTTGTGGTGATAGTGATGATGATGATGATGATGATGATGATGATGATGATGATGATGATGATGATGATGATGATGATGATGATGATGATGATGATGATGATGATGGTGATGATGGTGGTGGTGTTGATGGTGATAATGGTGGCGATGGTGATGGTACCACCATCATCACCGTCACCACTATCATCACCACCACCATCACCACCACCATCCCCACCACCACCATCATCCACTACAATCCACCATCATCACCATCATCACCATCAGAACCACCACCATCAACACCACCACCATCATAGGACCACCACTACCATACCACCACCATCACTACCATCATCACCACCATCATCACCACCACCACGATCACCACCATCATCACAATCAACACCACCACTAACACCACCATCACTACCATCATCACCACCACCACCATCACTATCATTACCACCACCGCCACCGTTCTTGTTCCCCAGTTTTAGGGACTCAAGAATCGCCAAGTAATTACGTCGCACGGAGCGACTCACGCCGCACAAAACACCAAGATAAAATGTCAAATAACACAAACAATAACATACAAAACAACATAACAAATCCCCGAAATACACAACGCCTCAAAGACTACCGGTTCGTAATAATAATAAACACAGAGTACCTTGATATAAAGGCATGATGACTGGGTATGAAAATCAAAATTCTATATAGTCCGTCAGTTAGATAATACAAAAATATTGGACACCTATTTTTTTGGTTTTACATAATAATAAAAAAACACTCAGATAAATCGCGTTTAACTTTAAGAGTGGGGGCTCGTGACGTCACTCCTAAGTAAAATTTGCACTTAAGAGTGACGTCACGCGACATTGACTCAATGTATTGCCTTTATTTTTCGGGTTATTAAAAAAAAGAAAAAATACGTGTCCAATATTTTTATACATCTACAAGACGGACTAATTTTTAAAATTTAGACATCATCCCTATTATACTGGTACTAAATCGTAGAATAGAACACATCAAAACAACACAAACGCAATCAGTTGACGGAATGAATGCAAAAACATTATTTGGTTATAACTTTCTGACGCCATCAAAATTTATAAAGACACTAAACTTATGTACATTCACCAAGCTTACATCTATCACACTTGTATTCTTATAAGAAAAATACTATCAAATGACCTTCATATCCAAATTTCCTTTACAAAAAAACAACAAATTCAAAAAATTAAACTCAGAAACGCTAATAACCTTATTCTCCGCCCCCCGCGGACTAATTACGGCAAAAAATGCATATTGTATGAGGGAGCTAACTTATACAATAAACTTCCGATCGATATCAAAGATGCTAAATCACTACGCACGTTCAAAAGACTACTTAAACACCATCTATTAACTCGTTCATAACATGAATACATGTATATATTTATAAAAGTAAAGTACATCCGTTTTTAATCTACTTAAACCATACAACTTTTTTTTTTTTTTTTCAATAGTGATACATTTGGCCATAAATCAGTTTATTAGAAAAAAAAATTTTGATATATATACGTACATATATGTACTATAAATTACAAATAATAAAAATACACACACACACTGTTCTTTTTATATTCATAAAAATAGTACAACAAATCAGTGAACACCAAATTAGTCTTTCCGCAAAACGTACGCATTTATTGACACACTTCCAAACAATTTATATCCTTGTACGATGTTATCTTTATCTAGTTACTACGCTCGCACCGCGCAGCGCAGCGCGCCCAAAAGCAGGCAGCGATCGTTGGCAAACTTGTTTTGTATGCTTCCATTTATAATTCCACCCGCCAAATGTTACTTTTTACAGTTCGTTACTTTGCGACTTTTGCGAAAAAACAGAAATGTATTTACGCTCACTAGTTTAGGTTATAACAATTTATGCATGATATGTTTTTCTCAAGTAAGTGAATTATTGTTATTCTTTTTGAGAAATAAAGATCTTTAAACCGAACATTAACGCTAAGCTATGGATAGATGGAAGCGAGCTGGCAACGGCGTAAGCGCACGCCGCGCCGCCGTGGCGTAGCGCGAGAACGCAACGTCGCTTTCACCGCTAAAGCGCCTACGCTTTTACACTTATCAAATATTTAGTACGTTGACTTCGTAGAAATGTCGTAGGTAAAAGTTGATTTTGGGTCTAAACTCCGTATTACTCAAATTAGACTAAGTTTTCTCCCATCAGTTATTAGACCAAGGTTTTTAAAGTACATGTGCAAAATTTGGTAATGTAGAATTACTCACAGGCGGAAAAAAAATGTAGAAGATTTTTAAAAACCTGCTTCTTAAATATAGTTTCTAGACCTAGTTGCATCAGATAGGAACGAACTTACTCTATCAACTCATAATTAAGTATATATGTGTCCTGAATAGTTACTTTTCAGATCTCTACATGCTACATATAATATCAAAAAAATTGCACAAAATCACCTCGATTTCAGTGATTTCCCCACCCCTTCGCCTTCACCTTCCCATACAAACGGAGGTTCGTTCTCATTTTGAGCACATCTATGGCGATTTCGGTATTTATTACAGTAGTTTAAGCATTTACATTTGAAAATCACCATTTGGTGAAGAGAAACCGATGATGAAGACACAAGCCATCAGTTACCACTGTGGGCTCTACTAGTGTTATTTAATTCGCGGATTGCAAGTCGATTTAGAATATTTTTTTTCGGTTAAGAGTAGGAATCTCCAAGTTGATCCCATAAAATTTTGGTGGAGATCTGATGATGACATCCATGAGGAATCGAAGGAATTCATCCAATGTTATGGGCACATCTATGGCGATTTTGGTGTTTATTAAAGTAGAACAACCATTTACACTCGAAAATCATCATTTGGTGAAGAAAAACTGATGATGAAGACACAAGCCACCAGACACTAATTAGGGCTCAACCAATGTTATTTAATTCACTAATCGCAATATAATTATTTATCATATTTTGCTTAGAGGCAGAAGTTGGTAAAGATGAGGGTAGCAAAGTGGAGAACCAGAGAACTCCTCAACGGTTAACGGCCCTGATTCTGAAAAACAACGTTCAGCTGAAGGTCGTGAGCAATTGACATTAGAATGCATTATGGCTGTAAGTGTCGTATAAAAGCCGTAGAAGTCATAAAAGTCGTGTATTATGTGTGGCTTCGATCGTCAGAAGGCAGATTTCGTAGTCTTGTTATTTCCGTTAACGATTTCTCATCATGTGGTCGATTTAATCAATTCAATCTCCGTATCCCCTTGTCGCTTGAAACGTAGTATATGATGGAGGTATGGGTATGCAACCATCACTATCTTTTAACCTAAGACCAACAGTTTCATCGTCAAATTTTACGTACACGGCTTCCGGGAGCTCCCCGTCCTCCAGCTGATCTCGCTTAGGGCCGACCATTTTTTTTTTATTATGCCCATGCTCCATTCACTAGTCCATCAGAGACGGAAATATTCCGTCTCAACATCACTCAAGATTCTACGCCAATTTGAATTGCGAGATAATACCTTAAATATTATGGGTCAGTTGAGACTGTTAGTCGTATTCTTTTTTAACCAGCAAGCTACTGGACTTTACCATTTTGACCTAGCCAATTCTTATAATTTAGATTTTGGTCACAATTGGTCTTATTTATTTACAATAGGGCCTCCTCAATCTTCCCATTTTGAGCTCTAAAAATACTTTATATCACTAAAATCCATCACTAAAAAGCAATATAAAATTTTAAATAAAAAAAGAACCGACTTCAAAATAAACTAAAAAGCCAAAAATAATATTTTATGTACGGAACGGATCACATTTGAATCACCTTTTGAAGACGGTGCCAAACCTGAAGCAACCATTCCTTTATGCAACAAAAATACGAATTACTATAGCTAAATTTAGGTAATAATAATAACTAAAGGCTCGCCGCTTCCGTTCTTGCGTGTCATTTGTGTTAATAGTAATAAATGAATGGTTTGGCACCGAATTCAAAAGGTGATTCAAATGTGATCCGTACCGTACATAAAATATAAGTTTTGGCTTTTGAGTTTATTTTGAAGTCGGTTCTTTTTTTATTTCATTTCTTTTATAAAACTACGTGTTGGATTGTACCAAAACTTTGCATATATAATGACATGAGGTGTATATCTAGGCCGGAAATTAGTTTATATGGCTTTAGTTTATAAAACAAACGAAATACAGTAATAATAACTTTTGTATGAAAAACTTAAATTCGCTGTATTTTTTTACAATGGAATCTCAAGCTACATAAACTAATTACAGGCCTGCATATACCTTAACTTATTTTAAGTACAAAGTTTCAGAGCAAAATAGCCAGTCGTTTTAAAATGAGAGCGTAACTACGTTTGTATGGAGAACCGAGCTTACTGCGGACTCAAAACAGCACGGTGGAAGTAAGGAACGCGCCTTAGCGTGTCTATAATGGATTTATATAAATACTAGCTTCTGCCCGCGACTTCGTCCGCCTTAAATTCGTTTATCGCGGATCAGGGTATTTTTCCGGGATAAAAAGTAGCCTATGTTCTTCCCCGGGACTCAAACTATCTCCATACCAAATTTCATCCAAATCGGTTCAGCGGTTTAAGCGCGAAGAGGTAACAGACAGACAGACAGACACACTTTAGCATTTATAATATTAGTATGGATTATAGCTTGCAAACTTTCACCCTCTTTTTCAACCCTAAAAGGAATGAAATTAGACATAAATTATAGCCATGTCCTATTCTGAATATTCTGATTTATAAGATACATAACTGGAAAGTTTCATAAAAAATCGTCCAGTAGTTTTTGAGATTAAGTGGAACGTACATACATACTTTCACGTTTATAATTTAGATAGGATATACAATAGGAGACCGAGCCTCAAAGTCATATCTGGATTTCGTGAGTGCAGGAACCTCAAATGTCCAAATAGGTGGTCCTCAACTCGTCCAAACAGAGCATTCGAAACATGTAGGCTATTTCACTGCATTTATAAATGGCTAGTGTTCAGACCGCCTAATCTGAATACAATTACTGATTCTAAAATATCCTTATGGTTATTACCATTACGGATACACAGTACCTTACTACAGAGGCCGGGACAAAAGGGGTAGGTCTGAGGCGGGCAACCCCATATTTCCCGCCGAGGTATGTATAGTGCTTTTTTCAAACATGCAATGAAATAAATACCAAAAAGCAGTGGCAGAATGTCATGATGCCTGTGCCATAAATGTATGTGGAATAGAAATTAAAAAGAAGACTTTGCCGGCCTAGGCCTGCATGATTTGTATGAAATTCCATTAACGACCTCTTGTCCTAGCCGCATACCTGAAACCTCATACTACGCAGCCCATTATAAGGAACATAACATCAATATTTCATTGCATGTTTGAGAAAAGGATATTTTATTTGATAACCATGTACCAAAATATTATTCAACCATAAAAAATGCTTTCTAGCTTAAAATGTAAAAATCCCGAATAATAAAATGGTTGAATTTGATTTAAATCGGACATTCAAAAAATCATCAACATCAATATCAACGAGAGGCAATTTATTCATGCATCACTGCCTATCCGGTTCGGCGGCCTAGGCATAAGGCAAATATCCAGTGTCGCCTTACCGGCATTTCTGTCTTCCATACACAGTACGCTATCCCTCGTAGGAAATATTCTCAACCCGTCACTTCGTAACTTCGAGGTAGCACATCTGTCGGAGACAGAAAATACATGGCGAGCGGCCTGCCCTAGTAAAGAAATGCCATCTAAAAAACACATTCAGCGTTTGTGGGACGAACCGCTCTGCCACCAGGTACAAAATTGGGTCCTCGATTCTGCTAGCTCCAACTCCTAAAAAGCCTGTCTCCTAGCCTCTTCCCAATATGAAACTGGTTACTGGCTCCACGCATTCCCTTCTAGAAACTGCGCAACCCTCCTAGATAACAACTCCCTAAGGCTGGCTGTCGGCCTTCGTTTAGGAGCTAAATTAGTTGTCCGCCACCGCTGTCCCTGCGGATCTGAGGTAGACAGTCTAGGCTACCACGGCCTCTCCTGCCAAAGAAGCGCCGGTCGCCTGTCCCGCCACGCCAGTCTGAACGACATCCTTCGTCAGGCCTTTAACAGCGCGGGCGTGCCAGCTACGTTGGAACCACCCGGTCTGGCACGCGATGACGGCAAGAGGCCCGACGGAATGACCCTCATCCCCTGGCAAATGGAACGGCCACTCATTTGGGATGAAACTTGTGTGGATACCCTAACGACGTCTCATTTAGCCTCCACATCAATGAGTGCTGGCGGGGCGGCGGCGGCGGCTGAGGCCCTTAAGCGCCGCAAAAATGCTGATTTAATGCACAATCACATATTTGCGGCGTTTGCGGTGGAGACTGGGACCGTGGAGTTGGGATGCCCATTCACTTTTTAAAAGTTTATAAAAGAAAGTGATTGAAACCACACGTGCTCCTAGGGCTGGCTCATTCCTCGGACAAAGAATAGGCATCGCCATTCAACGGGGGAATGCAGCCAGCCTTATGGGCACCGTTCCGCAGGGAACCGATTTAGAGGACCTCAGCTACTTGTAATTTTATATTTTTTTCTTTTTCTATTAGTTTAAGTATGTTATGTTACATTTATATTTTGATTTTGTCGTCAATAGTTATAGTTAATTACTAAGTTATTATCCTTACTATATTATAGACGTGAAAGTATGTATGTACGTTCCACTATAGCGCAAAAACTACACAACAGATTTGCGTAAAACTCTTCAGTAATATAGCTTAGATATCAGAATAGGACATAAACTACAATTTTCGAGGTTATTCATTCATAAAATGAGTTTTTTAACCATAAATGGAAAAGCCTTAGGAAACCCCGAGTTTTGTTCATTGTGACATTTCTGTTGCGACGCAAAGAGAATATAACCACTACGTTTTAAGAGACGGGAGTGCCATACATTGACCAAACATTGACTTAACATTCTGAGCAGTAAGAAACGTAAGCTAGAATGCAGTACCAACAGGACAGAAATTGTGACAGCTTGATGATAGAAGCTGTGGACGGCACTGGTGCCAACATGAGCAACAAAAAGGCATGTGCTGCACACACTGTTAGACATTTCTATCGACATCGATAACATGAAAAAAAAATTGCGTTTTTTTTCAACTAATTATTAAGCTTTCGTTCTTCTGCTAAAACCGTTTTAACGGGTAAAATACAAGTTACGAAAAGTATGATTGTAGTAAATAATAACAACAATTTTCTTTTTTATTAATTTTATTTGCTTTTCTTTAATTTTTCGAGTAGCTTGATTTTTCGAGGGGATATTTGGTTTACAGATACCGTTTCCATAGAAGATTCTGTAACAACCGAAAGTGTGTTATGCATGTCCATTCATTATTATAAGATAAACACGGATGCTGTTTGTATATTTGTATAAACTTTTTCGTTGTCTCATTGTCCCACTTAGCCATTATATCAAAATAATCATACAATTAAACAAACAAAATAACGTTGCCAGAAGTGCGCGGTTGGGCGGCCGCTCGCTACGACGACGCTACTGGCGAGTGATCGTGTTCATACAAACCAAGGTCCGAGTACTAGGCCGTGTACTCTTCACATAGTACACACGAACCGAGCACTCGGCCGAAGACACTCTCTCGCCACTCTACTCGGTACGTGTGATCAGGGCATAAAAACTGGTTAGAAAAAATATCGATATTATCTGGGTACCGCACTAACTTTTACAATAATATTATTTTTATTCCAGAATTTATTTTAAGTTCTAAAGAAACATGCGTTATGTGTCTTATGTAGAAAAACAAATAGATTTTTGAACTTACCTATCTTCATCCAATGGAAATTTAGCCATAAATGTTCGCTTTTGACCGCCAACACGACCGGTCTTTATACCACAAATCTCACACGTTTTGTAGTGCATATTTGTTGTACAACACAGAATACGGGTTGTAACCAAGTTATGGTCGTAATTGTTACGCCGAAATAAGTTAGTATTAACAAATACAAACACAAAAATGCAGGATTCAAAAAGCCCGGCGGAACGTAAACATAAATCATGGCGGACAGTGGCGGAAGTGGAGTTGAGTGAGAAAGGGATACCGCTGTTAGAGCAAGATAGATATATCCGCCATAGCAGCTAGCTTATGTTTCATACAACGTTTTTTAAAAGGGGACTTGCGCCAGACTGTTGCGAAGAATTATATCAACAAACAGTTGCTAGGAAACCAATTTGACACGTTAGTATCTCTTCGTGTAACTTTAAACAAAGAGATTGAACATAATACTTATAGAGAGGACATTGGTCAGGTTCTCATACAAAGAAAGACATTCATCACAAGCGACAGTGGCATCATCTAGCGTTGAATAGCGAAACCACTAACTAAACGAATTAAAAATGCATTTCAGCTATTAGCCACTAGGTGATGTTAATAACTTACGCTTACGCGTGATAGGGGTGGTGACATGCCGATATCAAAGTATCGATAATTTGTATAAATGTACATGATAAAAAATTTCATTGTGACATAGATACAAGTCAAAGCGCAAAGAAAAAAACGATTGCTCTCGCACTCGTGATACACACGTGGTCACACTAGGACTCGAACCCGGTACCTCTCGATTACGCGTCGAGTAGAAGCGGAGAACAGAGCGAGAGGTACCGGGTTCGAGTCCTGGTGTGACCACGTGTGTGTCACGCACGAGTGAGAATGTGAGTCAGATGTAATACGTGTTCTCATAGATGGCGCTAACGTTATAATAATACCTTTCATTAAATAAAATAGGTACGACTACATGGGTCAAAGCGGATGGACAAATTCGAGACGCAGTGCTCGCTGATGGAGGGGTTGACACGCTCGACGCGTAATCGAGAGGCACCTCGATCGAGTCCTGGTGTGACCACGTGCGAGAGCAATCGTATTTTTTGGCGCTTTGACTTGTTTCTATGTCACAGTAGATAGTAATGTGGTGTTAGTTTTCCCACATTAAAAACACAGAAACAAAAATTTGAATTATTTCTAACAAACAAGTGATGAATATAGGAGGTATTCAAATAATTGAAGTTGTTTCAATATATATGAGTTTTTTATTTAATTTTTTTTTAAGCATATAATAGTAACACAAAAAATAAATCTTGGATGGTTATCACATTGCCACCGCCTCCGGCTACCATGCCGTATCAAAAAACTACATAACAGATTTGCGTAAAATTCTGCAGTAATGTAGCTTAGATATTAGAATAGGACATAGGCTACAACTTTTAAAGGTGGTGGTAGTAACAGTAACACTGCCTACACGATTAAGCAAAGAACACATCTTCCGTATATAACGTATCATACAAATAAGAGTATATCTGAATATAGCCGGATAATAATAGCCCGTTGTACATTTTGGACTTGCGATCATCTCTGAATGATAAACATTTTTGTTACGGACAGCCATCGAGCCAGTCATCGAGCCAGTCATCGAGCCAGCCATCGAGCCAGTCATCGAGCCAGCCGTCGAGCCAGTCGTCGTGCCAGCCGTCGTCATCACCGCCCGAACCAGCAGCAGCAACATTCAATTGACGTCAGAAGATAGACTCTGAATGAACCAGACAATTCGAATGACCGCTAGTGCCTCCAGAACCAGAGAATCGAATGACGTCTGATCTAACTAACTCCGTCTTCTCATACACCCCTGTGGGGGGGTGCAGGGGGGCCCTGCTTGCCTCGGTGGGCAGTTAGGGCTGTGGCGGGGTCGCGGCCCGTGATGACGGGCCGGGCGTGCGTCCTCAATTTGAGGAGGACTGCGTGGCTGACGCTGGCTGCGCGAGCAGGGGCTCGCGGCGGCCAGCTGAGAGGGGGGGCCTCGCGAGCAGCGCTCGCTGAGGCCGACGGCTAGCGGGCCTGGCCGGCTTCTTGAGCCCGTCGCCGCGTGTCTTTCCCCGGGGCATCCGTGTTAGCGGGACCGGGTACGGACAGCGCGGCTAGGGCACCGACCAGGGGCGGCTAAGCCGGTGAGTGCGCCGGGTCGGCGTGAGAGAAAACGCCGCGGCGCGGGGGCCGCAGGCGTGTGCCGCGCGAGCGGTTGCTCGCGGCGGCGGTGGAGGCTGTGTGTCGCCATCCGGCCTAGGGCGGGATGGCGAGGAGCTCTCGGGGCAGTCCCCGAAAGCTGGGGTCCGGGGGCCGGACGTAGTGGGGCGCGATGCCCTGGAGATGTGCGTGGCTCGACTTGTCCGCGCGGTCGAACATTCGACGCGCGAGCCGACCGACGAACATCTCCAGGTTGCGCCACTTGAGGTCCGCAGCGATCGTGCGGTTCCTCACGAAGCGGGGGGCGGCGACGATGGTGCGCAGCGTCCTTGATTCCTGCGCCTGCAGCTTCTTCCTCGACGTGGCGGCGGCCAGGGCGTACCAAGCCGGGGCGGCGTACGACAGCCGCGACCGGACGTAGGCCTTGTACAGGCCTAGCTTGGTGCGCCTCGGCAGCTTGCTGGAAAAGATAGGATGGAGTGAGCTGCGTGCGAAAGCTGCCTTGCTGCGAGTCTCGTTCACGTGCTTGGCCATGGTGAGTCCCCTGTCAATGGTCACGCCCAGGTATTTCACTGAGTTAGACCATGCCAGGGGTTGGCCGAGGAGAGTGAGCGGCTGACGGGCAACTTTGTACCCGGTCAGCATCGCTTGAGTTTTACTCACGTTAACGGAGAGCCTCCACTTGGCTAGCCAAGCTGGGAGGGCGTCGAGCGTAGGCTGGAGCTTGCTGATGGCGTGGTGCGGCCTGTAGGAGGTGCTGAAGAACGCTGCGTCGTCCGCGTACAGGGCTAATCTCGTGTCACCAACGACGGGAATGTCGTTGGTGTACAGAGCGTAGAGGGCTGGTGAAAGACAACTACCTTGCGGCACCCCGGCTAGGATGGGGCGGGTTGTGGAGAGAGCGCCTTCTACGATGACCTGGAACTGCCGACTATCTAGAAAGGAAGCTACAACCTTTACTATGCGGCGGGGGGTGGGGCTGATGGACAGCTTGTAGAGAAGGCCTTCGTGCCAGACACGGTCGAAGGCCTTCTCTATGTCCAGAAGCACGGCCACCGTGTGCTCCTTCTTGTTGAGCGAGAACGCCATGTGGTGCAGCGTCTTGGTGAGCTGCAGCGTGGTCGAGTGGTCCTGTCTGAACCCGAACTGCTCTTCCCTCGGCGTGATGTGCGGCTGGAGATGGCTGAGCAGCAACTTCTCGAACACCTTCGAAACAGTATTAAGAAGAGTTATAGGACGGTAGCTATCCGGTTTTGTTCTATCCTTTCCAGGCTTGGGTAGGACGATTACTCGTCCTAACTTCCAAGATGTGGGGAAGTGCCCTGTACGCATGATCCCGTTGAACAGGCGCGCCGCCGCCGCTAAGGTGTTTAGCGGCAGGTGGCGGAGCGCCATGTTCGGGATTGCGTCGGGGCCCGGCGCCTTCCTGGGGCTGCAGTGGCGCTTGATGTAGCGCTGTACCTGGTTAGGAGAGAAAAATACCGGGTCCTCCGCAGGGAGGATGGGGTCCGCGAAGTAGCTCTGAAGGTGCTGCTCTGCCTGGACGGTGCGTGACTCGTCGTTCTCGGGGTTCGGCTGAAATTGAAGTTGGAGGCTGTGAGCGAGTATCTCGGCTCTGTCCTGGGCTGCGTACTGGAGGTCCCCGTTGCTGTCGCGTAGCGGGCGGACTGGCACGGGAACGGTACCTAATTTCCTGCAAAGGCGGTGGATAGAAGGGACATGATCGGTGACACTTGCGATGTGAGCTTCCCAGCTCTGGGCGCGATGCTCTGCAAACTTCGCCTTCGTCTGCTTGATGATCGCGTTCAGCTCCGTTTTGAGTGACGGCGCCCTGAGGCGCTGCCACAGACGCTGTACCTTACGTTTCCTCTCTAAGAGGTCCTGTAGATGTTTGGGCAGGGGGTCGCGGCGCTCGGTCTGCGGGATGGTCCTGGCGGCAGCTTGCAGGGCGTCCCGGATGTTGGATGACAGAGTGTCGGCGGCTGCGTCCACCTCCTGCGCTGTGGAAACAATGGTAGAGCGGGGTTGGCCCTCGAGGGCGTCGGCAAACCTTTCCCAGTCGTACTTGACGAGCGGCGCACGTGGCAGCGTGGTGATGGGCTCTGCTGAGACGACGAGGAGAACCGGGCGATGATCCGAGGGGAGATCTGGAAGGACTTCCTGCTTGAGAGGGAAGTTTACCCCTGTGTGAAGGATGAAGTCGATGACGTCGTTGGTGCTGACGCCGTCGTCGCAGTAGTGTGTAGGCTCGTAGGGGCCCGCTGCGTGGATGTTTTTGTCCTGGGTGAACTTCCGGATCGCTCTACCTGCGGGATTAGTGCAAGACGAATTCCAGGCGGGGTGCTTCGCGTTGAAGTCCCCGGCTAGAATTGTGGGTACCTTTTGTGTGGCGGGTGCCAACAGCGCGGTGAGATCGCGAACCAGCTCGTCGTCTATTGAAGCGGACGGTCGGTAGATGGAGTACAAGCGCAGGTCCTGGCCTGCAACTCGTATGTCGACACCTAGGGCTGAAAGAGATTTGTAGTCCACGTAGCTGACGGGTTGGTGAACCAGTGATAGCTTCACCAAGACCGCCAGGCCACGATAGGCCTTACGCTCTGCAGTAACCTGGGACGTCTGATCGAGGCGAGAGAAGAGGAGCACTGAGCGTCGGAGCCCCGAGAGCCTGACCCTAACTCAACGCGCCCCTCCACGCCGCGCGCCCTACCGAGAAGTGTGCACCCCCCGCGCTTCACCGCAACACTCCCCTCCGTGTGCGGTAGAGCGTGACGACGCCGAGCAGGCTCACGGATTGTCTGGCCAGCGATCCCCTCCATACAAACGAGTCTAGCCAGCGATCCTTGAAAACACATCTTGTATGGAGAAATATTTAGTTATTGATTTTATAAGTATAAATGTTTTGAATTATGAATCCTAGTAATTCTAAGGTAACTTTAGCTCCATAAAAGCGAGCAATAACATTGGGAAATATGATATATTTGCATAAATAACTTGGTAATACAAAAATGAACCTCACGGGTCAGATAAAATGGAAATAAGGTATTTTATAATTGGAACCTATGATAATGACTTAGATCTTTAATATTTTCAAATAAAAGCGAACCCGAACTTTAGTATAAATAGGAAAATCATCAAAAGAACTTAGACTTTTAAAGTCGAATCTTTGGAACTCTGTATTTGTCACAGCTTAAGCCTGATCCTATTCAAACTTTGTATGAATGTATATTGTATATATAAGATATAAGAACCAATTGTAAATTGAACTTAGGTCTTAAGATAAAACCACTAGAGCTAATTAATTGACCATGTAGGATGTAAATTGAACCTTTAGAGCCTTATAACTTTTGAACCCTTTATAAGTGGAAGTAAACTAAAGATTATTTTATAGTTCCGATCCTAACGAACCAATCTAGGTCAACTTGGTTGTTGTAAGACCTAAGATATTGGATTTATGAGCCTAAAACTGTCTAGAAAAATGTGTAAAATGTAACAAAGACAGCAGATCTCTTTCTAGCCGATTTTTTACCCACACAAAGATCTCTCTAATTTGATAGGTTTTGAAATTAAAAATAATGTGGGCGATAATGTCACGATTTGAGCCCTATTAAAATTATATATGAGAAAGCGGCCTGCGAGCCGCAGGTGTGTGAATTAGTGTGTGGATATATTGTGGTCATTAGTCATCAGTCAGTGTGTATTACAGTTTAAGAATTATATTGTGAACCAGTGAACCAGTATTATTCCAAGTACTCCCAGTTACCCTCCTACCCAGTCACCCTGCTAGGAAAGTGTAATTAGCTAGGTTGCGAGGCCGATCCCCTATATCGCGTCCTCACGTTAGAATCACGTAAGCCCTAAGTCGTGGGCAGAGCCGTATGCGTTAGGATTGATTCGTGGAACCTTTCTCCTGCGCGTACACACGTGATTTTTTAGTGCGGATAAAACGGGAGTACAGATCCGAACCGAACCTAGGGATATTGAGCTTCTCTATTCCGGAACCTTTCAAGTGTGGTATAGGAACGGCCACATTTCTTTGGTCCTTCGAGCCGGATTTTAGACTCAGTGACGTTGAACATAAAGCCTATTTTCGATCCGCTAGCCATAGAATCAGTGTCGGTGATTCTACGAACTTAAAATCAGTGTAGACTTAATTGTTGATTTTAAGACCCTCAAATCAGTGCTAGTGTAACTTATTTGATCCCTGAACTCGCAAACTAGTATCGGAAGTATAATTAATTTGTAAATTTAACCGTAAGATTAAATTCAGTGCGCGATCGTAAATTTTGAATTGATCCGAACTATCCGCGAGTGAACCGTAATATCGCGATGGTGAATACCCGTGGTAAACCACAATTAGACGACATGAGTCGTTCAGACTTGCCGACCCAGCGCGAGCCGCTGGGTCCTACTGAACCGCAGGCCGGGCCTAGCGCTGCCGCCCGCCAGCTTTCTTCGAGTACCGCGAGAGCGGTCGAACCCCGTGACTCACCCGAGTCGCCGTCTGAGTCAACTCTACGTAGAGATAACGAACCCGAGCGCCCGCGTCATGGCGCCATGGATTTAGAACGCGGTAAGGTACTTTCACCACGAACCTCAGGAGATCGAGTTGAAGCCCTTCTCCATAGACTGAACCCAAACCGTGAGTACCGTACAGATCGCCCTAGAGAACTGGGAGTTGCCTTCGCTGACGAACCGCGAGCCCCCGCCTCAGAACATTCCCGTGCGAGCAGCACGACAGAAGCACGAAAACGAGAGGCAAGATTGGAAGCGGCCGAGAAGCTAGCCGCGCTTCAAAGGAAAGAGTTACAATTGGAGCGTGATTTAATTAATAAACGATTAGAAGTGCAGATGGAGCAGATTGAGGAGGAAGGATCTCAAACTGGTGTATCTATCATCGATCACCGTAGAAAGGTAGGAGATTGGCTAATGAACCAAGACGAGGCTCGGGCGCTATCGCCGCGCCGCTATAGAGAGCCATCGCCAGGAGCCCGCCGAACCAAGTCTCCACCCGCTGCAGATCATGCTCACTCTATGCCGCGGGATAGGAGCACGAGCCGATCTCGAGGTATCGAACGACTAGCAGAATCGCTAGAGACAATGATGAGACCTCCGCCAAGACAAGTGTATGAATTGCCTATATTCAACGGAGATGTAAGCGAATGGCAGACCTTCCATAATGCATTTACTCAATCTACTGCACGTTATAAATTCACGAACTTCGAGAACGTAGCGCGACTACGTCACGCCCTGAAGGGCGAAGCAAGGCAATGTGTTCATCATTTGTTAGCGTCATCAACGCAACCAGAGCTTATAGTGCGCGTGTTAAAAAAGAACTTCGGTAGAGCCGATTTGTTGATTGATAGAGCCATTGACGATTTAAAGCGTATGCCGCCCGTAGGTCCCAGTGCAACTGACTTAAATTCATTCGCGATTAAAATAGTGAATATTGTGTCGACATTAGTGGATTTGGATAAAAATAGTTACGCGACGAACCCCTTGATCATTCGCGAAATAACCGAACGTTTGAGCCCTCACTTAAGATCTCGCTGGTGTGCTTACGCGAGAGCTAATTCGTCCAAAAGCAACGAACTGTCCTTAATGGCGGAGTTTCTCTTAGATGAATCTGACCAAGAACTATTATATTCGCATGCGCGTGCGCCAAGGCGCACCTTTCAGATTACAGGTTACTCCGCAAATCAGACCCGCCGCCCTGAACCCCGAGAACCAAGAATCAGCGGCGGAGCCTATCGCCGCCCACAGCAGATCCCGAACCGAGTCCAGACATACGCCACTGAACGAGTGGACGTCTGCTTATGCTGTGGCGGCCCGCATAGAACCACAGGATGCCCGAAAATCGCCAAGATGTCGGTAAACGCCCGTTGGACGTGGGCAAAAGAAAATAAGGTATGTTTTAAATGCCTTAATTATCGCCATCAGCGAGAGAGCTGCAGAAGCCGTTCGTGTGGTATCGACGGTTGTCCCCACGCGCACAATAGACTTTTACATGAACGAGCGCCGAGGGCAGAACTACTTCAATCGAGCGGGTCCGCAACTAGTGGGTCGAGCGAGAATAGGACGACAGATGCGTCCCCGGTCCCCACTAGACCAATCGGATCATCCCCACCACAGCCGCCGGCCGCTCAGACGCATGCTATGAACGAGCGTGCTTTTACTTCTAATACTGATGTTGTATGTGCGACGTCTTCGTCTTCAGTATTACTAAAAATAGTGCCCATTATAGTGGGAGGACCTAAGGGTCAGTCCATGACCTTCGCTTTGCTCGATGAGGGATCAACGATAAGTTTGATAGACCATGATTTAGCAGAAGAAATAGGTGTAGCAGGTCCTGAGGCGGCTCTCTGCATACAAGGCGTAGGGACTATGGAGACAACCCAGCCATCTAGAAAAGTAATAGCTTCCGTTCGCGGTTGCGACGGAGGGCCGCCATATGATATAACGTTTAGGACGATTAAAGACTTGAATCTTAGGCGACAGAGAATGAACCGATCCGAAATATTAAAACACAAACATTTAGCTGATTTAACGAATGCCTGTTATGCAATTGCAGAACCAAAAATACTGATCGGTGCTGACCAGTGGCAGTTGCTGCTACCAAAAGAGCTGCGTGTGGGACGTCAGAGCGACCCGGCTGGAGTTCTCACGGAACTTGGCTGGGCTATTTTCGGCACGATGCCGCGAACCTTGAAAATTGAACCACAGGTAACGTTACATTGTTATAATAGGGATGATGAACTTCACGACCTCATCAAGCAACACTTCGATGTCGACGCGTTAGGCATAAAACACATTGACAACGTGAGCCCGCAAGACAAGCGGGCCATGGAGATATTTGAAAAAAACGGTACGTAAGATAAAGGGGTCACAGTATGAGGTCGGCCAACTGTGGACTACAAATGAACCTAAACTACCTCCGAGCTACCACATGGCGCTGAACCGCTTACGCGGCATTGAACGGAAAATGGATCGGGACGCTGATTTCGCTGCGGAATATTGTAAGCAGATAGAAAATTTAATAGACAAGACGTATGCTGAGCCGATACCTGAGCCGTTGCCAGGAGACACGCAGTGGTACCTTCCGCATTTCGCTGTAAAAAACATAAACAAGCCCGGGAAAAAGCTACGGGTGGTTTTTGATTGCGCCGCGAGAGCACAGCAGCAGAGCCTCAATGACCACATACTGGAGGGTCCCGATCTCCTACAGTCCCTCCCAGGTATATTATTTAGATTCAGAGAAGGAGCCTATGCCGTCACTAGTGACATTAAAGAGATGTTTTTACAAGTGAAGATCCGGGAGGCCGATCAAGCATCGCAGATGTTTTTATGGCGCGGAACAGATAGAACCGAACCACCGCGTATGTACAAAATGAGTTCGATGTTATTCGGAGCGGCCAGTTCGCCTTATTTAGCACATAGCGTGCGGAACTTGAACGCGAGGGCGAACGCGGCCGACTACCCTAGAGCGGTAAGTGAAATAGAAAACAATACCTACATGGACGATTTCGTATCAAGCTTCCCGACCGAACGAGAGGCGATCGAGGTCGCTGAGCAAGTGACAGCGAGTCACAAACGGGCGAGTTTTGAACTTAGATCATGGGCGAGCAATTCAGAGCGGCTGATGGAGAGTGTGCCGGCAGAACTACGAGCGGAATCGGATACGCAACTCGGCAGTAAAGACAATAAGGTACTCGGAATGTTTTGGAACGCAAGAACCGATACAATAGGATTCAATACCGCCATGTTACGGGTACCGGCCTCAGTACGAACCACGGAACGAGCCCCTACGAAACGAGAAGCACTGAGCGCCATTATGAGTATATATGATCCATTAGGACTATTGTCCCATTACACAATTTCAGCGAAGATCCAGATGCAGAGAGTCTGGGCTCTATCCCTAGGATGGGACGATCCATTGCCTGAAAACGAAGCTGAGATCTTTGCTAAATGGTTACGAGCCTTAGATCACGTATCCGAGTTGCGAATACCCCGCCAGTACTTTACCGCGACCGAGGCTCGGTGCTCATTACATGTATTTGCAGATGCCAGCACCCAAGCTTTCTCAGCGGCAGCCTATTGGCGTGTAGAGAGCCCTGAACGAGTGGAAGTGAGTTTAGTCGCAGGAAAGAGCAAGGTAAGCCCTCTAAAGCCCCTCAGCGTACCAAGACACGAACTGCAAGCCGCATTGATAGCTACGAGACTAATGAAAACGATCTTACAAGGACATCGAATAACTCCCGACCAAATTTATTTATGGACGGACAGTAAGACCGTCTTACAGTGGATCCGAACCGACGCCCGCCGATATAATACGTATGTATCACACAGACTGTCCGAGATAGCCGAGACGACCCGAGTCGAACAATGGCGATGGGTCCCGACTTCGGAAAATGTAGCTGACGAAGCAACACGAGCCGATCCAGATAAAAAGGTTAAAATGAACAGTAAGTGGTTTATGGGGCCGAGTTTCCTATGGGAGCATGAGAGATATTGGCCGCAGGAAATCATCACGTCGTCATCACCCGCGGCCATCCAGGAACTCAAAGCCGAACCTGCACAATGTCGTGCAACTAGAATAACAGCTGCCCCATTACCCAATATTAATAGATTTTCCAATTACGACAGACTGATAGGCGCGACAGCGCGCATGTTACTGTTCATTCAAATGTTAAAAATGAAAATGAAAATTACTTTAAATTTAGAGCATATACTGGCCGCCGAAAATTTGTGGTTTCAGTGGGCACAGCGACGAGACTTCCCCGATGAGCTACGACGTCTCTCGCGGGGAGAGCCACTAGACCACGGGAGCCGTCTGTTCACGCTGGACCCGATCCTGGGCACAGACGGAGTGCTGCGCATGCGCGGCCGGATCAACGCCGCACCAGCCGAACTGAACAAGCGACCGCCGATCCTCGACGGGCGAAATCCATTCGTCAAACTATTGATTTTGAGAGCTCACAAGCGAGCCCACCATTCGGGAAATGAACGAGTCATCAACGACCTAAAGCAAGAGTATTGGATTTTAAGACTGCGACCGTCAGTAAGAACCATAGCACATGATTGCCAACTCTGCAAAATACGAAGAGCCAAACCTAGAACCCCGCCCATGGGAGACCTGCCGCTAGCCCGCATAGAACCCTACACGAAACCATTCGAGAACTGCGGGCTAGATTATTTCGGACCAGTAACCGTTACGATCGGACGACGTCATGAGAAAAGGTGGATAGCGGTGTTTACATGCATGACAATAAGAGCCGTACACCTCGAAATAGTAAATACGTTGAGTACCGATTCAGCAATAATGGCGTTGCGCAGAATGGCCGCACGAAGAGGATGGCCTCGCGTAATGTGGAGCGATAATGCAACATGTTTCCATGGGTCAGATAACGAATTGAGAGCCGCTTACGAAGAATGGAAACCGCATCTGCGTGAATATGGAATTAAACGAAACATGGCCTGGCGATTTATTCCACCGCTGGCGCCGAACATGGGTGGAGCCTGGGAGCGCATGGTGCGATCAATTAAAACAGCACTCGCCGTAACCCTAAAAGAAAGAGCACCGAAAGAAGAGGTGCTGTCAACGCTACTCGCCGAGGCAGAATATACTGTCAACGCCCGCCCGTTAACACATGTGCCCGTCGACCCTAATGACGACGAGGCGCTAACCCCGAACCATTTTCTACTGGGAGGCCCGGGGAACCTACCGACTACTGGGCCTAACGAAGAAATCAATAAAAAGACTTGGAGAACGAGCCAAGCCCTAGCCGACCATTTTTGGCGCCGCTGGGTGCGAGAAATCTTGCCGACGCTTGCCCCGCGACGCTCATCCGCGGGTGGCGAGCGTCCAATCGCCATCGGAGACTGCGTGCTGATCGCAGATCCGAACCTACCACGTAACACATGGCCACGTGGTATCGTCGAGCGAGTCTTCCCGGGACCCGACGGTGGCGTGCGTACAGCGGACGTCCGGACCAGAGGCGTCCTGCTGCGCCGCCCCACTACGAAGTTAGCTGTCCTCCCGATTGAGCCAGCTGCTGTCGCCGACGCAACAGCGGGGGGAGAATGTTACGGACAGCCATCGAGCCAGTCATCGAGCCAGTCATCGAGCCAGCCATCGAGCCAGTCATCGAGCCAGCCGTCGAGCCAGTCGTCGTGCCAGCCGTCGTCATCACCGCCCGAACCAGCAGCAGCAACATTCAATTGACGTCAGAAGATAGACTCTGAATGAACCAGACAATTCGAATGACCGCTAGTGCCTCCAGAACCAGAGAATCGAATGACGTCTGATCGAGGCGAGAGAAGAGGAGCACTGAGCGTCGGAGCCCCGAGAGCCTGACCCTAACTCAACGCGCCCCTCCACGCCGCGCGCCCTACCGAGAAGTGTGCACCCCCCGCGCTTCACCGCAACACTCCCCTCCGTGTGCGGTAGAGCGTGACGACGCCGAGCAGGCTCACGGATTGTCTGGCCAGCGATCCCCTCCATACAAACGAGTCTAGCCAGCGATCCTTGAAAACACATCTTGTATGGAGAAATATTTAGTTATTGATTTTATAAGTATAAATGTTTTGAATTATGAATCCTAGTAATTCTAAGGTAACTTTAGCTCCATAAAAGCGAGCAATAACATTGGGAAATATGATATATTTGCATAAATAACTTGGTAATACAAAAATGAACCTCACGGGTCAGATAAAATGGAAATAAGGTATTTTATAATTGGAACCTATGATAATGACTTAGATCTTTAATATTTTCAAATAAAAGCGAACCCGAACTTTAGTATAAATAGGAAAATCATCAAAAGAACTTAGACTTTTAAAGTCGAATCTTTGGAACTCTGTATTTGTCACAGCTTAAGCCTGATCCTATTCAAACTTTGTATGAATGTATATTGTATATATAAGATATAAGAACCAATTGTAAATTGAACTTAGGTCTTAAGATAAAACCACTAGAGCTAATTAATTGACCATGTAGGATGTAAATTGAACCTTTAGAGCCTTATAACTTTTGAACCCTTTATAAGTGGAAGTAAACTAAAGATTATTTTATAGTTCCGATCCTAACGAACCAATCTAGGTCAACTTGGTTGTTGTAAGACCTAAGATATTGGATTTATGAGCCTAAAACTGTCTAGAAAAATGTGTAAAATGTAACAAAGACAGCAGATCTCTTTCTAGCCGATTTTTTACCCACACAAAGATCTCTCTAATTTGATAGGTTTTGAAATTAAAAATAATGTGGGCGATAATGTCACGATTTGAGCCCTATTAAAATTATATATGAGAAAGCGGCCTGCGAGCCGCAGGTGTGTGAATTAGTGTGTGGATATATTGTGGTCATTAGTCATCAGTCAGTGTGTATTACAGTTTAAGAATTATATTGTGAACCAGTGAACCAGTATTATTCCAAGTACTCCCAGTTACCCTCCTACCCAGTCACCCTGCTAGGAAAGTGTAATTAGCTAGGTTGCGAGGCCGATCCCCTATATCGCGTCCTCACGTTAGAATCACGTAAGCCCTAAGTCGTGGGCAGAGCCGTATGCGTTAGGATTGATTCGTGGAACCTTTCTCCTGCGCGTACACACGTGATTTTTTAGTGCGGATAAAACGGGAGTACAGATCCGAACCGAACCTAGGGATATTGAGCTTCTCTATTCCGGAACCTTTCAAGTGTGGTATAGGAACGGCCACAATTTTGTTACAAAAGTATAACATAAAACGGGTTCTTTAAAACAATAAATCGATAGTCATCACTTTTTATTCATTCTGAAATCTTTATTCCGAAGATATATCTATACATAAGTATTATAAAACTCTTGCGTCACTAAACTATTGATAGACAATGCACAGCCTAAACCGCTAAAGATATAAGCATGAAATTTGGAACGTATATTCTTTATAGTACGTGGACGTGTACTAAAAAAGGAGTTTTTGAAATTTAACCCTTAAGGGAGTGAAATAGGGGTTGAACCGTTGTATGGAAATCGTTCATTTGGAAAGTTATAAACTTAATGAATCTTTGTATAAAGCTTTCTTACTAGAAAAAAAAACAAATGATTTAGCGTTGCTATAAAAAAACATCCCAGTTTATATACATATATATATAATAATAAATGTAACTTTGTATGGGAAACATGTCGTTTTTAAAGTTAGACGCTTAAAACTTGGTCACAACCTCCTAATGTACAGTGAAAAACATTGATAAGGGCATTTTTTTCCTATTCGATCTTTTTGAGAGAGGGAGGGAGCGAGGGAGAGAGAGAGAGTAAGATAGGAAGAGAGAGGTGGAGGGAGAGACAGAGAGAGAGGGAGGGTGAGAGAGAGGAAGGGAGGGATAGAGAGAGAGAAAGAGAGAGAGTGATGAAGAAAGGGAGGGAGAGTGGGAGGGAGTGAGAGAGAGAGAATGAGGGGGAGGGAGAGTGAGAGAGAGCAAGATAGGGAAGGGAGGGTGGGAGAGACAAAAAAATGGTGTCGTAGTAAAATTATGACGTCGGTTTTCTTATGACGTGACGGTAGCACGTAAAATTATCGTTCGTAAACCTACTTTACAGACAACCATTTTTTGCTTTGCCTTTAAATACTATCCTTTTGAAACGCCGAGGGACCTTCTAGAACATTTTATTTTGGCCAGTGTCGGAGACTTCGCCTGTCTCTTCTTCTCATAGTCTAGCAGGCGTTCAAATTAAAAGTGCCAGTTATGCCTTCTTATGGAATAATGATCTATATCCCCATTTTCTCACTCTAAATCCGTTGGTCGCTGAATATATTCTGAGTATTTTTTTAAAACATTAACAGCATCGGACAACTGACAGAAAAAGTTTTATTCATTTATATCTCTGGCTTTACCTAAAATCTACGCGGACGAAGTCGCGGGCGGCTGCTAGTATTCAATAAAGGTCTATATTGCAAATCAAAAAAATATCGCACATAAATTCCCCTTAAAAATTGTTCACTACCTGGGATGGAAAAATATTACATAAATATAAGAAAAATTATAATGGCGAAGACATATGGACGATGCAATGGTCTGTGTTGCAACTAGACGGTGATATATTTACTTATATACATAGAAAACATCTAAGGAACAAGTATTTATTGCTCATCATCATCACACAAATATTTACCCGGGATTTGAACCCAGGACCTTCAGCTTCGCAGGCAACGTTACTCCCGCTGAGCTAGACCGGAGCGCCAGTCTAGTTTTAACCCCTGACAAAAATGTGACGTGTCTGTGACTGTGTATCTGTCTGAGGCATCAGTGTCTGACCGATTTGATTACGGTTTTTTTCGTGTGATAGATAATTTTATCCCGAGTGTTCTTAGCTTTGTTTGATGAAAATCGGACCACTCACCTCCAAGATATTCAGCTTTTAGTCGAACAAGTCTGAGGTTACTAAAATTTTTAATTTTGTATAGTTTTCCCACACATCTTACTTCTCACATAATTAAGCCAGTTTTGTCTTGTAGGCATGGCGCCAGCGCATTGGCTTTGTATAAAACAGGGATTTAGACGTAGTGGCAGCCCGGGACTTACACCAGGGGCGCTAGAGAGCAGGGCGGCAAATTTTTTTCGTTATCAAAAACGGGTGGCATTTTTCATGCTGCCCCAGGGCAGCACTAAGGTCAAAGCCGACCTTGCAAGCTGTGTAGAGAGAGGTGCACATAGGAAGGATTTTTTGAAATTAAGGGGGGTTGTTGTCAAAATTTATTAATTTAATATAAGATCCTGTTAAAACAAGCAAAATATGGACCTACGTTCAAATTTTGACTAGGATATCTTACGTGTAGCTTTTTTATGAGCCCTTCTAGTTGGGTGGGAAAGTTCATTTTTAAACTATGAAAATATTAATAACTAGTAATACACTTCAAAATACCATAAAATATATGGTAAATGTTATCAAACCGTTTCGATAAACGCAAGTTTTAACATAGCTGCAGAACAAAGTTCTTAATTTATCACCTACCTACCTATATCTGTACCTGCACGATTCTCGCAAAGAAAACCTAGAACGATATACCTAATCATGTTTTGTGTTGTTGATCAAGTTGCTAGGTTCGTGACCGGTTCTTGACATAATGTGTGTAGTGTTGTATGACTTGTTAGCTCATGCGATTGCGAGACCAGTTAACGTGTGGTTCTCTCAAGATGTGGTCCACTCTCGTGCTATGCTTCGGTATACAGGTAAGCTTATACCTACTCCGATTTGTTATTCAATTACAAATCAAATAATTTATTTGCCAAAATCGAATGTTTACGGGCGTGTGTTCCCTATGAATACTTACTGCATTTTGCTTGTTAGTGTAGGAATTTTATCAAAAAGACTTACCCTATTATACTTTTCGATGCCTTAAAGTGATTGGTTACTTTACACGTAATCGTATACATGTTTTTATGGAACAATGTTTAAATTATAATTAAGCTAAGTAATCAAAATTGGCACTGCCAGATTTGGAGTTTAATTGTAGGTAAATGGGAGATTAAGTTTGAGTACCTATACTAAAAAAGATACAGACCTCCCATAGTTTTTAAAAACAATCATCAAGTTGGCACTATTATATGAAATAGACAGCAAGCAATTCTTAGAAAAAGAAATCTATGAGTATTTTGCTAGCTTATTATAATTTAATAGTCTCGGGTGAATGAACGAGAGGTCGTCAATACGGGAGGAAGAACAGGAAATATTTTGTCTAATAGTTTTCCTTATTTAGAATTCAAGTTAGTTTGAATTGCCGATCAGATTAATAAAGTCTCGATTTAAATGGATATGATTTATAAGTTCTACACTTGTGCATAACTGCATTTAATTAATATTTTCTTCTATTTCTGCGATTATGACTCATTTAAATAAAACAATTTAACGGATTATATCGCGTATATTATTTCATTTGAGTTCCCGACGTTTCGGAAGCTTTTCAGCTTTCCATGGTCACGGGTTGTCTGAGAAAAGATGTATTTTCCTCTGTCAAAGTTACAATTTGTGAACTACCCACTTTGAAAAAACAAATAAAAGTGTACATACATGCCATATCATGGGCCTTATCTGTAAAAACAGTTACATATGTGCTAGAAGGGCTTAATATTTTTTTTTAATAATTTATCAAGCAGCATTTCACTGTTTTATTTAAATGCTTTTAATTAGTAACGGCAGTTATCATATTGAAATCCATACTAGTCCATACTATCCATACTAATATTATAAATGCGAAAGTGTGTCTGTCTGTCTGTCTGTCTGTCTGTTACCTCTTCACGCTTAAACCGCTGAAACTTTTTGGTCAGTCCATTCGTAAGATAACTATCCACCAACCTACTACAAAGTCGTGTTACTTAAAAAATCTGTAGCATAGGTATTTATTTTCCGTTGGTATATTTTTATAATTACAAAGATCTAATAAATTAAGACACCCGACCGGATTTGAACAAGTGCCTTGCCGGGGCTATGGCCCGGCCCGGCCACACGCTCGCGCTCTGCCAATTAAGATACATAGGTTAAGGTGCGTCCACACTAGTATCATTTGCTCGCATCCGATCACCGTGACGTGGCATGACTGCGTATCGCGCTGCTTGGACGCTCACTGTCGGTGCGGCAATCTGGCCACGGTTGCCCGATCTAAGTGTGTGATACGCGTAGCAACATGGATTTCGAGCGATCGGATCGGCGCAACGTCCAGACGCGTGATCGTGACACGCGATCATGCCACGGGACGAAGATCTGAGGGGCTACTCCGAGATCCGAAAAACGAAGTTCGTATGGCGCCATCCCGCTCACTCAAATACTGAATAACATTAGGGCGAGAGGGTTAGGAGGAGTAGCACCTCTGATCGGGCAAATGATACAAATGTGGACGCACATTCAGGTACCTACCTACTTAATTAATTAAATGCCTCTCAAATCAAGTTCTGGATTTTTGTTTGCGTGGGTTAGCGTTTATACATTTATCTATAAGGATTTAGGGACCACAACCTATAGGTGGGATGTCTATTAAATTAAATATACCTACTTCTTTATCTAAATATACAAAAAATCCTACGCAGGAAAGTAAGTCGTCATACTAGGTATTACTTGGATGTTAACTTTGCCGCAAAAACCTCACAAGTAAAAAATCACCGCGGAAAGAAACGAATTAGGTACTTCGGCATATTTTTTATTGCACTCAAAAACTTGATAGTTGATTCATAAAAGGAAAAACAACTTGATAAATTTCACAAAACACCTATGTAGGTATCTAGTTAACCGAGTAAGTAATGTTTTTTTTTACCTCAGCAGCTCAAACATGCAGGTTTTGCTGTGAGGGTGAGGCAATAGTAGATTGTTTGACAAGGGGCTAAAATAAGCCATTATGACACGAAGTGATTATTTGGGCGAGCACACGAAGTGACCGAGGACAAATATGTCTTGAGTGTCATAATGGCTTTTAGTCACGTGTTAATAAACACTCTACTTTTCACATCGACTGCGAGAAAATAAAAAATATTTAACATTAAAATTGTATGTTTCATGAAAAACTAAAAGTACAGTTTAAGCAATTCGATCAGAAAGTTTGGCCAATCTTGTATGTAGCTGGCCGCAAGTTTTTTTTTCAGTGTCATAGAATTTTGTATGGGATTATATGGTTTTCTTTTAAACCCTAGGGCCTAAATGTACTATTTTAGTCTCGCTTCGC
Source organism: Hedya salicella (assembly GCA_905404275.2). NCBI lineage: Eukaryota > Metazoa > Arthropoda > Insecta > Lepidoptera > Tortricidae > Hedya > Hedya salicella. The sequence continues at coordinate 15,945,697 of FR990114.1, forward strand.
GAAGCTAATAAATATGACGTACTTTTTGATCAGAAGTGAAAAGTAATTAATAAATTGGCTCGCTATTACTATTTAAGTTAAGTACCACTAACATATTTTAAGCTGTTGGATCTCCATGTAAGTAAATAAATAAATATTATTATAAAATTTTAAAAATAAAATGTTTGTACCTGCATTGAAAACATTTTCAAAAAAACCGGCCAAGTGCAAGTCGGACTCGCGCACCGAGGGTTCAGTACAAACTTCCACTTACCCTAACATTATTACCCGGGACCGGTTGGGTTAAGTTTACACCTGATATCTATAGCATTACATACAAATAAGGTGCAAACTTAACGCAACCGGGTTGTACAAATAAGTTTTTGAAAATTAAAAAACATGCTAGTTAGGTTATAATTTTCGTGTAATATTTATGTTCATTTATACAAATTGTGAACACATTTTCCTTAATAAAACAAAATCTAATCACAATAAAAAATAAAGAATATTATTCAAAAATGTACAGATTAAGCCCTTTCATGATACCCTACTTGACCTAGCAGCTAGACTAAATTTTTGCCACCCTTGATATTCGTCGTTTAATTAAGAAAATAAAAAAAAAAATATTTTTAAATATTTCCTTTGCAATACATGTGGGCTATGTTTATAAATATTCCAAAATTTGAAATAATGGCGTTAGTAGTTTTTGAGATAAATCGCGCTGTAATAGTCGGACAGACAGACTATAATGTACCTTTTTGGTACGGAACCCTAAAAATTATTGTACCGGACTAATTGAAGGTCACTAAATCGATTTTTTTGTATGTTTGTATATGTCGTTGCGGCTTCATCACGCCAAATCGGCTAAACAGATCTCAACTATTCTTGGTACACGGGTAGTCACAGATGGTTATAGAATACATTTTACCCGACTACGCAGTCAAAAAAAAGTGGTATGACTTTTCTCTCCCGCGAACGAAGTTGCGGGGGCCTTCTAGTTTACAATATGATTATGTACTTAGCTGGGGAGATATGAAAGTGAGAGTAGGTAGTTATCTTAGCCACTCAGCGACGCACTGACGTATGCTTTTGTGTCTAGCAAAAATAAAGACATTATTTGTGTTGCATTATACGTCTTAATTGTGCTTTAACGTTCATTGGTAAGTGATCCGAAAGTTTTTGACTCACAGTATACCTACCTACATCAGTAAAACCGCTGTAATCTTAGTCAATCATACTATACTAGGTAAATTTGCCGGACAAAGTTATTGGGTACTGGGTACAGGGTAAACGCGTTATATTGAATTAAAGTAAGTTAAATTTACTACCTACTTTTTAACACGCTTTTATGTCGTCCTGTATGTAACTAACTATGTAATGGAATCTAAGGTAACTAATTTAACCATCTTCCAAAGATCGTAGCGTCATGAAAATTGGCAGCTGTATGTAGTTCTGATGACAATACAATAATATGGTACGGTGAAGGAATTTAATTTGTGTACCCTTTCGTACTTTATCATAGTAACATTGATATAGAATCTCTATCGGCCTTCATATTGATTTTGACAGTGACAAGGTACGAAATGGGATATAAATTAAATTCCTCGACTGTACTGTCGAACTGATCTGAAGAACTTCATGATGAAACATCGTATCATAGTTGTGTTGGAATTTGTTAGAAAAGTCTTGTAAAGCGTGTTTTTTAAACTATTTATTTATTTGAAATATTCCTTATTGGCAATATTCTTGTGTCGGTACATTTTTTAATATTATAAATGCGAAAGTGTCTTTTCATGCGATAATGGGGCAGCGGATTGACGTGAGTTTTTGCATATAAAAAACCAGCGAAGTGAAGGGTCTGACTCGCGCACCAAGGATTCTGTACAAATTGTCACCTACCCTTACTTTATTACCTGGTTCTGGTTGAGTTTAGTTTGCACCTAATATCTAAAGCATTCCATACAAATGAGGTGCAAACTTAACGCAAACGGGTTGAAGAAATAGGTTTTTGAAAATTTTAAAAAAATTGCTAGATATAGACATGCTTATAATTTTCGTGTAATATTTATGTTTATTTATACAAATTGTGAAATTTTCAAAGTTAAGTGGAATGGTGCTTTTTTTCACATTTTTGTTAATGAAACAAAATCTACTCACAAAAATGAAATAAAAAATGCCATTTAAAAATGTGCCGATCAAGTCCTTTCATATGATATATACTACTTGGCATAGTAGCTAGACTTTTAATTTTTGCTCCCCCTCACAATAGTCGTTTTTTTAAATGAAAGGAAATATTCAAAAATAAATAAAAATATATTTTTGAATATTTCCTTTGCAATACATAATGTGGGCTGACCATATTTTTTAAATATTCCAAATTTCAAATAGATAGGGACTCGGTGCTCGAGTCCGACTCGCACTTGGCCGGAATTTTTTGTATGGCAACACTGGGCATTAAAATTTTATCTTTTTGTCGTTGTCATCTTACCTTTGTATTTAACCTTGAAGAATCCAATTTACGATCACTGATTGCCTGTAATGAACTTTTTTTCGTCTTTCAGTCATACCAGTTGCCTATACCTAATTCAACAGTCTACTTTTAATCCATCAATCCGTCATAAATTTACGTACTTTTTTAGAGGGGTTACTCCGACGATCGTATGGTGCCAATCCTCGCGCTCTCGTGTTAAAATGTATTTAAATGAGTAAGGCAGAGCGAAACAAACTTCGAATTTTTAAAGTTCATGGTAGGTAACCCCTCAGAATCATTTTACCGATGATCACTTTAAGACTTTTGTGACATTGTCATCTTGTCCGAGATTACCTAGCTTGTCAAACGTTTAAGTATCTAGGTATATGGCGTCAGGAAAATTGCAAGGGAAGCCAAAGTGTATTAATTTACATATTTTAAGGGGTTATTCCCACCTGTTACCACCAACTTGTCGCCAGTGGTAACAGCTGGGAATTTTTTTCGCATCTTTTACCAGTGGGAACTAATGGGAAAAAAATCCCACCTGTTACCACTAAACTAGTTGGTGGTAACTACTGGGATTTTTTTTTCCCAGTTGTTACCACCAATTCCTTTAGTGATAACAGGTGGGAAAAAAAATCCCAGTAGTTACCACCACATTCATTTTAATTTTCAATTCTTATAAAAATATTAAATTCAATGCTTATAATAGTTGTATGCGATAGAAAAGACCTATTTTTTAACATGTCGACAGTACCCACTGCTCTCAATTTGAACAAAAATACTTCAGTATTGATTTTTTTTAATATTTCCAAAAAATATTTTAAAACATTGTAATAAGTAACAATACATATTTTTAATATAATTGCGGCACATCCCTTTAAATAAAAATTACTAATCTCATTTTCAATTCCAGTTCCACAGAAAAAGACGAAAATTAACCCAGAAGAAAGATATATTTATAACCCAAAAAAAAAGTTGACATGGCTAAAAAGAGATTGCGATTCAGTTAAAACACCGCGCGATGAACAATATATGTTACCCCCAGTGTTGGGCACTCAAGAATAAAATCATGATTTGAATAAGATTTCGTGAGAATAAAATCATGTCGAATTAATTTCCGTCTAAATCATTCAAATAATATCGCACAGTATTTTTTTTACCCTCATTTTGGGACAGCCTGATTTTTTGAATTATCGAATGGTGAAATGTATCACTAATGCAAGAGTAAAACTCCCACGAGCCTAGCAAACATTGTTTTCGAAAAAATGCGATCCGAGTAAAATTACCGGTAATGTATATATGTATTAAAAAAAATCTTTTCTATATTTCTATTAATGTAACACTTAATTTTGCACTGTTGTCGTATAGGGCCTACGATAGGGCCAAATTGTAAACCAAGCATGGGGAAGCTACGACGTCGCAATTTCAAGATAATCGAAAAAAATACAAAATCTTATATTTACTTTTGTGACTAAAGTTTTTAGCCTTAGCAATTTATTTTTACTTTTAAACATAGCTACATAATATGGACTACTACTACAAAAAAAAATTGACTGCTAAAATCACAGACTTTCAGATATTAATTTTTAAAAAACGTACCGGTTTGGTACCGGTTTCTGGTCAAAGTTCTCAATGTCACTTTTTAGCAATATCTAGTACGATTCTTTATTGCATCCTGTTGGATTCGGAAGAATGCCCATGACAAGTATTTTGTGCAATTCAAAGTATGGAAAATTATTAAACGTACAAGAAGGATTTTCTAAATATTCAAGTAGGTACCTACGCCCTGCCGTGGCACGCTTCTCATGTCATGTGGACTGCACGGTCTACCGATTAAATCTTCCGGTGATGCGTAATATGTAATGCGGGAAGAAATCCACCCTCGTTAGGCATGCTGAAACCCCGCAATAGTGCCTCACCCCCGCTTCCTCCAGGTAATATGTATTCAAGCCGTACCATATATGTAGCTATGTTTTAAAGTAAAAATTAATTGCTAATACTAAAAACTTTAGTCACAAAAAAATAAAAACGATTTAGTCATTTTTTCGATTATCTTGAAATTGCAACGTTGTGGCTTCCCCGTGCATGGTTTACATTTTTTTTAAATATATACATTACCGGTAATTTTACTTGGATTGCAATTTTTCGAAAACTGATAGCTAGGCTCGTGGGAGTTTTACTCTTGCATTGGTGATACATTTCTCCATTCGATAATTCAATAAAAACAGGCTGTCCCAAAATGAGGGTCAAAAAAACACTGTGTGTCGGCTGTCAGCCACCTATTCTACCAGTGGCAACTAATATTAATAAAAATTCCCAACTTTTATTTTTCCCAGTTGTTACCACCAATTTCTTTTGTGGTAACAGGTGGGAAAAAAAATCCCAGTAGTTACCACCGACTACTTTAGTGGTAAAAGATGGGAAAAAAATTCCCATCTGTTACCACTGGTGACAAATTGGTGGTAACAGGTGGGAATAACCCATTTAAAGAAAAAGGTGGTTATAAGCCTTTCCTTGAGCAACCCATTGGAATCGGCTTATATGGACGCCACGCCACTGGTATCTAGATCTAAGTACGTACAGAGATATATATATATACTGAGATTAGATTACTTCCCTATTGACTGTAGTCGATAAACTGGGTTCCTCAAACATTGTCCCACAAACCAGGGAAAGAGACTCTTGTCTTGTGACAAGACTAAAGTTTAGTGCAAGTGTAGTGCTTATTAAGCTGGACAGACTCTGAACAGAGTAACAGATGTTTACTGCAATTACCAATTTATTATCTTTATTATTCTTCTTAGATCTTATAAGATAAATGCAAAACTGCAAATAGGTACTAAAAATTAAACACATTATAAAAAATAAAAAACCTCCGACTTGTTCCACTAAAAGCTGAATATCTTGAAGACGAGTGCTCCGATTTTCACCAAACAAAGCTAAGAACACTCGGCATAAAATTATCTATGACACAAAAAAAACCGCACTCAAATCGGTCCATCAGTATGGGCGCTACGATGCCACAGCAGATAACAGAGATACACAGAGTCGCAGAGTCATAGACACGTTAAACTTATAACACCCCACTTTTTTGTCGGGGGTTAAAAATATAACCTAGGGTAACGCCCCGGCAGCAAAGAGGTTTCCCGCGTGTATGTAGGTACCTATCTGAATCTGACTGATCCAGCCTTCAATTTATTATTATTTTGATCAAATACATTCCTGTCACTCACCTATAGACTAGTCCACGACTATTCTGATGCGTTATACATATTTTCCTTATCTAAGTTTTACAGCTAGTGTTTATTTAGTATGAAATATAGGTAATGCAATGGCTGAACAAAACAGATGTTCATTCTTGAGTAACTACTACGGCTACCCGACTAATTTCGCTGGTTTCAATCGCTTATAGTATGCTTAAAAGTTGTACAAACAGTAAAGTTCTCTGAATAATATTTTAGCTTGGTTATTGTCCTTTATTTGTGTGGCGGATTTTTCAAAATAGATAACGTATCAAAAGAAAAGTGAATTTTACGTGAACCCTTCTCTTGATTTAGAAGCCGTTATAACATCCTTATTCTGTGACGCTTTGGCATTAATTTTAAACTAATTAGGAGGTAAATAAATATCTACACTTCAATTAAGTCAGCCAACTTTTCAATTATATCAATAGTTATTGAGAAATTGATACAATTCGATTGGACTTACCCAGTATAAACTTTTTTACTAAGTAGTCTTAATTATCGTGCTTAAATATCATGTTAATACGTTTTTTGTAACCTGTTGTACTTAACAAATACCTTATCTAACAAATAAATACCAAGTTACATCTAAGAGTAATAGTAAAGTTTGTCTATGTTATCGCACCTATATTAAATTAAATTTGATATCTTTATGGTTCTGATGAGATATCAAACATTAGGGAACAATTTTAACGTGCTCTGTTAATGTTAATAGCTGATTACAAATAGATGTAAATACAAGTTGTGGAAAGTTTACAAAAATTTAGGAACATTTTTGGATTTGTTTGGAAACTTCCAAATTTGAAAAATTACAGCAATAATTATTACAAATCCTGAATTATTATGAAAAGTTTTGTATTTTTTTGAAAATTTATCTTTGAGTCTGGAAGTAATTGAGAATGTTGAGCATTTGATACGCGTAATCTGCCATTAGTGTCTAACAAAGCATGGTATGATTGAGATTGACCCGTTAATATTTGTTTCAGGCAATTATGGCTGGTGAAGCGCCTGTCTTACAGCTGAATGATGGCCACAATATACCCGTCGTGGCTTTGGGCACTGGCAGAGGCACAGCAGCGGGGGTAAGAATCTGGAAAAATTCGGAGATAAAGGGGGGGGGGGGGGGGGGGGGCATTCGACATTTTCCTTCATAAATGGAAATTTAAACACGATAAAAAAAAAAGATTTTTTATTACAGTAAAAAAAACAAGATAAACAGTGAAATTCTCTAATTGTTGTGTTGACAAACAAAAAAACTTGCAGCAAATATTGGTAGTTTGTTTTTTTCCAGTAAGTCATAATGTGCCGAATATTCGGTATCTTTTGCCGTCTAGTCGCCGACTATAAATATGGCCGGATAGTCGGCTTTTCCAACTAGTCGGTACATTTCTATTGAATATAGATATAACGGTCTCCTCTTATGATATACCGGTAGATTCCGATTTGTTAAAGTGTCTTTGTGGTCTACTTGCAGCATAAACTATTTGATTAGATAAAGAAATCATATACCTACATACCCATATATACATGCCCTAGAAAAGCAAAACCCTTCCCAAGTAGGACACAAGCTGTATCAGAGCTCAGGGACAATCTTACACAAATCGTCCTAGTCCCAAAAAAAGCAAAGTTTGTACTATGGGTACTAGGCGACGATATACATAATATATAGATAAATTATAATACTTACATACATAGCGCTATAACGCTGAAACTGGCTGTATAATGGCCGTGGGCTCTTATACAGCTTGTGTGCTGCCTGGGTTCTACATACATTCCTGTACCTGTATCCTACTAGGGTAGGCAGAGATTACTGAATGCCAGACTCTACGGTCCTTACACACTTCTTCCGCTACATTTACATCTATGCATCCACACACGCTCGTCGCTTGCGAATCCTTCTAACGTAATCGGGTAAAACGTCAACAGAAATAATATAATGTTCACAGACTCCGATAGACGAGGTTCGCCAAGCCGTCTTCTGGGCTATAGAGGCGGGCTACCGTCACATCGACACTGCTGCCATCTATCAGGACGAACCGCAAGTCGGGCAGGGCATCGCTGACGCCATCACCAAGGGCTTGGTCAAGAGAGAGGACCTATTCGTCACCACTAAGGTAAGAAGTGCAGAATCTGTCATCTATACTATTATAAAGTTGTTCGTACGTAAACACTAACACTTATTTCAAGAAGTTCAGGCAATATCCTCACGCTGTTGGACAACAATATATGTATAAACTATACAAACCTCGTGGCAAAATAGTATCAAAGAACTGCTATATTATGCGTATTGACATCTATACTATTATAAAGTTGTAAAAATGAATGTTTGTATGTGTCATTGTGGCTTCATCACGCTAAATCGGCTAAATGGATTTCATGTATTTTTGGTACACGGGTAGCTGGGTATATCTAGATGGTTATAGGATACTTTTTACCCGACTATGCCAAAGAAACAAAGAGGAGTTATGACTTTTTCTCCTCCGCGAACGAAGCAGGCGCCTTCTAGTTTTTAATAAATTCCCTGACATTTTAAAAACCAATGACTGAACAAAAATTTAAACGAAATGTAAAATCATGGCTTTTGGACAAGTGTTTTTATAGTTTAAAAGAGTACATGGAAACGAATTAATTTAATTGCGACATTGCTAACTTTCTTGTAAGATTTGAAAAATATTGACATTTATAAACATATTTATATTATTTTAAATTAAATTTCTGCAATGTATTTTATTTGAAAAATTTTAGCGGGTACGCCTGTAAAGGTAGGCTTCAGAATGACTATTTGTATGTGCTACTTTATTTGCAAATGTAATATTATGTAACTGAATTCCATACGCAATAAATTCATTCATTCATTCAAGTAGTAAAAATGAAATGTCGTATAAATGGAAAAAACGAAACAATTTGTGTCCGTCTGTCTGTCTGTTTGTCAAGACCCTTTATCTCGGGAACGCGTCGAAATTAAAACTATATACTCAGGTCTAACCGGTATATTACGTTCCTTTAAGCTGTGAAAAAATCAAACTTCTAAGTTTACGTAAAGAAAAATAACAAACGGCCGTTTATGCCCCCAAAGAATGTATATTTTGGCACTTTTTGAAATTGATAGGGTACTTCCAGTTGTTCTTGAAACTTGAAATTTGGTATGAAGAAAGTTCGTATAGCACAATCAATAAAACAAATCTGGAATACGATTTTTTTTATATGTCTATCTGTCTATCATTTTATCATTAAACAATATAAAATGATCGAGCACCGCGTACATTTTGGTTAGGAGTAGGACTCTGCTAACACTAGATTTTCATAGATGCGGCCATTTGTAGCGTATATTTTGTACGAAACCCTCGGTGCGCGAATCTGACTCGCACTTGGCCGGTTTTTTATAATAAGTTACCAGGTGATGCTTTAAAATTACCTTTTCCAGCTCTCAGAGCGCACTTACAAAAGTCTCTAATGGCAATGGCATATTCGTATTATAGGGAAACCAATTAACTTTTACCAAAAAAGAAACCAATTAACTTTTACCGGGACACGGTTCGTATAAAAAGGCATATCAAACGTAAGTAAGTTGTTTAAAAAAAACATATTTTGCTTTTTCTTCCATTACATTTTTACTTTTATAAGTTTTGAAACTTTTGATATGATTTCTTGGAAAATTACGCATTGAGTTTATATCTAGTTAAAAACATATATTTAAGATAGTAGACTAAGTACTAATATTGTAATAGATAAGAGTTATAAAAAAATACTGACTGTTGAGTTTGTTTTGGCTTTCTTCTGAACAGTGGTCTCCCCTTGGAAAATGCCGCAGGCCGTAGAGTCAGACTTGTAAAAGTGCTCTTGCAGCCTACTTACAAAATATATAGTAGATTGTTTGACAAGGGGCTAAAATAAGCCATTATGACACGAAGTTATTGAATATATCTACTATACTAGACAGATATATTTATATACTAGATATAAATATATCTGAGTGTCATAATGGCTTTTAGCCACGTGTTAAACACTCTGCTTCTCACTTCGACTGCGAGAAAATAAAAAGACTTAACATTAAAATTTTATATTTCATGATAAATTTGAAGTACAGTTTGAGCAATTCGATCAGAAAGAAAATTTGGTCAATCAAAAGATATGATAACCCGCATGTCATTCTCGCACTCACATACGTGTCAGAAGGTGACGGCAGCTATGGCACTTATTTATCGCGTGACAAACGCAACCATCATAAGTCCGCTGATCAGATTGGTTTGTTTGTTTTTAATTATTCGTAAGTAGTATGTTGCTCGACGCAAGTTTTTTTTCAGTTTCATAGACATTGGTATGGGGTTACATGGCTTTCTTTTAAACCCTAGGGGCTAAATGTACTATTTTCGTCTCGCCTCGCGAAGCTAATATGACGTGTTTTTTGAGTAGGAGAAGTGAAAAAGATATATTTTTCATTATATCCTAAATATATTTTTTTCTTATTTCAGTTGTGGAACGACAAACACGCCGAAGGCGAGGTGGTACCAGCACTGAGGGAGTCGTTGGAAAGGCTCGGTTTGGATTATGTAGACCTCTACCTGATTCACTTCCCGGTATCTACTAATGTAAGTTACCAAATAATATTAGTAATTCAATAATAATGAGACAATCCTCGTGTTTACAGTGAGATTTCGTTGAAAAATATGGCATAAATAAGAACGATTTACAAAATAGCGAAAATTTGAGGCAACAGTGTAAAAAAATGTATAAGATAGATAAACAGATTCTTTATTGCACAAAAAAGTACAACAAATAGTACCTACAGCAAGAAATTGTACTTAAGAAACGTGCACAACATGTTTAAATTCAAAGTTACCAGCGGACCTCGCACTAGGCTAAACCAGTATCGTGGGAGCCAATTCAATAAGGGTTTTCTAAAATAGACATATCACCCGTTGGCGCCACCATGACGTCCAACTGACAAGGAGTGTCAACATTCACTATACACAGCACACGATTTTGATACTTCTTATCAATAAGACCTTACGTCACGGTGGCGCAAACTGGCGATATAACCATTTTAGAAAACCCTCATTAAATGTCATGGCGTAATAGAACACAACATGTTAGGAAACATAATAATTAGGTACTGTGCCGAGTGGCGCAACTTTTTAATCACTTAGATCACTGTTCTGGTTCTTTTAGCAAGATTGAAAATGTGGGGTTTAATGCTAAGATTTTCATCAATAATAAACGGTGCGTTGAAAAAAATAATATTCAGTAAATGCGTGTGTTTTTCCACCGCCTGATTAAATATATCCATAAACTTCTCAAGAGCTGCATTGGCGTCAACTGCATTAATTAAAGGATATATTGCAGTTGTGAAAAAATATTTACACAACTGGGTTAAAGTCAAAGTCAAAGTTCTTTATTCTTCAGTTTAGGCATAATTACATTACAATGCACTTATGAATGTCAAAAAGAAAGCAGTAGTTTTGCAAAACACACATTATTCATAAAATAAAATTTTACAGTAGGACCTCTTTTTTCGATTCGATAACTCGTGCAGGACGATAATCACTGCCAGAGATCCCAGTGTTTTCATATAACATGGCTCCAACTTATGACTTCGCATTGAAAACTACTGTCGGTAATCGGATAAATTTGGTTAACATATTCAGTGCTACTCAAATTTGAGGCCACTATATTTATACAAAAATAACTAATCAGAATTTAGGATATATTTTCTGTTTTTTAGAAATATAAGGACAAAATCCGTATCTGATGCTTTTTCCTTACCAAAAGTAGGAATGGGCTTTTAAACCGATATTATAACTGTAAACCAATTCCAGGCCGACGGGACGCCATCAGATATAGACTACGTGGAGACCTGGAAAGGAATGGAGGCGGCCAAGAAGCTAGGTCTCGCCAGGTCCATAGGAGTGTCAAATTTCAACATCACTCAGATGGACAGGCTGTTCGATAACAGCCAGATAAAACCCGCTGTCAACCAGATCGAGGTGAGATAGTGTTACAGAATGGAAAATACTATAAGTAAGAGACCAACATTGAAAGCATATTTAATTGTACTCTTTCTTGTCGATATTCAAACATTGCAAAAATCACTTTAGGTTGCTTTGGATATTTTAGTAGGTCACGGTTAAGGCCCAAAGCAACTCAAAGTGATTTCTCTCTCCCTGGTCTATACTGTAAGTTGTATGTTCTGAGCTAATACATACATCATATATCATGGTTGTTATGAACATGTTCAATTTAGTATTGAAAAACTGGTCGTTACCTATAGTTTTTGAACACATTAAAGAGGATTGACTATTAGGCTATACTTAGATGGTTGACAGTCCGCAACTGCGCGTTTGGTAGAAATTTGCTGATTCGCGCAACTGAACTGTCGAATAAATAGTCGTTGGTAGTATTGCTGGACCAATGCGACCTTCAAGCCTTCAAGAAAAGAGCATAATCCCATCTAAAAGGCCGGCAACGCACTTGTGCCTCCTCTGGTGTTGCAGGTGTCTATGGGCGACGGTGATCGCTTACCATCAGATCCGTCTGCTCGTTTGCCCTCTATAAAAAACTTTGTGTTTCATAAGAAATCTATAATTCCAGGTGAATCCATCTCTAACCCAAGAGTCTCTGGTGTCCCATTGCCAGAAACTCGGCGTCGCTGTAATGGCGTACAGCCCATTCGGGTTCCTGGTCACCAGAAAGACCAGCGATTCTCCACCACCCCGCATTGATGACCCCACCCTGGTGGCTATTGGGGAGAAGTATGGGAAGAGTACTAGCCAAGTCGTCCTTCGGTACTTGGTAAGTTTATGTTCGCTTGGTACCCATGTACCTTGCCTTGCTTAGTTTTGGACCAGGGGCCCGCATCATAAACGCTTGTGACTTGTATTACTAGCGGAAATTTCTTTCCTACAATATTGTATATCAAAAAGAGTTGTATTAAGTACAAGTTATAGCTAGTTTCCACGTGAGTTGAGATCACGCACTACCACCATGGGACTAGTTCGATTTGTGTAAAATTGTCCCGTAATATTTATTTTATTATTTTTATTTTATTTACACAATAATGTCATGTAATGACAGCGGGATTTTGAAATTAGTGATCTCATATTGTACCGATAGTACGTTCAACAGTAAAAAATTGTAAGATAAAAAAGTTCCTTTTAACTATTTTGTTAAGAATTAAGTATAAACAACAATTCATCGACTTCAAACAAAACAGAAAATTTGACTGATTTAATTTAAATAAATTGTTTATTTCAATAAATAAAGGTCAGTTAAGTATGTGTAGGTATATGAAAATTATATTAATTGTAGAAACCAAAGAATAAAAGAAAGATACCGGATTTAATCGAAAACCATAACCGTGTAATCAATCTTAACGAATCAGATGAAGATATGCCAAATGACGATGGTTTATAATTATACTTTTTAACTTTTTACTGTTTTTAATACTTTATAATAGTAGATTGTTTGACAAGGGGCTAAAATAAGCCATTATGACACGAAGTGATTATTTGGACGAGCTCACGAAGTGAGCGAGGTCAAATATGTCTGAGTGTCATAATGGCTTTTAGCCACGTGTTAAACACTCTGCTTTTCACTTCGACTCCGAGAAAATAAAAAAAGACTTAACATTAAAATTGTATATTTCATGAAAAATAAAAAGTACAGTTTGAGCAATTCTTTATAGTTAAATTGACAGCTTATATATTTTTTAAAACTAATAATGGCCATAGAGAGATAGATTTTTATTTTTTAATGTAAAGGGCTGCAATACGATCAGAAATTTTGGCCAATCTGATGAGGTTTGTTTGTTTTTAATTATTCGTAAGTAGTATGTAGCTGGCAGCAAGTTTTTTTTTTCAGTTTCATAGAAATTTGTATGGGATTATATGGCTTTCTTTAAAACTAGGGGCTAAATGTACTATTTTAGTCTCGCTTCGCGAATCTAATATGACTTACTTTTTGAGCTGGAGAAGTGAAAAATATAATTAATCTATGTGTTGCTGATGGGGTTAGAGTACAAATCTTCATATCTTTTATTTCAGCTGGACAGAGGTCTTATCATCATCCCGAAATCTACGAACCAGAAGCGCCTGGCCCAAAACTTAGACCTGTTCGACTTCAAGCTTACAGACGAGGAGATCGCCGCCATCGGCAAGTTTAATAAGAACGTGCGGGTCATTGAACCCGCCACTTGGAAGGATTATCCCAATTACCCATTTGAAAGGAATTAGTTTTAGGATTCTGTTTTTGTAACATGACATCAACTCAGTGGCGTGACGCCTTAATAAGCATACCTACAGGCATTACTTAAGTACCTACCTACCCTCAAATGTCGATGCTCCTTAACAGGGCCTAACATGTCAACTACAAAAATATCGAATGAAGCGCACTCATAAATAGATATCTTAGTATATAATCTATACTGATAACATTAAAGTCCACGCTAATTATGAATGCGTCCATAACATTGTCATTATTGCAGCTAACTATACAATAAATCGAGGAACAGGGTAGTGTCCTGGGTAAAAAATAATAATATTGTAATGAGTCCGTCTGTTAGATTATCAAAAAATATTGGACACGTATTTTGCTTTTGTCAATCAAACAAAAAATTACAAAGATTGAGAGCGCGTTCAAGTTTGGGAATGGGGGCGCATGACGTTACACCGTGTGAAAAACGGACATAATCTTAATTTCAGAAGATGCATGCTAAGTTATACATTAAGCATGTTGATATAGTTATCTTCCCTAGTTATTATGATATTTCAATTCACTTATCTAAAACCATATGACCGCCACTGCTAGCTACTCGTATTAAACATCAGATTATACGCTAGATGTTATATGTTATGTAACATGGGAAAAGTTTGCCAGATTTTTTTCTTCTAGAAATGTAATCGATGTATGAAATTGCAAAAGAAGTGGAAAATAAATTTAAGTATTTCAATAATCACTGCTGTTATTTGTACCTGGGCGGATCAACTATTTCTTGTATCGAATCAACTTTTTGTGTTTAAAAATAAAAATTTATATTTGTAAAAAAATATTACGATTATTGATAAAAACATCCCTCTTGCTTGCAATTATAATGAGAGCATCTAAGGATTGTATATTTAAACGAATTATAACCGTATGTTCGAAAACTGAGTGTTGTGAAACGTCTACTGGGTAACGGATAAGAGATAGGTATGTAATTTAAAAGTAGCACGCTTTAATACTGAAAATACTCACAAATTAACTTCTAGAAAATAGCAAAACAAAAAAAACAGTCTCATTTTCATATTATTACGGCACATTGTGTCTCCTGAGTCACGCGTTTGATTTAGCCGGGATATTTTTTTATAAAATATATTATTAAAGCACTGGCACTTCAGAAAATTGTCACTAAATTATAATTTAGACAACATATACATATATACATTTTGTAAGATTTTTATAAGTCTATAAACTGTTCCCATATGTGGGGACCAAATTGTAACCCAAGAGACAAATTGTGAGCAAAGAGACTAAAAGAAAAAAACTTATCGTACAAAAGGCGTAATTAATTCCTCAGGGCATTCTCTTCCAGTCAACCTTGAGGCAAAGCAGATAAATTGTGGTCTGTGCAACTAATTTACAGACATAATTTAGGAAGATGAATACTTAGATACATACATATTCATATAATATATACTTATATACATTAATAAATTCAGATGCAACTATCTAATCAGAAAAGCTAAGAGTTTGCAGTTCTGCTAACAAAGAGTTCGTGCAAAGATTTTTTGAAAGCGCACGGGGGCTCTTGGGGCTTTCTAAATGTTGAGAGGAAGTCGGTTCCAAAGTCGGGCCACTTGAATGGTATAGGAGTAGGACATAAAATCTCATCGGTGACGAGGGATGGAAAGAGATAGATTGCCGGAAGAGCGATTGACGGTCACGAGTTACACCGTAATAGTGAAAGAAGTTTTTGAGGTACTCGGGTGATTTAAGATCATTGAGAATAGTGAAAAGAGAGCAGAGCATTCGAATTTCACGTCTTTGACGGATAGGAAACCAGCCAAGCTGGGAGCGGTAAGCAGACACATGATCATACTTACGAAAACAGAAGATGAATCGAATGCAGTTGTTGAGGAGTCTCTTCAGTTTATTTAGAAGCTCTTCATTTAAGTCCGAATAGCACACATCACCGTAGTCAATTATAGGTAAAATTAAGGTGTGGACTAGGACGATCTTGGTTTTAATTGGTAAGAAGTGCTTCAGCTCATTAAGGGTATGTAGCGAACCCATGACCTTTCTGCTAATTTCGGCAACCTCTGTCCTCCAACTTAGAGTGCAATCCAGATTATGAATACCCTTTATGAATCCTTTACGCTGGTACTGAAAGGTATAGGTGTACCTTTGAAACTCAACGGCGTAAGAGAGTCCATGTCAATTCTAGATAGCTGGCGAGAGCTACCAATGACAATGGCCTGACACTTAGATGGATTAACGTACAGGCCGAAATTCTCGGACCATTGTTGAATGTGCCGGAGATTTAAGTTTAACTTGTCAATGGCAGCCTCAAGGTCAGTCACTTTACATTCGTCGTAGAGTTGTAAGTCGTCAGCGTACAGGTGGTACGAAGAGCGGAAGTCGGGGGTGATGAAATTAATAAAGATTGAAAAAAGGAGTGGAGAGAGTATTCCTCCTTGAGGCACGCCAGTGGCAAGATCACACCAGTCAGATAAGGACCGGTCAACCCTGACCGCCTGCTGGCAACCCCAAAGATATGCAGACAACCAACTGAGCGCCGAAGACGACACATTGAGATGTTCAAGCAGGGCAAGAAGAACATCATGATCAACAGTATTAAATGCTTTGGAGAAGTTAATCAGAATGAGTATTGTGACCAATTGATCCTTCATGCCCCGCCTGACATCTTCAGTCACCTCGAGGAGGACAGTGCAGGTGCTGTGACTGGGTCGTAAATCGGACTGAAAGAGGCTCAATAGCTGCTGAGAGTAAATTTGTCACGAGAGTTTTTATGAGCTACCGCTTCAGCGATTTTCGACAGGAAAGGGAGAATAGATATAGGCCTGAGCGAGACGTGATTACCGATTTTCGGAAGGGGAATAACAAAGGCTTTATAGGCGCCACACAGTGAAGGGAATCGACCATAGCACAGTGAGGAATTAATAATATCAGTTATTACAGGAAGCACACAATCAAGGACAGATAGCACCATGTAACGACTGATATCATCACATCCAACGGCTTTAGATTTTATAGCTTTAATGATTGTTTTGACTTCAGATTGTGTAGTGGGTGAGAAAGAAAAGGTATCAGTAACAAGATGCGTAAGAGACGAGATAGCGGAAAGAGTAACGGACATAACATTAACGTCAACGGAAGAAGCAGAAGATATATGTCTGTTTAGATCATCAAGAGAAAAGGAAATACCATCGATAGGTTTGGTAGGTTTACCAGAGCCAAATGACTTTAGAAATTTCCAGACATCCGCCATAGAAGAGGCCACATTATGATGAATAAACCGCCGCTTCGCTGTACGTACCATCTGATTGCATCGATTACGGGCTGTCTTAAAAAAGCTCCAGTTCTCGTCAGTACGGTCACACTTAAAAAATCTAAAGGCACGGTCTCTTCGCATGGCCATGAGAACACCCTCAGTAATCCAGGAAGCTGATGGGCGTCTGACTCTAATAGTGCGTAATGGAGCATGCTTATCCAAAAGTCGGAACAATTCAACGTTAAAGGACGTTACTTTGGCCTCAGTAGATGGAGCAGCGAACACAGGAGACCAGTGAACAGGTTTAACAGAGCCAAGTGACTTTAGAAATTTCCAGACATCCGCCATAGAAGAAGAGGCCACATTATGATGAATAAACCGCCGCTTCGCTGTACGTACCATCTGATTGCATCGATTACGGGCTGTCTTAAAAAAGCTCCAGTTCTCGTCAGTACGGTCACACTTAAAAAATCTAAAGGCACGGTCTCTTCGCATGGCCATGAGAACACCCTCAGTAATCCAGGAAGCTGATGGGCGTCTGACTCTAATAGTGCGTAATGGAGCATGCTTATCCAAAAGTCGGAACAATTCAACGTTAAAGGACGTTACTTTGGCCTCAGTAGATGGAGCAGCGAACACAGGAGACCAGTGAACAGGTTTAACAGAGCCAAGTGACTTTAGAAATTTCCAGACATCCGCCATAGAAGAAGAGGCCACATTATGATGAATAAACCGCCGCTTCGCTGTACGTACCATCTGATTGCATCGATTACGGGCGGTCTTAAAAAAGCTCCAGTTCTCGTCAGTACGGTCACACTTAAAAAATCTAAAGGCA
The DNA here is from genome assembly GCA_905404275.2 of Hedya salicella. Lineage (NCBI taxonomy): Eukaryota > Metazoa > Arthropoda > Insecta > Lepidoptera > Tortricidae > Hedya > Hedya salicella. Next base: position 15,963,711 of record FR990114.1, read on the forward strand.
CGGTCTCTTCGCATGGCCTTGCGAACACCCTCAGTAATCCAGGAAGCTGATGGGCGTCTGACTCTAATAGTGCGTAATGGAGCATGCTTATCCAAAAGTCGGAACAATTCAACGTTAAAGGACGTTACTTTGGCCTCAGTAGATGGAGCAGCGAACACAGGAGACCAGTGAACAGGTTTAACAGAGCCAAGTGACTTTAGAAATTTCCAGACATCCGCCATAGAAGAAGAGGCCACATTATGATGAATAAACCGCCGCTTCGCTGTACGTACCATCTGATTGCATCGATTACGGGCTGTCTTAAAAAAGCTCCAGTTCTCGTCAGTACGGTCACACTTAAAAAATCTAAAGGCACGGTCTCTTCGCATGGCCATGAGAACACCCTCAGTAATCCAGGAAGCTGATGGGCGTCTGACTCTAATAGTGCGTAATGGAGCATGCTTATCCAAAAGTCGGAACAATTCAACGTTAAAGGACGTTACTTTGGCCTCAGTAGATGGAGCAGCGAACACAGGAGACCAGTGAACAGGTTTAACAGAGCGAAGTGACTTTAGAAATTTCCAGACATCCGCCATAGAAGAAGAGGCCACATTATGATGAATAAACCGCCGCTTCGCTGTACGTACCATCTGATTGCATCGATTACGGGCTGTCTTAAAAAAGCTCCAGTTCTCGTCAGTACGGTCACACTTAAAAAATCTAAAGGCACGGTCTCTTCGCATGGCCTTGCGAACACCCTCAGTAATCCAGGAAGCTGATGGGCGTCTGACTCTAATAGTGCGTAATGGAGCATGCTTATCCAAAAGTCGGAACAATTCAACGTTAAAGGACGTTACTTTGGCCTCAGTAGATGGAGCAGCGAACACAGGAGACCAGTGAACAGGTTTAACAGAGCCAAGTGACTTTAGAAATTTCCAGACATCCGCCATAGAAGAAGAGGCCACATTATGATGAATAAACCGCCGCTTCGCTGTACGTACCATCTGATTGCATCGATTACGGGCTGTCTTAAAAAATCTACAGTTCTCGTCAGTACTGTCACGCTTAAAAAATCTAAAGGCACGGTCTCTTCGCATGGCCATGCGAACAACCTCAGTAATCCAGGGAGCTGGTGGGCGTCTGACCCTAATAGTGCGTAATGGAGCATGCTTATCAAAAAGTCGTAACTATTCAGTGTTAAAGGAGGTTACTTTGGCCTCAGTAGATGGAGTAGCGAACACAAGAGACCAGTCAACAGCTTTAGCGTCACTTAAGAGAGCTTCAAAAACAACCCTGGCAAAGCTACGCTAAAAACTTTAAAAGGTCTCTGGGGTCACAATAATTGTCCTTTGGGGTCACGATTTTCGTGACTCTGGAGAATGTGAGCCAAGTGACATTTAATGGGTTTTGAGTTCTTTTTGTTGCAAAATTACTAAAATTATGCGAAAAACCTTGTATCTTAGGCATTTTAGACCTTAAAGTAAGCAGATAAAGTATTAATATACTTTAAAAAATCATTAAATTACCGAAATTCGCATGTGACCCAGCCGACACACAATAAATACACGTTGTCACTTCTCGAGTCGCGGACGAAATAACCGAGCCAATTCAAACATGCTGCAATGGCGGGCGCCATCATACGATTTACAGATCTTGTTCCTATTGGATAAGGCATCGCTAGGCTGTCTCCCTAACACTTAGCCGTATTCCGTAACTTAAAATAATAATTTCTATACCGTAAATTGACAAGAGCGCGCACATGTATCTAATTCGTTTTAAATCTAAGATGTGTTTTTCTGATTGATAAATACAATAAAATGTAACACGTCAAGGAAAAAAATCACAATATGGATTAACAGTAGATTAGTATGCCTCGGGGACAGTACGATTTAGTATGGCAGGCAAATTTGTTCCCCTGGGTCACGGTTTTTTTGAAATGTTAAAATATTAATTTAATTTTAATAAACAATAGCAAATAATCATTTAGTGGTCTGATATTTTAATCATGTACTTAAAATCGTTAACGAAAAAATATATTTGCTTTTAATTTTATTTAAGTGCACAGGACACGATTTTACAGAAAATAGTTGATCCGCCCACCTTTATATTTCGAAACTCAGATGTATTCTCAGTAGGATTCGTGGAAAAAATATCTCCCTAACTTGGTTATTGTTTTTGCTGTTTCGAGTTATCAGTTAGCATCTATGATTTTATTTGGTCTTGGCCAAACTCAGTCGCAGGTGCACTCTGCCCTGCGCAGCAAAAAGTATCTGCCGGCCGCATAATGCGTTGGGGAGACCGAGGGGAGTTATGACAAAGGAGAGTTGGGATATCGTCGATTCTAACACGCTTTTATTAGGTCGACCTGTATGTAACTATGTAATGGAATCTAAGGTAACTAATTTTACCATCTTCCAAGGATCGTAGCGTTATGAAAATTGGTAGCTGTATGTAGTACTGATGACAATACAATAATATGGTACTGTCGAACTGATCTGATCATGGAGCCGGTAGATATGAACTGGAACTTCATGATGGACCATCGTATCATAGCTAGGTTTGGATTTGTTAGAAAAGTCTTGTAAAACGTGTTTTTCTAGTATTTTTAAAACTATTAATTTATTTTAAAATCTATTAACTGATAGCGAGCTCGCAATATCGCGCGTTTGTTAGTTCAGTTTCCGAGCTAACAAAAGCGCACTGTTGCGAGTCCGGTAACAGTTAATAGGTTCCAAAAATTCGACGATGTCACAACTCCCCTCTGTCACAACTCACCTCGGCCTCCCCTAATACACAAACGTTCACTTTTTGAGCTCCTGCAATGGTTGCTAGTTGTAAAAAGTGCTCACTCGTTCGTAGTTACGCGCCACTTTAAACAAGACCAAAAGAGAGTCTTTTTTACTTCGGTATACAGCGCTATAATACTATCAACCTATTTTGAAAATCTGTGGTCTGAGTAGTATACCAGTTAGACATACAGCCTACCTGCGTGATGGTGAGCGAGGTGAAGAGTACTGCATTGGAAGAGGTCAAAATATAATATTTTTACGATTCACAATGTGCAAAAAATCGAATGACTTGTGTGGGCGTGGCGTCTGAAAAATTACAAATTACAAGGGAAGCCTCATTCGCTCATATTTTAAGAAAAAGACGGTTAAGTATAAGCCTTTCCTTGGTAACCCGGTGGGAATGGCCTTATATGGACACCACGCCACTGGTGGGCACTATACCTATTTATATTTTTGGTGACGCAATTCAAGAATAGTTTGCTGTGCCCGGGCTTGCCTGGTTTTAGGGTTCCGTACCAAAAAGGTACAAAAGGAAACCCTTATGGTGCGACTCTGTCTGTCTGTCTGTCTGTCCGTCTGTCTGTCTGTCCGACTATTTAAGCGCCATATCTCAAAAACTACTTATGCTATTTGAAATTTGTAATATTTATAAACACGGTCAGCCCACATGTATTGCACAGGAAATATTTAAAAATCTATTTTTATTTTCTAAAAAAACGACGAATATGAGGGGGGGTAAAAATTGAAAGTCTAGCTACTGGGTCAAATGGGATATCATATGAAAGGGCTTTGCCTGCACATTTTTGAACAATTTTTTAATTTTTTTTTATTGGGATTTGTTTTCGTTCCATTAAGGAAAACGTGAAAAAAAACACCATTCGAAAATTTAGAAAATTTCACAATTTGTATTAATAATCATAAATATTGCACGATAATTATAGCCACGTCTCTAACTAGCGATTTTTTTTTTAATTTGCAAAAACCTATTTGAACAACCCGGTTGCGTTAAGTTTGCACTTGATTTGTATGCAATGCTATAGGTGCGAACTTAACTCAACCGGTACCGGGTAATAAAGTTAGGGTAAGTAAAAATTTGTACGGAACCTTCGGCGCGCGAGTCCGACTCGCACTTGGCCGGTTTTTTTACAAGCTTTTATTTAACTTGCACTGTTTGTATGTCTATACGAGTTAAATTTGACGCACTTGCTGGTTTCTGATTGAGCTAATATTTCATGAAGTGACAATGCAATATTATGATACCATCGAGCTGATCTGATGATGGAGCCGCATGGTGATCATGGGATAAAATAACGCTGTCCTACCGAGTTTACTCTTATTAGAATTGTCTCGATGTACCTATATAACTAGTTGATTGATGATTGAACGTTCATCAATCAACTAAATAAAAGTGCAGTCGGAAATAGAAAGTTGTCACGAAAATACGTAGGTAAGGTAACCACTTTTTCGCGACTATAAGAACCAACTATGTCGGCTGAAGATATCCGGTAACTAAAACTAACTAACATTAAGTCGGTTATAAAACATTGTCGTATGTAAGTATATATGATCTGATTAGGTTTTTATGGGTTTCCCTAATCCTTGCAGCAAATGTTGGATCATATTGTATTTCTCCCAGCAAACATTCACTCTCATGTAACTGACATTTCGAAAGTGCTTGTAACTAGGCCTACTTGAATAAAGAATATTTTGATTTGATTTGATTTGATTTGATATAGTTAAAATGACTTTGCTACCGTTTATCTTCAACGTAACAATGTGATGGCTGCGTAATGGTGTGTATAAAGATAAATACATAATTTTCAATCGCCACACGTGTCATTTCAGACGATTATTTTGTGATCACAATTATCTTGACGCGATGCACTGATAGGTACATATAAAAAGCAACGTTGGATACATTCAGTGTTCTTCGTTTGTAAAACAAGCAAACATGTTCAAGAGTTTCTTGGTGCTGTTTGTCGCTGTGCTCCTCATCGGCAGTGTAAGTTATTCTTTATTCATCAGTACAATGATAAAATTGTAAAATTGCAATGTCTGTACCAAAGACTTTGAATCGCGCCTTACGTTTTTTTGTATGTTTCTATGTGTCATCGGATTTTTAGTACCTACATGGGTAGCTGGGTCCGTAGATGGTTAAGGGATACTATTGACCCGACTACACTGAAGAAAAAAGACGGTTATGTATTTTTTTCTCAGCCGCTGACGAAATTGCTTACCTTCAAGTTCTCTCGCAATTAACGTCACACCGTCGCGCGTCGCATCCAATAGATTCGAGCGACCTTCATTTATTATTGGTCACGCTTCGGCCACGGCTTGCCAGCATCACCTTTCTGACCTTACCTACTGAGCCATCAATCAAATCATCTCTGTCGTGGTCTATATGCCTACTTGTAATAAAAGAAGGCGCAACTTTATCAGGGCAGGAGAAAAAATCATAACCTTCTTTTTTTCTTCAGCGTGGTCGGCTAAAAATGATCCGATTACCACTATAACCATTTGTGGATGACTAGCCACCCATTGTACAGTACCAAAGATGGTTGAAATTCATTCGGTCGTTTTGCCGTGATGAAGCGGCAAAGACACATGCATGCATACAAAAAATTAAAAAAAAACGATTTTGTTAAATAGTCTGTGTCACTTAGCATCTATAGATATAGATGTGTTTTTCTTAAAGCTTGGAAGTCTATACACTATATAGATTATAGATTTATTGTTATTTCTGTCGCTAATTATACGTAAAATACCTAACAATTTTATATTTTCACCAGAGCCTTGCAGCCCCGCCGCAATCATCAGGTGCGTCTAATATTTTTCTACTAAGTACTTTAATATTTTATAATTTATAACGTCTACGTATAACATCTCAAATTGAGAGAATTAGGGTATTGATTGGACCTTGTTAATTCAGAGTATTAACAAGGTCCAATCTAAATTTTTGGAATTAAAAAGCTGAGATTTTGCATAGAGGTGCCCGTTACAACTTAGAATAAGGTCATATAATTTTGGGAATTCCTACGAAATCTAGAATATTCACCTGAATTTTGTATTATTTTAGGTGGTGGAACTGGGGCGTCAGGGGGTAAGTGTAAAATTATATTTGATCTCTAGCGTTTTCAAAAGTAAGTATGTTAGTGACACTTATGCCACACTTCTTAAGACAACTAAATATACGATATCTTTATAACTAGTTGCAATAAAAAAAATGGGTACCTTGGTAGTGAACTAACAAAATCTCTCGATTTAATTTTACTTGGAAATTTGAAATGTTGTCAATTCTAGTTGTTAATTTGATTGTATGTAGAGTAATCGTGACTGTATGTAACGTTCTGTGATAATGCCAGCGTCAAATCACTATCTGTTAGGGACAATCTTACACAAATCGACCTAGTCCCAAACTAAGCAAAGCTTGTACTATGAGTACTAGGCGAGGATGTACAGTATAATATATCGATAAATTATAATCTATATACATAAAACTCTTGCGTTACTGACCTATTGACAGCCAACGCATAGTCTAAACCGCTAAAGATAATTGGCTAACTTTTTAAAGTACAACGTGCTCGATCCACACGGTACAAACGACTCACAGAGGGTTGCCACAATTACGCCATATTGAAGTGACAACCAGTGTTGCTATATAAATAACGAAAATTTACCTAGAATCGGCAATATTCAACACAACTTAATACGGCAAAACAAGTTTTTACGAAAACCTTAAATTCACTGTATTTTTTTTACTATGGTATCTGAAGCTATGTAAACTAATTACAGGCCTGCATATACCTTAAGATATTCTAAGTTCAAAGTTTCAGAGCAAACTAGCTAGTCGTTTTAAAATGAGAGCGTTTGTATGGAAAACCGAGCTTGCTGGGGACTAAGGCGGACGAAGTCGCGGGCAGAAGCTTTTAAATAAAATATCGTCTTTTCTTTGATCTCAGCAGGACAAGCTGGTGGCAGCGTCGGTGGTAGCTTCGGCGGCGGCGTCGTTGGAGGCGACACAGGCGCCGGTTTGAATAATCGTGGTCAAGGTAGGTAAGCATATGCTCAGGTAGCACACAAGCTGTATAAAGAGCTTATACAGCCGTTTGAGCATTATAAAGGCTGTATAAGTTGTGATGCAGCTTTGTGTGCTACTTGGGCGGTAAGATATCATTGAGCAAAGCTAGTAGGTATCAAGGTGTAATTTATGCTCTCATTTGTAATTCAACTAAAATCTGCCGTTTACTGGCGTACGGGTATTTGCTGTAATTACTGCATATTGGTTTCAACCAATTGGTTGAACCATATTGGTTGAAGTATGGTATTTAGGTATATTATCAACAAATCTTTCCTAATTTCACTGGTTACATTAAATCTCATTAATATTTTCACAGACCAATGTTTAAGGAACTAAATAATCAAAATTAGTTCTGTCAGATTTTAGAATTAAGTTACAAATTGGAGTATATACCATTTAATCATTGGAGATGTTATACACGTGATACACGCATTCCCTGGTGATAATGGCCACTATATGTAATTATATATACCTAATGAGCAGACATCGGATATTGAAAGCGAAATGTAGGGATTTCCTATATTCATAAACTTACTTATCGATACGCCGCTCCAAACTTTTTGTCAAAATATAATTTTATTGAGAGCATCGAGATCAAACAAAATATAACTTAATTCTTTTCTTCTTTACTTCAAAAGAAGTTTTGAGACTTCACTTATATGTTCTATGTTTTGTGTGACCTAGCTTGGTCGTGCTCTCCAAAATAATTTTTACAAAAAAATACAAACTTACAAACAAAGCTGGGAGCGATTACTAGTATAGAAGAAGAACAACGACAAGTGAGTTGATGTCTGTATATTAGCAACGACCGTGTCAGATTTTATGATATTGTCATTGTGTGTGATTTATGCGTTTAAGGTTGTTTTATTGCGTCCGTGTGTAGAAATAGGAATATTTCCGTAGTGTGCTCTACGTGTTTATCTCGCCTCCCGCTAAAAGTAGATGAAAAAATTTTCTGTCAAAAATTTCATTTTTGTGACAAGCTTTTATCGCTGACTGTACTTTTCCTTGAACATCCATCAACTACTCACCGAGACGATTCTTAAGAGCCCCAACCCCAACTCGGTAGGATTGCATTATTTTATTACAGAGTCCCTATGACTACCTTCCTGCTCCATCATCAGATCAGCTCAATGGTATCAAGCTATTGCATTGTCACCGAACTTACATTAGTATGCAAAATTTTAGCTCAATCGGAAACCGGGAAGTGGATCAAATTTAACTTGCAAGATTTGATTACAGACCGACAGACTGACAACGGGACAGGTAAAAGTAAATAAAGGCTTGTAAAATTTCTTTCATTTAGTTATTTAATAATAATAAGCAACTTGCCATTGCTATATAAAAATATTTTTGGGGAATGCTGCATCAATAAAGTAATGTCCAAATAATTACTTTTCTGACTGATGAAATGGCTATAACGTAACGTAACTTTTTTCACCGAATGACGTCCACTGCTGAACCAAGACCTCCCCCAAGGATCTCCACGGTCGACTGGTCTTGCGATAACCTTCTACCACCGCACCGCCCATCCACACTCTTTGGAACCAAAATCGCGACCATGCGGTTTCAAATGAATTTCCTATCGCGCACACACTCCAAATGAGGAATGAGTTCCCTACCGCCGATTTCCATGGAGGCTACAGTTCGGGCTTCTTCAAAAGGGGAGTAAATAGGTTTTTAAAGGGTCGGCAATACGTACGTAACGCCCCTGGCGTTGCAAGCGTCCGTAGGCTACGGTGACCGCTTAACATCAGACCGGCCGTACGCTTGCTTGTTTGACACCTTTAGTAACATTAAAGTTTACCACTTAGTAATTACTATCTGCTTTTCCTGACCCTCACAAGATCGTAGTCGCCACTCGAGAACCCTTTCACCCCAGCGGCTTTCGGTTCTACTAACGATGAGCCCCGATTGATTTCAATACACTGACGCGTTTCTCCTGGCGGAGGTTTTTGTTCAGCGATGGACATCTTCACACTGATATGATGATGACACGTGTTTCTGTTTCATTTATTGCAGATGAATAAGAAGCTGACCTCCGGAACAAAGCAGAGTTGAAAATGTAGTCAACCAGTTAAAATTTCTTGATCTTAAAGTAATTACGGTGTTTAAAATAAAATCTGCATTGTTTGTTGATTAATTTATGTAGAAATTAAAATTGTATGAGGCATTTTGTATGTTTTATTGTTACTGCAATTAATAGCAATAGGGGTTATGAGAAAATTGTAATCATTAGTCCGTCATATAGATTAATAACAAATATTGGGGACGTAATTTTTCTTTGTTTACGTAATCAAAAAATAAAGGCTTATTATAAATAAAATAATTATTGAGTCAAAATATCGCGTGACGTCACACCTAGAAACAATTTTACCTTCGTGGTAGCGATGGTCGCTTTTATCACGCGATAAATGATATGATATCGCGTCTGTCACTCTCGCACTCACATGTGTCAGAAGATGACGGCAGCTATGTCATTTATTTATCGCGTGACAAACGCAGCCATCATAGGCCCGCTGCACTTTAATGCGATTTATCTCAGTATATTTTTTAATATGTTGGAGAAGCAAAAAATACGTGTCTTTTATTTTTTTATTATCTAACTGACAGACTAATTAAAATTTTGATTTTCATACCCGTCATCATGCCTATCATAGAAGGTGAAATCTAAGACTTATCGATATTGTAAAAATAACGACTTCTCTATACAAAACCTACTACTACTTTATTATGGTAGGAACTAACCGACTACTTCAGTATGGAAGACTATTGTGAATATCTCGGAACTGCTAAAAATCACAACAGATACAGGGGAGACATTGATAAGTTTTGAGCTGCGCTCTTAGCCCTTTTAGAGGTGCGTCCACACTCGTATCATTTGCTCGTATCCGATGACAGTGGCGTGGTATGACTGCGTATCGCGCTGCTTGGACACTCACTGTCGGCGCGGCGATCACGCCACGCTTGTCCGATCTAAGTGTGTGATACGCGTAGCAACATGGATTTCGATTCCGATCGGATCGGCGCAACGTCCAAACGCGTGATCGTGACACGCGATAATGCCACGGGACGATATCTGATCGGGCAAATGAGACAAATGTGAACGCACCTTAAGATTATCGTCGGTTCATGGAACGTCCTTTATAAGGAGGCTAAAATGATCTGCTATTTATTTAGTAATGCAATCCTATTTATTGAGCATTTATACAGTACATAATTAACGGCTTAATTAAATTAAATTAAATATTACAGGACAATTTTTACACAAATCGATCTAGTCCCATGGTAAGCTAATAAAGGCTTGTGTTATGGGTACTAGACGACGATATATTTAATAGATATATTACTTATATACATAGAAAACATCCAAGACTCAGGAACAAATACTTATGCTCGTCACACAAATATTTGCCCTTACCAGGATTTGAACCCAGGACCTCAGCTTCGCAGGCAACGTTACTCCCACTGAGCTAAACCGGTCGTCAAGGCAGCATTTAAAGGCAAACTGTAGGAATGTACGCTATGTGTTATTCTGATATCTAAATAGCATTACTGGGAAGTTTCGTTGAGATGAGATCTACAGTTTGCCGTAAACTACACGTTAGTCGTTAAACGGCCACTAATATCTAACAGAGCCAGTTAAATTGAGCTTTATCATAAATTATGGCTTTATAGATGAGTCTTAATTATCTATTGAAGAATGCGCGATGTCACTCTACCCTTGATACAAGCATTAAAAACGCAATAAAAAAGTGATGTAAAAAGTTGTAGATCACAATAAACTCAGCCACTGGAACAAAACAAAAAAGTAACACCGAAACACTACGGTTGACTTGACAAAATGCTGTTTGCAAATGTGTACCTACTGAAAAAATAAGGAACCAATTTCGTTACTTCATAGAATAAATAATCTATATACAGTGGTAACTGTGACAGCATCAATATCTGCTATAACAAAGCGTGCGAAAATATCTGTCACGTCTTACGGCCGTAGAAATAGAGTTGTTGTGGCAGATATTTATTTATTTATTTAAACTTTATTGCACAATACAAACTGTTACAAATGGCGGACTTAATGCCTTAAGGCATTCAGATATTAATGCTGGTGAATGTACAAATAGCGCCTCCGCTAACTTGCGCGGGTGCACGCTTGCGGGGACCCGCGCCGTGCCGTGCCCCGTCTAAGGTGCGTCCACACTTGTATCATTTGCTCGTATCCGATCACCGTGCCGTGGCATGACTGCGTATCGCGCTGCTTGGACGCTTACTGTCGGCGCGCCGATCATGCCGTGCTCGTCCGATATAACTGTGTGATACGCGTAGCAAAATGGAATTCGAGCGATCCGATCGGCGCAACGTCCAAACGCGTGATCGTGACACGCGATCATGCCACGCGACGATGATCTGATACGGGCAAATGATACAAATGTGGACGCACCTTTGGAAAAATACCCGTCGCGGGCGCATGCGCCGTATTCCTCCTCAGACTAGCAGCCCGCCCCAGCAAGCGCCCGCGCCTTGCTTACACTCAACGACCATAAATCCGTGTGGATTGCTTAAAAACCTATCTATACTATTATAAAGCTGTAAAAATGAAATGTCTGCACATTGAAAATATTTTCAAAAAAATATATTGTAACGGACTATTTGGAGGACACTGATTCAAAAAATATTATTTTTAATTTTTTATATGTTCGTGTGTGTCGTTATGGCTTCATCACGCCAAATCGGCTAAACCGATTTCAACTATCTTTGATGCACGAGTAGCTGGGTATCTCCAGATGGTTATAGGATACTTTTTACCCAACTACGCTCATGAAAAAAGAAGGGTTATGACTTTTTCTGCTCCGCGAATGAAGTTGCGGGCGTCTTCTAGTATGTAATAAATACCTAAGAGAAGACTTCGCTATGTTTGATCAAATGTTTTATCGGCTGTGTACTTTTCACGCAATCACACTTTATTACGAAATTACACACTCAAATTACACACACATGTTAAGTCATACTTGCACCTCTAGCACAAATAAGTACCTACGCGACTCTTTGTCGCGCGACAAAAATTGTCCGTCTCCTTTCTTACAATACAATACGAAAAAGACGGGTGATGCTATGTCGCGCGACAAGTGTAGTCACGGAGAGTTGTGCCGCCAGACCGGCTGACAGAGGGTGCACGAGAACTTCGAATGTGATTTAAGACCTAGTACCGATGTTTCTCCCAGCAAGGGGGGGCACCTTACGCCCCCTGGGGCCCGTTTCTCAATAGCTTGTAACTTGAACTACAAGCGGAAGTCTCTTTCCAACAATATGAATTAAAAAAAGACTTCCGCTTTGAATACAAGTTACAAGTCCGAAGCCTTGAAAAGTAGGTACAGAGTTTGACGCATGACTAAAACAAAAGCAGCTAAGCCAATTCAGGTGGAACGAAATTTAAAATGTGATTGAGGTTAAACAAGGGAAGGGGAATTTTGATCAATCCCTTTAAACCGTTAACAATGTACCAGTAAAGAAACACAACGTTTGGGAAGGGTCGTCTTTGGAGATCTGGCAACTTCAGAGACTGCACAGTGGTTTAAGCATTAGACCATAGATGTATGGTTTCTAAAATAACTAGAACTTTGCGCATCGCGCAGGAGGAAAAAGCCATAACCCTCTTTTTTGCTTCAACGTAGTCGGGCCTAGCTACCCATGTACCAAAAATAGTTGAAATCCGTTTAGCCGATTTGGCGTGACGCAGCCACAACGACGCATACAAACATACAAAAAATAAAAATATAATATTTTTCGATTCATGACCTCCAATAGTGCGTTACAATGTTTTTTTTTTAAATATTTTCAATGTTTTAATAATAATCAGCCCAGAGAAAGCAATTTGAGTCTCTTTACTCTAAGCATAAATAACAACTTTTTGAGCATGACAAGAAAGAACTTTTGTATTTTCAAGAAACTGAGGTACAAGCATTAAACCAGGGAGGTTGCGTACGGACGTATATGTGAAGTTTAATACGATAAATTATCGTATCGTACTGACAAATATATCGTACTGTACACTGTACGTGTTTATCTCGCCTCTTTATCTTTAATCCAAAATACAAAGTCAAAATTTTGCGTGACGTCGTATGCACGCCGTAATCTAAATATTCGCATGTCTACTTACGCTCACGATAAAAATAAAATAAATAAGTCAAAAAAATACACACTGACTATTTATCGTATTAATTGTCAGTGTGTGTTTTTTTGAGTTATTTATTTTGGGATTGTAGAATAATAACAAAAGATTCAATTTCAGTTCAAACTCTATAATATACGTATTTGACTTATTTACATTAGATACTAAATAAATTAAGAAATAATAGGTATGTTCTTTATTACGCTACAGCGGAGCTCTCATCTGCATCAGCGTAATTATTATTATTCGAATCTGAGTACTTCTCTGCGTCATTATGTACTTCTTCGTCATTAAACATCTGATCTAATTCTACAGGATCGTCAGGAGCATACTCACGATTATCATTATCATCAACACTATAATCGACCTCATTTTCCGCATTATTCACCACTTGAGGATAAATTTTACCATCATTATATAGATGAGGTTTTAAAGCATTGTATTTGTCATATAATTTACCATTTCTTGGCACTTGGTCATTTTCATTTGAATCATATTCTTCATTTACACTGTATCTTTCTTCTTTAGGAGCGTTACTATCGACGTAGTCTTGATTTTCTTCTTGATCGTTAGCTTCTGCATAGTCTTGTACGTCAGTGTTATCATTATGCTCTCCCTTAGGATCATCATCAGAGTTTACAACTTCTTCAACATTCACATCTTCGTCACTTTCATCTTCTTTGCCATTTGCATCAACGTCTTCCGCGGAATCGTAGAAGTTTGTTGCTGACGCCAATTGCTCATTGCTTTCTTTGCTATTATGCTCTTCAGCTTCCGAACTGTCGTTAGAATCGTCTTCATTGCTGTCTTCTGCAACCTTATAAGAACTCTTCACTTCTTCCGTTGGCGTTGAATCTACATCCTCAGTTTCTCCATCGTTATCACTATCCAAAGTAGACACAGTAACTACAGCATCATACGCCTGTCCTGGGTTACCCATAAATACAATAACCACGTATTTGTAACCAGGTCCACCGTCGACAATGCTCGCCTTCAAGTCGGTTCCAAAATCTATCCCACTCACTCTAACATGAGCTATGTTGTCTCCCTCTCCAACTGCTGGATATCTTAGAGCCAACGAACCACCAGGTATGGATACTCTAATTTGTTCAGAGGTCGTTTGAAGTTCTTCATTGCCGATGTCGAGTAGAAACACGTATGGGTACTTATGGAAAGGGCTGGCTAAAGTCACTGTTAGATGGATGATTAAAGAGTATAGAAGTGCGAGAAACATAGCGAATGCTCTCCTTAGTACAAGTGATGGTTTTGACGATAATTAGGTACTTATATAGATCGATGTCACGCTCAGTGGCTGTTGTTTTTGTGTGACCGTGAGTGTTAATGAGGCAAGACTAGATACAATTGATATTCAGGAAGAGTAGAATTTCCTCGTCGTTGTGAGTTTATGACTTTCGTATCACAGGATCTCATTATATTTGGAAACAATAGGAGTATTTAAATCCAAAAAATAAGTACGCACTGCAAATACTCGTGCACCTTTACACTGAGCAATTGTTTTGTAGTTGTTTGGAATTAAGGAAACAATAGTAATGGAAGTTCCATTATTACACGGACAATTAGTAATAGGAACATGGAAGCTAAGTAAAGCTTCCGAATTAAACGATGGGTACTCAAATGTGATAATATACGCGATATGATCCGTTTAAATTGTTTTAATTAAACAGGTGATACTTTAATCACGGAAACAGAGGAGTATATTAGTATGTAGGACTTGAGGGCATTTAACCACTGGAGGAAGATTTTCATAAGGACGCATTCCCCTCTGCCAAACTAGGTACAGCCAGCAGCAAAAAAATATACACTCCGATCAAAAATATCTTCGCTAGACTCTAATACACTTCAATAACGTTGAGAGAACATATTTTTGAACGGACTAATCGTGTAAGTATGTACATATTTTTGCAGCTAAGTGAACCAGGTACCTAATATGAGAAAAATCAAGTCAATTTATTCGATAAAGGTAAGATGTAGGATGTTACTAGATAGATAATAAATATAACAAAGTTAAGTAAATCACAGCTTTATTGCAATAAATAATGCTACAATTCTTACAATATAATTCATTCGGGTTTGACACTAAATTTTCGTGTATCACAATGCTTAACAAACATTGTTATTAGTTTTGAATCCTTTACATACCAACTAAGGTTAACTTAAACAGACTATTGCACAATAAGGGATATTAAGCCATGAGTAGAGAAGGTACTCCGAACTTGAAATTAGAAGAACGTGTCCTGCTGTCCATTTTGCTCTCGTCTTTAACTGTGTTCGAAAGAGCGGGACGGATACGAACTTGAAATTTCGCTTTCTACTAGCGCCTCTCAGGCAATATTTACGCATAACTACGTACAGAATCAGTCCAGCGGGACTATATTCAGAACAACGGCAACTGGGCTGAAATTTTGATAAATTGGTATGTGACAGAGCACCATCTGAAACGGCCTGAAACGGTATTCCAGCCTACTGAAAACGCCTCCAAGGTACAGAAAAACACGATCAAAGTTTTAGCAACTATAGCCACCGGCTTCACTTAAAGGTTAAGTAAGCGGAAGATTGCTGACGTTTAGTGAAATAAACAGATACATTTTTTAACACTATATATTATGTATTCTGTGGTTTGGGTGCAACGTCGCTTTTAATATAGGTACAGCTACATCTAGCGGCAGAAAAGAAACCCCGCCGCTTCATTTTTTTGCTAGTATGGCAGTGACTCTTTTGCTGACTATACCTAAACACATTTTAATAAGTGACATAAAGGATTCAATAACAATAACGAGCAAGATAAAGCGAAATATCGATACTTAGGTACAAGATTAACAAGAAATTTCTAGAACAGTTAAGAAGACTTCAAAGACTAGGGTTATAGGAGTTTATACAGACATATGTAAGTAGTTAATTATAATATTGTCACGTAATTTTAATTTTTTTATTATTTAGCACATTTTAATCCTCAAGCTAAAGCTGTATCTCAGACGGCTTACATTTCGGCATTTGCTTCGCAGTGCGCTTAGATCCTGGGTAATCAACTTAGTGGTAAATAAAATAATATTGCACTTCATACCTAGGTCCATAAAATCAATAGAATAGATGTTTCAGATCTCAGGTATTCGGAGCCCAAGGCGAGAACGTTAAACCTGCGATCTGAGGTAGCCTTTATGATCGCATGTGCTGGTGGGACACAATTTTTCCGTCTTCCTGCGGTGACAAATTTTCTGTTGCAAACGTAATTATTAATTCTCTGCTTGGGGATAAGACAGCATAATAATTACATGTAATCAGTATGAGACCTCTAAATAGCTTACCTAATTATCATTTAGCAAACTATGTGCACAAAATAGATCATAGTAAGAAGTCTTTTGATCTTAACCATATTTATTTGCGATCTTCGTGACGCTCAAAAGCGAATGCTCGTGGATTACACACGTAGCACATAATGTATATACCTACCGAACGGCCTGAGGTGTAAGGCCGCCGTAGCTACTTTTTGCTGCACTACGTAAGGCCAAGTTCACCACGCCTGTCATATCACAAGCGAAGCATTTGCCGATAAGCAAGCCGCATCTTTAACCCTTACTACCAACCTCCCAATAGCATACAAACTTGATTACACTCTCGGTACACCAATAATGTTTATACATCATATTATTTTTTATACAATGGACATTACATAGAACACGTAATAAAAACAACAAAATTTGCCTTCAAAGTAGTCCAGCTTATTTCCCATTCTGGATCGGCGTCGATAGAATGTTAAAGAGTTTTTAGCCCAGTCACGTACTAGTACAGACATAATATTACACATAATATTAAGTGAGTGAGACCTATAATTTTGCATCAGGGTAATAATTATATTTTCACGATTCCATCACCCGACTACTTGGCCTTGAAATCACCCATCAGTCATCTTAGACCTTGCCGAGCGTCCACACGACACGGTCAAAAATGATGAACGACGTCATCAGATCAGCCACAGTTTTTGATCGTATTAGTAGCCCCTTAATCCGATGCAGATTAAATAACTTTTCTTTTAGAGCAAGGTACTCAAATCTCTTATTTTTGGCAAACCGAGAGGAATTTGATTTTATGGAGGTCGAGTGACCCCATCAAGCTTATCGCCGGCCCTGGGAGTCTTCTCCAAATCTCGAAGTTCAAAGTTCCTATTGCGCCGAGCACTTTGCTCTCCAGTAATAAAGTAATATTATTAGGATGATGGGACTGTATTATTTTTGAACTTCCGAGCAGCCTTTTTTCGGTCTCTTTCCGTAGATTGTCGTCCTTCTTGCGCATCTTGGTTCGGCTGTCGGTCGGCCGATATTCATCGCTGGGACTCCCCACTGAACAGGCGCTTCGCCATAGCCCCTATGTAAAACAAAGTCGGACATTATATAGGCGTCTGTGTATTTTCAAGAGGATTACGGGTGCAATACTTAAAGTCGGGTGAGAGTCGCACGATGATGGTAAGAAAAAGAATGGCATGCATGTATAGTCAGGTCTTGGCCAGTGTGTACAACCATATAGCAAGGGATTAGGATCTCACGCGTTTTCATAACGCTGCCAGCTTAAGTTCCTATCAGTTCATACGAACTTAGAAAAACGCTAACTCTTCGAAAATGCACAAATGCTACAATAGTATAAGGATATTCTAGCACATTAATGTTACATAATAGTGGGGTAGTGTGCATTAGACGGGCCCTGTATCAAAATTTGTTGAGGGGCCCAAATTAACCGTTTCCATCCATTTTCCCTACGGCGGGGGCCCTTGTAGCCCGGAGGCCCCGTATGATTGATACGGCTAATACGGCGGTAGCTACGCCCCTGGTTACATATATAAGTTGGTTGAAAACCTTTTTTCAACTTGCTTAAGTCAAAAAAAAAAGACTATCCTTTTATAGAGTCCAAGCGCAAGCTCTTCAAGAAGCAGGAGTGCAACTTACACCGAAGTTTAACATTTGGATTATTTTCCAACTTCCCAGGTGTCGATTGGCATTTTATGTTTGATAGTATCTCACTCCCAGGTTACTGTCTATCTGGGATATCGAACATCTTTTTTGGTAGCTTGTGCGCAAATTAAATATAGCTGGATACATGTCGGGGTTTTGCTCTTTAACCGTCGATAATTCATAATAATTTAGAAGAGTTACTCCAAGGACACCAAAGCACCATTTAACATCTACATTTCGATTACAATTTACGTAATATTCTATATTATATTCATAAACTTCCATTACGTATTTGGCAAAATTCGACACACTTCGCTCAAATTTACAAAAACCAGCATTAAATGACCAAAAGCACAAAGAACACCGAAGCGTATGAATATCCAATAACAGTAATAATCCATTAATTATATTTTGAGCGCTCGCATAAGTACTTTCCGAATCCCAATAAAAATTCCCCAAAAATTATCGCAAATACGACCTCATTTGTTTATTCTGGTGAGCCATGGAATTCTGTGCTTTTTCGGCTTGGAAAATTAAATTGTCAAGTTTACTGGTCTGTGATGTCATTTTCTCACCCGCTTCCCTCAGAGTTGCGGCCGTCGAGTCATTTTTCTGCATTGTTTTCAAGTCGTCTAACGCCGTGCCCAAATCACCGCCATCTTGGTTTGATTTTCCCGCGCGCGGTGTCATTTCATTGTCGCCGGGACCAAGGTCCTGGTTTATAGAGCCAATGTCGGAACTCCTTGCTGGCAACGAGTCTTTGTCATAGTTCGTTTGACCTACGTAACTCTGTTCGCTGGAATAGGACAAATTGTCTTTCGCTGATAGTTTTAAGCGGAAAAAGTTCGTTACGCTGCCGCATACCCCCTGGAAATTATTATAGATTGTGTTATATTACCTAATTTAATTTGTACATATAATTAATTATAATTACACACAAACTCGCTTAAAACAGAGTAATTTTTTAAAACTAAAATACCACGTTATGTGGATTACACACCGTAGATACCTACATATGAATTAAATACAAACAATGCAGACTTCTTTTGAAAGGAGCGAGTAATGCAGTACCTAGTCTAGTTGTATTTTGCCGGGAAGAAAATTGTTTCATACACAAAGAAAATAAATGATAATGTTTTGGATACTTTGGATCCAAGCTTCAAAGCAGAAATTTGTATTGTGTGGGATTTTATTATAATATGTTGATTTGAGATAATAATATACCTACTTATTAATGTAATGTTATGTAATTTTGCAAATATGCCAGGAATTCTATTAAACTGTGAGTAGTTTGTACTGCGCTTAAATACATTTTTTAATAATAAAATCCATCACTAAAAAGCAAAGAATAAAAATTTATAAATAAAAAAAGAACCGAATTCAAAATAAACTAAGAAGCCATGAATAATCTTTTATGTACGGTACGGATACATTTGATTCACCTTTTGAAGTCGGTGCCAAACCATTCATTTAATACTATTAAGAACCGCGGCGACGAGCCTTTAGTTATTATCTACTATATTTAGTCATAGTAATTCGTATTTTTGTTGAATAAAGAACTTTATTTACTTCAGGTTTGGCACCGACTTCAAAAGGTGATTCAAATGTATCCGTACCGTACATAAAAGATTATTTATGGCTTTATAGTAGTTTATTTTGATGGCGGTTTTTTTTTATTTATAAATTTTTATTTTTTGCTTTTTAGTGATGGATTTTAGTAGTGATTATAAAGTATTTTTTAGAGCCCAGAATGGGAAGATTGAGGAGGCACTTTGCACAAATCTCGAGTCTTTGGAAGTATGAAATGTAAAAGTTGGTTAGTTCATTGTACCTTCCATCAGCTCAGCATGAAATGATGACAACCAGAGGAAAACAACTGATGACTTTAGAAAAATATATATAAAACCTGTTAGTGCCTATAATATTTGAGGGTTTCTCTCGATTTTCCTGGTATTCCATCATCTAATCCTGACTTGGTGATAAGGAGACTACTTCAGGGACACACTAAAAAGAAAATGACTAACAGTCTTAACGAATCTACCTATAATAGATGATTTTTTTTTAAGAATTATCCTCTAACTCTTAACTATTATGGAGTTGTACCTTCCGTCATCAGCTCAGCATGATGAGATGATGACTACCATATGCAAATACTTAAAAAGCTTAAGAAAATATATGAAAAACGTAAGTGCCTATAAAATTTGAGGATTGCCCTCGATTTCCCTGGGATCCCATCATCAAATCCCAACTTGGTGGCAATGGGACCACCTCAGGAGTATATCCTTTCAAATAAAAAAAGAATTTTTAAAATCGGTCCACAATTGGCGGAGTAATCGGTGAACATACATAAAAAAAATACAAACTATCGAACATATAACCTCCTCCTTTTTTGGAAGTCGGTTAAAAATAAAACTAGTGTCTGACTTAAAATTTGAGAACTAATTAGAAACACCAAATAATAATTACAGACTTACCTTCAATCGATTTATTTTCGTTTGCGTTGAATTTAAAATTGAATTCAACTCATTAAGGCCACTTCCAGTTTGCTGAACATTTTCATCCAGCATGGCTGTATTCTAAAAATTAAAAAACTAACGTTTTACCAATCTTTAACGAATTTTGAAAATATGCCTTGACACATTCGAAATTTAAAAAGTTACCTCACTTATGGTAGTCTTTATATCCACTTCCTCAAATTCCACGATATCCAAGTGTTTATGTTTTTCTAAAAAATCATCTTTGTCCGGCTTGGGCTGCCCAAACAACTCTGCCCGAATACACGCATCTTCGTACGCTTTCAACGACATTTTCGCAGCTTCTAACGAAAACTAATCCTTTATTTAGGTTGGGACGACTTTTCAGTCCTTGACCTAGATCTTTGTCTGGTGTGTATGCGAAATAGTCGCAGACTGGGATATTTCCTATTGGGACGTTTGACGCCTTAAAATAGGCGGGTTACATGTCTAAGTTATTGATTTCCTCGATTACATGACTTTTTATTTATCACTTTGCCAATGATTTCTGAAAATCACCTGGGTAAGGTTTTCATAAATGATCACCATTTTGACCAGTATCGTAGGAACAGACTTTTTTTTTCTGATATTTCAATTGTAGCGAAAATTAAGCAAATATGTATGATGTTTAAATTTGCCGGTGAAATAAGTGTTGGAAGTGTTGCTAGTATTTTGTTTAGATTTACGATTTGAGTCAAGACTTTTGGAGGTGAATGAATTATCATAAATACTGTGCTATTAATTTTTGATACAAATAAATACATAAATAAATATTATTTATATGGTAATAAATATTGCTGTCCACAGCGCTCATCAATCAACAATAAAAATATTTTGGAACGTAACCTTAGAAATGTAAACAACATTTATCATTTATCCAATGAAAGCGCAGTTATCAAAGAAAGAGATAGAAGACTGCATTAACGCGCGTGAGTGAGTGAAAGAGTAAGTTGCTTCATAAAATCCTGCAACATCACCGGTTTAGTTGGAACGTTAATTAAAATATTTTATAAATATTTCAGTGTTTGCTGCAGCTAGACGTTCATTTGGTTCGTATTTGATAAGGAGAAGCTCTACAATGTCATCAAGTAAGACCAATTATTATGTTTCATAACATAACCTACTGCAGGATTAACTTTACTGGCTTTTTGTTTATATTTGAACTGTTATTTGTTTTTTTTTTTTACTGACTCTCCAACTTCTGTTACTATGTCGACGTAGAAGTATTTACATTCGTCGTGCAATTTACATACTTTTGTTTACTCAGTGTCATCTGTTTCTATTAAATTAGAATGTAGAATGGTCTTGATTTATTTATAGACATTCTTACTCAAGTCTACTTTTACTCATAACAAAAGATAAAAAGTATTGCACCTTCTTTGCGTTTTGAAATATTACTGGTTCAGAAAAAAGAAATACATTGTCAAAGAAAACTAAATTTGAGTCAATTTTTTGGGAATTTTTAACAGCAATTGTAATATAAAATCTTAATTATGAAATGTACAAATTGATATTCACACCAAGAAGGACTTTCAAAAGATTTGCCTCACACAGGAAAATTACTCATTTAAAACCATCAGCTAGTGAGTGAATTTTTCTTTGAGAAAATACTTAATAGTACTTATTAGTATTAACAATGGACCCAAGTTGTGAAGGAGATCACACTCTGCATCTTGTATCTGGTGTGTATAAGTGATAAGAATATAAACCTAAATAACAAAAAAACTTAAAGTAGACCTGGTCTGCTTTTACAAAAATTTAGTATTTTTCAATTTTATCTCATGAGAATGATCATAAAAAAATATTCAAAATTTTATACAATATCTTGACAAATGACCAAACATTTGATGAAATTCTGTCTTTGTTAAATTGCGCATCTCTCGTCACATTATATACCAAAAAAGAGATTTTTGCTCTATTGCAATAATTTTGAATCATATGTGTTAATAATAAATTGTAATCAATACTTTTCACCGTAAATTTAAACTCTGCCATCACTTCCAGAACCCCTGACTGTGGAAACTTTAACTGAATTGCGGAAGAAGTTCTATGCGGACCCCAAGAATGAGCTCGCCCAGAATGTGTGTACCCGTTTTGACCCGTTTGAGGTGGCTATCAGCAAACGGAGACAGGACACCCAGCTACATGTATATAACATCAAGGTGAGGACACATCCAAAGAGCGGAAAATGTAACTGTCAAAATGGATTGAATATTTTTTATCAACTTCTGATTTGATACTTTTTGATGAATCTTTTTGAATGTTACTGATAATTGAATTTAGACTTTTTGACTACAGTGCATGATGATAGTGTTGCTGCCTACAAGAGATAATATTATGTCTGTTTTTGTGAAATTTCTGTCACCTTTATTCTAGCTACTAAATTTACTGTGCGGCACCAAAATCAAACGGAAAATAATCATAATCATAATCATAATCATTTATTGCATATCACATTATAAAATACAGATGGAAATATAAGTAGGTAGAGACATGTGACACCCTGCAAGGGCACAGCAATATCAGTTTCAGAGGGCACTTTTAATTATTTTACATGCTACAGATACACATGCATATTTAAACAAGACATATTCAACATTATTCATTCATTATCATGATTAAAATATTTCTGAAACAATCCTGGGTTATTGAGATTTTTAATTGAATTTGGCAATTTATTATAAATTTTACATGTGACGAGTTTAAGTTTAGAAAATGGCATTATCAGTTTATTAATATTGCGTTCATTTCTTTTAATTTGAGTTGTATCTTTGGGCGAGTATAAGTTCAGGTGTTTCCTAACAAATTTACATGATTCAAATATATACATGGACGTAACAGTTAGTATTTGATGTTTGATGAAATAAGGTTTGCATGACTCCACTTGGTCTATATTTGCTAAAATTCTGATGCACTTTTTTTGCAAAATAAATATTTTATCGATATCACAGCTATTCCCCCAAAGAACCAGGCCGTATGATATGCGGGAATAAGCATATGAGTAATATGCCGTAAGGGCTGTCTGTAGGTCAGTAACTCGCTTAAGGTGTTGAAGGGCATATATAAAGGATGATAACTTTTTTGATAGTTTATGAACATGGCCTTTCCAGCTCATGTTTGAGTCCAAATTTATTCCCAATAAGGTAGCAGAATTTACGTTTTCTAATTTTAAATTGTTATATTTATAATCTATTGGCAATAATACTTTCTGATAAGGTTTAAATTTAATAATTTTAGTTTTATTCATGTTGAGCTGAAGGTTATGAGATTGCAACCAGTTTGTAATTTTATTTAGCGTTGAATTTAATTTATTCAGAATTTCTATAGTACTCGAGCATGGAAATAATATAGAAACATCGTCAGCGAAAAGCGTACTATGTTCGTCTAATATGTTAGGAAGATCGTTTATATAAATAATAAATAGGACACAGCCTAAGACGCTACCTTGCGGAATAGAGCCGTTTACGGGGACTCTATCGGATCTGATGTGTTGTAGTGTAGCTGTATCAAAGTCTGCGTGCTCTATTTCTACGTATTGAAAGCGATCACTTAGATAAGATTTAAACCACTCTAGGGCAGTTCCTCTTATACCCGTGTTATATAATTTGTCTAAGAGAATTTCATAACGGACTCTGTCATAGGCTTTACTCATGTCGAGTAAGAGACCTACAGCATATTTTTTAATGTTAATAATATTGAGGATTTCTAGGACATATTTATAGATTGCTAGGGTAGTTGAATGGTTTTTTCGAAAGCCATTTTGATTGTCATGAAAAATTTTGTATTTTTCGCAGAAACTGTAAAGACGCCTTACCATCGCAGTTTCGAATATTTTAGCTGACGTTGGTAATACGAGTAGAGCGATTGGACGGTAGTTATTTATGTCTGAGGTATCTCCCTTTTTATGAATGGGTTTTATTACTGAAATTTTCAGTGCATCGGGAAAGATGCCTTGTGAAAAGGATTGGTTTATTAATAGGGTATAAGGGTAGCATAGAAATTCAGCACAAGATTTTAATAAAGTGGGAGGGATGTCATCTATGCCGAAAGACGATTTGTTTTTAAGATTTTTTAGAATATTAAACATTTCCTTAGGTTCAGTAGGTCGAAGGTAAAGAGAGTTGTTTATTCGGTTTTTTAAAGGTAATCTATTTACAGGAGTGGGATGAATATTTCCAATGGAGGAGAAAAAATCATTAAAGATTTGCTATTTTTTTGGGGTCGTTAATTGTGCCTTGTTCAGATGTTTTTATTTTTAAGTTTATTTTGTTTTTTGATGTATGTTTATTTGTCTCATTGTTTATTATTTGCCACATAGATTTCGTTTTATTTTGGGAATTGGAAAACTGCTTTTTATTTTGTATTTTTTTTGATTTATGCACTGCTTGTTTAAGTATTTTGCAATATAATTTGTAATGATTTTTTAAAATTTTATTTTTGATTGTGATACCATTAATTTTAATAGCCGTTTGTTACGGCACGACACGTTTAATCCCGGTGTCAAATGTGATTTTTTGGGTTTTATCGTTATTTTTATTTGGATAAGGATTACACATTTCTTATTATGAAGATTTTTTTTTCACAATATGGTTTCAGTCTATTCAAAAAAACTAAAACAAAATGTTTTTTTTTAAATA
Organism: Hedya salicella; assembly: GCA_905404275.2. NCBI lineage: Eukaryota > Metazoa > Arthropoda > Insecta > Lepidoptera > Tortricidae > Hedya > Hedya salicella. The sequence continues at coordinate 15,988,837 of FR990114.1, forward strand.
AATAGTAAAATTATTAGTTGAACCTGAATAAAAGGTGTTTTATTAAGTATTTATTACAAAGTTAAGCACATACATAATTATTTAGACATTACAAAGAAAACCACAATATTCTAAAATAAGCTAAAACTAAACTCTTCAAACTATACCTAGTCAAACAACCCATCCCGAGTCACTCCCGGCGCAAAGGTGCCCATACGGAACCCTCGGTGCGTGAGTCCAACTCGCACTTGGCCGGTTTTTCTACTTTATCCTAAAGAGCGTGAAAACAAAAGAAGATCAAGGACAGATATAAAACATAGTGTTCTTCTTATACCTGAAAGAATGATCAAATCCCTTGTCAGGGGCCACTCTTGTTTGCTTAGCTTGCTAGACCCTTTTGCTACTTTTCCGCTGCACTTGCACATACCTTTTTTTTTTTCAATATTAATTAAGCTTAGATGCTATGTCCAGTTGTTCATATAAATCTAATAAAGCTTCAAATTGCATTGCAATAACCAACTGACTTGTATGACTAGAATTTAGAAAATGCAACAAACTCATCATACCTATAAAAAATAAATATTAAAGTTGTAAAAGTACAAAACAAAAAAATTGGCTATAAATTCTAAATTGGGATGACAACCTTGACAAATCTGGCTGAGTGCCTAGATTTTTTATATTAGTTTCAGTGTTTTTATAGATAAGACAAAAAAGTTCTATATAGCATATTGTTTTCTAGACACAAACATTGATTTTGCGAATATATGCTTACTAGCTTCTGCCGGCGACTTCGCCCGCCTTAAATTCGTTTATCGGGTATAAGGGCATTTTCCGGGATAAAAAGTAGCCCATGTCTTTCCCTGGGACTCAAACTATCCCTATACTAAATTTCATTCAAATCGGTTCAGCGATTTAAGCCGGAAGAGGTAACAGACAGACATACACACTTTCGCATTTATAATATTAGTATGGATCAGTATGGATTGGCCATTCTCTTCTGGTTACAACCATACGTCGCAAAAAAGGGGGCATGAAAATTGATATCATTGACATATGTAATATTGGGTTTTTGGTGCATATTTCCTACTCGGGTTATGTTCAAATGCCAGCATTAACTAAATCTCCTTTCCACTAAAAGGTAGAATCGGAAGGCAAGCCAGTAACAAACCAGGAGAACTCGGGTCGGTGCTGGCTCTTCGCAGCCCTAAACGTCATGCGGCTGCCGTTCTGCAAGAAATATGGCATCGAGGAGTTCGAATTCTCGCAAAGGTAAAAAGAGTTAGATTATCTATACTATTATAATGTCGTAAAAATGAAATGTCTGTACATTGAACATATTTTCAAAAAAATATGTGATACAGACTATTTGAAGATCACTCAATAAAAAAATTTTTTTTGGGTTTTTTGTATGTTCGTATGTGTCGTTGTGGCTTCATCACGCAAAATCGGCTTAACCGATTTCAACTTTTTTTGTTACACGGGTAGCTAGGTATCTCCAGATGGTTATAGGATACTTTTTACCTAACTACGCTGTCGAAAAAAAGAGGTTATGACTTTTCTACTCCGCGAATGAAGTTGCGGGCGTCTTCTAGTATTAAATAATACAGTTATTTAGCAATAAAACAATAATAATAAATAAATAAATAATCAATATTACGGGACAATTTTACACAAATCGAACTAGTCCCATGGAAAGCTCAATAAGGCTTGTGTTATGGGTTCTAGACGACGATATATTTAATAGATATATTACTTATATACATAGAAGACATCCAAGACTCAGGAACAAATATTTCTGCTCATCACACAAATATTTGCCCTTACCGGGATTTGAACCCAGGACCTCAGCTTCGCAGGCAACGTTACTCCCACTGAGCCAAACCGGTCGTCTAATACATTTGAAGTGACATATTGACTTGACTTACGGCCTGGCCACGACATTGCGCGACCAGCGGCAGCAGCGAGCGATTTCTCTGTCCATTCCACGGTCTATATGCTCACCGTGCCGCGGTTACCTAGCAACACGCGCATTGTATTATAAAAGAAGCTCGCCTATGCCTCTGATCGCGCAAAATCGTGGCCGGGCCGTTAGACTTTTTTTTTTTAACGTCCAAACAGTGAAGTAATAAAACGGGACCCAGACGCCACAGCAATAAAATAAAAGAATCCTTAAAAATGAAATAGTGATTGCAGAACGAGGTATTGATGTTATATTCAGAGTTTTTGCACCATGAAATTTGATCGGCTTGTGCCGTCGCTGACGTCAGTGGCACGAATTTTCGATGACTTCGGTTATTTGCCTACTATGGCGGTTAAATCACACACACTCCTTTGGCTCAACAACCCACAGTTAATCTTTGCCTCCGACACAGGATCACGACCTCTTCTCGGTTCTTCGCCACATCTCGCCGGTTATTTCTGTGGAGTTTAGGCAGATTCGCCACCACCGTATCGCTCCAGCGCTATATTACGCGCTATGTACATAATTTCATGCAACTTAAATTAACTCGTTAAACTGCTAAGACCGTTTGTTGGCGAGATCGCGTTCATTTCCATTATTTTTAGCTATATGCACCAAACACTATTTACCTTACAATTATATCATTTTATCTTAACTCAATCTATACAAGTTCGCGGAGGAGAAAAAGTCATAACCCGTCGTTTTTTCTTTAGCTTAGTCGGGTAAAAAGTATCCTATAACCATCTGGAGATACCCAGCTACCCGTGTACCAAAAATTGTGGAAATCTGTTTAGCCGATTTTGCGTGATGAAGCCACAACGACACATACAAACATACATAAAATCCAAAAAAATATTTTTCGTTTTAGAGCCCTCCAAATAGTCCGTAACAATCAATTTTTTTTACAACTTTATAATAGTATAGCTATCTGGGACGTTCGACAGGAGAGATCTAAATATCAGGATATTGTTACAAATAAAAGCCTAGACACGCCATGAAACGATTTTTTTGAACCATAATACTCGACAGTCAAAATAGACCAAAATCGGTTCATTCGTTTACGAGCTACGATGCACACGTCTAACTCATTTTTGAAAATTGAGAACTTTCATAAGTTCCAAATCAATTCAAAATCATTCAATATGGGAATAAACATTTATGAGGGAATCCCATCGGTCATGCTACTAAAATTTAACTTTAATAAGTTATATATGTATTTCAGTGCAATTCTGAAAGTTTTATTCATATGCTAAAGCGGAGGAGGAAAAAAACACTATCCTTTTTTCACTTCAGCGTAGTCGAGTTCTGTCTAGCCGTTTAGGCGCGATGATAGCACAAATAAATAAATACAAAAATCCAGAAAAAATGTTGTTTAATTCAGTAATTCAGTGTTTTGCATTAGTTTTGAGAATATCTTCAATGTACAAATATTATATGACGGCCGGTTTGGCTCAGCTGGATTAGCGTTGCCTGCGAAGCTGAAAGTCCTGGGTTCAAATCCCGGTAAGGGCAAATATTTGTGTGATGAGCATAAATATTTGTTCTCAAGTCTTGGATGTTTTCTATGTATATAAATATATCTATTAAATATATCGTCGTCTAGTACCCATAACACAGGCCTTATTGAGCTTACCATGGGACTAGTTCGATTTGTGTAAAAATTGTTCTGTAATATTTATTTCTTTAAATTTTACAACTTTATACCTACTATTTAAAGTTGTAAAATAGAAATAGGTATATAGATGTGGTTTGTAGATAGTGACCGTTTTCACCACATTATATCGAGCTGTGGCTGCAACATCTGTGATATGTCTACTACAGTATAACTATAATGCATTGCCATTGTTCCCCGCAGAAAATATCAGCTGACTAATTAAGTTTTATCACCTATTGTGCGGTAATGTAAACATGCATTTCCTAGTAACTAACATAGGTACCTATTTATTAGACCAAGGTATGAGGTATGTGACATTTATTAGGCACTAGCTTCTGCCCGCGACTTCGTCCGCCTTAAATTCGTTTATCGCGGAAAAGGGTATTTTTCCGGGATAAAAAGTAGCCTATGTCCTTCCCCGGAACTCAAACTATCTCCATACCAAATTTCATCCAAATCGGTTCAGCGGTTTAAGCGTGAAGGGGTAACAGACAGACAGACAGACACACTTTCGCATTTATAACATTCGTATGGATTCATAAGCAGGCGCGGCGCATTAGATGATCGGCCCTTGTCATGAGGCTGTTTGTTACTCGTTGAAGCGTATCGTACTCAATCGAATGATCACTTTTGAGCGCCGCAATGGGTGCAAAAATTGCTCGCTCGCACGCGGTGACGCGCGGCATTTGCTGAAATCACATAACCTAGCTTGTTCGCAAAGATTGGGACTGGGGTACCTGGGTAGCATATTTAATCCTTGAAAAAAATTGGATTTCTTCACGCTTCATCAGCTGCACTGACAAGAGTTGGTTTCTTTTAATTTGTGATAATATTCAGAGGTGTGGGGGGTATCAAGGATTTGTTTTAGAATTCGGTCTCGTAGTTAAGCGTGAGCAAAACTCAAATTGCGCGAACACGAGTTTTGAGACACAATAGGGATTAGGAAACTACAGAAGGAATGAGCCTCGATGATGGGATCAGCCCACATTTAGATCAGTCTACTGCATATCCTCGCGGGCTGTATTTATGTAAATATTTATTCCAGTTACCTGTTCTTCTGGGACAAGATCGAACGGTCGCACTACTGGCTGAACAACATCGTGGCCACCGCTAAGCAGGGGGAGGAGCTGGACGGGCGGCTCGTCAACTTCCTACTGAAGGTCGGTAACATCGACCATACCATATTCAGGGACAAGACCGAGTGGTCGCACTACTGGGTGAACAACATGGCCGCCGAACAGGACGGGCGATTCGTCAACATTTTACTAAAGCCTTTGACGCTACGCTCCGCGCCTCTCTTACCGTAGGCGACGTCAGTTAAACGGTAGGTCTATAGTTACAGCGTAAGAATACAAATAATGGGCCTAAAATTGAGGCACATTATTTAGACAGTGCAGTGGCTGCCAATTACTTACTACTAAAAAATTTAACGTGTAGATAAATTTCATGCATCTTTGTTCGGCCCTATGGTTGACTGGTGGATAATGCCATTTAGCAATAAGTTCACGTCACGGTCGCGTCGCAAAGCTTCGGTTACATTATCTGCATAAAAATGATTAGAAACCGCAGTACAATAGTTCCCACAGTCTCTTATCAGTGTTATCTGATGCGAGTTCACATTCATTGCAGCAACCACTAACGAGTGTTCTTAATAACATTGCAGTTGGTATCTTGTTCAAATAATCATCATCAAATAATAATCATTGTAACTCTCTGGGGGATTTTGACGCCTTTTGGGATTTAAAAAAGAAAGAAAAATAAATAAAACCCACTGAAACAAAAGACAATCTCTTTGTTGGCCATGGCCCTCGATTTTGTATGAAATACCTTTATTGTCCTCTAATTTGAAATTAGAACAAAACTTCAAGAAGTGCTATACAAACACGTTACTTCGCGTTCTATTATCACGAAGGTAAGAACGACATTTCCTTGAATGTTGGAGAAATGTACTATTATGCACTCGCTACTTGTGGTGCCACCAATTTAACCCCTTTTGATAAACATTTTGGACATACAGAGATTTACCTCCGTACCTTTCTATACTCTATGTATTCCAGTCTCCTATCTGACGTACATGAAAAGGTTTAGAGAAAACATAATTTGTGTTTGTGTATTAATTACCAGGACCCCATAAACGACGGAGGGCAATGGGACATGATCGTGAACCTGGTGAACAAATACGGCGTCATGCCCAAGAAGTGCTTCCCCGAGTCCTTCAGCTCCAGGAAGAGTCTGCACATGAACGCCCTCATCAAAACCAAGGTAAATGTACCAGGGTGCCATAAACGATAGAGAACAAGTCCTTGGCGATGGCGGCACGATGTCGCTTTCGGCCTAATATCTTTTTTCTTATACGCTCCTGGTAACTGCAAGTAAGTCTGCACATGAACGCACTCATCAAGACCAAAGGTAATATGTTGGCCTGTGTACCAGGACCACTTATTGACTTAGCGAGCGGAGCGTCTCAATTTCAGCATAGGCAAAAATGCCTCCGGATGTTTGGGTATTCTGCTCTACAGTTCGCATTTCTCGTGACACGTTTAGTATCCTGCATCTTATGCGCTACTGGTAGCCGTAAGCATTACCTTCGGAACTTACCCGTCTACCGTTTGTATTGAAGGGTCTAATATTTTTTTCATCTCTCCTGTTCGGTAAGTTTAATTTTTATGGGAATTTAGCGGGGTAGAAAATAGCTTTTCCGTCCCTAGGGTAGAAAGTATTTTATTGTTACGATTAGTGACAGGGTCGACGATAATTCAGTTACGTCATATTATTAAAATAAAAGATTTACATAACGCGATTGTGATGGTGATGATGACGACGATGACGATAACGGTGTTTTTTTTCCTCACAGTCGAAATGAAAAGTAGAGTGTTTAACTCGGGTGAAATTACCCATTTCACCCTCCAACTATTGAAATGGGTGACTTTCAACCCTTGGTTAACAATCTACTATTGCCCGAGTACTTTTTTTATAACGTTTCAAAATAAGTTTGACATCGATGTTTAAACGCCGTATTTATTTAGAGGAGTTATTTCCTGTATGTGTTATCGTAAATTAATCATGATTAAATCCGTTTCAGCTTCGCGAATTCGCCAAGGAGTTGCGGGACTTGGTCGCCAAGAAAGCGTCCGATAATGAGATCCAGGTCGTCATCAACAGACAGATTGGCGTCATCTACCACATTGTCGCTACTTGTTTGGGTGAATATGTATTTAATTCCATAAATGGTCGTAGATTAGCGAAAAGGATTCAGTCCATACAAGTGTTTTAGGGGCATTCCACAAGAATAAGAACTTTGTCACCGAAGACCAGTTTAGCTCAGCAGGAGTAACGTTGCCTGCGAAGCTGAAGGTCCTGGGTTTAATTCCCGGTAAGGGCAAATATTTGTGCGATGAGCCATTAAGATTTATATTTTTTCTTCTTTATTTCATTTTTTTAAGCTCAATTTCATATTTTTATCAAGGACCATTATATAACAAGAGGACTGACAATCTCCATATAAAAAGTCGTTCCCCGATATGTACAACGTCATCTATATATAAAAAATATTATTTACTATTATTCAACTTTGCAAGCGTGAGACAGTATTCATGTTACGATTTATTTATTATTGGCTGTTTACGTACTAATTATTACTGTACTATGATTCTTCGTACAAATATAACATCATTAAATGTTCAGTTTAAAGGCGCCATCTAGATTTTGCGGGAATAGCTCCTTGCGATCGGGGCACAACCCAAAGTATGGCGAATGACGACAGTCCTCTTGTTATACAGTAACTAGAAGGTGCCGTTTGCGAAGGAGAAAAATCATTACACCTATTTTTTACTCAGCGTAGTCGGGTAGAAAGTATCCTATAACCATATGGGTATACCCAGCTACCCGTGTCCCGATAATAGCTAAATTCCGTTTAGCCAATTTGACGTGACGCAGCTACAATGACACATACAAACAGTCAAAAAATCCAAAAAAAAAATCGATTTAGTGACCTACAGATAGTACGTTGCAGTGTATATATTTATTATATCTTCACTGTACAGACATTTCATTTTTACAACTTTATAATAGTATAGATTACTGGAGGGCGCCCGGCAACTTCGTTCGCGGAGGAGAAAAAATCATAACCCCTCTTTATGTCTTCAGCGTAGTCTAGTAAAAAGTATCCTATAACCATATGGAGATACCCAGCATACGAACATACAACATACGAAAAATCCAAAAAAATATTTTTCGATTATTGACCTCAATATAGTCCGTTACAATCAATTTTTTTAACATATCTTCAATGTACAGACATTTTATTTTTACAACTTTATAATAGTATAGATACAAAATAAACGCATTACATATTCTGTATCGCAGGCACCCCACCAGAAAAGTTCACCTTCGACTACTACAACAAGGAGAAGATGTACAATACCTTCGGCAGCCTCTCGCCCAAGGAGTTTTACGACAAGCACGTGAGGCCACTCTTCAATGTTGATGACAAGGTAAGTCTTAACTATATAATAAACTTATAACACCCCTCTGTTTACGACGGAGATTAAAAATAAACTCCGTACACACAATCGAGAAAAATATAATTTTCATCACACTTGTTCGTAAAGAGTGTTATTACACGCAGCTGCTATAGCCGATTTACCTCCCACGGGAGTTATGGATTTGTATAACTCCCAAGGGAGTTATGAGTTTAGTTTTAAAATATAGATCACACTCGTACGTCATTTTCGACTAAGGAGGTTTACTTCCTATCTTCAAAACTTGAATATAAACGAATTTTACTGTTTATAAAACTTATACGGTACATTTAACTGAATTAGGTATATTTATATTTTACTATTATATATTTTAAAGTTTTCAATTTTTTATTAAATTTTATTTTGAAAATCGGTATGATCTGGCACTTCTGGCAGTACGGCCCGTCAAGACTGAAAACTTAACGCAGTTCTTAGTATTATCTCTGGAAGAGTTATTGAGAAAAGTTGACAATCTGTTAGCGAGTGCCATTAATTTGTTGTACAGTTGTTTTTCAAAATATGTTTTTATGAATATTTTTTTTATTTTCTCGCAAATGTGATGAAAAACAGTGTATGTATCACGGGCAGTAAGGAGATTACAAACTCGAGTCTTTAGAAGCCCTCCGCCTTTGGCCTCGGGCTTCTAATAGACTCTCGTTCGTAATTCCCTTCTTACCACCCTTGGTATACAATGTACTATTGCACACGGCTGGGAAACTTAATATCCCAATTGTGTAGGTAGCCCGTACATTGAGATATTAACCAGTTATTTAAAGAAAAATAAAATATTCAGGTATGCCTCGTGAGCGATCCCCGGGAATCGAACCCGTTCGGTCGGCTGTTCACGCTGCAGTGCCTCGGCAACGTCGTCGGCGGCCGACAGACCGCCTACAACAACCAGCCCATCGAGACCCTTATGCAGTGAGTATGTGACGGCTGTGCCTCGAATACGGGAGTCGCCGTTGTCCGCTGTCGACGCAGTGCGTCGGCAGTCGGCGGCGGCCGACAGACCGCCTACAACAACCAGCCCATCGAGACCCTTATGCAGTGAGTATGTGACGGCTGTGCCTCGAATACGGGAGTCGCCGTTGTCCGCTGTCGACGCAGTGCGTCGGCAGTCGGCGGCGGCCGACAGACCGCCTACAACAACCAGCCCATCGAGACCCTTATGCAGTGAGTATGTGACGGCTGTGCCTCGAATACGGGAGTCGCCGTTGTCCGCTGTCGACGCAGTGCGTCGGCAGTCGGCGGCGGCCGACAGACCGCCTACAACAACCAGCCCATCGAGACCCTTATGCAGTGAGTATGTGACGGCTGTGCCTCGAATACGGGAGTCGCCGTTGTCCGCTGTCGACGCAGTGCGTCGGCAGTCGGCGGCGGCCGACAGACCGCCTACAACAACCAGCCCATCGAGACCCTTATGCAGTGAGTATGTGACGGCTGTGCCTCGAATACGGGAGTCGCCGTTGTCCGCTGTCGACGCAGTGCGTCGGCAGTCGGCGGCGGCCGACAGACCGCCTACAACAACCAGCCCATCGAGACCCTTATGCAGTGAGTATGTGACGGCTGTGCCTCGAATACGGGAGTCGCCGTTGTCCGCTGTCGACGCAGTGCGTCGGCAGTCGGCGGCGGCCGACAGACCGCCTACAACAACCAGCCCATCGAGACCCTTATGCAGTGAGTATGTGACGGCTGTGCCTCGAATACGGGAGTCGCCGTTGTCCGCTGTCGACGCAGTGCGTCGGCAGTCGGCGGCGGCCGACAGACCGCCTACAACAACCAGCCCATCGAGACCCTTATGCAGTGAGTATGTGACGGCTGTGCCTCGAATACGGGAGTCGCCGTTGTCCGCTGTCGACGCAGTGCGTCGGCAGTCGGCGGCGGCCGACAGACCGCCTACAACAACCAGCCCATCGAGACCCTTATGCAGTGAGTATGTGACGGCTGTGCCTCGAATACGGGAGTCGCCGTTGTCCGCTGTCGACGCAGTGCGTCGGCAGTCGGCGGCGGCCGACAGACCGCCTACAACAACCAGCCCATCGAGACCCTTATGCAGTGAGTATGTGACGGCTGTGCCTCGAATACGGGAGTCGCCGTTGTCCGCTGTCGACGCAGTGCGTCGGCAGTCGGCGGCGGCCGACAGACCGCCTACAACAACCAGCCCATCGAGACCCTTATGCAGTGAGTATGTGACGGCTGTGCCTCGAATACGGGAGTCGCCGTTGTCCGCTGTCGACGCAGTGCGTCGGCAGTCGGCGGCGGCCGACAGACCGCCTACAACAACCAGCCCATCGAGACCCTTATGCAGTGAGTATGTGACGGCTGTGCCTCGAATACGGGAGTCGCCGTTGTCCGCTGTCGACGCAGTGCGTCGGCAGTCGGCGGCGGCCGACAGACCGCCTACAACAACCAGCCCATCGAGACCCTTATGCAGTGAGTATGTGACGGCTGTGTCTCGAATACGGGAGTCGCCGTTGTCCGCTGTCGACGCAGTGCGTCGGCAGTCGGCGGCGGCCGACAGACCGCCTACAACAACCAGCCCATCGAGACCCTTATGCAGTGAGTATGTGACGGCTGTGTCTCGAATACGGGAGTCGCCGTTGTCCGCTGTCGACGCAGTGCGTCGGCAGTCGGCGGCGGCCGACAGACCGCCTACAACACCCAGCCCATCGAGACCCATATACAGTGAGTATGTGGCGGCTATGCTTCGAATACGGGAGTCGCCGCTGTCCACGCAGTGCCTCGGTAGTCGGCGGAGGCCGACAAACGGCCTACAACAACCAGCCCATCGAGACCCTTATGCAATAGTGAGATTTTCATTGATATCTCTTTCTCTTAGTAAAATTAGGCCGCATATTCATTCACTTGGGAAAATTTCAATCCAGTCCCGTTAACTCTTCACTATTGTATATAAGAGAATGGGTTAAGGCTAGAGAATAGTTGGGCATGAGTAAAAGACCCCGCTATACAGGCTACCGGTTCTAGTAAACTAATTAGAGACAGACATATTCAAACGTCAGTTTACTCCAGGTAATTAAAAATCCTACTACGAAAGATGGTCTACTATTTTTGGACTTTATTTCATGCGTACAGTCACCAGCATCAATATATATATGCCATAAGAACGCAGGCGAAAATATCTGACACGGCCCTAGAAATAGAGTCGTGTCAGATATTTATGCGCTCCTTCTTGTGGTAGATATTAAAGCTGGTGACTGTACTAAGAGTCAACAGTGGTAGACCAATTTCTTGGCCGACCTTACATGTTCTTTATATACCTCAATAAAATATGAATTGTCATCTCTGACACCGATAAAGATTATTTTGTTTAAGCACCTTTGTGGTTATGATATGATTGTGGTATTCCAGAGTGGTGAAGGACAGCATAGCGGGCGGCGAGGCGGTCTGGTTCGGCTGTGAGGTCAGCAAGAGGTTCGAGAGGAAAAATGGACTTGAGGATCTAGACGCGTATGTACACAGCATACTAGTTTTTTCCTTGTGAGAAACGGGGAACTGGTGACCTGGTGAAGGTCGCCGGAGTCCGCTGGATGCGTTCCAGGTGGCATTCTTTGGGGAAGGCCTGTGTCGAGCAGAGGACAAACATGGCAACACGGTTGATAGTGATCATGATGAACCCTATTGACATAAGCTGCTTTTTAGCAAAATTATTCGGCGCCTCGTGCTTTAAAACCTCGTTACGCTTAGGAAATATTTATTGAACCACTTGCTTCGCTCGTGGCTCAATTTTATATTCCTTCACTAACGTTTCAATTCAACGCCCGCTAAATAATAACTTTGCAACCTTGCATAACATAACCAGTATCTTTTTTATCTTATTTTTAAACTAACGGTTCAACGAGTCTATAGGAATACTGTTCCAGTGTCTGGAGCCCTCCACTATTTCTAGGGCGGTTAGGACGTGTCACATATTTTGTTCAGGCAGATATTGATGCTGGTGACTGTTCATTTTAATGTCATTTTAAACGGTTTCCTATAAGTCCGGGATCCCCACCAAAGTAGCTCAAAATGGCACAAGAAGCTACTGACACTGACAAAAATAGTTCACGGAAGAGAGACCCGCTTGATTAACTCTTTGAACGCCAAATCACGTCAACGGAAAATTGTCAGACGCCACTTTAGCGTATGCGGGTTTGTAAGGAAGCCCTACCGGATGTAGATATAAACAAGTCAGTTCACTTTTACCTTGTATTGTCACGATCACCAAAAATCCATACACGTAACAACAGAAGGCACAAAAGAGTTAGAAAGCACAAGCACAAACAGCATATAGTTCACAGGATAGATACACAGTTTATAGAAGGCAGAAATCGGAAAAACATACAGTAACTATTGAAAGTAAGAGTAAGCCGCGTGAGCGGGGTGCGAAAGCGTCAAGCGTGAGTTTAGTGTCGCAAGGAGGCTGTGACGTTTGACCTCTGCGCTGCGCTCGCGTCGGCGCAGGCGCACGGGCACCGGACAACGGCCGTTGAGCGACCCGGAGGTCGATATTACATGTCGATGAATCTATCGATATATCGACCAGCCGATTTCGTGTCGGGTAAATAATTATAAGTGTATGTATATGCACATATATTTATATAGTGAAATGTGAAGAATATGTATATATATATTTATGTAGAATATTTTAGTTATAAATATTATATTATTGCATAATATACATTTTACTGTCTGTATTAGTGTCTGGTGTAGTAAAATACACCACACCACGACGCAATTTGCCGCTATACAGTATCATACAATAAGCATGATCACTGGGTTTGAAACTCAAAATTCTAATTAGTCCGTGAGCTAGATAATAAAAAAATACTCAGATAAATCGCATTAAAGTCTAGGCGTGGGGGCTCGTGACGTCACTCCTAAGTAAAATTTGTACTTAGGAGTGACGTCACGCGACATTTTAACTCAATGTATCGTCTTTATTTTTCGATTACGTAAAAAAATGTCCAATATGTTTTATTAATCTACATGACGGATTAATTATTAAAATTTACTTTCTTTTTAGCTCAGATGGTAGAGCGTGCTGCCCCGGTCTGGCTCAAGGCACTGGTTCAAGTCCAGTATCGTCGAAAAATTTTTTCATTTTGTTTCTGATCTTTGTTTATAATAATAACGCTAGTGGAGTGATCCACTAATAAATTGCAAAAATTGTGATTATTATCATGATATTTGTAAAACAAAAAGTACAGTCTTGATAATAGCGCCACCTCTCGCCGAGCAATGGTACCTGTAAAGGTATCTGCTCGGGGTGAAAGTAACTTCATAGTTCTGCACTAGGCGGCGCTAACGGCTAAAGAGTCGGATGCACCATACAGAGATCCATAAGCAAGAACAGATGACAAAATTCGTCGACTGCTGGTGTGGACGATTAGCTCAGATGGTAGAGCGTGCTGCCCCGGTCTGGCTCAAGGCACTGGTTCAAGTCCAGTATCGTCGAAAAAATTTTTCATTTTGTTTCTGATCTTTGTTTATAATATTAAAATTTAGTCATCATGCCTATTTGGTTTATTGGCTAGCGAGTTGCGCACGGTTTCTCATTAACACGATGGGCGCTCTAAAGGTTAAATATTCTTAGCCATGGTCAGGGATCGGAAATTCGTTTTTTTAGAACCTGACTTTGAACTGGACTGATCTTGCTAGGCCTTACCAGTAATCAGATTCAATGATTACTTGTTCCCATTCCAGGCACGACTACAAGCTGGTGTTCAACACAGAGGTGCAGATCGGTTTGCAGAAAGCCGACAGGTTGCACTACGGAGACTCCTGCATGACGCACGCTATGGTCTTCACTGCCGTTGGAACTGACGTGAGTTACAGTAGTACCTCAAATATAAGTTACAACGATGTACCTGCGCGGAAAGCATTTTTTGAAAACAGATTAACCATTTATAAGGCAGCGCGTTTGCGCGGGTAAAATCTTCACCGCCCATTGGCCAAAATTTTGCGCGCGACGCCGGCGCCCGCCATTTTGTATGGCGCCGCGTCAGTCGCCATGAGCGAGAGCACGAGTTCACCTGTCATTGCATATGTACCGTAAGTATAGTGTAACAAGGTCTTTATTGAAATGTTCACACGTTCGGTTTCATTCGGTACTTGTTAGCACTCGTCGGCGTGGCCGAAGATTGCCGATGTAACTTATATTCGTGTTACTACTGTACATGAGTACAATGTTGTTTCCTATACTAGGGCTAAAATCAACTGATCGTTAGAGTCATAGACACTAAGTCGGACTTCTCGCTTGCACTTGCCGTTTCTTCTTAAGTGCGAGCGAGAAGTCCCACTTGGTGTTCATGACTCTAACGCTCAGTTGATTTTGGCCCTACAATAGCATTTACCCGTGGCTTAGCCTGCGTTAACAGGAATAAGTTCTGTGAAATTCTTGAGTTTTTGAGTAAAAATGTTTTATAAATTATTTTCTTAAGAGCGCTTTCGTATTTTTGGTATTTTTTAAATCAGAAATCGATTATGTACGTTGTATTTCTAAGAAACAGAAAATATATTTAAAGTCCTTAGTTCCTTATTTTGTAAGTAGCGGCCTCAAATTTTAGAAGCACTTAATTTTAACTAAATCCTACCGATTACCCACAGTAGTTTTGTAAATGTGCGAAATCCTTAGTTTGAGCCCTTGAAACTTTATGATGTCATATACGATAACCTAGTTGCTTAAATATATTCTTATTTTACACTACGGCTACATATACAATGTAAATCGTTCTTTACCATATTTTTCAGCGAAATCTCTGAAAACTCAAGGATTTTTTCATTTACGATGAATTAATAATATTACGCATGACTTTAAATTATATATTTGCAACAACACAACTCAGTAATAAAAAATAAGACTTATTGAACAAAAGATGTTTTTTTTATTACTCAAAAGTTGTAAAAATATTCGGCTACGCGCGCGGGAAATGCCCTCAGTACCGCGCGAGCGTGATAGGGCTCTTAACACGCTAACAGTCCCCATACACAATTTTGCGATTTCCTTGTGAATCCAAGCAAATTACTTCAATCACACGTCCATGCTTCACATATGGGTCACTGAGAAACGACCAGCTACGCACTCGTATAAGTGCAATATCGTTCTGAATGCTGCTGTATAACTTAGGCATTCGCACCACAACCGTCAGGCGAAAGAATATAACAAAATATCATTATTATTATACTAATCTGAGTGAGTATACCTGGAGCCCGCTTTTCTATAGCTTGTAACTTGTATTACAAGTGGAAGTTTATTTCCTGTACTATGAATTAATAACTATAGAAAATTAAACATTTTAAAAACCCCCCGACCCCCCGAAATGAACATAACAAAATTTGGAGTTCCTAGCTTCAATATTGGCTGAGATCCGGTCACTTGCTCCACTAAAAGCTTAATATCTTGGAGACGAGTGATCCGATTTTCATCAAACAAAGGTAAGAACACTCGGGATAAAATTATCTATGACACAAAAAAACCGCACTCAAATCGGTCCATCCGTATGGGCGATACGATGCCACAGACAGATACACAGAGTCATAGACACGTTAAACTTATAACACCCCCTCTTTTTTGTCGGGGGTTAAAAAGAGACTTGTAATACAAGTTACAAGCGTTTATGAAACGGGCCTCTTTTATTAGTTACAATAGGGAACATGCATGAAATTCTTTTAACGCTTTTCGTAACTAAATATCAAAATACCATAAAAACTAATTCAAAATTTGAAATTAAAATTAAAATCGGCCAAGTATTATGCATAATAACAGAGAGGTCCGATGTGCACTGTTACGCCACAGTGCACTCCGGCCATATAAACTCCATATTAAATTCTGTTTTGCAAGAAAGAGATAGAATGAAATGTTTGATGGCTTATGTCT
Source organism: Hedya salicella (assembly GCA_905404275.2). NCBI lineage: Eukaryota > Metazoa > Arthropoda > Insecta > Lepidoptera > Tortricidae > Hedya > Hedya salicella. The sequence continues at coordinate 16,004,826 of FR990114.1, forward strand.
TGGTTATTTTTATAATAATAATAATAATTTTATTTCGGATATGATCCATAGCTTTTAGTTAGCTGCAGACTTATACGCTAGTGTTTATTCTAAAAATTTTTTGTGTCTACTGTTTCTTACATGAATGAGCTTTTAAGAAAGTAAAAATGAAAATTCATGCATTCCCTATTGGAAGTCTCTTTTTAATACATATTTTTGGGAAGATGATTTCCGTTTGTAATACAAGTTACAAGCTTTTGTGAAACGCTTTGTCGTATATAGTGATAGTGACCCATACCCTATGTGGGGCACGGACTTGTGGAGTCAGTTCGTCGTGACCCATATATGGGGCACTGGACTGTGAACTTTTTTTATTGCAGGATAAAGGCCACCCGATCAAGTTCCGCGTAGAGAACTCTTACAGCGACAAGGAGTATGACAAGGGCTACTTACTGCTTACGGAACCCTGGTTCAGAGAGTTCGTGTTCGAGGTAAACTATACCTGAAATAGATAAGATAAGGTAACGAAAGAAAGATAATGCTAAGAAAGATAATACTTTATATGGGGACGTATGGATAAACAAAGTAAATTTAAATAAATAAATATTACTGGATAATTAATACACAAATCGAACTAGTTCCATGGTAAGCTCAATAGGGATTGTGTTATGAGTACTAGACGAGGATATATTTAATAGATAAACTTACTTATATACATAGAAAACAAATCCAAGACTCAGGAGCAAATATTTGTGCTCATCACACAAATATTTGCCCTTACCGGGATTTGAACCCAGAACCTTCAGCTACGCTGGCAACGTTACTCCCGCTGAGCTAAACCGGTCGTCATCTGTTAATCCTTGTGAGTATAACAACATAAGCAAAACTTATAAAGATTCACTCGTACTTCAAAAGAAGTTTGAAGTAGATACACTCTGCTTTTCACTTCGACTGCGAGAAAATAAAAAAGACTAAACATTGAAATTGTATATTTCATGAAAAACTCATAGTACAGTTTTGAGCAATTCTATCAGAAAGTTTGGCCAATCTGATCAGGTTGTTTTGTTTGTTTTTAATTATTCGTAAGGAGTATGTAGCTGGCCGCAAGTTTTTTTTTCAGTGTTATAGAAATTTGTATGGGATTATATGGCTTTCTTTTAAACCCTAGGGGCTAAATGTACTATTTTAGGCTCGCTTCGCGAAGCTAATATGACGTACTTTTTGAGCAGGAGTAGTGAAAACCCCTTTGTGTTCTTCCAAAAACCGACCACAGGCGGAACGCAGCCGAGCACGAACGAAATGCTCGCAGCGCGCTCGTTCGAGGCTTGTAAGTCGGTCCACACTAGACGAATTGTGTTCGGCTCGTGATCGGTTCGCCTAGCGTAGACCCACCTCTAGAATCGTCTCAACGAGTAGTTGACGGGTTCAAAGAGAAGTACAGTCGGCAATAAAAGCTTGTCACAAAATATTTTTGACGTGATAACGTCTTATAAATCGATGAACACTGACTGCACGCACGAAAAAGCATGACTCATTTTCACGTCCCGCCTGAGCCGAACGTGCAAGCGAGAGCGCGGAACAAGCGATAGAGAGGCACGATCAGCCTACGCGTTCGGTTTGTGAATTCATAAAACTATGCAATTTTTCATCAATGTTTCCTTATGACGTTGTTACGTAAAGTTATCGCCCGTAATCCGACTTTACAGACAACCAATATTTTTTGACAGAAGCTTATTTATTTACAAATACAACTATTGCTTGTTACAGGTGGTGGTTGACAAGAAATACGTGCCACCCCAAGTGATAGAAGTGTTCAAGCAGGAGCCTCAAGTACTACCCGCCTGGGACCCCATGGGCACGCTGGCGTGTCCTCTCTGCTCTAAGGAATAACTCGTTGCTTAACTCACTACTCGCTGGCTCAAGTATATTGACGTGATTTCCCTAAATAATTCAAGAAATGGTCAAAACGCGTGTGCTTATAATAGTCTTGGAGACAGTTTTCATAATCTGATCTTAACTAGGCTTCTATGGGATCACATCTGAAATGTCTACGTTTACAGCAAATAATCGCCATATGGATGATTGACAGTCGGCGAAAGTAAATTTCGTTTTTTTGTTTGTATGTATATACAAACAAGAAAACGAAAGTTTGATTATGAACCTGCTCTTCTTGGTAGTCTGTCGGAAATATACATTAACTTTATTCCATGTTGGTTGAATTGAATCCAAGGCGCATAAAATAACAATAAATATATTGCTGGCACTATATTACAGGACAGTATTTAATTTTTAACGAATGCAAGGGCATTTTCACAAAAGCCTCCTCCATTTTGGGTTAATTTTGCTCAGAATCGAGAGTACTATCAATTTTGATATTTGAAAAAATGCGTCATTGGTTCGGCAAGTTTTGTATGCGCGATACAAAACTGGCAGTCAAATATTCTAACACATTTTTTTTAAATTATATCGGTAGTGCTCTTGATTCGTGAGTAAAATAAGCAAAAAGTTCGAAATCCGAGACAACGAGCGGGTGATAAGTTGCGTTGGAGTAAGACGGGAGTATGGGAAAGACTGAAATTTTGCCGAAAATGCTCTTAAAAGCGTTGAAATAAAGTCCACATTTCGAACTTTGCCATACATCCGTATTAACCCAACGCACCGTATACTTTTTTTTTTAAATGCCCTTAAACTTGAACATTTATCATAGTGACACAAAATAATCTAATTTTAACTACTGTATCCTGGTTATTTCCACCCGCTACCACCAACTTGTTATCCCTGGTAACAGCTGGGAATTTTTCTCCCATCTGATACCAGGTGGTAAATACTGGGAATAAAAACCCCAGCTTCCCACTAAAGTGATTGGTGTTCGTATAAATCCCAGTTGTTACCAGGGGTAACAGGTGGGAATAGCCCCTGTAACTGTACTAAAATACCAGCGATATATCGACACAGAATGGAGAGTTAAAAACATCCACACAAGAAAGCTTTGTATTAAGAGTCCCCGGCAAGCTCGGCCGAATTTCACCTTCCCATACAAACGGAGTTTCGTTCTCATTATAAAACTACGTGTTGGATTGTAACGAACCTGCATATACAATGACATGAGATATATCTAGGCCTGTAATTAGTTTGGCTCCAGTTTATAAAACAAACGAAATACGGCAAAAACAAGTTTTGTATGAAAAACTTAAATTCACTGTATTTTTTACTATAGTATCTGAAGCTATATAAAACTAATTACAGGCCTGCATATACATTAAGTTATTCTAAGTACAAAGTTGCAGAGCAAGCTAGCTAGTCGTTTAAAATGAGAGCGTAACTACGTTTGTGTGGAGAACCGAGCTTGCTGGGGACTCTTAAGAGAATGGCGTTTGGGTTTTTTATAAATTTATATATTCTGTTAATTGTATGTACGAATATCTAAGTTCCAGGTTCATGGTGCCCTGACTGTATACAACTGTCAAATAGCCTACTTTTGTAATTTTTGTTAACTGGTCCAAACATGCAATAATAAATGATTTTCGTGTATTTTCGGATTTTTTTTTTCATACCTGACATTTGCACCTGTTGCTGTCACCTGAACTATTAAAAAAGTTGTAAAACTGACATGTCTGTAAATTGAAGATATAAAAAAAAAGTATGAAATATGATGTAACCATTTGGAGGTCACAATAGATTTCCTTATTTTTCTTTTTTGTATGTGTTGTGGCTTCATCACGATAAACCGGCTAAACAGATCAACTATTTTGGTTCACGGATCGCTAGGTATCCACAGATGGCTAAAGGATACTTGCCACCTTCTAGTTTTCATATAAAGTCTATGCATGTCATGTTAATTCCATTCAGTTACATGTCTACCGTCATAGATGTGCAAGGCGGTAGGAAGCAGCATCCTCAGCAACGAGTGCTTACTGCCGCGCGCGGACGCACGGAAGAACATAGTTGACCGAGCGATGGCGAAGATTTCCGTTTCAGCTTCGGCTTTTGCTTTCAAATGTCCATTTGTCCGGATGTTTTCCTTTACAGGTTGCATTTCTGAACCGATTTAGTTGGTTTATACGCAGACTATTTTGAAACGCCTAAATAAGGCACCGTATAAGCACTTTCCGCGTCGAGCCAGCGCTGGCACGGAATAGAACACGCGCCTATTGACTGGCGCCGTAATTTACGAGGGCTGCTATTTATATATCCGGAAACCGGGATTACAATCTTCTTAAATAGCATATTTGACCGCCATGGTAAAATTTGAACTTTTTTAAGTATATAAGGTATATTTTTTCTTCCTTATTAACGCTCGTGTTTTGTTTTTGACGGGTTTTAAATGTCATCTCGCAGCAAGAATGGAACTCACTCGTGAAAATATTCGTGCTATGATTTATTATGATTTTCGGCGTGGTTTAACGCAACAACAGTGCATAGATCAACTAACTTTAACTTTTGGTGATGAAGCCCCATCTAAAACTACTGTGTATCACTGGTTTAGTGAGTTCAATCGTGGACGTAGTATGCTTACGGACGAAGTTAAGGCAGGTCGCCCGAAATCGGTCGTTGTACAACAAAATATCGAGGCTGTGCGAAAACTTATAATGGACGACCGACATGTTACGTACCGCGAGATAGAGGCGACTCTGGGTATTTCTATGACCAGCATTAATAGCATATTACATAATTATTTGGCTGTAAAAAAAATTTGTTCGCGTTGGATACCCCACAACTTAACAAATGAGCAAAAACATGCTCGCGTCGAATGGTGCAATAAAATGTTAAAAAAATATAACCGTGGTGACTCAAAAGCCGTTTATAACATCTATACAGGTGACGAATCCTGGATCTATGCATACGATCCCGAAACGAAGCAACAATCAACGGTATGGGTGTTTCAAAATGAGCCGAACCCTACGAAAGTTACTCGTGCAAAAAGTACATTGAAACAAATGGTGGCCTGCTTCTTCGGTATTAATGGCCATGTAGCTACAGTGCCACTAGAAAACCGTAGAACGGTTAATTCAGAGTGGTACACGACCATTTGCTTACCGGAAGTATTTGAACAAATTCGTAAAACTAACCAGCGACGAAGAATCATTCTTCATCATGACAATGCCAGCTGTCATACGTCACGCGAAACAACTCTATTTTTGGAGGGTCAAAATGTGGAATTAACGGGTCATCCGCCGTACAGCCCTGACTTGGCACCCAACGATTTTTATTTATTTCCAAATATAAAGAATAAATTACGCGGTCAACGATTTTCGACCGCTGAAGATGCTGTCGACGCATTCAAACAACACGTTATGGAGGTACCTCAGGCGGAGTGGCAGAAGTGCTTTAAAAATTGGTTCACGCGAATGCAAAAGTGCATAGATCATCAAGGGGAATACTTTGAAAAACAATAAAACTATTTTCAGCCGTGTACGTTTGTTTGTTTTTTTGTTTCCGGATATATAAGTAGCAACCCTCGTAGACGTCTCAAAATAGTCTTCGTCTAAACCAACCAATAGGGAATATGCATGAATTGTTATTTTTGCTTTATTAAAAGCTCATTCATATAACAAACAGTAGACAAAAACATTTTTTGGAATAACTATAAAAATAACCAAGATATAAGACGTAGTATCTCTTATTAGTCTGTGGATATAAGCCATCAAACATTTCATTCTATCTCTTTCTAGCAAAACAATTTAATTTGGAGTTTATATGGCCGGAGTGCACTGTAACGTAACAGTGCATATCGGACCTCTGTCTAATTAGTAGTTTAAAATGCCTATATCATGCGTATTTCTTGGCCGATTTCAATTTCACATTTTGAATAGTTTTTACGGTATTTTGATATTTAGTTAAGAAAAGCGATAAAAAAATCATGCATGTACCCTATTCTCGTGAAATTTTGTGAGGTTCGATAATTATATACAATTTTTTGCCGATTCCTTTTTTTTTTCTAAATGGCGGATATATGGGGTCAGCAATCTCCCGAGGTTTTCAGCTCAAAGCCACTAACTAGTATACCTAGTCTACTACACTATACGAATTTGGAAGTAATAGATGATAATAGGCGAAGAATATGAACCATAAATTAGTCTTCAACCTTCAGTGAACAGTCGACTACAAACATATGTATCCATGTCTTCACTTTATTACATTGTAATAATAATAAGCTAATTAAGGTACAGGTCAAGATTACTGGCTTCTAAAAAGCTCGGGGTGCTCAACAGAGCGAGACAGTACTTCACACCGAGTCACCGGCTTTTACTCTACAAAGCTCAGGTTCGACCCCATATGGAGTACTGCTCTCATCTCTGGGCCGGAGCGCCCCAATATCAACGTCTCCTCTTGGACTCCATTCAACGCAGGGCAGTCCGTATTGTCGATGATCCCGAACTGACAGACGGCCTAGAACCACTTAGCTTCCGGAGAGATGTTGGCTCTCTGTGTTTGTTCTACCGTTTGTACAATGGGGAATGTTCTGAAGAACTTTTTGAGTTGGTGCCACCGTCACGTTTCTATCATCGCACCTCCCGCCTCAGAAACAATGTACATCCCCACTATCTCGATGTTTGGCATCCCAAAAATAAACGGGCATCTTGCAAGTTGTGCAATAACCTTCCCCCTGAGGTATTTCCAGAGCGCTATAACATGGGATTCTTCAAGAAGCGAGTTAACAGGGCTCTCAAAGGTTGGGAAAATATGGGCGATTCCTCCGGTGTTGCACATATCCATGGGCGACGATGACTACTTTCCATCAGGTGGCTCGTCTGCCCTTTTGACTCGTTACACAAAAAAAAGGTCAATTCCTAAGAGCTGGCATGAATGGATTGAATAAGTGAATGATATTATCTATGTATGCATAACAAAATGATTTAAATACAGGTTGATTCAATAATTGATTATGAATCGTGTTTTAGACAACTTATAATTTTTGTTTCTTGTGTAATTTGTGTGTATAACAACAAATTACACAAACAACGGTCGATGAATATCAACAATACCCTGAAAAACCTGACTGCTAAATATTATAGTCTGTGTCACTTTCACAATCAAGCTGCACCCGTTGACTGTATTTAAAAAATAAATAAAAATTTATCGAGTTATGGCAGTTTCTATGATAGAAATCCTAAAAAATAAATTTTAATTTAATATCTTGTGTGTAGCTTGCTTTATGAGCCTTTAAAGTCGGGTGGGAAAGTCCATTTTAAGTATGAAAATATTAATATATTACCATTGAATAACCCATGAAACGTATGGTAACTTTTGTTATGACACCATTATAAAAAAACTCTATTGGCAAAAACCTCAAATTTTTCTGACTTTTTTCCGTTTTCGACTTACGTTTCTTAAACTAAACACATTTTGGTATATAGCATAACTATTTGTTATCATCATTTCTATGTTAATCACTCATCAATATCACCGTTTTGGAAAACCTATGACACCAATTACTCACGACCTGGCATCCACGAGATCTTAGCAGGGCTTAGACCGAGGAGATGGCGGGATGATTTGCATGCTTTTGTAAAGGACTGGATGGTCGGACCTTGCACAGCATAGAGTGGAAAAGGAGAGGCTCCTGCCCAACAAAAAGGAAGAGAAAGAGTCTAATGGCAAAGGCATATTAGAGGTTAGAGGACTATTTAACAGACAAAAATGCATGGCCCAAAACAGAAACCAAATAATTTATTTTTACCGGGACACAGTTCTTATAAATTGGCATATCAAACATATAAAGTTGTTTTATGAGCCTTTAAAGTCGGGTGGCATGAATGAAAACATACCTAGTATGGGCATACATAAACACTCGAAAAAAAACTCTATTTCTTCAAACACTTCACAATCAGGTACCTAATTGCTTTATTTATTTTCTTTGCGGTAAAAGGAAACAAAATTAAATAATGATAACTTTATTTACAGCACCAAAAGGCATAACAGGTAAATGTGACAAATTAAAGTTCTGTTCAACCACAGCTCGTCATTTAGTTACATAGAAGTCTTCTGAATTAAAAATAATGTATGTATTCCTTAGCACGTCAAAACTAAATGGGTTGTAACAATTTCGCAGCTGGGTCATTGTCAGATTAGGTTCGCGTCTTTCCGGAGGACATAAACGAAATTAAGGATTCCAGGGCTTAATTTTCTGATAAAACTTGAAAAGAAAGAACGTTTTCTCTACTATAATCCGATGTAATAGCATCATAACCTAGATTCATACAAGCTCTTAATTTTTGACCACCGGAGGGACGACTTTTGTTTTTTGAACTGACAATGACCCAGCTCAAAGAAGCAGGGTCGTTGCCTAATTTTGGAAATTATTTCAGTTGAAAACATTTTAACTGAATTGTTTTATTAAGAGTCTTCGTTTAACCTTGACACACTGCCTATTGAGAAGTGATAGGATCAACAAATTCATTATAATATAAAATACTGATGGCCATAGACCGTTTAGAACTGTTATCACATGTTAGCATGTTACATATTGCTTCACATTACAGTTTGGTACAGGAAACAAATTCGACCCAAAAAAATAACATCCTTGAACACAATAAGCCGACTATTGGTCAAATGCTTACACAATCTTACCATTACCACCACATTTTTTTCCATTTGTAATAGCTCTCAAATACTTCAATTTAGCCCAGACTCCTTGGCACATACGCACTAATCTTCTGTCATGTGTGAGTCGACCAAACGCATGGACATTCCTTACGATATGCCTGGATAGTTTGAGCTGGCCTTTCTGGGCGTGTGAGAGGGCGGAGTATAGTCTGCTTCTGGCTGCTAAAGCGTCGTCTCCTAACATTTGGGATAGTTTGTATTGACGTAGTGATATCCTTCCTGCTTCTTCAGCCTGTAAATATGTTTTATTTTTATTTTATTTTATTATTAAAGTACATCCACTTTATATTATATACATTAGTATTATAGGTATATCTACTCGTACATATAATCCGATATAAAAAACAACAGAGTACATAACACATGTTATTATAACCCGGCAAGTTAGTTCGTGACACTCCCATGGTCTGCGGGCGACGGGGGGAAAAACAGCGGGTATGGGAGCGTTCAAGTATTACGTAACGAATTTGGGGGGAGGGGGTCTTGTAAAACGTTACGATGCGTTACACTTTTGAACTACGCGTTACGTAACATTGTTTTTTTTAACCCTTCAGAACGGTCGAGTACAGAGATTCTCTCACGCATTTTTTAACTTTTTTTCTCTCAAAATTACAAATGGAATAACCATTTTAGGTAGAAATGGTCACTTGGTGGTTACGTAACGTTTTACTAAGGGGGAGGGGGGGTATAGGAAAACGTTACGGCGCGTTACATTGGGGTGAGGGAGGGTCAAAAACCACCCAAAACTGCGTTACGTAATACTTGAACGCTCCCTATTAAGAGTGTGCGTGGCGGAGCACGATGACCCTGCCCGGCGACCGCAGACCATGGGAGTGTCGCGGACAAAGTTGCCGGGCCACAGTACAGTTTTTTTTTAGCCTAAATAGGCTAGAAAATGTGTGTCCACTACGGGGCCTGGCCTTTCCTCTCCTTTTCCACTCAGCTATATGCTGGGCAAGGTCACACCAGTTCTTCACACATCAAGATCATCTCGCTGCTTAGAGCATTTAACCACTTAAGATGCCATGCAAAGTGGTACATACTAGTGTTTGGATGTTTTTTCTTTGCAGGAAATTTCTTTTAATTTTATGTGCATTTGTAGAATTAGGAATACTTCCGTAGTGTCCTGTTCGTGTTTACCTCACTCCCCACTAAAAATGCACGAAAATTTTGTATGCTTGTCATCTCCTTTATATAAAGATCTAAGTCCCGCCGTCTCCTTTTCGGTTTATCCCAGCTACTTTTTGAGGTTCTACTAGCCAAAGCTGAGACTTTTTTATCATTTGTGCACAATTGTATGTCCTCATTTAAAAACTGTTCAAATAAGGTAAATAAAACATCCTAGCACATAACACCTTAATTTCAATATTCAACAACCTTAATTGACTGTTTGTGACCTCTATAGCTATGGATTAAGGTTGCAAGTAACAACTAATGGGATGTGTCTAGCACTGGGATATTTACCTTATATCCACTACCACTCATAAGTTGCCCACTCATTGTTTGTTCCATACAATTGTATTCCAAAATGTGTTTCAAAATCATACTGTCCAATTGGAGTCAATCGGCTCTTGATAGTTACATTATTTATTTCAGTCTTGTTAAACTTTTCAAGTCTTTATCCAGCAATTAAAAAAACATAAACCGTCTTTTTATAATAACTAGGAGATGCCCGCAACTTCGTACGCGAAAGGAAAATTGATATAACCCTCTTTTTTTCTTCAGCATAGTCGGTTAAGAAGTATCCTATAAACATCTGGAGATACCCGGCTACCCGTGTGCCAAAAATAGCTGAAATCAGTTTAGCCGATTTTGTGTGATGAAGCCACAACAACACATACAAACATGCAAAAAATGCATAAAAAAATATTTTTCGTTTTAGTGAACTCCAAAAAGACCGCAACAATTATTTTTTTGAAAATATCTTCAATTTACAGACATTTCCTTTTTACAACTTTATAATATATAGATGCAAAGTTTCTATTGAAAATGTCACTTCATTATCATCTGATCCACATTTACACACGAAATTTCATATAAATTCAATCTCTGGAAGTGGGGGCAGAAACACAAGATTTGACTCAATTTGATAATATTCAATTTTCACAAGTAATCACTTATATAAGTAAAAATAACACTTACACAATCCTCAAAATAATCACCAAGGGCTGAATAGGCGCCGCCCAGTGTGGACAGCCAGGAAAATGCATTTTCAATCTCTACCCTACTCCAAACTAGTTTGAGTATCCTGTCATTCCTGTAAATTAAAAAATATATACATATAAATCAAAATTGTACAGTCCTTGATTGTGGAAGTTTAGGGGAAGATTAATGTTTGAATAGTGGAGGTTTAAAATGATGATAATAAATCAAAAGAGCCTCTTAATTTAAGCCTTAATAGCTGAAGCATAGCAGCAAAGAATGTGTTATCCATTTTGAACTGTATGTAACCAGAACTTGTCTTAAAAAAAACTGTTACCTATGCTAAGTTTCCTTTCATAGATTTGTGATTTGTGTACTTTAAGAATACGTACTTGTAAAAGATCTCTAAAATTAGATATAACTGCATACACAACTTAAAAATGGTCATACTTGCTATGCCATCAATAAAATTATACTTGTAACACCCCAACTATTTGTTCAATCTTCACTATAAAAAGGATCTTGGCTTAAATCTTTATGTTCAAGTACATCTCGGTAATTAAATTATATTCTTACCAAGCATAATCAATCACTTCCATATCAGGTGGTTCTAGAATCAATTTCAAAAATGCTGTCCCATTAACAGGGTTTTCACACCGCTTGTTCAAATGCGACACGACGTTAGTCCTATATACTTCAGAATTTAGGCATTCTATTACAAAGGGCCGCCAAAATAGAGCACTCGCAACCAGTTTTAGTGACTTGGTTTTTCGGTCTCCATCGCATCGATCTATGTCGATTTCCCACGAGTCTCCAGGTTTCACACCAAGGAAATCATAGTACTTTTTATCTGGCAGTACGAATAAGTCCTCAGACATGTAACAAGTTGTATAAGGAGAACGAAATAGTCGAACTTTAGTCACTAAAGGCATTTTGAGCAGGTTATATTTTTGTAAGGGTATTTGATATTGACTTCTTTGAGAAGGGTATAAGTATTAAACTAGATGTTACATATACTGTATTCAATATATTATGTGCATAATTTAACAGCAAGTCACAACGCTCTTATCTGATATAAATTATGAAACTGATCTGAGGTATAATGAATAAAAATCCGCGCGTGACTGTCAAAAATAATTGACACTAACACTACTGACAGGACAGACACTTGACAAGTTGACAGATATCGTGAGTTTGGATACACGTACAATATTGACCTTAGGGATTAAGTACGTTTTCATGATTATAAAATAAAAGTTATAAGCACTTTTTAGGTCTTGATAGTAAATAATTAATTTAAATCAAATATTAAAGTAGTTAATTATTATGAGTACCAACCTGTATAATTCGCAGTAAGATCTAGTGAATGGCTGCTTTACGAAAAAAGGAAGTCACTCGGTTTCCAATGATACAAAAATAGCGTTGTCGACTGACGCGGCGAGTGCGCTTTTTTGTAGCTTTGCTATTGGTCAACAAAAAGTGATAGTTTTATATAGATATTTGCCATTGGTTGAAATAATGTACATAATCTTAAGTTGAAAACGGAGGTACTGACATATGAAGACAGCCATTTTGTCCTGCAGCCTGTCAGGCCGGTGACTTGGAAAGGAATAATTTACGAATTATTCCCTTTCACCCAGGCATAAAATCTCAAATTTGTGTTAATGAAGTGAAAAGTGCAGTGTAAATCATGGCGCGATACGGTCAAAGACCGGAAAATGCCCTCAAACGGGCCAATGGTGAGTTGAAATTTCATGCAATGCTACCACGTTGCACGTTACATATCTGACCTTTATGTCGTAACAGGCCCTCCCTCAGCAATCTCCATACCTTGCTATCCATTTAGATTGTGAAAGACAAATCTTCGATATTATTCTTGTGCTATCACGGGCTTGTTTATGAAATTAAATTTTAACATAACCCAACTTAAAATGGCTTACGTCGGCGTCTTATCTAACAGAGTTTATGGACTTGAACAAGCCCGCTCGGGCGCTGGACACCTTGCAAGAGGTGTTCCGCAACAAGAAATGGGCGTACAACTGGTCGGAGTCTGTGCTGGAGCCCATCATGTTCAAGTACCTGGAGCTGTGCGTGGACCTCCGCAAGTCTCACATCGCCAAGGAAGGGCTGTTCCAGTACCGGAACATGTTTCAGTCGGTGAATGTTGGCTCCTTAGAGCAAGTCATTAGGTAAGCTCCTTTTAGATTCGAGAATCATTTGACCAGTGGAGTAATTAATCATTGGCTTTGTTTATGACAGACACAGTATTTTTTCTGTGACAAGAAGTGAAATGGTGATTAATGTTTTTTTCCAAAACATTAACATATGTTTATGTGCCCTGCATATTTATTTATTTATTTACATGGAGATCCAACAGCTTAAAATATGTTAGTAGTAACTTAAATAGTAATAGCGAGCCAATTACAGGATCTCACTTGTAGCACCATGGTAGTAATTAACATTAAGTTAAACAATACACACAAATGTTATGTTATATACACCTACTCATGCACTAAAATACCATATATAAAACAAAACAAAGGGTTGTTTAATGGTAACAAACAGTAACTGGTTGAATAATAACACGATCGTAAACATCTTTTATTAATGAGCAAACAACTACCTACAGATAATGAAAAAAAAAGGAAAATAAGTACACTAAAAGATAAATCTCAATAGTCTCATGCAAAGCAGCTTCTCGCCAAATTAGCCTCACAGAAGGAAAGTAAGTGCACTAAAAGATAAATCTCAATAGTCTCATTCAAAGCAGCTTCTCGCCAAATTACGCCTCACAGAAGGAAAGTAAGTACACTAAAAGATAAATCTCAATAGCCTCATTCAAAGCAGCTTCTCGCCAAATTCCGCCTCACAGAAGGAAAGTAAGTACACTAAAAGATAAATCTCAATAGTCTCATTCAAAGCAGCTTCTCGCCAAATTACGCCTCACAGAGGGAATTGAGCAATTAAAAATATCAATTTACAGCTCTTTTGTCACATTATTCAGACAACGGCTGGCAATTGATGTTATCAATCAAAATTGTATGTTGTGATTTGTTTCTATTTACATTACATAGTGTACTTGTATACATAAGCATGCTGAGTGCTTTATAGCTCCATTAAAGCAGAAGTTACTGCATGTAAATATTTAGAATAATTTAAAAAAACTTACAATCATTTTACAAATATACTTATGGACCCAATTTTGAATTATGAAGAAAAAATAAATTTCAACTTAGATCTGTAAAATATTAAGAAGTCAACCTATTTTTGTAACTGTAAGAACAGTTATGTATGAACAGACAACAGCATTTAGGGGGCAAAATTTTATGACAGTATATATATATATAGGGGCAAGGGGGCAAAATTCAATTCTAGGTAAAGTTCCTATATTGATAAACCCAATAAGGAATATACATTAATTTTAATTTTTGCTTTATTAAAAGCTCATTCATGTAACTAACAGAAAAGAAAACCAATTTTTGAATAAATAACCATAAACAAAATTTATATGTTTGTGTGTATTTTTTTGCATTGATAATTGGGTTTATTGATATAGGAACTTTACCTAGAATTGAATTTTGCCCCCTTGCCCCTATATATATATACTATGATGTCTGGTAATGAATATAGACAAAGTGAGGATAATACAAATAAGGTCAGATCTCATCTACTTTGCACTAAATAATTGTAAATAATATATACATGTTTTTCTTATTCACTGTTTATCCATCCATCTAATATTTATTTTTACTACTTTTGATTAACTGCACACTGTGGTGTAAAAGGGCCCTGGTACTAAAGAAGATTGGGGCCAGTTCGACATTCTGTTAATCAAGGACCAAGAGCCTCTGAAATATTGGAGCCATGGTGCATGGCCTATTTATGTCTGTGCAACAAAGATCCTCGGGTGATGGGGCCTACACTATGAAAACTGCCAAAGCGTATAAAAGACATAGACAGTGTTACAAGTTTTCAGTCCCAAGTAAAACAAATACTGTTGAACAACACAATTTATAATATTGATGAATATATAACATGCAATTTTGAATAGAAATAAGAAAATTACCACAATATGATACAAAATAAATAAATGTATAATAATAGTATAAGCTAATCATGATTGAATTTAATGTTATTTTCCTTTAGAATACAAAATTGCAATATGTTATAAATGCTCAATTCTGATTTGACGTATCATTCTGTCGCAGTTTATATTTAACTCAGTGTAATTATAACTTTGTAACGAATTTCTATTTCTATCCTATCGGTAGCTATGTCACTGACCAGGGTCAGAGGGCCCCATCTAGCCCTTTCGGAGCTAAGCCACTGACTATACAGTAAGAGTATGTTTATACCATTTATACTGGGCCTTCTCTGGATAGGACACAGTTTTCTTTTAAGTATATTGAGTTTCTGATTCTTTCTTTTCGCCAAACTATTTTGTCAAACAAGTTGTCAATTATTTCAATACCCAACTCATGCTTCTCTCCGAAACTGCAATATATCCAGATATTTTTTAAAGCCATTGTGTAGAACCCAATAGGTTAGTTTTGTTTTATTGGAAGTGAAAATTTTACGGTTTCCAAAAAAAAACTTAAGGTTGGGAAATATAATTCGCGTCCCTTGAGTTTTCACTATGAAAGTAATACAATACAATACAATAATTCTTTATTGCACACCAACAACAGAAACAGTACAATAGAGATTTAACATAAAATTCACATAAAGTAATAATAATAATGTGCAAATAACGTTTATTTTATGTGATAATTCATCATTCAACTTGTAGTTGGTTAGTTGTTTCTAAGTATGTAAACACTATATTGTATATAGTTACAGGATAAAATCCCTACAATGATAACATACAGTACAAGCACAAAGGTGAACTTGAGGCTCTCTTCCATTTATTCGAAATTGAATTGTTGTATATAGTCTAAAAAAATAAAGACAAACTATACCTTGTTTTTCATAGCTTTCCAATAAAAATAGACAGTTTCAAGCACAGAATTCTTACATACCATTTCGTCACCACCAGAGGCTATTTACGAATGGCAGAAGAGAGAACGGAGGCCGCCAGGGCACAGTCTACCCAAGCAGTCATTGACACAGATGACCTGGACAACCTTGCCACTCCAGAGAGCATTCTGCTCAGCGCCGTGTCCGGGGAGGATGCACAGGACCGATCCGACAGGACTATACTGACTCCATGGGTAAATATTTATGTGATTTATTGCTTACTGATAAACTTGTGGAAATGTCTAATCATGGTTATTTTGATGGTAACGATTTTAATAGACTATGAAAGTCTTATTACTGAAAATTATTTTTAGATTTATATGTTGTAAAATATAAGGTCCGAAATAAATGAACTAAAATTTTACTTGAATGTATTATACTGTATAGACAAAGAATAAAAACAGACATGTGTATCAAATCAAAAATAATGTTAATTGCCTGATCAACTGGAAATTTTATACTGTTTTAATATCCCCAATATCTATATATTGGGGAAATCTCTTATTTTCACACCACTTAATACTTTTTCATAATAGTTTTGAGTCTCTAAAAAGGAAATCTTGAATAAGTTAATAACGAAATAATTATTCAACATATCAAGACCATGGATAAAGAGCTAATTAAAAGGAAAATGGTCTGCTTATCTAATAGTCATGTGCTGTTCAATCAAAAAGAGGCACATTTCTTGTTGACTTAGATGTTTGAACCAATATTGCATTTCAAAATGATGTGATGTTTTCACATTAAAAATAAAATAAAATCATGGACGTAACGTCGAATAATTAATCTAGTTGTGTTAAGGTATATTTTCCACTTGAAATTCATAAGTCGTCCATTCCAGGTGAAATTCCTTTGGGAGTCCTACTGCCAGTGCCTCGAGCTGCTCCGTACGAACGCGCACGTCGAGACCCTGTACCATGACATCGCCCGCATGGCCTTCCAGTTTTGTCTCAAATATTCCCGCAAGACGGAGTTCAGGAAGCTGTGCGACAAGCTGAGAAAGCACTTGGAGGATATCTGCAAACCCACTGTGAGTTATTATAAGACTGTTTACTGTTTAGTTGTTTGTGTCTTACACCATCTACTTTCTTTATAGGTTCTGGAGTGCACTAGAGCTCTAGCAAAGTGCATTAAAATTTCCCGCTTATTTTATTCATTTACTTTAGGCAAATTGCAAAATTTGGCTTTCGAGAGCCGATTACAAGTTTTGTTCCTGTTCAGACAGATAGACCGACATAGGATTCTCAAATTAGTTTAGGACTTAAAGATAAAATCCATTATTGGTTTTCTTTTTAATTATGAACAAACATTTAACACGGCAAACAAAGTATGTGCCAAAGTGTGTGTTAAACCTAGGGGAACTCTAGGGAAATTTCAATGCTATTCAATTATTTAGTAAATAAACTTGCCTCCGAAATAAATCCCATCCGTAATGTGACCGTTGTTGCGTGATGGTAGGCCTCGGAGGCACAGCACCACGTCGGCTAGACGCGACAGGGCGCAAACATTTAGCGCTCTGTGTTAATTTATGCCTGGACAAATTTATTATATACATTAACTTAGTGTTTTTTTTTCTTTAACTCATAATGTAGCAACACACTTTTTTATTGTAAATTGATATATAAAAAGTTTATGCAGAAGTCTTAAGTAAACCAGGTCATAACCGTACAATGTTTTTTTTTTCAATGGAATATAGTAAATGTTAGATCAATGGATAATAGTTCCTTTGCTGTTCCGCGAACTTGTGTCTTGGTTAGATGTGACAGTAAATTGTGCTCACATGCGCATATTTTCATGCAGTTGCCATAAAAAAATACGCATGCAAATATAACAAACCAATACCAAAATTAATTCATAAGTTCAAATCTCTCTCCATTTGCTTTAATTACCTTACGCATTCTCCCATAGAAGGAATTACACGCGGCACGCACCACCTCATCTGGAATATCGTCCCATATCTTCTCCAACCGATGCTTGAATGAATTTAAATTCATGCCCTGCGTGCTCCCAATCTTACTCAGCATAAATCCCCATATTGAAAAATCCAACGGATTCAAGTCGGGTGAAGATGAGGGCCATTCTTGCCAAGGTATAAAATCTGTCAAATTCGTTCGACACCAGTCTTGAGTGCGTTTGGCTTTGTGAGATGGGGCACTGTCTTGCTGGAAACAAAAATAATCATTTCCATATAACTTTCGGGCATTTTCCAGCAAATGACCCTGCAATACATTCTGAATATAGTACTCTTGGTTGATTTTGACTCCTCGATCAATGAACAGCAGTGGTAACTTGCCTCTAGGCGATATCGCACCCCACACCATGACAGCAGACGCACTTTGAAATCGTTGTACAGCTAATTTGTCCACTGGCATGTCCCTCAACGATACGCCATACACACGATCATTCTGTTGATTGTGGCTATCCTGTAATTGAAACATTTTTTCATCGGAAAAAATTATGTCATCGCCCTTGTACCATGCTAGTATCTCCTTACATTTTTTCACTCTAGCTTTTTTCTGGGCTTCCGTTAATCCGTGAATTTTTTGTTTCTTGTAGGCCTTCAATCCAAGATTATGTCGTAATATAAGACTCATTGATCGTCGGGATATTTTCATATCTTTCGCGAGTTTACTTGCACTTTGGGCTGGATTACGCCTAATACGCTCACGAACATTTTTGATTACTTTTTTGACGCGAACAGATGGTTTACGTCCAGGTTTTGGCCTGATTCGTGAAGAATCTGTTTCCTTGAATCGCTTGATGGTCCGCGATATGAACCTTATATTGATATTGAAATGTTTCAGTTTCCTTAATATCTCGCACGGGCGAAATTTTTTCTTGTACAAATCGACAACGAGCTCACGTTTCGCGTCCATTGTTGAATACAAAACAAAAACGAAAAAAATAAAGTCTAGAAATCATAAATACGAATAAATTCTTTATTTAAAAAACATATATACAAGGTAAAAAAAGGTCCATTACGTTAGAAAAAAATAAGATGTACGACTAGGACACTTAATGTGCCCAACCCTGTATACACATTCTATAACAAATGCAGAGTGGCTCACAGAGCAAGTCAAGAATAAAAAAAACTTATTTATTGTTTGTATTACAGGTGCAAACTGGAAATGTGAGCATCTCCAAGCCGGAGACACAGCAGCTCAATCTGGAGACCAGACTGTTCCAGCTTGATAGCGCTATTCAGATGGAGCTTTGGCAGGTAACCGGCAACAATCTATTATAATTGATACTTATTTAACACAGCTACAACTTATTGTCAGAACGATCTAAGAATTAGTAACCAACTAACCAACCAATTAAAATAACCATGAACTGGTTGGTACTTATGCTATATGTTATCTGAACTAGTATGTTCTATAGAAATAGAAGTTACATGAATATTAAATAAATAAGTGCGTCCATGTCAATACATTTATTACATAGGTCATTTTCATTAAGCATTTTCAAAGTGAGCATCATTTATATAGGTATTCATTAATATTATTATGACATTTCTGTACAAGTATTTTTGATAGTTGAGTTCATTATTTGCCGCAAGGATGTTGTTTGTCTCTTTGGAGCGAAGATAGTATAGGTGGAAAACTTAAGTAAGTCACCTGTTGCATGTAGTAGTAATTAGAAAAATGACATAAGTTTCATGTCAATACAAGAGAATGAAGAAGACATACAGAAATTAAACGAAAAAATTGAGATAACACTACTCCTAAAACAACCGTCAAAAGCAGATACTGGCAAAAATTTAGATGAAATCATAACGCAAGAAATACAGGACCTCAAAACGCACAAATACATACTCAGAAATAAAAAATACAAAACCAAAGAAGAAAAAAGCAGATTAAGCAAATTATATAGAACGATACATAAGAAAATAAAGAAAAATAGCAAAGACCAAAGAATAAAATTAATAAGTAAATACCTAGAAGAAACGGGAGGCGTTAAAAAAGCATACAGGAAGATTGACAAGACAAAGCACCTGATGACACAACTCACCGATACCTCAGGAAACATAGTCACACACAGACAGGACTTAATGAAGATAGCCACTAATTTCTACAAGGACTTATATACCATACATCCTAATACAAGCGAAAATTTTACGCCTACAGCTTATAACGCAGATTCTGTTCCGCCATTCATAGAGAGTGAGGTTGAGCTATCCATAAGAAGCCTAAAAACCGGGAAAAGCCCAGGACCAGATAAAGTAAATGATTAAAGCGGGAAAAGATCAGCTAGTAAGACCCCTAACCAAGCTGTTTAACCTCATTCTGTACAGAAAAGAAATGCCTGAATCCTGGACTCTCTCAGAGATAGTGCTATTATACAAGAAAAGAGATCCAAAATTGATCTCAAATTATAGACCCATTAGCTTGATATCTTGTTTATACAAAGTATTTGCCTTAACATTACTAAGACCCATAACTAAGCCTATTGATGAAAACCAGCCAATCGAACAGGCAGGCTTTATGAAAAAGTATTCTACGATCGACCATATACATACATTGAAAATAATAATGGAAAAATATGCTGAATATGAACTGCCTATATACATCGCCTTCATAGACTACTCCAAAGCATTCAATTCTATATCACATAGCTCTATCTGGAAAGCACTCACGGTACAAGGTATTGAATATGAGTACATAGATCTAATTAAAACTATATATGCCAACAGTAGGACTAGAGTACAAATGGAGACAAACAGACCACCATTCAAAGTAGAGCGAGGGGTAAAACAAGGCGACCCCCTGTCACCAAAATTATTCATTGCCGTACTCGAATCCATCTTTAGAAACCTCGAATGGAAGAACATGGGCATCAACATCAACGGCACTTACTTATCACACCTCAGATTTGCTGATAGTGTCGGTTTACAAATAAATAGAGACAAAACGAAGATTATGACGAACAGAGACAAAAAGCTAATCTCTATAGCATCAGTACCTATAGATTATGAAGAAGAATATGTATATCTTGGCCATCTCATATCTTTTAAATCCTGTACAGAAAAAGAAATAGAGCGAAGAATAAAGGTCACGTGGAATAAGTTTTGGTATATGAAGGAAATATTTAAGGGAAATATCCCTACAAAATTAAAAACAAAAGCAATGAATATCTGTCTGACACCCTGCTTAACCTACGCATGTCAAACCTGGCCTCTCAAAAAAATCCATCTTAATAAAATAAAAACGTGCCAAAGAGGGATAGAAAGAAGTTTTCTGAATATAAAATTAAAGAACCGGATCAGAAGCTTGGATATAAGGAAAAGGACAAACGCAAAAGATGCAGTCAAACAGGTACTGACACTAAAATGGAAGTGGGCAGGACACATTCAAAGAGTAAGAGATAAAAGATGGTCGCAAACTGTTACAAACTGGAGTCCTATATATAAAAAGAGAAGACGAGGCAGACCACAAAAAAGATGGAGTGACGACATAGCCGAAGTAGCCGGAGCTTTCTGGCGCAGGACGGCACAAGACAGAGAAAGATGGCATAACCTGGAGGAGGCTTTCACCGCAAAAGGCGGCCCTTACATCTAAGAATAGATAAATATTAGATACACAAATTTATAAAAAGTAAATAAATATAGTATAAATAAAATAAATAAACACTAACATAGGTATATACAGGGTGACTGGAAATTCGCCGTATTCCTTCAAAGGGGTTATTCTATGGTTCATTTGCAATGATTTAAGTCCAGTCAACTAGGGGTCAAAACTCATTGGTTTTCAAGTTATTGGAGTTTTTAGATTTTTTTGGAAAATACCCGCCTATCGACCTACAAGTGGTATTTTTATACAAACTACTTCAATTTGGATTAAAAAAAAAAACATTTTCTTTTAGCCAATGAGTTGCTAATTACGATAAATAACAAAAACATGCAAAATATGCAAAATTTTACAGGAAAAAAAGAATTTGAAGTCACCAGTACTTGATTTTATTTCCAAATTTTGTAACATTTTGACACATAACTTTAAAAAAAAGTAGGACACTTGACGTACAAATTACAGAAATAAGTTTCTAAGTTCATAAGCTTTCTAAAAAGGTAAAATAGTTGACATTTTTAGCTCAATTCTTAAAATTATTAATGATAATAGCAGAGCAGGCTGAGGACTTGACTTGATGAGTAAGGTAAGATAAGGAGAAACTGGGGAAAGAACAAAAATAAAAATAATAATAATAATTTAATTTTAAAAAGGAAAACCAGTTTGTAATTACAAATTTTGCTCGAACTGCCTGCCTTGGTTTCGTATGCAAGCACGAAGCCTTTTTCGTACTTCAGTGATTGTAACTCGCGTTGAAAGCTCTTCTTTAATTTTTTGTGCAGCTGCCAAAATTTTTTGACGTAACTCTTCTACGTTACGTATCGGTCGGTCGTAGACCAACGCCTTCATGTGACCCCAGATGTAGAAATCACACGGAGTTAAATCTGGACTCCTGGCTGGCCAAGGGATTGGTCCTCCTCGACCAATCCATCTTCTTGGGTAGTTTCGATCCAGCCACTGTCGCACACCCCCGTAATAATGAGCAGGGCAGCCATCGTGTTGGTAAACCATATTCTGTCTCGTCGCAAGTGGCACATCTTCCAGTAGCATGGGTACTTCATCTCTCAAAAAATTTTCATACGCGATGCCGGTTAATCTCGCGGGCAGAAAGAAGGGTCCGATCAAATGATTGTGCACAATGCCCATCCACACGTTTAAAGAAAATCTTTGTTGATGAGCTCCTTCGCTTGATTTCCTTGGGTTTTGACCTTTAGGAGCCCAAAAATGCAGATTGTGGTAGTTTGTTATCCCATCGCGGTCGAAATTGGATTCATCTGTCCACAAGATTCTTCTCAGGTACTCGGGATCTTCGATATCAGCATTGATTACAAATCTGCAGAAATCCATCCTTCTTGCAGGGTCTCCCTCTTCAATTGCGTGTACTGGAGTGTAATGATATGGATACTGCCGAGCTGAGTGGAGGGTAAACCATACCTTCCACTGAGACAGACCGAGCTGGTTAGCTACGATTCTCGTCGAGGTAGTGCCGTCTGCCCGGAAAATCTGGAGGATTTGTTCTTCTTCAGCAGGATCGTAATGTCGAGGTCTTCCGGCATCGGCTTGGCGGCGTTTAACAGTTCCATTTTCCCGAATAAGACGGTACGTTGTACCAAACACGCTTACGTGTGGTAAACGGCGGTTAGGGAAACGACATTGGTACTAGAGGTGTGCGCCGATCAAAAAATTGTCGGCGGCGGCGTCCGGCGAAATTTTCACCGGCGGCGGCGGCGTAATCGGCGTGAAATCGGCGTGGAGCAAAATTTGCTAGGTTGATTAAAAGTAAAACGAAATATCCTTGTAAATCAACTTTTATTATCAAATTAGAGCATGTTTCACATGAAATCAACAATATAAAATATTTTAAACAACATTTTAATAAAGAAACATATGTAATTAAAACTTTTACAGTCAAACAATCCTTAACATACCTAAATAGAAAAAAATAATTAAATCACAATAATAAGACTAGTATAATTCTTAATCAGTCAAATCAAATCACATCACAAGCAAATTTTTGGTAATTCTGATGAAATTGGAATCATATATATCTCGTTCGAATCAGTTTGTCCAATAATTAAGAGCTACCCTTTTTTGATTTAGAGTAATTATCATGTATGAATATTATTTTATTTACACGAGATGGGTGAAGACGGGATCTTTTCGCGTTCAAAGTCAATCCCGCTATAGAAAATACACGTTCGCTGGGTGTGCTCGTTGCAGGAATTGACAATATGGCTCTGGCAGTCGCATACAGCCATGGATATACGCTCTTGCGCTGTTCCCAATATTGAAGGATCCCATGTGTGACATCATTGGCTGATGCACTGCAGAAATACTTCCATGCCTCTGACTCTACGGGTGATGTGAAAGTCGAAGTCTCTTCACTGTATTTATTAGCTAAGCTTAGAAGCATTGCTTCTGAGGCCTGAGACGTTGAGGGCTGCTGCATTTGAAGCTGCACTGAAGTTGAGTCAACATCTTTTAATTGCAAATCATTGGCCACATAATTTGCAATAAAATCAGGCCTTGTCATGATGCGGGATTCTAGATACAAATCGATTGTTTTCAGCTTTTGAAACCGGGGATCCAGCAACGACGATGCGATCAATGTATCAGTTATTGGAAATCTGTAATCCAGTCGATCTAACATCCTCTTTTTCAGAGCCGTTATAGCGATCAATTCACGATCTTCAGTCTTCCTCAAAATATCTTCGATTTCATTTCTCAGAACTAGCGCCACGTTTATTGTGCAATTCAAATCAGAGCTTAATATTTCCACTGCAGTACGAATTTTCTTTAAAACTTGAATTAACTGTTGCATTATATGCCATTCCGCGTCGGTCACTTTCAAATGATTTTTTGAAATTTTGCCCAAAAGGTTATTTACTGGTCCTTTATTGTTGGGATGGGACAAGCTCTCTAACATTGTCAGCAAGCTGTGCCAACGGGTTTTGCTTTCTGTTTTAATAGTTTGAGTAGTCTTAGCATATGTCGTTGCTGAACGACGCGATTCTTCTTCATTCTCATCAGTATCGTCGTCATCACTGTTGGACTCAGAGTCACCACCATCATACATATTGGGGTCTTGTAGTGATGTCAATATTAGCCGTTGTTCTTTTTCGGCTTCTTGTTCAAGCTCAGGAGCGCGAAATCGTAGAGCTTTTGCAATTTTTTTAGATTTCTGTATTAATGCTTGCAAAGATTCAACAGTAGCAATCCCATCCACCATTACAAGATTATGCAGTCCATGTCCAAGACAAAAATGACTGGTGACATCATCAATCAAAGTAGCCGCTTTTTTGACATTAGAACCCGAGTCTGTTACGAGAAATAATTGATTTTTTATCAATCCGAAACGCTCTCTCACAGCTTGAATTTCCTCTTTTATTCTTTCACCAGTCTTTTTTTCAAGAATGAGGATAGTATCCAGGGTAAACCGATATAAGGCCATATTTTCTGAAAAGAAAAAATGTTTAATATATTATTGCCACACATAGTTTTTAATTTTTTTAAACAAACAGAAAAAGTGACCTAAAAATAGCATGTGGCACTGAAAACTTCTTTACACATGTGCGAGCAAAAACTATTTTTTTATCGAAAAAGTGGAAGATAACGTGAAATATAAAGGTAATGGTACATAAAATCACCACGTGTATAATGCCCTCTCTCTACTAACTAATAACTTACCATCAAGATAGTGCAGTATAAACGTGATATAGTTTCGGCGACGATACGAGTCACTCCACAAATCCGTGGTCATTGCAACGTGTTGGCCTGCTTTCGATGTTTCACGTTTTACTTCGTAAAGCAATGAATCGTACACATCTTGCAATGCATCACGAGAAATTGTTGTTCTTGTTGGTAGATCTTCTGAAGCAACAATGACGCCATATTTCTGAAAAAAATAGAAGTGATTATTATAATATATGCATGTAAACGCATTCTTGTACATAATAACAAATCATATACTAAATAGAAGTTATTATTACAATGTATAAATGCTTTCTTGTACATAATGCCAAATCATATACTGGCAATAATGTTTGATTCATATACAGATACAGTATACAGACCGATAATTCAGACGATAGAAAATATTATTACAAAGTTAATAGGATGACTTACTTGGAAAAACTCTGTCATTCCTTCATCTGCAACTGAGTCAAAGGGCATCAGGGATCGACAAAACCATATAGCTAGATCTCTTGCAAGTAACCACTTATGATTAGCTGCTGTATTAGTTGATGGGCGCGGTCTTGGTGTGAAGAACGTTTTTATGTTTGCTATGGCTTTCTTTTCCTTTTCCGCATCACTAATATTGTGTTCTTCTTTTAAATGGCGAATCAAATTTCCCGTGCTCACACTGCTACTGTATGATTTTATTTTTACCCTGTAACAATTTTTTATTCGTTATTGCTTCCATAATCTAAGCATTCAAACGTTTTATTTATTATTTTATAAAACAACGCAATACTTACAAGCCAAATAGAGTGCTTGAATCTTGATTTTGTGCATTGTTTAAACAAATTTCACAAAACACTTGATCGGTTAGCACGTGCTTCTTTTTATTATCTTTTTCCCACACAAGTTTGCCAAAATGCTTCCAGCAACTACTATTTTTTTTTGATTTGCAATACAAAGTCTGTATTTTAAAATCACAAACTTTTTGATTTCTGACCGATACATCGTCACTTTCGTCCGCCATATCTGACAAACGACACTCGCACACAGTTACACCGTTGAACTATCACTAACCGATAATAAGAACAATTCGGTTCATCTCCTCTCCCCGACCGCAAAATACCATACGCTCTTACACGCTTTGGCGCGCTACCTGTCCTGAGTTTTGGGCTTTGGGTTTTTCCTCATGCTGCAGCTGCACTGCACTGCACTCATTAACAGTAGTAGCATAAAGATGTTGTAAAAATAACACGTGCACGCACATAATAAACGCCAAATACTAAAAGAGCTGTACTTATTAACAGTAAGTAGTATAAATCATAAAGATATTATATAAATAACACGCGCACATAGAGTATGTCAAATGCATCGTGTCACCACTGTCACCTAGGATGGGGCTGATTTATTATATCCATCTCTTTTTTTCGTATGGTATATTATGAGATAGATATATAATCAGCCCCATACCCGAGGGGCGCGGGCGCAACTCGCTTGACAGACTCTAACAAACTCCAAATACTAAAAGCTAAATGTTGTTGATTTTGCAATGAACAAAATGTTAATGAGATATGATTATTCAAAAATATATAACACGATGTATTTCTCAGTATGTACTTGTAATTTGGATAAGAAAATCATTTATCATAAAAAATTGGCCACGCCGATTTTACGCCGGTCAACATCATCGGCGGCGGCGGCGTGGAAAAATTGTCGGCGGCGGCGGCGCGGCGGCGCGGCGCACACCTCTAATTGGTACTCTCTTCTAGCTGCAGCGGCATCACCGTCACAGAGCCCGTAACAATAAAAGATATCTGCGTATTCCGCAAATTGGTAAGCAGCCATTTGAGAAAGAAACTTAATTATCAGTCGTCCGGATTGGAATAACTGATTACTTACACATGAAGATTATTTAAACCTCGGTTAGTCCTAACCCCACCCCATAGAAATTACCGCCAGCCCATAAAAAATTGATAAGATAAGGCAAATAAAGCCCACGCAGAAACAAATTTAAAGTGATTAACAAACTAATTAACCTGATGACCCTTAATTAGTTTGTTTGTGTCGCCGAACCGATTAAGGGCCAAGTACGCTAAGTCAAGACCGGCTCTGCTATTATTAATAATAATTTTAAGAATTGAGCTAAAAATGTCAACCATTGTACCTTTTTAGAAAGCTTATGAACTCAGAAACTTATTTCTGTAATTTGTACGTCAAGTGTCCTACCTTTTTTTAAAGTTATGTGTTAAAATGTTACAAAATTTGGAAATAAAATCAAGTACTGGTGACTTCAAATTCTTTTTTTTTCTGTAAAATTTTGCATTTTTTGCATGTTTTTGTTATTTATCGTAATTAGCAACTCATTGGCTAAAAGAAAATGTTTTTTTTTTAATCCAAATTGAAGTAGTTTGTATAAAAATACCACTTGTAGGTCGATAGGCGGGTATTTTCCAAAAAAATCTAAAAACTCCAATAACTTGAAAACCAATGAGTTTTGACCCCTAGTTGACTGGACTTAAATCATTGCAAATGAACCATAGAATAACCCCTTTGAAGGAATACGGCGAATTTCCAGTCACCCTGTATACATAAATGAGAAAAACTAACAATATTACGCACTTTTTTTTTTTGTAAGTTGTAAGGGAAAATAAAGCTTTTTTATTTTTATTTTATTTTATTACATACAAGAGGGGCTTTACTTATGTTTTTTACCTATACTCGCCTGTAGTGTGAACGTTTCTTGGTCAGTTGATAGATTTTATTAACCTTCGAACTTCGAATATTCGGCCCTTCGGCCGACGGCAACGCCGAACATTCGGTATCCGGCCAAACGACTACTCGCTGCATCTCTAATAGTTACCGAACTTGATAAACTTAAAAAAATGGACTTTCCCACCTACACACAAGGTATACTCAATTTTTTTAAAGGATTTCTATCATGAAAACTACTATTTTGCATCAATACTTTCTTTTAATTTTAATACAGTCAACATCCCTATTTATCTCTTGACAGGAAGCCTACAAAGCCATTGAGGACATCCACAGCCTCATGAACATGTCCAAGAAGACGCCCGTGGCCAAGACCATGGCCAACTACTACGGGAAGCTGGCCCTAGTGTTCTGGAAGGCTGGCCACTGCCTGTTCCACGCCGCCGCGCTGCTGAAGCTCTTCCAGCTGTCTCGGGAGATGAAGAAGAACATCACCCAGGAGGAGCTGCAGAAGTGAGTTTATTGTCATGTACTCCATCAAGGCTGAATGTCAAAGACTGGTCAAGACTTGGCCAAATACTACTAAACCGGCCAAGAGCATATCGGACCATGCTCTGTGTAGGGTACCGCAGCCGTTCATACAAAAACTGCACTACAGATGAAATAAAATACGATAAAGAGGTATTAGCAAAAGAGCGTATCTCCACGGCACTTACGTCCATTTGTTTAGAAGCGCAATTTTTCAGCAATAACAATTTTTTTTCTAAGAAAATCAAAATATTTTTAAAGAATTGTCGAAGTATGTGCCACATTGAATCGCAGAAAAATATATTTTTTTCGTTATGGCTTCATTACGCACAATGGGCTAAACGGATTTCAACTATTTTTGGTACACGGGTAGCTGGGTATCTATAGATGGTTGTAGAATACTTTTACCCGACTAAGCTGCAGAAAAAGGGGTTATGACTTTTTCCCCTCCGTGAATGAAGTTGCGGGCCACCTTCTAGTTGCATAATACAAACCTGTCCTCAGGATGGCCTGCCGCGTACTGGTTGCAGTGCTGTCGGTACCGTTGCCGTCACTGCACCCGGAGTTCGACCGCTTCGTGGAGACAGATAAGAGCCCCGTCGAGAAGGCGCAGCGCCTCGCCGTGCTACTGGGGCTAGCTCAGCCTCCGACCAGAACCAGCCTGCTCAAAGGTATTGTAATTGAACCTGGCTTTAATCTGTTGAAGTCGTGATTCAAATAGCCTACTTGAATATCTATACTAAAAATGAAATGTCTGTACATTGAAGAAATTAAAAAAAAAAGATTGATACGGACAATTTGGAGCTCACTACAACGCAAAATAATTTCTTTTGATTTTTTGTATGTTTGTATGTGTCGTTGTGGCTTCATCACGCAAAATCGGCTAAACATATTTCCACAATTTTTGGTACAGGGGTAGCTGGGTATCTCCAGATGGCTATAGGATACTTTTTACCCGACTACGCTGAAGAAAAAACGACGGATTATGACTTTTTCTCCTCCGCGAACGAAGTTGCGTGCTTCTTCTAGTTAGGAATATTAAAACCGTTTTTTGTACCTAATATTTTAGTTAAAAACAATTTTTACAATCTGTTAAATATAACTTGCCGGGTTAGTATGTTTGTGTCGATAAAATCTTGCAAGTTAAATTGCTAAAAATTTCAGATTGAGCTAAAATTAGATAATATAGTATTATGACGCTATCGAGCTGATCCGACGATGGAGCCAGATGGTGGACATAGGAACTCTGTTATAAAATAAGGCAATCCTACCGAATTCGGGTTCTTTAGAATCGTTAGTTATAAGATGTTCAATGAAAAGTACAGTCAGCAATAAAAGCTTGTCACAAGAATTGTATTATTGACAGAAACTTATGTTTCCATATTAATAAACATTGGTTCTCACTCACTAATAGATACACTTGCTTTAAATTTAATAAAAAGAGTGGTATGGCACTTGATATACATATAAGTTTGTCAAATACCTGAAAAAGTGCCTTAGCATTAGCACTCTATATGAAATAAAGAGAAAAAAAAACACGATAGGAGAAAGAAGACACGTTTGATAAAAGATGTTTTAATCCCTTTCAAAAATAATATTTTTCAAGTACCGTTCGCTTGAACTTAAAAGTAAATCAAAGGAGTGATACGGCACCAGAGATATAAGTTTGTATATGCTTGAAAAAATCGTTTCACAGACAAATTCGATCACAGATGTTCTAGTCCTTTTCATCATAAATATTTTTTAAGTATCTGGCACGACTACATAACTAAAAAGTGGTCGAACACCAACCAACATTCAGGAAGAGGGCAATGAAACAAAAGTATAGATTTAAATAAAACAATTTAACGGATTATATCGCGTATATTATCTCATTTGAGTTCCCGACGTTTCGGAAGCTTTTAAGCTTTCCATGGTCACGGTTTGAGTCAAACCGTGACCATGGAAAGCTGAAAAACGTAGCTTAAATGAGTAATCATCGCGGAAACAGAAGAAAATATTAAAAGTATTGATGTCTCTTAAATATCATAATAACATTATTCCTTTATAAACATCGTTAAGATAATCTAATAAAAAAGAATAACACCACTGTTTTATTAGTAGTAGTACTTTCTTACCCCTCCCTAAGATTCACTACGTCATCTCTAATCAATGAGCCCTGTTGGAGGCCTGTTCTAACTTGCTAATGTGTTCACAGACGTCGTCCGCCTGAACGTGGTGGGGTTAGCGTCTCCGCAGCTCCAGCAGCTGTACTCGTGGCTGGAAGTGGAGTTCGACCCGCTCACCATTTGCCACAACGTCAAGGGGGTCATCAAGGCTCTACAGGACGAGCCCAGTAAGTTAAACAGACCATCTTCGTCTCATTCACTCACATTAATAAGGAGCCTGGGTAAAATCTCCCAAGGTGAAAACCTCTGGACTAACTTTCAGAAAGGTTCATCCTAATATCAATCAATCAATCAAAAGATTCTTTATTCAAGTAGGCCTAGGTACAAGCACTTTGAGAGAAGTCTTTGCTGGGAGTCATACAATATGATCCAACATTTGTTGCAAGGATAAACCCCGGAAAAACCTAATCAGATCATTTTAACTTAAGTACAATATTATTGATAAAATCATCATTATAAAAATTTAAATAATTAATCAGATAAATCCCAAAAGGATTGTCAATAAAAAAGAAAGAAAAAAAATGTAGAATGTGTCTAGAATAAAATTCTAAATGTCAGGGTATATGAAACAATTAATATCAGTACGACACTGCTGGACAAAAACTTCTCCCAAGGTTCTTTACAAGGACTGGTCATGCGGTGCCTGGATGAGGGCAGTTACCTGCAACATGGAGCCTAAAGTCCATAATTATTATTCGTTTTGGCAGACTTGTCGTGTCTTAAGTGGTTAATTTCACACAATTTTCACAGTTTCTTTCTTGAGCATCTTATCTATCTCATCAGTCAACTTCCGGGTGACCAAGTTCTTTGAGTCACAAGACTCCATTACAACCGTTATTTACGAGTATCTTGATGTGAGAAAAAAACAGTATGAGTACTAGAACAGGTCATGACGGGACAGTGACAGGACTATGGTCCTAAGTCAACAATAAATACTGCAGTTTCGCTTTTTTGTGATTGTGATCAGATATTATCAAGTTATCGAAGATGTGCCATGTTCTACACCTGATTGTTGCCTCTGACAAGGATTTGAATTTGCTAAGAATTCTTGTCGGTCAGAAACCTAAACCAACCTTTCTTGTGACAGACTCCCCCCTGGTCCAATACACGACCGCCTTAAACGACGTGGCGCTGGTCCGTCTCGTGCGTCAAGTGGCGCAGTGCTACGCCTGCATGCAGTTCGCGCGGCTGCTGGAGCTGGCCGCCACCGACGACCTGTTCCACCTGGAGCGGCTGCTGGTGGACTGCGTGCGGCACAACGACATGCAGATCCGCGTCGACCACGCCAACAAGTGAGTGGCTCTGTCATCACACACGTCAAGTGGCGCAGTGCTACGCCTGCATGCAGTTCGCGCGGCTGCTGGAGCTGGCCGCCACCGACGACCTGTTCCACCTGGAGCGGCTGCTGGTGGACTGCGTGCGGCACAACGACATGCAGATCCGCGTCGACCACGCCAACAAGTGAGTGGCTCTGTCATCACACACGTCAAGTGGCGCAGTGCTACGCCTGCATGCAGTTCGCGCGGCTGCTGGAGCTGGCCGCCACCGACGACCTGTTCCACCTGGAGCGGCTGCTGGTGGACTGCGTGCGGCACAACGACATGCAGATCCGCGTCGACCACGCCAACAAGTGAGTGGCTCTGTCATCACACACGTCAAGTGGCGCAGTGCTACGCCTGCATGCAGTTCGCGCGGCTGCTGGAGCTGGCCGCCACCGACGACCTGTTCCACCTGGAGCGGCTGCTGGTGGACTGCGTGCGGCACAACGACATGCAGATCCGCGTCGACCACGCCAACAAGTGAGTGGCTCTGTCATCACACACGTCAAGTGGCGCAGTGCTACGCCTGCATGCAGTTCGCGCGGCTGCTGGAGCTGGCCGCCACCGACGACCTGTTCCACCTGGAGCGGCTGCTGGTGGACTGCGTGCGGCACAACGACATGCAGATCCGCGTCGACCACGCCAACAAGTGAGTGGCTCTGTCATCACACACGTCAAGTGGCGCAGTGCTACGCCTGCATGCAGTTCGCGCGGCTGCTGGAGCTGGCCGCCACCGACGACCTGTTCCACCTGGAGCGGCTGCTGGTGGACTGCGTGCGGCACAACGACATGCAGATCCGTGTCGACCACGCCAACAAGTGAGTGGCTCTGTCATCACACACGTCAAGTGGCGCAGTGCTACGCCTGCATGCAGTTCGCGCGGCTGCTGGAGCTGGCCGCCACCGACGACCTGTTCCACCTGGAGCGGCTGCTGGTGGACTGCGTGCGGCACAACGACATGCAGATCCGCGTCGACCACGCCAACAAGTGAGTGGCTCTGTCATCACACACGTCAAGTGGCGCAGTGCTACGCCTGCATGCAGTTCGCGCTCATGTCTCATGTCATGACTAACGACCGCCTGCATGCAGTTCGCGCTCATGTCTCATGTCATGACTAAGGACCTCGAAATGGACCGAATCTCGAGCTTTACTCAGATTTTACATCGTAACCGATATTGTAATCTTTATATTAAACTAGCTTCTGCCCGAAACTTCGTCCGCCTTAAATTCGTTTATCGCGGATAAGGGTATTGTTCCGGGATAAAAAGTAACCTATGTCCTTGCCCGGGACTCAAACTATCTCCATACCAAATTTTATCCAAATCGGTTCAGCGGTTTTAGCGTGAAGAGGTAACCGACACACAGACAGACAGACAGACACACTCACATTTATAATATTAGTATGGATTAATTCAATTCTTAGCAGTAAATATAAATTAGGAATGTTCTTTGCATGAGAATCATGAGTCATGAGCAGGAGACAGGAATGACAAGGGTAAATGGGGAGGGCTACACTGAGCAATTTTTTCTATGGGGCCAAGCCAACCACTAAATCGAAACAAAAATCTGCTGTTCCATAAATTTGGGGTAATTAGCGATCAATTACCTCTGTATGTACGTAAGTTTTGAAGCCTCCGAATTAAATCCCATCCGTAATGTACCCGTTGTTGCGCGATGGTAGGCCTCGGAGGCACAGTATGACGTCGGCTGCATTAACAGGTCGTTATTGATTTGAGTGATCTGTAAAAAATTTGCCTGCACAACAATATTACGGTTGAAAAAAGTTATTAACTAGAATTTCAAATTAAATTCAGTGTAATAAACTAGAATTTACTTGCGACTTCGTCCGGATAATGTATCTTATTCCGTTCGAGGATTAAAGCGTTACAGTAATAAATATTCAAAATTTATGCTACTCAGAAACACTGCCTTATTTTTTTAAAATTCATTATAGTTCTACGCGGAGTTGTATTATATTTTATTATAGTTCAGTGGCATATAATATAGACCATAAAGTATAGAGTGATGGTCCAATCTAGAAAGTATTGTGGGAGTGTAGTCGATTAATACAACAGTGGTAGAGCTTTACTTATTTATTCTTCGAGATCCAAATCAGTAATGAATATTTTAACATTATGACATTACAAAAACAGAGACGGAAGATATTCCTTATTCGAATTGGTCATTCAAATCTATTATTTAAAACTAACGGCCAGTCTATGAAAAAGGTGTCTATACACGAGCCACCTCACAGTATGCCTTTGTACAATCATCATCGAATAGTATGTACCAGATATATCGCAACACATCTTTATTCTTATAGGCATAAAGATATTCAAGCCGAAAAAGAGTGTACTCCCACCTGAAAGGCTGGTAACGCACTTGTGACTCCTCTGGTAGTTACCGGTCCCTTACAACCAAGCAACATAATACCAGGTTACATATTTTGACTCAATCTCACATTGGCTTAGTTCCAAAATACCAAAAAACTCAAATAAATTTGTTTCCAATATAATAAATTCTCATAATGACGTTTACATGTTATATCCGATATCCAAAATGTATAGTGGGTAAAAAGGACAATTTGTTCAAATGCCAAATTATCATTAAGACTGAAGATTGTAACGCAATAGTTTCATAATTACCAAAAATCATAAATACCTTTTTAACTGTCAGGCCTAAAGATCAAAACGACATTGTCTCATAATACCTAAAATTTTGACTTGGTACATTAAAATTTGACCAGTTTTTTTAAAAACTAATGAAAAATATTTTTTTAGAAACTGAATGATATCAGTAATTCGATAATTAGTTTATTGATGAATGACTCACGTGAAAATTTTACAATCACATGAAACAGTAATTCCTAAAATTAGATATTTTTGTATATGAATTGAATTTTAGGTATTTTGAGCATTTGATGTTTTAACCTTGTGACAGTTTTGTATCAAGGTAATATAAGTTTAAGACATTTTTGGGACGTGGTTGTGTCGAAAATTAGGAAATTCACGATAATGTTAATTTGAATTATAGTTATATCAAGAGTATGGTATTTTAAGAAGTAGGTGTAAGTCATTTCAACATTTAGACATTTTGAAACTAGTCTGTTTTGACAATGCGACGTAATAGGAACATGGTATTATGATATTTGGTTGAAGCGAACCGGTAACCTCTGGTGTTGCAGATGTCTATGGGCGACGGTGATCGCTTATATTATCACATACAAAAGACGATATATTTGGTGCTTTGGACGTTAAACTATTTGATGCTGACTGTAGCGTGATTCGCAAGTTCTTATTTACAGATTGTACACGAGAAATAATAGTAGAAAAATAATAATAAAAAATGGCAGATTCATAATACATTATTTTCGTTTATCCAGATGCGTGCACTTCGGCGTGGAGGCGGGTGGCGGCGAGTGGTGTTCGGCCGCCGACGAAGCGTGCGGCGGCGCCATCCTGCAGGCCACGCCCGCTGAGGAGGTACGGGGGGTTACTCTACCAGACACTAGCTCTGGATACGGCATTTCTGTTTATGGCATTCACACACCATGACAATAATCTACAATCCAATGGATGCACGACCGGTTTAGCTCAGTGGGAGTAACGTTGCCTGCGAAGCTGAGGTCCTGAGTTCAAATCCCGGTGAGGGCAAATATTTGTGTGACGAGCATAAATATTTGTTCCTGAGTCTTGGATTTTTTCTATGTATATAAGTAATGTATCTATTAAATATTTCGTCGTCTAATACCCATAACGCAAGCCTTTTTGAGCTTACCATGGGATTTGTGTAAAATTGTCCTGTAGTATTTTTTATTTATTTTATGGATGACTACTAAATTGAAAATATTTAATTATTTTATATCTTCTACTTATCGGACTTGATTGTATGTCAATGCTAAGAACAAATTCGAAAAAGAGGTATAAAAATTAACCCATTCAAATTGGTCATACACAGTCAGAGTATCAAACATCAGTCAAATACACATAGTCGTCAAATGTACCCTTCTTTTCTGATAGGGTTTTATACTACCGTGCGATGCTAGCAGTTGCAGGGGATAAAAGAAAATACAATGGAGCGCTTTAAGTGATTGTGATTTCTGTCTCAAGTCCCAGTGTTTTTAGGGTTCCGTAGCCAAAATGGCAAAAACGGAACCCTTATAGTTTCGTCATGTCCGTCCGTCCGTCTGTCTGTACGTCCGTATGTCACAGGCATTTTACTCGGAAACTATAAGCTAGACGTATACTGATGAAATTTGGAGTATAGGTGTCTTGTGTAAGCCGCTACTTAGTTTGATAGTTAAATAAAAAATATATATATTTCTAGGGGGGCATACATGTAACCGAAACTGAAAAAAAAATCATCATATATCAATGTGTGGCACATCATTCGACAGATCTTCTAAAAACACTGGTGTTTCTAAAAAAAAATTGATTTAGTGAATATTTTCGGAAATATTAGCTCCGAAAGTAGCAAAAATTGTGTCCCCCCCCCCTCTATTTTCTAAACGGTATGTTCAAAAAATATGTTTTTTTTTTTAAATATAAAGCTTAATAAATACTTCCAACGAAAATTGTTTTCAACATGATCGGACATACCGTTTTTAAGTTATTGCCAAAAAACTGCGCTTTTCAGCAAAAGGGCGTAAGTGCTAGGGAGATATGCTCTTTTGTTAGTTTTGTTAGTGTTTTTTTTTCATATCGTATTTTTTTCATCTGTAGTGCATTTTTTTGTATAAACGGCTGTGGAACCCTACATTGAGCATGGTCCGAAATGCTATTGGCCGGTTTTTTTCGCAGATCGATTAGTAAACTCCTTAAGCAAAATGCACGTTAAGAGTGGTACGCCATCTATTGGCGACTAGATTCTACCTATTGTCCAATCTAAATCAATTTAGCACCTAAGAGAAAAAGGCAAAATCTGCTATCTCCGGTTTATCTGAGTACGTTTTATACCTCACCATTGATTGGCGACTATGGATATCAAGACAGCCAGTACACTTTAGAAATGAAGCCCCTTCTACTTAATATAAGTTCATGTAATTACCAGCTGGTTGTCCCAGGCGTTGGGAGACGAGGGGGTTGGGCTTGTTGGTCAAAATTAAAATTGAAACCAATCCCAGGTCCGTGAGCAACTGGTCCGCGCCGCGGAAGTGCTCTCCGTGGCCGTGCAGACGTTGTTCCCGGCGCGGCGCCGAGCCGACCGCGAGCGTGCGCGTGCGCACATGGTCGCGCACTACCACGAGCACAAGCACGCCGAGCACCAGCGCGTGCTGCAGCGGCACAAGATCATCGAGGAGCGCAAGGAGTACATCGAGAGGCTGAACACCGTGCGCGAGGAGGAGGAACTCAGGTAACCTACCCACCTTCTTTTGGCGAATCCACCACGAGGATGTAAAAAACCCTAGATCGACCGGTCGTGTGCTGTCCTCGTCCACCGATTTACTGCTATTTTGACCAGATCATTGATCTACCTTGTGACCGATCCACTTGGGGACGTTCTGAGGGAAGTAGTACTAGAGGCTGAACACGATCCGCACGGAGGAGTTCAGGTAACACCAAAGACTGAGCTGTCCACGTAGTTACATTCCCGGCTCCTTCTTCATCAAACAAGCGGTGAAATTAAGCCAGAAGTATTTGTTTATAAATAGGTTATCCCCTATTATCGCCTATCGAAAATTTTGGTAATCGTCCCAGTGTAAACACGTCTCAAGTAGGAATAAACACACGCTTACATGAACACGCAGAAGACTCGCTTTCCCAGTTCGAAATCTGCCCTCCTATTTCCTAACGCGTTTGACGCTCGGAATGAGAATCAAGTGTATTTTGTATGGGCTATGACAAGTTGATTCGGATACCAATTGTCAAAATTTTGTAAGGCAATAACCTCCCTGGTTTCATCCCTCATCCATAACAATGAATAATAAGCATGTTTTCTTCAGACGTCAAGAAGAGCAGCTCCGCATCGCAGCGGCGGCCGAGGCCCGGCGCCAGGAGGCTGAACGAGAGGAGCGCGAGAAGCGGCGACACGCTTCGGAGTTGGCCGCCGTCCGCGAGCGACACTTACGCGAGAGGATCGCGCACATCTCGCAGAGCGACGTGGGCAAGCGCGTACTGTCCAAATTGGACGAAGAGGTATATATTATTAGGTTATTTTTTTTCTTAAGGCGGTTCCGCTGCCTCGGAAATCTAACAAAATATTGTTTGTCTAACATGTTAGCAAAACATGTTAGCTAAACTTCCCGTCTGTTGCAACAACGTTTTTGTGAGCCAAAACATCGTTCACACACAAAAGTAAAAAAAAAAACCGAAGAACAAAGACGTGCTATCTGTGTTGGCAGTGGTAGATTTGGTCCTAAGTACCTTACTTTCAGCAACGCTCTTTTAACATATACCAAGAATTATTAATAACACCCGACACAGTACCAACAACGGTGAAACACGAAATGAACGCTGCACCCCCCTCCGCAGGCGAACGCGGGGGATGTTTTCCATCCGTCGGGTGTTTTTAGTGTTTTTGCTAACCAAAACATTTAGGCCACGCCCCCTTTTAACATGTTAGGTGTTAGAAAAACACAAAAACATGTCGCAGTGGACCCGGCTTAAGACGTTATGAGCGTGTCGATGGGCGGCTGTTTGTAGAGAATGCTCGAGGTTCTGTGAGGCGACGGATACACGACATTCAACCATATGTTAATATAGCTGTAACTGCTGTAAGATAATTAAGTTAATATTATAGTATTTATTTTCTGTTATTGTTTGTAACTTTTGTACACATGTTACATATGGATTTGTTTTTCACAGTGTCTTAGTTTACTGTAATGCTGTGTTTAAATTTGAATAAATAATAATAAAAAAAAAAGGAGTACTTCTAAGTCGGGCAGCAGAAGGCCGAGCATAAGAAAGCGTCAAAGCGCGGTCCTCGAGTTAGGACAGTTTCGTTTGGTGTTGTTATTCTATTTTTAAACCTTTACATTCTACTATTACAAACCCAAGTTATGTGTAATTGTTTTGTTTTAGGTGTTGAAGAAAATGGATGCCGAGGCGATTGCCCAGCGCGAGGCTGAAGAACTGATGAAGGAGCGCCGTGAACTGCAGGCCAGGCTCAAATCGCAGGAAAAGAAGGTAACTACAATCACGACATTAAATATATTAAACATTTCTGATGTCAATGTATGACCATGTGAATGTGATGCAGAGCATACACGGAACAATTTGATCCGATCCTAATTCAAGGTAAGAATCACTTTTAACAATTGGGTTGATTTTATGAGTGACAATATTGATAAGAAGAAAGTAAGTACAGTACGATTACTTTGAGTTTACCACTGATATATGCTTTTATTCCATTTGATATTGGACTTTAACACTAATACAAAAGAGTTTCTATTACAAACAAACTACGTTTAGACAGTGTGTAAGTAATATAAACTCTTTTACATTAGTGTTAAAATCGAATATCCAATGGAATAAAAGCATATGCCAGTGGTAAACTCAAAGTAATCGTACTGTAATCAAACGAATGTGTGAGCAAATTAGTAGGAGATGGTAAACTGTTTTTTTTTTTTTTTCTATGACTTATTTGGAATATTGCCTCCGAAATAAATCCCATCCGTAATGTGACCGTTGTTGCGTGATGGTAGGCCTCGGAGGCACAGCACCACGTTGGCTAGACGCGACAGGGCGCAAACATTTAGCGCTCTGTGTTAATTTATGCCTGTACAAACGATATCATTATCAATGTTGAAGTAACATTAGGGTCCCCTCCATAGCGGCACACGCTGCCCACGGTATGCTCGAATTTCCCCGCTCCCGTGGAAGTGCGGGGGTGTGGGGGGTTGGGAGCGAGTGATTCTGTGCGTAGTGTGGGCACCGTGTACCGGTATGGAGGGTCACTCTTATAGTAGCATAAAAGCAGTTGAACTGAACGGTTGAATCGGATCTTACTGATCTTCTTATAATCTTGTTACCAAAATGCCACTGAATTTGCTACTATTTGACTCGAATTTATGGTGCAAATATGTGAAAATGATGGTAGAAAAGTTTGCTGAGCCATGTGGGTCAATCAACTTTCATATATACCTCGTTGTCATGGTTTAGTTTCCTGAGCCACTTTAAAATACGATTTTAAAGGATATTACGGAAATATATTTCTTTCTAGCCAATATGATTTCAGTTTTCAAGGTTTTCAATATCGTCAGTATAGCCTAGATTATTAGCATTTTTCTAAGTAACTCCGTCACTGTTGTCTTGTGAGTTGCGGGACAGAATAAAGTTGATCCACCCATGTTAAGGTGGCATTCCGAGATGGGCTGCAGAACGCAACCTTACGACTCGCTGCACTCCAAATTGATCTTAATGGTAAGGTGAAGGATGCCACCTTTGGCTCCTCATACCATTAACATTACAATAACACAAAAATGTGACCTTGTTTATGCTAATGACACCGTACAGCTTAAAATTTTAATTACTGTAATCGTAACTTTTTCTTTTATCTGTATAGGTGGACTATTTCGAGCGTGCCAAACGCTTGGAGGAGATCCCTCTACTCCAGAAGAGTCTAGAAGAGAAGCAAGTGCAAGACAAGGCCTTCTGGGAGCAGCAGGAGAAGGAACGCATCCAGCAGCTCATCGGTGAGTTGAAACTGATCTTTCATATGTAGTTTTATAAATATTATGTCACTATGTGGGGGTTGCCATAAATATGAAGATTCCGACCGGGACAATTGAAGCAAAAGTAGTGTATTAGAGATTAAAAAATTTTTATTAGAAAAACTATATAAGCTTATAAAAAATTCACGGTGTACCTTGCTCTGACGATATCGGCGCGCAACTGGTCGTCCTTATTACGTATATATACAGCTATTTAACTGTTTCTGGTGATAAATGACTACTTAATTACCGCGCCTCAAACCGGGACATGTCCTGGCGTACCGGGACACACAGGTACAGTCGCGGAATGAAAAGGTTGACCACCTTAAGATCTGTTTTTGCTTGCTGAGTATAAGTTATCAGTAACTGCTTTATCTACCGAGTGTATGACATTCCGTCATAATGAATGTCAATTCACTACATGGCCCACATAGTGGTTAAATTTAGGTTTTGTGACATTTCACTAATAGTGTAGCCATAGTCATCTTCGTGTTGATCAATAATAGCTGCTCTTTCTTGAATACTTAAATTTCACGGCATTGTAAAATATTAACACGAATACAAGACATATAAATGATGACATTGACAGGAACTGTTATTCACATTTAATAGTTTTAATCATTATAAGCGAAGAGGATGGAATCATTACACTTATCAAACTTGATACAGTGTAATAGCAAGATCAATCTAATACAAGGTTTTAGTTCAACTATTAATACTCAAGGAAAATTGAACTTTTTTGTCAAACAGTTGAACATAATTTGCAATGCTGCACTCTTGTATGTTACACAGTTGAAAAAGGTAACATGTACTTGCAATGCGTAAATGAATTTGTATGAAAACTGGTCAACCTTTTCATTCCGCGACTGTACATATGGCAACCCTACGATATGTCAATCGTTTGCCATTATTGTTCCTTTCAACTAAATATTGGAAATGCCTCGAAATAAGAGAGGTAAGGTGCGTTGGGGTAAGACAGATGTAGCGAGAAGTTCGAAACTTTGTTTCAACGCCTTTAGGAGCATTTTTGTTAAAGTTTTAGTCTTTCCCAAACTTCAGTCTTAAAACAACGCACCTTATTGACTATTTGGCGATAAGACGGCCTGATGTTTTGACTTTATTGCACACGATAAGAAAAGAACATTAGACACTTAAATCTCAAACAGTATGAGAAATGGTAAACAACAGGCGGTCTCTTCCAGAAAACCTTAAGGTAGTAGAGATGGCGCAAAGTAAACCACTACAATCGATACAATACTTATAATCGTTTTTTAGAACTTGCGTTCTGTATTTTGGTTTATCGTTATATTGCGTATATCGGAAGTCGATAAGTTAGAACGCACCAATCTTTTAAATTACTGTTTCGTTTAATCGTCTTTTTTATTAATGCGCAATTCTTATATTTCACGGCATAGTTGGCCCGTGAGACCGTGAGCGTGCATGTACGCTCGAAATGTGCTGGAAAGCCAGACCAAAGTTATGCAAATTTTTTGATCCCGTCAACTCCCGCGAGCGTATATGTACGCGGGAATTTTTGTTCCAGTTGGCTACCATGAGCGCACATGTACGCGCAAAACGACACATTGAATTTCAAGCCCTGTAGCTTTAAAAATACGTTTTACATTCATTTGAGCATACCTTCATCCAACACTGAATGAAGTGAGTTGCAGACCGAAATTAGACGTTTAGTCTTTGTCGATACAAAATTTTGTCGTTTCGACCAGTCAGTTTACATTGAGGTGACCTTGAGCGTTTTGTGACAACTTTCAACTAGTGTAAAACTGAATTTTAAAGGCTACTATCACCTATAATTTACATTATTATGATTATTAGCAAGTTTATAATATGCAAAATAGGAATGAGCACAGTAAAATACCAATGTATAGATAAATCTTTAGTTTCAAGTGTATTTCTTGAGGTCACCATTTTCTGCTCTCTCAAAAGTACACCCAGTTTATAAATATAATATAGATGTGATCATGATCTGTTATACTAACAACTAAAGCTTGTCTTCTCCTCTATTTCAAAACATAAGTTACTTTGTTATAGGTGTAAACACGAAGCGATAGCAACTCAAGTGCCGAGGTCGCACCACTTGAGAACGGCTGGGAACACGTGATCGAAATATGGCACCCGCCGCCGGTCCACGATATTAGAGCCTTGTAGCGCGTACATGAACGGGCGTGGTCAGCGACCTTCTTTTTTTTTTGCAACTTTGGGGACTCACAGGAAAACGCTGTTTGACACACGTGTAGTAGTGTCATTTTCATTCGTCCCGAGACTCGTTAGAGGTACTTTATGCATTTAATGTATCCAAAAACGACTATTTTTCTTCATATTTTTTACACTAGCTAAGCGTTCCGCTAGTAAAAGGCTGTTTTTTTTAAAATTATGTATGTACATTTTATCTTATTTTGCATTGCATCATAATGCTCTCTGATCTCTTTCACACTTGTTAAGACCACACAAGTGTGAACGAGAGAGCATTACGATCTCAGTCGCCAGTTCGTTTTGAGTTGTGTTTAGGTACAAGTGCACTGGTGTAAGGGTTTATAGGGCTTATTATAGGATTATATATTATGTTTATTTAGTGAATATTGCCTCCGAAATAAATCCCATCCGTAATGTGACGTTGTTACGGAATGGTAGGCCTCGGAGGCATAGCACTACGTTGGCTAGACGCGACAGGACGCATATATAACTTGCGGTCTGTGTTAATTTAAGCCTGCACAACAATTTTAAACATTTATCAATGGAATATTTGCGCTAGGGCTTTATTGAGGCCCAAAGTAGCGGGAGTGTTCACTTTCAATGTGTACCATATTAGACGGTGCCTGCAACTTCGTTCGCGGAGGAGAAAAAGTCATGACCCTCTTTTTTACTTCAGCGTAGGCGGGTAAAAACTGTCCTATAAGGCTGGTTTTAGTGTCGCGGTTACCGTAGGCGTATAATGTTCGACGGCTGGGCGCTAAGTGTCACCGCTGACGCATACGCGGCCATACGCGCTGCGCGTCGGCGCCACGGCCTTGCCTATAGTGAGCGTTCTAGGATCCAGAGGAGCGCACGCGTCGGAGACGTACAGACATGGCCAGTCGCGATGTGGACATAACTCTGGCGGTCGGCGCGTTACTATCACGACTCGCGCCGATGCTCCGACGATCGGTGTGACACTAAAACCAGCCTAACTATTTGTGGATGACTAGCTACCCGTGTACCAAACATAGTTAAAATCTGTTTAACTTTCGACGTGATGTATGTTTATGTGCCATCGTGGCTTCATCATCACGCCAAATCGGCTAAACGGATATCAACTATTTTTGGTACACGGGCAGCTAGGTATGTACAGATGGTTATAGGATACTTTTTACCCGACTACCCGGACGATAACAAGAGGGGATGTGACTTTTTCTCCTCCGTGAACAGAGTTTTTTGGATGTTTGTATTCATAAGAATAACACGCAGTAACATGTTCGTCCCTGCCCAACAGAGGCGCGCACGCGCGACGTGGCCACGGCGGAGCGCCTGTCGCGCATGCACGCGCACCGCGACGCGTTCGTGTCGCGGCTGAGCGCCGAGCGCGGCGCGGCGCACCAGCAGCGGCTCAAGGCCTTCGCCGACAAGCTCGCCGCCGAGCGCGCCAAGCGCCGCGCCGAGCGCGCCCTGCAGCGCGCCGAGACCCGCCTCCAGGAGGTCAGTGCTGCCGTGCCATATGTCGCGCGTGCACTCGCACCGCGACGCGTTCGTGTCGCGGCTGAGCGCCGAGCGCGGCGCGGCGCACCAGCAGCGGCTCAAGGCCTTCGCCGACAAGCTCGCCGCCGAGCGCGCCAAGCGCCGCGCCGAGCGCGCC
This sequence comes from Hedya salicella, assembly GCA_905404275.2. NCBI lineage: Eukaryota > Metazoa > Arthropoda > Insecta > Lepidoptera > Tortricidae > Hedya > Hedya salicella. The sequence goes on from FR990114.1 coordinate 16,049,033, forward strand.
CTGCAGCGCGCCGAGACCCGCCGCCAGGAGGTCAGTGCTGCCGTGCCATATGTCGCGCGTGCACTCGCACCGCGACGCGTTCGTGTCGCGGCTGAGCGCCGAGCGCGGCGCGGCGCACCAGCAGCGGCTCAAGGCCTTCGCCGACAAGCTCGCCGCCGAGCGCGCCAAGCGCCGCGCCGAGCGCGCCCTGCAGCGCGCCGAGACCCGCCGCCAGGAGGTCAGTGCTGCCGTGCCATATGTCGCGCGTGCACTCGCACCGCGACGCGTTCGTGTCGCGGCTGAGCGCCGAGCGCGGCGCGGCGCACCAGCAGCGGCTCAAGGCCTTCGCCGACAAGCTCGCCGCCGAGCGCGCCAAGCGCCGCGCCGAGCGCGCCCTGCAGCGCGCCGAGACCCGCCGCCAGGAGGTCAGTGCTGCCGTGCCATATGTCGCGCGTGCACTCGCACCGCGACGCGTTCGTGTCGCGGCTGAGCGCCGAGCGCGGCGCGGCGCACCAGCAGCGGCTCAAGGCCTTCGCCGACAAGCTCGCCGCCGAGCGCGCCAAGCGCCGCGCCGAGCGCGCCCTGCAGCGCGCCGAGACCCGCCGCCAGGAGGTCAGTGCTGCCGTGCCATATGTCGCGCGTGCACTCGCACCGCGACGCGTTCGTGTCGCGGCTGAGCGCCGAGCGCGGCGCGGCGCACCAGCAGCGGCTCAAGGCCTTCGCCGACAAGCTCGCCGCCGAGCGCGCCAAGCGCCGCGCCGAGCGCGCCCTGCAGCGCGCCGAGACCCGCCGCCAGGAGGTCAGTGCTCCATGGGGCGCCGTGGGGCACTGGGCCTGCTCCGAGTCTCATACTGCTCTCAGCCAACGGGAGAGCAGTGTTTATTCCATTACACATGCCTCTAATGAGGCACTGAGCCTAGTCCCAGTCTCAGACTGCTCTTTATTACTTATCTGGGTACAAATATTACCTATGTCTTTCTGTAGTTTTCTATTCTAAAACGACAACCTTGGTGTTACAAACCAAAATTACAAAAACGCAAAAAGTACTGTCTCGGTCTGAAGGACTCTCTTTAGTATATACTTGGTATAGTACATTCGGCAGATAGGACTACCGCTGTTGATAAAACACAGGACTTACGAGGTTAATGCTTTCCTAATGGAAAAAAAAGTAACCTGACTCATATCCACAGTGGCTGGCCGAGAAGCGTCGTGCCGAGGAGCGCGCTGCCGAGGAGGCCCGCCGCATCAAGGAGGAGGAGGAGAAGAAAGAGCGCGAGGAGCGGGAGAAGAAGCTGCAGGAGGAACAGGCCGCCGCGCGCGAGCGCAAGGAGAAAGAGGAGAGGTAGGCTCATGCACCTACTTACCAGTTAACTAGCCGCACGGTTAAGGCGGCGCTCTACCGATATGCCATTTAATGCTATTGACTCAGGTTGTAAGGTCGGATTGTACATAGAAGCAAAATCGAAAATTGCCTCTGGAGAATTGCTATAAAATTATATATATAATCCTTTATGCTATGAAGGAGATTACACCTGCTAAGCAAAGGCCTCTTCTAGATTTCCGCTGAAAATTCTAAATATATATTTGCCAAGAATGCAGTTCGTGTCTGTCCCTAGTTGTTTCTGATCTTTAATTTCTGAACGTATCTAAGTCGTCGCGGCCGTCTACATAAACTAACTTATATATGTCTATAGGGAACACCAAGAATACCTGGCTCGCGTCGAAGCCAAGGCCCGCGCCAAAGAGGCTGAAGTGGCTCGCAGACTCGAAGAACAGAAGGCCTCCGTGCAGAGCAGCTGGCGCCGCGGAGACCCGCGCCCCGAGCCCCGGGAGCGCGACCGGGAGCGCGACCGCGACGCCAAGCCCGAGCAGGAGAGCGCCTGGAGGAGCAAGGGAGACAGCAAGGAGCCAGAGAAGAAGGCGGAGCCGTGGCGGCCAGGTCAGTACAGTACTAGGGTAGCATGCGAGACGAAGGAGTAGATAGGTGGCGAATTGCACACCGATATAAGGGACCGCGACAGTGACGTCAACCCTGAACAGGACACCGTCTGGAGGAGCAAGGGAGACTGCAAGGAGCATGAGAAAAGGGCGGAGCCGTGGCAGCAAGGTCAGTTAGGTACTAGGGTAGCATGCGAGACGAAGGGGAGTATTATAGAAATGCATCGATACGAGGAGCCGCGACCGGGAAGCCAAGCCCGGGCAGGACAGCGCCTGGTGGAACAAGGGAGGTGGCAAGGAGCCCGAGAAAAAAGCGGAGCCGTGGCGGCCGGGTCAGTACAGTACCTAGGGTAGAATGCGAGACGAAGGAGTAGTTGATACGTGACTATAGGTGCTATACGAGAGACCGCGACACGCCAACCCTGAACGGCACAAAGCCTGGAGCAACAAGGGAGACAGCAAGGAACCCGAGAAGAAGGCGGAGCTGTGAAACATGTGTGCTTGTCTTTGCTGTTTTGTAAACTGATTTGAATATTTGTTCATCGAATAGATTGGTGTCATCCTACTTTTTAAATTTAGAATGTACCGGTAAAGCTATGTCTGTGTTGTTGCAGCCCGCGCACGCGAAGGCGCGGCCCGGGACGAGCGCCCGCGCTCGCCCGAGCGCCGCGCGCCGCGCGACGAGCGCCCGCCGCCCGCCCGCGACGACAGGTAATACATCATACGACAAAACACACTATCTGCCGTGCCGACGACGTCGTGGCATCCTACCGCCGACACCGACGACGGCTACGGCAAGCATGCTGCCGTTCAAACCGAATTATTGACATGACGTGACACTCTTCTACAGTCTACCTTAAGCTGTGGTCACTTTATCGACCGCTACTACAAAGGTCGATATATCGTAGGCAAAAACTACAATTTCTGAAAAACTACTACGACTGTCCCGTGCTTTTTATAGTCATTCAGTGATTTCTCACGCAATAGACTGATTGCAATTGTGTTCGGCTCTTCTTGCAGACGCGAGGAACGTGCCCCGCCGCGCGACGAAGGCGCCTGGCGCGCCGCTCGCGACACACGAGACACTCGCGACACTAGAGACACACGCGACACTCGCGATCCTCGTGACGCACGCGACACGAGAGACGCCCGCGACAGCAGGGACGCCAGGGACACTCGCGAACCGGAACGAGAGAGGTATATATCCCTTACAGTTGCGTCGAAGGCGCCTGGCGCGGTGGTCGCTACACATCAATACATGAGACGCGCCACTCTTTATCCACGCGACATTTCAGACTGCCGCAATATCAAATGTGTTAGTTCGAAGTTCGGACCGTGGCGTCACTCTCGGTCTCATGTTAAGCTGTATTTGAGTGAATGGGACGACGCTATACGAACTTCGAATTTAAAATTTCGGAATAACCCCTCAGGGACCCAATCACCAACGGATCGTCAAAACATCTCGCCGGTATTTGCACTCTCATAATCTTATACGATTGGCACTCTTACATACGAATAAGTCAATCTAATTAGATACGCTAGCAATGATACTTTCTCGAACATGCAATTAAATATTGACGTTGTGTTCCTTAAATAGACCTCGCAGACTCACGATTTGGATGTAGCGTGACGAGGAGCATAATTTAATTTCATTACATAAATAAACAAATAATAAAACCAAGTGTATGTGTAAGTGTTTTGGTTTTGCACTGTAAACTTGCATATATTTCTTATAAATAAAGAAACTCCAAGAAAAACTAAATTGTAAACAATAACTGTAATATAGTTTTTTCAACGAACTTTAAAGACATTTTTCATCTGTCTTACAATGATGCCGATACGGTGGCGAAAAGAACAAAAAAGTATATGAAAAAGAAAAATGTTTTGATGGGAAAAATTAAGATTTTTAATTATTTGATTCGATTTCATTGACTGTTGGTTTTTTTATATCATTGCGAGTTTGAGAAAAGCACTACACATACCTCAGCGTGAAACAGGATTGCCAGCGTCAACTTGACTGGCAATCCCTATTTTCCCAGCCTCTGCAGTAATGTACTATTGTTGCAGGCCGCGCTACGGCGGGCGCTCCAGCGGGCCCGACGGCGGCGGCGGCAGCTGGCGCCGCGGCCCCGCCGACCCGCCGCCCGCACCTGCCGTAAGTGGACATTATTATATTAATACTAGAAGGTGCCCGCAACTTCGTCCGCGGAGGAGAAAAACTCATAACCCTTCATTTTTTCATCAGCGTAGTCGGGTAAAAAGTATCCTATAACCATCTGGAGATCCTCGGCTACCCGTGTACCAAAAATTGTTGAAATCCGTTTAGCCGATTTTGCGTGATGAAGCCGCAACGACTCATACAAACATATATAAAATCCAAAAAAAATATTTTTCGTTTTAATGACCTCCAAATAGTCCGTAACAATCATTTTTATGAAAATATCTTCAATATACAGACATTACATTTTTACAACTTTATAATAGTATAGACTAGTAATTATGTTCGCAAAACAACAAAACGAGGCTTATTCGCGTATAAATATGATTTATTTAATTTACCATTCGTTGGGAATTCTTCGACGTTATATTTATATGCGATTAAGCCCCGTTTTGTTGTGTTGTGATAATGAGTGAAGATCGTGTAAGTTTAAATCAATGTATCGATATGGTTTGAGGAAACTCAGCAGATAGAGCATTTCACCAGAATAACAACTTTGGCAATCGTGAAGAATGGCAGCTATCTTATCAAAGTATATAAAGCCTACTTACGAAATATTGTCATTAAAAATCGTTTTCCCTACATTGCTAGAAGTATCAAAAGAATGGTGCTACATAACCTGGCATCATGATGGAATGCCTCAGATACTCGAATGGGAGCTCCCAACATAACCGTTTCGTATTGTCACAGGAGCGATCATCGGCCTGGCGTAGCAAGGACGCCCCGCCGCGGGACCGCGACGACCGCTACCGCGACGCCCCGCGCGGCGACCGGGACGGCTTCCGCGACCGCGAGCGCTTCCCGCCGCGACGCGACGACCGCGACCCCCCACGGCGCGAAGACCGCGACCCCCCGAGACGCGACGACCGCGACGGACCCCGGCGCGACGACCGAGACGGTCCTCGGCGTGACGACCGCGATGGACCGCGTCGCGACGACCGGGACGGCCCGAAGCGCGACGACAGAGACGGACCCAGGCGCGACGACCGGGACGGGCCGCGCCGCGACGACAGGGATAGACGCCCGCCGCCGCCGCGACGTGATGAGAAACGTAAGTAAAAAAGAGGTTACTTTTTCTTTTTCATTCTCTTCTCTCGGAACTCTTGTAATCAAACGACACACCCTGTCGAGTTTCGGCTCGTTAAATTTGTCTTGACGAGTAATTTTATCCCAGATAAACAAAACCTCCTGGAGCTATAGTAATAATTCCCACAGAATACTAATGCCAAGATGTATAGACAACTAAAAGTAGGAAGGTACAATCAAAAATGCTAAAGGTCACACTTATTACCGATTTAAAAAAAAACAATTCGACAATTGACAATTTATTATATCAGGTATGCCATAACATAACGTTAGTTCTATTGATAGTCATAAATTCATAATTTGTGTCGCTTGTTGAGTAATGTCTGTCCAATCTTTGTAACTTACTCGTACGAGTATATTTCTAAATTAAATCTCCAGTTACTCCACATGCAAAAGGCTTTTAAAATACATTAACCATTTAACGATGTAGGCAATAGTCATAGTCATAGTATTTTATTCATAAACAATACAGGTATTGTGTTTGAAATACAATCTTAAGATTAAAATTAAAGCAACTAAAAAGATAATGCCGCCATACAATATTTTTGCGGGTAAAAGGAGACAACATTGAAGTATAAAAATAATCAGCCTACCAAAAACATTAACTATCATAAATAAATTTCCTCTACACTGTAAAAGCAACCTCTTAACAAAAATCTTTCCAATTTCCTATGAAATAACGAGTTGTCCGTAATGATTTTTAATTCCATAGGCAGCCTGTTGTAAAGTTTTACAGCTTGATAGCCAGCCGAATGTACTACGACCCTGAGTCTAGGACAAAAAGGAAAACTCCTGTTTTTAGTTCGCGTTAGTAAGCGTTCACATTGCTCTTCACAAGTCTCATTCCTGTGGAATTTTGTGAGCAGCACTAAAACATACAAACCGGGTACCGTGAGAATATTTAGTTCTTTAAAACAATGTCTACATGAAACCCATGGAGGTAAACGAAACATAGTACGAACTGCTCTTTTTTGAATTGTAAGTGCTCTATTAATATTATATTGGAAGCTGTTTCCCCATAGCTTGATACTATATCTTAGTTTGGATTCGATCAAAGCATAATACACTGACTTGAGCTGATCGATTCCCATGACCTCCCTAAGACACCGTAAGGCATAGCAAGCTGACGCGATTGAGCTCTCGACGACTTCTAGCTCATGTTTCCAATTTAGATGGGAATCAATACGCACACCAAGACATTTCACATGGTCAACCACATCAATGACAGCCCCATTCAAATACACTTCGAGTTTGTCTGACTTCTTAGAGTTATATTTAAACAACATTAATTTAGTCTTGTCAGTGTTAACACGTAAATTATTTTTAGAGAACCACTCACCGAAAATTGCGACTGCATCATTAGTTACTTTATTTAATTCATCAATATTATCAGCACAGACAGTCGCATTTGTATCATCTGCATATACCGTCAACTTGCAAATCTTAATTTTATTATAAAAGAAATTTATGAGGTCGTTCGTAAATACAAGAAATAGTAATGGACCCAAAATTGAACCCTGAGGGACGCCTCTTTTAACATGTACAACCTTAGAAGTTGTAGATTTTTCGTAACCATCTTGAACATTCGTTATTTCTACAAATTGCGTTCTATTTTGAAGATAATTAAGCAAAAGCTGGTATGCATTGCCTCTGATTCCGTAAAATTCTAGTTTTTTCATAAGAATCGCATGGTCGAGTTGTACTAAAAATGTTGATTTGTTTCAGCGCGCGATCCCGACGGCGACGACTGGCAGCCTGTCACTCGCCGCTAAGCCTAACGTCTCTCAAGCAGGGTTCAGTATCTTCTCAACACGAGACCGCTACGAATTGTTCGCAAAAACAGATGTAGCTAGATGATTAGGTTGAATACGTATACACCAGGTTTTCACTTGCACGACATCGATATGAAGTTTCTGCAAAAATTGAATTTTTGATTATTTTCTAACGTATCTTTGGGGATACATATCTAGAGGTTATCTTGCAACGACTGCCATTGACCTAACCTTTGTAAGGTAACCAACCCGATGGAATTGTTATGCATTCAGTTGCATCAATGTGGAGATTCATATTCGCGCTTTATTGGAAACAGTGAATGGCGTTTCTTTATTTTGGTGCTGGCGCATTTGTATTTTTGTGAGTTTTATGAGCCTTCTACACTCAAGAAACTATAAGAGGAGTGTTGGTTTACTATACTTTGCATTGATATTGATAATATGCTGAATTATTGGCACATCTACTCCTGTTTATATAACTAATTTTTCAGCGAGCACGATGTATATACCACTATATTTGGAACGTACAGTTTTTCGTAGGGTAAACCAAGTAAGACTGTACAAGGCTCAAACTCACAATACCATTAATGACTTCACGTGTGTCAATTATTTAAATATCGATTGGACGTCTCATACTGAACCCGTATATTTAAGTAATCGGTTTCAAACGCATTATGTTTTAGTTGTATCGATGCTTTTACTAACGTTGTAATAAACATTATGTTGATATGTTTGGGCCAAAGTGTGTTACTTATTTCTCCACCTTGAAACCTTTTACAGTTCGAGAAAGTAAAAAACCAATCTTGGTTACTTGAAAACTTAGTCTTTCACCTTAGCTCCTTATTGCGTGCGATTGAACCTCGATCGTTTTCACCTATTCTAATGCCTAGGTGTACAGAATTGATATCGAACTTGTCATTACCGACTTTCATTCAACTTTATATTTGTATACAAATATTGCAACAAACATTTGAACCAATTCTAGGGGACCGATCTCGCTGAAATTCCTTATACCCATACCCGCGTAACTTTGATGGCAATACTGAGAGCTGCGCAATCCTACCGAATTTGGACTCTTTGGATTCGTCTCGGCAAGTTTTGGTGGATGTTCATAAAAAAGTAGGAGGCCATTACACATTTGTCAGAAAAAAATGATTTTATAATGAAACTTATTTTTCTTATATAGAACTTTAAATTATTTATGCGAACATGTTACTACTTTATACAAGGGCCTTCACTTTTTTTACCTATATTTAGTACACTTCACGCCATTTAAGTGTGTCTTTGAAGTTTGCTACTAGTATCGCCGCAGCTATTTTTTTCAGTGTCAAAAGAGCTCGACGGTAACTTCAGGACAGGACTTCAATGGTAAAGTACTATTTTAATGACTAACTTCACAGATTCAAACTTGCGTCGGCTTTTCTATGCCTCTTCTCAACTTATTTTATTATTTACTTTGTTATGTCCTGAGCTTTACACTGCAGGAGAACTCAACAGCGGTGCCATCTCTTTGATTCAATTCCCGACCGGTTACGATCTTGTGGCGGTGAATTACGAAGTGGTAATTTATTTTAAGTTTATCGCCCAAACATTTCAACATTATCTCAAAGTGTGACTATAGGACGTTTATTATTTTGGTGTAAGGTTTCATTATGTTTACGCATTTGTATATTTTTTACTTTATCAGACATCCTTTCGAATGTGTCACAAATTGCTTTATTACGTTAATTGTGTAAAAGTGTTAATCAACTTTTCGTTGTTATTCTGTCCCGTAACTCGGGAGACAGTGACCGTGTTAAAAAAATGGTAATAACATGGACGACGGACCCTTGAAAAATAGACTAATTTGAAAAACATTGGCTAAAAAATATTCTTGTTGCCTATATCGTTCAAAATCGTAGTTTTAAAGAGTGACTCAGAAGACGTAAGTAATGGCAAGCAGATACACAAGAAAAGTTGATTGACCCTTAAATTATATTTTCATTTGTCTTAAATTCAGTTCTGTTTCGTAATATCTGTAAGAGATTTTATCACTTCTCAAATGCCATGAACACATTGTCTTTCAATAAGTTGTAGCTAGTTCTACCGAGTTATCCCAATAAATATAACATATTGGTTCAAAATGGAGTTTCTTGTATTATATTTGTAAGTACCTCGATTGAGATGGAACCCGCTACCGTTGCGTCGTATGTTTCCTGATAATAGGGAATATGCATGAATTTTAATTTTTACTTTATTAAAGCAAAAAAGCTCATTCATGTAACAAACAGTAGACAAAAATTTTTATTCGAATAACTAAAAATAACCAAGATATAAGCCATCAAACATTTCATTCTATCTCTTTCTAGCAAAACAGAATTTAATATGGAGTTTATATGGCCGGAGTGCACTATGACGTAACAGTGCACGTCGGACCTCTCTGTCTAATTAGTAGTTTAAAATGCCTATATGTTGCGTATTTTTTGGCCGATTTTGATTTTAATTTCACATTTTGAAATCGTTTTTACGGTATTTTGATATTTAGTTAAGAAAAGTGATAAAAATGTTTATGCATGTACCCTATTATAATTTGGGTAATAACATAGTTAGGAAATATATATATACTAGCGGCCGCCCGTGACTTCGTCCGCCTTAGATTCGTTTATCGGGGATAAAAGGTATTTCTCCGGGATAAAAATTAGCTTATGTCTTTCCCCAAAACTCGACATTTTACTAATTTGAATGTGAAGCATATTACCAAGATTTCAAGTTCCTAGCGTAAAAAAATATTTACTGTCCATACAAATATTCATCTCCTTTTTCGTCCCTAAAAGGGATGAAATTTGGCATATATTATAGCCTATGTCCTGTTCTGATATATAAGGTACATAACTAGAAAGTTTCATAAAAAAATCGTCGAGAATTTTGAGATTAAGTGGAACGTACATACATACTTCCACGTTTATGATATAGTATGGATTTATAACTGTAGCAGTAACTGAACCAGCGAGCTACATCTCTAGTCCCGTTCGATCAAGTTATACTGGTGTATTGACACACGCTAATAGTTTTAAACCTTTTGACCGCCAAATCAGCGAAGTAATACGACGTGATCCATACACCAGTCGCGTGGCGTCATATCAAAACTCAGGACAAGCTTATTATTTCTATAGAAAACAGTGCTCAACCGTCCCAGTGGGCAAGCCGGTAGGAATCAGGATTATATGGACGCCTAGCCACTGCCAGACGCCAAAGAAATCAATTAAAATAAACCTTTAAAAATAAAATAGTGATTGCAGAACGAGGTATTGATAATATTGATATTATATTCGGAGTCTTTGAACAATGAAATTTTATCGGCATATGCAATTTTCGATGACATGATTTGCCGACTGTGGCGCTCAAAAGGATAACCGATTTCAAAAAAGAAAAGTTCTCAGTTCGGTCGCATTGACAGCAAAGGTAATGGATCTCAAATATACTTAAATTAAAAAGGTGCAATGTCTAGTGTATGTACACGTTTATGTAAAATTAAAGTCATCACAAATCGGAAACCTTCAGAATTAATTTCTTGAACGCGTGTCGATAAATTGTATCGCATGCTCATAATTACTGAACAGGTATGTATGTAATGTAACACTGCCGCTTCTGAATAAATGGACGAAACTACAATCGATCATTTATCCGCTAAAAAGAAATAACGTATCTTAAAAAACGTATCTGAAAAAGTCACACCTTAAAAAACATTACCTGTCTCTCCCCTAACACACTGCTACTGAAATCACTTTCTCAACTTTGCGGCTGACAATGTTATGGTTATTTATTTACTTACTTTGCATATATTATATTTATTATGTATATGTATTGATATATGTTTATTTACGCAATCTTATTTGTGTATGTTAATTACGTTTACATGTGTCTATATCAGTTTTTTGTTTGTCTTCGTATTTGTTTCCCGCCAACTACTCAACTACAATTGTTGTCTTTAAAATACTCCGCTACCCAAAGGTTGTCTGGAAGAGATTGCTATTTAGCGATAAGACCGCCTGTTGTTTACCTCTGCTAATTCGAATGTTACTGTCATGTTCTGTATTTCTGTGTATCTGAGGTGTGCAATAAAGAGTATTTGTATTGTATCTTAACAATTTTACGATACTCGGGTATAAGGTGAGCGAGCGGGCTGAAGTGCGCCTGCCGGACAAGTACCTACACATATTTTAGTTCGTGATAATCAGAGATCTGTGACTAATACCAAGAACTTTGATTTAGTTTGTTGCATCGACGTATTTTTTTTTTTTATTGTCCTCTATGATCTCTTTTGCCCTGTAAGGCCATTTTAGAGTTTCTGACGTGGGCGCTTCAACTCCGATGGAGGATGCGCCGCATCGATGTAAAATGTCATTACTACTACCATTGCCTATAAACAGTTTTTGTTATGTACGAGTAGGCAGGCGCACTTCGCCCCACTCACCTTAGTATAAATATAGTTGTGTTTTGAGTTCAATGTGGGAGCAGGAAATAGCTCAAAAATATGTAATGACGTTCTTACAAAAACCCTATGAAAAATTAAACACTGGAATCGTTAAAATCCAGATTCTAAGTCAGGCATAACATTCGTGCGTGCATAGAATTAATAATAGTATAAGTAGCTACAGAAGGCGCTCTGTTCTGATGTTAGTGAAATCCACGCGTGACCTCGTGCAAGCGAGAGAGCGGGTTGAGCGAGAGCGCTAGCAATTTTTGCAACCATTGCGCTGCTCGGAAGAGAACGATCGCTACTTACGCACAATGCGCGTCAATGTATATGTATACCAACTTCCTCAGGGCTAGTAGGTACTTTTAATGCGTAGCGTAAGTAATCGCGAAATGCGCCGCTTGCATGAGTTTTCTAAACTGGACATATCACCAGTCAGCGCCACTGAGGCGTAAGGTCTAATTGGGATGTTGACTGTACTGTAATAAAAATAATTCGATATCTTACGTGTAGCTTGTTTTAAAAGCCTTTAAAGTTGGGTGGGTCCGTTTTTAATATGAAAGTATTAATAACTAATAATACCATTGAATAACCTATGATATGTATAGTAACTTTTGTTATTAAACCGTTTCGGTAAACGCAAGTTTTAACCTAGCTGCACAACAAAGTTCGTAACTTCCCCATACAAGGTAGGAACGTGTGACGTCACACGTTCCAAGGCTTTAGTATGAATCGTTTTTTGAGAAACTCATAAAATGAGATTTTAACATTGTTGTATCTCAGTGAGTTATTATGAGATTGAGGCACTGGTCCTACCAAGGGCGAGGAAGCGATTAGCTATCGGAGATTTTCTCGCCCAAGAAACGAACAAAGAATATAAATAATGAGTTAGTAAAAGAGACATATATTAATAGTTCATCGCTGGCTCTTCATATACTGCCGGCGAGAATTCTCTCATATGTGTATCTCTTTTATTGACACGGAGTCTACATCTATTGTGCATTTCATGAGCGAGTTGGGCGAGAAAATAGTCGATAGTTGCTCGCATTCTCGCCGACGGTGGGACTAGGGCCTGAAGTAGTTTTTGCACCACAATGTTTATTATTGAAAGAATGACTATAAAATACCACAGGTAAAAGTTGTCAACATCCCAATTAACAAGAAGTGTCAACCACAGAGTACTTTGTTATATATTGAAATAGAGACTTAACTCGAGGCTTGATTCGGGAAAGAGAATTGTGGCGCAATCTGGAGTTTGCAGACGGCAACTCTTGTTGACAAAAGTGGATTCAGGTTGCTATAGTTACGCGGGTTATTTTAAATTCCGCCCTGTCAGGCCAATCCATGCTAACTTGAAAAAACAGTCCCATAACTGTTTTTCAAGTTAACATGGATTGGCCTAGATGGTAATTGGGATAGAACTGAACTCAATTCAACTAAAATGATTGAAAGCTTATTGCGAAATTATTTCATTGCAATATTTATTTGCTTTCTCATTTAGTTTTGCAATAAACTTTAAACTAGTTTGATTGAGCCAAAAATATTTTCCTTGAAATTATATGAACCATATATAAATTACTTAACTTTATATGTTAACATAAAATATTGACTAATTCCGCTTCATTTTATTAATCGGTTCAAAGTATTTTTACTTGCTTCTAATGTCAATATTGAAAAGTTTAGTATAGGTAACCTAATTTCTAAACTTGACTAATTGACGACTAAAAATGACCGGGTATTTTGTCACTGCTGAGCTATTATTATTAACATTAATAATAAGGTTTCAAGTACAAGTTATGTCAACCCATTGTCACAACACAACAAACGGGGCTTAATCACGCATAATTATGATTTTATTTATTACCTTTCGTTGGTAATTTTTCGATTTGTCGTCGAATAAAATCATAATTATGCGCGATTAAGCCCCGTTTGTTGTGTTGTGATAATGAGTGAAAAACGTGTTAGTTTAAATCAACGTTAAGAAGTGGCCACATCATGTGCATTGGTACATTTTAACACTTCTTCTCAAATGGCCACTGATTATGGCTGTATTCGTCAGAAGAATGTCTCAGACATAACACGAGCAGAGTTGTAGCACAACTAAGTTATTGTTTTTTCTGCACGCGGAAAGACAATGAGTGATGAACATTTGAAGGAAAGCAGTGACATGAACAGTAAACTCAGGGGTAAATTCCACGTGGCTAATGACATCTCTCCGAGGTATCACCACTACACACCGTGTTCTACGGGAACTTTCAACGAAAATTGTTTTAAACATGTTCGGCTATATTTGAGTTATTACCGAAAAACTGCGCTTCTCAGCAAAAGGAAGAAAGTGCCGTGGAGGTAAGGAGACCTAGCTAGAACTACCCAGCTTAAAGTCATGTTCATGTTATAAAAAAACCGGTCAAGTGCGAGTCTGACTCTTGTCGGTTGAGTTACGTTTGCCTCTGTTATATATGGCGTCACATATAAATGAGGGGCAAACTTAACCAAACCGGGTTATTCAAAAATGATTTTTGGTGATTAAAAAACAAGTAATACAACAGACAAATATATGGTTATAATTTTCGTGTAATATTCATATTAAATTATATAATTCCCGATAAAAACAGATTTTTCGCTTTGTAAACTGATGAATCGGTGATGACGGCATTTTCCTTAATAAAACGAAATATATGCACAATAAAAAAAAATGTAAATATGCAGATCAAGCCCTTTCATAATACTAATTTTTGCCCCCCCCCCCTCATATAGGTCGTATTTAGAAAAAAATATATTTCATAATGTTTTCTTTGCAATACATGTGGGCTGACCATGTTTATAAATATTCTACATTTCGAATAGATAGCATAAGGCTCCATAGAGGCACAGAAAACTGCCTACTTTGGCCAAAAACCTTGTGCTTGCCACTGCCTATCTATATATCTATCTATCCGCCACGGACGGCCACTGCTGAACATAGGCCACCCCTATAGCTCGCCACACGGTGTGATCCTGGGCAGACCGCATCCACTGACTCCCCGCGACCCTTACGAGGTCATCTGTCCACGTAGTCGGGGGCCATCCCACGCTGCGCTTTCCTATGCGAGGTCGCCACTCCAGGACTTTACTGTACCTACGGCCATCCGTTCTCCGGACTACATGGCCCGCCCATTGCCACTTCAACGATGGGATCCCGTGAGCTGCCTAAGAGTACTTAAATTCTCCTACTTTATGTAGTTACGCAAAAATATCATCTATTTATTTTTATAACAAAGAAGAAAACCTTAAAACTAAACGCACGGTTTATCTATTAGCTCAATTTGTGTTTGTAATCTGGCTGCAATGCCATCCCCAATTTACAAATGTTAACCTGCATTGTATCCATACCAGGACTTTACAGAAACAAGGAAACCTACATTCAATTTCAAACCTAGCCAAAACATTAGCCATATCAAGTTGAAAGTGGCAGGGCAGCCGCATCGCCGATGAGAAAGTTTGCCGTTTCTAGCAGTCGCGAATTCGCCACCATCGAGGCTTGACGTGCGTTCGAATTGCAGTGATACCGGCACCGGAAAAAACAAACTAAGTGAAACACTTCTCAAATACTCTATTGTTCTGTGTTGTTCTTGCAAAGGAATTTAGTGGAAGTGAGAAAAATGAACGTAAGTTTACGTGTATATTCTGCAATTAGCTAACTTGTTAAATTCGTTAACCTCCAAGGTTTTCAGCTTTTTAACCGTTCTTTTTAGATAATTGTTTTATTGACCGTTGCATATAAGCATTGTTTCAGTCTGTCTATAATTCATTTTTTTACTAAGTTTAATTGGTTTTATGTTGTGTAGAGAAAGTCGTTTGAATTAATGGAAATAAAAACAGTGAAAGGAGTATTTTCGTCTGTTACTCAATCACGCGTATTGCGATTAATAAAAAGTGTTTAAACCATTTCCTGTTGTCTTTTGTCTTGGACTTATTTTAAATTCATTCAAGAAACCGATTTTTTGCTACAGCTGAAGATTATATTTTCTTCAAATACCTTTGTTATAAGCATCCAAAAGTGTTTTACTGTAGCTACTATAGTTATATTATAGTTAAAGGAATTCAATATGAAGACTTCTTCATTCTAGTAAACGTGTGCATTACGGAAACCGCATTGAGTTTGCTTTAGAACGGCCGAGCTAATCCGGTTCGAAGGACCACCCTTAGTCTAAATTTATAATCTCGCTTTATTGAATACAATTATTAAGCTAGTAACACACCGGTTCTAAAGATAAAGATTAATGTTTAGGTAGGTACTTAAATTTGTAAAGATAAAAAGATTCCGACCAAATTGAGAACCTTCTTTTTTTTTGGGAGTCGGTTAAAAATACTTAAGAAGGCCCTTCTTGTATGTAGTACCGTGTCCGTATAGACAATTAAACGTTGAAGTTCCATATTCATTCTGAACATTACTGTATGCAACAAGGGCATTTGTGAAGTTTTTAAACTATAAGTAATCAGGCTTTAGAGTAATTATGTGCAGCATAAGTTAATGGGCACCGTATGAAGATGCATCCGTTTGGAAAGTATTGCATTGCGGAAATCACATTTAGCTAGCTCATGTTAATCCGGTTTGAAGGACCAACTTTGTTTTACGTTTAATACGATTTCAGCATCGCGAGTATTGACTCAAATTTCGAAATGCCGTAATATTAAAAAACAAGGCGCGTCGTAATTATAGACTGCATCATAATTTATCTTAGTCCTATGAAATATATTGTACAAATAATAAATAACAAATGATTACACTGTATTGTAATAACTACTTAAACAATTATTATAAAATTCTTAAAAAAATGCAGTAAGGTGCCCATGACGCAGGGGTGCGCTTTATGGCTATTGAAAGCCTTTGTGCGAGAATACTGACCCCTGTTGCCTCCCTCAGACACTTGCCGAGTTTTAGGACGCTGCTAGTGTGTCGGGGCACTAAGTTCTTGAAGTACAACATATCTGAAACTTTTTGTATTTAAGCTTACATGCGTCATATAGCCACACTTTTCGTCGTATGCGCTCATCTTAATAAAAACTTGAGCCGTGAAGAATCCCTAGCTTTTAAGGCTCGGAGGTCACCGAGGCGATTTTTGCAAGTCGTATACGAGTAACACATCTTTGTTGTATGAATAAATATATCGACGGCCCGACCCTTGAAGGCTTGCAAAGTCTTCACGACGTCTTGAGTCTTTAGACTTAAATCTAGCTCTAATTACAACACTATCTGGACGTCGATATGTTAAAGATCTGTCGTAATAAATGCACAACTGCCGAAAACATTGAAAAACTGCCGTAAAGAAAACTGTCATGGAATCAAATTTCAGCGTTACTAACCAGATCTGGACGAAAAAGGGCTTCGAAGGGCTCAAAATCGAATGCTTAGGGCGGCAATTTTTATTAATTTTAAAAACCTTGTAACCAAAATGGTCGTGCACCGAGCGGTATCAAAGGAATTTTCTACCGCGCACACTCCGAATGTGGAATCAACTCCCTGCCACGGTTTTCCCTGGAGTTTACTGTGTGGGGTTCTTCAAGAGGGGCGTGAATAGGTTTTTAATGGGTCGGGAACACGCAAGCAATGCCTCTGGCGTTGTAAGCGTTCATGGGCTGCAGTGACTGCTCAACACCAGGCAGGCCGTAGGCTTGTTTGACACATTAGTAGTATAAAAAAGGTGCGGTATTTTTCATGGTGCCCCAGGGTAGCACTGAGGGTAAATCTTTCCATACCTAGTAACCCTCACGAACAACCAGTGAAGACTGCAGCAACATCGTCCAGTAGGTTCCTACTTTCCGACTATCTCGAACAAACTGAAGGGGACTTTAATTACATTATACAGTTCAAATAGATAAGAGTTCGCGCTGCAAATGCAATTATCAGCTGATTGGAGTTCGCGACCGTTTGACTCATACGCTGATTCACAGGTCACTGCGAGGAAGTATACAAATGTTCAATCGATGACCAAATTATAATACAATTGTTTATTTTCGTGATCGAAATATTGGCGCGGTTTAATTCTATGTGGTTATTCTTGGAAACAACAACGACTATGGTCGGTTTAGACTCTAATAGTACCTAGTCCTTTATTTAAAAAATAACATATCGTCGGTTGAGAATACGTTTGTGTCACATCCAACCATTTTCCATACAATTTTGATGGATATGGCACAAACGTATTCTCACCGGACGATATACCGGCGGTTTCGCCCGGCGTTCCCAAGAACTGAGTAGCCGGTTTTTTTATCAGGGGCAATCTTACACAAATCGACCTAGTCCCAAACTAAGCAAAGCTTGTACTTTATACATAACTAGCGACCCGCCCCGGCTTCGCACGGGTGCAATGCTGATACTAAATACACTACAGAAAAACTGTGAACGTTGTATATAATATATAATGTTATTATACATATAAACCTTCCTCTTCAATCACTATCTATTAAAAAAACCGCATCAAAATCCGTTGCGTAGTTTTAAAGATTTAATCATACATAGGGATATAGGGACAGAGAAAGCGACTTTGTTTTATAAGATGTAGTGACTAGCTTCAGCCCGCGACTTCGTCCGCCTTAAATTCGTTAATCGCGGATAAGGGTATTTTTTCCGGGATAAAAAGTAGCCTATGTCCTTCCCCGGGACTCAAACTATCTCCATAACAAATTTCATCTAAATCGGTTTAGCGGTTAAAGAGTGAAGAGGTAACAGACAGACAGACACACAGACACACTTTTGCATTTACAATATTAGTATGGATTTATAAATACTTAAATACATAGAAAATATCCTAGACCCAGGAACAAATGCTCCTCTCACAAACACTAACCATGGCCGGGATTCGAACCCGGGACCGCCAGCTTCGTAGGCCGTTGTGCAACCAACTTGGCCAAATGTGTCATCGTTAATGAAAAAAGCCCCCTAAAAACTTCCACCTCCCTTGTCAGCCCCTTAACGGATGATTTCTGGGATAAAAACTTTAGTCACTTAACTTCTTTAGTCACCAAATTTCAACTAAATCGGTTATATAAGAGACAGACTGACAAATTCACAGAGTAACTTTCGCATTTATAATATTAGTATGAATACTATGGATAGGTAGGTAAAGTAGACTCAGTGCGTTGATAAGATTTGAATGTATTTGACTAACATTTTTTCAACCCCCGACTAAAAAGGGATGTTATATTATCAGCTGTTTTCTAATCGTGTCGGGTTTTATATTATTTAAACAATTACTTGTTTCCTATTTAATTTTCCCACTCGATCGGGATTCCGCTTATTCATCATTTGTATAATATGATGGTCGTAATAAGGTTCACATTTCTTGATATGACTTTTGTGGTTTCAATAAATTTGAGATATGTGTACAAGTTTATTAGGCGACTAAAAAACACAGACTACTGTTAGATAAAGGCGATGGTAATATGCTTTAGCATGCTTTACTGTTTATGATATCAACAACAGTCTACTAGATTCGTCATCTGTATACCACATGAAAGCAATAAAGAACTATGAAGTATCCATTAGTAGTATTGGTTCATATTCATTGGTGTATTGGTTTATATTAATTCCAGTAAAACATTTCATTAGTGTTCTCCATTTAGTTACTTGTTTTTGTCATGTCTAACAAACAAACATGCAATTTTACTCGTAAATACAAGCTGTTTAAACAATATCAATCGGAAATCGGCTTATCGTTTCCTAACGTCTAAAAAAAATTTTTCCTCCATCGATATTCCGATCATCTGTACCACGAATAAGAGGTAAATAAACTCGTATATAAATATGCAAATTATTTAATTTAATGTCGAACAACTTTCTAAATACCTATTGCCAGCATGCCAACTCGAAAGAACAATGTTGCAAACTTTATGTTGGTATGATTTTAGCAGATATTTCGAGGGAAACTGCGTAATCTCTTAGCGAGTAACTATAAGTAATAATGATAATAATACTTAATATATGACATCATTGTTTTATAAAACAAATAGAAAGTACCATCATCATCATCAACTGGTAGAGTTACGGCATTCAGTCCACCTTTTGTTTGTTGTTTGACCTGCTGTTTTCTTTTGTCCAATACAAATGTTTTTTTTTTTATATTCATAAGCTGACCATCGATGGACCCCAGTACCAGTATCTTCTGGTGATAAATGACGGGGTCAAGGCTGTAGCTGCTTCAGCAACGGCCTTGAAGAGACCTTAATTATAATTTATAAATAAATAAATCGTTTCAACTGTGAAGAGTTGAAGACGGCCATTGCTGATCATAACTCGCCCGAAAGACTTCTCTTCGCCTTTTCTGTGTCCACCAAATTCTGGTTTCTGGTGTTTATGTACCTACATTAAGAATCATACTCGCATCATATCACAATAATCGTGTTCATCCCTTTCGTCAAAAGAGATGCACGGTAACACGAATTTTGACGACCAATTTGGCTCAGTGGGAGTAACATCGCCTGCGAAGCTGAAGGTCCTGGGTTCAAATCCCAGTATAAGCAAAGTTGTTTGATGAGTTGAGCATAATTATTTGTTCCTGAGCCTTGGACGTTTTCTATGTATATGTATAAGTTAATTTATCTATTAAATATATCGTCGTCTATTATCGCAAATAGCAGTCTCAAATAAATCATTTCATTTAATTACTCATAACACAAGCCTTATTGAGCTTATCTTGGGACTAGTTCGATTTGTGTAAAAAAATGTCCCGTTTATTATATTTATTTATTTTACGAATAGCGGTGCGTGCCGCCTCTAAAGGTATGCTAAGGCAGGATTTTGGCACAGGTACTTTTAGTGGCGTCAATAGATCAAAATGGTGAACAAGTCGGTGGATATAACAATGACGCGAAGTATAAACGAGGTGATAAAACAAATCGGCCCCCCTAGTGCCTAACGCGTTTGACGCTCGGAATCAGAATCAAGTGTCATGATTTTGTATGGGCTATGACAGTTGATTCGGATACCTCTTGTCAAAATTTCGTTAGGCAATAACCCTCCTAGTCCTCCTTGGACTTTTGTAGTGTAATTTACCAATTGTGTTGTAATTAATATATCTTTCAAACTGATGCTGGCAAAAGTCTCGAACTGCCATTTCTCTTTATATAAATATATAACCCTCCTAGTCCTATATGAAAACCTTGCCTAGCAACTTACCTGGTACAAAATTATTTGTGTATAAATAAAGTAATTTAACGGATTATATCGCGTATATTATCTCATTTTAGTTCCCGACGTTTCGGAAGCTTTCCAGCTTTCCATGGTCACGGGAGGACAGTCCTCCCGTGATCATACGCGATATAATCCGTTAAATTGTTTTATTTCAATGAGTAATAATCGCGGAAACAGAAGAAAATATTATATAAATAAAGTGCTAAAAACTCGGTAAAAATATCGACAGAGCGTTGAATTAACTTGTATAACAGTTAGCGAGCCGTGAAAAATATACGATGCCGCATAGGAAGCGGATTCTTACTGGCGCAGGCGCACACGAAAACGTGACAGTACGAATGTTATAGAGGTTGCAGACTAGAGGCACGTCTTTTACGGAATTCGATGGCAAACACGGATTAAGGGGCCACGTAAACGAGCGATTTTGGTTGGATTTCTGGTGACAGTTATTTATTTACGGGGTCTCTTAGACCAAGAGGACCGACTGTGGTCGGTATTTTTCTGTTTCCTGATCGACCGAAACAGGCGATACAAGTACCCATGATTACGACTAGACTAAGTGTAGGTATTACGACGCTAATTAAAAAAAATACCGGTCAAATGCGAGTCTGACTCGCGCACCGAGGGTTTACCTCTCTCATCTATGGCGTCACGTACAAATGAGCGGCAAACTTAACCAAGTCGGGTTATAATATATAACACAGACAGATATATGGTTATAATTTTTTTGTAATATATTTATATTAAATTATATAGTTCAAGAAAATTTCAGATTGTTTATGGTTTATGGTATTTATTCCACATTTTCCTTAATAAAACGAAATTTCAACACAATAACATAAATAAAATTGTTCGAAAATTTGCAGATTCATATGATATACTACATGACCTAGTAGCTAGACTTTGAATGTTTGCCATTGCATATTGGTCTTTTTTTATAAAATAAATATATATTTTATAAAGTTTCCTGTACAATACATTTGGGCTAACCATGTTCATAACTATCCCAAATTTCTAAAAGATAGCATAACTCGTTCTTGAGATATGGCGCTCTAATAGTCGGACAGACAGAACATAGACTCGCACCATAAGTAGTAAATATAGTTCCTTTTTTACCTTTTTTGATACGGAACCCTAAAAACACGTAAAAAATATGGAAACTCCTATTAAAAGACGGCCCTTTAAACTAGCAGGGCAGATTAGGTGATAGCTAAAGAGAGTTTTCGCATATAGACTCGATTTTTCCGTGGCTTCGTACGTTTGGCCTACTATTTGATTTATCCCTCGGGAACCGTTTAGTTATCAGGGATAAAAAGGAGGCTATGTAACTCTCCAGCCTCTATTCTATTTGCATGGAATTCGTTTAAATGGACAGTTGTAATTAGGTGAATCAACTTTTAAGGTACTCCCCATTTTTCAACAGATGTCTCACTGTCACCTTATTTCGGTAGAAGGCAATAAATGCTTTTGATGTTTTTAAAAATTACTATGATTTGCACAAATATATCAGGTAACGTAGGGGACGATGTTGTCACTGCTTTACCGTGTTTTTACAAAATTATAGAATTCGGTTATGAGTATACTCGTAAAAAGTGAAATCCAAAAATTTGATGATCGTACTTTAACATGTGTATACAATTATCAATCTCACATATTCTAATAAGTTTTTATTAGCTTGTTACTAACTAATAAATAAAATCAAAGGACAGGTTCTTCTAAACTATTGTAACTTCCTGCTGAGTCAATCGATTGGATAGGACCTTGAAAGAATATGTATTATTTGCGATAAATTGCGACTTTCTAAGTATTAATTGGACTAAAATATGATATTTTTGCAACATTCAATGTTTGCGCAAAATTACTTTTTTTTTTCTGAAACTGTACTTCAAGATTTACAAAACTTCATTGTAGAAAAATAGTCGCTTTGTTAGGATTAGGCCAAGTTTGTTTATGATAACAAGTAATGTTTCGAGACGATGAAATGAATTACATCTAGAATAGGGCTGCCATAAATATGGGGAATTCGACCGGGACAATTTAAGTAAAAAAACCTTTATACAGTCAAAGGCCAAGATAAATACCACCAAAAGTTACAAAAATATGTACACACCAACTCTAGGTACTGTTATAGTAATAAGGTTTATTTTTCTTCGTGTGAATTTAGTGATATTTACTTATCTACCGACTTATATAGCTACTTTATTGAGTAACTTCAAAAATTGCTTAATTATAAAGGAGGATGTCCAGACAATTGGCCGTATTTGAGCACTTTACCTTGCGCTACTGATTATCTGTATTACGTCCATCTTTAGTAGTTCTGGTTCCTGTCGAGAATTTAGGGGTTTGATACCGGGACAATCTCCTTAATCGCCGGGACACCACTCTTCAAACCGGGACATGTCCCAGCATACCGGGACGTATGGCAACCCTACCAAAACAAACTTTAGGAAGATTTGTTAACTCAGTGGAGAGGAACAATTTTAAAGATTGGTTTTACGAATCAAAAAATTGCTAATGAATTTTGCCGGCTGATTGATTGCAATTATTGTGCTTACAATTTTTTTACAACTTAATAACTCCGGAAATGCTCAGTTGTATAATACGCAAGTAAATAAACAATGTTGCAAGGATTATACAATGTATTTTTTGCAAATTCGATGATAACACATAGTGATTAAATTGGTTGATACGCAATACTTGCCAATTTATTCATATTTTAGCTTACGTGATCATTGTGATTGTGACTTCTTTGAGTGGTGTGATATTCAAAGAAGACGATTTTAAACATAAGAGTACTCACTTATTCTGCTTACATTAAAAAAAAATTCAAGCCCTTCTACACACCATTAGTAACACTGTGTAATAAATATATTGTAGAGCGTAAGATTTGAGTTTCTGAAAAAAAAGAGAAATTGTTTTTGGTGATTTTAAAATTAACCACAAAAAAATAACGACACAATAGACCATATGATGACGTCGTAACTTCTTCTTCATACTTTCTAAAGGTTTTGTCTATATATACCCCCATCCATAGTTTTGACAGTTCATACAAAAGCGCTGATTTTAATCTGTTAGTTTAGTACTCTAGTGTCCCTCTCTTTTTTTCTGGCGTATCTGTGAACTGCCAACCTTCTTTTTGGCCCGCCATTATGTTATGTGCCAGCTATTTAGTCGACTCAAAAACCTGCAATTTCCTCAATATTTTGTCAACACCGTAATTTCATACTTTATCGCCCTTTACATAACCGCTTTGCATGTAAGTGAAAGGTCGAGCCTTCTGCGGAAATACCTCAGTATCATTAGAGAAACATTTTACTCTGGCCCGCATTCGGAAGTGGGGTAATGTTTATAGCTTATGGCTCTAATTTGGGACTTTATGGGTCTTGTGCTTCAACTATTTGGTAATAAATGTGTTATTTCACAAGCAAGAACGTTTTTTTTTTGTTTTTATACATGGTACGGCCAAACAAAACATGCTTTCTACTCGGTCACAATATCTGAGCACCATACGACGATAAGCTTAAAAAAAAACATGTCCTCATGGCCGTAAAGATTTGGTAAAACGATACTGAGTGTCGGTACAATCTTGATTTGTAAAAAAATCATGAATATAGTAAGTATATGAGACACGACGAACCTAAATATAATGGCCCCTCTTTTTAAAATTCTCGTGACTTATACATATGAGGACTATTACTTCGCCGCACCGGCTTAAAATTATTTCAACCAAACGTCTACTTAGCTAGGACATGTCAATTGCGAGGACACGACAGTCGTGACAGCATCTGGCTGAAACAGCCTGGCGCCGTGCGCGAATCACGACACAACTTATGGCATTTTTACGACTTGATTCAAAATTAAATGACTTTTTCATGGAATATTTGAGTTATTCAGAGTAACACTTGAGGGTTCTTAGGTCTGGATTTTTTATTCTAAACTATTAAGTAACTGGCCAAGGTAGGCATTTTTTCTGTGCCTATATGGAGCCATGGTCATTCAGGGCTTCAGGGTAGGCAGTTTCTCTGTGCCCTTATGGAGCTATGGTCGTTCAGGGTAGGCAGTGCCTTTGTGCCTATATGGACCACACGCCATGCACTGAGTAACAGCATCCAGTTTCAAATTTTTACGACTTATTTTTTACATAGAGATAAGAGGCTGTTAACAAGTTCTTATCCTGTAAATATGAACCAAAGAACAACAAAAATATCAAATTGTGACACCAACGATCTTGCTCGAAGAGAGAACTACTGTGTTGTTCATAATTAAAGTTTACAAATTTGCATATCTTATTATCTTGAGATATTAATATTATACCTACATAAATATACTATACCGTATTATTAGTATACAGACTTCTGCCTGTAGTAAACTGTACAATAGCTCGTTTTTCAATACTAAATATTCACATTCTCATAACTGCAATGATATTCGAGATAACCCGGCGCGCAGGCCGCGCTGCGTTCATAACTACATCGTATACGATGTAGTAATGAAATCATTACAGTACAGATTGGGGCCGCGGCCTACCTCGGCGGGCGCGTCATAATATCTTGGTATAAACATGGTTCCTGGTTCAATGGTCGCACATGAAGCACATGAAAATATTTGGGAACATTAGGTTTCCCAAACGTGTTCATATTATTTTTTTTCCGGGTCTTCTTCGGAATCCCTAATGTCGATTGTCCTAATGTATCGTTTGTCATAACGCATTCTTTTCAGAAACCGTAAATTTTTCAGGATTATTTAAAAGATGATCATATAGATAGGCTAGGTTAGGTTTGTTTTATAACAATCTTGAAAAGTTTACAGGTTCGCAAAAAAAAAATAGTTTAAAAAACACTAAAAAAACACGCTTCGTCTTACAAGACTTTTCTGACAAATCCGATCACAGCTATGATACGATGTTCCATCACGAAGTTCCAGTTCATATCTTCCGGCTCCATCATCAGATCAGTTCGACAGTACCATATTATTGTACTGTCATCAGAACTAAATACAGCTGCCAATTTTACGATCCTTGGAAGATGGTTAAATTAGTTACCTTAGATTCCATTACATAGTTAGTTACATACAGGTCGACCTAATAAAAGCGTGTTCAAATGAGCTATGACAAACGATACATTAGGACAAATGACGTTAGGGATTTCGATATAGATTCATTTTGTCCCTATAGTATACGTTATGTAGACTCAGTATCTACATATGGATTATTTTTATGCCGTGTTGGTTTTTAGATATATTGTTTTTTGAAATCCTAGTTGTGACATTTCTTCAATCCAGTCAAAAGTATAAATTTTATGTGGCATAAATATAATATTATCGATGTAGATAAACTGCAACTGTACATAGTTAAGCCTTAAATTACTCGTGTGATCCTGGGTTTTATGCCTCTCATTATAATAATAATAAAATCTTTATTTCAGCCTTTTTTTTACATTCATAGAGTTTTAGTAGAACTTAAGGCGAAGAGATGGGGAAATGACCTTGCTCGTTCGGCCCGAACGTAATACTTCGAGCGCGCGCGCCATCTAGTATATATTAGTTGCTCTTTCTCGACTCGTCGTATCGCGCATTGACTACTTGTGAACTGTCGACTCCTTTTGCAGTATGGTGGCGCTTGTTTTGAGGCTACTTTATTCCAGTTTGTTAATTTGACCTTGCTGCTTGCTGAAATTATGTGTTGTGTCAATAGAAAGATTTTTGTTTGTGCCTATTTTAAATTATGGATTCCGAAGGATATAAAGACCTTCCGGACTGTCAATCATTTTCCAGATTCTGATGGACCCTGGGGGTATCTACTGGTATTCAGGATTGGATGATTATTGGTGCATGGTGGTGGTGGATGGTGGTGGTGATGGTGGTGGCGATGGTGGTGATGATGGTGGTGGTGGTAATGGTGATGATTAGGATGGTGGTGATGGTGATGAATGGGATGCTGGTGATGGTGATGATGGTGACGGTGGTGGATGGTAGTGGATGATGGTGGTGGTGGTGACAGTGACCACTATCACATCACCACTATCATCACCACCATCACCACCACCGTTCTCTTCCCCAGTTTTAGGAACTCAAGAATCTCCAAGTAATTACGTCGCACGGAGCGACTCATGCCGCATAAAACACCAAGATAAAATGTCAAATAACACAAGCAATAACATACAGAACAACATAACAAATCCCCGAAATAAACAACGCCTCAAAGACTACCGGTTCGTAGAAATAATAAACACAGAGCACCTTGATATCAAATCAAATCAAATCAAAATATTCTTTATTCAAGTAGGCCTAGTTACAAGCACTTTCGAAATGTCAGTTACATGAGAGTGAATATTATAAAGGCATGATGACGGGGTGTGAAAATCAACATTCTAATTAGTCCGTCAGTTAGACAATACAAAAATATTGGACACGTATTTTTTTGTTTTTACATAATAATAAAAAAATACTCAGATAAATCGCCTTTAAGTTTAGGAGTGGGAGCTCGTGACGTCACTCCTAAGTAAAATTTATACTTAAGAGTGACGTCATGCGACATTTTGACTCAATGTGCCTTTATTTTTCGAGTAAGTAAAAAAAGAAAAAATACGTGTCCAATATTTTTATTAATCTACAAGATGGACTTATTTTTAAAATCTAGTCATCTTCCCTATTATACTAGTACTAAATCGTAAAATAAAACACATCAAAACATAACAAACGCAATCAGTTGACGGAATGAATTCAAAAACATTATCGCTATGGATAGATGGAAGCGAGCTGGCAACAGCGTAAGCGCACGCCGCGCCGCCGTGGCATAGCGCGAGCACGCAACGTCGCTTTCACTGCTAAAGCGCCTACGCTTTTACACTGATCAAATATTTAGTTCGTTGACTTCGTAGAAATGTCGTAGGCGAAAGTTCATTTTGGGTCTAAACTCCGTATTACATAAATTAGACTAAGTTTTCTCCTATCAGTTAGTAGACCAAGGTTTTTAAAGTACATGTGCAAAATTTGGTGATGTAGAATTGCTCACAGGCGGAAAAAAAGATGTAGAAGATTTTTAAAAATCTGCTTCTTAAATATAGTTTCTAGGCCTAGTTACATCAGATAGGAACGAACTTACTCTATCAACTCATAATTAAGTGTATATGTATCCTGAATAGTTACTTTTCAGATCTCTACATGCTACATACAATATCAAAAAAAAACACAAAAACACCTCGATTTCAGTGATTTGCCCACCCCTTCGCCTTAACCTATGTTAGTGGCGTTCAACAAACTTACAAACAATTTATCTATTCCTTCAAATTGGGCAGCCCCCCTTTGACTGATCCAATGATTTCATTATGTAACAATTGCATAAACTAGTATAAAAGCATGAATTCATACAATAACTAAAATAAAATGTTTCCAGTTAGATATACGTATTTAATTACAAACAAAACGCAATGCCCGTCATTAACATTCAAAGGGTTAATAAATAACATCGTTTTCATAAAGAGATTAAATAATAATTTAATAGCAAGCGGAAACTGAACAATTACACGCCACGAATTATAGTAATTACTTAAGCATTGTGTAAATGTAAGATGATTATTTAATTGACAGCTTAAGCATTGCCGTGTATTCGTGTCAATGCGACAAAGCTGAATGTCTAGAAAGTAATAAAACTTTCTAGACATTAATTTCGTTTTGAATTAGTTTCGACAGCATTAATGATGATATAATTAACTTAAGCTGACGAAACGTCGGGCAGCATCTTGTAAATGGTGGTGAAGTCAGATTAGGCCCCTATAATATGCCACCTCTCTTACGTAGGCCCGACTTTTTAAGGCTTATTGTGGACAGAAGTATATCCATAAACTAAGAATTCACTTAAAAAACGGTTTCTGTGTTTTATTTTACGTTTTGGGCTTTTAGCCCTTCTTAAAACTTGTCTGGCTCCTAATTTAAAAACTTTGACCATCACTGCACCTAAGATGTAAATACAATGTTTAACTCTTCGTAGTGTAGTAGTGATTTTGATTGATGGTTATAAATATTTGCCCCATATAGATATTCGTAGGAATGAATATTAA
Organism: Hedya salicella; assembly: GCA_905404275.2. Taxonomy (NCBI): domain Eukaryota; kingdom Metazoa; phylum Arthropoda; class Insecta; order Lepidoptera; family Tortricidae; genus Hedya; species Hedya salicella. The sequence goes on from FR990114.1 coordinate 16,077,711, forward strand.
AATTTACTTTCGCGTTCGAAAATCGCGCGCAATAAAGAGCGATTTCCGCAAAAAAGACCCAATTAAAAAAACAATGCGGATTAAATCCTATAACAGAGGACCACAGATAAGCAAATTTATTAACCAAGTATGTCATTGTCCAATTGCAGGCGAGGCGTACAATAGATGACGCAACGGCCTAAATTTCAGTAGTGCCAACCGTTTTTAGACCAAAAAGATTGCTATCCCGCGTTCACACCATTGTGGGTATATACAGACAGGTTTTGTCTAATTGTTTATAATGCTAATTTTATCGCTAATTCATTCTCACATTGAGGTATTTTGCATAATTTGATAAATTGGTAATGTTGGTATTGAGATTAGCAAGCGGTAAGCGCCTTATCCAGTTATCTCTTACAACTTACAACCGGTACCTGAATGTATATTATGTCTGTGGGACTTGTGCGTTCGAAATAGTATGTAAGAAATCCGTACAATAACAAAGAGCAGCATGTGTGTGTGTGTTTGTCTCCAAGCTACCGCTTTGTAAAGCTTTTGAAACACGTAAGTATAGTTTTTTTCGGTGAATCTTAACAACTTTGTTGTTAAAACATAAATATCAAAGATGCCTTAATTACTAGACAAAAACAGGCCAGGCCGACTCAAAGTACACAAAATATATGCTAGAAACGGCTTTATCTATGAAAATCCAGTGTTAGCAGAGCTCTACTTCTGAGCAAGTTGTACGCGGTTTGAGGTCATTTTATACTGGTGGTTTAGACAGACATAAAAATCCCTAAAAAGGATACATTTAAAAAGTAGGCAAGTCATGAACATGCTTTTTTGCTACGACATTTCTGCCACTGTAGAGTCCACTAAAACACTAACAATAAGTTAATGTTGTACCTTATTGCAACGAAATAAGGTGGTCGAATTGCATCGAATGGATACCTACCTACACTACATCTTCTTGCAATTGAGTACGTACTGCACAAGTACGGTCAGGCAAAAAATTGGTTTACCACTTTACACATACAACACTTTTCCACTCTATTTCATGATTCCTAAGGTTCAAACGTTAGGTGATTCGGGTAAGACAGAATTATGAAAAAAGCTAAAATTTTAACTTCACTCCATCTTCTTGCAATTGAGACCGTACTGCACAAGCACGGTCAGGCAACAAATTGGTTTACCACTTTACACACAACACTTTTCCACTCTATTTCATGATTCCTAAGGTTCAAAAGTTAGGTGATTCGGGTAAGACGGAATTATGAAATAAAACTAAAATTTTAACGAAAATGCTCCTAACGGCCTTAAAATAAAGTTCATCTTTCGAACTTCATCCCACTTCTATCTGACCCTTATTCTATGTATATAAACTTTATCACTTTTGAACCTTATTGATCATCAAATAGAGTCGAAAGTATGGGTAAAGTGGTACTATCAGCCACATAATTAGCTGACCATTGTTAGACCTTATTAACATTTACATAAAGCCTGCAGATGGTCGCATAGAATTGTCGCTGTTTGTGTCTAAGCCAATTTCTTCGCTGACCGTAGATACAAGCTAGACACTCTCGAATTTCCCAACTAGCATACTTATAGTAAATGCAAAATAACAGACTACCGACGCATTGGTGCGTGGCATACATTCTATGAAATCCGACCTTTTTAGGCCAAAACTAGTTTGTAAACGTTTTAACCGATAGCAGACATGCACAAACAGAATACAGTATGCGACTGCGCTCCGGGCATTAAGTGTTTGAACACTTGATGACAGTGGTTGATTCTCCTAATAGTGATGATGACGAAATTTTAATAATTATATAGATGAGTAAAACATATTAAACACATATTTTTTCCTTTTTTTCGTAATCAAAAAATAGAGGCGTTACATTCAGTCAAAATATCGCGTGACGTCACTCCGAAGTACAAACCCACTCCTAAACTTTAATGCGACTTATCTGAGTATTTTTTTATTATTTGGAAAGACCAAAAATACGTGTCGAATATTTTTTCATTATGTAACTGATGGACTTATTAAAATTTTGATTTTCATACCCCTTCATCATGCCTAATTGTACGGTCAAGGAATTTAATTTGTGTACCCTTTCGTACCTTGTCTTAGTGACATTATTATGGAAGCTCTATCAGCTTTCATATTGATTTTGACTGTGACGAGGTACGAAATGGTATATAAATTAAATTCCTTGACTGTACCACATGTGATTCGAGGGAGTGTGCTCGGATCGGAGCCGACCTCAGGGCATTTGAAGCACAGGCCAATGAGCTTAAGTAATGTTGGTTTATACCGTCTGAGCCGACATCTATATTCGCAATTTGTACCATTTAATATTTTCTTCTGTTTTCGCGATTATTACTCATTGAAATAAAACAATTTAACGGATTATATCGCGTATATTATCTCATTTTAGTTCCCGACGTTTCGGAAGCTTTCCAACTTTCCATGTCCAATTTAATTATAAAATTACTAAATTCTAGATAATTACACAATAGCTACATGCCGTACGTATGGATGTATCGGCGATCAAAGCCTGTTTTAAAAAAATACTTTCAAAATCTCGTTAGGCTAAATATGTTTTAAGCCATCCGTCCATAACAATCCCTTATCCCTTATCCATATTATCAATTATCCATAATGTTATAAATTTGAAAATGTGTCATTCTGTCTGGGTATCTGTCTGTCTGTTACCTCTTCACGTTTAAACAGCTAAACCAGGATGAAATTGGTTATGGAAATAGCTTGAGTCCCGTGGAAGGACACGGGCTACTTATTATCCCGGAAAAATAACCTTATACGCAATAAACGAATTTAATGCGGACGAGGGTGCGGACAGAAGCTCATATAGTACTATATAAAAGCGAAAGGAACTCTGTCTGTCTGTTACCTTTTTTACGCTTAAACAGCTGAACAGATTTAGACGAAATTTGGTAATTTTGGTATGGAAATAGTTCGAATCGAAACCTTGGGAAGGACGCAACTATTCTAAAATTTATAAAGTTGCATAACACGCATATATTTAAAATATTTGAAAAAAAGTGATATTTATTTTTTATATATATGTTTGTATGTGTCGTTGTGGTTTCATCACGCCAAAACAGCTAGACGGATTTGAACTATTTTTAAAAACATAACTGTTAGCAATCTATAGTGCCTCTCTGAAAGTCACTGAATCGATTATTTTTGTATATGTATGTTTGTATGCGTCTTTGTAGCCTTAAACTTCGTCAAAACTGATGTATTTCAAATATTTTTGGTACAAGCATAGCTGGGCATCTAAGGATGGTTATAAAATACTTTTTACCCTACTACACACTACGCTGAAGCCAAAACGAAGATTATGGTTTTTTTCTCCTCCGCGAACGATGTTGTGGTCACCATCTAGATACTTCTAAAATTTAATGTTCTTAACAAGTCTTTGCTCCGTACAACGAGTGCCTTGACCTAATTTACTTTACTTCATACGGCGTTCGTTGTTTTTCTAATCAATATCACTTGAATAACTACTTTTTTACTGAAAATTACGTATAATATTTAACAAATAGAAATTCTCTCTCTCTCTGTTACCGTTGAGCCAAATTAGATGTTTGGTATGGAGATAGTGTGACTCTAGAAAACATATAGGATAGTTTTTATCCCGGAAAAAAATACTGTTCCCAAGGGATAAATAAAATGGTAGGGCACACCGGCGAAGCCGCAGGAATATCCTATTCAATTCAATTTATTTATTTTATTAATACAATATAAAATTACATGTCAATTAGGTATACTTAACAGGTATTCGTTTATATGATTAGACCTATATACTTACTATTAGGTACATATTATAAATACGAAAGTAACGATCGCAGAGATGAGATCCACTTTCTGAATTTTTCATGTTGCGGTATTTACCAGATTCCTTTTTTACGGAATCGTTTATGACCAAATTATGAATATCACAAGTTCCGAATTTTCCACATTCGTTTTATTTCTCATTCTAAATTGTCCAATTCCTGATATTTTACACATTTGTTTACTTGCCAATTCGATTTTTGGCATATTCAGAATTTTTCTGTTTTTGTTACACCGCTGAACCTATTAAGATTAAATTTGGCATGAAGATAGTTTGAGACCCTGGATAGAACATCTCCATCTGCCGACGACCCATCTGTCTGTATGTTGATCCATCTGTAGTCATGCGAATTAGTTTTTCCGTGCTTCCAGCCTTCAACCACAGTGTTTGACAAAGGACATAGGACAGTTTTTATCCCGGAAATCATCCATTAAGGGAGTGGAAGTTTGTGTGGGGAATAATTAAATACACATAAATTTACAGTTACTAATAATAAAACAAAACCTTTAATAATAAAAACCGAACGCTGATCATGGGTCTATCTATAATACAAGAAGGCGCCCGCAACTTCGTTCGCGGAGGAGAAATAGTCATAACCCCCCTTTTTTCTTTAGCATAGTCGAGCGAAAAGTATCCTATAACCATCTGGAGATACTTATACTACCCGTGTACCAAAAATAGTTGAAATCCGTTTAGCCGATTTAGCGTGATGAAGCCGCAACGACACATACAAACATATCTATAATCATTTTATTTTTACAACTTTATAATAGTATAGACATTAAATATAGAATACACTGACGACTCCAGTTCAAAGACTCTATTTAAAAAACCGGTTTAAATCTCATTATCATCAACGCAAGAAAGTCTCTTTGTTTATTTTGCCATAAAAGCTAATTTAAACTTTTTCGCTCTTGTACAATCAAAGCGTTGGCCCCTCCCCTAAAACAAAACATAGTTACTAGAACAGTAGGTGTATAACGTGTAATTAACTCATTAAACTCATATAATGCATCTTTATGTTCGTTCCATGCAAATTAGTCACATACACATAACCTTCATTACAACACTATGCGAACGCTTTCTCATATATTTGACCAGCTGTAAAAAATATGAAGGAAGTCCTTTGTCGCCGTAACTTGTATTTTGAACATGCATAGTTCTATCTATGCTTTTTTAAAACGATAAAGTGTTAAGAATGTGTCACAAGTGTAGTAAGAATTTGAATAACAAACCGTAGTTTCTCTACTGACAATATGTTGATGAATTCGTTTCTTTCGTGGTGTTTTTCATAAGTAAGTAAATAATTATGAAAACTGTCTGTGTCCATGGCATGAATTCCGTCTTTTTTATTAATATTATGAAGGTTTCCATTATATAAAATTCATTGGATCATAAAGAATTCCATAGCTAGTATAGCCACTAGATATGTTACCTTAATATTCTAACGAAGAGAAATACTATATTGTATGTATTTAGTTTTGGAGATGGCAGTCGGACGTATTGAAGTTGCCGAAGTACATATGTATATGAGAAAAAAATTATCAGTTCATTCGAAAAATTGTCAGTGTGTGTGTTTTTTCGTTTGTAGGCGGTTTTTTTTGGGCGTTTGTCGTGCTGTACGTGTTAACCTCGCCTCGCCTCGCGCTTAAATTTAACAAACACATGATTCTTGTCATCTTCAGTAGAGTATAATGTGGGTATTATTGTTTCATATAATCACACGATAAGGCTACATCACTTACATTAAAGCAAAAAGGTAATTTGTGGCCAGCAGCTTGACAGTGGACCACTAAAAATATAGGTCCTACCTAGCACCTGTTCTAGTAATAAGTATGTTTTGTTTTAGGTTTAGGGGAGGGGCCAACGCTGTGATTGTACAAAAGCGTAAAAGTTTAAATTAGCTTTTATGGCAAAATAAACACAAAGACTTACTTATGTTATATACGTTGATGATACTGAGTTTTAAAACGGTTTTTACATAAGTGTCTTTAAACTGGAGTTGTCTGTGTATTCGATATAATAAATCCATGATCAATGTTCGGTTTTTTGGGTTCCGTACCAAAAAGGTACAAAAGGAACCCTTATGGTGCGAACCTGTCTGTCTGTCTGTCTGTCCGACTATTAAAGAGCCATATTTCAAAAAGTACTTATGCTAACTATTTGAAATTTGGAATATTTATAATCATAGCCAGCCCACATGTATTGCACTTGTATTTAAAAATATATGTTTATTTTCTGAAAAAACGACGAATATGAGGGGGGGTAAAAATTAAAAGTCTAGCTACTGGGTCAAATGGGGCATTATATGAAAGGAATTAACCTGCACATTTACAAACATTTTTTATTTTTTTTTATTGTGATTAGTTTCTGTTTTATTACGGAAAATGTGAACCCCCCCCCCCTCTTTATAGCCGAAGTTTACCAATCGAAAATTATTCTCACAATTTGTATTAATAAACATAAATATTACACGAAAATTATAGCCATGTCTCTTACGACCAATTTTTTTTTATTCAAAAAACCTATTTCAGCAGCCCGGTTGCGTTAAGTTTGCACCTGACTTGTATGCAATGCAATAGATATCAGGTGCAAACTTAACTCAACCAGTACCGGGTAATAAAGTTAGGTCAAGTAAAAATTTGTACGGAACCCTCGGTGCGCGAGCCCGACTCGCACTTGGCCGGTTTTTTAATTATTTAAGGTTTTATTTAACTTAGTAAGATATTTAAACCGCTATTAGAATATGATTGAAATGACTGTCAGCTCATATAGGTACGTCAAAATACTCGTATATATGACTACTATGAGACTAAAAGGCGCCAGCAACTCCGATCGCGGAGGAGAAAAAGTCATAATCCCTATTTTTTTCAACAGTATACGTATTAGGTATACCTTCATCTTGGAATGCACAGCTACCCGTGTACCAAAATAGTTGAAATATGTTTAGCCGATTTAGCGCAATGAAGCCACAACGACACCTACAAACATACAAAAAATCTGAAAAAACAATTTTTCGATTCATTGACCTCCAAATTTAATAGTCCGTTACAATATATTTTTAGAAGTGTCTTCAATGTACAGACATTTAAATTTTATAACTTTATAACAGTACCTATAAGTGACAGTTAGTTTAGACATTATCTCAATCCTTTTCTAATCGCGGTTCGATAATATAATCGCCGGCCGTCAGCAACGTGTCAATAGTCGGGGGAAAGAAAGAAAATGGAGGATGTGTCGACACATGGATGACAGACCGTATGTAGCCGTCTATGGCTGTTTTATTTTTACTTTTATTGTTTTTGATTCAATACGTTTAGCCAGCTATGTGATCAATAAATACAACACAAATATCTTCGCGTCTGGTAAGCGTCTGGTCCACAAAAGAATATCAATCACCAAGTCAAAGCCCGCAGTAAGGTCGTCCCCGTTTCCGGGCACATTTTCCCCTTCGTGCGTTGCATTGTTGCTCATTGTTCTCTCAGCAGTAACTAGAGGATCTTTAAATACTTGAGAAGTCCAGTCGCGTCTCACTCGAGCGACTTAAGATTGATAAGACTATGAATATCTTTTGTAAATATGCCGGTTACTGTGGGAAGCAGCGTCATTAATTTGGCATGTATTAAAAGTTTGTGCCATGGAATATTATGGATGAGGCTGAAAAAATTTAACTTAATATTCCTGACATTTATAAAGATAAGAAAACCTTTGTACATGTCGAAAATATTACTTATTAACTAATGTCTAACATTTAAAAATAAGGTATATTACGATACAGACATCTCTAAAATAAACGCATTTTAGAGAAGCTTAATCGGAAGCAGAAATTGGAGGGTTTGGTTTAAAGTATCGTACTTAATGCAATTACCAAAATAATCAAGATAACACGCAGAACATATCGGTCTAACGAAATTATACGATTCTAAAGCTGAAATCAAGTAAATATTCATATACCTACCCAGTGGCGTGGCGTTAATAAAACCCGACTTTAATCGACTTGCGTCCTTTAAGGCATTTGAGTTCTTTATTCTACTGCTTTTAAAGAAAACATAAGGGAAAATATACTCCGGCTTTACCCACAACATGTTTGACGCCATGCCACTGATACCTATATACACTACAACTATCTGTATCGGAAGGCTGTCTGGAAGAGATCGCTCTTTTGCGGTAAGACCCTGCTGTCTACCTCTAATTGTGATTTTTAATTCTTTGTAAATTCCTGTTTTGAGTATTAATTGAGTAACATAAAAAGTTCCCGGAGCATCACGCACAAAGCATTAGACATTTCATCACTATTAGACCTTACCCTACTTTAGGTTAGGGTATCTGTAACAGATAGTATTTAAACCAGGTTTGAGTTTAATTCGGCTTTCTTCTCAACAGTGGTCTCCTCTCGGGAAATACCGTAGAGTCCGACTTGTATAAGTGTCCTTGCGGCCTACTTACAGAATAAAGATAATTGTTTCATTATTTAGGAGGAAATAAATAGGAACTGCCTAGAAAGCCTCCTAGACGTACTGAATTCATGTGACATGTTTCCTAATAGCGGACCTCGCCTATAAGCATTACGTACAAAACATCACTCTTCTCCATTACAATGACAATCGCCAGAGGTGCCTATTAGGTGATTTCCTGCTTTTACCTTACTTACCTAAGCCTATAAGTCTATATGTAACATGTAGTAGTATATAATGAGGAGGATACAAACAGGGACTGCCAATGTATGCTTGATGAACTGAATGCATGTGAACATGTCACATACTTCTTAATATCGCAGCTCATCTTCAAGCATCAGTCGTCACCATAAGACTGACAATCAGCGTTAGGTACCTGTCACTTCCTGCTTTTACTTAACCTTAGGGTATCTGTAACAGGTAGTAGTATTTAACCAGCAGGAAGCGTTTGACAATGCCGGTGGCGTGACTAATCAGAATTGCATTAGTCGCCATGTCCAGTATCATGTGTGCCAGAAGGATGGGTACTCGTTGCGTAAACGGCACGTGTAATTTTGTTGACGACCGGAGCGTGCGCTTGCGTTTAATCGTGCGAAATGTGTGTAATTTCTCTTTTGTCGATTGGACATTTCTTTTGTGGCAGTTTTGTTCTAATATAGTCTATTTTGCGGAGGACCGTATGACTAGAAGTGGCTTTTTCTGGCAGAAATATGTCGCCGCCGCTGTGGATTGGAATAATTCGAAAATTGTAGTTGAGGTCATGTGCTCCTTTTTGGAAATGTAAACGCCTCAATGACTCGCAAACCTACAGTGCTACTTAGTACTCTCGATTTTCAAGTAAATGCGAACTTTGCGACCGACGCAGATAACAGCTAGTGCTTCAAGAAACTAACAACTGAAAGATCAGCGTCGAATAGATCTGGTGATTTACATATCCAAGGGCAATGATTGGTACTTCGCATCAATACACAGGTATACCTAATTGCCGCATATGTTCGTTTGCCACAACCCTCGTAAAATAGATTAGCTGTAATAAATATTCTGGAGCGTTGAAACAAACGAGTCGTCCAAGTCAAAAATCAGACAAACAGAAAACAGTTTGAGTCAATTACTGCAAGGTTAGTTTAAAATTGAAAGAAAACATGAAGATTAGAAACTGTAGCGCTATTACGACTAACGTGTCTAGTTACACACTTTGTAACTACCGTCTAACGGTCATGAAAGATATACAGTCACGCACATCACGAACCGTTATTCAAATTCACAGGAAACCGGACAATCTCACGGGATTATCGTTATCTCGACATCTCTTCCCAGAGTTGTGTAACGTAAGTGTCCGACAACAATTATGCCACTTTCACTGTCGTCCGAATCACAATGGGTCTCGTCAATCCGTCATAATGCAGAACAAAAGAACAAAGACAAGTGACCACTTTTTTTCAAAATGGCGCGTTGCGTAAGATGCGTTTCGTGTTTGAATGCATTAAAAACAAATAAAATTAAATTACTTTATGACATGCGTGTGTTCATTTAACTTAGCTAATTAATAATCTGTTTAAAGAAAAAAAATCATTTGAACAATGATTTACGACTTTATTTTGGAGCTTGTCACATGATAAGCTCCAAAATTAACTAGTTTCACTAAGCTGACGGGAGGTCCAACCACCATCTCTTCAAATGGGAACTAAAAAACTCTCCAGCTTGCAACTGTGGTGCCCAGGACCAAACTCTGGTCCACATAATCGAAGAATGCCCACTTTACCGTTTCCCTGGCGGTCTACCAGAACTTCATAAGCTTTCCACAGCCGCAGAGGATTGGCTACACAACTTAAAAATAGACATCTAAGGAATAAGGATTCTAAATGCAGTATAAAAAAACCAGAAGCCATACGACACAACAAAAATAAAAGCGCACCCAAGTAACACAGCATTGCTGCAAAATAGTATTCTTGGAATGGCACACAAAATATTCAACAAATTACCACTAACAATTGTAACCAGAAGGGAAAGTGACATTGATTTTAAAAGAGCTTTAAAATAGTTTCTTATAGGAAAAGCCTATTATTCGATAAGAGAATTTTTGACTAATACCAATAATTGATAATGAAATTGACATACCTAATGAATTACTTATATCCATCCATTTCTTTTTTTTGTGTTTTCTTGTTTATGTATTGAGTTCAATTGTTTAAATAATCCGTGTTGCATGTGCATGTACATCAAACATGTGATTTTATTTGTATGCCCAACGGCACCACATAGTAGTACAAAAACGATGTAACAGCTATTCTTACCTATGTTGGACAAATAAACATTTTTGACTTTTGACTTTGACATGATGGCTAAGATGACCAAATGACACTCTAATTTTAAATTATTTGCTGATCATATGTAATTCGCGGTTTTAGTAAGCTTTTATTTTCATTTGAATTCAACAAAACCATCTCGAGAATTCGACATGCTTTTACAAAAACTAGAACGATACATAGGCAATACCAATTCCAATACTCGTAAAATTAAAACGAGGCTTTACCGTGATGTGATGTCCACCTTGACCCTAAACCCAGCCTACATTTGCATGGGAAAGTATCATAGCATGTCAACAAACCTGCTAATGGTGCTAAAATATGCATATCACCGTCTCTCGTTTTTGTAGGCAGTTATAAATCGTTTTCTAATGCCGCTGTCGAGAAATCATAGCATTTCTCCTTACAAAATACATGGGAGAGATAGTAGTTAACCGGCTGATGATTTGTGGTCTTGGTCTTAGAAAAGGGAAAAAGCTGGCTGTATGCACGATTTGCGAATCTTTATCTGTGGCTTTAAACTTTAATGGCGGATGAATTAAAAAGTTGTCACGATTTCGGCTAGGCTAGACATTATGGTTAGATATGAATTAATCTTTACTTTCACTGTTTGGGATTAATCGAATCTAGACAGAAAATGTTAATAATTGTAGATTTCATGCAATTTCATATTAGTTATTCACCGTATCGTGTTGTTTTATCGGTTTAATGTTCAATAATGTACATTTTGGTTTTATACAGTTGTATTAGCATTCATCATTAGCGTTTTATTTATAAATCAGCATGTACCCGCGGATTCCACGTTACTGAAAAAGTTTCATCTAAATGAAATTTCATCCAAATCCGTTCAACGCAGGAACAACCTCTAAAAATTTTCTCATTAAGTATAATATTAATAGGATTAGACATCTGTAACGTCCTGTAACCATGCGTAGTAGTGTAAAACCTTATAGGTTGGATAGTAGCCTACTCTGCCTACTGCAAGCGACTCGGAGAAAAGTAATCAGGTTTCGTTGCAAAAAGAAACAAAATGTTCTTGTTTTTGAACTTGTGGAAAGCATATCGGGAGCGACGTAGGCAAACCGGTTCAAGCAATGGTCCTACCTTTGTACAGTAGGCCGACAAATAGTCTTATAATCGCTGTTATAAAGTATATTTTGTGTCACAAGTGTGTTGCCTTGTGTCAAGCTCCATTCACTTCGTAAGTACTAAATTAAGCGACAGGACGAGGGCAGGCATTTTAGCGCAAGTTCTTGGCATTATGGCCGTGGATTGCTAGAACTGAAGACTTGGCAATAATTTAATGTCAAATACGCTTAAGTTATGACAAATTATGGTTGAATTACTTTGCAGGTCACCTTATGGGATGCGTGCGCTAATATGATTTAGACTCTTTAAGTCGAATGTATTTGTCAATCTGCATGACGGATTGACGGACCAACCTCTGATCTCCAAAACGTACCACATCTTTATTTATCTTATTCATTTATTTAAACTTTATTGCACAAAACAAAAGTAAGTACAAATGACAGACCTAATGCCAAATGGCATACTCTACCCGTCAACCATAGGGCCAAACAGAGATGCATGAAAATGGTGCAGTGGGAAAAATCATTCAGCTAGGACACACAAGCAAATGCGTGCATACATATTTATCTATACCTATATACAACATATGATATAATATATTCAGTGATAGAATTTAAAGCTACACCCTCTATGAATTCATAAAAATATTGTAAGTGTCACTTCGATTAACAGGATTACAAAATTGCTAAGCAACTAAGCTTAGTGTGACAATATTGATGATGATGATGATATTAAAATGATATGAATTATAGTAAAACGTCGCCAATGAACAAGAAACTAATAAAACTGCAGTTATCCGAAGCGGGACTGGTAATTTTCTTCAAAATGCCGTTTTACGTTAATTCAAGAACTGAATTGGCATTGAACTGAACGGTCAATGTATCTCTAGATCTCAACTAGAACCTTGACCAGTTCTACAGATATTCCTGTTAATGGTTACAGTTATAAAAATATAAATATTACTTTACAAGCGAATTCAGTAAGTTTATATTCCTCTATGCCAGGGGTTTCCAATCTTTGTTATACTGCGACTCCCTAAAGGTTGTAAATTTTTCACGATGCCCTTACGAAAGAAGGTGGTCTTGATTTACGCGTATGAATACCATTTCGAGACGCCTCTGGAAGAGTGCCACGAAGCACAACACAATTTGGGAACCACTGCTTATTAGATCTTAAAATGATTTAAGTGCTAATAACACGTTATTGGGTCTTCAAATGGTTTAAGATATAGTAACATTGTAGCGTAACAGACGATAAGAAACATCGCTCAAAAAACCGCGACTGTTTATAGGCGTTTATATAGTTTAAATCACATATAGTTACTACTGTTCTCTGCTTTCCATTAAAGTTAGAGATAGTGTCGCTTAAGACCTAATAATGCTCCGTGACCTTTTCACATACAATTCGTACAGAGTAGTTTACAATGTTTACATATTATATACGTTAGCACGTTTTACTCATTACCACGTGTACGCAAAGTCGTGCGCATCTCCGATTAGGCAATATTATCTCGCGCACGTAACATCGACACTTCCAAACGCATTAACCAAACTTACATAAAGCAGAATTGAGATTTGCCGCAATTGCGATAATTATAAACAATATTGTAAGATGATATAGAATTACAAAATGGAAAGTATAGGGCTTCGAACACGCAGTAACGGGACTCTGGCAATCTTGTGAAAGGTCACTTACGCGGCGAAAGTGACATTGATATACAATTTGTGCTGTTTCCGAAGTAAATATATATATACCTATATCTTCTTGGCACAAGGCATGCAGAATATAAAGATAAGAAGGCCAATCTCATATAGGAGAACAGAATAAAAAGTCTTGAGCGAAAAGCAGTAAATATAATTCCAAATCAATCTAGAATGGCAATAGAGTAGCAAGAAAGTATGAAGTCAAAAACCAATTACAAAACATTTATATAGAAAACTACTCAATCCTTCATTCTTCTTCTGATTTAAATATTCAAGTGTTTAAAATATTTTTTCTGGCATCGTTGTAGATTTATTGTTATGAATATGGTAATTTATTTTACGCACTTGTTACAGTGGCGCTGCCAATTTAACGCCTTTTGACGGACACTTTGGATATATATAGAGATTGTTCTCCTTAGTTTTCTACGCTCCATAGCACAAGGTAAGCGGTTAGTTATAGTTGAATGCTATAATGGCTATGCCGTTTGAAATGGAAGATGACAAGCCGTGTCCTTACAGAAGAAATTTTTCATGCATTTTTATCGGGGTTGAGGTAAACACGTACAGCACACTAATCACTTACAAACAAAAAAAAAACACCCACACACTGACAATTTACCGTATGAACCAACCGGAGATTTCGCGATTACTTAGGCAGAGGGGAATGCATTAGTATGGCATCTCTAGATCTCTAGGGGATAAACACTCTAAGATATTGGCCCACCCTAACGTTGACTTGAGTTGCTTTTAAGCTTCGCGTCGCTTAAATGACGAGTCCGTTTGTAAGCAGCGTATATTAAGCAATCAATCAATCAATCAAAATTTTATTCGTTCATCATAGGTAAATGAATAGGTGACATATTACATTTTTAAAAGTACATCTATGATGTGCCTTTTGGCGTACGAAATTTGGTTTACATTTACACACAGCTAATCATTAACAATAATGTCCAGACAACACATTTAAAATAATACATAATAATAAACAAAGCAGAATTTGTCAAAATAATATGCGACTTTTATGATAACAAATAATGTGCAATTCAAATAAAGTTAATTAAATTTGGTCTATGTCAACATCATTTAAATAATTTAAATAATATTATAATAACACTTTTCCATTAAAAGTCGAAAGAGTAAAGATTTAAGTTCAGAGATTGTTGCCCTTTGCCAACAAGAATATTAATTTAAATGTGATAGTTACTAATAGACAGTATCCATACTAATATTATAAATGCCAAAGTGTGTCTGTCTGTCTGTTACCTCTTCACGCTTAAACCGCTGAACCGATTTGAATAAAATTTGGTATGAAGATAGTTTAAGTTTAGGGGAAGGACATAGGCTACTTTTTATCGCGGAAAAATACCCTTATCCGCGATAAACGAATTTAAGGCGGACGAAGTCGCGGGCAGAAGCTAGTAGAAAATAAAAGCTTGTAAAACGATCGTAATACTAAACAGACCTATATCGACCCATCGAATTCAAAAGACAATATTTTACCCTTAGAATAGAGGGATCATCTTTCATTTTATTGACACAGTTTTTCGCAACTAACTATTCAACCCTTATGCAGCAAAAGTAGCAAAACGTAATTTATATACTTATCCTTAAAAAAGGCATGGCATGTTTGCCTAAGTAAATAAGCAGTTGAACGAGGCTAAAAGATTAATACGTTTCTTTTTAAGATGTCCGTAAATAGCCCTCTGATTTAACTTTGACGAATTGTTTAAGAAACTTTTCTACACAATAAGAGTGTTGACATAGCTGCAATATGGCTTTACGGACACTGTTGACTCACACAATCTATTGCACGTGTAGTGAAAGCAGATGGGGTTTGTGTGAATTTGGCTTATGCAAATTACACATACCTAACAACTTTATTAGCTAACTTTGCTCCTTATGAGTTGCTAAAAGCTAGGCAATGTAGCTTAAAAGTAGGTCAAGCAGCTTCAGATTTTTTGGGTCTAGATTATGAGAAATGTTGACGACCGACTGGAGTCATTCGTTCCCGATGAAACTACAAGAAGAAGTTTCTGTGAAAAAGGGGATGATGTATATAAAGGAGCAACAGAGATTGAGCATTCAAAGTCAGGCAATATCTGCCAATATGTCGCTCTGGTTCTCTGCCTCTTCGCCGAATGTTTCATTGGCAAGTGTTTCATTTCCCACCTCACGATTATCTCTGACACCATATTCTTTTTGGAACTTTCATAAAACAAACCTAACCTAAACATACTATATTCTACAAAACCATAAGAAAATACACTGAGAAAAGTTTTCGGCTTCGGAGAAAATCGAGTCGTGGGAAATGAAACAGTTGGCAAATGAAACAGTCGGCGAAATGCAGGATACCATACAGCTCCATAAGCTATGACGTGATCCGTTAAAAGAGAGCACTGAAGCTGTACTGTAAAAACAAGTTCTTCATTTTGGCCATGAAAAACTACGTTTAAGTAACTACATAAGTTGTTGTACTTTTTTTCTTCATTCATGTATTTTTTTTTTGATATTGCTATGTTTAAAAAAAAGACATTGACTATTTTTTTTGTTATATGCAGTTCCCCATTGCCTCTGACTAAATGGGTATCGCGGATGCACGTGTGAGTAATAAAAGGTACCCGGAAAAGATAATTAACCTAGGTACTAATCAAACCCAAGGGAAACACTTAGAAAAGGGGAACAGTAGTTCGCAAAGGACATATACAGCGTATACATTCAAGGGAAAACGATAATTATCTCCTTAACTTCAGGTCATAAATCGCTGTCACTTGAACACTCAAGTACCATTTGCTAGAGAGAGCAAGTCTCAAGAAGCCATTTTGTGATCGTTAGCAATGGTAAATGGTAAGCGATGCTATTTGCATCACAACAACCATGAATAAAAACTAGACGAGTTTCACAACTTCTGTAGAGACTTGAGTTGTGTTCTGTAGTGGCCTTAAAGCAAAAGAAAAGTTAATATATACCTTTATAAGACCTTTGGCTTCTTATTTGAATGCAGGATTATCTTCGCATACTAACTACATTGGTCATTTGTACTAAATCTCGCCATTTGGGCCTTTTCTGGACATTCAGCTCTCTATGGACTTTACTCCAGCGATATCTGGGGCCGGCCCACCGAACGTTTTCTACTAGGTCGTCCCACATGAGCTTTCCTCACTGCATGATCGTCTCCCATCCAATACGTCTCAGTTCGAACTCCGTTGAATTGCGTGGCCTCGATCTCGCCAATCTCTGGTAACTTTACTAACTCTTCCAGTTCTATAATTTCAAAAAGTTCTATAGTTTCAAAGAGTCTCGCTTAGAGTGTTGCATACTTCCAAAGTTCATTTGAGATACAAGTTTATCAAAGTACTATTTAACTAATTCTAGTGTTTAAACCTCCGCGGCGACTGAAGATGTTATTCGTGAAACATTGTGTGTCTACTCATTGGACTTTTTTTGTTTCATTCTGCGCCAAAGGCAGGCAAGGGACTTAAAGGTCAGGGTAAGCGGACGAAATGTGTTGATCACAATTGTAGAAAAAGTCTTAATACCTAAGTATATGAAGCTACTTATTCGGGGTAGGCAGAGAGTTTATGACTTTATGAACCGTATGCGCCATTTTCATGATCTGTGGCTTTACAGCTTTAATAATTTAATCATTGATTTTGGGCCCAAGTCGAGCATAAGTCGTTCAGCAGCATTTGCAAGTGTCGTCGTTGGCGTTACCTCACCGACATGATCGTGCTGGGTTTCGCAATATTAAATAGCCTTTTAACGAGCAACCATTCTCCGAGTCCAAACGATTTAGCTGAAAGCTCTACTTCATTAGTATAACACGGTACATCGATATTATCCAACACCAAACAATAACATATCTTTTGCCTCAATTTTTTTCATTTTTGCCTGAAGTTAAACATCACTTTGTCGAGGCTACTTAGCATCTAATGGGACAGCAATAAAACCTAAACCTATAAAAATAAGATTGAACAGATAAAAAAATATGAATGATCAGCAAGTCTACTGCTGCTGACTAGGTAATCATTAAATTTACTATTTCATAATTTAAATACAATTTACTTTAATTAACTTTCCTTTGTCGATACCTCAAAATAGTACAATAGTAGGTATTCAAAAGTTTTTCAGGCTCAAAATTAAAACATTAACTGACTGAAACACTATGACACTCAGCCTAAACTCTTGGCCCTAAAAAAACTAAAATTATAAGGAAATAGAAAAATTTATAATGCAGATGCTACGTTAACATCGAATATTTGCAAAAAGAACCCCCCCAAATCTTTACTGTCGTCAAAGAGTAGACTTGTAAACGGATTTTGACTTATTGTTATTTTACGGGACCTTAAAATCCTTGCAAAACCGCGAGGTTCATTGATCTGTAGGTACTGGCTCGACCAGTCTGATGCAACGCAATCCATCGTTTATAAGTGCACGGAGCAACTTTCAGGGCTACTTTTCAAATTTAGACAGTCTCTTTTTCTAATACTAATTACCTAGCCTTTTTACGATTGGATGGAGATTATATAAAGATTAGTTAACGAGTGTTATGTTTATATGATAGTGAGTGTAGCGGCCCGGGAAGCAGCAGTAGAGCTGAGTTTAACGACCTAAAGTTTCATCTTAAATAAGGTTGCAATGCTCTCACTGCGAAAATTTTGTCGTGACAAATTAGCTAGAGTAACCTTCAATTCTGTCTGAGGGAATTGTTTTCGTCGAGTTTCAACTAGACTGGGTAATATTATAATCCTCAACCTTACTTAGAACGAGAGTTCAGCATCGTTATTATTGTACTCTCTTAATACCATCAATATCGTCTTGTTTTAGATATATCATTAATTTATCTATACTATAATAAAGTTGTAAAAATTAAATGTCTGTACTTTGAAAATATTTTCAAAAAAATAAGTGAAACGGACTATTGGAATTAATATTTGGTCACTGAATCGAAAAAATATTTTAATTTTATTTTGTATTGGTATGTTTGTATTTGTCGTTGTGGCTTCATCATTTATCTTATTAATCTTATAAAAAAAAACGGAATAATGAACCCACAGGCTTCTGGGGGGCAAGTTTATACCTACGTCCCGTAAAGAAGATACTTTTCTTAGATAGGTACATAATTTAAGCAATATATAAAATATATAAGTAGTATTTACACGAAGCCAACACCGGTTGCCAGTAAAACTGTCGGACCGCGCTGGCCTAGTATTGCCTCGTATCGTTTTCATGATAAGCTAGCGCTAACGGTCAGCGCTGGCTTGAATAGAGCGCCGGTCTATTTTTCTAGCTAGTCTTGTCTTGTAGGACTGGTGCCAGCGCACTAGCTTTATATAAACAAGGTATAAAGCTCGTGAGCTTATTAAATAAATAAAAAAATACTATTGATCTGGGACAAACATAATTAACATGAGAAAGTAAGGTCAGTTCTTAGTATAGCTAGGGGGTTAGGTAATTATATCGCAAAAACAAAAGTACTTAACTATCTGTCCAATATTATTGCAACCACTTGTCAAGACTGATGTCAGTTACCTACTGCCTCGCCGCGGTTACGCTTCCATTACCTTTACTAATAGCCAGTAATAGCAATAACTGTTGACCGAAAGTTCCGTCCAATATATCGCTAAGTTGGTTTCACTTTCTTTCGTATTCAACGCACGAAAGTCGCGACGCGCGGAATGCTAATCATTCAAACAAGCGGATCAGCTGTAGAACCGGTTTATAAGGTGTTTTCAAAACATCTTTGTCTATGGAACAATGGTGGCTCGTGATGCTGCGCTCCGAATTGAAGCGGTGTTTTGGTATGCATGCTACGCTATAGGTACTCATACGTAATGATCAGTATCATCAGCATTATCGTCATTTCACTCCAGAGATGTCCTCTGCCAAAACCACAACCACGTTCATCGCTTCTGGCTACCTTAATCAGATCAGATCGTCAGTCTATCTTGTATCGATTATGATAGAGTAACAGCTCAAAGAATCAACATGGCCTACTTTTGACAACCTGTCTGCATGTACCTATAATATGCAAAACGATGTTTTTTTTATCATTGTATCACAAAGAGCATTTCTATAAATATAAAAAGCTTTAGATATAGGGAAACGTAATATGTTCTACATTGCAAATTTTGATATGGATTAAAGAATGAAGACTTACCTATATTGTATAACATTGTCGGAGTCCGGGCAACCTAAACTAAATCTTGCTCTAGACTGATACGTACGAGGCAACCTGCACCTAGCAAAAAATAATTTATTCGGAGCTTATAGGTACTATGAAGTGTGAAATACCTATTCATGATTACATGAGCGAAATCGAAAATTCCCTGGAACTAGAACTATACAATGGAAGATTGGTCAAGTGAAACATATATTACACACATTTCTATACACAATTCTAACATAACGCCGAACAGTTCGTAATGGTTTTAACACGTTACCACTTGCTTCCTCATTAGACGTTGCATACATATCTATAAATAAACCGATCATAGACCCGATGAAAAGTAGTATGATAAAATGCCTTCGCCTTCATAGAGCGTGAAGTTGTGGTTTACCGCCGAAGTGATAATGCACCGGAAGCGGTTGTCAAAGAATCACCTGCTCTTTATTGTGGGCATAAACAAAATTAGAACTTTTACAACTTTATTCATCAAAGAAAATCCATTAGCGTAAGACTATTAGCAAAGTTATTTATGCCAGCTTTAATTTATTGTCGCAATCTATTTAGCCGCATGCATGCCTCTCACGTTTCCGACTGACCCGCGTTGCCAAACAAACGCCAATTGTTTTTGTATGTGGCAACACTGGTCATGGCGGGAAAATGCAAAAACGAAATGGCCGACGACTGACCCTGAAGCTACAAATCTAAAATGATCGAAAATCATCCTTACATTCTATAGAATAGAATTTGTATTGTTGCTATATTTATCTTTGTACTGCTTGGATTTCTATAGGCGATCTATATGGTGGATGCGGCGGTCTACAAATGGAACGATGCAACGCGCATTTTAATGATTTTTTATTTGAAACCACGCTAGGTTTCATAAAGTAGGTTTATGTAACGCATTGTTACGTATATACTTGGGAATATGATT
Source organism: Hedya salicella (assembly GCA_905404275.2). Taxonomy (NCBI): domain Eukaryota; kingdom Metazoa; phylum Arthropoda; class Insecta; order Lepidoptera; family Tortricidae; genus Hedya; species Hedya salicella. The sequence continues at coordinate 16,098,199 of FR990114.1, forward strand.
TGCAAATGCATTGAATTTTAATTTTCAAGGCTGTTTATGATGGTATACAAACTGCATTTTTCAAATATAATTCCGAACGCTTTATTATTTGCTTAATCATGGTGATCGTGAAATGACTTTATATTCTGAGACTAAACACACACGGCAACATTAACACGTTGCCATTATTTAGACTCGTTCGAATAAAGAATAGGTTTATTTGGTTTGGGCACATAATGTCCCACTCGCAAAACGTCCCTCCACCAAAATTACGTCCCACTCGCAAAACGTCTTCTTTGCAAACGGCCCCTTGTGCAAAATACCCCATTCGCATTACGTCCTTTTCTCAAAAAGTCCCACCCCTTTCGCAAAATTTCCCTTCTGATCCCCTTTCGCTGCACGTCTCCTCTGCATAATAGCCCTTGCGTAAAATGTCCAGTATGCGAAATGCTTGTTTAAGTAAAAAGAAACTAGGCCCTCTTCGCATGGAATGAAGAGAGCGATGACCAAAGTCCCTACATCATTGGTGACTTCACATAACGCCTTTGATTCACCCTGGTGGGCGAACTCACATGCATAGACAGCAGAAGTAAACGTAGACTAGAGCCCAAAAAGATTTGACCACGACTTTATCGCGTAAAACCTAGTTTATTCGGGACATTTTTCGAAAGGAACGTATGCGAATGGGACAATTTGCGAACGGGACATTTTGTGAAAGGAACGTATTGCGAACGGGACATTCTGTGAAAGGGATATAGTGCGAAAGGGACGTATTTTATGTGGAGGAACATTTTGAGAACGGGACGGGATATTTTGCAGAAGGGCCGTTTGGGGAATGAGACATTTATAAAAGGCACATTCTATGAAAGGGACGATTTGCGAATGGGATCTTGTGCGCCTAAATCCTTTTATTTTCTGAAATACCTACAACACGAGGAGTCCAAATATTCATTCATTAGCAGTTTTAGGTTATAATTAGGTACATATATATGTTACGACCCGGCCACGACATTGCACGAATTGCGGCGCGGCAAACGTTTTATCTGTTCATTGCGCGGTCGAGACGCGCAACGAATTGTGGTTAGTTGGAATCACACGCAAATTAATTAGAAAAACCGCTGCCGCTGCCGCTCGATGTCGTGGCCGGGCGCGTATTTTTTCCTGATCCATTATTTTCTCTAGTTGACTCTAAGGGTGTAATGATTCATGACAGTTACCTATACTATACTGCTACAATCTTCGGGGATTCGGCTGGAGGTTCGCGTTAGGTTTTCTTTCATTATCCTATACAAAACGAAGGAGACACCAACAACGAACATTCGCTGAACCCCTGAAGTGTGGCCGCAGCATAAGTCGCAGATCGAACATGGAGAAACTTCACGAAACATGTTTTACTACAATTTTAAAGCAATAAATACTAAAATCACAGTCACTTAGCGCATTAGAAACTCAAGTAAGAAATTATAGATTGGACCCAACAATAGTGATCTCTACAGTATTCTCACGATGTGTTAAAAAGGCCTTGACTAGATACCATAAGCGATACTCACGTAAGACGTAACGTAACGTTACTTTTGGCTTGTGATCGTGATGCAGAGGATAGATTTATAGCTTAGATAAATTGAAGGCAGGGTCATACTCGTTCTAGAATTTAGCCGTCTTTCCTGTGGACAACGCAATAGTTAAGGGGTTGAGTACATATAACTGATATTTTTATCGCTTAGATCTAGAGTATTAATCAATTTGTACATCGCCTATAGGCCACTAAGAAAAATTAGTATTTAAAGCCCTTAACTTTCGGGCGTCCACAGAAAAGACGCATAACGCGAACTCATACTAAAAATATTTATGACCCGGCATGTCTACTTCGTGACAATATTTTTACAACCAACGATATAGGTCTTTCGATCCTTTCCATAGTAGATGTTTGACAAGAAGCTAAAACAGACATTATTACTTACACGAAGTGGTTTTTTGTACAGTCAGCGTCAAATAGTCTGTAGCATCCAAAGAGCTAAAAATATCGCAACACATCTTTATTATTATGGAGATAAAGTTGTGAGACGATATATTTGGCGCTTTGAATGCTACAGACTATTTGACGCTGACTGTACGAGCTAGCGAAACAAGCATGGAGTATAGAACTACTTTATATCCAGTGTCCGTTAAAAGGAATATAAAAAATTGGTGGCGCAACTGTAGCAAGTGCATAAAATAAATTACCGTACCTAATAATGCCAAAAAATAACCCTGACGCAGCAAGAAAAAATATTATATTTTCTTCTGTTTGCGCGATTATTTTGGGAGTTTTTCTTTGCAGCGTTTCTTTTCTCCTCAGGACGTCTCATTTGTGAAACGCTGCTAGGTAAATTATTAAAATTAAATAATTATTAAGCCCTTCTGTGCCCTGTCTTTACAGATTAGGCCCATCTGGCATGTACCTACCATTTTAAGTAAAAGAAAGACATGCACGGCTAGATTCCTATAATACTTAGAAAGTAGAATCTAAGGTTTTCCTAAACTTCAGTGTTATTCCGTTATTTATAAGTTTTGTAACAAATTGCATATTACACAATAAATTAATGAAAAAACTTCACGACCATCGTCACAGCCGCTAACTTCGCTGCTTAGTTCTCGTTTAGGGTTGCCACATCTTTGACGTGAGATTTCAGGATTTCTAGGCTCATGACCCATGACAGGAATGGAGCCATCTCCAACACTCAGAAAATCCTTGAATTTTAGATTTTTCTACATGATACAATAGACGATTGATTTTCTTTAATAAGTTGTAATTAAAAGCAAAAACTTGCGAAATGATGTCTAAGTAAGCCTCATGACAAAAATCTTGGAACTTTTTAACGAAATTCAGACATTTAATCTCCGAACTTTTCAATTTTTCATCTGGTAACCCTATTCGCGTCAATGGTTTGTACATTTTGTACCCGATCAGCTCGACAAAAACCTTGCAACTAACTTTCTCACTGATGAGAATAGGTCATTGCATCATCGAAACCTTTGTGAATGATCCAACCTCAAGGGAAAAACATTTTAGGCCACCTAGGCGGTGTGAAGTTGAATAAAAAGATGAACTAATATTTTAGATGTGAACTGGTTCACACGTTAAGAGTATTAAGACGTTGACAATTTTATTAGGATTCCGTACCCTCAGGGTCCTCAACTTCGTTTGCGTAGGTGAAAGGTCATACCTAAACCCTCGTTTTTTTCTATAGTGTAGTCGAGTAAAATGTATCCTATAACCATCTGTGGATACCCAGTTACCCGTGTACCTAAAATAGTTCATAAATTGTTTAGCCGATTTTTCGTGATGAAGGCACAACGACACATACAAACATTTAAAAAAATCGATTCCGTGACTTCCAAATAGTCCGTTACCATAGTTTTTTTAATATCTTCAATTCAATGTACATACATTTCAGTTTTACATTTTTTTTAATATATACATAGTATGGTATAGATACCTACTAAGGATTGGTATCTGTCTGTCACAGGGCTCTAACTTTTGAACAGGTATAGACACTTAAAACTGCCAAAACATATAGGAAAAAGTTGAACATTAAAGGAGGTCCCCAAACGAGAAACCTGTTGTTTATAACTAACATACACTCGGGTGCAAAGAAATCGGACCACCCCAGCATTTTTAACAATTTTCCAATTTCTGTAAAAACTTTAAGGGTGACCATAACATATTATATACCATATGAATGGTAAGCTTTTCCTCTATAAATTCATCTGATTTCCGAAGGTGTGCGGCCAATACTTTCAGATTTTCAGGGCTTAGAACGTTACGCCCTAAAATGCGTACTGGAGTAAAACTTTTGCCTAAGGGGAAAACTGTGGTTCTAAGGAAATCGAGGAAAAATTAAAACAATTTTCAGCAATTTAATATCGTGTATTGCCTCCTCTAGCCCTACGACAGGCCGTCATACGGTTTTTCATCGACCTTATTAATTTTCTTACTGTATCTTGAGGGATGCCCGCCCATTCTTCTTCAATCGCATACCTAAGCTCCAATAAAGTTTCAGGGGCGGGATTTCTGGCTCGGATTCTTCTTTTTAGCTCGTCCCAAATGTGCTCGATCGGGTTTAGGTCAGGACTTCGTGCTGGCCACTCCATAACGCTGATGCCCACCTCCTCCAGGTAGTCCGTAGCGGTACGGACTGTATGCGGCCGTGCGTTATCTTGCATGAGGATGAAGTCATCGCCGATAAAACCCTTAAATGGAACCACATGATCAGCCAGGATTTCCTCTAAGTATCGAGGAGCAGTCAAACCGCCCGCATCTCGCCTCGCCTTGTACCTGGCCCTGTGATGAACACAATATCCGTCTTCGCTTCCAGAGAAATGCCAGCCCAGATTGACCCGCCACCATAGGCAACACGTTCCTCGATGCAGCATTGAGAAAACCGCTCCCCAGGCCTCCGGTAAACTTGTGCTCGTCCATTATTACCGAACAAAGTTATCCTGCACTCGTCAGAGAAAAGTACGGACCTCCATTGCTGAAGGGTCCAATCTTCATGTTCGCGAGCGAAGACACGTCGTGCACCGCGGTGTCCTGGGGTAAGTTTTGGGCCATTGGCAGCCCTGTGAGCTGTCAATTCCTTCTCCTTCAGTCTTCTTCTGACAGTCCATCGGCTGATAGACACATTCCGGGTCTCTCGGAGCTTCTGCTGAAGCTGAACAGCATTCAATCGACGATTTCGTAGCGAGGAAACAGCGATAAAACGGTCATCTCTCTCTGAAGTACTGCGAGTTCTGCCTGTTCCGGGTCTTCTGGAGAACGTCTGATTTTCGCGGAACCTCTGGTACACACGTTGAACTGATGACTTCGATAGGTTCAGTTGTCGAGCCACTTCACGTTGACTAAGCCCACTCTGCAACAGGGCAACTGCTTGGGCGGCTTCATTTGGGGTAGTATCCATGTTTCTTCAGTTTATCAGGGTCGAGTCGATGAGAGCAGTGTTCAGGAAGACGTATCAATTAGGAATGATGCATAAACAATGATAATTACTGGTTTTATGCCTGATGGTAAGTGGCCAATTAATGCATGCGTTAACGAGGCAGTTGGAGGGGGGTGATTTCCACGCCCACATTTTGCACAATATCCATTCCCGCCCTTGAATATTGGTGTCATTTGATAGGGCAGAAAATTATCTATCACGTGGTATTTAAATTGTTACGGTCGAGCTTACAGTTTTAATAGAAAACGAAAGAAAAATGCTAAAAATGCTGGGGTGGTCCGATTTCTTTGCACCCGAGTGTATATGATGTTAGTTATGAGATCAAGACATCTTTACAAAACAGATCCGGGCCGCCGCGCCGGGTTGTCTCCCGGTAAACATGGTTCCAGGCTCAGTGGTTATACATGAAACAGATGAAATAAGACGTACATAATATAATATGGATGTAGATACAGTGTATGCAACTGTACATACTCGTTATAAGGCCTTGAAACACTCGAGTGATGTGATGGATGTTGGTAAAGTAGTGCATGCAACTGCACCTCTAGCAAAACTGTGATAGAGTTTTGCCACAGAAGCATGATATTGACCTTGAAGGAGAATTCTTGATATGGCAACAATTTTACATATTAAAAAAGCTGTCAAATTATAAAACCTACTTCGCTTCTATGCATTCCGTATTGCCAGGTCATGATTTTTTCAAATTTGCCGCATAATTTTAATGTTATGTTTCGCTTGCCAAACTCTAAGCGACTTTTTGTCGCGCGGTAAAAATTGTCTGTCTCTTTGCTTTCAATACAAAGCGAGAAAGACGGGTGATGCTATGTCGTGCGTCAGGTTTTGTCGCGGAGACTTGTGCTAGACCGGCTGTACAATGTACAGTACTCTTAGCTTTTCTGATTGGCTTGTCGCATCTGCATTTATTTATGTATATATATTAGCCACAACTTATCTACTTTGCCTCAAGATTGACTGGTAGAGAATGCCCTATGGCATTAAGTCCGTCTTTTTTACGATAAGTTTTTCTTTTGTGCAATAAAGATTAAATTAATAAATAAGTATCTATACATATATTATATGAATATGTATGTATTTAAGTATTAATCATTATAAATTATGTCTGTAAATTAGTTGCACCGCCAAGAATTTATCTTCTTTGTCTCAAGGTTGACAGGTAGAGAATGCTCTATGGCATTAAGTCCGTCTTTAGTACGTATAAGTTTAACTTTTGTACAATAAAGATTAAAATAAATAAATAATTAGGCTTTAACATACTCGTTATGTATCAGTTGCATAAACGACTATATATTAATTAAACCGTAAACAAAACACGTGTTTTTTTAAATCGCCACATTCTGGTTATAGGGTGCACTTTTTACCTGATTACGCTGAATCAATAGAAGGGGTTATGACTTTTTTCTCTGCCAAAAAAGTTGCAGGCTTCTTCTAGTTTCTAAAAAAGATAAAACGTACTCCAAAGTTGACCCAATGATGACGTCAACATGTGGGCAGTCCTTTCATAGTAACAGTACTCTCGCACTTTAGTATTCCACGGATGACGTAAAAGGCGAAATCTCATTTCCATCAAACTATTCCAAGCCCACTCATTACCATCTACACCTATGCGGACACGAAACGCATGCTCTCAGTGTCACGACCACGATGTGAAAACAAACATGGATATGACACGTCATTTTGCAAAACATCAGATGTTGTTGACCCACAAATTTGTTGACATCTATTCGCAAAACTCATGAAACATTGGCAATTTAATGAAAAATATATTCTCCCCCCCCCCCCCCACTAATCTTTGGCTGGGAGGTGCATTACTGCACCCGCTCTCATAACCTAACATCTACAGTACACCCACCAGCGATCGGCAACAGGCGGTAGGGGGCCTCCCTGTCTGTTGTACCTTCGCCTGATAAAGTCACAAATTATTAACAAAGTGCGGCCGGCAATTTCGTTAGAAACTAATGTGGCCCGTGGGTGCTAAAAAATTGAATAGAGAATAAAAATATCTTTATACAAAATGCATATTCTCAATGCCACGACCACGATGTAAAAACATGGAGATGATGCAGCATTTTGACGTAACGTCGGCCGATGTCAAATGTCATTGACCTAGCGGGTGTTTCTCTCACTCATATTCATATCAATATCGAAAAGTGACAGATGCTTCATCTATCGTGCTATAAACCTTCGTAGGCCTGTTGGTATGCAATTCAGAAAGGTCCTTAGTATAATTAGACACTTGAATCAGCTTATAACTTTCTGAGGAAAAAATCATAACCCTCTTTTTTGCTTTACATAATCGGATAAAATCCTATAACGTTTTGACGTGACGAAACCACAACGACACATACAAATTAGACAATTTATGATTTTTAGGGTTCCATACCTCAAAAGGAAAAAACGGAACCACTATAGGATCACTTTGCTGTCGTGCATGGAGGTATCAAGCCGAAATTAATATAAGATACTTAAACCTGCAGTCGCTTGAAGCAATCAAAAGATACGTCATAAAAAGGTGTTTGTTTCCATACAAATTGCCGTAAACTTATACTTCCAGTTGTCCTAAAAAATTGAAATTTGGTATGAAGGTAGCTCTTAGCACAACCAACGAAAAAAATCTGAAAATCTTAATTTTTCTATGTCTGTCTGTCAATTACGAATACAAAATGACTACACACTGCGTAAATTTTTCTTAGGAGCAGGGCTCTGTTAACACTGGGTTTCAAAGATACTGCCATTTTTAGTGTATGTTTTGTACGGAACCCTGGATGCGCGAGTCCGACTAACACTTGGCCGGTTTTTCTCTTACATCGGACCATCTCATTACCATCCTGCACCTATCCATACACGAAATGCATGACCACAGTGTCACGAGCATGATGTGCGGAACCCTGGGTGCGCGAGTCCGACTCACACTTGGCTGGTTTTTCTCTTACATGGGACCATCTCATTACCATCCAACACCTATCCATACACGAAATCCAAGACCGCAATGTCACGAGCACGATGTAAGGAACCCTGGGTGCGCGAGTCTGACTCACACTTGGTCGGTTTTTCTCTTACATGGGACCATCTTATTACCATTCTACACATATCCATTCACGAAATGCATGTCCTCAATGTCACGAGCACGATGTACGGAACCCTGGGTGTGCGAGTCCGACACACTTGGTCGGCTTTTCTCTTCCATGGCACCATCTCATTGCCATCCTGCATCTACCCATACACGAAATACATGTCCTCAATGTCACGAGCACGAAGTACGGAACCCTGGGTGCGCAAGTCTGACTCACACTTGGCCGGCTTTTCTCTTACATGGGACCATCTCATTACCATCCTACACCTTTCCAAACACGAAATGCATGTCCTCAATGTCACGAGCATGAGTGACTTGCAGATGATTTAGCATTCTTCAAAACGTTACATCCGCAGAAGTCAAATGTCGTTGACCCGAGATAGCTGCGACTCTAATTTGCATAATACCTGCATTGTTGCTAAGACTCGTTGCATAACGGGGTTTAATTGTGTTAAGTATACATATACCGAGAATTTTTAATGGATATTATCTAAAGGTGAGACTGAGATTTGTGATATGTTGTATTTTAACGTTAGGTTGACCACAGAAACTTGTAACATTAGACGGCGCCAAGTAGGCTAACAGGATAGCATAACAAAAAACCTAAAATATTAGCCTCCCCAGTAATTTAAATACAATTGGTAAGCAAAACCTCTTTCACTCTAACACGTTTCCCGCCTCCTATTACTAAAGTAAAAAGAAAAAGTGCCATCAGCATCTTAACAAAACCATTTGTATTAAAAAAAAGAACCGACTTCAAAATAAACTAAAAAGCCATAAATAATCTTTTATGTAGGTACGGTACGGATCACATTTGAATCACCTTTTGAAGTCGGAGCCAAACCTGAAGTAAAAACGGTAACGGTAACACTAATTTACGCGTGCAATTATTAGGTTCTATAAAACCGAGGCTGCGTACTCGTATTTACTTTCTATTATAGTTTAAGGACATGCGTGCAGCCACTCCCATATGACATGAAAGTAGATTAAGAAAATCAAGGAGTGGCTAAACATTAAGTCACTACCTACCACAAATGAGGTGAAGACCACTTACCACTTTAAGGTGCGTCCACACTTGTATCATTTGCTCGTATGCGATCATCGTGCCGTAGCATGACTGCGTATCGCGCTGCTTGGACGCTTACTGTTGGCGCGCCGATCATGCCGTACTCGTCCGATATAACTGTGTGATACGCGTAGCAAAATGGATTTCGAGCGATCCGATCGTCGCAACGTCCAAACGCGTGATCGTGACACGTGATCATGCCACGCGACGATGATCTGATACGGGCAAATGATACAAATGTGGACGCACCTTTAACTAATTAATTAAACAGGTTAATCAGGTAGAGTTTTCTTATGTTATTTAGCTTTTGCCCTCACGACAAATGTGTGTTTAAGTATCATTAACGTTCATTTACGTTTTTGTGTAAACAAACATGACTGTATGGTACGGTTACCATGCGTCCCAATACGCTAGGAGATGTCCTGGTTTGAACCGTAGTGTCTCAGTGTCTGGGCCATTAAGACCACTTTGTCCTGGTTTCGTTTTCATAATTTGTCAGTTATTAACAGAGTTAGTTAATAGCCACGCATGCACGTAATACGGACCAGTCGTGCGCCGCCATCGCCAGAGCAAGGGGCATTGGTGTAATTTTTAGGGTTCCGTACCAAAAAGGTACAAAAGGAACCCTTATGGTGCGACTCTGTCCGTCTGTCTGTCCGACTATTAAAGCGCCATATCTCAAAAACTACTTATGCTATTTGAAATTTGGAATATTTATAAACATGGTCAGCCCACACGTATTGCACAGAAAAAAATTAAAAATATATTTTTATTTTCTAAAAAAGACGTCGAATATGAGGGGGGGTATAAATTAAAAGTCTAGCTACTGGGTCAAATGGGGTATCGTATGAAAGGGCTTGACCTGCACATTTTTTTAATTGTGATTAGTTTTTGTTTTATTAAGGAAAATGTTAAAAAAACACCATTGCCCCCCTTTATCTCCGAAGTTTACCAATCGACAATTTTGAAATTTTCACAATTTGTATTAATAAACATACCTAAATATTGAAATAAAACAATTGTTTTATTTCAATGAGTAATAATCGCGGAAACAGAAGAAAATATTATATACCTAAATATTACAAGAAAATTATACCCACGTCTCTGACTAGCGATGTTTTTTTAATTTGCAAAAAAACCTAGTTGAACAACCCGGTTGCGTTAAGTTTGCACCTGATATGTATGCAATTACCTATATATATATATACCGGGTAATAAAGTGAGGGTAAGTAAAAATTTGTACGGAACCCTCGGTGCGCGAGCCCGACTCGCCCTTGGCAGGTTTTTTTAAGCTTATAGAATACATCTAGAAGCACATAAAAATATAAAATACTGTTTTCCTAATACAAATCCCTTTTTGATCTCTTTACCTATGAAATCCTCATATTTACGGCAACCCTACTCTATGGTCTAAAAATAGGGTCTCCTTCGGAATCCCTAATGTCGTTTGTCCTAATGTATCATTTGCCATAACGCATTTTTTTTTCCGAAACTGTATTTTTTTAAGATTTTTTAAAGATCGTCGTATAGATTAGGTTAGGTTAGGTTTGTTTTATAACAATCTTGAAAAGTTTACAGTTTCCTGAAAAAATGCGTTATGGCAAACGATACATTAGGACAGATGACGTTAGGGATTCCGATATTGATCCCTAATAATATTATCTTATTACCCTTGAATACTAGAAAAACACACTTTACAAGACTTCTCTAACAAATCCAAACACAGCTATGATACGATGTTCCATCATGAAGTTCCAGTTCGTATCTTCCGGCTCCATCATCAGATCAGTTCGACAGTACCATATTATTGTATTCTCATCAGAACTATATACAGCTGCCAATTTTCATGACGCTACGATCTTTGGAAGATGGTTAAATGAGTTACCTTAGATTCCATTACATAGTTAGTTTCATATACAGGTCGACCTAATAAAAGCGTGTTAAAAAGTCACGGATGGAACGCTATTTCGGGTCGCCTCTGTGTTAACAGACTACACAAAGTTAGTTATGGATACGTGATAAGCATGTCTTAGAGTATGGCTAAAGCTCTTAGCATTTAAAAATAAGAAAGATACAGAGGTCGCTACTAGTGTTAACTAGATTGTGTTCGAAAATTTCAAACCGCGTACGTAAAGTTGCGATAGCTCAGTTGGTCAGAGCACTTCTGCGTTAAAGGAGAGGTCGCAGGATCAATTCCTGTTTGTAATTTAGTAGGTTTCATTGTTTTTTTTTCCTTTACAATCGAACTCTGTGTTATAATTTAATATTAATTTTAGTACAGTATGTCGTGTCGTATAAGGTGACCGAACATTTTTGCCCTCTACTTAACTATTGTTTATTTTATAATATCTTAGCGTTAGTTCCTTAGCTTTTAATAATAACATCGGCATTCAAGAAGGAAAGGTTGAAGGCAAGCAAAGAAGACCAAGGATAAGCTATACACAACAAATAAAAGAGAAGCTAGATGTCGTATCTATATTGGAATCCCTATCGTCGTTTGTCCTAACGTATCGTTTGTCCTAACGCATTTTTATATAAAACTGTAAACTTTTCAGGATTGTTATAAAACAAACCTAACTTAACCTAACCGAACCTAATCTATACGATGATCTTTTAAAAAATCCTGAAGAATTTACGGTTTCTGAAAAAAATGTGTTAGGACAATGATACATTAGGACAAACGGCATTAGGGATTCCGAAGGAGACCCGTAGATGTCACGTCGTATAGATAGGGAAAATATGGCCCTGGATATGGCGAGATGAAGAAAGCTACTTGCTTCATTGGCTACAACGACAACAGTTTGATCTTAAATTTACGAGGTACTGAACTGTATGAGTACTTTGTCACTTAAGGCTGCTAACTACAAGGTCGCGTGTTGGAAAAAGTTCTAAAGAGACAAAGCGACCGATCCAGCCGCCAGCATTAATATCTGCCACAACAAGGCGATATTTATCTGGCACGATATTTCTACAGCCGTTAGGGTTAGGACGTGTCAGATATTGAATTGATACTGCCCGCTTTGTTATGGCAGATATTGATGCTAGTGACTGTACAGAGCTTGAAGCCCGGCATAACCAACAAACACACTTCGTGCTAATATATAACATTATCTAATAAGAATTACCAATACAATCTTTCGTAAAATCAAACAATAATTTCCCATAAACACCCTAATCTTGATAAAATCTCCATAATTCACTGCAATTTGAAACTTTACCCACGGCACACAATAAAATCAAACAGCTAAACTTATGAATACATTGAGATAGTTTTTGTGGTCTATAATAATAGACACAAACTCAAACGCGTGAACATCGACCATTATTAGAAGCGAAAGCGATCCCAGTGTGAATTGGTGCATATTATCAATTGGTCACTGACGCAACGTTGTGTAAGATGATCCTATGGAAAATTGGAGCATCCAAAATGAGACTGTTAACTATAATCAGCCGTGGAAAGCCATCAAATTAAAAATTTGGTGCGATTTAAGCAGAGCTTGCTTTATTAAGGCCAAGGTTTTATTGTCCAGTTCGATACAATAGCAGTCATACTGCGTAATTTATTACGTCATTATCGGCCTGATAAACAAAAAGTCCCTTCTATTCTCAATACAATAGTATACTATAATGTGCGTTGGAGCCCTAAATATTTTTAGCTTTGAAGTGTAATTGCATTTAGCGATCCGAACGCAATTTTCGTCTGATCAGAGCCGTGAATTTAATGCTTCGTATCTCGTATCAATATCCTTAACTATCAGAATACTAAGGACAGACCAACCATTCATTATTGTAAATAACAAACTTAACTGAACGTTTACTCAGTAGTACAGAAGCAAGCTTATAGCTTGAACGCTGACATAAAAACGTGAATAATGTATACTTTGTTCATCCTTACTTGTCCTAAATAGTAAACAACATCTTAACCTAAAAGTATACTTTTTTGTCTTAAACTCCCATATTCTCGACATTAATATTTTTAGTGCCACGTTGCCAATTTCATACATTAAATTAATTTCTTTGCGAGAAAACAGGCGGTATTCGCATTCAATGCATATTCTTAGGTTATGTTATAAATGTTGTTTGCTAACTTTGCTAATTATTAGGACAAGTAGGGATGAATAGAGTAGGTATGTGTATATTGATACTGCCAAATCCACGGAAACGTAAGTTTCGACAAACCTAACTGGAGTGTCTCTTTATTTTCAGATAACATGGTGCGTGGTGGGAGTGCTAGCCGTTCTTTGGGCTCCGGCTAGCGGGCACGGCCGCCTCACTGAGCCGCCGTCGCGAGCCTCCGCGTGGCGATTCGGCTTCGACACCCCCCACAACTACAACGACCACGAGCTGTACTGCGGCGGCTTTACTCGTCAGTGGAAGAAGAACGAGGGAAAGTGCGGCGTTTGCGGAGACGCCTGGGACTCTCCAGTGCCCCGCGCCCACGAGCTAGGAGGCCGCTTCGGCAAAGGTGTCATCGTCCGAAAATACGCGCCACAAGACCCCATCACCATCAAAGTCGAACTAACCGCCAATCACAACGGATTCTTTGAATTCAGAGTTTGTGAAGAACCCAAAACTACCACCCAGGAATGCTTAGACAAAAATGTTTTGAAGATAGACGGGAGAGACGGGACTAAATACTACCCGCGCGACGGCAACAAAGTTTACGAGATGAAGTACCGGCTGCCCGAAGATTTGGAATGCGCGCATTGCGTGCTTCAATGGCGGTACATAGCCGGAAACAACTGGGGCACCTGCGAGAACGGCACCGGCGCAGTAGGTTGCGGGCCGCAGGAGGAATTCAGGGCGTGCGCGGACATCGCTATTGGAGATAAATTCGCTACTACAACAAGAAGACCGCGGCCGAGCTATGTGCCGCCTAGCAGGCGGCCCACCGTGCCCACACCCGAGGAAAGTACATCGGGAAGCGCGTGGTACGCTGTCCTGGTCACCGTCGTCGCGCTGCTGGTTGCCGTGTCGGTCCTCGCTGGCTTCTACTTGTACTACTATAGAGGAGGTATGAGAATCAAGAGCCTGCTGAAGAAGACTCCCCCGCCCGCACCCGTCCCGCCACCGCGTCACAAGCGATCCTCCCTCTCAAGGGAGCACCCACCAGAACTTACTACGCCTAAAGTTGCCACGATCTCCGACTCTGGCTTCGAAACAGTAGATCTCAGGGCGAAGTAAAGTTAAAAATCCTACCTACCACTCACTGCCTTTAATAGTGATATTTTTAGTATGACTGACTGTGTGTTAGAATAGATGTGGTTCAAAGTGAATCTGTGACGAAATGAGATTTTGATGCGACTTCGAATACTGTCGCGGTTTCCTTTCATGGAAATCGGATAGCTGTTACCGGTTTTACTTTAACAGAAATACGTAATATTATGTGCATGGGCGATTATAAAAGAAATTACTTCTTAGGATGTAAGTAATTTGAGAGCAAAAGAGAAGCTCCCATAAGACAGTTGCCGTATTCGATTAGTGTTCGGTTTTGTTACTTGTGTTGTGTTGTAAATTAATTGAAATAAAGCGCCAAGAGTGCTATCATATATTATGATATTTCTGCTCAAGAGATACTGATGACAAAAGTGTTCGATGTTGGAAAAACGCCATGGCAAAGGCTTTTAAAGTCACTTGATATTAACAAGACTATACAACTCAAAATATTGCCTCAAGAAATTGATCTTGTTATCTACTAGAGATTCTTAGGTCCGTTTTGCAACAATTTTTGAGTTGTATCTTGCAATGGTCAGACAATTCATTTATTTTGCTCTTTTTAATTGCAAACTCGTTCGCTATTCCTGTCCGTTGTGGTTGTTGCAGTTTGCGCACATAACGTTTATTAATAAACTTTATGTTTAAGCCAATAACTTTTGTTACAAACTAAAAGATAAAGTTTATTTTCGATATTATACAAGTATCTTAAGAACGTAGTGACTATACTAAATGTTGGAACCAATATAATTAGTTTAATAAATAAAAACCGTCATGTGCAAGACGAGTCAGTATCGCACATGAAGGATTCCGTACCATGTAAGAAACATATTGTTTTTTAACAAAAAAAAATTACGGCCGTAGTAATTACACATGTAAAATTTTCATGTGTCCTATTATGGCTCATAAGATACTGTAACTTTAAGAGGGTTTATATTTGCTTAAGTGACAACATCGCATATTTTTTGGGTTTTCTTGATTATTTCGAGATATGTGAATGTAACTTGAACAAGTTTTCAATACATTTATTACGTTTTCGGTAGTTAAGCTGGCACAAAGTAAAATTTCATGATATTGCCAGAACTAAAGTTCTAAATGAATGAATTTATGACTATATCTTTTTTTGTAAGAAAATAAAGGTCCCCGCTATGAATAGCTGAATTCAACGCAATATAAATGTAGGGTATTAATGAATTGAACATATCTGTAAGTTTTATTCAAATACCACAAAATAATGAAGCATAACGAAAAAAAATGCGTACGTTGCCAGTTAAGCAGGTATAAAAGCTCTTTATATTTTGGATACGGAATCCTACTGACTATGCCAGAACAGAACCCGCAATACCAGTTGACCTTATAAGTTGATCGAGTGAGTTTAAAACCCGCGCTGCAGAGGCTAAAGTACTTGATTTTAAGTAAGTAGTTATAATTAGCTGACCTATTCTAATTTTGTAAATTATATTTATGTTGTTAAATTAAATTAATTTAGACAATGTCTTTGTATTTATTTCGAGCAACCCAATTTTAGTCAATGAGTCCACCCCGCGATCAAGCGAAGTGCAGTGACGCCGCTCTGGTGACATAAAAGGAAAGTGCCTGTTGGCTCAATGCAATATTAGAATTTCATATTCATATATTGCGGTCATGTTAAATAAGGTACAATGGTTTTAATCTTAACAATATGGCAGTCAGAATAGATGACACACTGCAATTAATTATCTTAAAACTATTTTCCGCTCATTGTATTTATTAATATGTCACATGTCAATAAAAGTTTATTTATACCCATTCGAAGTTTATAATATTAAATACCAATATTTAATATTTTGACGTAATAACATTCAAACAAAGCAGAATAAGGAACTTAATTGAAACAAGAACGACTATGACGTCAGTTTCAAAATGACAAGGTTCTAATTTGAATATGTTCAAAATTCTAAACAATCAGATCAAAAAAGTCAGAAAAGGGAAGAGGTTCTCTGCAGATGCAGCTTGAATTATTTATTTATTCTTTATTCAGTTGTAAAATCATGTACATTGTGCTGATTTATTTAAGGCCAACCAACAATAGGATATTTAACAGCAAAGTGTAAAAATTATATACGATCCTGATAAAACGAGCAAAATAAAAAACAACGTTATAATTATACTTATCTTAATATCTGACTGTAGCTTCAGATAGACACATAGGTTGCTATGCAAACCAAGAGTTCGTAATTCACAAAAAAGACACTTTTTTTCTTTCTTTTTTCCGTAAGCAGGCCACAAGGGCACTTTTACATGTCTGACTCTACTGCATTTGCCAGGAGACCACTGTTGAGAAGAAAGCCGAAACAAACTCAATAATATACTGACTAAATAATATATTAGAGCACTGACACTAATATCAAGAGAATAAAGGTACAAATCCGTTGCCGACCGCAGGAAGCAACCGCACGTTCCGCTACACTCTAAATAGAACCTTGCATAAAAGGATAAATTTTCAGTGTGTTGTGGAAGTGTCGCGGCTGCACGGCGACGATGGCCGATGGCGACGAACTTGTACCTACCTTAAGAGTCCCCAGTATGCTCGGTTCTCCACACAAACGTAGTTACGCTTTCATTTTAAAACGACTTGATAGTTTTCTCTGAAACTTTGTACTTAGAATAACTTAAGGTGTATGCAGGCCTGTAATTAGTTTATATAGCTTCAGATACCATAGTAAAAAAATACAGTGAATTTAAGTTGTTCATACAAAACTCGTTTTTGATGTATTTCGGCTGTTTTATAAACTGAAGTATATGGCTTCAGTTTATAACTAATTACAGGCCTTGATATACTTCCTATCATTGTATATGCAAAGTTTTGTTACAATCCAAATCTTAGTTTTTAATATAAGAACGAAACTCCGTTTAAATGGGAAGGTGAAATTCGGTCGAGCTTGCCAGGGACTCTTAGGGCCTGTACCGATAATGCGAGCATGATCTTCGGCGCAGCTACTTTTTTTGTTGTGCTATGTTTGTGTGAGAGATACATGCGTTCACACCAGAGTAAATGTTAATTTGCCCGTGAAAACGCACTAAGTTGCCGTGAGCGGTAAGCCACATGACCCTACGGTAAATATACGTCTCTGGACAATCGCACAGGCACACTTCGACTTCCCGACTACCAGTGTAAAGAAATCACTTGTGGTTCACACGTCCCAAGTTGGGTGTATGAACTATCGCTAGGTCTGAGAATCTGTTAAGTCATTGCTTTAGATTTAGACGGTCTTCAAACGAAGCTAATAGTTCCGGGTTCGATTGCCCCAATCCTTTCAATTATCTATGTTATATATGACGGAATGGCATATTGTGTTGTAAAAGAACATTAACGGCAAGAGTAGAAGTTTGAATCGAAAGCTGAGTGAAGTGCTCTAAAGAAGTGAGCCCTAAGCGTTCTGAGAGATTTCAGCGGCAGAGACTCACCATCGTAAAACATTGGTACATCTTGATAGATGATTCAAGCAGCTGTGTGCAAGGGTGACCCTTGTCTTCAGTGCCTCTATACCTAATTCGAAAATAAATCTATTTACTATAGAGTAACTAATACCTACTGCATTTCTTGATACCAGGACAGCAGCGAAACGGTGAATTATTATAAATTCTTATATCAAATGCATGAATTGACGAAACAAATATACACATGGCAGAATTGGCAGGTATCTACTTACATGCTCAAAATAAAACTACTTTAGTATTTCATAAATATTTTTCAGCATCGGCATCAAAGAGCTTTGAGTGAGTGAGATGGCGCGTTTCGAACTTCGAATATAGAATTTCAGAGAAGCCCCTCACACAACTGTTAATCTTCGTATAACAAAACGCGTACGTTAGCGCCATGTTGTTTTTAATGTTGACTGACGTTTTTCTCTGCTGTGATTAGCTGTTGCTTTGTCAATACACTCGTCTTGTCATCTATATATTATTTGTCGAAATTCATTCTGTCACTGTCACAGTAATGTGTTATCGAGTGATGTCCTTGCGTTTATCCTGTCTTGCTTTTTGCAAAATGTTTTAATAGTGGTGTGTTTGTAGAACTTTGCGAAAGGACGCTCTTTTACACCATTTCCCGTGCTCTGAGAAAATATTTAGTGGTTGAAGTGTTTAAATCGTGATGATCTTGCAAAATTATCGCCCGCAGAACTAGCAAACATTATGTCCAAGAATTAATTTTGTTTATTTGACTGCGCCGAGCACGAAACTATTCTCAATCATTTCATTGCTCTGACTGTCCGATTTACAATTATGAATTGGTGCAACACAACCAACAAAATATGAAAGGGGACAGACGTATTACTTGCAATACAGAAGAAAGCTTACGACAAATTTAAAATGAAATTGAAAAATAAATCTTTTATCAAATAATGTGTGTTTTATTTTTTACCACTGAGGTTCTCAGCATATAATTTGATCACGTAAATACAATTACTGAAGTTACGTGTTCAAATTTACGTGCCGGGAACTATTCATTCTAAATATTAGACCTCATTCAATGCACCTAGACCACTTTGGCTGAATACGTTACGATCCCTTGCCATATTGCAATTACGAATAGAAAAAAAATCAAAGTCAGTCAACACTAATCGTACAGATTAAATATAGTTGCCTAGTGCAAATAATATTTGTTCCTGAGTTGGCAGTCTGATACGTAGTATCTCTTATCAGTCTGTGGCCCCTCAGAGGGGTTATTCCGAATCTCGAAATTCGAAGTTCGTGGCGTGCCATCCCTCTCGCTCTCATGTTAAATTGTATTTTAGTGAATGAGATGGCGTGAAACGAACTTCGAATATTGAATTTCAGAGTAGGCCCTCCGGTCTCTGTCAACAAATAATATTGCGATGCTTTTAGATATCACTTGATTATGCGATAAAAATCTCGCTTTTTGAATGGCTATCCTTAATATTTTATTACCTTGGCAATACTTTAACGAAACGTCACTGTCAGAGAATCGACCTAACCAACGACAACAAACGTGCTGTAAAAAGCCAAAAAAGAGCCGAAATATCCTCTTTCATCCCAAAAAAAAGGGCTCTATAAATGAAAAATGGCGGTGCGGCCACAGCACATGCATGACGGTGGAATCGTTGAGCGCCGGTTGCGACCAATTTACGGTAAAACGAGTGTGGAAATGATTATCTATTTTCCGAGTAGGCTCCCTGGGAGACCGGTTGTTTTTCGGGCTCTACGAAGTAATTTTTATGCTTTCTAGATTGGTTGGACAATGGGAATAACAAGAAGGCCCTGCAGGAGGCGGAGAAGGTGCTTAAAAAGAGTCCTTCCCTTCAAGCGGCGAGGGCTTTGAAAGCTCTGTCGCTTTTTAGGTTAGGAAAATCGCCGGAAGCACACTCGGTACTTGAAGCCCTAGCGGAGGAGAAACCGAGCGACGACACCACGCTGCAGGCCATGACGATATGCTACAGGGAATGCCAGCAATGTAAGTCCTGTAAACATATTTTGTTTCGAATACTTTTGTGCCTATTTACAATGCAATATTAAGGCTTAGCTATTATAACTCAAATAGATAAAATTTAAATTGATATATTGAGAGCATGCTGAATAATTTCCTTGTAAGATTTTATCATACAGATATAGGGCTAAATCAAATCTAATCAGAATTTACGGCTTCTCAGAAACTAAATAAATCCATAAAGGTGTTCCCACACTTGGAGTATTCATCTGTAATGTAATGTTACAGAGTTGAGTATTACATCAGTGAGGGAAGAGAATGTTGATCAAATCAGGAAGGCAGTACTGTAATGAAATTCTCGAGATTGAATCTGAAATGTTACGGTACAGGCAAATGCTCCAAGTGAAATCCCTACTACCCTAATTAAATCATTGCAAATGCTTAATAGTTTGCTTATGTCATGAGCATCTTTTCCATGAGTCCTTTTGTGAAACTTGTCTATTGTCTGGACAAGACATAATTTTTCCAATCAAATTCACATCCTTACAGGTTTAGCAGATGTTATTCATAAAATCATTAGTCATAATTCTGAAACTGTTCGATTTTCAGGATCTTTCAAAGGGTCAACGAGTAGAAGCCATTCGGTTAGGTGTGTTTTGAGATAATCCTGAAAAGTATACAGTTTCATAGAAAAATGTGATTATGACTAAAAAAAAGTATGGACACACATTACATCTTGATTTTATGGAAATTAATATAGAATTCGGATTTACATGCTCAATAAACCACATGCCTTGCGCACTGCTTATCCGAAAGTATATTCATAATCAGGATCGTTAGCTTCGCAGGCAATGTCATTACTGCTGAGCGAAACTGGCTGTCTAATATACCTTGAATAGAATGGTTGTTAACCTTTTGAACGCTAAGCAGCGGAGCAATTTACCGTGCCACTGACGCCAGAAAAAAAATTAGAAGAGCTCCAAAATCAACAGGGATATACCATCCAAAGTTTTTGATCATTTAAATTTGGACGGCTGTAGCCGACGTGGCGTCAGTTGCACGATTTTTAGCTGTCGGCCACAGCCGTCGTTGGCGGTCAAAGGGTTAAATAATATGACATGATTAGGAAAAGTGCTTCTCAAACAATAGCAATACAGCTTGTTAACAGGGAAGGGATAAAATTAGTAATAAAATATACAACATTTCCAGCCTTCCCCAAGAATCTACATCCATTCCATCTTGTTTGCCCCATTCCCCGAAATAAAAAAAAGCGGCCAAGTGCGAGTCGGACTCGCCCATGAAGGGTTCTGCAGCCGTTTATACAAAAAAATACACTACAGATAAAAAACAATACAATATGAAAAAAAAAAAACACTAACAAAAGAGCGTATCTCACCGGCACTTACGTCCTTTTGCTGAGAAGCGCAGTTTTTTGGCAATAACTTAAAAACGGTATGTCCGATCATGTTGAAAATAATTTTCGTTGAAAGTATTTATTAAGCTTTATATTTGTAAATTTTTTCAAATATTTTGAACTTACTGTTTAGAAAATAGAGGGGGGACACAATATTTGCTACTTTCGGAGTGAATATTTCGGAAACTGTTCACTAAATCCAATTTTTTTTTAAAAACCTCAATGTGTTTTTAGAAGAACTTTCGAGATATGTGCCACATATTGATATTTGCTGAATTTTTTTTTTTTCAGTTTTGGTTACATGTATGGAGTGCCCCCCCCTAGAAATATATATATCTTTTATGTAACTATCAAACTAGTAGCGGTTTACACACGACACCTATGCTCCAAATTTCATCAATGTACATTTTATAGTTTTTGAGTAAAATGCCTGTGGCATACGGACGGACAGACAGACAGACAGACATGGCGAATCTATAAGTGTTCCGTTTTTGCCATTTTGGCTACGGAACCCTAAAAAAAGGTAGTGATATTGAGTGCTCACTTTTTAATTTTTACTTACTAATCTGTATAGACCAAAGTAGAAATGTATACAGTCGAGGCAACAGCACTAATTGTCATATTGAGGGTAAAAAAATATCTAACAGACAACACAACTTAAAAAAGAACTATTTATACATTATGAGTACAAATAAAGTGCATCCCACTAAAAAAAGGGTAATGAGCAGAAACAGAGGTAACAGACTGAGAGGACTGGAGTAAATTAGTTGTGCACTTCCACTAAAAAAGAGTTTCAGCATTTGCCTTGTACTGCCAGCGGACTCTGCGAAGCAAGCTAAGCGGGTAATGAGAGTGAAGTCAGTTCAAAAGCGGACCCATTTAACTCGCTCTGCTTACTCGCTTGGACTGGAAGAGCTTTGTATGTGTTCAACCAGTGTTGTGAGTCGAGCGGATACCTAGCAGACTCCGCTTGACTCGACTCTGCAATTACTTTTGTGACTCTTTGCACTCATTTAGTCCGCTCCGCTCAATCTTATTCAGTGGAAGCACTTATATGACTCCGTACGGAGCTTAACATAGTGATATTTATAGCAAGTTCAAGGCTTACTGCTGCAAGTTAACCATGTCTACACAATACCCACATGTACCCACATGCATGAATATTTTTTATCGCTTTTCTTAACTAAATATCAAAATACCGTAAAAACTATTTCAAAATGATAAATTAAAATTAAAATCGGCCAAGAAATGCGCATAATGTAGGCATTTTAAACTAATTAGACAGAGGTCCGATGTGCACTGTTACGTCACAGTGCACTCCGGCCATATAAACTCCACATTAAATTCTGTTTTGCAAGAAAGAGGTAGAATGAAATGTTTGGATCTTGGTTTTTTTTATCTGTTTGCTACATGAATGAGCTTTTAATAAAGCAAAAATAAAAATTCATGCATATTCCCTATTAGTATCCATATTCCTTGTTTATCCAGTGCAAAAAGTATGCTCCCTCTACGAGGCAGCAGTGAAGGTGGATCCGACAAGCGAAGAGCTGCACTCCCACCTGTTCATGTCCTATGTCCGTGTGGGCGACTACCGGGCACAGCAGCGGGCAGCCATGGTGCTGTACAAGTTCGCTCCCAAGAACCCATACTACTTCTGGGCTGTTATGAGCATTGTGCTGCAGGTAAGCAATGGCAACATTATGCACATAGTTTGAAGTCAAAGTGTTAGATGGGTAGGTTATAGTGGATGGATTTAGGATCTTTAGAAGTACAGGCACAAATGAAAAGTTTGACCACCTTAAGAACTGTTTTTGCGGGTTATTCCCACCTGTTACCACCAACTTGTCACCAGTGGTAACTACTGGGATTTTTTCTCCATCTTTTACCACTAAAGTACTCGGTGGTAACTACTGGGAATTTTTTTCCCATCTTTTACCACTAAAGAAGTTGGTGGTAACTATTGGGAATTTTTTTCCCACTTGTTACCACTAAAATATTTGGTGGTAACAACTGGGAAAAATTACTTTAGTGGTAACATATTGGGAAAATATATTCCTGATAAAATATACATAAATATGGAATAGAATAGAACCCTTGTTTAATGTGTTGACATGAACTGCTCTGAATCTGAACAAAATTATTTAATATTTTGTTATACATAGATACAAGTTGGTAATCAAAAAGCTTTTGGAGAAATGTTTTTTTATTTGATATGGGATTATTCTAAATTCTAAATAACGTTTTATTTCACTTAAATGTTATTTACACTTTATTTACGCATATTAACATTTTTTAATCAATTGAAGACTTAGATTCAGAGAAAATAAGTATTGTCCTGACTCCTTTATATTATTTCTATTGAATGTAAAATATTAGTTACGAGTATACAATATGTAATAGACAGATTTATTATTTTGGGTGTCTGCATTAAGCCCTCAAAGTATGATTTTATAGTATAATATTTTATTCCATTTCTGAAAGTTCACTACAACATATCCTAAGCCTAAATTTGCAACGTCGCTTCAAATGTTACATCAGTTACCACCGTAATTGCCCATCTACAGAAATCGAAAGAGATAAGCGGCAGGTAAAAAAAAAGAACCCTTGTATCTGCACTTATCACCAGATTCGCTTCAGTCACCGTACTGATTGTTTGTTTTGTTAAAATATATTTTACTAGCGTTCGATTCGTTTGATTTCTGTATCTAGTGATTGGATTAGGACGGCAAGTTTTACGTTCCCAAGTCAATTAAGTTTTTAAAGCGTGCTTAAAAAGGATTTAATGTTCTGCTTCCAAAACCAAACTTCGAACATGTGCGGTCCCTCTTTTCTCCTTCCTAAATTGACTGAAGAATGAAAAAGATAAATAGTTTAATTTTAATTCGGCTTTCCAAAAAGCAAAGAGGTTAATTCTTAAAGTTACTATGTGGGCACTAACTATGTGGGCCATAACTATGTGGGCCATGTAGTGAAATGACATTAATTATGACAGTTACTGATAACTTATACTAAGCATGCAAAAACGGGTTATTCCCACCTGTTACCACCAACTTGTCACCAGTGGTAACTACTGGGTTTTTTTTCCCATCTTTTACCAGTGGGAACTAATGGGAAAAAAAATCCCAACTGTAACCACTAAACTAATTGGTGGTAACTACTGGTTTTTTTTTTTCCCAGTTCTTACCACCAATTTCATTAGTGGTAACAGATGGGGAAAAAATTCCCAGTAGTTACCACCACATTCATTTTCATTTTCAATTCTTATAAAAACAATAAATTCAGTTCTTATAATAATTGTATGCGATAGAATAATAGTATATTACTGCAGAGGCCGGGAAAAGTCATTTCGTGGATGAGTACGGTACCTTTGCTACAAAATATTTATCAGTCCCAGAAGAACATTAAGACTAAATAAACTGTATTATGATTTGGAAACAATATTTTTTTTTTCTATTAATATTGGCATTAACCAACCATGCATTGACTAAACGCAGAAAAAAAATAAAGTTTTTTTAAACTCAGTTTTTGTACGTTACTATTGGCTGTATGGTGAATTTTCAAAGTCTTGGATGAAATTAAAAGTAAAATCCTGCACAATAATGTACACTTCTCAGGCCTGTCCGGGAAGTAATGCCACTTTTTTTAAATTCATTATCGTAACAACGTATATAACGATGGACTTCGCGATGTGTTTTTACTACATTAATGGGAACATTTCCGAGCAAGTTGGGGAAAAAGTATTTTTTTTATATGTCGACAGTACACACTGCTCTTTATTTAAACAAAAATACTTCAGTATTTTTTTTTTTTACTTCCAATATTTTTTTAAAGCAGTATAATAGGCAACAAAACATATTTTTAATATAATTATATTAAAAATATGTTTTGTTGCCTATTACAGCTAAGTACCAGCTTCTGCCCGCGACTTCGTCCGCCTTAAATTCGTTTATCGGGGATAAGGGTATTTTTCCGGGATAAAAAGTAGCCTATGTCCTTCCCCGAGACTCAAATATCTCCATACTAAATTTCATCCAAATCGGTTCAGCGGTTTAAGCGTGAAGAGGTAACAGACAGACAGACACACTTTCGCATTTATAATATTAGTATGGATGGATAGTATGGATTGGTAGAGGTACTAGTAGTCTCTTGTCAAATCTATACGTATTCTCTGTACTTAACTTAATAAAATCTCCCAAGTTGAC
This sequence comes from Hedya salicella, assembly GCA_905404275.2. Classification (NCBI taxonomy): domain Eukaryota; kingdom Metazoa; phylum Arthropoda; class Insecta; order Lepidoptera; family Tortricidae; genus Hedya; species Hedya salicella. The sequence continues at coordinate 16,123,572 of FR990114.1, forward strand.
TATCGCATAGTTTTCGTACTAGTAGTGTTTAATTTGATAACTATACCAAACCATACAAATACAAGATAATAATGTTGCACAATTCAGCTGATCTGATCTGTGAGTGTACTGTAAACTAAAAGTAAGAAATGGAAATACATAAATTCTTAATTATGATATCTCTATATTTTTTTCTGTTTCTGAATTATCTTCGGTACTTTCAGTGTCCGAGGCGCTTCCAACATTTATATGTGAAAATATGTGGATTGGGATTTTACATAATCTTAACTGAAAATAAGGAATAACTGAATAGGTTAATAAGCGATGTAACCACCACGAGCATCAATGACACTTTGTAACCGATCTCTCATGGAACCCACAAGGCGGGAGCATAGGTCCGTTCCTCTCATTTCTTTTCAGATCATTTGGCAGTGGTTTTGTATTGCTTCTTTGGTCCTTTCGTTTCTGATCTCCCAACGCTGCGCCATTAAACCCCATAGGTTCTCTATCGGATTTAAATCTGCAGATTTTGCTGGCCAGTTTATTTTCTTTATATCACGGTGCCGATCGAAACATTTGCTCACAATACCAGCTGTGTGTATGCGAGCATTGTCTTGCACAAAACTAATCTCAGGGAAGTCATGAGCCGGATAAACGGTTCAGACACTTGGCAGCATACTCTCTTCGAGAACCGACGTATAATGTGTTGCATTTGCCTTTGGAAGTAATAGAACGAGCTCGCCTACTCCAGCCGCTGACATCCTTCCCCATATATTAGCCGAAATTAGTCCAAGACTAAAATTGGGCAGTAAATGGTCTTCTGTATATCTCGTACCGTTATATCTTCATAAATGTAGCCTCCCATGTTGGCTCGATTTGAAGAATTTTTCGTCGGTGAATATTGTCGTACTCCAATCGTCCTTCAAATGCATGTGTGCAAATTCAAGGCGTGCTGTCTTATGAGCATCAGTCAAAGCAATTTTGCTGGCGTGTCGTCTATAATGTAACCCCATTGAGTGTAAGGCGTTTCTTAATACTCTTGGACAAACTTCATACATTTCCGCATAATAATTGGCTGTCACAAAACCGTTATCTTCATATTGTTGTCTCAAGTCGGCTCTTTGTGCAGCACTAAGGAAGGGGCGGCGACCAGAATTATGGGGGTGATCAATCAATTCACCTTCTTCAGCATATCTCCGAATCCAGAACCTCACAGTGTACCTGGTTAAAATTAGGTTTCGTGATATTTCACTTATAGTGTAGCCATCTTCGTGTTGATTAATAATAGCTGCTCATTTTTGAATATTTAAACTTCTCGGCATTGTAAAATATTAACACGAATACAAGAAATATGAATGATGATATTGACAGGAACTGCACATTTATTAGGTTTAATCATTATAAGCGAAGAGGATGTAATCATTAATTACACTTATCAAACTTGACACAGTGTAATGGCAAGATCAATCTAATAAAAGGTTTTAGTTCAACTATTAATACTCAAGGAAAGTTCGCCTAAGTAAAATTGAACTTTTTTGTCAAACAGTAAAACATAATTTGCAATGCTGCACTCTCGTATGTTACACAGTTGAAGAAGGTAACATGTACTTGCAACGTATTAATTGGTTTGTAATATTAATTTGTAAGAAAACTGGTCAACCTTTTCATTTCGCAACTGTACACACTGTCACTTTAACATGTTGCAACATTTCTATTATAATTTAATAATCACAATAACAAAAATACACTTTATTCCTCATCTGATCGGTATCCGTAATAAGTAGCCCCACCAAGCACTCAGAAAGGGATGTAGAGTGGAGACGTATTTTTTCTTTTTGCACTTAAACAAAAAATAATGGCGATACATTCAGTCAAAATTTCCCGTGACGTGATGCCTCTATACAGTTTATATTTAGTTATGACGTCACGAGCCCCTACTCCTAAACTTTAATGCAATTTATCTGAGTATTTCTTATTAATTTGAAAATACGTGTCAAATTTTTTATTTTATTCAACTGCTAATTAGAATTTTGACTTTCGTACCCTGCCAACATGCCTATTCTAAGAAATGCCCTCAATTATCAATTACTCTGCAATGTTGTAACGTGAATTGGGGTTACTTTGATCAACGTAACATTGATCATTAATTTTTAAATTTGATCAACATATTATAGATATTTTTTGACTAAAAATATTATCACAACATGCTTTAAATAATACATCATTACAGGTATCTTTCATTGCAACGTACTATTACTAAACAATATATTATATTAACAATTACTAGTAGTTTATACAACTGATACATAATGAGAGGCCTTAAAATACGAGTGTGGATTTATGAAACGAGCGTTAGCTAGTTTCATAATAGGATCACACGAGTGTTTTAAGGCCTAATTATGTACAGATGCATACACTACTTTATCTACACACATATTATCATAAGTACTCTAAGATAGGTTCAGAAATAGCCGTAGGGAATTGACCTGCATTGTTACTAGTGTTACCTGTAAAACATCAATGGACTATAGATATTAAAATAATGCAATAAAAAATAAACTTGAACAAATACAGAAACAAATTATTTATTCACATCGAAGTCGTGCGCTTGTTCTCCAATCTAAAAAATCTTAGTACTTTTTTACTAGTACTAAATTTGGATATCGATTTTTCTGACAAAAAGTTATTTGTTGCAATCGTGGCTGCATTTGCGATATCCGGCGGAGTGTTAATATAGTTCTCGGAGTCACTTCTACTGATATTTTCAACTTAAATGTAAATTACAAACAACTTTTCACAATTCTACTTTCGTAACAGCAAAAAACCAACAATCAAATGACAACATTAATGGCGGCAATTCGATCCTCCGTCAAAACAAATGTTTTTTTTTTAAATCATAGACAAACGAATGAAGTCCTTATTTTCATATCACTCGAGATCAAATGTCGTGCGGTTTAAATTAAAAAAAACATACTGAATTGACGTTTCGTATCGATAACTGTTTTAATATCTATGGATACTAGAATAGAGACCCACTTGAGTTTTGACAGCTGTTCCAAATTTAAATGTAATTAAACTATCGGTTGCCAATATCGTAAAGTAAAAATTACGATGCACCCACAGATACAGATTTCCTAATATAGTCTATTTGCTTATCGCTGCCAAACATATTTTAGAGAACTTATAATATGGATGTAGATAAAATATATTATAGTTGAATGAACACAAGTAGACCGCAATAATTTGGTCCTGTAAATACGTATTGCTCGTTATAAGAAACGAAATCGTTTGACATTATAAAAAAACCGGCCAAGTGCGAGTCGGACTCGCGCACCGATGGTTCCGTACAAAATATACGCTACAAACGGATGTATCTATGAAAGTCCAGTGTTAGCAGAGCCCTACTCCTACGCATAATATACGCGGTGTTGGATCATTTTATATTGGCTACTGGCATAGACAGACAGACATAACATTATACTGTTTATAGTATTTGTTGTTATAGCGGCAACAGAAATACATCATCTATCGATACTATCACGGTTCATGAGATACAGCCTGGTGACAGACGGACAGCGGAGTCTTAGTAATTGTAATGTTTTTTACCCTTTGACTACGGAACCCTAAAAAGAAGCCATGCTCCCAATTATTGTTGCCCCTACTTTATTTGTCACTATGCACTAGGGATGTCACGAATGACGTTTTCGTCACATTCGCGAATGCGAATGCGAATGCGAATATTAAGGATGCGAATGTACGAATGCGAATGTTTTTGAAACCCATTAAAAAAACTCAGTAAATCAGTCAGTTTTTTATTTCTCTATTTACCTATTTAACATAATATGGCAGTATAAAGAAAAAAATAGATCTCATATTTCTGTAACTGTACTGTACCATATAATGTCATTACGATATTTACGATGAATATTGTAAATCACTTTTTTTTTTTATACAACATACCTCTATTAAATTTCGAATATTTAATACCTTATCTGTCGTATAAGGCATATAGGTATCATATTAATAATCAAAATTTAACAGAGTTATGTTGTATTTCAGAAAAAGTAATTTCGCCGCCTTTTCACCCTTAAGGCAATTTCGAGGAGGCTGGTATATAAGCCCGGCTGCGCTGAACAATTGCTCACTGGAAACGCTAGCTGCTGGAGCGCTCAGATATTTGCGAGCCAGATCTGTCAATGTATCATATTTTGTTGATTTAGTTATCCACCAGTCTAAAGGATTTTCATCGAGACAGGGTCGTTTTTCTTTAAGATAGGCCTTCAGTTGAGCTTTAATTTCGATCGTCGTGGTGTTCCCAAATTCAGATTGATCGGAACTTTCGCATTCACTTGAAGAATCCAGGATGTCTGCGAGATTACTTATGAGACTTTGAGCAGAACTTGTTGAAGGCTCATCAATGTTGATGGTGGAATTCCTCACCCTTTTAGCGCCAGAACGCCGATTATTATTACTTTCTTATCATAATTTTCGTTTCGAACTACTTAGTTACACGACACAACAATCACAGTAAACCAACTTAGTAAAAACTAAAAATGCAGGGAGCCCTATTGGTCAAAATGAATCACGTCATGCGGCTAGCGCGCTCTGCGCATGCGCGAGTCGGCACCGGGCAGCCAGGGCGGGCGAAACTTGTCACGACCTGCACACATTCGCATTCGCCAATAATTCACATCGTTTGATGCGAATGTCGATGCGAATGTTTCAAATGATACGAATCATTCGCATATGCGAATGCGAATATTCGTGACATCCCTAGTATGCACAATATAAGGCATCAATTAGAAACCGCCCGCCATTGTTTCAAGCGGAGCACTTATGCCATATTAATAATAAAAAGTGAGTCATGTTTGTGCGGTTCGCTATGGTATTGGTATTTCAGATAAGATTCCACCGAATTATTTAACACAATGCTAACTTCACCACAATATCAACGAACTGAATGTTGTACAGTCAAGGGCAAAGATTATAAACATCACAAAATCTCATAAATATAATCCAAACCTTATCACTATTATAGTAGAGTTGATGTGTACATATTTTGAAATTCGGCGTGTATCTTTGCCGTGTACCTGTACAGTCGACTAAGAGATTTTTTTAAAAGGCATTTCAACTGACTGGAGAACTGATCTTGTCTGCGTTTCTCAGCCAGGTGGAGGCTGCAGCCAGCGATCTTTAACTGCTACTCGGTACATTACAGTGGTCCTGGTACAACTGGTGGTCCCGTATGCTGGTTTTATTGGCCGTGGGTTCACTTTTATACACGATAACGTCCGCTGTCACACTGCATTGTCGGTGACTACCTTCGAGAGGTCGGGATGCCTATTATGGACTGGCCTGCAAAAAGTCCCGATCTGAATCCTATTGAACATCTTTGGGATAAGTTGAAACGACGAGTGCGGTCATGAATTCCCACTCCAGATAACCTTCAGGACCTCGAACGTGCAGTAGTGGAAGAATGGGAGAATATTCCTCAGGAAAACGACCTGAACTTAGTGCGATCTATAGAAGGCCGCATGAGGGCAGTAATTAGGTTTACACGGGCTTTAAGTTTATTTTAGCACTTTTTTTTGATTTTCTCGTGTTATTTTACTTTGTTATTTTCACATCGAGAAACGTTTTTTCTTACAATGCAATAAGGTGAAAGAGTAGATGCATCTCTTTGTAGTCGACAAGTCGACCTATTAAGCCAACGTAAGTAGCACAGGAAGCTGTATTAGAGCTTATACAGCCCTTATAATGCTTAAACTGGCTGTATAATGTTCTTATACATATATTTTAATGAAAATAATTCATCGATTGAATGACAAAAGATGTACTATTGAGATAATGAAATTGTATGTATCTGAATTTATTTTTTCATTCAGAATCATTTATTGATGTCGATTTAAGTAGCGATCATACCGATGCTCAATATACGCTAACACACAATAAACGCAGTGACGTCTCTTATGCATCACGGTTTTTACACATGTCGTCCTCAACGCTGCGTATACGCGATCACTTGACATATGCGTTACTATCAAATAGTCCGTGTCTTCAAGTATATTGAAGATATTTTCATAAACATTAAATTTTTACAACTTTATATTATAATAGTATAGATATTACTAGTATACATAGGAAACATTCAAGACTCAGGAAACAATATTTATGCTGATCCCACAAATAATTGCCCTTCCCGGGATTTGAATCCAGGACCGTCAGCTTCAAATCCACATCTACAAAAAACTGGAAATGGATATGTTTGACGAAACACCACTACTTTTAAATAAACCTGTTCGTCATATTATGTACACTGTGCTTAATGCAAGTAAAGCGAAAAACTGAAAAATGTTATGCTTTGAGCGGGATGACGACGAGCCAGACGACGAGGACGAGTGACATCCAGCGTCAAAAAACAAATGGTAATTTAACCGTTGAAAAGTTCACTCCTCTGCCTAGGAGCGCTTATCCACAGTGATAGATTAAAACGCACCAAGATTGCCAGTATCAAATGCAATTGTAACGTACGCGTAGCATCTCCCATTGTGTGCATGAAAATTTCATTTTAATCCCTTGAATACCAAGAACACCTTAAGGTGTCATGTGCTAGCGTGCCTACAACGCCAGCAACGCCTAAAGGTGTCGTAAATCGTCGCAACAATAATTGCTTGGCGTGCGACTGACAACGTAATTAGATTATTGTAGAGTTGCGACCGTATTTGAAAAGGTTCACCTAGCAATTGTAAATCAGTATAACCAAAACATTATTAACCTAAAGAAAAGAACAAGACCTAACAACTTACGAAATTTGTTAAATATGCTAACATTCGATATACCAAAAAGGACCAATCTGTTAGAGAACTTGGATGTGTATTCTCGCGAGTATATTAAATAAATTTCCAAGCGAGATAACAGATATTGAAAACAAAACTAGTGACCAAACAAGGTGTATTCTTAGGAAATATATATTTAAGAACATGACAACTGCCCCCCCATAATGCTGAAACTAAGCATAGTCAAAAGTGCAATTAAAAAAAAAACTCCTTAACTTTTAAGATTAGAAGTTAAGTTCTTTTCTGTATAACATTAGAACTTCTATGAATTAAACAGTTTATTTGTTTTATTCAAATATGAAACCGGCCAAAAGGTTAAAGTGTAAATAGAAAAAAAATGGATAGCCCTATCCACTGTATAACGATCTAACACCATATTTGATTCCTCATTTGTTTCCAGGCCAAGGAATCCGAGGACGCCTCCAAACGAGGCATCCTGCTTGCCCTAGCGCAACGAATGGTCGACAACTTCATTACGGAAAACAAAATGGAGGCTGAACAGGAAGCCCGCCTCTACATCATGATCCTGGAGCTCCAAGAAAAGTGGGAGGACATCTTGAAGTTCATAGAGAGTCCGTTATATGCCAAACTGTTGCCCGGGGCAACCGCTCAAGCCTGCATACCATATCTGACGAAACTACAGCAATGGAAGCGACTCAACCTTATATGCAAGGAGTTATTGTATGACAATCAGGACCGTTGGGACTACTATGTCCCGTACTTCGAGTCGGTGTTCCATCTGATGAAGGACTCGGATAAGAGTGATTTGCCTGTGGATGATACAGCGGAGAAGTGCCATGAGTTTATATGTCAGCTGGTAGAGAGTATGAGTTCGGGGAGAGTGCTGCGGGGGCCCTATCTAGCGAGACTAGAGCTGTGGAAGCGTTTGTCCGTAGATGGAGATCCTACGGAGCTTTTAGGTAAGAAATAATTGACAACGAAACTGTTTCATTAAAATATACTACAAGGCAAACTTCATCCGCGGAGGAGAAAAAAAACGTAACCCTCTTTTTTTCTTCCGCGTGGTCGGGTAAAAAGTATCTTATAACCATCTGGAAATACCTAGCTACCCATGTAACAAAAATTGTTGAAATCCGTTCAGCCGATTTGACGTCATGAAGCCGCAACGACACATACAAACATACAAAACATCCGACATTTCATTTTTGCAACTTTATAATAGTATATATTGGTCGTTTTTATGCAATAATCGCAGCATACCTAGCTAGTTGGGTTAATTATCTAAATGAAGGAAGTTTTGCTCTGCTCCGTATTCATGGAAGTCCTTAAAAACAACATTGTTTCTTTTTTTGCGTGTAGTGGAATATAAGTGCTAGTGTGAGGTTTAGCCCAGTGGTAGTAACGTTGCCTGCGAAGCTAGAGGTCCTGGGTTCAAATCCCGGTAAGGGCAAATATTTGTGTGATGAGCATAAATATTTGTTCCTGAGTCTCGGATGTTTTCTATGTATATAAGTAAAATATATCTATTAAATATATCTTCGTCTAGTACCCATAACCCAAGCCTTATTGAGCTTACCATGGGATTAGTTCGATTTGTGTAAAATTGTTCCATAATATTTATTTATTTAAGTGCAATAAACTGTAAATTTCATCAATAAGAGTAATATTCTCTATCGATATGACTCCAATTCCAGTTTTAGTTACTTTATGATGTTGTAGAGTGGATGATGAATGGATTTTGTTGATCGATTTTCACTTTGTGCCATCATCGCCGACTTTACAGTTTTACAATATTGTACTTATTTTGATTCACGCTGGAGTCAACCAAATAGGAATAACTACAGCGAGATGTTCCGAGGATAAACAGCAGTTATCTACAGACTGATGAGGAACAGAATTAAAGTTTACATTTTTAATAATTTTTAGACATATGAAATCTTCATTTACGAGGTAGAGTTTTCAGTTTTAGTCAAATCCCGATTTATTCGGCCCAGAATTTTTATCTTCTTCTGACACCTCCTCCCTTGTTCAGTGTCCAAAAATATTTTTCACTTCTGCTCAAAAAGTACGTCATATTAGCTTCGCGAAGCGAGACTAAAATAGTACATTTAGCCCCTAGGGTTTAAAAGAAAGCCATATAATCCCATACAAATGTCTATGACACTCAAAAAAAAACTTTCGGCCAGCTACATACTCCTTACGAATAATTAAAAACAAACAATTCAACCTGATCAGATTGGCCAAACTTTCTGATAGAATTGCTCAAACGGTACTTTTAGTTTTCATGAAATATACAATTTTAATGTTAAGTCTTTTTTATTTTCTCGCAGTCGAAGTGAAAAGCAGAGTGTTTAACACGTGGCTAAAAGCCATTATGACCCTCAGACATATATATAAGTAATCACTTCGTGTCACAATGGCTTATTTTAGCCCCTTGTCAAACAATCTAGTATTATAGGTAGCGGTGTAGCGCTATGCGTGCAGTACCTGCGCGTGTTCGCGAGCAAGCCGTGCGCGGTGCCCGACCTGCGGCCCTACCTGGAGATGATCCCGCAGGCCGAGCGCGAGGAGCGCTGCCGGGACTTCCTCACCTGCCTCGGCTTCGACGAGCACAGCCAGCCGACCACGGTTAGCAATACCATTTCAGGCTACTGTTGGACATAAGGTTTTTCTATAATACGCCGTTGAAGCCTTTTGGCTATAGGGTTTGAATAAAATTGGACCAGCCAATTTCACTGTTTACTTTGTAACTTAATTTGTCTATTGTCAGTGTTTGAGTGTAGTATCTGTTCATAAGAATTTATAGGTAATCTGTGGCTCCGTTTCCAGCCGGACGACATCCAGCGCCACATATCGTGTATCTCCGCGTGGCGTCTGACGGCGGCGCCGCTCGCCCCGGCGGAGTGCCTCGCGCTAGCGGGCACACTGCGGGCGCACTACCTGCGCTGCAGCCAGCGCGCACCCGTGTCGGAGCTCAGCCAGTCTGACGGATACGCGGTACTGGCGGCGCATCATTACCTGTATGCCGGTCAGTGTTGGACAATATCTCGTGTCTCTCCGTATAGCGTCTGACGGCGGCGCCGCTCGCCCCGGCGGAGTGCCTCGCGCTAGCGGGCACACTGCGGGTGCACTACCTGCGCTGCAGCCAGCGCGCACCCGTGTCGGAGCTCAGCCAGTCTGACGGATACGCGGTACTGGCGGCGCATCATTACCTGTATGCCGGTCAGTGTTGGACAATATCTCGTGTCTCTCCGTATAGCGTCTGACGGCGGCGCCGCTCGCCCCGGCGGAGTGCCTCGCGCTAGCGGGCACACTGCGGGTGCACTACCTGCGCTGCAGCCAGCGCGCGCCCGTGTCGGAGCTCAGCCAGTCTGACGGATACGCGGTACTGGCGGCGCATCATTACCTGTATGCCGGTCAGTGTTGGACAATATCTCGTGTCTCTCCGTATAGCGTCTGACGGCGGCGCCGCTCGCCCCGGCGGAGTGCCTCGCGCTAGCGGGCACACTGCGGGCGCACTACCTGCGCTGCAGCCAGCGCGCACCCGTGTCGGAGCTCAGCCAGTCTGACGGATACGCGGTACTGGCGGCGCATCATTACCTGTATGCCGGTCAGTGTTGGACAATATCTCGTGTCTCTCCGTATAGCGTCTGACGGCGGCGCCGCTCGCCCCGGCGGAGTGCCTCGCGCTAGCGGGCACACTGCGGGCGCACTACCTGCGCTGCAGCCAGCGCGCGCCCGTGTCGGAGCTCAGCCAGTCTGACGGATACGCGGTACTGGCGGCGCATCATTACCTGTATGCCGGTCAGTTTGGACAATATCTCGTGTCTCTCCGTATAGCGTCTGACGGCGGCGCCGCTCGCCCCGGCGGAGTACCTCGCGCTAGCGGGCACACTGCGGGCGCACTACATGCGAATTTTTCGCTTTAACAACATCTATTTGCTTTTTGTTACAGCGATTCAGCTGAAGAGTTCAGCGCCTGTAATCGAAGCGCTGTGCCTTCTGGAACTGGCGCTGCATCACTCTCCTGCCAACTTCCACGTCAAGCTGCTGCTTATCACCCTTTACCATCTGCTAGGTGAGTTGCAATTTTCTAAAGACATTTTGCCTTTTAACACATTCACTATCCCCATACAAAACGGTCTAACAATGTCGCAAGTTTAACTGTCCATCCAGTGTGGGGACGCGACTCCAGTTGAAGCATGGACTCGTAGCAAGCAGTTACATCAGTCATTGGAGCACTCTAATAAATAAATAATGGCGATATCTCGAGTCAGAATGCCGCGTGACGTCACGGCTAGGTACAGTTTATACCGAGTTATGACGTCACGAGCGCCGTTCATAAACTTTAATATATTTTATTATCTAACTGAGGGACTAATTACAATTTTGATTTACGCGCCCCGGCATCATGCCCATTGCCGCGCTCGCGGTTCGGTCTGCGCGCGGCTGCCTCGCGCGCGTCGCCTCGCGCGCGTCGCCTCGCGCGCGTCGCCTCGCGCGCGTCGCCTCGCGCGCGTCGCCTCGCGCGCGTCGCCTCGCGCGAGCGGCGCCGCGGCCGAGCCGCACCCGGACTGTTTTTGTCCGCACGCGCTCTGAACGTACGCGTTTTTTTTTTTATTTTTTTTTATGTAACGAGTGGCAATAGGGCAGACAAGCCACCTGATGGAAAGTAGTCATCGTCGCCCATGGATATGTGCAACACCGGAGGAATCGCCCATATTTTGCCAACCTTTGAGAGCCCTGTTAACTCGCTTCTTGAAGAATTCCATGCAAGTGCGTCGTAAAAATGAGCGTGATGCCCGTTTATTTTTTGGATGCCAAGCATCCAGATAGTGGGGATGTACTTTGTTTCTGAGGCGGGAGGTGCGATGATAGAAACGTGACGGTGGCACCAACTCAAAAAGTTCTTCAGAGCATTCCCCATTGTACAAACGGTAGAACAAACACAGAGAGCCAACATCTCTCCGGAAGCTAAGTGGTTCTAGGCCGTCTGTCAGTTCGGGATCATCGACAATACGAACTGCCCTACGTTGGATGGAGTCCAAGGGGAGAAGTTGATATTGGGGCGCTCCGGCCCAGAGATGAGAGCAGTACTCCATATGGGGTCGAACCTGAGCTTTGTAGAGTAAAAACCGGTGACTCGGTGTGAAGTACTGTCTCGCTCTGTTGAGCACCCCGAGCTTTTTAGAAGCCAGTTTGGCTTTGTAATCCAGGTGGCCTCGAAATTGGACTTCATTTGTAATGTCGACACCGAGTATCCCGATACTTTTGGAGATGGTAAGAGGAATGCTCTAAAATTTTGGCGCTAAAACGAAGGGTTTTTTCTTTGCGGAGAACGCGCAGACTTGTGTCTTGCTGGGGTTAAACTGGACGAGGTTGCGTTTGCCCCAATTTGAGACTTCCGCTAGGGTGTTCTTAATTTTAGACACAAGTTTTATTCTGCAATCTTCCAGCTGCTCGGGGGACATGTTAAAACGGCCTGTGTAGTGACTATGACACGTGCTGTCATCCGCATAGCAGTGAATATCACTCTGGGTCACGCGTCATGCCCCGGTCAAGTTTATGACAGATAAGACAAAATGATATTGCTAAACTTATTAAAAAAAACATCTGTAAATTGTCATAACCAGTACCGCGATTTCCGAATATCGTATTTTTTAAGATCTTTAGCAGGAAGTCAACAGCTAGGGTGGGGGCGGCAACATATTCTTTATCTATCAAACTAGCTAACAAAGTGGCTCGGGTTTGCGCGTGGCATTTTGTGTGCGAAATATCCGACCGAGACTGGCGCGTGAGATATAGGCCGATTCCCTCACGCGGTAATTGCCTCGCGAGGCTACTCGCTCCGCGTGGCAGCTGTCAGGCTATTTTTCTATTATCTTAAAGCTTTTTCATTTTTGACTTTTCGTTTGTTTAGGTAACGCGCTAGCAGCGGACAGCATCTACCAGCGGCTAGAAGTGAAGCACATCCAGCTGGTGTCGCTGGGCTGGTTACACTGCGCGCGGCTCGGCGGCGCCGTGGCCTGCGCGCGGGCCCTACAACTGCTCGCCGACACGCGCGCCTTCCGCGACCACCAGCACAAGGACGTGAGTACCGCCCGCGGCCCCCACTGCAGCCCGCCAGGTGTGTCCGAGCTGGCTGCACCGTGCGAGATAGGCGCGCCTTCCGCGACCACCAGCACAAGGACGTGAGTACCGCCCGCGGCCCCCACTGCAGCCCGCCAGGTGTGTCCGAGCTGGCTGCACCGTGCGAGATAGGCGCGCCTTCCGCGACCACCAGCACAAGGACGTGAGTACCGCCCGCGGCCCCCACTGCAGCCCGCCAGGTGTGTCCGGGCTGGCTGCACCGTGCGAGATAGGCGCGCCTTCCGCGACCACCAGTACAAGGACGTGAGTACCGCCCGCGGCCCCCACTGCAGCCCGCCAGGTGTGTCCGAGCTGGCTGCACCGTGCGAGATAGGCGCGCCTTCCGCGACCACCAGCACAAGGACGTGAGTACCGCCCGCGGCCCCCACTGCAGCCCGCCAGGTGTGTCCGAGCTGGCTGCACCGTGCGAGATAGGCGCGCCTTCCGCGACCACCAGCACAAGGACGTGAGTACCGCCCGCGGCCCCCACTGCAGCCCGCCAGGTGTGTCCGAGCTGGCTGCACCGTGCGAGATAGGCGCGCCTTCCGCGACCACCAGCACAAGGACGTGAGTACCGCCCGCGGCCCCCACTGCAGCCCGCCAGGTGTGTCCGAGCTGGCTGCACCGTGCGAGATAGGCGCGCCTTCCGCGACCACCAGCACAAGGACGTGAGTACCGCCCGCGGCCCCCACTGCAGCCCGCCAGGTGTGTCCGAGCTGGCTGCACCGTGCGAGATAGGCGCGCCTTCCGCGACCACCAGCACAAGGACGTGAGTACCGCCCGCGGCCCCCACTGCAGCCCGCCAGGTGTGTCCGAGCTGGCTGCACCGTGCGAGATAGGCGCGCCTTCCGCGACCACCAGCACAAGGACGTGAGTACCGCCCGCGGCCCCCACTGCAGCCCGCCAGGTGTGTCCGAGCTGGCTGCACCGTGCGAGATAGGCGCGCCTTCCGCGACCACCAGCACAAGGACGTGAGTACCGCCCGCGGCCCCCACTGCAGCCCGCCAGGTGTGTCCGGGCTGGCTGCACCGTGCGAGATAGGCGCGCCTTCCGCGACCACCAGTACAAGGACGTGAGTACCGCCCGCGGCCCCCACTGCAGCCCGCCAGGTGTGTCCGGGCTGGCTGCACCGTGCGAGATAGGCGCGCCTTCCGCGACCACCAGTACAAGGACGTGAGTGCCGCCCGCGGCCCCCACTGCAGCCCGCCAGGTGTGTCCGGGCTGGCTGCACCGTGCGAGATAGGCGCGCCTTCCGCGACCACCAGTACAAGGACGTGAGTGCCGCCCGCGGCCCCCACTGCAGCCCGCCAGGTGTCCCCGGGGTGCAGCCGCTGTGCGAGACACGCGTCTACAAGCCACCAGCACAAGGGCGTGAGTACCGCCCGCGGGTTTGGGTTAAGTATCTATCCTAACCGGGGATGCTAACGACAGATAAGCAGCAATACGTTGGAGTGAGACGCTATCACTCCCATCCCCAGTTTAGGATGCTACTCGGGCTTTAATCTTTTTATTTTTAATGTAATATGAATGTGTTCTCACTTTAGACCCATTCATTCCAGAGCGTAGAACACCTGACGTACGCGTACAAGTACGGCACGTTCGAGAAGCTGGTGGAGCTGGGGCGCTTGGGCGTCGTGCTGGCGCGCTGCGCGTGGGGAGCGGGCGCGGCGCGCGAGCGGGCGCTGCTGGCGCTGCTGGCCGGCCCGCCCGCGCCGCTGCACGCGCCGCCGCCGCTGCCGCAGGAGCCCGTGTGAGTCACCTTACAGTACGGAGCGTGTGAGCTGGGGCGCTGCTGGCGCTGCTGGCCGGCCCGCCCGCGCCGCTGCACGCGCCGCCGCCGCTGCCGCAGGAGCCCGTGTGAGTCACCTTACAGTACGGAGCGTGTGAGCTGGGGCGCTGCTAGCGCTGCTGGCGCTGCTGGCCGGCCCGCCCGCGCCGCTGCACGCGCCGCCGCCGCTGCCGCAGGAGCCCGTGTGAGTCACCTTACAGTACGGAGCGTGTGAGCTGGGGCGCTGCTAGCGCTGCTGGCGCTGCTGGCCGGCCCGCCCGCGCCGCTGCACGCGCCGCCGCCGCTGCCTCAGGAGCCCGTGTGAGTCACCTTACAGTACGGAGCGTGTGAGCTGGGGCGCTGCTGGCGCTGCTGGCAGGCCCGCCCGCGCCGCTGCACGCGCCGCCGCCGCTGCCGCAGGAGCCCGTGTGAGTCACCTTACAGTACGGAGCGTGTGAGCTGGGGCGCTGCTGGCGCTGCTGGCCGGCCCGCCCGCGCCGCTGCACGCGCCGCCGCCGCTGCCTCAGGAGCCCGTGTGAGTCACCTTACAGTACGGAGCGTGTGAGCTGGGGCGCTGCTGGCGCTGCTGGCAGGCCCGCCCGCGCCGCTGCACGCGCCGCCGCCGCTGCCGCAGGAGCCCGTGTGAGTCACCTTACAGTACGGAGCGTGTGAGCTGGGGCGCTGCTGGCGCTGCTGGCCGGCCCGCCCGCGCCGCTGCACGCGCCGCCGCCGCTGCCTCAGGAGCCCGTGTGAGTCACCTTACAGTACGGAGCGTGTGAGCTGGGGCGCTGCTAGCGCTGCTGGCGCTGCTGGCCGGCCCGCCCGCGCCGCTGCACGCGCCGCCGCCGCTGCCTCAGGAGCCCGTGTGAGTCACCTTACAGTACGGAGCGTGTGAGCTGGGGCGCTGCTGGCGCTGCTGGCAGGCCCGCCCGCGCCGCTGCACGCGCCGCCGCCGCTGCCGCAGGAGCCCGTGTGAGTCACCTTACAGTACGGAGCGTGTGAGCTGGGGCGCTGCTGGCCGGCCCGCCCGCGCCGCTGCACGCGCCGCCGCCGCTGCCTCAGGAGCCCGTGTGAGTCACCTTACAGTACGGAGCGTGTGAGCTGGGGCGCTGCTGGCGCTGCTGGCCGGCCCGCCCGCGCCGCTGCACGCGCCGCCGCCGCTGCCGCAGGAGCCCGTGTGAGTCACCTTACAGTACGGAGCGTGTGAGCTGGGGCGCTGCTAGCGCTGCTGGCGCTGCTGGCCGGCCCGCCCGCGCCGCTGCACGCGCCGCCGCCGCTGCCTCAGGAGCCCGTGTGAGTCACCTTACAGTACGGAGCGTGTGAGCTGGGGCGCTGCTGGCGCTGCTGGCCGGCCCGCCCGCGCCGCTGCACGCGCCGCCGCCGCTGCCGCAGGAGCCCGTGTGAGTCACCTTACAGTACGGAGCGTGTGAGCTGGGGCGCTGCTGGCGCTGCTGGCCGGCCCGCCCGCGCCGCTGCACGCGCCGCCGCCGCTGCCTCAGGAGCCCGTGTGAGTCACCTTACAGTACGGAGCGTGTGAGCTGGGGCGCTGCTGGCGCTGCTGGCCGGCCCGCCCGCGCAGCTGCACGCGCCGCCGCCGCTGCCGCAGGAGCCCGTGTGAGTCACCTTACAGTACGGAGCGTGTGAGCTGGGGCGCTGCTGGCGCTGCTGGCCGGCCCGCCCGCGCCGCTGCACGCGCCGCCGCCGCTGCCGCAGGAGCCCGTGTGAGTCACCTTACAGTACGGAGCGTGTGAGCTGGGGCGCTGCTAGCGCTGCTGGCGCTGCTGGCCGGCCCGCCCGCGCCGCTGCACGCGCCGCCGCCGCTGCCTCAGGAGCCCGTGTGAGTCACCTTACAGTACGGAGCGTGTGAGCTGGGGCGCTGCTGGCGCTGCTGGCCGGCCCGCCCGCGCCGCTGCACGCGCCGCCGCCGCTGCCGCAGGAGCCCGTGTGAGTCACCTTACAGTACGGAGCGTGTGAGCTGGGGCGCTGCTGGCGCTGCTGGCCGGCCCGCCCGCGCCGCTGCACGCGCCGCCGCCGCTGCCTCAGGAGCCCGTGTGAGTCACCTTACAGTACGGAGCGTGTGAGCTGGGGCGCTGCTGGCGCTGCTGGCCGGCCCGCCCGCGCAGCTGCACGCGCCGCCGCCGCTGCCGCAGGAGCCCGTGTGAGTCACCTTACAGTACGGAGCGTGTGAGCTGGGGCGCTGCTGGCGCTGCTGGCCGGCCCGCCCGCGCCGCTGCACGCGCCGCCGCCGCTGCCGCAGGAGCCCGTGTGAGTCACCTTACAGTACGGAGCGTGTGAGCTGGGGCGCTGCTGGCGCTGCTGGCCGGCCCGCCCGCGCCGCTGCACGCGCCGCCGCCGCTGCCTCAGGAGCCCGTGTGAGTCACCTTACAGTACGGAGCGTGTGAGCTGAGGTGCTGGGGCCCTCTCCTGAGTGCGTGATTGGGCGCTGTTATCGCTTACGTCGTGGCGTTGTCCAAAATGTTTCTCTAACTACACTACTACAAAAAAAAATATTCCAATGACAAACGCGACCTACATTAGCTTAGAAGTTTCGATACTAAGATGAAAGACATATTATAACTTAAAAATGTCTCATTCCAGTGAAGCTACTTATGTGATCAGATTTTTTTATCATGATATCATACCAGGGCCGCATAAGACCGAGAAGATCTCTCAACTAAAAATGGCATAAACCAAATAACGACGATCTTCGAAGTTTCGTTCATGGTAACAGGCGAGCATAAGATGTAGGGTATCTCACTTAGTCACTATTTTTAAGGTATCATCCCAGTAACAACCGTCACCTTCCAGAACTTTCGATCATGTTACCAGAGCACTATACGATGAAGAACATCTATTACACTATCTCATTCTAGGGACAACCGCCTTCTTCTAGAACTTTCGATCATGGTACCAGGGTAGCATAAGATGGAGGACATCTAACTATTTCACTGTCTCATTTCAGTGACAACCGCGACTTGAATGTGATCGTGAGCTTCGACCCGCCGCAGTGCCGAGACCCGGACATGAAGGCCAAGAGTTTCGAGGAAGAGTTAGCGTATTTGAGACTGAAGGATGGCCTGTTGTCGAGCATAGCGCTGTGCATAGAACTGGCTGATAATAGACCCGTCGAGGAGAAAAAGGTACGTTTCATACTTCTTCGCCAGCGGAGGGGAAAAAAATCATAATTCTCTTTTTCATCAGCATAGTCGGGTAAAAAGTAACCATAACCATATGTGGATGACCAGCTACCCGTGTACCGAAAATTTTCGAAATCCATTCAGCTGTGACATGATAAAGCCACAACGACACCTACTAATATACCAAAAATAAAAATAAATCGATTGATTGACCTTCAGATAGTCAATATCACTTGATATTTTTTAATATATTTTCAACTAGCTTCTGCCCGCGACTTCGTCCGCCTTAAATTCGTTTATCGCGGATAAGGGTATTTTTCTGGATAAAAAGTAGCCTATATCCTTACTCGGGACTCAAACTATCTCCATACCAAATTTCACCCAAATCGGTTCAGCGGATTAAGCGTGAAGAGGTAACAGACAGACAGACACACTTTCGCATTTATAATATTAGTATGGATGTAGAAACATTTGCATTTTTACAACTTTATAATAGTATAGATATGAAGATATATATTTTTTATCATTTTTCAATCTATACCCTAGATTATTTAATTGGAGGAAAACGCATTTTCTCACGCCCACGCTACAAAATTAACAGTTGTCAATGAAAATATAACACGATTTCGGACATACACTATCTTTGGGACTTTAGTCCAGCATTGGACATTTGTTGGCTGAAGTGATCATAATTTTTACTGCTCAAAACAATATAGGGGCCACTAAGAATTTTTCAGTTCTCCTGCTCAAAAAGTAGGTCATATTAGCTTCGCGAAGCGAGACTAAAATAGTACATTTAGCCCCTAGGGTTTAAAAGAAAGCCATATAATCCCATACAAATGTCTATGAAACTGAAAATGAAAGTTTGCGGCCAGCTACATACTACTTACGAATAATTAAAAACAAACAAACCAACCTCATCAGATTGGCCAAAATTTCTGATCGTATTGCAGCCATTCACATTAAAAAGTAAAAATTGTCTATGGCCATTATTAGTTTAAAAAAATATATAAGCTGTCAATTTAACTATAAAAATATGATATAAGAAGAGATAAGATATAAACTGTACTTTTTATTTTTCATGAAATATACAATTTTAGTGTTGTCTTTTTTATTCTCTCGCAGTCGAAGTGAAAAGCAGAGTGTTTAACACGTGGCTAAAAGCCATTATGACACTTAGACATATTTGTCCTCGCTCACTCCGTGTCATAATGGCTTATTTTAGCCCCTTGTCAAACAATTGACTATTGATCGGAACGGGCAAATATATATTAGTTAGTAAAATTTATTTTACATAGTCTAGCTAAAGAAGCGTTTGTTATTGTTTAGGCTAATAATCGATTAATTAAAGAGTCAATTGTTTTATTTCTTTTCATTGAGGTAAAATTAGTTTATTATAACCACAAAAACTGAACAGAAATACTCCGCGTAAAAGTGGCCCCTATTTCGTTTTGAGTAGTATATAAGCGCGGTGTTATCAAACACTGTTTGTGTCTTAAGGGCCTCTACGAGGAGCTGTCGGCATGCATCAGCGCGTTCAGCGAAGCGATGGAGCAGTGTCGTGGACTGTACGGCCAGAAGCGGCGGTGGCGGGTGAGCGAGCCCTTCCCGAGCAGAATCATCGGTGAGTGCTAAACTGTTTTCACCTCCCTAGCTCGGAAAAGTTGCGTTTACAGCGCTAAATTTGCGTAGGAAACTTCGTTTGATCCGTTAACGTAAAAAAAAACGTTCGAAATTAATATTTTATGTAACTTGCTAACTTTGTAAACAAAAGGCGTAACTTTGTTTTGTCACTGTTTCTCCTTGAATTTTCACTCTAGTTCATCAAACATCATTGAAACCATACACAATTGAAACGGTTTTTACCGTAAAATACAAAACAATAAAATGTATAACTGTATCTTGGATATTTCAATAAAAGTTTAAAATAAAATGTTTGTATAAGTTACTACTACTACTGCTACTAATGCTAACGTTAGGCACGTGGAATTTTAAACATCCTTCAGAGACATCGGAAGTTGAAAGGAATTTGAACTGTACGCAGGCGGAGTCGCGGGTCACAGCTTACATTACAATGCCATTAACATCTAAATGTTTCAATTGATGAATATGGACTTCGCCCAGAACCTACCAGTTAAGTTTTATCCGTTTCGTGTGCAGCGTTCGTGACATCCCCGGTACCATACCGGGAGCTGTACTCGTGGTCGTTGACGCTCGTGGGCTCGCTGGCGGCGGGGCACACGCGGCGCGCGCACGAGCTGGCGGCCGAGGCGGCGCGCGCCGTCAGCGGCGCGAGCGCGCGGCTGCGAGGCAGCACGCGCGAGGCAGACGCGGGCTGGGGCATGCGGGAGACGCTCGAGCAGCTCAGCAACTACATAGAGGTGACATCCCCGGCACATACCGGGAGCTGTACTCGTGGTCGTTGACGCTCGTGGGCTCGCTGGCGGCGGGGCACACGCGGCGCGCGCACGAGCTGGCGGCCGAGGCGGCGCGCGCCGTCAGCGGCGCGAGCGCGCGGCTGCGAGGCAGCACGCGCGAGGCAGACGCGGGCTGGGGCATGCGGGAGACGCTCGAGCAGCTCAGCAACTACATAGAGGTGACATCCCCGGCACATACCGGGAGCTGTACTCGTGGTCGTTGACGCTCGTGGGCTCGCTGGCGGCGGGGCACACGCGGCGCGCGCACGAGCTGGCGGCCGAGGCGGCGCGCGCCGTCAGCGGCGCGAGCGCGCGGCTGCGAGGCAGCACGCGCGAGGCAGACGCGGGCTGGGGCATGCGGGAGACGCTCGAGCAGCTCAGCAACTACATAGAGGTGACATCCCCGGCACATACCGGGAGCTGTACTCGTGGTCGTTGACGCTCGTGGGCTCGCTGGCGGCGGGGCACACGCGGCGCGCGCACGAGCTGGCGGCCGAGGCGGCGCGCGCCGTCAGCGGCGCGAGCGCGCGGCTGCGAGGCAGCACGCGCGAGGCAGACGCGGGCTGGGGCATGCGGGAGACGCTGGAGCAGCTCAGCAACTACATAGAGGTGACATCCCCGGCACATACCGGGAGCTGTACTCGTGGTCGTTGACGCTCGTGGTTGTGGTAGGATCTTAATGACTAAAGTGTCCGCCTTGAGGGACTGTTCGTGCACGTATAGCAAAAACACATAAAAGTAGAAGGCAGCGCGTGCGGGGCAGACGCGGTTATGTTTGGAGCTTCGCTTGCTCAATTGTAGAAACTATATCCCTGATATTGTAAAGATGAAAAACGAGCAAAAAGACCACACAAACTCATGACGAATATTTTGAATATATTAATTAATTATCAAACGTGACAGTACTATGAAAGAAATGCATGTTATCAATCCTATTATAAAGTTGTAACAATGAAATGTCTGTACATTGAAGATATTTTCAAAAAATCGATTGTTATGGACTATTTGGAGGCCACGATTTTTTTTGTATGTTTGTATGTCGTTGTGGCTTCATCACGCAAAATCAGCTCAACAGATTTCATAAATTTTTGGTACACGGGTAGCTGAGTATCTCCAGGTGGTTATAGGATACTTTTTACCCGACTACGCTGAAGAAAACACGAGGGCTTATGACTTTTTCTCCTCCGCGAACGAAGTTGCGGGCATCTTCTAGTATCAAATAATTCCATCGCCGTTGCCCCTTACTCGTAATCAGGTAATGATCGGGATCTTATAACACAAAAGTCAAGCATCAAGATGACTAACCGGCCGCTATACCCCGACCACATTTTTTATTTGCATTTACTTTTGTAACGAACTCCTTATTATTAGTAGACGATTACTATTAGTCGAAGATTATTAAAATAACAGGACGAAAAAATACCAGTTAATTCGTAAACAACTAATAATAATTAGATCGTAACATTTAATAACTGTGTCACGCTTGCAAAGATATTAATATCGTGGAACGGCCTTTTGTATGGCGACTGACGGTTCCCATGTTTTCATTGTCCTTGCTATTAGTAAAACAGTAGAGAAATCATTTCCGAGCATCGTCAAAAAAGGCATATTTATAACCATAACATATTTGTTCAGTTCATAGGCATAATGACGTTCCTCCTCGGCGTATGCAACGAGCTCTCAACGCCGGCGAACACCAAGAAGTCCAAGAAGAAAACCAACCAGTCGCCGGATGAGCTGCGGACCGCCGAGCTACTGAGTCAGCTGAACACTGCGGTCCAGGTAATGGAAAAATTTGAATTTATTCTTCTTACCATTGTAAAATATAATATTTTCTTCTGTTACCGCGATTATCACTCATTCAAATAAGACAAATTAAACGGATTATATCGCGTATATTATCTCATTTTAGTTCCCGACGTTTCGGAAGCTTTCCAGCTTTCCATGGTCACGGGTGGACTGAGAAAAGATGTATTTTCCTCTGTCAAAGTTACAATTTGTGCAAACTACCCATTAAAAAAAAAAAACACAAATAAAGGTGTACATACATGCCAGATGGGCCTAAGCTGTAAAGACAGTTACACATGTGCCAGAAGGGCTTAATTATTTTATTATAATAATTTACCAAGCAGCATTTCACAAATGAGGCGTACTGAGGAGAAAAGAACCGCTGCAAAGAAAAACTCCCAGGCTACCTCATTACTAATTATAATATTAAAAAAAACAGAGACTATTCTTAAACTACTTTTAAACAGATAAGATATTTTACACCGTTCGGAAATTAAGGTTTTGCAGTCCTGTGTCTCGCTTGTTCCTTGATGAGATGTATTACAGGATCCCAAGCTGGTGGTAGTGACTATCCATCTTGTCTATTGAAATTAGGATGCTTTTTAATTAAACGAACACGTGAACGCGAAAGCTGAAAAGCTTCCGAAACGTCGGAAACTTAAATCAGATAAGATAAGCGATATAATCCGTTTGTAGAATATGTTTAATGTACAGACGTCTCATTTTTACAATGTTAGAGAATCTCTCAATAATATTCTAACTATTATTATTTACTATATAATAGAAACAAAAAGATTGCTCACCGTGACGACCACTTCCACTTAATTACATCATGAGTCCAATGTAACCACAATTCAATTTCATTTCAGGATGCAATCTCGGATCTAGAACAAATCATCGACGAATGGCCGAAGTACACCTTCGAATCGACACTAGAACAAGAAATAAGTAAGCTATCGTTAGATACATTTCAAAACCCCGTCGAAAATAAGCTTAACAATGGACTCAATGACGTTCTCAGCGATCTCAGAAATATACTCAAGAAGAAGGTGAAATATCTGAAGAGTTTGCAGTGAGTTGGAGTGGTGAAAGCATATCTTAGATTTTATTAAGTTTTGCGGTTATAATGGCTCCTTCATGAGCCTATGTAGGCCAATCATTGTACATAATAAAATAGTGTCGTCAATCTGATTGGTCAATATTAACCCTTTCGGTAGGGTTTACGTCGTAACTCATTGAATTGGTGACTGAAATGGTAGATCGAATTTCAAAAATGTTTATTAAGTCATGCTATATGGTCAAATTGCCTCCGTATTATTAGTTTATGTTAAATTTAAAATCGCCAAAAGCGTCAAAATAAGTGTTCATTGATAATTTCTGAGTATTTCCAGAAATGACATTTAACTGTAAACGTGGCAAATTTTATTTTAACTACAGGAAAGTACCCATTTCAGTGCAAGTCATGATCTTTTCGTATCGAAAGGGTTAATCAGTAGCTATCGTGTAAATACGGCTTTATTGTTTTATGTGTTCCATTTACCCGAAACTATAGAATTCATTGTGTCGTTGTCTAAGACACAGGTTTAGGCTGTGAAGCGCGCCTCCCAAGAAGAGTTTAACTTTTTTTAACGTTCCCTTTATGAATTTAAAACCCGAGATAAGGCGTAAATATTTATCGTTCACATAAACGAAGCGTCATAGAAAATAGTTTGGCAACCACTGCTCCTTTTATGTCTACAAAGTACTGTAATAGTAAAATCTACGACGCGTCCTTACGCGTACCTATCCTGTTTTTCATAAAATATCACTATTCATACATTTTTGGTATAAAGTATGATCGAAGATGTTCGACTTATTGGACAGCAATTTTAAAGAGACAAAGACGCTATGAATTCTATACACCTACTTATATTGTGGCTATGCAATTATACATTATTAATGCAATTTTTCATTTAACTGTCAGCTATATGCTGACCATTTGATTTTGGACCTAGTTATACGAATAACTATAGGCCTACCGTTTAACTGAGTCGTCACTCGCGGTAAAAGAGGTGCAGGGCGTGGTGAGAATGGGGTGGGAAGGCGAACGCGCGGCTGGACACCTTCCCCTCGCTCACGTCAAACCCCCTCGTTGCCATCTCTCTTACCGTGAGCGATGACTCGGTCAAAAGAGTAGGGTCATACATAATACTTATATAATTATTCAACTCATGTGATTTATATCAATTACCAAATCTTGGTTTTTGAATTTAAATCAATTTATTTATTATTTTTCGTATGTTGCACGAAAGGAATGAAAATAATAATAAATGGGCGATTTTACGGGAGCTTAAACTGCCGCCAGTCTGCAGTTAAAGCAATAGACTGTCATACATCGATATACTGTAATCATAGTTCTTGTCATAACTGATCGAATTTAACGCGTGAGATGTTAAGACTTGGGACTGACAGCGGCTGTCACGCCCGTGGAATCACCAAATTGCCTTTGATCGTTTTTTGTTATTTTTATTATACATGCAGAAAAACTATATTTGTGTTGATGGATTTTGTAACTAATCCTTTCGATACAGTTGACAACTTAACTCATTCAATTTAAGTGCAAGTTAAGATATTTTCGTTTCGAAAGGGTTAAGTGAAAACTGAATATATGAGCTTGCATAATGTATGTTGCAACGATTTATTGCTAAATATATATTTTTTTGCAATTTACCAAAACAAAACGTGTGATTTGAAGGTCTTCACGAGAGCATCGTTTACTTTATATTTATATTGTTGAAAGGTAATTCATACCATAGAAAAAAGTTCTCATCATCCCTATTGTCGGTAATGCGGGTGAAGCTGCTGGTAAAGGCTTTAAATGGTATATTATGTTATACAGGAGAGCAAGACAACGGCACGAATGTTGAATTTATCAGTTCAGTATAATAGGACGGACGAAGAAGAGTTAAAATTTCGTTAATAATTTAGGTGGATTTATTTTTATCAACTCAAAAGTTTGATTTTTATCAACTCCAGTATCTGTCTGACGATTTTGAGCGATGAATGCATGCTACCTTTAGATTCCCTTCATATTTGTGACTGTGACACAACGTTCGTGATTTAAAACAGCTTACTTCTATGACGTTGACACGCTTGCGTGATTTTATGTTTAATTGCCAGTGACACAACGTTTCTTATCAAGATTTCATTTCGGCCGGCATAGCGTAAGGGCTTTGTGGATCGTTGCCAGCGCCGAACGAGATAAGGCCTCCGTTGTTCAGTCTATATCTCTTGAGAATAGATTACAAAGATGTAAGCGACTGTGCAGCATGTAGTGTTTTGTGAAATGTCAATAATAGTCAATTGTTTTACACGGTTTCCATCAGTAGGGATAATGAAATGCGTGAAATATATAATGTAAGTAATGAAATTACTGGCGTGTTAACGCTTAAAGAAATTGCTTAGAACTCTAACACTGACTTAGAGCAACAAGGACTGAAAAGAGCCCATAGGCACTTGGGCCTTAGGCAATGTTCGCCAGGATCACAAATTTTACGTACATTTTTTGTATTATATATTTAATCAGTGACTGTTTGGATTCACTGAGACTTTAATGGTATTTTATGGACTCTTCCAAAAGGGTTGACGTCAAAGGGTATACCCATATGAGCGGGATGGCGCCATATGAACTTCGCTTTTCGTGTTTCGGAGTAGTCCCTCAGGGCTTCGGGGTAGGCTGTTTCTCCGTGTCTGTATGGAGCGCCAAGTTCTTTCAGGGTAGACAGTGCCTTTCTGCCTGTATGAACCGCACGGCACTGCTACGCGGTCACAATATCTGTTCACCCCGCCGCTCAGTATGTTCACTGAATAGAATAGTTTTCGAAACATTTTAATACGTTTATTTATAACATGCCCGCAACTTCGTTCGCGGAGGAGAAAAAATCATAACCCCTCTTTTTTCTTTAGCATAGTGGTTGAAATCCGTTTAGCCGATTTGGCGTGATGAAGCCAGAACGACACATACGAACATACAATAAATGAAATATTTTTCGATTAAGTGACCTCAAAATAGTCCGTTACAATTTATTTTTTTAAATATCTCCAATTTACTGACATTTTATTTTTACAACTTTATAATAGTATAGATAATATGGTGCCCCAAAAAATATGAATAGAAATCTTGAGACCTTTCTGCAGGGAATCGATTCGAAACATTTTTTCTCTATAGAAAAAAAAAATGCCTCAGACTTTAAATGTCCGTTTTCCCATAATTTTATATTTCCAAAATGTCTGCATTCGCACAATGACGAGCAAAAATTATACCACAGGACTCGGAATAGGATTTTTTTACAAAAAGGACATTTTATGCATGAGCCAAAAATATTGCAATACGTCTATTCCACTTATAAATTGAAAGTGTTTTTATTTTGCTACTTATATGGAAATTGCATCAGAAATTACGTAATTTTATTCTCAATAGGAATCACAGATTACGTTTTTCAAATAAAAACAATCAAAAGCAATACTTACTTTGATACAAATGATAACCGCGATCCTGCTCGTTCCGGGTCGCTAAAGAAAGACGCAAAATAGATGGAAGCTCCTATCAATTGACGGCCTTTTAGAATAGCACGACAGCACGGCCACTCGTTCAAGATCGTTAGCGCGGGTATAAAGCCTTAACAATGAGTAACTCACTACTTAGAATGTTTTTTTTGTAAACTTGTGTTTGTGTTTTTTTGCAATGTACCTAGAGCCCCGACGTGACGTCACTCGGCGAGATGCACAAATATTGTGACCACGTACTATATCAACGTCGCGTATGTACTATGACACTGCTTCGACATGGCTGCTATCTATTTCGCATATTTTTTATGTCCGGAACTGATTTCGCTGAACAGGTTTCGCATAATTTGATTTCGCCCCATGTTCATCTTGCCGAATCATTATTTGTCCGAATCTAAATCCGCATAATTTAGTATCGCAAATTTCAGTTAGCTGAAAATTCAACCACTAACAATAAAAAACTGCTGCCAGTAAAGTAGGTTAGGTTAGAACTGCAATCCCGTACAGAAGATGACTGCTGCCAGAAAAGTAGGTTTTCGGCATTAAAAAGTTATGCGTAAGGACCATTCGGCGAAAATAGATTCGGCGAAAACAGGATTCGACGTAATGAAATTATGCTTATAGATCATTATGCCTATTGTGATTATGCGATATAGAATTGTGAAAAAAATAATCCTAAAATTGCGGACGCCTTTGACATAAACTCTATTGGTTAAGTGTCTGAAAATGTAGTATGTTATGTAAATAGTCAAGGGGTTTGCAATGTCAAGTGACTGAACCTGTGTATCAAAAAGTAAGAATGCGTGTGCCGTCTAGAGTGTTGTCATTTGTCCCCATAGACGTAGTAACCCCAGAAATTATTGAGTGTGCAATCCAATACCGAACTTCCTGATATACTGTGAATTAGTGTATATCTATTTGGATGTGAATTGTGGTGCTCAGTATTGAGAGAATTGAGTCTGTACTAGCTGTATATTAACGCCTGGTAACACTCGCTTAGGATATGCAGTAAATATAATTCAGCCACATCGAAAATTACTACAGCTGAATTTTTATTTTTAATTAGCGACAACAGAGAGTTAGCGACAAGTGATTAGTTATTTCGTTCAGGTAAATGGGTCAATTATTTCTTTCCTGTACCTCGTCGCCACATATTTACGATAGACGTCTCCTGACTCACTGTTTAAAGCTACGATTGTAAAAAATATTTTGTATGTAATTATGTATATACTCGTATTTATGTTTATGTTTTTATTTATTTCGTATATTTATAATCCTATCTCACTACCTACTCATTCCTAGCTATTCTGTGTCATTTCCGCTGCCCAAAAGTTGTCTGGAAGAGATGGCTCTTTAGCGATAAGACCGGATATTGTTTACCGTATTTTATGTTAGGGCTCAAATTCAAATTGTTTATTCTGTGAGAGGCCACAATGGCACTTTTATAAGTCTTGACTACGGCATTTCCCAAGAGGAGACCATTGTAAGAAGAAAACCGAAACAAACTCAACAGTCAGTCATTTTTTTTTAAATAATTCTTAACTATTACAATATTGTCTAATTATAGTTAAAACTTTTACAATTGAGTTTTAAATAATTTATAATTGGCTCAATTGTACTGTTTCTCTTTTGTTGGTGTGCAATAAATAATTGTTGTATTTTTTTTTCTAGCCAATATAGATTATTAGCATTTTTATAAGAAATTGATACTATTGTCCCCCGAGTAACAGGACAGTATAACAATAAGAAAAAGTTGATCCAACCATATGACAAATAAATATTAGAGCACTAATGCCGGTAGAACACCGCCGCGAAGGGTCAAAGCCAAGTTCCGCTTTAGTTTCGCGCGCTCTGTATGGCGTTTCGCGGTTTCGCGGCGGTGTGCCACCAGCATAAAGGCCGGTCGCAAAACACAGCGAAAAACGAGCATTGCCCTAGTGGGCATAAGGTTACTGTGTGAGCGTGAGGGTACTATTACTGTGCGCGTGCGAGTGAGACAAATAGAAATAGGGGAATTGCTTGTGTTTTGCTGTCTTTCGCGACCGGTCTTTACACAAATCGACCAAGTCCCATGGTAAGCAATGATAAGGCATCCATCACTTTCCTACACGTATATGAGTGCGAGGGAGACGGATGCTTGCTATGATGAACACTTGCTGCCAAGCCTATCGTACCGCTAAAAACTTTCCTCTACATACGGGGAAACGCATGGTATCGGCTACGCGTCTACGAGCGGAGCGCCCGCTACGGGTTTCTGGCGGTAAATGTGTTCAAACTTTTTTATCAATGATGGTTATTCGTGTTTTTATTAATTCCATTATGAAATATTGTCACTACTTTAAAAAATTCTGAAATCAACCTCGGGAAAAGATAGTAAGTGCATTCGACCGTTATATAAGGTACTATGTTTTCCATTAGAGAAAAATGTGACACGAGTTTTTTTTTGCTTCAAAGTAATGACGATATATCGGTGTACCAGGGGGCCCGTTTTTCAAAAGCTTGTAACTAGCATTACAAGCGGAAATCTCTTTCCAACAATATGTATTAGAGAGACTTTCGCTTGCAATACAAGCTACAAGCGTTTATGAAATGAAATGATATTGTTTATTTCGTACATAATCCATATTTGGTTAGTATGTAACATGTCGACAAACTAGGTTAGAACTAACAATTAATAGAACTTTTATAATTCAACAAATTAATTAAATTTCAATTTCAATTTGCCATAGAAAATTAAATTAAACAATTACATTTAAATAAAATTGTGTATAAAAAATAATAATTAAACGGGCCCCTGTATTACTGTAATAACTGGAAAATTATTGTCGCTAAATAAAAATACTTTGACACTAAACATGTACCTAATATGCGAATTGTGAATCTTCGCGAAGTAATAATAATAAGGGTTATTTTATAGGTAGTGAAACTATGTATAATATGCCTTCCCGTTGCGATGTGGGTACGTTACGAGTGGATATTACAGTTTTCTATGTAATTATAATTTATACGGTCTATTTTGTTTTATTTCCCTTTTCTCCTGGGAATATTTATGGAAATCCGCACAGACCATGGCTGCAGTAAGGGCCGTTACAGACGGGCTGCATTTCAGCTGCGTTCTAACTGCATCGAAACTGCCAAACAACTACGCAATCCGCTTGCAGCCAACGTGCAGTTCTGACGAGCAATCACCGACTGCAAACTAGATGCACGGTTGTAATCCAGTCTTGTCGCAGTTGGTAAAACTGCATTAGAACGGCAATACAACTGCATTGAAACTGCAATAGCCCGGAGGTCGTGAAAGTGTTAATCGTACCCTCTCAAAGGTTTGAATGTCATTTAACACCTCCACAGTCCAGTGCCCCATACATGGCTCACGACGAACTATCTCCACAAGTCCGTGCCCCAG
Organism: Hedya salicella; assembly: GCA_905404275.2. Classification (NCBI taxonomy): domain Eukaryota; kingdom Metazoa; phylum Arthropoda; class Insecta; order Lepidoptera; family Tortricidae; genus Hedya; species Hedya salicella. The sequence continues at coordinate 16,153,538 of FR990114.1, forward strand.
ATATGGGTCACTAAGATACGACCATGTACACACTCAGATTAGTATAATAATTATATTTGTTAATGCTGTTGTCCACTCGTTTGAAGACTAAAGTGTAAAAGAAAGGCTGAAGTAAAAATATTATTTAAATCAAAAGTATCTCTTTAATATGCTTTTTTATTTCGTAGTGACCCATATGTGGAGCATGGACGTGTGATTGAAGTAATTTGCTTGGACCTACTAGGATATTGGAAACATTTTGTATGGGGACTGTGAACGTGTTAAGGATTGTAGACGCCCACTTCCAATTCGTATCGAAATTATTCATACATTCGTTAAGAAAATTTATTATAAACTGATTTCGTCTTGGATATTTCATCTGTACTATATATAAAGTTGTAAAAATGAAATGTTTGTATGTGTCGTTGTGGCTTCATCACGCTAAATGGGCTCAACGGATTTCAACTATTTTTGGTACACGGGTAGCTGGGTATCTCCAGATGGTTATAGGATACTTTTTACCCGACTATGCTAAAGAAAAAAAAGAGGGTTCATGACTTTTTCTCTTCCGCGAACGAAGTTGCGGACGCCTTCTAATACGTAATATAAACATATCGTCATCTAGTACAGTCACCAGCACCAATATCTGGTATAACAAAGCGAGCGAAAATATCTGACACGTCCTTAACGGCCCTAAAAATAGTCGCGTCAGATATTTATGCGCGCTTTGTTGTGGCAGATATTAATGCTGGTGACGCACTCGTAACAAGTCTTGTTGAACATTAAACAATGCTGAACACTTTACCAAAAAATCTACACTAAATAGTAACTTACGTCAACAATACAATTATAGTATAATCGTCCCTGAAGTAAAAAGCAGTATATATAAAAAGAGTACATTCATATCCGCTATAAAAGTATTTAATAAGCTACCAACTGAACTAAAGGTTTTAGAAGGAAATAAATTTAAAAATAAGTTGAAAACGTGGCTACTTCAGAAAGTGTTCTATAACCTTGGCGAATATTTCGAATCTTGGTTGTAAGTTAGATTTTAAAAACAATTATTGTATGCCCGAAACCGGGTAACTGTTGGCACTAATTCACCATGTCCATCTTATGTACACAGTTATTCAAGAAAAAAAATGTATTCTATTCTATTCTATTGAGCTTACCATAGGACTAGGTGAATTTGTGAAAAAATATCCCCTAATAATAAAATAAAATAAAAAATCGTCAGGTAAATAATACAAAAATAACTTCATATTATATTTATTTACAACACGAATAATGCATAAAATGAATTCGTCTGCTATAGTACAAAAATACTCATGAGAATGTTTCCTTTCATACAACGTACAGTCTGTTCGCGGAATGTGCGATGGAACAAATTATTTAGTAGAAATCAGAAAACAACGGTATAAATTTATCTTTGCTAGTAATGCTATGATTTCCATAGAATGTGAGTGCTTGTATTTAATAAAGTACCATTGATGTAAGTGGGGTGGACTCGCGTAGATAGGAGCCGGTCGTGACGCTTCGCGCCTTCTGTGCTACGCGGAGACTCGGCCTCAGGCCTCGCGATAGTTGACGCTTGTCTTCGGGCCGTATGTAAGATACATGTATTGACCCATCTATAATTAGCATTGCTAGTAGCATAGATAAATTTGTATCTCTTAACAATTTTACATCAGGGACATTTCTGCGGGTAGCAACCAAAACTCATTGCATAACAGGAAAAAATAAAGAGCGTTTTTAGGGTTCCGTATTCATTTCATAGAGCTGCACACACTCGCGTACGTCAAAATCGCTCCACCGTTTGTATCAATTCAAATGCGTGCCGACGGTGTATTTAAAAAAGCGGTATGCATAGACCCTAATGTTTTCTATTCCTTATAAACGTAAATATCTCATTCCGGTTGCTACCCGAAGCTTTGAAGATGCTTTTTAATGGTAAAATTTACCAAACTGCGAAAACTAAGAGCTCGAAATGAGCATAAACGTAATTTCCTGCAATTTTGAACTTTAACTTGGATTCTAAGAAAGTATATATATATATATATATATATATATATATATGTGTGTACAACTTAATAGAAAAAAATGATATCCATATTTTAGTCTATATTGCATAAGATCCCAAGTCTAAAGCCCTTTCAACTATTAAATTGTACGCATATATCAATCTTTCCTTTGTTTACTCTGTTACTATTTTAACCAAAACTTACATCTAATCGTTGAAATTAGTGAGAACAACAACAAAAATAATTAAATTATACATTTATAAATATGAATAGTTAAAGTTAACATTTAATAAACAATCTCGAATCGAAAGGAACAATCACGCACACGAAAACCGAAACACAAACCAAACATTTAAATAGTATACAGTCTGGAAGTTTTATACGGGCGAATATTTTGTTAACACTATGACTGCCAAGCTTTTCGTAGCGCTACGCACTCTCCTCTACATACGGAGAAACGCATGGTATCGGCTACGCGTCTACGAGCAGAGCGCCCGCTAGGCGGGTTCCTGGCAGTGTATGTGTCCGACTTTAAGAAAGCAGGAGCTTTTTTTCCAGCCCTATTTTCTGATTATATAAATCACATTAGGGAGGAATTTTGTTAGTTTTATCCGTATAAATACATTTTAAAGTGCGACCGAGCAACAATGCATCAAATTTGGTTTAACAATTGCCATGACGGAACGTGTATGTTACAGATGTAGTGTATAATGATTTTCCATCGTATTTTCACGGATCCGTAAAAACGTGTCTTGCTATTTCAGTCGGTCGCAGTACAAAAAGTACTGAGGTTGACTGAAGTAACACGACAAATACGAACGTTTCCGAGACAATACGATGGAAAACAATTATGCACTACATCTGTACGTAATAGGAAATCAATCGATTGCGTGATGCATGCTCAATTATTGTGTATGAAAAAATAAGTAATAAATACGTACAGTAGGAGTTATTAATCGTCATCAAAATATACGCCCATATGAAATTTGCACGCTGTAGAATTATTAATATGCCTTGACACATTATTTATTATAAGGTCAAACGTTAAACTCAGTCGTCGTCAGTGGTAAGAGAAACGGGCGAGAAAGGGGATGGTGATACTTTCCATTGATGTTTATACTTTCCTACATACACTCGCATATATCTGCAGACAACTGAGCTGTTTACTTAACACCAATCATTATGCCAATACACCTGCTAAAGATAACGCGAACTGAGCATAAAAAGGGCACAATTTCAGTGATTTTAAGAAAGAAAATCTACTTTACAAAGTACGACGTAAGATCGATGTGAGCATTAATCAGTAATAGAAAAGTTATTAACTAGGAAATATTATATAACTACTCTTTCGTATATCCTTAAAAAGAGACGAATACATGTATTGTGCAGTGTAACAAATAAGATATGTAAACTCGAGCCATTTAATTCTCAGTTCGCGATTATATGAAGCAGCTCACAGATATTATTTTCCTTTTATTATATATTTTCAATTTCGAATAGAACACGTAACGAATAAGCTAGAGAAGAAAACATTATGCACCAAAACACGCGAGTGCGCAACTAATATAACTCATAGCCTATAAAATATTAAATAAATAATATGTGTATATCAAACACTTCAATCCAGGGTACAAAAAACAACATATTCTCTTCTCAGCGATGATTCAAGATTACGTCGCGAGTACGTCGCGCAGCAATAAAGTACCTACCAGTTGGTGACCTTCAGTTTTTTGTTACGAACGTTTACTTTTGAGCGTCACAATGCTTGCAAAAATTGCTCGATATTTATTGTGGTTACGTCACGATCGGTGAAGCGTGCGCAGTGCTTTGAGCCGCATCTAATGACGTCATCATGCGACGCTAACGTAGCTGAGCTGTCTCGGGAAGAACATACCTTGTTTTGCTGTACTATACAACCATCGATGGGATTCGAACCATTTTACAGACCCGAAGCAAATGTGAAAAATAAATCTCTCCTAAATAACTTTTTATTACGGATACACTTTATAACCAAAAGTAACCTTTAGTTGTGCATTAATTATAACTGTTGAGCAATTAATATGGATGTCTTTATTAAATACTGTTCGAATCTTTTAATGATCTATGCGAATGCTTTGTCTGACCTATACTAATAAATGAAATATAATTCAGCCACATATAGCTCACAACTGATTAAAGTATTCAACTGATGAATAATATGAAATCAAAGTAAATCATCAGAAAAAAACTACTATAAAAAGTCAGAATGCAAAGAATGTTGCCAAGTTCTAAAAATATTCAGTTATATTCCCAATCTTCATATACTTATCTATATTTTATGTCTGTTGCTAACCGGGTAATCAGAAAATATTGTCGGATTTCATAAATAACATTTCGCTGTATATATTTGTTTAAAAATATCGTCAAATCTGTCACAATCATCATTCTTGTACACATGGGGGTGATCGGACCCAAATCTCGGAGCTATGGAGACTCAGCACCTGCCTAGGCCAACAATTATGACCCATGACCATTTCGATTAAGGAGATCGAACACAATAGGGATGATGACTATTTTATAGTTTTGAAAATATTCAGGAACATGTGAAGGAAGCATACGATCCTGACGTCACTGGCGGATATGTGAATCATTAGTCTTTAGATTTCTATACAAAATCCTACGAGGACTAATGATTTTTATACTAAGTCTTATAGTGCCTTTGAATAAGTTTCCACGCTTTGATTGTAACCTCTACTTGCCAGCTCTTTTAGACTTTCTTTTAACTTTTAATATTGTTTTTAAAGTAATCCGGATATTTTCGAAAAAGTACAAAATGGGTTATTTTTTTATCCACTATTTGAAAAAGCCTGGTAAATAATGTATTGGTGTCAGTTGACTCTGAAAACACACTGACTTTTATCATCTAATGAGGTCGTTGGCGGCGGACTGGTTAAGGAAATACGAGTGTTGCATAATTTTTTTATAATTTTCAACTTCTCGATTGTCCATTAGCAAAATCTCAATAGCGCCGAAATTTGTGTCCCAGGGAAGACTAGGGTCTAAGAGGAATGTATTACGTACAGTCCGACAGTTCTATTTCTTAGTCACTGACCCTTCGGGCATTCGAGAATATTCTACAGGGGTACCTTATATAATATCGTATCCACGTTATCATCTATACTATTGTATTTAAAAATGAAGTGTCTGTACACTAAAGATATTTTATTAAAAACAATTGAAATTGATTATTTGGAGGTCCCTGAATTTAATTTTTTTTTTTTTGAACACCAGCAATGGACCATTGATGTCTAATTATTAAATAAATTTGAACTTGATACGTTTATGTATGTATGTATGTATGTTTCTTTGCGTTGCAAAGACACATACATACATACAACGAATAAAAAAAACCGAAACAGAGGCCTTTAACTAGCCCGTTTCACTAACTTTTTGAAAATAACTACTATATACAGACTTTTACAATTTTAGTGTCAGTATGGAATCACGTATAGAATTCATCTCGGTAGATCAGATCCTAACTGGGTCGCAGTACGAAACCTTGTTACATTACAAATTATCAATCATAACCTTATAAATATCAAAATAATCATAGGTTTATTGTGACAAGGTTGCACGTACGCTTAGAAATAATGCTGCTGGACTGTACAAGCATTTCGGATAGCTCCGATATACATAGATTCTAGAAATATTCTAACTCTCGATTAATGGTAGAAGAATTTGTCAATTTAATAACTATTGAAAAATATTGCTTAATTTGTATGTATCTTGTTGCTGTTATGACTATAAAAAACGAGGTTGCTTTTACAATATTAATTTGAATGTAACGTAACAATGTAAGCAGTCAAAATGCCGAAGTACTTACACTTTTAACACTTATTGTGATAATAAGTGTTAAGTGCTAATAAAATCGCTCGGTCTGGTCTTAGGACTTACACTACAATTTCAAAAGGCGTGCAGAGATATGATCAGTAAGTGTCGGAACCTCTTTTAAATACTTATTGAAAGTCGTATTAGGCTATTATTTAGTTTAGCACAAGAGAAATCGAACAAGGATTTGATTTAACCACAAATTTCGCTGCTTCAGTTGTTTTATAAGTTTGAAACAATTTTTTAAATCAAAATTTGGGTGTTTTCCAAAAAGATTTTACCTACATACTTTTTTCATAGATTTCTAGATTTTTTTTTACTTAGAAAGTTCATATTCGAAATGTTCTGCGGAAAAATGTGACGGTCCGAAAGGGAGCAATTGCAATTAGCAATACTCATAAAAAAATATTGGAAGTTTTTTTCTTAAAGGCCCATTTTAAAGTTATTTCGATAAGAAGGCAAGTGATATACCTAGTGCCCTCGTGTGATGTGATTTCACAGTGGGTTACAATGAGGCTGAATTTGACAATTTCGATTAGGAAACTATTTACAAGTCACAATCACGTATTACGTATTAGAAAATGCCCGAAGCATAAAATTACACGCTTCCCGCCCTTGTACTATGCGTAGAAATAAGTTGGAATTGCCTGACATAAAATACCCACTATACATGGTGTTATTGTTATTTACATCGAGAAAATTATGTCAACTAAACTAATATCCCGAAGTCAACGTTTCCATTAAAAACTGCGTTGGAAAACCTAAAAAAACAAAGTTTTATGATAATTCTATATAATTTGTATATATTTTTATGAAAAATCTAGCGGATATTTTATACCAGTAAATTGATCTCATTACGCTAAGGGATTGAGAATAATTAATATTTACACAGATATGTAATTTAACAATTACAGTCCTATCACAAAATATTATGAATTATTTAGTTTTGCACGATCCTATATTTATACAATTTGACACAGTCTCCTTTCATTATGATTATTAAAAAAATATGTAAATACTAGCATTAGATGTCTATTGCGAGAGTATTGAACTAAAAACTATAATTTCAATTAAATGTAACCACCCACACAAATCTTAACTTTGCTATTTGTACATGTCGTCACTGTCATGAGAAATTTGTGTGTGTGGTTAAATGGGACCAAATCTGCAATTTTATTTATGTTAAACGAAGTGCAAACGTTATTGTTTGACTCTCCAAAAACATCAATCTTTAACGCATATCATATCATACAATTTTTTACATTTCAGTATGCTTACTTTATCACGGATCAACATAATCGTTTTTTTTTTGTCAAAAAAAAATTACAAATGTTTGACAACTTCCACCGGGTTATTCCTACCTGTTACCAAGGGTAACAGCTGGGATTTTTTTTCGTCCATCTCTTACTAGTAATGCTGGGAAGAAAATTCCTAGCTGTTACCACTAAAGTGACTGGTGCCATTGGTGTTGGTGGTAACTTAAAGCTGGGATTATTTACCCATCTGTTACTGGGAAAAATAATCCCAGCTGTTACCAGTGGTAGCAGATGGGAATAAACAATGCGACCAGTTAGATAGTTCGCTGCCATTTACCAAATATCACATTGCTTTTGTTTTTGAAGTCAAAATAAATTTTGAATACAAAATAGTTCACAAAGTGATACGTCACGTAATAAAAACTAGAATACTAAACTTGTTTCCGCGATTATTACTCATTGAAATAAAACAATTTAACGGATTATATCGCGTTATGGTCCTCCCGTGACCATGGAAAGCTGGAAAGCTTCCGAAACGTCGGGAACTAAAATGAGATAATATACGCGATATAATCCGTTAAATTGTTTTATTTCATACTAAACTTGGTTAACTTTTCAATTAAAAATTATATAGTCAAATGAATACTGAACATACTTTCGCTGAGCAATACTACTTCGCGCTCAAGATTATCTATTATTATTGGACACACTTGCCCATCATTATTATGTCACATACATCATCAAATTCGAGAAAATAAAGAACTGATTAATTATAATACAACTAAATTTATATACTCATTGAAGCTCCAATAATCAAATTTATATTTAACACTTTACATTTAACCATGTATAAGATAACACAATTTTGTTTTGACAGATTTATGTTAGACATTGGCAGAGAAAATGATACTGATATAATTTATTCAGAGTAAAGCACCACATTCGCATTTTACCAGAATATCAGACTTGTAAGATACCAAATTTTCCATACTTCTGATGATGTATGAAAATTAGGCATATGATATGTTTGATGGTCAAGTACTGTTTGTACGAATCTAATGGATTGCTAATGTTGTGTTTATGCTCTGAAGCTTGAAAACAATGTTTTCCAACACGGTTCAAAATCGACTGCCATGAAATCAAACTTCATAATGTAATGTTTATCAGCATTTTCGTTTATCATATCATAATTCTATTTTAACCTGAATATGTTATCTTTTCAGGATTTTTACGAAAAAACAGCTAGCTGCAACACAACATCGCCCGTTTCACACGCATTATACTGATTGGAAAGAGATGCACACAATTGAAGTGTGTCTTTTTTAAAGGGCTAATTTTTGTATGGGTTCCATAGAGAAAAGACACTCTTCAATTGTGGTTGAAATTCAGTACAGTCAACATCAAATAGACTGTAGCATCCAAAGCGCCAAATATATTCTTACGTATCTTTATGCCTATAAGAATAAATACGTGCTGTGATATACTTTGGATTTTAAAGAATTTTCGATGCTGACTGACTGTACAGCTTCACCTTCAGAACTATTCAAAAATTTAAAAGTTAACGGTGTCAGAAAGCCAAAGATTTTCGGACAACATTACATTACGATGATGACTTTCTTATGGCTAACAAAAGCATCAGTTTCTAACAAAATCAATGAAGTCTTATCATTAGCAAAGCACTCACGTCACTCGCACGATACACTAAGTACAGTCAGCCGCGGCCGCACAACGCGGACTCATAGCGTGTTGAATATGTCCCGGGCGTTATTCTTGGAATAACGCTTGTAGGAACAGTCGCTGAATCAGCTGCCACTGAAATATAACAAGTTTTTGTTAAAGTTCTAAATTGAAAAAGGGTGTATTTCTATAAACTAAAGTTAGACATATTTTCGTCCCGTCGAACAGTCCCCTGTTTTATTGTAATCTATATCTGTATATATAATTATAAAGTTGTAAAAATTAAATGTTTGTATCTCCAGATGGTTAATTGACATTTTTTATCCAACTACGCTGAAGAAAAAAATAGGGTTATGATTTTTTTTTTCTCCGGACGAAGTTTGCAGGCACTTTCCAGTGGTTTATAGTTATACTAGCTTCTGCCCGCGACTTCGTCCGCCTTAAATTCGTTTATCGCGGATAAGGGTATTTTTCCGGGATAAAAAGTAGCCTATGTCCTTGCTCGGGACTCAAACTATCTCCATACCAAATTTCATCCAAATCGGTTCAGCGGTTTAAGCGTGAAGAGGTGACAGATAGACAGACAGACAGACAGACAGACACACTTTCGCATTTATAATATTAGTATGGATTTAATTACTTGTATTTAATTACTTGAAAGTGAACTTCGTTCGCGGAGAAAAAGTAGTAATCGGGTAAAAAGTATCCTATAACCATCTGTGGACCCAGCTACCCGCCGTGTACCAAAAATAGCTGAAATCTGTTCAGCCGATTTGGCGTGATGAAGCCACACGACACATCTATACTATTATAAAGTTGTAAAAATGAAATGTCTGTACATTGAAGATATTTTCAGAAGAATGAATGTAGCGGGCTATTTGGTGGTCACCAAGTTTTTTTTGTATGTTCTTATGTGTCGTTGTGGCTACATCACGCCAAATCGGCTAAACAGTTTTCTACTATTTTTGTTACTCGGATAGTTGGGTATTCACAGATGGTTATGGGATACTTTTTACTCGACTACACTGAAGAAAAAAAGGGGTTTATGATTTTTTCCTCCTCCGCTGACGAAGTGGCCGTCACCTTTTAGTACGAACATACAAACATACAAAAAATCAAAATAAATGCAATACATTATAGTCAGTTGTCCTTAATCTCTTGTAGAAATATTGAAGTTAGACGACAAACAAGGAGCACAACTCAGAAGGAGATTATGTTGTTTAAAGATATTGTCAAACAATTTAGTTTCTCTCCACCTCGAGTCCGTTACATTATCGTTTTATTTGATCCAGTGATGGTACATACTGACATCCTGTTCCTAGTACGATTTCGTAGGAGTGGGTGTTTGACAATCATAGCTAACAAGCCAGTTGTTTATTGTTTGGTGGTTCCGCTAAACTAATTTAAACATACTTCATATTCATAACTCTCTTGCTCAGTTCGCTAAATGACAATGTCATATTTTTTATATCTCGGATCTCTAGATTAATGGACCCTTTTGACTTTCGGTTTCTTATGACTTAAGGTACGGACAGACGTGCTCGAAAAAAAGCATGCTCATAAGCTTGCTTCAAATTAGCATGCTCTGCAACTGTTCACATTTGCCAGCAATAAGCATGCTTGTTTCTAGCATACTCATAAATAAGTATGTTTTCATCACACTTGTTCGTAAACGGTATCATTACACGCAGGCAAAACAAGCGACAAGGTCTTAATTAAAACCGTGGGCTTTTTATACGCCATGGGCGTAATGACTTTTTTATATATATTTTTTGACTGCAATCACTACTCTACGGAACCGAACGGAATTAGTCAAAAACAGCAAATTTTAATTATACACAATGTAATATCAATAAATACATGTCGACGCTATAGTTAAATACGTTAAAATAGCTTGTTTATACTATTTTACAATTATTAATTTAAGTAAAAAATTGTATGCAACAAAATTAAAAAATAGTTTCGGAACGAAACCTTTGTTGTACGAACGACGAAGTAAAAAAAAACCAAACGTTTGTTTATGTTATCTATGGAATGAGATTCTGACAAATGACACTTTATGACACTATGTTGCGACTTGTGACACTTGAATGTAACAAGCTTTTTCTGACTTCATAATTTATTAGTTTCCTCACAAGTGTGATGAAAAACATTCTGTGTTACTCGGGCGGTATCAGAATTACAAACTCGAGTCATTGAAGGCCGAAGCCGCTTGTAATTCCTTCTCTACCGCCCACGGTGCACAATGTACTATTAAAGCAAACGTACGGACTATTCAGACGCGCTCGGAGCACGGCTGATACGGCGGTAGTTACGCCCCTGGTGTGGGTGTTTTTTTGTTTGTAGGTGATTTCTTTTCGTTATATGAGTATTTCCGTAGTGTGCTTGTACGTGTTTACCTCACCCCCCGCTAAATATGCATGAGAAATTTGTTCGGTAATGACACGATTTGTCATCTCTATTAGTTAAATGCTCTAAGATTTTGGCCGTTTAACAGTGAGTTTAAGTGTATAGTTGTCCTAAATTCTTTCATTCATTGAATCCTACAAAATCAAAAGAAAAAGGTTTTTTTATTTTATTTCACTTTTATAGGCTCAATTTATTATACCTACGTTTGTTTAATACAGTAATAATGAAAAACAAAACATGCATTGAATATACCCTATTGGGTAATGTAATTCAATAATTCTAAAAAATCGTCAGAAAAAGATAAAACATTTTTTGTTTATTTCAGTTTTTAAACGACTTTAAAAGAAGGGGTTCTCAATTCGGTTGTATTTTTTTTAGATGCTCAATTTAATATACCTACGTTTGTTTTAATACAGTAATAATAAAAAAGCTCGCATTGAATATATCCTATTGGGCACTATACTAACCTCGAGTCGCAGACTAACCTTCTATTGGACAGCGCCCGCCGACGCGCCGTCTGCCGCTGGTGCTCGAACTCGAAGTCCTCCTCGGTGAGCCCGAGCCGCTGCATGTGGTACATCAGGTACTCCTCGCCCAGGATGCTCTCGGGCGGGTGGCGCAGCACCTCCAGGGTCTCGCAGAGCCCGCAGGCGCGCTTGCGCACCTTGGCCGGCCCGAGCGCGCCCGCGAGGATCACTAGGGCTGCTTTGAAGAGGACCTGGCAGGAATTGTAGTGGGTTGACTGAAATGGTTTTCCTACACATGCATGGCGTACGATTGAAGTGACGCTCGTTAGTATTCCGAGCTACCAATAGATAAGCTCCACATTCACTGGCGTAAAACATATATAAAACTGGAGCAATTGCTTAAACCTTGACTCATCAAAAATAAAGCATACACATCATCATCGTCATATCAGCGCAAGGACTACTTTTACTTGGACAATTTCCATAATGCCCGATCGGGCGACGCCCTCATCCAAAGGTTTCCCGCGATCTTCACTAGATTAGCGGTCCACCTTGTTGGGGGCTTTCCCACCCTGCATCGTCCTATACACGGCCGCCATTCGAGAACCTTTCTGCCCCAGCGATTAGGAAGCAGACCATCCCAAGGCCACTGTCCATGTCAGAGCATAGAGGAACCACTCGGCCGCTTACACGTTGTGATGTAGTCTTACCTTGACTCGCACATGAAGCAGTCCCACACACGAAGCAGCCTGTCCCAAGCAAGTATGCATGTTAGGGCACAGAGGAACCACTCGGTCGCATACAGTACATGTCCACCTTGTGCTTGACGATGTCAGATGTCAGTTTGTGATGTGGTTTTACCTTGACTACCCGCACAGCAAGCAATCCCACACACGAAGCAGACTGTTTCAAGGAAGTGTGCGTGTTAGCGTATAGAGGAATCACTCGGTCGCATACAGGACTGTTTCTACATTATGCTAGAGGATATATGTGTCAGGTTGTGATGTGGTCTTACCTTGACTCCTTCGCACAGGAAGCAGTCCCACACACGAAGCAGACTGTCCCAAGGCAATGTCCGTGTCAGCGCACAGAGGAACCATTCTGTCGCATACAGGACCGGTTCCACCTTGTGCTTGACCAGATGGCGGTGGACGGCGGGCGCTGTGCGTCGCAGTAACGCGTGAAGAATGTCGCCGTCCCTTTGTAACACCTGGCGACATTTCATTGGGTTATTCTCAGATGCTTTCTTTTAGCAAACTATTCTTCCCAAACTGCCTCAATTCCCAAATGTTTCATTTCCCAAACTCGCGCTTTTCTCCGAAACCGAAGAAAATCCAGATATTTTTTTAAGCCATTGTGTAGAGCCCAATAGGTTACGTTAGGTTTGTTTTATAGAAATTATGAAAATTTTACTGTTTTCGAAAAAACTTAAGTTTGGGAAATGAAATATTTGGGAAGTGAAACAGTTTGGGAAACATAATTTGCCAAACATTAGTAAACCGGTTATTCTTTGTGATAACTGGAACTACAGAAGGAATTAATTAAGATTCAGAAGATACATCCTGTTTAGTAGTCACAAGGTAGACGATTGAATACCTCCGCATGTCGATATTGCTTTGATGTTTGGAAATGTTTGTCAGTCAATAGAAGATATGGTAGCCTTGTAAAGAATGTATGTAGTGGTTCTTTACACAAGGTCTTAGTTAAGCAATACACTTGCAGCCTGCAACTTGGAAAGAAACTTGTCAATGTTATTAGTATAATTAATTAAGATAGGCTAAAGTACTAATATTGTAATAGTTAAGAATGATTTTGAAAAAATGACGGACTGTTGAGTTTGTTTCGGCTTTCTTCTCAACAGTGGTTTCCTCTTGGGAAATGCCGTACAGTCAGACTTGTAAAAGTGCCCTTGGGGCCTACTTACAGATTAAACTATTTGAATTTAGTAGCACTTTTCTCAAGTCGTTCAATGACAGTATCACTTTTCTGGCATCGCGATTATCGCAAACGATACTGATGAGAATTGGGCCCCAGGGCAGGTGCTGCAACTGGTAGTGTAGTGACTGCTGTGAGGAGTTTCGCTTACCTCGAGACCTGGGTTGTATTATCCGCTGAGGTATTTGTCGCTTTTGCTGACGAGTCACTAGAAGGGCGTCCGGGGCCGTGTGCTGCAACTGCTAGTGACCTGCTGTGCGCAGTCGCGCTCACCTCGAGACCTGGGTTGTAGTAGCCGCTGAGGTACTTGTCGCTGATGCTGACGAGTCACTAGAAGGGCGTCCGGGGCCGTGTGCTGCAACTGCTAGTGACCTGCTGTGTGCAGTCGCGCTCACCTCGAGACCTGGGTTGTAGTAGCCGCTGAGGTACTTGTCGCTGATGCTGACGAGGCACCAGAAGGCCTGTACCGCAGGCATGTGCATCAGGAGGAACGCGGCGACCGGCGCCTGCGCCTGGAAGTACCCTACTTTAGGGTTGAACACCGAGTACGCTTTGAGTACTGAGAATAGTTCTTGTTGCCTGAAAAGAAAATGATATATCATAATAGTGGAAAAAATAAATAAATAATACACGTACTCTTAGCAGATAAGATATTGGCATATTTGGTAGCAACAATCGATTGTTTCCTATGGACTAACAACTCTCAGATAGGGGGTCAAGTAAGGACACTAAAAAATAGATCGATTGACAACAAGGATCGATTGATCGATAACTCCGAAAAAAGAACCTGACTGGGAAATATTACAGCCGTAATATTACACTCACAACGAAAACGAATCTAACGATACATCAAGTTTTAGTTTTTACAAGCGTTATAGTAGGTTCACCTGCAACTAAGTATGTCAGTAACAATGTAAACAATAGAAATGTGTATGTGGAAATTTCCTGCCTCGCGCGATTGAACTGTGGAATAAAATTGTCGCCGCCAGTATTTCCAGACCGATGCGACCTATAAACCTTCAAGAAAAGAGCTTACTCCCACCTAAAAGGCCGGCAACGCACTCCTCTGGTGTTACAGGTGTCTATGAGCAACTGTGATCGCTTACCGGCTTCTAATAGTTCTAAAATTTGGCATACTTATGTTAAATGACAATACAATATTATAACGCCATCGAGCTTATGGAATGATGCAGTCGGATGATGGTCATAGGAACTCTGTAATAAATGAACGCAGTCCTATCGAGTTTGGGCTCTTTAGAATCGTCTCGGTGAGTAGTTGATATATGTTTTAATGAAAAGTACAGTCGGAAATAAAAGCTTCTCACAAAAATGTTTTAAAGAACTTTTTTTAAGTTGCAGAGCGAGCCAAAGAAATAGAGTTACAAACTTTCGAAATGACGCAATCGGGTAAAAATATGAACGGCACAGTGAGGCAAGACAAAACTGCATTTTGCCGCCCGCATCCAGATTAAAATTGAGTAATGACTGAAATTTATGTATAGTACTAAAGTAGATGACTCATTCAACTGGACTGGTAAGTCTTTACGGTACAGTCCCGTCGTATTTTTGTAATATTAAAGATTTTTCCCAATATCTAATTAGTGTTCTGAGTCAGAACAACATCCTCAAGACTATGCTAAGTTATGTAGTTGTTATGTTAATAATTTTTATACAATCATTATATGTTTTTGGTGTATCAATACAAATTTATGACGTTTGGTTTATCTAAAGTTTTTATTAACTGCCAGTGCTGAGTTGAGCTAGGTGGCCTGTGGACTCGAAATCGTAATAAATGTTGTCGTATACGAAACCAAAGTAAATATTAAAGTATAAAAGCTATGCCAGCCAGAAATACTTGAGTGCCGCACACCTCTTTATGACAAGGAGCGCATTTCTATGGCTGACTGTACATTACCTAAGCACTTTTATAACGAACGCACGCGCGGTAAGGGAAAACACTTTATCGGCATGTTTTACAACTTGCTAATAGGAGACAGAGGCGTGGCGTCTAGAAAATTACGAGGGAAGCCGAATCGTATTCATAAAAGCAAAAGGTGGTTATAAGCCTTTCCATGGGCAATCCGGTGAGAATCAAAAATGAAATAATAATTCCATTTTGGCAACTTTTGTCCAATTGTATATCTATATTTATACATTACTATCCATATAAAAATAAGAGTGTTAGTTCGGCAGCTGTTATTCACAACCTAACAATAAAATCCCAAATGCATTGAAGATTTAATGAATGCCAACACTATACCACATATCATTTGTCTCGAATCACAATTACCAGTAAATGTCAGTTATGACCTTTGTTACACGTTGCGTATTGTTGAATGCTCGCAACAATTTTAATTGCCAAATGCAATACGGAATGCAATCAGCGGGGTACATTAAGACAAGCTGCAAAATTTAATAACCTAACGCCATTTTGTCAGTCGTTTGAGAACTCTTTTGAACCGCTAAGACAGGTTTTTACTTGCGTTTATATGAATTGAATTGGTGGTATGGTATGCCTTTAGCAACACATTTACCCAAAGCAAAACATATTGGCTACGTTTTAAAGTACCGCGTAAATCGAAACGTTTGAAAGTATCAATAACATACGCATTTACTTAAACGTGGAATTTAATGTGCACTATTATAAAGTTGAAATAATTAGTAATGAGGTAGCCTGGGAGTTCCCGACGTTTCGGAAGCTTTCCAGCTTTCCATGGTCACGGGTGGACTGAGGAGAAAAAAAACGCTACGCCTGGGAGTTTTTCTTTGCAGCGTTTCATTTCTCCTCAGTACGCCTCATTTGTGAAATGCTGCTTGGTAAATTATTAGAATAAAATAATTAAGCCCTTCTGGCACATGTGTAACTGTCTTTACAGCTTAGGCCCATCTGGCATGTATGTACACCTTTATTTGTGTTTTTTTTTTCAAAAAATGGGTAGTTTGCACAAATTGTAACTTTGACAGAGGAAAATACATCTTTTCTCAGTCCACCCGTGACCATGGAAAGCTGGAAAGCTTCCGAAACGTCGGGAACTAAAATGAGATAATATACGCGATATAATCCGTTAAATTGTTTTATTTCAATGAGTAACAATCGCGGAAACAGAAGAAAATATTATTATAAAGTTGTAAAAAAGAAATTTCTGTACATTGAAGATATAAAAAAAAGTGATACGGACTATTTGCAGATCACTGAATCGAAAAATATTTTATTTTTTGTTTATTTGTATGTGTCGTTGTGGCTCCATAACATCATAGACAGATTTCAAATATTTTTGGTACACGGGTAGCTGGGTATTCACAGATGGTTATAGGACACTTTTTATCCGACTATGCTCAAGGCAAAAAAAAGAGGATTATAATCTGGTACTTTCACGAAGTTTACTTAACTGAGTGACGCAAACCCAACTTTAAGTAGAAGAACACTTACCCTGGCCCCTCTTCTCTGATGAACATCTCATGGTATGGAAACTGTCGATGCAGGTCCTTCCTGATGTCGTCCATGCACTTGGGGTCTCCAGGCGCCGCCAGCAGATCCTCGTACTCCGTGGGGTGTTTCTTCATGAGCAGTTCTCCTCCGCAGAGGTACAGCCACGCTCTGGGACGCACTGATGCTGGTATTCCTGGAATAGACATCTTAAATGTATAATAGAATTATGGAGTCATTTTTGCTTTTCGGTTTACTGGGGAGATAATTATGAAATAGCCAATGGAGTATAGTGCTAAAGGCCGGTCGTGAAGCACAGCGAAAAACGGGCATTGCCCTATGTTTATTTGTCTCTGTCGCACGCGCACAGTAATAGTGCCACAAGGTTACTGTGCGAGCGTGAGGGACAGAGACAAGTAGACAGGGCAATTCCTTTTCGCTGTGCTATACGCGACCGGCCTTTACAATACAATAACTCTTTATTGCACACCTCACAAAACAGAGTACAGAAAACAATACATTCCAGGAGAGGTAAACAACTGGCGGTCTTATCACTAAACAGTTATCTCTTCCAGACAACCTTTTACCTTGTTGCCATGGGAACGTCTTCTGAGCCCTAATGATTTGAGGGTAAAATTATGATTCACAAACGATATACAGGTACCAAAAAGAAACTAGCCAATATAGGCCCATTTTTCACACGCCACAGCAATAAAATAAAATTAACCTTCTAAAATGAAATAGCAATGGCGTGCAGAGGATTTTTCGGCCATGGTATGCAGTTTTTGAAACGACCATCTCAGGGTTTCACGGTAGGCAGTTTTTCTGTACCTATATGGAGACGTGGTCGTTCAGGGTAGGCAGTTTATTTGTGCCTATATGGACCGCAAGACACTGTGAAATAGTGATTGCACAACGAGGTATTAATATTACATTCGGAGTCTTTGAACAATTAAATTTGGACGGCATATGCCGACGTTGGAGTCAATGGCAAACATTTTCGATGACATGATTTGCCGACTGTGGCGCTCAAAAGATTAATAGCAGAGTTAATTGGCATCTTTCGAAGTAGCTGTGTCACGATTGCCTCCTCAGTTACGGGATAGAATAACAACATGAAAAAGTTGATCCACGCATTATCACCGGTAAAAAAAATAAGTTAGTTATACGAACGAAAACCCGCCATAGATAAAACTAGAAGGCACCCGCAACTTCGTTCGCGGAAGAAGAAAAGTGAGAATACCTATTTTTTTCGACAGTGTAGTCGGGTAAAAAGTATCCTGTAACCATCTGTGGATACCCAGCTGTGTACCAAAAATAGTTGAATTCTGTTAAGCCGATTTGGCGCGATGAAGCCACAACGACACACACAAACATACAAAAATCCAAAAATAAAAAATTGTTCAAATCAGTGAATCCAAAGTCCGTTACAATAGTTTTTTTTTAAATATCTTCAATGTACAGACATGTAATTTTTACAAATTTATAATAGTATAGATGTCTGCGTGACTAGCCACTGAATTTATTTATTTTTATTTCAGCTGAATTAATTTGTGTGTATATGTTGCGCTACAGTCTATAGCAGTTATCATAATAAAATACAACTAATTCAAACTTTCTATTGTCTTATGCTAATTGTAATTAGAACAAAGGATATGGATTCATTAATAGTCTGTTGAATAGTTTCCCTGTGGAACTACAATCCCAAGATACCTATCAGTATAACGGTATTTACTTTAGAACATTTATATTATTGAAAAAAAAATGTTTCATAAGGCTGGCTAAGAGCGGACCAGTTGAGCCTTCTTGGAATCGTAAGTTATGTTCGTTGAATCTTGTAGTGTGGGTAATTTTAAATAAGTTTCTGTCAAAAAAACCATTTTTGTTACAACTTTTATTGCCGACTGTACTTTGAACCAACGAGGTGAAAGCGGGGGCCAGTAAAAAGTGTGCGCGCGGCAGGTACTTAATACCCCCCCGGTCGCCCGCAGACCATGAAATGATGGGAGTGCCATGAAGGACCTTGTCAAGCTATAGCAAGACTACTTACATATTTATAATTGAAAATTTCGCAACTGGGCAAGAAAATTTTTGCCTCTTGATCACGATTCAAGGATAAGATTGAATGAATGGACTCATAGTGAAAGAAATTGACGTTACTCTATGGGATCCCAGATGTCAGCGTCATTATTAACGTTAATTAGTCCGTTTACAAGAGAGTCGATCCAATCCAAGGCGCCCCAAGGGTCTATATACAGACGTATCACAACGACAACCACGTGGTCGTCGATAATTTATATGAAAATAAAGAGGTTTATTCACACGAACCACATTTCACCGTCAAACGCAACCGTGTGGTTGGTCCGCCCACATCAAAGCAACTGCAAGAAGCTGCAGCGCAAATATTCACACGTAACCACTGCTTCAACACTTTTTGCCGCTGCGTTGTGGTGTTATCCTTAGGATAAGCTCGGCCGGATATTGTGGCAGCAAGAATATTCATCAGCGTATGATGAAAACAAGAGGCAGTTTGTACTACACGGCCTAAACAGGACTCGGAAACAGGTATTCTCTTCATACAAAACCGGTATTTTTTTCGTTTTTTTCGTTCAATTACGAGATTTTCGTATATTTTATTACAATTTAAGAACTTGAATCAGGTGTTTGTAAAGATAATTATCTTCTCCTAAATGCAGTTATAAACATTCCCGAAAAAGAATTTTAGGAGATTTATAAATACCGGTTACGAGCCCTGCTAAGAAGACCAAGAGTACAAATTCTCTTGTGTGGGCAGTGATGAAAGACCAAAGATTAGGCTTAATGACGTGTGGTGGCGTGCGGTCAATATAAGCCGATTCCCACCGGGTTTCTCAAGGAAAGGCTTATAACCATCTTTTTCTTTAAATATGAGTAAATGAATACGCTTCGGCTTCCCTTGTAATTTTCCTGACGCCACGCCTCTGCTGCCTACCCTGAAAGACCATGGCTCCATATAACTACAGAGAAACTGCCTACCCATGTGATCAAAGCATTTTAACTGCCTAACTTGGCCAAATCCCTACTAACACTGATGACGACCTTGGCCAAAAACCCTACTAACACTGATGACTATCTTGGCCAAAAACCCTACTAACACTGATGACGATTTGGGCCAAAAACCCTACTAACACTGATGACGACTTTGGCCAAAAACCCTACTAACGCTGATGACGACATTGGCCAAAAACCCTACTAACACTGATGACGACCTTGGCCAAAAACCCTACTAACACTGATGACGACATTGGCCAAAAACCCTACTAACACTGATGACGACTTTAGCCAAAACCCCTACTAACGCTGATGACGACATTGGCCAAAAACCCTACTAACACTGATGACGACCTTGGCCAAAAACCCTACTAACACTGATGACGACCTTGGCCAAAAACCCTACTAACACTGATGACGACCTTGGCCAAAAACCCTACTAGCACTGATGACGTGCCATAGGAGGCCTATGTTCTGCAGTGGAATAGGCTGATGAGAAACACATGGTCTCACCTTTCCTGCACCTCTCCCGCACCTTCTTGTAGTTCTTGCTCATGAAGGCTTCCCATTTGTTCAACATTCGCAGCCATTTCTGTTCGCGCTTCAGTATTGTGCTGGGCGATACTGTCCTTTTTCTGTAACAAAAAAAAATCATCATGAAAAAAGGATTTTAATTATTGGTGATGAAGCCGAAGGTTCGGACATTTTAACGGCCTTAGAAATAGGGTCGTGTCAGATATTTATGCGCGCTTTGGTTGTGGATGATAATAATAATGGTGACTGTACAGCAGAGTTGAGCATTATTCGAATAAAAAAATATTCGTCGCAATATATTATTCGAAGATTTTATTCGTTATTCGGGAATGATTTTGTTATTTTTATTCGTTATTCGTCATTCGAATAAATTTTGCCCATCTCTGCTACTTCTACATCTACAGCATATCCACCATGGCTCTGAAGTTACCGTATTATTTTTGTTTTAATTACGTTTCCGTTGCATGTTTTGTGGTTATTTGTTGTTTGATTGTGTAACCTTGTGCGTTTGTTTCAGCAGGCAAATAATTATTTTATTTTATGATAGGTACTTAAAATGCGTTCGTTCCATTTGTGTCAGTGCTTATCAGAATCTACTATCCTTAAAATGTTGTATGCCATTGCCAAGAAAACTCTAATTCCGTTGCCACGTAGACTTAGGTGACTTTGATATGCAACATCGGCAGATCGGCACAATTAAAGGACAGTTATGGTGCTGACAGCTGGCATCCCATAGAAAAACGTCAGATTTCCCATACTGCGGGATACATATATAAAATGTAAAATTGGTATGATATATATTTTTTTACAAGGACCATAGTCATTCAAAAACCATTTCGAAGGATCGATTTAATAAACCGCTTGCGATTATCAGATTTAAAAAATATGATTTCTGGGTTAAGTTATTCGTGTTTTAAATTTTAATGTTTATATGTCCTTGCCAAACCCCAGTACAGACGTCAGTCAGTATTGAAGTCACTCGATATAATCTCCTAGGCAATAAAAAAATGCATCCAAATATTCCAAATGTAAAACGCATAAAATGAGTATCCTAGAATAATCTATTTTGCTAGCTAAATATTATTATATTTACTAGCACAGTATACCGAATATTTACCGATGCCTTTGAAATCGCCGTCCGATAGCAGGCGCGAAGAGCGTAAACAATCTAACGATATTCGCTCTCGCAGTAATCCTCACAATAAAGTAAATATTCTGGTAAGCAAATTTTACTGTTTTTACAAAAAGGTTCATATGCAGGTTTCCTTAGATGAAGCATTTTTTTCCATAAATTCTCGGAAGTATCCTCATGGGGATAGCCTTGCCGCGAGGTCGGAAAACCCATTAGTAATGCGAATTGCGCTACGAATTAGAACGAGCGGAACTAATGTGCGATTGATTACCTATTGCTGACGTATGTGCAACTTGGATACTGGCGAGCGAGATTCATACAGTTCACAAGTGGGTACAGTCTCCAGCATCAATATCTGCTATAACAAAGCGGGTGAACATATCTGACACGTCCTAACAGCCCTAGAAATAGAGTCGTGTCAGATAATATGCGCGCTTTGTTGTGGCAGATATTAATGCTCGTGACTGTACATAATAGAAAATGCCCGCATGTTCGAAGAAAACCTTTATCTAACTCGTTATTGACTTAGAGTCGTCGTAATCGAAGGGTTCCGCTACCGTTCGTTGCGGAGGTTTTCGTCAGTGTCTCAACCGACATCTCAAGAGACTCGCCAGCTCACTGGATCAAGGGTCATACATAAGGCAGTAATCCTGAATACGGCGCGCATCGTGAGGAGATTCCTCTCTCTACGGCCCTAACCACCGGTAGCTTGCGCCTTTCCCGGCGCCCTAAGTTCGGTTTATTTTATAATATGTTAAGGCGACGCATCGCTAAACAATCAATTGAAAAACATGGTTTGCATCCCGTTCTCTGATTGGTCCGCAGCGGACTGAGGGGGGGACTGATTGCATACAAATACGCGCCAGCGCTAGCTTATACCATAAGGTCGTAAACGACAAAACGGCTTTTTTCGTTTCAATTAAAAACTACAAATAATTTTAAAAAATCTAACTAACAAACGAAAGTGCGTAGTTAGACTAATGTACTAAGAAAATTTTGAGGCTTAAATTGGTCTGGTTAGCCTGAAAAATGAGAATCTCTGTTTTAAAAGAGGTTTATTTGATATTGTTTTCTCTGTTATAAAAAAGTTAAAGAATCGTGTTTCTGCAACTATCAAAATAAAGTAAATAAAATGAAGAACCATGTTATGAAATATCACTTTCATATGCTTTGAAATGGCTGAGAAATGTTAAGATCTCTGACACCAAAATTTCCAATTCGTCGTCTTAATATTTTGTATTTGCTTTTTATATTTTACTTTTTATATCTATTACGTGTAATATTGTACTGATAAGATGTTGGAATAAACTCCACGAACCCAATATTGCATCGCATTTTTTTATCCTTTGTTTTATTTATTTTTTCATTTGTTTATGTTCATTTTGCAATGTAACTGACAATATAGTTTTTAGTTACTAATACATGCTAATACGGTATAGGACTAATGGGGCAGGTTACACGATATAGGACAGGTTCCTGTAATAAATGTTTTCTTTCATTCATATTGTGAAAGATCTAACCTAAGAGCCTAAATAAATAAAGCTAATAAGTATGATTATAACAAAACAACTTACGGTACATTTTCAGTAACTATTATATTTTTTATCTATCTCAGAGTCCGACAGCTTTATTATATTAGTTAGAAAAATACTATTGTTTACTTCAAAAAGTAGACAATTGTTTGTCAACAACCAGTCAACAGTCGCGATCACTACTTTTAGAAGCAAACAATAATATTATTTCAAACTCACTAAGAACAACAAAACACAAATAGTTACAGATACAAATTGCAACTGAGCGCTAAATGGTTAAATATGAAAAAAAAGTTAACTTTACGAGTAAAACTTGGTGTAACGAATCATGGCTCCGACTTGGATGTGTGATCGTTAGTAACACACCTATTACACAGTGTGCTGTGCACCTACGAGGCAGTTTGAATACAGAATTAGTACGAACAGATGCGAACGATAAAACAAGAATCGTGTCAGGAAGGAGAGGTATGTATCTACATTACAAAACAGTGCCCATGCTATGCAACATTTTTATGTGTGGATGAACCTTTTAGTCCGCCTTAAATTCGTTTATCGCGGATAAGGGTATTTTTCCGGGATAAAAAGTAGCCTATGTCCTTCCCCGGAACACAAACTATCTTCATACCAAATTTCATCCAAATCGGATCAGCGGTTTAAGCGTGAAGAGGTAACAGACAGACAGACAGACACACTTTCGCATTTATAATATTAGTATGGATATACTGTCCCGTAACACAGGAGACAAGAGTGACAGAGTTACTTAGAACAATGCTAATAATCTAGGGTATTAACATTCTGACGAGATCGGCCCTTGAAAAATGTACCTATTGGAGGACTTCGAAGTGACCTGTGCACACGCATTATGTTTCTGAGTTGTCTTTTGCCGTAGTTCCACAGTTACTTGGTCCAGCCTGATTCTACCCTTTCTATGAATAGCTTTGCATGCCTCAGGCCCACCTCCTTCCACTCGGAGCCCTAAAGACCCAGATCATTTCGCTAAGCAACAAGTGGGACGAGTTAGATCATCGGTAAGGTTTGTCGCTCTCCGTGACCCTTCCGTCCGGGGTCGTTCACATGCCGCAAATTAATTACGTTAGCATCTAACAGATAGTAAACTGTACACATACGAGCTTTTGTTTAATTCGTAGTCTGTGGAATCCTGCTAATTGCCTATCTGTAGAAGAAAGGGTTCATTTAAGATGGGAAAGATTGACGGATTTTTTTCCAAAAAAGAAATTTTATTTTAAAATATACAATGATTGACCACCGTATCACTCATAGGACACATGCACATGCATATTTTTTTATCGCTTTTCTTAAGAGTCCCCAGTAAGCTCGGTTCTCCATACAAACGTAGTTACGCTCTCATTTTAAAACGACCAGCTAGTTTGCCCTGAAACTTTGTACTTAGAATAAGTTAAGGTATATGCAGGCCTGTAATTAGTTTATGTAGCTTTTGATACCATAGTAAAAAAAATACAGCGAAATTAAGTTTTTCATATAAAACTTTATTTGCTGTATTCCGTTTGGTTTATAAACTGGAGCCATAGAAACTAATTTTAAGCCTAGATATACTTCATGTCGTTGTATATGCAAAGTTTCGTTACAATCCAACACGTAGTTTTAAAATGAGAACGAAACTCCGTTTGTATGGGAAGGTAAAATTAAAATTAAAATTGGCCAAGAAATACGCATGATACGCATTTTAAACGACTAATTACTAAATGTACTGTTACGTCATATATAGGGCACTCCGGCTATATAAACTCCATACTACATTCTGTTTTGCTAGAAAGAGTTAGAATGAAATGTTTGATGGCTTATATTTTGGATTTTTTAATAGTTATTCGAAATTTTTTTTATGTCTACTGTTTGTTACATGAATGAGATTTTAATAAATCAAACTAAAATTACATGCACATTTCCTATTGATAAGTAAGGTCTAATTGTTTGTTTAAGTTTGACCCCCAAGAGTTGTGATCTTCTTTAAGGGGGTCTAAGACTAGCTTCTTTAAGGGGATCGCAATTACAATATTCCGGACTCGATATTAGTCACATTTTAAATTTAAAATACATGGTTTATTAACGCAGGGTAGGGAGTCGCGAAATAATTTTCCATAAAAGAGAACGATAACATTACTGTATAAAGGTAATTCGAGCTTTTGTTCCACATCACTTTCTGTCTGATTTTAAATAGCTCAAAGTGCTACGAAAATCTACAGACACTTGGACAAAAATTTGTCCACGAAAGTGAGGGGACTAAAAGGCTCGAATAATGACCCTAAGCAGACAAGGTCTTCGTCTCTCTCGCATTTCACGTATCAGAAAAAAACAAACGTTTTATCCATACGATAAACGCAATCGTATTTTGACGAATATGGTACTGCCGGGCCGTATATTTGGCATTTAGGTATTGTAGAATCGCTGGCTTTTTTGCAGTAACGTGTTACACAGTAATTACAGCATTTTTGCAATGTTGACCTTGATTTCGCATGCGATATAGCCGATAGTGACGGTCCGACGGCGATCGCTCACACTACACAATCTTGTGGCATGGCAAAATTGCTGGATAATAGAAAATTCTGGAAACTTTATGTAAATTGTACTCAGAAACCTAAGCTCTGACTAAACTTGTGCCCTCACAAGTTTAGCTTAGTGTTTTATATATTTTGTACATCGTGTTAGTTTGTTTATTTTCTTTATATCTTCACCAAGGTTATTATTGTTGATTTGTGGGCCTTCTGTATGCCGCCTCGACCAGATTTGATGTATTGTGGCAGCCCTTTATTAGAGTTCACTACTGAGGCCCGTTGAGTCTAGGAATTCCCAGATTCTTTGGGCAGTGAAGTGTTGTATTACCTTCCGGGGGCAAGAAATGTTGCCCTAGGTAGATACTTCTCAAAGGTTAACTGGAAGAGATCCCTAATAGGGATAACTTCGCCTTTGTACTTATACTTATCTTTTAAATTGATTGCACTTGTAACTGGTTACTATCTTCAATAAAGTGTTTGTTTACATACATTATTCGAATTTCCATTCTTATATGGTAAGGAAATGAAATGAAACTTTTTGATACCTGTTCTATTAGGATCGAAAGCGCTCGTGAATATAAGGTAGAATAAATATTAAAGTTCAGAAATCTAAACACAAATTGGTAGTAACGGTTTTTGTAGTGCAAACAGCAACGCAATTAAGTGACCTATAGTCATATGTAGAAAGAAAGAAAGAAAACATATTTATTCAACGACAGCATAAACAAAAAATACAAATAACAAAAACAATTGACGACGCTGAAAGGGGTCACCACTCAGCTTTATGCCACGGCAACCCGTAAACGTTGATTTTTTTTTCGGTGGTGCCCTGTAACTTAAAACTAATTTATACCTACCCAGTTTATTATCTAAACCTAGACCCTAGTAGGTGACTTCACGAACGCCATTTTTACATCAAACCCTAATATAGGCCCTATGTCAATGACAATAAGGTCTACCAATGGTCAGAGAAGTGTGTGGCTGATGGTACGGCCAATAGTTAGGATTAGGTCTGAAGATCAGAAAACAACTAAATCAAACGTCATATGACGGCTCGAAAAAACAGTATAATCGAATTTCCGCTTTAGAATGTGCAGCTTAAAAAAAAACAGTAATTAACGAATTCATAAATATACATAAACTCTATTTCTGATACAATCGCGTCGATGCCAAGATAGTTATGAATACTTGTATTACTTAAATATTTTTTAAGCTGTCTGTACTGTACATGTTACAGCGCAGGAAACCATCTAGAATCCATAGAAGTTCGCACATACATTGTAACATCACTTTGCTCACTAGTGCGGCAACTACGTAGGTACCAAGGTACATTATAGTCCATCGTGGGAGCGATCATAACATAACATTCATAACGATATGAAAATTGGCTATGCATCACTCGATAACATTACATACTAAACATTAAAATTACATACATCGCAAAAACGTGCATAAATTTGAAATGTGAAATCACTATAATTAGACTGCTTTGCAATTAAACCTAATTTATTAACTTTAGCTTACTTAAAAAAAATATCAGTGATAGTTGAAAGTAATTTTTACTGAAAATAAAATAAGACTCTTTTTACATTCTGTTACAAATTCAGAGTAGGTATACTGATAAGGTAGTCAAAGCTGGTAATGAGTTTGTCAAAAACTAAATTGGATCGTATATCATTGAAAGAGGATTGGTTTTTTAAACGCGTGCGATATTGTACTTTTACATTTGTTCGTATACACAGACTATATTTTTATTAGTTAGCTGAAATCTTATGTATTTAGAAAGGTAAAAGTAAGCAACACGATTTTGATTTAAAAAAAGAACGCTTTTTAGCTGGTGAAAACTTGCGAATGTCATTGTCAGCAATAATTTGGTTATACAGTTTTGAATAAACAATAACTTTAAGTAAAATTATGTGATCTGCGAACCAATAAAGGTACAATCCACTAATTGGTACCCTAGGCCACTATAGAACTATGTCAAAGTGACATCTTATATGTACAATCGAACCAGCTGAATCATGACCTACATTGCTGATAATTCGTTCTAAACTGTCAATCTTGTAAAGTCTATCGGTAAATGTCAGTGTCTAATAAAATGATAACAAGTTCGTTACCATGGAAATCTATCTTCAGGCGAATTTCGACCTACTTGCATTTAGATGGTTTGGTAAAATGAGCTTATAGTGGGACAGGATTCAGTCGGTTCGATAGTACAAGTAAGTTTTTATTTAACACTTTCACGGATACTCCACAGACGTATACTAGGACCCTCGTGATATGATATGACACTACGGCTGTGGCAGATGATTTTTAACTTACCGAAGAAAACTCATAGGTTTTATATGAGGGCATGTATTTTGTTTTCACGGTATTTTGTTAAGAAAAGCGATAAAAAATTCCATGCGTGTACCCTATTATCTACGTCTGTTACTAATTCATCAACATCAAAAAATCAATATCGGTTCATCCGTTTCGGAGCTATGCTGCCTGAGATAGACACACCGATGCAGATATCAAGCTTATCCACAATACCCCTCTATTTTCGTCGGGAGTTAAAAGGCGAGGTGCAGGATTCCATTCAGTTGACGGAGTAAACTTATACAAAAGGAAAACTTAAAAAAATCAAAGTAGATGCAGGCGTCAAAGCGGGTGACGAAATTCAAGGCGAACAGCACAATGCTCGCTGGTGCAGTGGCTGACACGTTGAACCGGTGTTCCAAAGGTACTGGGTTCGATTCCTAGCGTGACCACTTTCGAGGACACTTGTTTTTCATTGCGCTTAATAACTTTTTTTTGCAGATATAGGAGGATCGAGTGAGCAATCAGCGCTCACAAGTTCACAACCCGTCATAAACCAGTGGATCGTCATTCGAAAGACGCCTTTCCGGTAACCATTGGAAATTACGCGCCAAGAAAAATAAAAAAAGGAAACATTAGTCATCGAGATTTTAACTTACCTTGAGAACGCGAGAACATTAGCACCTGAACAAATAAGTCTGGAAGCTTTCGGCGTCCGCTGTTATTGCCGACTAATAGTTTGAATATATTTATAATACATTACATTGTGAGTTTACAAGACAGGACAGTAAACACACACACAATTAGAATTAAAATCTCAATAAAACGAAGATTGTGATCATTAATAAAAACACAGTAAAAATAAAATACATCAAATTCATCACGAATGTTTTTCATTAATATGGGCCAATTGTCAGTTTGCACATCGGCATTCTGGACTTCTTTCAGGAGAATATTGAGCAGACTGAGGGCTCGGGGCGGAGGGAAGTTGCGAGCGTAGCGCGCATGAATATGGATAATATGAATAAATAGTCATAAATAATATTATACATGTATATATGACGCCGCACTAAGAGCAGCGCTTTTCTTCGGAGTAGTCCGGTATAAATTAGCCTATAACCATCTTGAGATACCCAGCTACCCCTGTACCAATAGTTGAAATCCGTTAAGCCAATGTGACGTGATGAAGCCACAACGACACATACCAACATACAAAAAATAAAATATTTTTCGATTTAGTGACTTTATAATATTGAAATAAAACAATTTAACGGATTATATCGCGTATATTATCTCATTTTAGTTCCCGACGTTTCGGAAGCTTTCCAGCTTTCCATGGTCACGGGTGAACTTTATAATAGTATAGATAATAATAATGCATGAATTTTTCTTTTTGTTATTTTAAAAGCTCATTCATGTAACAAACAGTAGACAAAAATAATCTATCGAATACCGTTCAAAATAACCAAGATATAAGCCATCAAAAATTTCATTCTATCTCTTTCTAGCAAAACAGAATTTACTATGGACTTTATATGGCCAAAGTGCACTATGACGTAACAGTTCATGTAGGACCTCTCTGTCAAATCGCTGTCTAATTAGTAGTTTAAAATGCCGATATCATGCGTCTTTCTTGGCCAATTTTAATTTCACATTTAGTAATCGTTTATACGGTATTTTGATATTTTGTTAAGAAAAGCGTACCCTATAGTACAGATAATCATGTTCGTTTTACAACCTGTGGTGTGCAAAGGCCCCTTTTCACCACTTGACCTGTACAATGCCTAGTCTCTTATACGATTGAAAAATTGCTCATTGATTGATCTCACGCAGGGGTCCAGAAGGTCGCCTGTGCCGCACTGATTTCACGAATGGCCCTTATAATGGATAAACCTGTCGTTAGTTGGAGTTAGGCTCACTTTAAACCTATATTTAAGAGTCCCCGGCAAGCTCGGCTGAATATCACCTTCCCATACAAACGGAGTTTCGTTCTCATTTTAAAACTACGTGTTGGATTGTAACGAAAATTTGCATATACAATGATATGAGGTATATCTAGGTCTGTAATTAGTTTATATGGCTCCAGTTTATAAAACAAACAATTAAATTCGCTGTATTTTTTACTAATGATATCTGAAGCCATATAAACTAATTACAGACCTGGATATACCTTAACTTATTCTAACTAAAAGTTTCAGAGCAAACTAGCTACTCGTTTTAAAATGAGAGGGCCACACCAATAGATTGCCTAACTAGAGATGCAGTGGATATCCGGCCACTATCCTATCCGGCCGAATACCGGATAGTGGCGTAACTATCCGGCTGACCGTTGCGCCGAATATCCGGTATCCGGCCGGTAGAACAACTATCCGTTTCATTTCTACTTCAAACTCAGCATTTTGTGTGTGAGTGTGTGTGTGTGTGTATCTATCGTAGAGCTTGAACAAATGGATCTTTTCATACTTATACTTTTTTACGTTTGAAATGTGAGTTCATCGAGAGTTCAACCGTTTGAAAATGATCAGGAACCCAACATGTGTTGGGAGCTTCTATCGTTGCTATATTTCCCATATACATTGTAAAAATGAAGTGTCTGTACATAGAAGATATTTTCAGAAAAGTAAGTTATACGCTTTATAATAGTATACATAACAAACAGAGCTTTGAACTGAACAAGTAACTGCCTATTGGCATTCATAATTACGCGTATTGTGAGATGATTATTAAAAAATCGCACATCTGATGTACCTATGTAGGTTATTTTATACAAATGCCTTTAGTATTGTATCTAGCAATCAGAGAATGTACGCTTTCTACATTTACGTACTTCGTGTTCTTTTCAGTTGTTCCCGTCACTTTTATGACAACCTTCTAAGGTTGCTTTTCGCGAAGTTGGAACTTACGATGACCACAGCACGATTTACAATAAAAGAAAATGTGTAATGTCTTTTTTTTCTAGCATTGTGTAAGACCGAATGCTGGCTTATAATCTAAGTCCAGATGTGACTTGATGAGCTTGGTATAAAAACAAGTTTTTCTTTGATTGTGAACTTTTTTTTAAGAAGGAATTAAACGCATTTTACGGATGAAAAAAAAATCTTTGGAATATTTTATTTCTATGACACGTTATACGAGATACGTATGACGACACGTTTGGTTTACTAGGTTGCAAAACGGCCTACGAAGCTGGCGGTCCCGGGTTGGAATCCCCGCCAGGGCAAGAGTTCGTGCGATGAGCACGAATGTTTGTTCCTGGGTCTTGGATGTTTTCTATGTATTTAAGTATTATAATTTATATAATATAAATATCGTCGCCTAGTACCCAGAGTACAAGCTTTGCTTAGTTTGGGACTACGTTGATTTGTGTAAGATTGTCCCTGTGTTATTATTTGTGTGTTATTATTATGATTCAAATTGGCGATACAATTGCGTGATGTATCTATGAAAAAACATGAAAAATCAGGGTAAATAATTGGTGTAGTCTTCTGGTTGCAACGCGTAAAAATCGTAAGACGTCACGCTATTATAATAATATTGTTCACATATTCATCACAAATACCCAATAGAACATGAATCAATTTTAAATACCGTACTTACTTCCTTTGTGTTACTTCCTGTAAAAAGCGAGCATTGATAGCAATCTGCGATTACTCGAGTGGGGAGTTGAGAAACATTGGACGAGTTTTTCCTTTGCCATTATAGGTACGGAACGTATTGTGTTAGACGATTACAGCGTTTCTATTTGATTTTGATGTGTTCTACAGCTCTTGTACGCACTATCGACATATGAATTGCATGCCATTATTCAAGTTGTTTTAATAAGATTAAAAATAAGGCTCCTTGTTAACGAGACGGTTTCTACCCGGGCCGGCGCCGGGCTGGTGTCGACTAAGCTCGCTCACAAGCCGGTGATGTGTTCTATATGTATAATTAAATATATCTATTAAATATATAGTCGTCTAGTACTCATAACACAAGCCCTATTGAGCTTACCATGGAACTAGTTCAATTGTATAAAAAATATCCCGAAATATTTATTGTGAATTGAAGTTACACCTAGTAGCCTTCTTTTCGATCACAATCCATATTATAAACGCAAGTGTGTTTATGGATTTGTCCTTATTTCA
Organism: Hedya salicella; assembly: GCA_905404275.2. Lineage (NCBI taxonomy): Eukaryota > Metazoa > Arthropoda > Insecta > Lepidoptera > Tortricidae > Hedya > Hedya salicella. Next base: position 16,185,763 of record FR990114.1, read on the forward strand.
TGTCATAACGGAGGAACAGATCAATGTGCTTATTTAAATAGATATAGGTAATACCTTTAGGCCGAATAATGACATACCTAAACTATTTTTTATTCCGGAAACATGCCAAGACCTAATCCTGTATTTTTGGTTTTTTTTTTCAATTTGACGTGTACCATTTTGGGGGGTCAGTGGCGTGGCGTAGACTCATTTAGACGTGGGCTCAGCCGTTATTATCGTATATTAGTTAGGCCCTTGTTCTTTCAAGAGAATGTTCATCTTCCAACAGTGTTTATGATTTGGCGTTTCAAATCGAAATTCCAAATGATGAAAAATAGCTTTTAATTGGTATTTATAGTTTGTATCTTTTATGAGCATATTTCACTATCCGTGCATTGATGACGCCATTCATTTTCATTCATTCATTATTTAACAGTTTGACCTTTGTCGGTGCAGTTCCTTAACTGCTTGGTACGTCACGTACCGTTCCATTTATCTGATCTATATAACTGATTCTTGGCCTTCCTCTTCCTCTCCTTTCCTCAACTATTCCTTCTATTATCTTTTGTATCAGCTCGTCGTGTATCAAATGCCCTACCATTTTCCCTCTTCCAGTTTCCATGGCATGTAGAATACAACCTTTTTTTTTCACCTTATCCAACCACATGGATGACGCCACTGGTACATAATTCCAAAAAGTCGCGAGAATGATGCAGCTAGGCTGTTACGACATTTGCTCCTAATAACATTTTGTCAGGGAAGTGAATAATTAACTAGAAATTAAATTAAATTCAAAACCAATTAATGTAATTATGGTATTGTAGAAAGTTAGTCACTAAACTAATTTCAAACTGACTTTATGAGATAATCAATTTCAGCACTTATTACATAGCACACATTATAAAACAAAAAGAAGTCTTCTATTTGTATTGGCAAAAAAAATGTAGAAATTAACAGAACAAATAGGTCTAATCATTATATTAATTTATACAATAATAAGTGATGAAGTTACTGTTGGCCCATGAAAATGTCAAGCATAGGAAGGTACTTAGAATCCTGACATTTTGATATGGAAACTAGATCTGATTTAGTTTTTCCGACTTTTGTTTAAAGATTATTATGCCAAAGTACTAAAGAGCCAAAGAAACTTCGTTTGTGAAGAAGAAAAACTCATAACCCCTCTTTTGCTCCGGCGGAGTCCATCTGGAGATACCCAGCTACCCTTGTACCGAAAATAGTTGAAACCCGTTTTGCCGATTTTGCGTGATAAAGCCGCAACGACACATAGTAACATACATACATACAATCACGCCTTCTTCCCATTACGGGGTAGGCAGAGACTACCTCCTTCCACTCGCTACGGTCCTGGCATACAACTGCCGCTTCATCAACATTCATTGATCTGTTCATTTTGTGCTGTCACAACCCATTTGCTTTGTCTCATTCACACACAGAATATCAATATTTCTCACATCCATCATCTGACATACTTCATCTATTTTATCGTTCATTCCTCCCCTTACATTTAACGTAGCAAAGCGGCTCTCCATAGCCCACTCTCGCTGGGATCGACACGTGATGGTTTGCTAACCACATCGCCGCCATTTGCGTTCCCACGAGCAGCTAGGGATAAATATTCGAACCCATAAGAGCCCCGCATACTAGGTAAGGGTTTAGCCTTATTCTGGGGTCACCAATCGCAGGGCAATTCGGCAACATACAAAAAAATGCAAATAAAAATGTTTCGCTTCAGTGACCTCCAAATAGTCCCTTGCAATATATTTTTTTAAATATCTTCAAAGTACAGACATTTCTTTTTTACAACTTTATAATAGTATAGATAATTAACAATTTGACAAAAATTAAAAGTAATGAATTAAAAACAAAAACGTTTACAACCATATATGAAGAAAAGAAATATAAAATTAGTGATTATCCAATTCAATTATCTCATTATCATCTGTTTTAACATAATTCGATCTAGAGTGATGACATTTTTCACAATAACTCCATCATGAGTCATTTGTTTTGACAGTCATTGATAGCACAGTTGGCCTGATTATCAATGCTATTGAAATTTGATATTCTCTTTAGTCATAGTAGAAAAAGTGTATAGTTGCCAGCATTAATATGTGCCATAACATAACATAGTGCATATAAATATCTGACACAACTCTAATTTTAGGTCCATTAGGAAGTGTCCAATATTTTCACCCGGTTATGGCAGATATTGATGCCGATAGCTGTACAGTTCACACACCTGCTAAACATTGTTCCAATGAATCTTATTGCTAAACAAAATTAATAACACAATAATTGTAGCTTAATACTAAGCTACAATTATTGTGTTATTTTCTAGTGACACAGCAATTTGCTGTAATCTGCCACTTTTGCTTTTCACTACTAGAAGGGTTATTGGCTAAAATTTCGACATACAAAATCATGACACTTGATTCTGATTCCAAGCGTCAAATGCCTGAGGCAAGGTCTGTTTTGGTCTGTGCAAAATGAATAAAAAATACTTGTGTTCATGAATAGATGGAGAAGATTATTTGAATGAGAAAGATATTAAACAAAAACCTGGAACTGTAAAATAAATTGAACTTATATCTCGGACTGGATGCACACAAAAATGCAAAATTATTCTGCTCACCAGAGGATCAGTTCTAGTAGGCAGTAGCTAAGGGGCTCAAGAACTCCCGAAATCAGAGTTATTGTGTGTCATCATCGGCATCCCTTGACAAATCTTATCTCTTAAAACCTACTCTCAGCACCCTCCCTGGATCCACTACTGTCAGCAGATTTTGATAGAATTGAATACATTAGAAAATGTTAAGTGTTGTTCAATACAACACATCCAAGACTTCTAAATGCATTTTCTATCCTACCAGGTCATTGAAACCACTAATAATCGGACTGCAGGGCCAGTGGTGAGCAATCTCAGCCAAGATGGAAGAAAATTAAACATAAGTTAGTAATTCTGCATTATTTTTTATTCTTATGTTTAACCCAATTAAATTGTACAAACTGCAAGCAATCCATTAAGTAGATAATATGAGTTAAATTAGGTCAGAGATTATTGTTGATTATGTTGTATCTTTGCTATCAGATTGTGTAGAAGATAATTAAATATAAACAGAATAAAATCCAATGAGTACACAGTACTTATAGACACATTGGTGAACAGGTTAAAAAAATACACTCAAAATTCAAAGTGAGAAAATATACCTATAAAGAAAGATTTTTTTACAATGACCAAGTAAAAATAAGCAACAAGGATGTAATTGCATGCAGTTTCACTACTGACCATACACTTTCACATTTATTGTAATTAAAGTGAGAGCCCGCATGTATTGTTATTCAAATAAAACCAAGAAAAGCAACTCGTACATTTTTTTTCAATTAGTCCCGACCATGGCTGTTTATACAAACAGATGTACATAATACGCGCAATGTTATGACTCACTAATTATGGGTGGTTAAGAATGTAAACATTACTTACGGTTCTGGACTGTACTGTGCGCCACCGAAAAACCCATGCCTGTCAGGCTGGGTGGTCACGGAGGAGCATATAGAGGTGGTATCTGCATGTTCACTCCGGTCGCCTCCAGCACTTTTAACACTTTTCTGGAGCGACATATCGGAATCTGTCCCAAATCAACTGCACTATCTAGCGCCCAGTATCATCACGCACGCCGAGTACACCCGATTGCACCTACAGTCGAGTGGGCGGACGGATTAATTGCAAAACACGTAACTGTTTCTGGTGTTAACACCCGCTGACGAAACCACACCAAACACTCGTTTCACATTGACAATACGATAAAGAAAGAACTGGAATTACGTTCACAGCGCGAATTAATTCGACCCACAACCATAACTGTAGTAAATATGGTAACGAAACGTGCTTACAATGAACACAAACCAATATTTTTCTTATCAAATTCAACAAAGTGTGGGTGGGCCAGAAATATGTGAGGATACAGATAAAAAATAGCATGTAGCATACGTCATATTTGGTAGTGTTGTCCGATGGAATTCATGTCGTTAACGTAAATATAACGGTTAATTAATCGAAATATCATCGTTGCTAAATGGTATTAGAGAAGCAAAATTCATAAAATGTTGCCAACTTAAATAGATTTGTTCATGTTGATGATAATTACCTTCTTAGTACTAATAATATATATAATTATTCTAGAATACATCGTAACACCGCTGCACATGGTTTAATTTTGTGTTTTCAAATACTCCGAGGTTTTAATATCAACTGTGTAAATAATTTTGCTGAACTTTGCTATGTCAAATATCAAATCAAATATTTAGGTTATATGATATCATTTTTACCTGTGTAAAATCGAATATTTTTAATTTATGAAACGGCTGCTAATAAAATACTTTAAAGTAAAATGAATTCCATAAGAAAGCTTTGCATCCTACCTCCTTTTGTAAGAAATGGATCTTCAGCACCAGCAGAATTCGTAAATAGAAATCCTAGAAATCTCGAGAGGATTCGGATTGCTCGCAAACCTGATGGATACCACTTGGAAAATCCCGGCAGAAAGTTTTGGCACAAGTAAGAATAAATGAGATGCTCTTAATATCGTTTTTCTTTTGATTTGGTCCAGCGATTAATTAATTAATTAGTTATATACTGCTTAAAAATACATAAAACTAAGTATATTAAAACTAAAAGTTAAAAATAAAAATAAAACTTTTTTCTTTTTATATCCAAATATATTTTAACAAAGAAATCTTATTTTGCTTCTTCTGAGTCTACACTGTAAAGAAATAAGATTATTTCATTTTCAATTACTTAACATTTTTTATTTACAGATTAATTTTAACCTCGAGTAATCGCACAGTTATAGCACAATTGGTGCATTACCTTAATGGACCTGTCATTGAGGTGAAATCCTCAGAATGGGCACTCCAGAAACAACTCTACAGCACCAAAGATACTTGTGCATACATTAGTGTTGGTCAGGTCTTCGCGCAACGGTGCCTAGAGGCCGGCATCTCGGAAATGTACTGCGATATCAAAGCCACTAAAGGAGGGAAAGTCGAAAGACTTATTAAGGAGGTTAAAAACGGAGGTATCAAGTTGAAGGAGCCTGAAGTGTACAAAAACCCTCAACCTTGGGATAAACACAGACCAGAGAAACCATGGAATGTTATTGAAGAGTAATTTGTAAAGGTGTATTTAGTGTAGAAATAAATTTATTAGGCTTTTTTATATTTTTAATTTATATAGATTTATAGATGTTGTGGATATCTATGAATCCTTGCCTTTTTTGAGTCCTGCCATGTAATGCCACTTGACATATAACTATATAGTAGTACAATCGAGGAGTGACTTTTTAAAAGGGCTTATTTCTCTATAGATTTTTTATTTTTTTTATGGCATAGGGGGCAAACAAGCAGACGGGTCGCCTGATGGTAAGCGATCACCGTCGCCCAGACACTTGCATCACCAGAGGAGTCACAAGTGCTTTGCCGGCCTTTCAGGTGGGAGTACGCTCTTTTCTTGAAGGTTTGAAGACCGCAATTGGTCTGGAAATACTGCATGGGGCAATTTATTCCACATTTCAGTTATGCGAGGAAATTTCTAGAAAAACGCACAGTTGTGGACTGCCAACCATCTAAGTGGTAAGGATGGAAATATTGTCGCGTAGGACGATGGCGGAAAGATGCAGCTGGGATCGACCTGAACAATTCCTCAGAACACTCCGTTATACAAGCGATAGAAAATGCAGAGCGAGGCTACATCTCTACGCAGTGCCAAGGAGTCAAGCTGATCTGAAATACGCTGGCAACCGACGATACGTGTCGTTCTCCGTTGAATGCGGTCTAGAGGGAGAAGCTGGTACTGGGGAGCCCACAGCCCACAGATGAGAACAGTATTCCATATGTAATATAGAAAAATTAGCCCTTTGAAAAGACACTGCTCAATTCCCTATAGGGGCTTAACCTTACCAAACAGCCAAGTAAATATGAAGTGACTTGGAACAAACTGGAACTTATAAAACCAAAGATTGAAGAATGAGATGTCAAACATTGTTGGTTGCAATACAGTCTTATCTGTTCCAACCCTGGGCCTGAAGATGAAAATTTTGCCATCATCTATTTTATTTTAGAATGTATTTATAAGAGGAGGATTTAGGCAGGCTGTTCATTCAATAGGACTTCCAAAAATGATGTAATTATTTTATTATTAATAGTATTTGAACACTAGCAATGCGTTCAAACTTGTTCACAGTGTCAACAGTAATTCTGACCATTGTACTTGCTGGCATTCTTTTGTTTAGCATAGGGATATTCCTCAGCAAACATTTAACAATGCATTAGACTAATGAACAATAAAAGGAAAGTTTTTATGGAAAACTTCACTCTTAGCAATAAATCCTAATAGAGCAAAGGTATGAGATCTCCAGTTTTTCATGCACCATGCAATATTTTACATTTATTTCTGTTAACACATTCACAACTGACATTTTCCATAGCCAATAGCAGCAGAAAATGCATATGGAGTGTAAAGTTGCTACAAGCAGAGTGCCGCCAAACAGGTAGCCGGTGGTGAATGAGCTAAATATATATCATGACAAATCTGAATGCCTCATAATTCTACAACAGTAGAAAACTTCTATATAATTTCAACTTAGCTATGCTTACTAGACCGTGATCTAATAAATAAATACATTTACGAGTGGGTTTATACATTTATTTTAGTAAATTAGCCGTTATTTATCTTAAAGTTACAATTATATAGGCTTAATCTTAAAATGTAGTCCAATGAGTGAAAACACAAGACATTTGAGATCTTGCACTAGATAGTAGAAGCCACGGAGCCCTTCAGGATCACGCGACTGGTTGACATCCAACAATGATCCAGTTTTGGATGTGGTAAACGAAATATGTTCTTCTCCGATTACAATCTCTAACTCCTGTCTGCCGACACGGTCAGGTTGAGGCCACAGACGATCATCTTCGTGCATGATTTCAGAGTCCACGATTATTCTCTTCAGTTCATCCATTACACAGGGATGTAAGTATGCTTCTTTTCGGATCATTGTGTCGTTCTTGTAATTAGAATTGTTGGCATAACGGAGTTTGCCATCGGGCCGGAACTCGAACTCGAGGAATTCATGACCGAATTTCCCTCTATGACCGACGTAATAACGTATGTAAAAGTCTGTTGACATGTTCAGGAGAAAATCAAAAATCACTGAGGATATAAACAACAAGTAATTAGTGCTCTTCCTAACTGATAATTACAAATAAACAAGGATTAGTTCGCGTTGTGAAAGCGCGAGCGGAATCGACAACGACAGCCGAAGCCAACTCAGTACAGATAATAAAACACGCTGGCGCTAGATAGCCTAGCTTTTTTATGGCCAGTGAAGCATAAAATTACTACAAAATAAATTAAATCTACATTGTATATTTGTAAAAGTGCATTCTTCTTCATAAAATAATATACAGAATCTTTAGATTACCTAAATATTTTAAATTATTATACACTAATTTGTCATCCCCATACTGTCATGAAACGAAACGCAGTTTGCGTTCAACTACTATTTACTTATTATTATACCATTTAAACTCAAACTTATTTTATTATGTATCAGTAAATTAAATATATTATTTTAACCAATTTGAATATGCGCAAAAGGTACTGAAAAATGTTATCAGATAGTTTTTACATAGACAAAAGCTTTTTGATGCCACAGGAAAAATGGCGGATACAATCATGGCGCCTTTATTTTCCAAGAGAATTCTAAAACTATAGCCGTCTCTTTTCAACTTGCAGAAAAATCCATTTAACACTGGGTCCGCTTGTGATCAATATGTCCACGTGACCTCTCGTTAGTCAGTCGAGACTCGCGTAATTGCAAATGCAAAATGTCTGAAGGAACGCTTGTGTTAAAATGAAATCATAATATTTTGTTATCAGTTTGTAGTGTTCTAGTGTAAAATGCCTGCGTCAATTGGTGTTAATTTACGTGTGACGGGCCATTGTAGCCAAGGCGGGAGAAAGTATATGGAGGATTTGTTTTCCGTTGCGTATCAACAAACCGAGGACGAGAGAGATTTGGAGTATGCTTTCTTCGGTATATACGATGGGCACGGCGGAAGCGAAGCTGCAGCGTTCGCGAAGGAGCATTTGATGGATTCTATAGTGAAGCAGCGCCAGTTCTGGTCGGATAACGACGAGGACGTGCTGAAAGCTATCAGGAATGGTTACATGTTGACCCACTTGAACATGTGGAAAGAGCTAGGTAAACGTCCAAGCGCGAGGTTATTCTCGGGCTATTTTAGTGTTTTTGCATCGCACCATTGCGCAATTAGTGGTTCCCATGAGAATCCTAAGTGATTGTAAAGAATTGTCTGCTTGACCTTGTGAAGGCGGGAGTTTTTGTCTTGAGTGGTTTGACATTGGATTGGGTGGACAAAGATTAAAATGGTCGTTAGGCCATGTTTTTGTTGGTGTGAGTCTATTAGATAACGTATACGATGCAAACGAGTATTCACAGATTTTTGGAAGTTGTTTCCTGCTTATGTAAGTGGGATTACCAAAGTGAAAGCCGTCAGGCGAGTTTGTTTTTATATTGGCCCAAGCTCCCATTACTAAAAATTGAGACCCAACTTTTGTGAAAGTTGCAAAGCGCAGACATTTAGTACTCAAGAGTAACCTCGTTTTTTATGTTGACCTAAGAAGGCAAATCAATAAACAAATCTTGTCCTCCTGTTGTATATCTTACCCTCCTCTCTTTTTGTTTACAGAGAAATGGCCAAAAACGGTGACTGGCTTACCAAGTACCGCTGGCACCACCGCCAGTGTGGCTTTTATAAGACGAGGGAAAATATACATTGGTCATGTTGGGGACTCTGCAATAGTTCTTGGTTACCAAAAAGATGGTTTGTTTAACACATTTATCAACTTTTACATACAGGATAACATTTTTAAACACTCTTTACATTAAAAACAATAACATAGTATTCTATCTAGCATATTTCCCTAATCTATATGGCAAATATTTTTTTAATAATGGATAAATTCTGATTCACAATCAAATAAATCACATTCTTTTGTATTGAAATCCACCATCTGCAGGATGTGGCATTATAGAAGAAAACAACTTTGGAATCTCTTTATGAAGTAACGTGGTTTGGTGACTTTGTTATTTTGTAGATAAAACAACCTACATTTGTTTATTTATATCTTACAGGGTGTGAAGAATGGGGTGCAAAACCTCTTACATCAGACCACAAACCCGAGTCCACAGCGGAAATGGAACGCATACAAAAATGTGGAGGGAAAGTGGTTTCAAAGGCTGGCGTTCCAAGAGTTGTTTGGAACAGGCCTCGTCAGGGCCATAAAGGTCCAATCAAGAAGAACACACCAATGGATGAGATTCCTTTCTTGGCTGTGGCCAGGTCCTTGGGTGACTTATGGAGCTATAATACACATAATGATGAGTTTATAGTCAGCCCCGATCCAGATGTGGGGGTACTCACTATAGATCCTAGTAAATTTAGGTAAGCATGCCAGACTAAACATTTATTACAATTTCAAATGACCTGTATACTTATTAGCATGTCTATTCACTGCATGAACTCTTAGATATATATCTATACTATTATAAAGTTGTAAAAATGAAATGTCCCAGTACATTGAAGATATAAAAAAAGAAGAGTATTTGAAGGTTGTTGAATAGTTTTTTTTAATATTTTGTATGTGTCATTGTGGCTTCATCACTCCAAAATGGCTAAATGGAGTATTTGGTACACAGGAAGGCATTCACAAATGATTATAGAATACTGTTTACTATGCTGAAGAAAAAAGAGGGTTATGATTTTTTTCTTCACTGATGAAGTTGCGGGCACCATCTAATGTCTAATAAAAAACACACATTTCTCTGGTTTACCTTTGTGTGTCATTGGTACTAAAACTTACTCTCCATACTTGATGATTACAACACAGACACACAGAGTTAACATTTTCATTCTCAGATCTTTGTATTTATTAAGATTACAATTGTTCTCCTGTAAAAAGCTATAACAATTGTGACAATGAGACACTGCCTTAGCTATCACTACCACACATATTGATTATACATGGTGCCAGCGAGATATACGAAAGATTTTAACCAGTAAAAAATATTATATGACCAGTAAATTTCAGAAAAATAAAAAAAATCTTGATTTATGTTTGTATGACTTGAATAACTTTCGCTTCTCTAAAAAAAAATATCCTTTTTGAAATAAAATGGTCACGATGGTCACGGGAGGACCATGTCCTCCCGTGACCATGGAAAGCTGGAAAGCTTCCGAAACGTCGGGAACTAAAATGAGATAATATACGCGATATAATCCGTTAAATTGTTTTATTTCAATGAGTAATAATCGCGGAAACAGAAGAAAATATCCTTTTTACTAAATATTTTTTTCCAACAAAAGGATTACTTCAGGGTTAATTTCAGAGCGTTTCAACCACACTCATTAGTGTCACCACATTAATGGTGCCTTCTATTACAGATTCGAATGGCATTTTGAGATATTGTGTAGAGGTACGGTCAGGGAATTTAAAGGTTTGTCACTTTTCGACTGTATGTAATGGTATTAAGGTTCAAAAGTGACATACCTTTAAATTCCCTGACTGTACAGTACCTCTACACAGGAGGTATAGTATCTCATCAAACGCTCTGAAATTGACCCTTTAGTGAGAGGTAGCCGTCACTTGGATGTCTGTCAATAGCAATGAGAACTTGGCAGCATATGTGGCAATTTTGCGATCAAAATAGGTTAATGCAGTTTAGTAATCACAATAAATAGTTTACATGAAAATTAATAATATCTTCAAAACTAAGCCAGATTAGACTGGGGTTCATATTGCATTTTTTGCTCCTAATGACCTAAGGAATGCATGGTTAAGGTCTTTCAGGTTTCCCCTGGGCACCATATATAAATTGAGAGGCTTGACATAAAAAGTATTTAAGGAAGTTCAGATAATCAGGTTTTGATGGGATTCTCCATAAACTATGCTTGAGGTGACTTTTGTTTGTGTTCTTTCGGGAAAACCATAGCTGGGTTTTAATAGGATATGGTTTAAACAGCTAAATTTCCTTATTAAGTGCTGTTTTAATATATTCCTTTGTTATCCCTAAATAGAACTCCACCAGCAAACTAGGTATTTTCAAGAACTGAACATTTGGGGTTAGTTAGACAGGGTCTTGCATATTCTATCAGAATATATTTTACAGATAAAAAGATAATTTCCGAAATTAGTCTGTGATGTAACATGTTTCTTACTTTCCATTGTCTGGAATTCCTTATAAATATTCATTACTAGAAGATGCCCGCAACTTCGTTCGCGGAGGAGAAAAAGTCATAACCCGTCGTTTTCTCTTCAGCGTAGTCGGGTAAAAAGTATCCTACAACCACCTGGAGATACTCAGCTACCCGTGTACCAAATATTGTGGAAATCTGTTTAGCCGATTTTGCGTGAAGCCACAACGATACGTACAAACATAAATAAAATCAAAAAAAAATATTTTTCGTTTTAGTGACCTCCAAATAGTCCTTGACAATATATATTTTTTTTTATGTCTTCAATGTACAGACATCTCATTTTACAACTTTATAATATTCATTATGACACAAAAACTTGTTAGGAATGTCATTTAATGCAAAACAATGCATACAAATAGAATTTTAATTTGCACATTTTATTTATTTCATAGTATTATTATTTCGAATAGAATGATTCATTCACCACTTCACAAATGTGACACACGTCACAAATGTCCTAGAAAGAGACAGCCACTGTGACAATTGCTTCTATGTTAGTTTGTCAAGGACATACAAAAGAGTGTACACAAGACAGATAATGATATATCTAACAATAAGCGATCGTAATGTACATGATAATTTGGTGGTGTTCCATGTCAAAGTTCTTTACAATAAAAAAAAATGTACGTTATTTTTAGGAATGCGCTAAACATTAAATTTAAATGTTCGAGTTCGAATTGTTCACTTCTTTTGCCAAATATTGACCTAACAATGACACATATGTGGGGTAATGTATGTAATATTACATATTTTGTAAGAAATGCAGCATACCACAAACACAGCAAGAACACATTGGCTCACTGCTAAATAATGTCGAGAATGGTTGGGTGGGAAGTTCCGAAATGTGCGCAAAAGTCATTGCAGGTCTTGTTTTAACTTATTTTATCAGAACTTAATGAATGTTCATCACATCACTCATTGATACTCATAGGCGGCCCTCGGAGCCTGACCTGCAAACCTCATATTGAAGTAGATAAAAAATCTCCCCTTTGGTACTCATTGTACCTGGGCCTCTGGTGGAGTTACATCTCTGAGAGCTAGCTAGCTATTAAGGTCGTATTCAGTTAGTCGATGTTAAAATTTTGAATTATTTTATTTTATACTATGAACCTGTGCAGGATGACAATTTGCAGCCAGATTGTAAATTCACTATTGCTGTCAAACTCATATAATACACTTAAATTTCCAGGTGCCTAATATTCGGGACAGACGGACTGTGGAATATGATCTCGCCGGAGGGCGCTGTGAGTCTGGTGCAGGCGACCGAGAAGCACAACGAGGCGGCGCTAGTCGGGGGCGCCAACCAGCCGAGGGACTGGCTCAACCCCTCTAAGAGCCTGGTGGACCACGCGTTAGAGAGGTATACTCATTTGTTATATTTAATTTTCTTGCATTCCGTGACGCCTAGAGACCTTATACATCTCTGAGAAAATTATTAGTTTATATTTTATATTAACATTGATCTGGAGAAGAGACATCTCCTCCAATTATAAATCCATACTAATATTATAAATGCGAAAGTGTGTCTGTCTGTCTGTCTGTTACTTCTTCACGCTTAAACCGCTGAACCGATTTGGATGAAATTTGGTATGGAGATAGTTTGAGTCCTGGGGATGGGCTACTTTTTACCCCGGAAAAATACCCTTATCCGCGATAAACGAATTTAAGGCGGACGAAGTCGCGGGCAGAAGCTAGTTAGCTATAACACACTTGTAAAAGTTGTAAGTATAATTAAGACAATATTGTAATAGTTAAGTATTATTTTGAAAAAAAAATGTCTGACTGTTGAGTTTGTTTTGGGCTTTCTTCTCAACAATGGTCTCCTCATGGGAAATGCCGTACAGTCAGACTTGTAAAAGTGCCCTTGTGGCCTACTTACCGAATAAACAATTTGAATTTGAATTAGGCTTCGCTGTTATCAGAATCGTAACTGGCCGCTGCAAACTGAACAAGTACTGTTTCACATGTGGATGAAACAAGACACATCGTATCAGGCGAGATTGCAATGCATATCCTCGGCTCGTGTGGACCACTTTTGCACAAAAGTATCCACCTAGGTCCTAGGGCAACTTATGGTTCCTTCAGAAGTACAACTCACTAACCAGAGTTTAGGAATTATTTTATTCAGCTCCTCACAGCTGTGAATAAACTATACACTAAAGGGTTGCCACAATATATCTACTCTGGCGAGGCGGTATACTAAAGCCTGAGACTACCAATAATACTAACTAATAATAATAACTCATTCAACTGGATTCATTTTGGGGGCTTTTTCGTAGACTATGACAAAAAAAAATGGAATTTGATAGTATTAAGTTATAAACTTTGTTCCTTGTTGGCCAAATCGAACCTGAGACGTATAGTGTTGTAAAACACTATATTAATTTGATTTTTTTATTTATTCATTCGTTTCAGGAATATAATAAACACAATTTCAGTCAGTTTTAATTTAGGTGTAATCCAATACATGTTCTGATTCCAATAACATGACAACCATACAAATACACTAATAATCTTATTATCAGAATGTTCTGGTGAAATGAGTGATGTCATAACAGGATTTTCTTATCATGAAAACCTTGTTGTGATGATATCACAGGTGCCTATCATGGGTAAATAAAGCTGTCAATATAATTTTAGGAAATGCTTACAATAAGCAGAACATTTCTTCACCATACATATCTGATTATGTTATTTTTTCGTTTTGTTAACCATAATTTATCGGTTAAGTGTGAATTAAGCTTGTGTATAAATGTTACTTTATATATTACACAGTATTTGATTGTTGTTGTCGTAAGACTCTTGTATATAGTCAAACTGAGGCTTACGCTATGGGCAAACTGGCCTAAAATAAAAATATAATAATAATAATAATTAGGCGATAACGATGATTAAATTTCGAACTTCGTCATCGCCAGATGGTCAAACACGCGCATGCGCGCGGACAACACCTCGGTCGTGACGCTGATGCTGGACCCGCCCGGCCCGCCGCGCGCCACCGTGCTGCGCTCCCGCTCGCAGCCCGCGCCGCAGCCCGCGCCCGCGCCCGTCAAGGACAAGGATAAAGACAAGGACAAGGACAAGGATAAAGAGCCGGACTCGCGCGCCGTGCCTCAAAACGGGCTGACCATCATGACCCGGTACTCCGACGTCGATAGTAACAAGCCTGCCGTGTCACCCGATACTCCGGAGAGGTTGGTATTGAGTAGTTAACGTTTATGCATTTTACCTCGTCGCCAAAATATTTCGCTCCCGACTCCGGTCAGTGGTGCACGCGGCTCGCGCTCTTTACGGATGAGGCCTGCCTCGTATAGTGTGTTTCAATTTGGGCTTACCATCGTGACCCGATACTCCGTTCTCGATAGTAGTAAAAGTTTGTGTCGCCCGATAGTTCTAATCGGTTAGTTTTGAATAGTAAATTTTCCTCGTCGCCATAATATTTCACTCCGACTCTAGTCGCGCGTCCACGTCGGCGAGTTCGTTCACGTGCGATACGTATATCGTCACTTTTGCTATCGTAAATAACTAATGAAAACGTATTCCCGCAGCAGAACGCCGTTGCCGCCGTGCGCGACGCTCGACGGACGCTTCTCGGCCGGCGACGAGCCGCGCGAGAAGCGCGAGGCGGACGACTCGCTCGTCAACTACGGGAACCCCGCCGAGTCCTACTTCATGGCGCGCCTGCTGCAGCGCTGCCGGCTCGTGAACACCCTGTCCGCGCTCACGACCGAGCTCGCCGGCGAGCCCGTCGAGGCCGAGCCGACGACGGTCGTGCCCGAGCCGGAGCTCGAGAAGACGTCGTCGCCCGACGCGCCCGCCGAGCCCGAGCCCGAGCCGCCCGCCGAGGACGCCCGGCCCGAGGGCGGCGACGTCGAGATTCAGATCAACGAGGTGTCGTCCAGCTCGCCCACCGACGGCCCGCCGCGGCCGCGCGGCCGCCGGCCCCGCGCCGACGCGAAGCGCGAGGCGCCGCCGCCGCCCAACGACCGCGTGCTGCGCTCGCACGACGCCGACGCACCGCAGCCGCGGCCGCACACGCGTCGGGGCGCCTCGCGCGCGCGCCCCGCCGCCGTCGCGCCCGCCGACCGCGTCGTCATCCTCAGCCGGCGCGCGCCCGCGGCCGCGCCCCCCGCGCCCCCCGCGCCGCCCCTCGCGCCGCCCGACGCGCGCGCCACGCGCTCCGGCGCGCCGCCCACGCCGCTGGCGACCAGGATCTCGCGCGGGCTCGGCGCGGTGGCGCGCGAGCTGCGCACGGCGGCGGCGGGAAACTCGGCGCGCGCCCCGGGCCCGGTGCGGCGGGCGCCGGCGGCGCGCCGGGCCGCGCCGATTCCGGCCGCGCCGACCCCGGCCGCACCGAGCCCGGCGGCGGCGGCGGCGGCGGCGGCGGCGGCGGCGCCGCGCGGCAGCAGCAAGGAGAACCGCGCCCGGCGCCGCGCCGCCGCGCCCGCCGAGCGCCGCTCGCCGCGCGCCGATAGCGGCTCGGGTCCGCGCGCGCTGCGGTCGCGCAACGACGCCGCGGAGCCGCTGCGCGAGGCGCCGGGCAAGCGGCGCGCGGCGGACGAGCCGCGACCGGAGGCGGCACACAAGGCGGCGCGACTGGAGGCGGGCGGGCGGGCGACGCGGCCCGCGGGCGTGCGGCGGCCGCTCGACAAGCGCGCCTCGGGCCCGTGGGCGCCGGCGCTGGCGCTGCGGAACCGCCTGCGCAAGAGACTCGCCAAGTAGCGCCTAGTGTAGTGTAGTGTTACGGTTACCTGTGCGTGCGGGGATAACGGTGCCTTCTAGTACTGCCAAAGTACTCTTTGACCTTTCATATGTTTATCGCGCCGCGGGCCGCGGCCCCGAGCCGGCCGCCGGCCCCGGTCGGCCTCCGTTGTTGATCTTAGTTTTAGTGCGGGACCCGCTCCCGGCGCGCCGCGCCGCGTACGATAGTACAAAGAGTCTATTGAATATGTAAAACTTAAGCTCGTCTCGTGGACCAGGAACGGATCGGCCCCGATAGATATTTATTTTATGCATATTTACGGCCGATATCGTGTTGCATTTAACTTTAAGCGGATGGAAATGAGATTTTCATCGCCCGACGGTACGTCGGAGGCTTCGGCGGCGTCCCGGGGCCCGATGACGCCGAAGTCCGATATGTTGTTACGCGATTATTTTCGAGATGCCGGCGACGGAGGAAACCTTTCGTTATGATATATATTTACCCTTTATTATAATAGTGAAATTATGCATACTATACCAAGAGTGCTTTTCTCAAAATAATGTAGTAAAATTAATAAGAGTGCTATATATATTATTTATATATACGAAGTGTACAGAGAAAATGTACATTGTACAGTTTGCAACAAAATTTTCGTATCGAATTAACGAAAGGCAATGTTTAGTTTGGAGTTTTAGTTATTGAAGATGTTATTCTTTTAGGAAAAGAATTGTTTTCTTTACTTTCTGACCTATCTTTATTCTAGTGTTGAGAGTAGCTGGTTAAAAGTAATTGACATCTTATTTTGTTATGGAATCCTTATTAAAATAGACATATCCATGTAACTTTTATTTGTCTTATTGCCTTCCATATTGTTATCATAGAATGCATGTATTCCTTCAGTTAGAACTTAGACCAATGTACAGAGAGAAAACTAGAAATAGCTCTTCAGACCGATCACAGTAAAGAGAAAAAAGTGAACATTTCTCTCCATAGCCAGTTTTGATAGCCTTTGATAGTTAGTAATGTGTACACCATTTTTATAATCTTGAAATGACTGAGCTTCTGCTATGTACACAATATATCTTTATGCATAAGAGGGAAGGCTTTTAAGTGCATTTATTTAAGTTGTTTCATTGAGAAAAGATACTTTTTTCTCTTTACTTTGAGACAGCATCTGTCTTTGTACCGTTCACCTCCACTGTTTATATTATAAGTTATAATAATTATGTGATTATAAACCATTGATGTTTTCCAAAACCAAAACAGTTACGTTACGTTTGCGAGACCGTAAGTTTGTTGACTATACGTTAATGATGAATATTTCTAACATTTGACTAACTTACATAGAAAAGGACTGATGGTTCTGTATCTTTAATGGTAAATTTTATTATATAACAGGGTTGCCGAGACGCATCGATTTCAAACTGTATACTATCGTAAATATTTTGAGAAATTCAATCACTTATAATAACGTCGTATCTTTAATATAATGGCAGGTTTAAATTGAAAAAGGAAATAACAAATATAGACGTTTTATAATTGCTGGAAACATTTCAGAAATAAAACGTAAAAATGACCGTTACGTGCATATTATATCTATCATGATAATATTAACAGGAACCCTACATTCTGCGTGCCACTGTTGCAACTGACACTTAAAATATAAAATATGTGAAGGATACTACTTGGGAAATCCATTTTTATGTTTAATTTTATTGAGAAGTATCATCACGAATGGCATGAAATTAAGTTTGGCACATTTTATGTATTATTTGACTCTCTTTTGATTTATTTTAGGGAGGGCTATATATATAGATGGTTTTTGGCAAACATGGAAAAATTTCAGAAACTTAAATATCTACAGAAAATAACCTAAACATTGCAAGGATTCCAGTAGTACACTTACTAAACCACTTACACTTGGGGTTGCAAGCTGCAAAACCATGAATAACGAAAAACTGCTTAAAAATTGTTGTTGTCTTATTTTGTAGAAATTTTAACAAGTTTTATTATTGATAGATAATGCATCTAAGGGTTGAAGTAGCCATGTCAGAAACTTTACCAATATAGTAACAATATTATTATTGTTGAGACTATACTAATAAAAATTACTGTTTTTATTTATTTTCCATTTAAAATCAAATTTCTATTAAGTTTACAAAGACGAGAGATAATTAAAAGTCTTTGTAACAAAATAGGACAGATAAGGTTTGCGGACATTGTCGAGTAATCTTATAAAAACCATTTCTAGAAATGTTCATATATGATTTAGGTATTTTTATAAGCGACAGGAAGAATTTTTTTGCGAAAAGCAATATCATAAGCGGACCAATATTCAGTACGGATACATATACTTATACTCGAATTCTTCCAAATGTTCTATCGATTTGTCATTATAAATAAAGCAATAATGTGTGTCCAGTCGTCTGTCAACCCGAGCTGTGCGTAGGAGTCTAGGAGTACCTCAAAGGATGTATAATAAAAAGTAATAAGAAAATGTGCCTCAACGTTACCGACTTCACAAGAAAACATAGGTAAATAAAACTAGTGTTCATTGATAAATCAGATATGTATTTTTATTAAAAAGTAAAGATTATGCATTGTAAATTAGCTGTAAAAGAGGATTTAATATAATTTGTTAAGCTTAATGTCTAAAATGTTTTAGTAAAGTTAAAGTTCGTCACTTCGCCGTTTAGCTTGTGTTCTTTTGTTGGTTACGATTTGTGCTTAATTTTTTTTTCGATTTGGTGGAGTGATGAAATGTTGAGTTTACGATTTGCTATCAATTTTGTAATCGTGACCATTGGAGGGTAATAATGCCTTGGAGGGTACCTGTGTGAGGATTTGGCAATGCTAAGATTGAGAAGCTAAAACAAATTTTATAACTATACATATTAGTTAAAGGTAAAGGATTATTGTAGATTTTATTTTTTGATTTGAATAAAGTTTGTACGAAATATATTGTGTATTTTTCCAGACTTTCAAAATAATACCTTACGTAAAGAATGACCCCTTATTATTTACCCCGGCGGAAAACTGGGAATAGTTCCGATGATTTCCGTTTCACCCCATGATCAACCAACTATATTGCGAATTAAAAAAATCAAAATATATTTAATTTTCTATGGAATCTGACCAATATTTTGAGTTTAGCAACAGCAACTAGGGCAAGTAGGCTATCAGATGAAAGCTTAATTTCCACATTCGTGAAATATTTTTGTTTTGATTTATGAAGGAAAATATAGAAAAAAACCATTCCCCTCAGATTCAGATTCGCACTTAGCCGGTTTTTTAAGCCATGAGAGTTAACTTTCAATTTCGACTTTCTACGACAAAAAATATCGATTTTTCTGTGGCTTGGAAAAAAATAAAAGATGAAAAGGTGTTTGTTGGTGGGCCTGTATACCTGCCTTATACGGTACGGCAAATGCGGCCCACCAACAACTTTTTATTTTTTTCCAAGCCACAGAAAAATCTATATTTTTTTTTCTGACAATAAGGAGGCTTATAAACAAAATTTCAAGATTTTTGAAAATTTTCATCCATTCCCCATTGCTTAATTTAATAAGTGCTAGAATGTGCCTGTGACTTCGTTCGCGGAGTAGAAAAAGTCATAACCCCTCTTTTTTTCTTGAGCGTAATCGGGTAAACAGCAGTGGCGCCAATAGAACTTGATTCCCACCGAGTTACCCATTTTGAGACAGCTGACTACATTATTTGAAGAAAAAATTAGCCAAATTAGTTCCGGCTTGTCTATGGATAATGCTTGACGCCACGCCACTGGTAAACAGTATCCTGTAACCATCTATGGATACCCAGCTACCCGTGTACAATCAAACAGTGTAGTTGAAATCTGTTTCGCCGATTTGGCGTGATGAAGCCAGTGAAAGAAAGAAAATAATCCATTTAGTGACCTCCAAATAGTCCGTTACAATCTTGTATTTTAAATACCTTCAATGTTCATACATTTTCTTTTTTAGAACGTTATATCACACAGTATGAAATTCGAGTCACTTTCTAAGAAATAGTTAGAACCCTTAAAATAACAACGCAACTAGATGGCGCTACTGTCGTCTTGTCGGTCATCTATATATATTCGTTGTGCCTATTGTATTGAGAATAATAAAAATAACGCCAATTAACATGCTCGCTCGTAGGTACCCAGACTTGGTGAGTATCATGCGTTTTGTCTCTGAACGAAATTTATTTACGGGCGAAATTAAAGTAATGAACTGCCGATTTAAAACAGCGAACCTAACATTGTGTAGCGCTACATTGATGCGCCGAACGAGTTCCGCTCGAGTAACGTAAAGCTGGCGCCGACAAGGGTACAGTTATCGTGCAGGTAAGGGCAATGAATGCTGAAGAATTAGCCTCCCCTAGCATGAATGGCACCCTCTCCACGCCGCGATGCCGCCACCCCGATGCGACTCGTCTAGGTTATAGTTTAGAAGCATTCGCGTACGACTGACGTGCGCGCGATCGCGAACCCAAAATAATTGTATTTATACATGATTACAAACTAAAGTGATGTTTAGTGTGAACTGTGACGAGCTTTACGAAAATTGGAGGGATTAAACGTGTCGGTAATACTTTCGCGTGCAGTGCGTCGGTCTATCGATCGAAGTCTGCAAGTTAATGCATTTTGCGGTTGTTTACTTCGCTGCTGCACTTTCTAGCCGTCTGTTTTGTTTGTTCTATTAGTGTCTGTGTTATAAATAGCTAATGGTTATCAATTGTTATACATTTTGAAGAGATCGGTACGTCACATGCCAAAGTTATAATAATGAAATAATAATAATAAAATTTATTAAAAACATAGTACAGCTGTAATGACTATGGGTTAAACATACTTATAATTAGATAACAATGTTACGCGCCTGAACTAGGATTATCCTGTTCTGAAAGTTATAAGGATGTTAAATTGTTAACGACAGTGTATTTCGTGACAGGATAAAATACATACAAATATTGTTTTGTTATCGCATTCCGGCGACGAACAGACTAGTATTACAAGTTTTTATCATAAGTATTATTTTGTTATGGTAAATTCTCCAATTAAGTTGGGGACCGCGCGTCGTTAAAAATGCAAATTTTTTCGCCGGCTTGTTTAGGAATTTTCGGATTATAACTTACATATTGGCTCATAAGTAATGACTATTTGGGCGCCAATGATATTGACGTTGAAGTTCAGTGACCGGTAAATATGTGCGTATCACATTATAAATAAAAAAAAACACTTATAAACATGAAAATAAAGCTCCTTATAATATCGGAGGTAATTTGTTGCGAAACGCAAATGAAGTCCTAGTAGTTTTCCTCTATCGACTGCAGTATGATGAATGCAAGTACTTATACCTAAGTAAAATAGATTATCAATAAACTGCATTACTTGGCTGCTCGTCTATCACATAACGATAACCGCACAGACCTCAAGATAACGATAACCGAACAGACCTCAAGACAAGACAGTAATATCGAGATCTTAATAAATTAATATTAGTTAGCATCTTTTATAAACAAGTGATTATAAACAAAAACAAACTAAATTATAGCTAAATGCTGAATTAAAATAATGAGTTTAAAAAGTGCTCCAATTCTTCGTGGTCCCGAAGATATACCTACTGGCAGCATTGCCCAGCTGTTTAGCAATGCTTCAGATATATTTCAGATCATAGAAAGGACTAACACAGTGTGCGTGGAAGCTGCCCGTTCTTCGGTCCACAGTAGTGTCCGTTAGCCTCTTGAATAGTTTTAAGTAGTAGCACAATTACAACCCATATTTTATACTTTTAGAAGTCCTATTTGCTGCCACCCACATGCTTTGTACACCCCTAATACTTTGTCCTTACCTTATAAGTAACTTTAAAAAAAGTTCATTAAAGAACCAGGGGACTCTGATGGTCATCTCAGACTAATAAGAGATACTACGTATGTCATTCAGCCAATCAAAGTCTTTGAAACAAGAAATCGTGACAGCTCAATCAGTCATGTGGCGTCGTACCACAGATACAAAAGATACCTTTATTGGCGGAATGACATCTGTCACGTGGTTTTGTTTACCTTTTAAATACCTAAAAGAAAAAACTACTCTAGAAAAAAGCTGATAATTAATTTTCAAACAGCTGAACTGAATTTTTGCTCCCTGGCGAGGTACTTGCTTTTTTGTTTACCATTTTAGCACCCAAATAAACCGACAACATACCTACGTACTTATAAGGGAAGGGAACGGTAGAACCCTGTCGTTATTGTAACATTTATAACTTATCGCTCGAGTTCAAGTGAAGGCGGCATAATCATTACGACATTTGCGACAGGGTATCGACTCAATTTCCGTTACTACATGTTTTGTTCTGAGATCTAGTCAGACCAGCGTTTCGGACTCCGGCCTTTAGGTCGTTTTCCCTCAACTTTTCCTGTGACCATTAGCCGTTCCAAGTCAGCCGCACCTCTGCAATGTACATCGCAGTACTTGCCTATAGGCAATTTGAAATACCTGACAATTACTTAAAATTTGAGTATGGAGGCCTATGGGATGGTGACGTTTATCAGTTATTATTCGTGTTTGAAAGATGACTTCATCGAGAGTGTTCTTAGCTATGGTTTAAGAAAATCCGTTCAGCCGTTTGAAAATTATTAGCATATTTCTAAATGTGTCCGAAGTTTTTGTCGGTGTACCGAATGCGTGTTCCAAAAAAGAGGAAGATAAGGTAAATATCCGAGTGCTCGACACTGTACCATTATTTGGCACACTAAAACTTAATTGAGAGCAATCAATGGCAAAAATCACGTGTCACTTTTTTATGCTAAGGACATAAAGCATCATACTAAGCTATTCGCTTCCCACTACTTAAACTACACCTAAAAGGTTCCTATCTGTTGTCTTACTTATTCTTTAACAATGTACACTTGAACTTGAATCACGCAATTATCTCTAGATAGCCCCGGTACTTAGGAAGAACCATTATAGTCATTTCATTACTCATTGATTAGTCCTTACACATAACATTGGTGCCGTGACCAGGATGCGCCTGTTCCTAAGATTACCAGGATCTCTTCGGATAAATTAAAAAGTATTGGAATTTGAGTGTTAACTATACATAAGGATATTTACTTTAAGCTGTAAACAAGATGTTTACTTGTTAAAGATACTTAGTGGGTAATATCAGCCGCCCTTTGGCAAGTTAGGTTACGGTCCGGAGGCACTGACGCAAACTTACACGGACTGATTAGTACACACAAAGCACAGTTGTATGTTGATGTATGTAGATAAATAAATAGCTGTACGTGTGTAGTACGTTACGCGTGGCGTGACGTGAAAGATAGTCACAGTTACGTTGAAATAAAGTAGCCTTGTTGATTATGGCCTTCCAGACAAAAAGTGTCTTCGATCTTCAATTGAAGCTAGTACTGATAGTTGCGCCAACTTCATAACCGCGGAACCCTCCTGTCTGGAATAGATCACATTTTAGCGATAAGACCACCTCCTTTTTACCTTTCATGCGCTCCGCGCCTGTTTCAGGATGATATTTATCCATAGATTTGCTGTAAAAATGAGATTAAACGAAAAATATCGTGGGATTCAGGCATTAGCGGTTACATTAGCGGTTACTCTCGTTGTAGACGCCTAGCATAAAGAGACGAACACTATATAGATTAAAAGTTTCTAAATAGATTAATAAAAACATTTCAAAAACAATCTCTAAAATCTTTCGACTTAATTTTAGCTCCAGTGAAAGGCTGCTACATATGCATGACATTATGCAGCCGTAATAAAATTATAATGGACTACTTGCCAAATGTCTTAGAAATGTTAGAGAGTAGTTTAATTCAATTTCCGCGGATTGTTTTAGTTACGTAGCGGTAGTGACATGGTAGCTGCGTGAGAGCGTACTATACCGCCACCGGTTTTCGAAATAGAATTTTGAATAATACATATTGATTGAAAGTTTTTGATAGTATTCAAATTTTTCAAGTGTACTTGAAGAGCATTATTATACCGCGTTAAAACGCTTATTTTGCTGGTTTTTGAATTCACAGTTCGTGCGGGTCTGTTCCTTAAAATGCGATTAAACTAAAGGCTAAATTTGAACACGTTTTCGTTATATATTAACAGTTAGTTTATGCCTCCCAATGATGACAGGCATCTTTAGTTGTAAACGACTGTTAATAACTAACAGCTAGGTGAAATTGGATACAAGTTCGAAGTTTAATTAATAAAGCATTATTCAAAATATTGTATGACAATTAAACTTTAAACAGTGTAACGTTGATAAACTCAGTCATAGTCTAATCCAATCACAATCGAATATTTAACCTTTCTGTAGCCAGACTTTGTAGTCCGGGGTAAAATAGTGAAGTGTGAACAGTCGTTAAATGCACTGTTAAATAACAGATCGCATCATGGGATGTGTCGTCGGCGTCGTCGGGAACAAATCGGTAATATCCTAGTAATTTATCATCTACGTCTAGTTGTATAACAGTGCTGCCAACATCAACATTTATATTATATATTTCAGATACTACAGAAACGGTAGCAAACAGTACTTGTGCATGTTGCGCTATCGGGAAAGTCGTAATCGTTTTATTTGTCCGATGTTACCTCAGCCGCCCGATTTCTTTTGTTGACGCTCATTACGCGTAGGGTGACAACGCGTTTTAAGTTTTTCCAGAACTATAAAAAAGCAGTTAGTTAAAGTGAATGTTGTAGTTCACGACACTGTCCCATTACCTGGCACTTTGAAACATGGGTGATAAATAGTAAAACTGTCAATTATTGGAAATAGGATGTCATTTGAACTTATACCTTAACACGTTCACTACGGCAAATAATTTTTGTGACTTTACCTGGGTACGACATGGGGTCTTTTAGATCCGACGCATAACTGTACTCTGGTGCGTTAACGGTTCTAAAAGATCCGTTGGGTATACTCTTGTTTAATTGTGATTATCTACGTAGTTATAGCCATTCATGCAAATATATTTATATCAACATATTCCTACATAGCAAACCTAACCAATCTTCAAAACGCAGGTAGATGCACTTAATGGTTTGATTGCAAAACAAAGAACAATCTGTCGGATCCTTTAGACCCGATATCCGCACTGAATGTAAACATTGTCGATATTTTTTTAGTGTCGGGGTAGAAATAAAATATCGATATCGATAGTTATTAATTTTAATAGACTAACTAAGACTAACCAGATACATAACATTTTGAATTACTTTAAATGTTATTTATGACATCTTGTTGAATTTATGTGCTACAGTATAACATTCACGACAAAGTGTTTTATTACACGATTCGCACATTGTTTTAACTTTCTTGACTTTGTTCCCGGCTTCTTTGGTATTAAATGTTAGGCGAAGTTTATCGTAGCATCCCGAACAATTTCGTTTTTTGATGCCCATTTTCAAACTATGGACTTCATCGGCTATTGGCGTTGGATCAGCTTCCGGGATTACCCTGTCATTTTTCAAAGAAGTTTTTGGAAGTTTTCCTATAATTTGTTCAATAAACTCCTTTTTTGTTAATTGTTTATGTTTATGACATCCGTTCCAAACAACTACCTACACACTTAGACGTCACTGGCTCAACTAGACTTTCATCCAGGACGGCTATCGGGTCACCGGGCATCGGGTCCTAAAGACCCGGTAGCCGTACTAGATGAAAATAGTTTCTCTCTGGTCGTCATGGGGTCGAAAAGATCCGATGAGTTTTTAGTACGTAAACCGCCTATATTAAAATAAACATTGATAAACACTGTCCCTTTTTACTCCTGCAAAATTCTGAGATATCTGTCCCGCAACAACGCAACGGTAGGAACAGCAATTTCACCCCCGCACCGGAGGAAAGTTCTTCATCGGACATATTCGACCCGATGCCGTAGTGAACGTGTTAATTATAATTTGAGCGAGCAAATAGCTAAAATTAATAACAACCACTACTAAGTTAACCTATTCGACGAACAATATAAGAATCTCTTCAAGTTGAGAGTGTATAGGCACAATTTAGGTAAGAATGCTCTATCAGCTTCTTCGTCACTTACCAACAGGCGAGACCCAAGGCAGATAGCTGCTTGTAGTACGGAAAAAAGTAAATCTTATGGAAATAAAAACATCAACAAATTTTTACCGACTTCAAAAAAGGAGGAGGTTCTCAATTCAGTTGTATGTTTTTTTTTATGTTTGTTACCTCAGAACTCCGTCATTTACACGACGATTTGGAAAATTATTTTTTTGTTCATGAGTAGGTATATCCAATCCAAATTTTGGTGAAGATCTGATGCCGAGATCCATGAGGAATCGAAGGAATTCCTCGATTTTTATGAGCACATCTATGGCGATTTCGGTATTTATTACAGTAGTTTAAGCATTTACATTTAAAAAATCACCATATAGTGGAGAGAAACCAATGATGAAGACACCAGCCATCAGTTACCACTGAGGGCTCTACCAGTGTTATTTAATTCGCGGATCGCGAGTCGATCTGGAAAATTATTTTTTCGGTTAAGAGTACGATTCTCCAAGTTAGTCCCATAAAATTTTGGTGATGATCTGATGATGAGATCAATGAGGAATCGAAGGAATTCCTCAAATATTATGGCGATTTCGGTGTTTATTAAAGAAGAACGAGCATTTACACTCGAAAATCATCATTTGGTGAAGAGAAACTGATGATGAAGACACAAGCCTCCAGTCACTAATAAGGGCTCAACCAGTGTTATTTCATTTACTAATCGCAATATAATTAAGAAGGCAGAAATTAGTTAAGATCAGGGTAGCAAAGTGGAGCTGATAGTGGAGAACCAGAGAACTCCTTAACGATTAAGAGTTACAGAATAATTCTTAAAAAATACATGTATTACAGGTACGTACGTTAAGACTGTTAGTCATATTCTTTATAGTGTCTCTGAGGTAGACTCCATAGCACCAAGTATGGATCTGATGATCCCAGGGAAATCGAGAGAAACCCTCAAATATTATAGGCACTAACAATGTTTTGTATATATTTTTCTAAAGTTATTCAGGTTTTTTCGTCTGCTTGTCATCATTTAATGATGCTGAGCTGATGATGGAAGATACAAGTCCTTATTAATGGTCAATAGTTGCGAGATATTTGTTTAAATATTATGGGTAAGTTTAGACTGTTTCTTTTAACCAGCAAGCTCCTGGACTTAAACATTTTGACCTAGCCAATTCTTATAATTTAGATTTTTATTTACAATCAAATCCTCTTCAATCTTCCCATTCTGGGCTCTAAAAATACTTTATATCACTAAAATCCTTCACTAAAAGGCAAAAAATAAAAAAATAAATAAAAAAAGAACCGACTTCAATATAAACTAAAAAGCCAAAAATAATCTTGTATGTACGGTACGGATCACATTTGAATCACCTTTTGAAGTCGGTGCCAAACCTGAAGTAAAGTTCTGTATTCAACAAAAATACGAATTACTATAACTAAATATATAGGCAGGTAATAACTAAAGGCTCGCCGCCGCGGTTCTTGCGTGGCACCGACTTCAAAAAGTGATTCAAATGTGATCCGTACCGTATATAAAATATTATTTTTGGCTTTTTAGTTTATTTTGAAGACAATTATTTTTTATTTTATTTTTTTGGAAACGACGACATTTCGACTTTCGACTCGGGGAAAGTTTTAAAAACTAACGTTTTTTGTGAACTTTTTGTCTACTGCAATATGTTTTATATCAAAAAATATATTATATTGACATTCAAAATAATTTTTTAAAATTATTTTCGCTGAATTAGCATTATTGTACAAAGTGTGTTATGTCGATATTCTTGAGGCTCAAAGGTCCTATAAATTGCTGATTCAAAACCTGATATCTCCTCGAATATTAGTTTAGGTGATAGTTAAGATAATTAATATTTATGACCGCGAAGCGTGGTCACCCCCTGATTAGAAATCATTGGTAGTTCAGTTGTTTTTTGATTTGTATAACGACTGGCTGTCTGAGTGTGACAAATTATACTCTTTATTTTAAAACGAAAACTTAGCAGTAATTTTCCTATTAAAAAAAAACTATATTTATAGTGATGATCGAAAATTTAGTGGCATTATCGGTGCAAAGATAATTTGTATTGCGCTATAGACGTGGAAAATACCAGTTTAAACGATTATAAATAGTTAATATTGTCGATAGTAACGAATTCATCAGAAAATCGTCAAAACTAGATAACGTAATTTATGAACCAAACCCATGCCGCTTTACCATGATCGCTGCACCAAATTTACGATCAATGGTTTTGGCACATGCGTGACCTACGGAATCTCTTCAAAATCTCTTTAGTAAAGTGAATAACCAAAACAGTTGTATTTTTAAAGGATGAGAGTGTAAAAATCAAAGAACTATTGTGACACTAGTAATATTTTAATGTTTAATACCGAGTATCAAACTGGTGTGTGCTTCTGTTACCATAAAAAGCAGCGGAAGATTTATAATCATGGGTAAGTGTTTTGTATATATTAGCTAGTATTAAGATAATTGGTGAATCGAATGAAAACTAACTGTCTTATTAAAATACTAGAGGGCACCTTCTTCGTTCGCGGAGGAGAAAAGTCATAACCCCTATTTTTTTCTTCAGTGTAGTCGGGTAAAAAGTATCCTATAACCATTTGGAGATGCCCGTGTACCAAAAATGATAGCCATTCAACTGTTTTGACGTGATGAAGCCACAACAAGACATACAAACATACTAAAAATAAAATATTTTCCGATTCACTCAACATTTTTTTAGAAACCTCAAAATGTTTTTAAAAGATTTGTCGATATATGTGCCACATAATACTTGCTGTTTTTTTTCAGCTTCAGTTACATGTATTGAGTTCCCCTCTCGATATATTTATTTTTGGCATTTAATTAACTATAAAACTACACTTAATTTGGTAGTCAACAACCACCACTGTGGCTTATACAAAACATCATACTTCAAATTTCATCATATACATCTTGTAGTGTTTGAGTAAAATGCCTGTGACATACGGACGGACGGACCGATACGACGAAACTATAAAGGTCCCGTTTTTGACATTTTGCCTACGGAACTCTAAAAACGCTCGTTTTCGTCGATGACTAGGGATGTGGCATCCTCATGATTACATGATGGCATCCTCATCCTGATGACTAGCTATTCACAAATTTTTCTGAACAGAACGACTGGACACCGATCCAGAACTGACTGCCTGTCGCCAGCGTTGCCGATACTGAGCACTGATTTGACAAGGTCGGCTGACTCACGCTAGTGCTAGATGTCAACAAACCACGGCCTTATTCTGATACTAGAAGAGAGAGAGAGAGAAAAATCATAATCCCTTTTTTTCTTCAGTGTAGTCGAGTATAAACCATCTGTGGATGACCAGCTACCCGTGTACCTAAAATAGTGGAAATCCGTTTGGCAGTTTCAGTATCAAATTTGGACGAGGGCAGGCGCGGTTATAGCCTGAAATTTTCCCCTGTGACCCCCCCTCGGACCGCGCCTGGAAGAGGAGGTCGGAAACTGTACTCGTGTTACACGTAGACCAAAAAACAAGAACATCACAATATCGCAGCCAAAACGTCGCCACCTCACCGAATACCCTCGACCGGAAAGCCCACGTGTTGACCCGAATCGCCCGCGCACCTTTCGCGTCAATGCCGATTGTTATGGTCGTACCCTCGGCAGAGCAACGTCGCATGCGCCTCTACCCAATTCCTCAATTCTTAAGGGCCTGCGCACACCGCGTTTTTTAATCGCAATATACTGCTCTCGTTGTGGGCTCGATTGTTCCGCACTAAGCCCGTGAATGCCGGGCCATTGTGCGCGGGAATGTTGCTGCCTAGGGGTCTAGCCAGCCTATCTCCATCTAGAAGCGCAGGATCCTCCTGATGTCTCCACAGGCTTCCCGGAGCGACCTCGGTGTTGTGAGGATTTCAGCCCGTTGTTTAGCTACGCCGACGCATTCCATGATCGAGTAAGGAGCTGTTTCTTCGGCCGACAGGTAACCCCTACACAGGGGACTGCAAGTTATTCGTAGAACATATAAATGTTTGTTAAGTGGGCATGTGTCCAGTGATAATGCCTACGATTACACGAAAGGCAGGCCTGTCAAGTGACAACAGGTGGGCGCCTAGTCAGGCGCGTGTCTGGGTGTGATACCACATTTCGGGACTGTATGTACTGCACTGCAGTATACTGCTCTATCCACTTGAGTGTTATTAACCGACTCCCAAAAAGGAGGTGGTTATCAATTCAGTTGTATGTTTTTTTGTGCAACTGTAGGGTTCAAACCAATATCACGTTCACGGGAGTGGCTATGGA
This sequence comes from Hedya salicella, assembly GCA_905404275.2. NCBI lineage: Eukaryota > Metazoa > Arthropoda > Insecta > Lepidoptera > Tortricidae > Hedya > Hedya salicella. The sequence goes on from FR990114.1 coordinate 16,216,122, forward strand.
ATTAAAAACATGTTGTAGACGCGCGTTCCTAAAATTAAGGCGTGTGCATAGGCTGTAGGTTTACACCAGCAGGCCTAACTAAATAAATCCGTCACTTACCTAAATTCACATACTTGTCAGAAAGTGACGGCTGCTTTGCCACTTATCTATTGCGCTCATAAAGCTCTTAACCACTGGAGATGACAAACCGTGTTATTACCGAACGAATTTATCATGCATATTTGGCGGGGGTCGAAGTAAGGACATACAGCACATTACGGAAATCTTCCTATTTCTACAAACGCATACAATACAAAATCACCTATAAACAAAAACACACCCAGGCAAAGACAATTTGTCGTATAAACCGACCCGTGATTTAGTGGGTACTTTGGCAGAGGGGAATGTATCCGTGGCATCTCCAGCAGTTAAATTCTAAGGTCAAAGGCCCGCTGTATAGTCAACCAATGTAATTCCGAGGCCACTATGGAACCTGTTCATATTAAATGACAACGTGGCTAATTTGGCAAATACATCAATGAATGACAGATGACTTGGCAATGTTCTATCTATCACGGTTCATGAGATACAGTCTGGTGACAGACAGACAGACAGACAGCGGAGTCTTAGTAATTAGGGTCCCGTTTTACACTTTGGGTACAGAACCCTAAAAATAACTTAAATGCAAATCAGTCCATCCGTTAGGAGTTAAGATGCTTGAAACAGACACCCAAATACAGATGATACACCTCTAACTCATATAGCACCCCTCTTGTCATCGGGGGTTAAAAAAAAGGTATGTTTTTCCCGTGACGCTTTGGATACATCAGCGCTTAATGACGTCATTGGGTGCGCTGCGATGCATTACGGGCTCACCGTTGATCGTGACGTAATCTTGGGGTTTCGCCGGGAATGCTACCATATAGTTGTAACAATGAAATTACTGAACATTTTTTGTATGTTTGTATGTGTCGTTGTGGCTTTATCACGCCAAAACGGCGGCAGGGGATACATTCCAGGGGGGCATTCTCGGGGGCAGGGCATCTAGAGATAGTTAAAGGATACTTTTTATATAACATCGCTAAAGAAAAAAAGAGGGTCATAATTTTTTTCCCCACTGACGAAGTTGCGGGCACCAAGAAAGTGACCTACCTAGGAACTTGACTCGTACCTCGCCGAATGGTGTCTATTATGTAATTTATGTATAATGAGAAAAAGAGGCGCAAGCTAAGACTAACCGGGTCTCATGAAGCTTAAAGGCACATATGTCGTTGTTCTGATGGTGAGAATATTGGCCTTCTGTTGCACCCGATCTGCTTACCATCTAATCCATAGTTCTATTCGCATTTGAATACGTAAGTATGTTTTGTGCCTACTATTGGACCTTTAGCTGTCAACTTTAATTCTAAAGTAGGTTTTTTAAATAGCTGGAGTAAACTGACGTTTACGGACACACGTCGACCGTGATTACTTCATTATGGTAGAAGTACAGTATTTCTTATGAATAAAAGTTACCATAATATCACCGGTTACACATATTTTCATGTATACTTTTGTAAAATTCTTTCTGACAACTGTCAGTTTACTCCACCTAATTAAAAATACTACTTTACCTCCTCATTGCGCCGTATATGTCAAATATTAGAGTTGCATTAGAAAACAAAAGAGATGTAGAGTGCATATGCAATTTGGTACCGCCATAAGAAGAATAACAGGCAATAAATATTTTTTTTATTTGGTTTTTCAGAATCGCTGATAATAGGCATGATGCCGGGTGTGATAATCAAAATTAAAAATTAGTCCGTTAGTTAGAAAAAGAAATTGACACGTATTTTTAGCTTTTTCAAAATACATAATAAAAAAATACTCAAAAAATCGCATTAAAGTTTAGGAGTGACGTCACGCAATATTTTCACTGTATGATTAGGTTTTTCTGGGTTTCCCTAACCCTTGCAGCAAATGTTGGATCATATTGTATGTCTCCCAGCAAACATTCACTCTCATGTAACTGACATTTCAAAAGTGCTTGTAACTAGGCCTACTTGAATAAAGAATATTTTGATTGATTGATTGATTGATCAATGTATCATAGTCTTTATTTTTTGATTACGTAACAAAAGAAAAAATACGTCTCCAATATTTTCTATTAACCTACATGACGGAGTAATTATTAAAATTTAGTTATCATCCCTATCGAAATAAAACAATTTAACGGATTATATCGCGTATATTATCTCATTTAGTTCCCGACGTTTCGGAAGCTTTCCAGCTTTCCATGGTCACGGGAGGACTGAGAAAAGATGTATTTTCCTCTGTCAAAGTTACAATTTGTGCAAACTATCCATTTTTTGAAAAAACACAAATAAAGGTGTACATACATGCCAGATGGGCCTAAGCTGTAAAGACAGTTACACATGTGCCAGAAGGGCTTAATTATTTTATTCTAATAATTTACCAAGCAGCATTTCACAAATGAGGCGTACTGAGGAGAAAAGAAACGCTGCAAAGAAAAACTCCCAGGCTACCTCATTACTAATTATAATATTTAAAAAACAGAGACTATTAAACTACTATTAAACAGATAAGATATTTTACACCGTTCGGAAATTAAGGTTTTGCAGTCCTGTGTCTCGCTTGTTCCTTGATGAGATGTATTACAGGATCCCAAGCTGGTGGTAGTGACAATCCATCTTATCTATTGAAATTAGGATGCTTTTTAATCTCAATAGCCTCGCGTAGCATCCTGGGATAATATCTTTTTTCTTTGGCAAGGATAGCAGGTTTTTCAAACTTAATTGAGTGGTTTGGTTTGTCAATGACATGTTCACAGACTGCAGACCTATTACACCGACGGTGCTTGACATCTGCTATGTGCTCCTTCACCCGGGTTGATACACTGCGTTTCGTTTGACCAATGTATGAAAGACAACACTCGCAGTCCAGCTTTTAAATGCCTGCACTCTGCAAAGGGGTGCTACTCTTCACGGGTCTAAGGTATTGAGACACCTTCTTCAACGGCTTGAAATATGTTTTTATAGAAGCACGCTTCAAGATGTTTCCGATCTTGTCTGTGACCCCTTTCACATATGGTAATACGGCAGGTTTACGCTCGACTGTTGGTTTCTTCATACTGGGATTCTGCTTGGAACGTGGTATCTGGAGCCCGTTGGCTCGAAGCGCACGTTTGACATTCTGTAACTCAGCAGTCAGATGTTGATTGTCGCAGATACCCCTGGCTCTCTGAAACAAAGATTTACCCACTGTAGCAAGTTGACAGGGATGGTGGTGAGATTTGCCATTCAAATACCTATCTGTATGCGTAGGTTTCCTATATACAGTATGACCTATGTCATTTTTAGGACCTCTAGAACCTCTAGGATATAATCCGTTAAATTGTTTTATTTCAATGAGTAATAATCGCGGAAACAGAAGAAAATATTATATCATCCCTATTGTCAATCTTTAAAAAAATACTTACCTTCATTTTTAGGGTTCCGTAGCCAAAATGGCAAAAACGGAACCCGTATAATTTCGTCATGTATCCGACCGTCCGTATGTCACAGGCATTTTACTCAAAAACTGCATGATGGATATTGATGAAATTTGGAGTATAGAGGTGTCTTGTACAAGCTGCTACTTAGTTTGATAGTTAAATAATAGAAATATATATTTCTAGGGGGGGACACTCCATACATGTAACCGAAGCTGAATTATTTTTTTCAGCAAATTTCAATGTGTGGCATATATTTCGACAGTTCTTTTTAAAATATTTTTGGAAATAATCGCTGCGAAAGTAGCATAAATTGTTATTTTGCCATATATGCATATATTTGACTTGTTACGGGCAAAATATTACTTGTTATATGGAGTTGTTGTTTATCCTTATTTCGCGCAGTTTATTTCATCGACCTGATTTTATTGCAAAAAATAAAATGGCCGGATATTTTATAACTTTGTAAAATGCATGTTTCGTGAGGCATAATATAAAAAAACATGTTTACCACGGGCGCGAAGGTTGCCTTTCGGTCTTCGTTCGTATATTTTCACGAGATTGTATCGGATATTACTACATAATTAACTATATCCTTTAATCTAGGTAACTCCCAATAAATTTCTGACTAAGTGGCATACTTTTCTGACCTAATAATTAATGTTTAATGTCGGTTATTACCGGTCGTTTGCGGCTAATTGAGGAAATATATCAATCAATCCGCTATCAATCAGACCTAACTTGAGATTGACGAGTTTGTGATTGCGAAACTTAATCGTGATAAAAAATGTCTTAATAGTTATGCATGTTTTGAATTTAACACTTGTGAAATAAATTGAGCGTTAATTTATTTTTCAATCGACCAAGATGAATATAGGAACATAATTGTAATGAGCCATCTTTTACAAGGTATGGTATTCAAAAACCATTTCGAGGGATAGGTTTAATGAGCTCTATTAATTAGGTTGTGTTAATTTAGATGTTTAGTAATATTAAATATTAAAGGTACGAGTATAAATAATGCAATTACATAATAGTTACGTGCCTAATTCATGGTTTTACATCTAAAGCTACTAACCCGCTCGTGGGTAGCACCCTTATTTTGTTGACTTTTAGGGAACGTTTTTCGAACTAAAACGTTATCTAATCTATGTCTGTAGCAATATCAGTCAACAAACTTAAACCAATTAACGAAATTTATAGTAGTTCTACGAAGCCAAGATGTCTCGACTTTTCCTTTAGTTATTTCTGCTAATAGTAGCAGTTCTTATCAACCGATCGAGCCTCGTTATTGCCAAGTTCTCTAGTTTGGCAAACAGCCAAGATTCTATGCGGATAAGGCTTGCTATGAACTTTGCGGTATTACAGCTTATCGATTGGACAGATTATCTCTTATTATGCCCGCAACTTCGCCCTGTATATTTTTTTTTTATTGCTTTGTTGTAATCGTTGACGGTCAGCTTTTCCTATACCAAAACTGGTTGAAATCTGTCCACTTGTATTGACGAGATGTATGATGTATGTTACTGCAAACTCATGCTTTTAAACGTCCAAAAACTCTGAATTGAAATGTTTTTTATGGACCTTCAAACCTTCTTTCACCTATATTCTCATGGAAAAAATTACTTTAAAAATCACGAAGATCGTGATGGTAAAACATCAAGATTTTCGTAAAAAACAATCTTCTTTAAGCTATTTCAGTATTTTTCAACAAAAAAAAATGTTCCTTTTTGCAACTCTTTACATACCGATATCTAAACTATTTTAATCCAAAAGACTGACCTTAACAGCAGTTTTGTAAATTATCGATGTTTCATCTGAATTTCAAATAAGAGAGGACAATATGTGTCCACGCACATAAAAGTCACCTAGGTCCATGTAAGTTGTAACGAAATTTGAGTTTTAGGAAACAAAAAGTCAAATTGGCGTTACCATTTTTAAGGACTCAGTTGATTATGACATGCATGGACATATAACGAATGTGAGCAAACTATTGTTTCGGGTTCGAGCAAATCAGACACCTAGATATATATATAATTGGGTCGTCTGATTGACGATGGTGCCTAGGTCAGTTTATACATAAGACCAATACATACTCGTATGGTATGGCCCACTTCATTTGTTCGTATCGCAACGTATTCACATTTGCAAGAAATCTACCAAACGTATGAATTGATTGTGCACCCACGCGCTGTCCAAAAGATAGTACGATGATGGATCACCCGTAGGCAGCCATTATAACGACTCGAATCGCATTGTAACCGCGACAATGTGTCTTTTGTTCTTATGTTGGCATGACGAATGCCCGCCGGTCGAAATGGATCGATTCTCTATGGTGTCCGACACCATAGAGAATCGATCGAGAATGTACGGTTTTGTATCTGTGGTTGACTTTGCTTCAATTTCAACCAGGGCTTGTAACCGGTTACAGATAAACCGGTATTTATTTAGGTTAAACCGGTTAATTATTTAAGTTACGTCCGCACGAATTGATTTGGGAACGTTGTCCACTGAGGAAGCGCTCTGTAACCGGTTAATGGATTTTGTTCCCTTATTTGCGATATTAACCGGTTAGTCGGAACGGTTTTGGCGAGCTTAACCTTTATTTAGGTTAGGCTCTCAGTGTTCCAATCCGGAACTGAAATTAAACCGGTTTTCAAGCCCTGGTTTCCAACCCCGACTAACAAGAGGAGTGTTAAATATAAGTTTGAAACTTAAGTAGTAGAAGATGCCTGCAACTTTGTTCGAGGAGAAGAAAAAGTCATGACCCAATCTTCGCCGTAGTCGGGTGAAAAATATTCTATAACCATTCTCGGATGTGCAGTCCCAGGCCTGCTGCCTTGTACTAAAAATCATTGAAATTATCCGTTCAGCCGTTTTGTCGTAATGTGAGCTCTAATACACAGAGTTACATACAACACGTACGAACTTACAAAAAATCCAAAAATTCGATTCAGTGACCTTCAAGAAGCCCGTTCCCGATTCAATTATTTTTTGAAAATACCTACTATGTACACAGATTTAATTTTTTCGGCTTTATAATACTATAGGTGTCTATCTTTAGCATCGTAGTACCTACTCGTATACCTAGCACCCAAACCTGTGGACCGTTGAGAATAAGTAAATTTTTCAATAGAAGTGGAGGTACCTAACTATGTACTAATATTTTGGATACTTGCCTGTGTGGAACTTTTATAATTATCACGTTCTCTAGGTACTTTTTCTATACCTAAGTCGTCATCATCATCATCTTTTCAGCCTGAAGACGTTCTGAACGGAACTTTGTGGACGAATGACCTTAACCTAGCTCATCTCGTAGACGTCGAAGTTGAACAACGGTGTGTTTTGCTTTTTTAGTACCTTGCTTTGAACTAGGTAGATCTGGTTAGGCCTCAGTGGCATAGCTACCAAAGGGCTAAACGGCGCTATGCCTCAGGGCCCTGACCAGTAACGTATAGCTACTAAAAGGTTAAACGGTGACAGAACCTCAAACTGACATGAGGTCCCAATTTTTTATTTAGCCCTGGGGCCTTTGGTTACCTAGCTACGCCACTGCTAGGCCTCCTTCGCAGTAATCGGATTCAGTGGGGGGAGCGCAAATCCACAAACGGGATTTCCAGCCGCGGCCAATTGAAGTTGGTTGGGGATGCGGTGCGCTAGGCACAAGGACTGGGGAGATGCGTTTTCCGTTTCGTGGTCTCCAATGCAGTTAAAACATACGGAACCACTTTTCAAAGTTCTGTATTTTTTACTTCCATTACTTAGTGTCGGTTGATAACTAATTATTCAACTTGTTTATGAAATAATATGTCACTGTCGACAAAAAGTCTTCCCACGCCGCGATACGATCAACATACGTGATACAAAGTTATGTTTTCATTTGGATCAGGCGCCACCGTTGTTTAAAATATATGTATGTATACCAGTGGCGTTGCGTCAAACATGTTGTTAGTAAAGCCAGACTATATTTTCTCTTACGTTTTCTTTAAAAGCAGTGGAATAAAGTACTCAAATGGCTTAAATAAATAAATCCATACTAATATTATAAATGCGAAAGTGTGTCGGTCTGTCTGTTTGTTACCTCTTCTCGCTTTAACTGCTGAACCGATTTAGATGTTTGGTATGGAGATAGTTTGACTCCCGGGAAGGCCATGGGCTATTTTTATCCCGGAAAAATACCCTTACCCGCGATAAACGAATTTAAGGCGGACGAAGTCGCGGGCAGAAGCTAGTAAATAATTAAATAACACAGGGACAATCTTACACAACTCGACCTAGTCCCAAACTAAGCAAAGCTTGTACTATGAGTGCTAGGCGACGATATACATCATATATAGATAAATTATATTACTTAAATACATAGAAAAACATCAAAGACCCAGGAACAAACATTCGTGCTCATCATACAAACACTTGCCCTGGCCGGGATTCGAACCCGGGACCGCCAGCTTCGTAGGCCATTGTACAACCCACTGAGCCAAACGTGTCGTCTTAAAATCGGCAAGGCGATGAGAATTGGGTTCTATTAACGCCACTCCACTGATGTATACTTAATTACTGAGCTGGCTTTGTGATCCGAACAGAATCTTAAATAAATAAATAAATATTACGGGACAAATTTACACAAATCAAACAAGTCCCATGGTAAGCTCAATAAGGCTTGTGTTATGGGTTCTAGACGACGATATATTTAATAGATATATTACGTATATACATAGAAAACATCCAAGACTCAGGAACAAATATTTATGCTCATCACACAAATATTTGCCCTTACCGGGATTTGAACCCAGGACCTCAGCTTCGCAGGCAACGTTACTCCCACTGAGCTAAACCGGTCGTCTTGGGCTGTGATAAGAGAGAACGCCACTTTTCGTTTTTCTACGTCCTTCACGCCAATCAAGTACTCCAAGGCCGGTCATATCTTTGAGGGCTTCATCGCTCTACCGGTTTTCCACTGGGCCGGCCTACGTATGCTCTTTTCACTGCACGTTCCGTCTCCATCCATATCAATAGTTTTTCTGGGTTTCCCTAATCCTTGCAGCAAATGTTGGATCATATTGTATTTCTCCCAGCAAACATTCACTCTCATGTAACTGACATTTCGAAAGTGCTTGTAACTAGGCCTACTTGAATAAAGAATATTTTGATTTGATTTGAATACAATACGAAGAAGGTGCCCGCAACACGGTAAAAAGTATCCTATAACCACCCGTGTGCCGAAAGAGTTGAAGTCTGTTTAGCCGATTTGGCGTGATGAAGCCGTAACGACACATAAAAACATATACAAATAATAAAAATAAAATATTTTTACAGTCATTTTTTGAAAATAACTTCAATGTAACTACAGACATTTGATTTTTATAACTTTATATAAGAGTATAGATAACCTATTATAAACTAAAACTTAATACAAATTTAAATTAAGAGACACAAATTGAATCCATGTGGAACTTAGGTGCCAATTATCCACCTGTATTCATAAATTTGCAAAACAATCTGTTGATACAGATTATGATTTATTTTTATTAAAGCCACCTAGAAGTTGAGATGGAAATCTAAAGTTCAAAGATAAGGTCTTAATTCCAGTGCACTCATTTCGAAACATGAATGGCATTGACACAGTTTATCTAAGATAAGAAGATGAAGACTGAATTTAGAATTAGATTTTGCAAAACCGTCACAAACTCAAACGTATTTACTTTCGCATTATAATTCCGATTCGCAGAGAAATAATCAGCAGAGACCAAAAAACTCAAAGAGAAGAATTTATAAATAACTAGCTTCTGCCCGCGACTTCGTCCGCTTTAAATTTGTTTATCGCGGATAAGGGTATTTTTCCGGGATAAAAAGTAGCCTATGTCCGTCCCCGGGACTCAAACTATCTCCATACCAAATTTCATCCAAATCGGTTCAGCGGTTTAAGCGTGAAGATGTAACAGACAGACAGACAGACACACTTTCGCATTTAATATTAGTATGGACTAGTAGGTGCCCGCAACTTCGTTGGCGGACGAGAAAAAGTCATAACTCGGCTTTTTGTCTTGAGCGCAGTCGGGAAAAAAGTATTCTATAATCATTTATGGATGCCCAGCCACCCGTGTACCAAAAATAGTTGAAATCCGTTTAGCAGATTTTGCGTGATGAAGCCACAACGGCACATGCAAAAAATTAAAAATAAATTTCGATTCAGTGACCTCATTAATAGTCCGTTGCATTAGTGTTTTTCAAAATATCTTCAACGTCCAGACATTTCATTTTTACAACTTTATAATACAGTACTAGAAGAGAGCAAAGATTAATGATTTGTACGTTTTCCAAAACAATAATGTTATTCTAAAACTAGACGGTGCTAATTTTGTCAACGGAGGGGGAAAGAATCATAAATCCCTTTTTCTCTTCAGCGTAGTCGGGTAAAAAGTATTCTATAACCATCTGTGGATACCCAGCTACCTGTGTACCAAAAATTGTTGAAATCCGTTTGGTCGGCAAACGGATTTCAACGGTACAACAACACATACAACATACAAAAAATAAATAAAATCGATTCAGTGACAACCGAACCAAATAGTCCCTCCGTATCACTATTTTTTTGTAAATATGTAATATCAATATACAACCATTTCATTTTTAGAACTTTGTAATAGTATAGATACCTAAATAAAGAGATATCATTCACTTTATTTATTTATGGTCATAAGTTAGGTGTTTTACAATATGAATAAAGAAAGTAAAATACAAAAAGCAAATATAAAATATAAACTCATTATAAAAAACCTAACCTAGGGTGCCGCCGGCAGCGGGGCAGGGCCCAAGCTACCGGTGGTTAGGGCTGCACAGAAAGGAATCTCCTGACGATGCGCGCCGTGTCCAGGATTACTGCCTTCTGCATCCGACTCTTGATCCCGCAATCTAGTGAGAGTTTCTTAAGGTGTTGGTCGAGACTCTTCGCTATAAGACCGTTTGCGGAAACGACTATCGGGACAATAATCGTTGAATCAACATCCCACATGGCGGTCACCTCGTGAGCCAAGTCAAGGTACTTGCTGAGTTTGTCCTTCTCAGCCTTCACGAAGTTCTCGTCATGTGGAATGATGATGTCGAATTATTATTATTAGTGAAATATAAACAACTACAAAATCGATTACAAAGAGATGATACACTTTTTCACCTTTATTGCATTCTAATAAGGTCCAAAAGGTGATAATAAACGGATGGTGGTATTGGTGGTCTCTTTATATAAGTATACCTTTTAACATTTATACAATAGTTTCAGCAATTTCAATACTTAAAGTGCTATTAATAATCTCTCCTCTTACATCCATTTACGTCCATTTCCGTCCAAAAAAATGTTTGTTTTCATCGCCCGAGCCAAACATATCGTGTCAGTCACCCACGTGCATCGACACTTGTGCAATGTGCAGATCGCAAATATGGCCGAGGCAGTGGGCGGCATTGTGAAGAAATTAAATATGTTAACATTTCCGAAAACTGAATAGGCCCGAACAAGATAAGCATGCTCCATCGTCGGCATCAGCCGTTACCCAAAGAAGGGTGAGATTAAAGCCAAATTCTCGCTTATACTACTCGTACATATCATAATCATACTCATTTGTTCACAAAATATAAGGTGTTACAAAATCTAGGTAAGTAGGTATAACCTTTTACGATACTCAATAAAGTTTTTTTTTGTATAAACAAGGTGTTACGATACATAATATTGGTTCTTCATGTGATTTTTTTGGTTCACTACCGTTTCACCCAATTAATTTTTGGCAAATGTTTCATTTCACAAATGGTTCATTTCCCAACCCTCGATTTTCTCTGAAACCATTTTTTTCTCAGAACTTTCATAAAACAATCCTAACCTAACCTAACCTACACAAAACACACTGAAAAAAAATTTTGGCTTCGGAGAAAATCGAGGGTTGGGAAATGAACCGTTTGTCAAATGAAATATTTGCCAAAAAAATATTTGGTAAAACGGCAGGACACCGAATTTTTTATTTAAATTTCTTATTTAATGGTATTGCGCATGCATTGAGGTATCTATGCGTACGAGTATGTATTATTTTGAGAATGTCAACGATTTCATTATTATCGATGGCCAAAAGCGGAAATGTAGTAACCCAAACTGATCCCATTGGCGGTTACTTCGTTTCCGATTCATGCCATCGTTATACAAGGTGAGTTCTAAAACGTGATACAAAATGTTACTTTCCGATGCTACTACAATGACGATCAACTTTAAGTATGATACCAACATCGAAATCATTCAAAAACATCCCATTCTACCCGACTACGGTTAGCTTCAAGTTATGAATAGAGTATTTTTTTTTACGATTTCCAAACTGATCTCATAATAAAAGTTAATCGTCATGGTGAGTAGCCTCGGAAAGTAACATTTTCTTAGAATTACCTTGTATAAAAAAATGTTTTAAGTACCCTAAATAAGTTATTTTATTTAGTTAACGATATTTTAAGCAAAATAATAATTACTTATCTTGTCACCGAGCACAATTCCATGCAAAAATTACAGAAATATGTTTGTTCAAGTAGCAGATTTGTAGAATAACTGGGTCCAAAATGTTTCGTAGTCAAACTAGGAACCCTTCTTAGAATTTCGGCATGTCTGTTTGTTTTGCGGGGTTTAACCTTTTGGACGCCAACGACGCATGTATCCGCAACACAGGTTCCACGCCTACGACCGATATATACGTCAAGCTATTTAGACCGATATAGACCAACGCTCATTGACATACGACATCTTTAAGTTTCACGGTAACATGACGCGTGAAACTTAGAGATGTCGTGACGTATAAATAAAATAAATAAACAACACAGGGACAATCGTACACACATCGACCTAGTCCCAAACTAAGCAAAGCTTGTACCATGAGTTCTAGGCGACGATATACGTAATATATAGATAAATTATAATACTTAAATACATAGAAATCATCCAAGACCCAGGAACAAACATTCGTGCTCATCACACAAACCCTGGCCGGGATGCGAACGGGATTTGGGACCGCCAGCTGCGTGGGCCGTTGTACAACCCACTAAGCCAAACGTGTCGTCGTATGAGTGATACTTCTTTTATTTGTCAAAGCGTCGAAAAGGTTAAAAGTGTTTTTCATCACTAAACATATCGTGTCAGTCACCCACATGTATCGATAGTTGTGCAATGTGCAGATTGCCGATACGGCTGTGGCGCAGCCCGGTGGGCGGCATCGAATAGAAATTATGCTAACATCACCCAAGAAATGTTCCCAATCGAATCGGCTGAGGCTAAAAAACCTTATCTTATCTTATTACTAAGGCTCCTTACGGATACACTTCGACCCAGTGGGATCTTTTGTGTAATTACCCCTTCTTGCTACTCAACGGTTTGTTCTACCATCTCCATAACCCGGATAATAGATGCCAATGGTAGCGTCTGGAATTCGTTTGGCCTTAGGAACCCAACACCAAATTCCTTCATTATCTGTCTGGCGAGGGCATGAAAATCACATAGTATATGTTCCATTGCTACAGCCTCTTCACCACACATTCTACAATCGATGTTGTCAGAAAGTCCTAGTTTGGCCAGGAGACCGTTGACTCCGAAGTGACCTGTAAACACACCCATTATGATTCTGAATTGTCTTTTTAACTTTTAACTAAACAACCTTACGCATACATCTATCATCTATACTTGTATACTATCTCTCTCTCTCTCTCTTCCTAGTCATTATCCCGTATGGTGGTGGGGTCAACTTTCCTTAATTTGCTTCTCCACTTCGCCCTATCTTTGACGTCGTCTTCGGATGCTTGACACTCATTCATATCCTTTTGCACTACAACTTTCCACTTCGTTTTGGGTCTGCCTCTGGATCTTCGACCGGGGATGGAAAGTCTAGGACTTCTATACATTGTATAATTTCGTACAGCTCTACTCCGCTCCGTTTCAATGTATTGGCAGCCTAAAACTGAAGGACATGAACTCTTTGACACCTCAGGCGACTAAAGGGCTGGCAGCTTCCTCGCTCAGCGTATCAGTTCCAGGCCACAGTCTATTTCAATACAGACCCCCTGCATCCCTCACGGGGTGTATGTCAAGTCGCACGATGATCAGCGTATCAGTATCGCTAAGCAGCGAGGAAATGCTGCCAGGCTCTTTGGCACTACGCCACGGGAGTCTTTATAAGTAGAATTTAATTTTTAGTTTTAGTTATTTGTCTATCTTCTGCTAGTCCTACCCAACAAATTGTAAAAAGAAGTTACATTAAAATTGCACCTCATTTGTATGCGATATTGTAGCTACCAGAAGGACACTGACGTATGTAAATTTTACAAAGAACGTTTTTCTACGTTCTATTGACATTCATTGTATGAGATTGAATTATGCTAACATGAGGTCACTTGGCCAAACTTTCCTTAGTTTATGACGATCCCACACATTTTATACTCGTCTTTTACCATAATTTTACTCAGCTGCGCGACAGCAAAAACCGGGTTATTTATTTATGTATATACCCTGTACCTAAGTGTTGTATTAACACGTTCCCTGCCCGCGTGCTCCCAATGTGCGTCCATGAAGCTTTTTCAGGAATCCATGCTCCCACTATGGGGTCACGTCCTCATACTAAATGTGATAGTTAGACTTGTGACATATAACTGTTATTGTAAAGGTAGCCCCGGGTATTTTAACACTATAATTGGGTTTTCCTGCAAAAGGATTAATTCTGCAGAAACTGATGAACAAATATAAACTTTCCTTAATTTCAATTAGTCACGGGTTTGAGTAATTCTCGGCCTTTCTTTTTCCTTTAGCCATTAGTTAATGAAATAGCAAACATATTGTAATATATTCGTACTGCGAAACCGTTGCAACCGTAGCCATTCAAGTAGGCTTATCACACCCACTCGCGGCGTAAGGCTGTGGTCACGGATACGCTGAGCGTAGGTACTGAACGATGTTGAGGTAGGACTTTATTTTTTTCTTTACTGGATGGACTTGAATTCAAGTTACTTAAGTAATCAAGTGAGATAAAAGTAGCATTTAAACCTCAGCGGCAATTATTTGTTTTGGGTTATGTACTTCCATAGAAATGTAAAATTAAGTATGTTGTAACAAACTTTAGTTTAATGGATTATTATGTAGTTCCTTTGCTGTTTCGCGAAATAGTGTCTTGGTTAGATGTGACTGTAAATTGTGCGTATATGCGGATTTTCATGCAGTTTCCACAAAAAAATACGCATGCAAATACAATAAACCACCACCAGACAGTATAATCCTCGACATTTGTTTTTCCTCTCTACGAGGCATCATCAGGAGATGCAGGGGATGTCGATGGTCCGGCGTCCACCCGAGAAGTGACTTCAACCAAGACACTATTTCGCGGAAATAATGAAATAATGATCTTTATTCTGTAAGTAGGCCGCAAGGGCACTTTTACAGGTCTGACTCTACGGCGTTTCCCAAGAGGAGACCCCTGACTCAACAGTCAGTCATTTTTTAGAAATAACTCTTATATCTATTACAGTATTTGTACTTAGCCTATCCTAAATATACGTTTTGAGTATAAACTCAATGCGTAGTTCTTCGAGAAAGCATATCAAAACTTATAAAAGTAAAATAAAGTATATATATAGAATATAAAAAATAGTGTTTTTTTTTTATTTAAAACAACTTACATACGTTTGATATGCCACCTTATAAGAACTGTGTCCCGGTAAAAGTAAATTATTTGGTTTCTGTTTTTCTTTAGCTATATTTAGCTTCATAACCAACTTATTTTATTATTTATTTGATTAGATTAGAAAACACTTATTAATTCTTGCTAGTTGGATTAAACTAATTGTCAATAGTTGTTTATTTCGTGATAGTAATTGAGTGAACCACGAAACTATGGGTAATCATATGTACACAGCACTTTTACAGTACCTAAGTATCAATCTTACTCTTTTTTTCATGTTGTCAAGTCGAGTTTTAGAATGGTATCTTTCTTACTCTATAGACTCTAAAAATCTAAATTGTATGCGTAGTTGCACCTACTAGCATACATATTTTTTCCTCTTTGACTTTTTTAATCGGTGTAGTTTATATATATTTTAAATCACATTTTCAATGTAAATAACCCAACCGCCTGTACCTAATCAAAATAAAAAACCTTAATATTATAAAAAGAATTCATCCAATCCTCCCATGACTGTCTGCTTTACGGATTGCCGGTAAATTCCTTCTACTCAAAGTAATCCGCTCCCGCTCCGCCCTCGCAAGTCCACCTCCTAATTTTTAACGCAACACACTCGATTTCGACTCCTGCGCCGGTTAGTACACCTCGCATCCACGGACCGTCCGGTGCGCGCGATAAAAATTGTCTTATCAGTGATAACGTGCTGAAAGAAAGTGCCAGGTATCAGTGGAGTGATTTGTGTTTGATTAGTGTTCAAGTTTGGAATGCCAGTTCTTTTTTTAATAGGATAGAGGTAAGTGTGAAAGCAGTATTTATTGTATTGATGTATGTCTATCAATAAACAAATGAATGATGTCTCTATGTAGTGATGCACCTACTTACCGTGCTAGTCATAAACAATATTTCAATCGTCACATCATTTCCTTTAATACATTTTATAGACAAAAGTATTATACACTAGAAAGGGTCCGCAACTTCGATCGCGGAAGAGAAAAAAATATAACCCTCTTTTTTTTCTTCAGTATAGTCGGGTAAAAGTATCCTATAACCATCTGTGCATGCTCAGCTACCTGTGCAAGTACCAAAAATAGTTGAAATCTGTTTAGCCGTTTTGGTGTTTGTGACTTCACAACGACACATGTATAAAACAAACATACAAAAAAAAAACATTTTACAACGTCTAAATCCAAATAATAATGTCGTTGTAACTGCCTATAGTTTTATCAATTTCAACAGTTTCCTGTATTCGAATCGTTCCACTTCAAAAGTACGTTGTTAAATATAATACGATTAGTTAATTAGATGTAATACATAATAATAATTATTGTTATAGATAAACTAACTTGTGTGACATTCAATGCTAGTCCTACATATGTTCCTGCAAGTATTACAGTGACAGAAACACTTTTAAAGAATCATTACTGGAAATATTCTACTTATATAAAATTTTCGTTATTAAAATAAAAAAATGTTGTGTCGCATAATTGCTTTACGAACTTGGCTTTTACACTGCCATGTCTAGATTATTAAAATTATTGTCTTACAGCAGTTACAATACATTTTCTAAGGCATTTTATTTTCATTACTTTGTCGAAAGTAAAGTTCAATACAAGGTGACTTTGGAGACGAGATACAAAATGTTACTTTCGGAGGGTACTCACTATGACGATCATTCTTTTATTTTGTGACCTGTTTTGTTTGTTTAGAATTTCGAAATCGTAAAAAAACTCGACTCCATACAAAACTTGAAGCTATGTAGTCGGTTAGTATGGGAGGTCCTACTTTATTTTAAATAATTTCGATGTTATTCTCATACTAAAAATTGATCGTCATTGTAAGTAGCCTCAGGAAGGAGCATTTTGTATCACGTTTTAGAAGTCACCTTGTATAAAGGAAAATGTTCTCAAGATGGCCTTACCAATGTTTTTATATCATTATATATTCATTATCTTGTACTTATGTGTATAGATACGAAAGATAACGCAAAAATGAGAATAGAAAGATAGCTTCTTCAATATAGACCTAGTACCGATTTTGTTTTTAGGGTTCTGTATCCAAGGGGTAAAACGGGACCCTATTATTGAGACTCCGCTGTCCGTTTGCCACCAGCCTGTATCTCCCGAACCGTGATAGCTAGACAGTTTAAATTTTCACAGATGCTGTATTTCTGTTGCCGCTATAACGACAAATACTAAAAACAGTATAATTTTATTATAAACAAAGATCAGAAACAAATGAAATTTTTTTCGACGATTCTGGACTTGAACCAGTGCCTTGAGCCAGATGGTAGAACGTGCTGCCCCGGTCTGGCTCAAGGCACTGGTTCAAGTCCAGTATCGTCGAAAAAAAATTCATTTGTTTCTGATCTTTGTTTATAATAATAACGCTAGTGGAGTGATCCACTAATAAATTGCAAAAATTGTGATTATTATCATGATATTTGTAAAACAAAAAGAGTATAATTTTATGTCTGTCTGTCTATATCAGTAACCAATATAAAATTATCGAACACCGCGTACATTTTGCTTAGGTTCTGCTTACACTGGATTGTCGTAGATACGGCCATTTGTAGCGGAACCCTCGGTACGCGAGTCCGACTCGCATTTGGCCGGTTTCTTTTTATAGGTATATTTCCGGACGTCTATACTCGCCAAGGTGTGTCTTTAAATTTGGCGTAAAGTGTCAAAGTAGCAATATACCAGTCACAGAACTGAGATTAAGAGGCCTTGGACAACGATAGTGATCGGTGTTTAGGAAGATTTATGATCGAAACTACCGGATTTGTGATTAAAAGGTCATAGTTACCTGTTTGGCTAGTTAAAGTTCAAATAAATTAGTACCTAGGCATTGGAAGACAATGATATTTAAAGGAAAATATATGGATCCGTACCTTGAATGCGGGATTTTCCGGATGAGTTATAATACTTACTACACAGATATTCACCCTCGGGGTCAGTCCTACGAGTATTATGTCCGATGGACCTAATCGTATATCCACTTTTGGTTTGTCAATGTGTTTGAATTTTCTGCATTAGAGAATGGGGATGTTGACTGTACTCAAATAATAATAAACTTTTGATGCTAAATGGTTGTTTTTATGACAAAAATCCTAAAAAAAACTTTGAGTTCGATACCTTACGTGTATCTTGTTTTATGAGCCTTTAAAACTAGGTTAGAAAGTCCTTTTTTAAAGAATGAAAATATTAATAAATAATAATACCATTGAATGACCCATGAAATGTATGGTAACTTTTGTTGTGAAACCGTTTCGATAAACGCATGTTTTAACATAGCTGCAGAACAAAGTTCTTAATTTCCCCATATAAGGTTGGAACGTGTGACGTCACGCCTTCCTAGGGTAGGGTAGTATGGAGCGTTTTTGGGGAAGTCCAAAGATGTGATTCCAACATTCTTGTATCTCGTGGAGTTTTTATGACATTGAAGTCGTTTTTCATCAGTATTTCTATTATTGAAAGGTAACGACCTTTCAATAATAGCATACCACAGATAAAAGTTGTCAACATCCCTATTGTTATTCATGAATAATCTAAAACCGAGAGTGATTTGTTAGTAATAATTAACTAATCCGGGAAAACCCGCATTCAATAAAAATCTATTATTATTATTATTGGTGGTTTAACCACTCTTAATTAAGTCGAAACCCGAAAAACGAAGTTCGTATGGCGCCACCCCGCTCATTCAAGTAAAGCTTAACATGAGGGCGAGAGGGACAGTACGTTATGAACTACGATTTTCGAGTTTCGGAGTAATCCCTCTGATTATATGTCTGGCTGGAAGTCGATAGCAGCGCTCAAACAAAAAGCTAATTTTATTATTTGCGCGTAACGCTCGAAAGTTTGAATATTATTTTAATCGAAGCTTCAAAGTTTCGTACTGAATCGAAATATGTAATAATATACTGGAACAGTAAAAACCACTCCAGATTTTTCAATAAAAACAGTGAATCTGTCGTCAAAACAGTAACTTATCAACACAATCATTTACTTAAATGCTAATGTTTTTATGAGACACACAACGACTGTGTTTTATCCTTATCGCGCGAGCCAACTTGAAAAAAAAAAAACGCATGTAGGTATAAATTATTTATCGATATTTATTTTAAGTGAATTCGTTTTCGATGATCACCAAAAAAGCCTCAAAAGCAATAATACGAAGTCGTATTACTTGGTACGTTGCTTCCATATTTGCCGCGTGTCTTTGGAACAGCATATGGCTTTGCCGCCTCTTTTAATCGGACCTCTCTCTTCACCACAAAGAAGCCTTCACACCACCCAACTGTTTTCATCACCTACTATAGCCTGATCCACTCCCTTACAAACTACATATATACAATACACTCTCGTAATAAATAACTTTACCTTTGCTAGATTTAAGTTGAAGTGAGCAGGGCACATTGCTAGTAGAACCGAATGACCGCTTGGGCAGAATGGTTCTCGAGTGACGACATAGCGAGGAAAGGCCTCTGCCTTAACTATTCTAACAAGATGAACCAACGATTTGGTTACGATCGTGGTAAATCGTTGGATGAGGGCAGCGCACGACCTGGTGTTGTTGCGATCCTCATGGGAGCTCTTTACCCAGCAGTAGACGTCTTTAGACTTTAGGCTAATATGACGTTTGATGCTGATGATGATGATGAACTTTACTTTTTCTCTCCATAAGGTAAATGCCCCAGTACTCGACACTGTCCCATTAGTTAGCATTTCCAATCTCACTTCATTATATGTAGAGGTGAGAATTTTTGTAAATATAATGTTAGATATTATGATCTCTTAATTGAATCGAATCGAAGTATTCACAAGTAAGGTAAAAATGTCCGACTACCCTTTACTACTGTAAGGAACATGCAATTAAATATATTTTTTAAAGATCTCTTTGGTCTCGCTCACTCACTCACTTCTTACCTATATATGGTGATTTCCAAAACTCAAAATTATCACTTCTAGCATGTAATTTTTAGTATATTTTCTTACTTAAAAACCTTTTCCTGGCAATAGGGAATATTCATGAATTTTAATTTTTGCTTTATTAAAAGCTCATTTATGTCACAAACAGTAGACAAAAATATTTTTTCGAATAACTATAAAAATAACCAAGATATAAGCCATCAAACATTTCATTCTATCTCTTTCTAACAGAACAGAATTTAATATGGAGTTTATATGGCCAGAGTGCACGATGACGTAACAGTGCATATCGGACCTCTCTGTCTAAATAGTAGTTAAAAATGCCCAGATCTTGCGTATTTCTTGGTCGATTTAAATTTAAATTTCACATTTTGAAATAGTTTTAACGGTATTTTGATATTTAGTTAAGAAAAGCGGAAAATAAATTTCATGTATATTCCCCATTACAAAGAGAATAAGAAAGAATTAGTCAAATAGCACTGCCGTTCTGAAGTCATGCGCGATCATATTTTTGTTTAATTTTTATTTATTAAGAAGAAGAAATACAGTGTCAAATTTAGGAAAGGCAAATGCCTTAAACATTCCACAGAATCTAATTTTAAATTGAGGCCTTCAGGGCAAACATTAGGTACAGAGGTTTATCATTGTCAACACCAGAGACCAAATAATATAGTAATCTCTACGATAACGCTGCAAGGTTAAGTTTCGGCAGGTTCGTTATCATAATATTTCTCACATCGTACTACCGTTAGAAAAAAAACATAGGTACCTTTCGGCTTTGAAAATTCAAATAATGACGAACTGAAATTAAAACTGTGAAAGGATTATATTGACGACACGTTTTGCTCAGTGCACTGAGCCAAACGTGTACTGCAGTGGCTAAAGTGGCTTGCACAACGACCTACGAAGCTAGCGGTATCGGGTTCGAAACCGGGCCGGGATATTTTATATGTATTTAAGTATTATAATTTATCTATATAATAGCTTCTGCCCGCGACTTCATCCGCCTTAAATTCGTTTATCGCGGATAAGGGTATTTTTCCGAGATAAAAAGTAGCCTATGTCCTTCCCCGGGACTCAAACGATCTCCATACCAAATTTCATGCAAATCGGTTCAGCGGTTTAAGCGTGAAGAGGTAACAGACAGACAGCCACAGTTTCGCATTTATAATATTATAGTATGGATTATGTATATCGTCACCAGTACCCGTAGTATTGTGTAAGATTTTCCCTAAATATTTATTTATTTATTTTTATTACAATTATCCATCTAGACACACGGCAGTGTGTCAGCCAAGTTCGCAAAGTAAAACGACACATCCATACTAATATTATAAATGCGAAAGTGTGTCTGTCTGTCTGTCTCTCTATCTGTCTTTCTGTTACTTCTTCACGCTTAAACCGCTGAACCGATTTGGATGAAATTTGGTATGGAGATAGTTTGAGTCCCGGGGAAGGACATAGGCTACTTTTTATCCCAGAAAAATACCTTCATCCGCGATAAACGAATTTAAGGCGGACGAAGTCGCGGGAAGAAGCTAGTAGTAAATAATAAACTTTTTGACGACCGGTTTAGCTCAGTGGGCACGTTGTCTGCGAAGTGGTCCTGGGTTCAAATCCCGGAGGGGCTAATATTCAATCAATCAATCAATCAAAATATTCTTTATTTAAGCAGGCCTAGTTACAAGCACTTTCGAAATGTCAGTTACATGAGAGTGAATGTTTGCTGGGAGAAATACAATATGATCCAACATTTGCTGCAAGGATTAGGGAAACCTAGAAAAACCTAATCAGATCATTTAACTCAAGTGTAATATTATTGACAAAATCATCATTTTGAAAATTAAAATAATCAATAAGATAAATCCCAAAAGGATTGTCAATAAAAAATAAATAATCTAGAATGTGTCTAGAAAAAAATTGTAAATGTCAGAGTATATAAAAAAAATCAAGATAAAAATAATAATAATACCTTAGGTATTCGTTAAAATAATTATTCATATACCTACATGACGCTATAATTTACATTAACCCCACGCGGCGTCATCATTCATGTAGTCTTGTGTGCTATAATAAGCTTTAGAAAATAATTTTCGTTTCATAATATTTTTGAATTTACCAATAGACAACTCACTTATGCTGCTAGGAAGTTTATTATAAAATCTCACACAGTTACCCATGAATGATGTCCTTATTTTATGGAGCCTAGTAGCAGGCACTGCGAGCTTATGCTTATTTCTAGTATTAATATTATGTATATCACAGTAGTTCTTAAAGTGGGTAATATTTTTATGTACATACATAATATTCTCATAAATGTATTGACAATGCACTGTCATTATATTAATGTCCTTAAACTTATCTCTAAGCGAGTCTCTATGGTTCATTTTATATATCGCACGAACAGCCCGCTTCTGCAGAACAAATACAGTATTATTGTCGGAAGCACTGCCCCATAGTAAGATGCCATACGACATAATACTGTGGAAATAATTGAAATACACTAATCGAGCTGTTATCGCGTTTGTTAATTGACGAATCTTACTTACTGCAAAAGCTGCAGAACTCAGTCTATTCGAGAGATTAGCAATATGGGGACCCCATTGGAGCTAAGAATCTAATGTTATACCAAGAAAGACTGTACTATTAACTAGTTCCAGTTCCTCACCTTTAACCATAACGCTTGCTTGCTCGTGTTTTACGTTACTCGTGACAAACTTAACACATTTAGTCTTTTTCTCATTCAACAATAAATTATTTACATTAAACCAATTTACTACTTCACAGATAGCATTGTTTACGTCATTGTAGGATCGTTGATTTCGTACGACTTTGAAAATTAGAGACGTATCATCTGCAAACAAAACTATCTCATGGTAGGTGTTTACGAGGTGTGGCAAGTCGTTTATATAGATAAGGAACAGGAAAGGTCCCAATATTGATCCCTACGGCACACCCATAGAGACTAAAGACCCCGGTAAACGCTTTCCATTCACGTCAACCCTTTGTATTCTACCATTTAAATAAGACTGTAATAAATTTAGTGCTGATCCTTTAACTCCGTAGTGGTGTAGCTTACTGATCAGTGTCTCATGATTAACGCAATCGAAGGCCTTAGATAAATCACAGAAGATACCTTAAGCATCTCGCGATTCCTCCCCGGCATCGAAAATGTATTTTACGAGTTCAACTCCGGCGTTGGATGTCGAGCGACCCCGCGTAAAACCGAATTGCTTACTATGCATCAAATTATTAAAATTAAAATGTTTTATCAATTCATATAGAATTAGCTTTTCAAAAATTTTACTAAATGCAAGTAGTACAGATATTGGTCTAAAGTTAGTGGGGTCAGAGGTACTACCTGATTTAAATAAAGGAATTATTTTGCTATGTTTCATCAGATCAGGAAACTCACCGCAGTCAACACTGTTATTGAATATATCTGCCAAGTCAGGCGCTATAACTTCTATTAGGGATTTGACAGCATGGACTGAGACCCCACATAGGTCATTGGTTTTTTTGACATTAATTGATTTAAATGCCTTTACTACATCTGAAGGACTGACATGTTCAAAATAAAAGTCCTTACTACATTCTGGGACGTTTTCTTTTAACAACAAAAAGGCAGACGAAGGTGATGAATTTAAACACTTTGTTGTGGATACTGGTATATCGGTGAAGAAATTTTCAAGTTCTGTTGCTACATCTAAACTAGAATCTTTGTGTGATCTTGGAGTCTTGTTTTCTATGCATATAAGTAATATATTTATTAAATATATCGCCTTTTAGTACCCATAACACAAGCCTTATCGATCTTACCATGGGACTAGTTCGATTTGTGTAAAATTGTCCCGTAACATGTATTTCTTTATTTTTTATTAAATGATTAATGAATAAGAAAATCTTATTGCTAATGTTCATCCTTTGCCAAACCGTACGTAAATTGTACTTGTTCTTGTGTATTAAAACCACCTTTTGTATACGAAGTCCCATATTTTTAATAACATTATTGTGCCACTCTCGAGATAATGATTAATGATTGACTGACGGGTCGTATAAATATTTGTCTACCTTAAGGTGACTTGGTAAAAGGGATCCGATTGGTTGTGTATTTTTTTTAACAGTTTATAAAAGTGTCCCACTAGTGGGCAAAGGCCTCTCTTTTAGATCTCCACAACTCCCTATTACCGGCCGCCTCTGTCCAATCGTCTAGGAACGCATCTAGGTCGTCCAGCCATCTCCACGGCGTGCCCTGTCGTCGCCGCCCATCCTGTGCTACCCACTGGGTGACTAAATAGATAGATATATCTAAATTAAAAAATATAAATCATAACGCATTGACTAATAACGTCAAACTTGACACTTTTTGACTAGCTAATTTTGGTGGCATATGAGAACTTAGCTTTTCATGTTTATGTTTTGGGTGGGATAATAGATATCAGGACTGGCACCAAATTTAGAATCTTTAGATTACAGAAGTATTTTAGTCTGAGAGTACATACCATCAGGTCACATCACATATCACTATCAGGCTTGCGTGCTCGTATACTTATTTTACTT
Source organism: Hedya salicella (assembly GCA_905404275.2). Taxonomy (NCBI): domain Eukaryota; kingdom Metazoa; phylum Arthropoda; class Insecta; order Lepidoptera; family Tortricidae; genus Hedya; species Hedya salicella. The sequence goes on from FR990114.1 coordinate 16,240,760, forward strand.
AAACGAGTATATCTGTACTAAAATGTGCCAGCAACTTCGTTAGCGGAGGAGGAAAAGTCATTACCCTTCTTTTTTCTTCAGCGTAGTCGGGTAAAAAGTATCCTATAACCATCTGTGGGTACCCAGCTACCTGTGTAGCAAAAATGGTTGACATCTGTTATGCCGATTTCGCGTGATGAAGCCACAACGACACATACAAACACAAAAAATCCAAACAAAATATTTTTCGATTCAGTGACTTCCAAATAGTCCGTTACAATATTTATTTTGAAAATATCTTGAATGTACAGACATTTCATTTTTACAACTTTATAATAGTATAGACTATAGAATGCTCTGTAGAAAGTCTAGATTAACCTATACGACTACTATTACAAACGATATGAAAGTTTAGATTAAATTAAGAAACACCTGCATAATACTTCAAAGCTATTGCAACCGATCACGCAAACACGCAACTATAGCCAAATGTTTTATAACACTGTTAATTTAAGGTAATAAAACGGAAATTGCATGTAAACTGTTTCCTTTAGCCACCTCTTAACACTCATAAACAGCCATTGTAAAAGCAACTTAGTCGTGAACGAAATAACTCGCAAGACAGCGACCATATAGATACGATTTTGATGGAGTTAGGATTTAATGTTGCGGGTAAAAATTGGTGCGATGTTGCAATCGCAATAATACTATACAGGGTGAAATCGAAGGACGTAATCATAAATATTTTTTATGGCATTGTAGTTGATGGCTACTATATGACCGTGTTGTATAGAATTGTTAAAGATTGCTAGATCCCTGTTATATGTAAATGTCCTAAATTTAGGTACTTACTTCATTCAATCAGTTACGGAACAATAATTTAGCGTTAAAGATGAAATATTTAGTTTCATGATTGGAGAAGAAGAAGAAGGACATACCAATAATAAATACGTCACTTCGAGTGACGTAGGGTGACCATATTTAGGAAATAATACTATTTTCTTGTTACAAACAGCAATCTTTGATTACAGATTTACAGAATAGTCTTTTAATTCTTCAGCATGCCTTGTCATTTCTGATCACAACTCTGATGTCACCCTGTAAAATGCAATTAAACTATAAACGCCTTGACTTATTTAATAGTGTGAATGCTAGAATTATAGCAAGCTCATTTACTCATTATTGATATGTAGGGCGTATGGCGTATAGTTCAATGGCTATTATTATAGTATTCTGCTAGTAAATACTTTGCTGAACGATTATTTAATCGCAAATTTAACTATTCTGCTAGTAAATACTAGCAGAATAGTTAAATTTAACTATTCTATAATCGTTCAGCAAACCTAACCTACAAAAATACTGATTGCACAGAAAGTCCATATGCTTGGGCAGCATGGTAATTTAGCGGTGCAAATAATTAAAATACCTACATTGCGGTGCAAATAATTAAAGTACCTACTGCATTTTTAGGGTTCCGTATCCAAAGGGTATAACAAAAAAGTAAAACCGACTCCAAAAAAACTATAAACTTTTAAACAAAAAAATAAAACCGTCTCCAAAAAAACTAAAAAGTAAAAAATAACGCCATAATTCAGTTTCTTCAAATTACTTACAAGTAACCGTTTGTATACTCAATCTATACAGTATATACAATTAATCTTATTTTGGCGCCCTCTAGTACTATATAATGACAATGATGTACCCTACTTATTTTTTGCAAATAAATATCTAGGTACTAATAAAAAAACCGACGAATCGAATTTCGGAGAAAAAGCTGCATATGACTGAGTCAAGTTGGTCTTGGACAAGACAGCCAGTCGCATCCGGCGAATCTGGAACGATTAGAATTGCGATTTTGCAACGGTGCCTGCGACGCCCACGCGGTTAATTTCGACTGAGGCTGTTCGGCGAAATAGATCGCAGGCGCAGGTGTCAAAACTGCCTAATATGTTTATTTTTACTTGATACATTTAGAAGAAGTGTACAGAAAGTAGTGAGCTGGCTGTTATGAAACTGTTAGTAGAAAATATTATTACTTAATCGAACAAAAAATTAAGTGATGGACTTAATGCTTAGAAGCATTGTCTACCAGTTAACCATAGGACCAAATAGAAAATTAAAAGTCGGTGCAGTGAAAAAAAAAATCCTAACAAGTAAAAAGTACCTATATAACACAAATACATAAAAAAACACCTAAAACACATCTCTAGATATCGTCAAAATGCGATTTCTTCTTATTGACACTGCCATTAAATCCTCAGTATAATATTGACAAATCTGTCCAAGGCAGACACATTAGGCGCCTCTAAGGCATTGCCCGCCACCCCAGCGTGACTCAGCTCAGCGCACCCCCGGGGAAACAAAGTACAGGGGTGTGGTATCGTTAGAAATATGTGCCTAACCTTAACCAGTTATAACTTAAACTTATAACATAACCCATGTCACACGATTCCTTTAATCCATACTATGTAAATATCCATACTAGTATTATAAATGCGGAAGTAACTCTGTCTGTCTGTTACCTTTTCACGCGTAAACCGCTGACCCAATTTTTTAAACGTAAATAATTTGGTATGGCGATAGTTTCACGCACCTAAGAAATTATCTGTAAAGGGCTGAACCGATTATATTCATTCCTCCCACTCGATAGTGACACATGAGAAGATTCAAATACTTATAGAATTAAATCAATCTGTTCACGTGTGTAAGAAAGAACTATGAAGCCACAGATAGACACACCGAAACACTCGTTAAACCTAGAACATCCCCCTTTTTTCATTCGCTGGTCGTAGTTTCATAATTTCTATGAATGTATATTAGGTGAAAATATAGTACCTAGCGTATCCGTATAGGCAATTTGACGTTCCATATTAGAGAAATGACATAAGTTCCATATCTATTTTGTACACTACTACATACAACAGGTGACTTACTTTAGTTTTCACCTATAGTACCTGCATAGGTGCGACCTTTTGACTGTGCGTAAGTTATACATACTGCATTGTGTCCTGAACAAACATAAAATCCTACCGTTTAATACTAAATATAATAACAGAAGGAAGATAGGCAGCGTTGCATTATCAAACAAAACAAGAACCATGTTCGCCAAAAGGCAACTAAGCGCTATGTCTGCACACCTCTACAATAAAACTAACAGAGAACTTAATTTCTACCCTAAAACTTACTATGAATGCAAAAAGCTTCTCAAGAATTGGCTAAAATTAAGGACATATGATGGGACTGAGTTGTTATTAAACTGATTGAACTGGATATGATCATGACATACAAGAACACACACACACACACACACACACACACACACACACACACACACACACACACACACACACACACACACACACACACACACACACACACACACACACACACACACACACACACACACACACACACACACACTCACACACACACACACACACACACATACACACACACTAACACACATAAGGACAAACAACTTAATATTATTATAATTTTATATCAAAGGTATATATATACCTTCATACCCTCTTGCCTGATACGAGTACCAATGCTACATAAATTTAGCCTAGGAAGTTAGTTAGTATTAACATTGTTTTTCAGGTTGACTCTATAAATCAACCTTAGCTTTTAAATTAGAAAGTGTTAATTTTTTTCTTATTTTACTTACGCTTCTGTTCTTTTCTAACTTATTTACACAAGAAAGATTTTGTACTTGTTTCACTTCTTTACTGTATATATGACTGTGCACGTACCTACTTAATATTACTTTGTACCTCAATGAAGAGCGGCGCCTCCCGACACAGGCATTGTCATGCTTAATGGGAGACCCCATCCCTTGTGTTATGTAATTAAGTTTTGTAATGAAATAAAGGATTTTGTATTTGTATTGTATAGGTAATATTAATAATAGCTATAGGCGGGCTAGTTATCCGCAACTCGACATCTTAGAATGCGCCTATTTAGCTTGATGGGTTGGTGGCACTACTCTTACCAACCCAACTCTACCAGGAAGCCTTGCAGACCCTTGATGTTGCCGAGGACTTCTGTGAGTGACCTCGGAATTCCGAGGTGCCCGATACTTGGCCACCCCTAGGCATTCGAGAATGAATTGGGCGGCTGTATTTTCTGCCTCCATGCAGATCCTCCAAAGAGCACTGTTTGACACCTAGAGTAAATAAGTCTTTGTTTAGTTTACTATGCAGGTAGCTTAACGTTTAAGTTTAAAAAGTGCATGGAGACATGAAAATAATTTGTTTTTGTATCGATGCAAAGGGTGGGATTGTCATTCGCTGGTCGTAGTTTAATAATTCCTACGTAGGTAGCTTAACGTTTAAGTTTAATGATCTTTACGAGTGCATGGAGACATGCAAATAAATTGTGAATGATATCATAGCGGAAAGGTTCAACGACTGGGCCGTTTTTGTATCGATGCAAAGGGTGGGATGTGGGTGGTGAGTTGGCGGTGGTTTAAGAGATAAGAAACTGACTTAAGAGGAGGAAGGAAACAGACCTTAGACGTGTTCTTCTCTCCTGCTCCTTGCTCCTGGTAAAAGCCAGCACATGTTTAAGGAGGTGCATCCAGATTGGTCCTATATAATTTTAATGAAGATCTGATAATGGGATCCATGAGGAATTGAAGAAAGTCCTCTAATATTGTAGGCATACATATGGCGATTTTGATAATTTAAGTAATTTTTAGGGTTCCGTACCTCAAAAGGAAAAAATACGGAACCCTTATAGGCTCACTTTGATGCCCGTCTGTCTGTCCGTACGTCCGCCTCTCTGTCAAGACCCCTTTTTTCCCCTTTTCTCATCAGTTTTTACGACAACTGGAATTGATTTCCCTACGTTGTCCACGGACGACAATTTGTATAAAAAACACCTTTTTTAATGACTGAGTCTTTGGATTGCGTTGACTTAGAAGCTGGATTTTTTGTCAGCTTCAAATACAGGCATAAGTATTTGATGTTAATTTCAATTTGATACCTCCTCGCGTTCCTAAGAAAAGGGTCTTAATAGAGAGACGGACGGACAGACGGACCGACAGACAGATAACAAATGATGATCCGACCGCTTTAGTTCAGCGGGAGTAACATTGCTTGCAAAGCTGAAGGTCCTGGGTTCAAATCCCGACACGGGCAAATATTTTGTTTCTGAGTCTTGGATGTTTTTTAGTTTACTAGTAATATATATCTATAGTTATAATAAAATAGCTTCTGCCTGCGGCTTCGTCCGCCTTAAATTAGTTTAATGCGGATAAGGGTATTTTTCCGGGATAAAAAGTAGCCTATGCCCTTCCCCGGGACTCAAACTATCTCCAAACCAAATTTTATCCAAATCATTTCATCGGTTTAAGCGTGAAGAGGTGACAGACGCACTGACACACTTTCGCATTTATAATATGAGTATGGATATATCTGCGACCACTTTAGGATGGTGTACCTAGTTAATATTTCACACCAAACTCGTACGCTTGAGTAGGTTTGGTATCTCCATCTATGTATACTGCTCAAAACAACATTAGGGGCCATTCAAATTTTTGATCGTAACGTGATAATGTATATCAGTTGGTAAAATTTATTTTACACACTTTACAGCTAAAAAGGCTTTTGTAATTGTTTAGCTAATAATCGATTAATTAAATAGTCAATTATTTTATTTGAGATAAGATTAGTTTATTGTAACAACAAAAACCGAACAGAAATTCTCCGCGCAACAGTGGCCCCTATATTGTTTTGAGTAGAAGTATCCTCTTTTACGAAACTATCTTAAGGTTGGTGACTTAATGTCCTAAGTATGTCCCCTGGATGGGGCAGAGGGCGTCCACAGTACGTCGCCATCCCGAATTGAGACCTGCGGTAAATAAATCCGCTGTAGTTATTGTATTGGACCACAAAATATTTTTGCAATTTTTGTCGCACTAAGAGCTGTGTCACTTCATTTGGGCGCTCAGAACGGACGGCCAGGTGACAATGGGCGTTCTGGTTAGGAGGAAACCGAAGGTCAGTGCGAAACCTTTTAAGAGCAGCTTACGTAGGCTTGTAGGGTTTGCAAAGGCTGTAATCTAAGGCGTATGTACTATTTTCGTAAGCTACTGAACTGATGAATACTTAGTGGCAATTTTGCTCTTTCTATTTGGACTTTGATATTGTTAATTGGACTATTTGTGTGCTTGGTTATCACTTATCAGATAGACTACAAAAGTTGTGATTAAAAGTTGGCGCGAAAGTATATTCTTCGACATTGTGTCTCTCTCTCCCTCTCTCTATCACGCTCTAACTTTTTGCTTTAAGTTAACTAATTGTCGCAAATAAAACAATTTTAACGGATTATATCGCGTATATTTTCACATTTGGATTCCCGATACATTACCAACATTAGGCCCATCTGTATGCATCTATTTGTTTTCTCAAAGTGGGCTGTATGCACAAATTGTAACATATCTTTTCTCAGTCGACCTCTTGAACAACGGAAGCTGAAAAGCTTCCGAAACGTCGGAAACGAGATAATATACGCGATATAATCCGTTTAAATTGTTTTACGTCTAATATAAGAAAACACCCCCTTAATTACTGTCACGTGGCGTCAAATGATACTACAGCCCCGATGCATTTTCGTCTAGTCAGAGCAAATTTTTAGGTACCTAAAATACTCGTCAGAGCAGATTTTTATGTTCTCCCATTTGTAAGGAAATATTATTTTTTATTTCAATTCAATACCGTTTAGTACTAGTTTTATAATAGTTACATTTTGCACGAAAGTATACCACACTAACAAAATTAAAACTCTCGGGTACTGCCCTTGTGTTTTAGTTTTTATGAGCAGAATTTTTACACTTTAATATCAATTATATTAAACATTCAAGAGCACTGCGCTAATTAAACTAGGGGTGCCATGGGTCCGAATCCAAGTTCCCGTGGCACCCCCAGGGGTTTCTTCTAGTGGTGCCATGGGTCCGGAATATATATTATCGATACCCTTAAGCAGACTAGGATTGTGCTCAAGGGTATCGATATTATGGCTTCTTGAAAAATGGTTGTAATTAGTACGTCAGTGCATACGTAATGTTGAAATTTCATACGTAAAAAAATTGTATTTAGTACAAGTCTGAACTAGAATAGGTACTGTTATTATTGGTATCGTAGGTTGTAATTTTACCGGTGCGTAGATACTAAATTTTGGCCAAATTATGATTTCTCTCTGCTCCATTTCCTTTACTGGCTGTTTCATTTCGCCTGCTAAGTTTTGCTCTAAAATCGGAATCATTTATAAAACTAATCTAACCTAACCTGCTTATTAGGTTCTAAACAAGGATCAGAAAACATCCAGATTTTTTCGGTTCTTAGAAATGTGCGAAATAAAACAGTATGCGAGGAATTTAGCTATACATATGCGAAAATAAGGGAAACCAATTTAAATATCATACTAGTGTTTGTCACCTTAGTCGTTAAATTAAATATAGGAATTGCGTATTTCTAATGCAAAGTCGTCAATTCGTATCGGCACTGTGCTCAGTCCAGTTGACAATAGCGTTTTAGTCAAAAGGAAATTGAAGGTCGGTGCAAAAATACAATGGGTAATGGACGAACCGTGAAAATTCTCACGGTGCTCGAACGAGTGGGAAACCAAACATACAAGTGAGACAAGTATATAATCAGAAGACTCCTACATTGGTACGTCAGATCCATCGTGCCGTTTTGTCTCCAGAGCAAGGAAACGGACAAGCATTCAATCAAAATATTAAACGAAAATTCTCAAGTGGCTCTTTAAAAACTGTAAAAATCTGTATATTGTAACATTTGGCTCTTCCGTCTCAATTTAGCTTGCAGACCCCTAACATAAATCCTAACACAGTAGCGTGTATAAGGTTTATGGCCTTGAAATGTATAGGCAGTTAAAATGTTTTGATCAAATGGGTAGGCAGCTTCTCTGGGCCCATATATAGAGCCATGGTCGTTTAGGGTAGGCAGTGCCTCTGTGCCTATATGAACTGTACGCCACTGATCCTACATCATCGATCATTCCAATCCGTCACTGGGTCTTTTCTCTAAAGCACACTCTATGGATTCCATGTTCTTAATCTTAATGGTAAGACTACCCATTGTCGTGAGTCGAGTGAGGCCGAGATTACTGACTACATACCACACTGCTACTATATGCCACTGGAGACTGGCTGCTGTCAACTTATTTTTGTTCGTATTTGATTATCGCCATTTTGGCGCTGTAGGCACTGGCAAGCAGATACGAGTGTCCAAGGAACTAAAATTAGAGATGTCCGCAAGTTGTCATCTGTAAGAAATATATCGATCGTTCATTGTGTCTGTGGAAGAGGGTGACTAGAAATAGGTACTTTTTTAAAGTTCATAACAAACAGCGCAGATACTATAAAATGCGACATCTAATCTTACCTACAATATCGCTTGTCTCAAGCGTGACATTACGCGCAGAGATACGGCCTCTCTCCGTGTGTTGACGACACTGATTGTTAGGGTTTACGTTGTGACGTCACATGTTCCTCGGCTTTAGTATGGAGCGTTTTTTGAGAAAGTCCAAAAATGTGATTTTAACATTGTTTTATCTCGGTGAATTTTTATGAAATTAAAGTAGTTTTTCACCAATGTTTCTATTATTGAGAGGTCGTTCTATAACATACCACTAAAAAAGTTGTGAAAAATTGTCAACATCCCAATTTGATAATAATAACGATCACGCATAAATAGGTAATTTATTTATTTATTATTAAAGTACAGCCACATTGTATATATTATAACATTCACATTCATTATATTATTATAGGTATCTATATCTGATATACACAACAATAACTGTGTACATAACACCGTTTAAACATATTTATGCAGTGAGATTAAAACAATAATAATAATATAATAATAACAATTTAATTATTTTAAATATGCAAACAAAAATTAGGAACACAAGGAAAAGAAGAAAGAAATAAATATTAACATGGAATTTAATTAATTAATTAGGTAATAAAGGTATTCAAACTTTTTAATCGAAAAAACTTTTTCAGGGTCGACAGATTCGCCTCAAAAAATGGCCTCAATTCAATAATTAGTACATATGTCATACTGAAGACATTATTAACTGGATTTAACACTTAATAATAATCACGAGAAGACGTGGCAGTATGGCCTACGGTCTTAGCCTGTCCGAAAGGACGGAAAGGAAGACGTGGCAGTATGGCCTATGGTCTTAGCCTGTCCGAAAGGACGAAAAGGAAAAAAAAAAAAGGACGAAAAGGAAAAAATAATAATTACGTATGTCATTCATTGTCATTGTCTAAGTACGACATTAAATAAACTATAAACATTTCCAAGGTTTTCTGTTAAGTATATTAAAAAATACTAAGGAGAGTAAGCTAGAGAGCACAAATTTAATTACTATGTCGCTGTGGTCGGGAGTGACGAGACGACGGGAGTACCAGTTTATTGTGGTACCACTTTTTCTTTTTTAAATTCAACGATATACTCCCCACGCAAAAAGAGAGGAAGTTTAACTTGTGAATATGTTTGACTGTCTATGGCAACGTAGTTTTTAACAGCGGACCATTTTAAAAGTGGTTATGCGGTTATTTTTATTGAACAGCTTCATGGTTCTAATTTCTATCTACATTACGCAATACTAGTCATCTGGAAAAATCTAAGCAAAATTCACCTGCAATTGCCACACACCATAGGGAATATTCGAGTTCTTTGACTTTTTGAACAAATAAAAACCATTATCACTTATTATCACAATGGTATACATAAATAAACTTATCTAACTAAGTGCTACCTAAATAATTAGTCATGCACGTAAATACATTTTATACCTAGTTAATTAAATTATAATTAGTTAATGCATATTGCAGAGTATTACAAGATGATGGTGTATTTTTGGTATATTCAATGCGTCACAATAAGGAAAAACAGTGTTAGTCGCAAAAAAGACATTTGCTAAATGTAGTAACTATTTACTTTTGTTATAGATCGAGGAGGTTATGCAGAAGAAGGCGCCAGGGGTGCCTAGCAGTTCCGCAACCCAGTAAGTCAACTTAAAATTTAAAGTGTGTGACTAACAAAATAAAATTGTACATAAATCTTCCTAATAAAATAGAAGTTCATTCATAACATGTCAACTCAATACTGTTGCGTTGGTGTATGAACTACCTATAGCGCCATCTGTTGTAAAAGTACGACATTATTTAGTTTACTCAAGAACGTGTAGAGGGCGTATCACTTATCGCAACCTGTATGTTATTTTCAACACTCTACTCATCGGGGATATAGCTCAGTGGTAGAGCATTCGACTGCAGATCGAGAGGTCCCCGGTTCAAACCCGGGTGTCCCCTTAAAAACACATTTTTGTTTTTTTATTTTTTCTAGGCAACCTCAACAAAGTTCGAGCTCTCAAGTAACAAGAAAAGGCTTTTCGGCGAATTTCTTCAGAACCACATTTAGTTCTCGTGTCAAGGCGGTTCCAGCCGCTACTTCGTCCAATTCAGTTGAAGAAACCACCAAAATAGGCAGCGCGGAGACTAAACCAATAACTAGGAACAGACCTAGGACAGGTAAATAAACAAAATGCTCTTAAAAATATACACACTGTTCCAATGCAAAACTTTTTTTTACATTTATTTGGAAAACTACCTAGTAAACTACTCAGAAATGTTTCAGTAACAGAAACTAAAGAAACTGTTACGTATACCTACTACATACCTACCTACTTTTTACTCGTGACGTAAATAACCGTCTTTGTAATCTTATTATTTTATAACATAAAATTTTTGTCTTTTAGCACCCCCGCCAGAACAATCAAAATTAAAAAGGAGTACCTCACGTGCTAAAGCGGTTTCTAAGAGCTCTGACAAGCTTGGTGAACCAGAGCGGTTCTTAGCCAGAGGTAGTCAGCTGACTCCCGACCCTGGAGGACGAGATATCGACAAAAAACAGGATCTGAAAAGTCCCAATGTAGTCCTTCAAATAGTCCGACAATCCCACAAAACGACAAAAGCACCACAAAAACCAATTGAAAAAGGTGACAGTATCTTGCCACCATCTTTGAAACCTAGAGTTCCGGAAAAATCTAAATCTAAAGTTCGAACTATCAATAACAACAATGTTTGGACTAACGCTAATGACACTAAAATTATTGGAAAGAAATTGCCAGTGCAGCCCATAAGGTAAGACCTGTTCACTCGTATTTATTTACGTAAATAAATAAAAAATACGTTTAGTGGTTGAGTAAGTTTTGCGACATTCGCGCCAAAATATTTGCTCCGGATGTAAATTCCACTGCTGAAAGAAGTTTATCAAGTCGAAATGCACTTGATTTCATGGCAACAAAGTTCATAATCACATGTATAAAGAAACGGTGTTTACGAGGAATGTTCGCACGTGATTTGAATAGCATTTTTTACAGTATCGCTATCGCATTCGCACTCGCATACATTCCTTCATCAACAACATTCAAAGGAACACGTTTGTCTATTGCCGTCTTTATTACACACGTGGAATGTTTTAGTCACAGTAAAACACGACCAAATTGCATAACTCTTATAAACGATGGCGTTGTTCTAGTGTCGCGGGGTCTTAAAGTTGGCGGTGTAATAATTGAAATGGAAGATAGTGCTTTTTCATTGAGGTCCAGAGCGAGAGGGAACATAACTCAACAGAGTTTGTTTGATTCGGTTGGGCCGCGGATGCCATCCGGTCGGCCGGGTGTGTTGTCCTTTCTTTTTTTCGAACTTTTAAAAAGTTAATACTGCGTAATGTTCACAAAATTAACTTTGGAATAATCAGTGAAACATGGTGCGTTTTTAGTGGGTGTATGTGCGGTGTCAAAATGTGTTGGATTTAATTACGAGTCTTTCGGAGTACAGTGGTTAACTTGCATTGAAGTTGTTATTTCGTCTTGTTTCATTTAAGTGACTTGGTGAGAGAAGATGTCCGTCTATCGTGCAATTCATGCATGTCAGTGTGTCATGTGGGTTGTGAAAGTGACATAAAACGGTTTTGCTGCTAAGATCAGCCTTCAATTTGTATGGTCTAAGTTTATTTTTGCACTGCATATTTTGAAACATGGTATGGTAACAACATGTCAATTAATTGATTGTCAATTATTTTGCCTCTCCAATTTAAATGGCTATTATATTAACCAGGGTACCCTTGGCGAATGGTCTATTATTTAATTAAGTAATGTGTCTGTTTTGTTGGCAATTTTACTTATGATGATTATGATTCACGTTACCTTGCCTAACTTATTGTGCTTATATTCTTAAGCAACAGAATGATGTGGCATTAGGTTGATCCAGTATTGGTAATATTGGTATCCACAACGCTTTTATTGCTTGATGCTTCGTTGCACAAAAGTCCCTTAAATTTAATAAAATCCTAAGATGTGGCTGTCTACTCTCAAGTCTCAATGTCGGTCCGTAACTCCGAGGCACTGGTTTCGTAGGTACCCACATACCTATGTTAATATTGTTTTTTCGACACGGTCAAAAATTTCAATTTTGGTGCCTAGTTTGAAACTTTTGTACCTACCTACTTATAAGTAAATTTATACCTACTATGTGTTGTAAATAAATTAAATCTGTACTTTTCTGTGAGCACAATAGGTACCTGTACTTACGTATGCAAAATAATACGAGTTAAGAACTAAGAAGAAGAATAACGAATCCTGGGACCACCCTGGGACCCTTACTTATAGGCTTATCGTATAGGCCTCTGCAATAAAGACGCACATTGAAGAGGAGCTATGTATGTACCTACGTGCCAAACGTCTTTATCACATTCTATATTTAAAAGTAAATAATACGTGAACACTGCAACACCTGGTTATGTGAACATACATACACACTACCTACCTATGTTCGAGAGAATAACAACTCGCAACTACACAATAGTTGCCTATCTTGACCTTAACAATTTCCCATGTCAAATAAATCTGACGAAATTATGCAAAGAGCCATGGTCACCTGAACCGGCGGCTTCCTTGTCAGCAACATCTGATTCGACATGCTGTGTTGTAATCGAGGTCAGGTATCCAGAAAATATTTCAATACATATATAGTTTCATGCACTAACTTAAGTTTTTAACACATTAAATAAATAAATATTACGGGACAATTTTACACAAATCGAACTAGCCTCATGGTAAGCTTAATAAGGCTTGTGTTATGTATGGATACTAGACGACGAGATATTTAATAGATATATTACTTACATACATAGAAAACATCCAAGACTCAGCAGGTCAGGAACAAACATTTATGCTCATCACACGAACATTTGCCCTTACCGGGATTTGGACCCAGGACCTCAGCTTCGCAGGCAGCGTTACTCCCACTGAGCTAAACCGGTGTCAAGACATTGGTACAACGATTACTTAAAATGGAAAATAAATTTTAGAATATCAGTAATGCTCACTACGCCAGTAATCTACATAATTACGACCATCGCCTAGGTTAGACAAATCGATCGAAACATCATTGAATAAAGTCCGTTCAACCGTTAGGAAGTTTCGAGGGTCTAAATGAAACCCACATGAAAAAAAATCTTTGATTACGGCAAAAATTAACGGATGCACTATCTAGGAAGCTGCAGACAGATTCCAAAAACAAAAAAAGAATATTTAGTTTGGCGACACAATTTGCCTTATTGAGTTTTGTGTCGCGACCTCTGAATTACCCACCATACGTAGCCAATCCACCTCTGGCTGGTCATATGAGTCATAAAAACATCTTGAGGCAAAAATGGTCCTCCATATTCTTGATAAGAATTGTTGGAGCCGGCAAGTTCGTTTCTATGTCAAAAGAAAACGAAAGACAATGACATTAAAAACTCAATATAACTCCCAGGAATCACATTACCTTTGAAAACATTTGGGAGTTTACTGGTTTCTGTAGGAGCAGCGAGCTCATATAGCGTTTCAACAACTCCAGTACGACAGCCGAGTAATCGGATATCCGATGTTTGTAATGAGCTCATAACTTAACGGTTGCCTACTTAGATAAACAATCTTTCTTTACGTAGAATGCGGCTTCAATTACTTGCCCTAATTCTGTCAGTGCAAAGGTCGTGTTTGAGCTGATTGATAAATAGCAGATGATGTTCATTACCACTGATGAATCTGTTACCTATGACACACGTTTTTCACGTGTGGTAAAAAATACTGCACTAGAATTATTTAGAACCAAAAGAAAGACAAAATCAGTAAGATCAATCAGTGAGATGAATGATTTTACGAAAATGTTCTCAAACATTGAGCTACTTTGTAAACCAATTTGAACGCAATTATTTAGAAAAAGAGACATGAAGGGGGAGATACTATCAAAGAAATACCCATGAAGCACAAGACGCCATAAATTATCGGCAACTTAAACAGATCTAGTCATAACAATGCCAATGCCATAAAACAGACGCAACATACTTTGAGCCTTTTCGGATAACATTCACAACAATGGCTCTCACCTGAGGAGAGGATAGACTATTGTGCTTTAGATGTATCATTATAGTGACTTACACAACTTGCGGCTTACCCAAATTGCTCAACTTTGTCATAAACCATTTTAAACTACTAGTAATTTATCCAAGTTACTGAATTATTTCTCCTGATGTTGGAAAACATAGCACTAAACTCTTTAAGGTTCCAAGAAGACTTAATGATTCAAGCCAACGAAATACCCGATACGTCAACATTCAAACCTTATCCAATAAGTAAAACAAATGAGCTGGATACGCTAACGACTTGTTTGACCAAGTGCTGAACCAAGGGCGACGCTGCTCCTTATAATGCGATCATTTTACGATGCCGTTACTCATATTGTAACAACAGTAGCTTTGTGATATTGAATTCGGTTGCGTTAAATGTAAATACGAGTCATACGTGCATATGGTTAACAGATGGGGTTGTTCATGGTTGTTACCAGTGGATTGTTTATAGACATCTTTCCTATGCGTTGGTACCTATTTGCTGACGCTTTCGCTTCTGAATATAGTTTCAAGTAGGTCTAATTACGAAACCTTTAAACTTTGGTTAAAAATTACCTTCTTATTTATTTATTTGACGGTTTTTTTTTATTTTTTTATTTGTGATGTGCACAAGAGACTATTTAACTTATGGTAGTAATAAGAAATGATAATGGTAAAGTAAGAAACTAAAGCATAAATTACGACGGTGACTTGCTTCTATGAAGGACACGCGTTGGATATGCAAAACAGAATTGTTTAAGGTCTCTTTAATGTTAGTTTTGCCAGTCGATGGCGACTGTTATCTGATTTTGTATTCTCCACATAGACAACGCTAGAAAGTTCCGTGATCGACACGTCCATTCCATAACTCACGGCAATAGCCCCGTTGTATCAATGAACTTTGACTTAAAATAACTACACAAATTATTTCTGACGTCGGTAAAAGTTTCTGCTTTCTACAATAGAAGAGATAGAATGCAATATTATCGTCTTATTTCAAAGGATTTCCCATCTCGCTCAAGATAACGACGCTTGAAAAAGTACTTTTGCTGGAGAAAGTTTAGTCTGAAGTTGGGACGGCATATAATTTTTTAACAAGGAACCTTTCACCTGGACGAGTTTGTAAAAGTCCGATTTGAGCACCGCTTCTGTTAGTAAAGTAAATTATTAGTACTGTAAACAACGTCATTGGAATCCCCGTTATTTCATATTACGTCAATTGTGCGACAGCTCGAGTCGTAAACAGTCATTCATCCGACTACTGCTGCTTGGTATCGCGTAATTATCTCATTATACCTATGTCAAGCTGATTAGTAGATTGCCTACATCGACAAACGAAAGTCCATACAAAAACATGTTACTCAATGTTCTTCTAGACTTCAAGCAATAAACAAGGGTTATTTTGCCACCTAGGTGCACCCGCCCTTCGCGTGATTAAATGGGGAATTACCATAGATTAGAAAAACGCATACCCCATCTACTAAAGCGACTTTTGGTGACCCCATAATTTCTTGCCCTCATTGGCGTTAAAGTTAAAACTGCATTTTTATCCGATTTGACTATTAAGGTTTCAAAACAGAATACTTACAGAATTTAAGTACCGGAACCTACTTAATCACTAAGGGTATGGACGGTAAGAGAGCTAACCGCATATTAAACATACCAATGCATGCCACAAGTGATAACTTCATTATTACCCATTCAGCGTAAGTAAATTACTAGTTGCTCTTAATGCCGTTTTCTTCCTTGTACGGGTACTTATGTTCACACCAGACGATCATATCTTCAGTCTATTTATAACTATAGCGAATATGCATTGTTACTTAGAACAATTAATACCTACTTGTATTTTATAATGAGTCGCTGGCGCCCCAACGTCATTCCTAGACGCCGGTTTGCACCATCAATGTAAATACCTTGTCTCTTATAGTTAGTAGTTTTAATGAAATGTAAGTGAATTTAATACTTCGTATGCGAGCGAATTAACCATTTCAAACCTGTTTGGTAGCAGTTTCAACCGAGCAGGGAAACTGTGCAAGTATTCGCTTCTTAGAGAGGGAAGATAAGCCCGTAAGCTATTGATATTTGAAGTACACTTTAGAAGCAAACCCCGTGACGAGGGTTCCGTAATCCACATTTCACAATAAGGGAGTATTTCGTATTGCCAGTTATTTCTGTCACTGCTATACTTTTCTCCAATCTGTAAAATTTTAACTTTCTCGTAAATTTTCATCTGGTAGGTTAAGGTGGAATACATACCTTATCGTAGAATTAGCCTGATCATGTATTGACCAGATTTTAATTTTTCATATAAATTTAATTCTATTCGTACATCAGGAAATGGTTTTCAGAATATCCTGTCTTATCTTATATTATTTCTCCACCCGTTAAGAAATATGTGTTCCTAATTTCAGTATTCTGTCTTCAGTGGTTCGGACTGCGTTTACTTTGTCAATTATATCGCACACTATCTGTTTCACATAGGTCATTTATACTTGTTATTTTCGACAGAAATGTGTCGCCATATAATAGTTAAAATGTTTTACAGAAGAATTATGAATTGACGTTTCCCAGCAGTTTCACCTACCATCCCAATAGCTGTACGGAACAGTCATGACAATGTTTTTTACCCGACTGCGGAACGCAAAGGAGGGTAATGTGTTTATGTCAACGTTCTACCCTGGGACTTTTGGGACAAATATTGTTAACAATTTTTATAACAAATAGGAAGTACCACAAGTTTTACATGTATAGAAAAATAGATGAAATAAATAAACAGGCTTGTTTTAGTTAACCCCGTATAATGGACAGAACAGCGCAAATTTCCAAATCCAGTTTAGCCTAGTGCGCGTTTGGAATGGCTAGACCGACGTCGACTGGTATCCCGGCTAGAGAAAGTGCTCGCAACACCAGTAGATACTGTTGCAGTGCAACGGTGCTTTCTGTTCGTGATCGTTTCCCATGCTTTAAGCTGGTGCTTGACACGCAAAAAGTCTAGTAACTGAGTCGAGAGTTGTATGGAGCTGTTAGGTACTGTCTAGTTAACTTTGACGTTCGTATTTGGTATCTGTACTTATTTGAAAATGTAGCGGAACCGAATAAATATAAAATCGTAAAACTACCAATAAATATAATAGTGTTATCGGCGATCTCATATCACATGTTTGTCGTACATGTAATATAACACAATTAAATACTAGTATCTAATACGCTATTAATTAATTGATTATAACAGCTTTAGTCAGGTAGTGCGGGTGCGGTCCATATAGGCACAAAAGCATTGCCTACCCTGAACGACCATGCCTCCATATAGGCACGGAGAAACTGTCTACCCTGAATGACCATCATATATAAGTAGGCACAGAAAAACTGCCTACCTTGGCCAAGAACCCTGTGAACGCCAGGCCCCTATTTCACAATCGTGACAAATGTCGGGTGTAAGCGACAATTTTACGTACATTGCATGGCCAGTATAAAGTAAGGAGATGTATCGAGCTTGCGGGGATCGCCGTGAACATAAAATTGTCGTTGTCACGATTGTGAAATAGGGGCCAGGCAGTGAGTAGAATGAATAAAACTAAACCGAACTTTGAGTGTAGTTTTATTTTGTTTACAAATTGGGGGTAGGTAGATACAAAAACAAGTTGTTCGCTTTTGAGTAGTTCACTTTCTAACATGATCAAAAGCAGGATCATCAATAACTAATAAACACTTAAAAAGCTTTGCAAAGATCATTTGACACTTATAAGTAGTTTGTCCATAAACAAAAATAAAGTGAAATGGAACTGGGAAGAAATTACGTAAAAGAAGCACGATACGACACAAGTTCAACCTTTCAGTAATATAATCAAAATAAACATCATATAACGTAATTTGTGACACATTTATCAGTTTCGGAACGACCTTGTCGATAACGATAACGTTTGCATTGCCTCAATACATCGACTTTGCGAAAACAGTACCTAAGGTATTTTCGTAAGCCAGCTGCAAGTTTTCAGACTCATGACATTAGTAATGAGTACAGTCAGCGTTATGAACACCTGCATATAGAAATTAACGTTTTGTAAAACATTTAATATTTTGGTACCTAATCTCAGATTAATGATGAGACAAGATGAATAAAATAACTACTTACAATATATATATTAGTGAATAGATTTGCATTTGTCCTATTAACAACTAGAAGGCGCCCGCAACTTCGTTCGCGGAGAAGAAAAAGTCATTACCCCTCTTATTTCGACATCGTAGTCGGGTAAAAAGTATCCTATAACCATCTGCGAATTGAATACCCAGCTATCTGTGTACCAACAATAGTTGAAATCCGTTTAGCCGATTTGGTGTGATGACTGATGAAGCCACAACGACACATACAAACAATTAAAATAAAAAATATTTCGATTTTGTGACCTCCGTAGTCCGTTACAATTACTTTTTGGAAAATATCTTTAATGTACAGACATTTCACGTTTACAACTTTATAATAATACTATAAAGCGCCCGCAACTTCGTTCGCGGAGGAGAAAAAGTCATAATCCGTCGTTTTTTCTTCAGCGTAGTCGGGCAAAAAGTATCCTAGAACTATCTGGAGATACCCAGCTACCTGTGTACCAAAAATTGTGGAAATCTGTTTAGCCGATTTTGCGTGATGAAGCTACAACGACACATACAAACATACATAAAATAAAAATAAAAAATATTTTTCGTTTTAGTGACCTCCAAATAGTCCGTAACCATCAATTTTTTGAAAATATCTTCAATGTACAGACATTTCATTTTTACAACTTTATAATAGTATAGAAGATGTTGGGGCATCCGTAAAGCTCCAATTTTACTGTTTTGCTATCATCTTTTTTTAGCTGACTATGGAAAAGCCAAATAGGATTATTTTGGAGAATTAGTAAGCTAATTTGGCTTAGACTTACCCGCAGACATTCATTCGTTTCATCACCGGTTAATTATGGCCCTGGTGTCAATGGTGTATAATATATATTAATGCTACGTAAGTGCAGTCAGCTGCAGAATAAAGTGACACTGTAAAAAATATATATAGCAGACGGGGTCACTTTCACGATTCTCTGCAGCTGAGCGTAGGTATGTTGGCTGTTGGAGTTTAAAAATGTCAATTATGATATCCAAGTTCAGTGCCTCTCTCCCAAGGAGCGAGGCACATACTCCAGAGACTCTATAATGGCTCTACAGGCCAAAAGAGATCATAGAGAACAATAAAAAAAAAGATATTTTAACTGTACTTGTGTTTCCGAATAATAAAGGCATGCTAGATAATTAGACCAGACCACTCAGGCCATCCTACATATGTTGATAACGTAACGTAACTTAAGGGCCTGCAACGTCTTTCGTAAACCACGCCCCAAACGTGGAGCCGGCCAATAAGCGTAATTTGTAATAAAGGACGCATTTATTGCTCGCGTGCATCAAAGAAAGAGAAAGCTAATACACTACATGCTTGGGGTTTTTTGGCGTAAGCGCGTGATGTAAAATTACAATGAAATCGAAGATATTATTATGTTTTGTTAACATTTAAGTTAGTGTGAAGTTAAAAAATAAAGGGAAGAATGTCATTTTTACATAATGGGGAATTGATGAAAATTTTCAAAAATCTTGAAATAAGATCGTACAAAAGGCAAAGAGAAGGCTTATACCTACCTATAAACAAAATTTCAAGATTTTTGAAAAACACATATCTGAAAACCAGCCTGTTTCATACACAAGATTTAACAAAAATCTCACAAAAAATAACTTAAAGTTTCGATGCACCCCCTTAAACGATTTAGCAATGTCTGATTCAATGGATTAAAATACTTGTATCTTGATTTCATGTGATTGTATCCACGGGCCTTGCAACCTCGACATTTATCGTGGGTAATCCTACCCATTGTTGTATGGATTATCTTTTGTATGTATGTATATTTACAATTCGTGCCACGTAAGTTAGCGTCTCTCAAGTTAGCTGCTAGTAGCGTTGCAGTAATTTGTTTTAGGTGTTAAAGGGAGCTAGGTTTTTAGGGTCTTGAGGCTAACTTCAGAGACGCTAACTTGCGTGGTGTAAATTATAAATTTGTTAGTCGCAAAGGCAATTTGATATAGGTACTCATTGTCGTCTAAATATTATGGGTACAGTCAGCATCGATAGCATCGAACATCCATAGCGCCAAATATATCGCAACACATCTTTTACTATAGGCACAAAGATCTATGACGATATATTTGGCGCTTTGGCTGTTACAGACTTTCCGGTGCTGAGTGTACAACTACATAACTATATACAACATTTTAGTACCTTTGATTGACGCCCTGTATAGGGAGATCTTCATAGTTCCCGCATGTCTGTGAATCAACTTCAATCGTAATATCCTTTCACATGACGTGGCCAAAGGCCATATATATGTGCTCTTCGTGGTACCTTCATTTTTTTAATGGTGTCTGTTCAATTGATCATCTATATTCTCATTCATATTCAGAATTTATGCTTTGTTACGCTTTTCCTAGACTTACCTGTTTAGCAACTTGCTTGCACGGGGACACCTTTCGCTCGCCCTTCTAGCACAACTGCGATACGCGGCTCTTTATTGCTCGAGAAATATTATTTTTCTCTTTCCTACCAGTAGAGTGCAAGAGAGACGGATGGTGATGTGACGCGTGACAAACGAAGTCGCATCTAACGCAGGCAGCATGACAATCATCATCATCATTCATTTCAGCCATAGGACGTTCACTGCTGGACACAGGCCTCTTCAATAGATTTTCACGTGGGCTGGATAGAGGTGATCCGCATCCAGTGAGTCCCCGCAACCGTAACCAGGTCGTCCGACCACCTTGCGGGTGGCCTTCCCCGCGGAGCTTGCCGGTACGCAGTCTCCACCCGAGATCCTTTCTGCCCCAACGGCCATCGGTTCTTTTAACTATGTGGCCTGCCCATTGCCACTTCAGTTTACTTCTCCTGTTTGCATTGTCGGTGGCTTTGCATGACAATGCTAAGTGCTAACCCGGGAGTTAAAAACTTATTCCACGACCCGAACTATTATATAAACATTATATTATATAATATAAATATTATATAAACAGAAGTGACGCTCGTTAGATTTTGTTCACTTTCTGAATGGGCAGTTTCTAGGCTTCTACCAGATAGGTACTAAAGTTACACCAAATTACCAGGCGTGGCGTCCGCAAGATTGCAGCGGAAGCCGAAGCGTATTAATTTATTCATATTTTAATAAAAGGTGGAAAGAGTGAAAAGCTTTTCTTTGGGCGACCCGGTGGGAATCGGCTTATTTATATGGGCGCTACGCCAATGCAACTTACTAAAGATGAGAAGAACTGAACTCATGTACAGACCTACGTATATAAGTTTCATGAGTATATAGATTATCCCGCGATGTCGAGTAATACTCGTAGCTTCTGGTCCTGTATTTATTTACCTCAGCTGCATGGACACGAACACAGCGAGCGTCCGTTCTAGGTCGTGTCAGGTCGACCACCTCACTTCTATATCGTAGAAGTTCATGGCTATACGATATTTTATACCAATGAAGTGGTATATCTCTATATCATCGTAATACACGCTAATATTTGAGTCGTAATTCATAAGCGATAGCAGAGCATACATTTATTTTTATAACGACCGGTTTAGCTCAGCGGAAGTGAGGCTGGTTGCGGAGCTGGGTCCTGGGTTCAAATCCCGGTAAGGGCGAATATTTGTATCATGGGTATAACTATTTGTTCCTGATTCTTGGATGTTTCTTTCCTTTGCATATCGCTTGGCATGCGAGAGGTACCGGGATCGATACCCCGCACCTCCACCAGCTCGTGGGATGTAGTCGAAAATAAAGGTGGTAAAGATTTTACGTGTTTATTCGCTCAAATCTAAAACAGTAACCCATTCAAGAACATCATGACATTACAAAACAGAGACAGAAGATATTCTTTATTCGAATCGGTCATTCAAATCTATTATTTAAATAACGGCTAGTCTCTGAAAAAGGTGTCTACTCACGAGACACCTTTAAAATACATACAAATATGTGTATATCATAAGAAATATAAATATATCGTCGTCTAGTACTCATAACACAAACCTTATTGAGTTTAGCATGAGCCTAGTTCGATTTGTATAAAATTGTACCCTGATATTTATTATTTATTTATTTG
Source organism: Hedya salicella (assembly GCA_905404275.2). Taxonomy (NCBI): domain Eukaryota; kingdom Metazoa; phylum Arthropoda; class Insecta; order Lepidoptera; family Tortricidae; genus Hedya; species Hedya salicella. The sequence continues at coordinate 16,263,385 of FR990114.1, forward strand.
TATACGTTATTATAATTAAAATAATAGACAGGTAAATAATGAAAATAAAGGAAGGAAAAACAGCAATCTGCCTAAGACAATGATATTGATGGTTGATAAAATACTTATACATTCAAGAAATTCGCATAGTTATCTACCTATGTAACGCTTTTTTATTACATGCCTGAATACGCAATAAAAATACGCGTAATTTGATCAGAAAATCCCTCATCTGTGTCTGATCTGTATCGATCCTGATCCAAAATAGTATTTTTTTCATTTCGGTGCTTTATTGAAAGTTAACCAATGCGCCTAAATCTTTACGATCGAATTTAGAAGTACATTTACGTGAGACAACAAGCCCTTTAGAAAATAAACTTATTCTATGCATGTTGGTATGTAATGAGTACTACATCATCTGGGATGTTGCTGTTGTGTTCAACTTTGCACCTGGATTTTATATCTTCTATACTATTATAAAGTTGTAAAAATGAAATGTCTGTACATTGAAGATATGTTAAAAAATTGATTGTTACGGACTATTTGGAGGTCACTAAAACGAGAAATATTTTTGTTTGGATTTTATGTATGTTTGTGTGTGTCGTTGTGGCTTCATCACGCAAAATCGGCTAAACAGATTTCCATAATTTTTGGTATCTCCAGATGGTTATAGGATACTTTTTACCCGACTACGCTGAAGAAAAAACGACAGGTTATGACTTTTTCTCCTCCGCGAACGAAGTTGCGGGCGCCTTCTAGTCGCATATAAATTTTAACGGCATATTTCTCACACGATACACGGTTATTGATTTGGTTATACAATTACACATCATTGACATAACTGTTCGCATCGTGAATGACGGACGGACGCATTCTCTGAACGTCGTACACGAGATCGCAATACATAAACTCCTTCGTCTTCTCAGCTTACAGGTAATCGGTTTTTACGATAAAAAAATGAATAATTTAAAAAAAACACTAGAAAATAAACTTTTAAACAAAAAAATAAAACCGACTCCAAAAAAACTAAAAAGTAAAAAATAACGCCATAATTCAGTTTCTTCAAATTACTTACAAGTAACCGTTTGTATACTCAATCTATACAGTATATACAATTAATTTTATTTTGGCGTCGGTGCCATATAAAGAATGTGTAAAATATTGAAAATTGACGATTTTAGTAAGTTGTGACACGATGGCACCGACTCCAAAATAACATTAATTGTATATACTGTATAGATTGAGTATACAAACGGTTACTTGTAAGTAATTTGGCGTTATTTTTTACTTTTTAGTTTTTTTTGGAGTCGGTTTTATTTTGTTGTTTAAAACTTTATTTATTTTACACTTTTTAGTTAATAAAAGTGTATCTCGTGACGATTCGAACCAGCCCAAACACGGCTAGGATACATTATTTTATTACATAGATCTGGTGCCTACCTTCCGGCTCCATCATCAAATCAATTCGATGGTACCATTCTCACCAGGAACATTCAAATTTGTGACTATGAAGTTGCTTAGCTAAATTAATCAAGATATTTTGTCGCCACCCGTAAATCATTTATCATTGAGGAGTTCCGATGACATTCTGTGGTCTTCTGCATCAGTTCCACTTCACCAATTTACACTTTCTGAATGCAAATGCTTATTATGTTTCTTATAATACCAAAATCGCTATATGTATGCCTACAATATTTGAGGAGTTCCTTCAATTCCTCATGGATTCCATCATCAGATCTTCACCAAACTTAAATGGGACCAACTAGAAAGTACCTTCTATGAAACCAAAAAAAAATTTTGAAATCGGTCAAATAGTCTTTGAGTAATCGGTGAACATCCATAAAAATAAAAAAAACATTCAGTCGAATTGAGAACCTCCTCCTTTTTTTGGAAGTCGGTTAAAAAACACGCTTTACAAGACTTCTAACAAATCCAAACACAGCTATGATACGATGTTCCATCATGAAGTTCCAATTCATATCTTCCGGCCCCATCATCAGATCAGTTCGACAGTACCATATTATTGTATTGTCATCAAAACTACATACAGGTGCCCATTTTCGTGACGATGACGATACGATCCTTAGAAGATGGTTATATTAGTTACCTTAGATTCCATTACATAGTTAGTTACATACAGGTCGACCTAATAAAAGCGTGTTAAAAAGGTTCAATTGCCCAGGAACATTCATTCACAATATATAAATAACATTATAATCCAGTAAGTTCGCATATAAGACGCAAAGAATCGTTGCATTTTAGTTAATTTTAAGAATACCAAATGACCATAGACGGCATAGACCAGCTCCATATCCGCAGCGGGCGACCTCCAGCGACCACGGCTGGCCATTCACCCCCTACATACAGTGTAGCTTTTTAATAACAAATCGAATACGGTAGCGCTAATTAAGATTGACACCTTTTTATGGTGCTGCAAGTTTGAAATTCGTATGGATTTGGTTTTCTGCTTGATACGTTATGTTATTATTATATGGTCGAGTTGGCTCAATTTGTTCCTTTTTCGAATGATCGCGATTGTACCAATCGAAGAAGCGCGACATATCCAACGGTTATTGGTTGATTTTCGCGCGCTATTATGTTGTTTACAAGCTTTAGAGCTGTATTTTTGTACGATCTTTTCATTCATATCGATCAATGTCCCACGGCTAAAGTGAGTGAAGGGCGCTGTCTATTGAAGTTATCGCGTTATCTTGTTAATGTTGACTCATTTAAATAATAATTTGATAAATACGACCTTGCGCCTATCGAATTGTTAATGGTGTGTATTTTGTGTTGGTTACTTTATCGCATACCATACGCCCCAACCTTATAATTGCAGCAGCATGCTGTGAAGTACCTTTAATTATATTATACTTATACAATAATAAATAAAGCCTAAATGCATCGAACGCCAACATTTTTCACTGAAGTTTTTAATTTAATCGTATTCATTATATCATCGCATGCATTGTTTTAGCTTCCGTTACTCAACGTTGGAACAGGGGTAGGATAGGATACATCAAAGTAGCGATTATTGTCTCTGGTCACGAACACTCCTCCCCCTTCCGTGCATATCTGCAAAAGGGTTAATAAAAGTAATAGAATTCTAAAAGAAACTAAAAGTTCGCCCATTGTATCTATGAAATGTCTATACAATGCAAATATTAAAAAAAGGTGATACTGACTATTTGAAGTTCACCGAATCGAAAAAACTTTTTTGTATGTTTGTGTGTGTTATTGTGGCTTCATCACACAAATACAACTAAACAGATTTCAATTATTTTTGGGATGGGTAGCTGGGCATCCACAGGTGGTTATAGGAAACTTTTTACTCGACTACGCTAAAAAGGGAGGGTTATATATTTCTTTCTCTTCCGCTGACGAAGTTGCGGTAATCTTTCGAGAGCTGGCATATTTGCAACCATTCCGGCGCTTAAAAAGTGAACGTTCGTTGATTTTGTACAATTCGTCAATGTATTACGAACGTCGGTAGCTACTTTTACTTTCATTTTTCCTGGTGTGGCGTCATCGCGAAGTGCTCGACTCGGCGCCTGCTAACGTAAAAAACTCCTTCACGAATTTCACGAAAAATAATTCTTGCAAGACTAATTTCACACTACCTACCTACACTAGCTATTGAATCATTTTGAATACCCACTCTTTAGAAGGTACAAACTACAAACCTTTTACATAATTGTATGCAAATACAATTTTTGCATCACTTACGGACGTACGAGGTACGCTACTTAGGTTGTATGTGTGAACTGCAGTGTGATACTTTTGGTATGGTGGCTATTATAAACTGGAGATTAACGTCATACAGCATTATATGCTATTGCCTGACCTGTTTATATAATGGACGTAATGTATTTATTTTACAGCAATTCGCGCCACGTATACGCGTCTTTGAAGTTAGCCGTAACACCCTCCCGCAGCTCCCATTGAACCCCTTTGACACCTAAAAACATTTGCTGCGAGGCTGCGACGCTACTCGTAACTAACTTCAGAGACGTTAGTTTACATGGTGCGAATTGTAAATAACGCAAATGACTCATAGCGATAGCGACCCTCTACATTAAGAATAAATTTGTGATTTTAACACGCTTTTATTAGGTCGACCTGTATGTAACTGTAATGGAATCTAAGGTAACTAATTTAACCATCTTCCAAGGATCGTAGCGTCATGAAAATTAGCAGCTGTATGTACTTCTGATGACAATACAATAATATGGTACTGTCGAACTGATCTGATGATGGAGCCGGAAGATATGAACTGGAACACAATGATGGAACATGGTATCATAGCTGTGTTTGGATTTGTTAGAAAAGTATTGTTAAGCGTGTTTTTCCAGTGTTTTTTACACTATTAATTTATTTAAAATTGATTTCTTGCAATTAGGCGTAAATATCGGTCATATAAAAGTCAAGATCATGCCACAAACACGAATAGTACAAGTTATTAAATTACTTTTGAATTTATATTGTTGCTTTATATATTCAACAAATAATAATTCAGTAATTTTCTGTTTAAATAATCCACATGGATGAAAAGGCAGCCTTGGATTTTAATTCATACAATGGACATTAAAAAGCTATCTCTGTATAACAAATGAACAAAGCAATAAAAATAAAGCACAACGCGAGCCCCTAGGTGTGCCCTATTAGCATAAGGGATAGGGAGCGTCCGTGGATAGGGGAATTGTACTGGACTAAATCGTCACACGAGTAGAGGTGGGCGGTATACGTCACAATGAAAAAATCACAGTGATCGGCCGATTAAAAGTACCGCTGTCTGTACTTGTCACGAAGTAACTTTAAAATCACATCGTTCCTCCTCTCATAGTGACTTGTTGTGCCTAATTTGTTGTCTGTTGCAACACTGTACTTAGCGTATTTTAGGTGAAAGTGACAAATTCACGCATTTCAAATTCAAATTATTTAATTTCCAAAACAAACACAGGTGGTATAATATTCATGTCAGCGATATAAGAATGTTATGAATGCATGTTCCGCCAATCTCTCCTGCAAAATTATTTAGGTAATTTAACTCTCTTAAGTATTAGAAATAGACACATCATAATAACATAACAAATCCTCATCACTACATTTAAAAATTTGCTATTTTATAATCCAATTCTCTTATTATTCACAGCACAATCATTATTTGTATATTATATCTAAGTTAATCATATTTTTTTTCAATATATTCCCTTAACTTATAACATGGTCTTGTCAATAAGTACTTATTATTGACAAGTACTTATTGCATTATTTAATGTCATTGTTTCCAAAATTTAAAATTTAATAACTTGATCCACAAGCCGACAAAATCACGGTAATATCGCTATTAAGTTCTGATTACATTACAACTTTAACGTGACTTGAGTTACAGTCACAGTTATTTGTTCAGAACTGGAATGACAATCACGGCGATCGATACCTATGCTTTACCATCTCTACACAGGAAGGGCAATTGAAATTTAAATGCATTTTGCGTTTCGATCACTACAATGTTATGCTCGTATCTATCTGTTGGGTTCACTAGAAATTTAACTGTAAGGTCCCTGGAACAAGGCATAATATGAGAGCACAATAAGGACTACTGAAGATTCATTCACGATTTTATAACAGCGTTTTTTGAATTGTATTTAAACCCATACCGTACCGTCGAGTTTGTAACTGCAATTCATAAGACCTTCTGAAGTTTGATTCGATTTTATTGCATTTTATTTGCATGTTCTTCAATTGTTTGTACAAACTACGAATGCAATAGGTTTCAGAAACAGTAAGGCTTCATTCGCATGTCAGCTTAAAACGCGCCGCATTAAAATAAACACACGGAGTTCCGTACGCTCAATTCTATTTAAACTCCAACGCTAAACGTCGAAAACCCTACAGTGCTCGATAAAGAAGCGCTGCGTTTAAAAACTGACTTTGGGTATCAGTTTGTGTTTATCAGTTTAATGCTCTTTGAAAAAGCGCTCGTGCGAATGAGGCCTTAGGGCGTCCGCTGCGGGAGCCCGGCGCTAGGCGTCTGGTTGCCGATTCCTGTATATTCATAGAGCAGCGCTGTGTTCTGGCGATGATCGCCCGCCACACGCATTTATACAGGAATGTCAGCCGGAGCGGACGCCTGGCCCGGCTATTAGGGCGTCCGCTGCCTTGAGCGCAGCGGACGCCCAAATAGCGTTGTTATAAGTAAGCTATCGCCTAGGATTAAACATGTTCAAGACCTTAAAAGATTTAACTGAATTGATGACGGAGTAATCCGCTTTTAACTTACAAGTGTAGATACATGTTATTTTTATCATTCTTTAAATATTTAAAGGTGCGTCCACATTTGTATCATTTGCCCGATCAGATCTTCGTCCCGTGGCATGATCGCGTGTCACGATCACGCGTATGGACGTTGCGCCGATCCGATAGCTCGAAATTCATGTTGCTACGCGTATTACACACTTACAGTAGCCAAGCAGCGTGATACGCAGTCATGCCACGCCACGGTGATCGGATACGAGCAAATGATACAAGTGTGGGCGCACCTTAAGCTTGTTATTATAGAAAACGTCACAAGATAAGGTGAAATGATAACAATTTGCGCTGTAATCACGTCGTCTCTGAATTGCATCTCATAGATATTGACTGGTCTTCTATTTGATTGCCTAAGAGTTTGTCAACCTACTGGTATACACTCATTTCTCTGTCTCTTCCGTTTTAATATTGAAGTTTACACTTTTAGAATTCTGTTTCATAGCCATAGTGGGATTGTCTGTTGTTTTTTAATCGTTATCGCTCGACCACGTGGAATAATTATCTCGGTATCTCTTTATACTCGCTGATAATCCATCTATTTATAGATAAACTGTGTACCAAAGCAGCCTTCACGTAACTAATCAAACGACCGAATGCAAAAAAACTTACTCGACCAACGAACGAACGAAACATGATATAAAAAGTGATCAAGATGATGAAATTCAAATCGCTATTCCGTAGAGGACCAAGCCAGGGCAAACAGGAGCCGGCTTTAAAAGGCGCTCCATCCGTGTCGAGCTTAGATTCGAAGCATCACAAAGTCGCCCCGACGCGGGACAAGTCTCTGAAGATCTTCGGGTCTAAGGAGAAGCTACACAAAGCCCATAAGAAGAAGGACTTGGGGAATAACAATGCGGTTGTAGAGGAGGGAGAAGGAGAGTTTGAGGATGCGCGGGGCGTGTACGACAGCGCGGAGGAGCTGTCCAGGGGGTCGCAGGAGTGCGTGAGTCTCCCTGTGATGTTGAACGCGGACATGCCAGGCTTCCAGGAGGTTGAACTGCGGCAGCGACTGCCGTCCGAGGTAAGCGCAATTTAATTTTATCCCTGCTAAACTAAGTTTGTACATCGTTTCTATACTGCTCAGTATAATATAGGGGCAACAAAAAATTTTGATCGTTGCGCGAAATATATATTACTTGGTAAAAATTATTTTACATACTCTTCAGCCAAAAAGGCTTTCGTTTTTGTTTAGCTAATAATCGATTAATTAAATAGTTAATTGTTTTATTTGTCTTAATTGAGATAAGATTAGTTTATTGTAACCGCAAAAACTGAACAGAAATTCTCCGCGCAAAAGTGGCCTCTATATTGTTTTGAGTAGTATATGAAACGTCGAAGACATTCAGTGCAGACTTTGCTTCAACCGGTGTACGGACAGCGTCAAAAGAAGCTGACATTTTTACTACTGGCCTATGTCAAATTGCATACTAATATCATCAGTTAGTTTTGACGCTGACTTCACATAGATAATTACAAAGTGGTTACCACAATCATACAATCGTACATGAAAAAGTATTGACCTGCGTTAAATGATCGCAGATTCGTGGTAATCCAGTTTTTAGGGTTCCGTAGCCAAATTGGCAAAAACGGAACCCTTATTGATTCGTCATGTCTGTCTGTCTGTCCGTCCGTATGTCACAGGCATTTTACTCAAAAAGTATAAGATTTATTTTAGTGCCGTGTGTAAACCGCTAGTTAATTTGATAGTTAAATAAAAAATATATATATTTCTAGGGGGGGCACTACATACATGTAACCGAAAACAAAAAAAAAACAGCAAATATCAACGTGTGGCACATCATTCGACAGTTCTTCTAAAAACACTTTGAGGCTTTTAATTTAGTGAATAGAGGCTTTTAATATAGTAATTAAATTTTGATTTAGTGAATATTTTCCGAAATATTCGCTACGAAAGTAGCAAAAATTGTGTTCAAAAAATATGAAAAAATGTAGAAATATAAAGCTCAATAAATACTTCGAACGAAAATTGTTTTCAACATGCATACCGTTTTTAAGTTATTGCCAAAAAACTGCGCTTCTCAGCAAAAGGACTTAAGTGCCGGGGAGATACGCTCTTTTGTTAGTGTTTTTTTTCATATTGTATTTTTTGTCATCTGCATTTTTTTGTATAAACAGCTGCGGAACCCTTCATGGGCGAGTCGGCCTCGCACTTGGCCGCTTTTTTTAAAAGTTTAATCTATGAAACTCCGATTGCTCACCAATTTCAAAACACTGGAGAACATTCGATTTTCCCTGGAAATAATGGGTTTTTTTTTCTGAATGGAGATCTAATCAATTGGAATATTGAGATTCGAGATAAATTTGAGCATGTGTAAAATGTGTTCACGGTCCATACAGGCAACCTAAAACAATTAGACAATATTGAGCTATCAGCTATTTTGTAATTCGAACAGGTATTAGAAATGTTTGTGTAACACCATTGTATTAAGATCCATCAAAGCATATTGTAATTAATTTACAGGCATCGTTAGTGTCAGGCGCCCGAGAATTGGAGACGCTTCGGCGGGAACTGGAAGCGAGTGCCATGGAGCGCGCTCAGCTTCAAGCCAGGGTGGACGAGCTGATGGAGAGGTGCAGCGAGACAGAGCGGCTGCGTGCGCAGCTGGAGAGACTCAAGGTGAGGCAGGATGACGTAGATGATTGGAGAACAGAACAGTTGGAGACTTTTCGGCAGGAACTGGAAGCGAGCGAGTGTGGTATGGTAGATACTGAAAAAGAGTGGCACAATCTAAACAGTCGAGAAGTTACTGAACTAAGTTGAACATGATGAACGAGCCGGCTTAGGTATTCTTAAGTGGCTTATATACACTTCTATGTCTTCTCGTTTCTATATTACTGACCGTGACCTCTTTACTTTTCAGATGGCGGAAGCGGAGCGGGAGGCGGCGCTCGAGCGGCTGGCGGACGAGAACGGCGCGTTGCGCGCGCGCCTGCGCGGCGTGGCGCACTCGCCGCTGTCCGACAGCGAGAAGAGGCAGCTGCTGCTGGCGCCGGCGCCCAGGAGGATGCACTCGTCCGCACCCGCCTCCATCGCGCTTGCGCACAACGTGAGTATAATGGACGACAGTTCTTCAAAATCGATTTTAAGAAGCTACTTATTTAAAAACTAGAAGGTGGTCACCTTCTAGGTCTTAAATAACTTCGTTCCCGGAGGAGGAAAGGAGAACTAGTCATATATATCATAACCTTCTTTTTGGTTTAGCGTTGTCGGATAAAAAGCATCCATGCGGGCCTTCATGTATGGTTATAACCATACTTGGATGGCCCGCTACACGTGTATCAAAGATGGTTGAAATCCATCTAACCGTTTTGACGTGACGAAGCCGGAAAGACAACATCCATACAAAATTAGAAAAATAATATTTTCCTTTGACCTTTAAATACCTCCATTTACTTATTTTATTGAAAATATCTTCAATGTATAGGCATTAAATTTTTACAACTTTATAATTATAATAAACTAGGATTTTAATTAGCTGTAGTAAACTGACTTTACGGACACACGTCTGCCGTGATTACTTCATTATGGCTGAAGTACAGTATTTCTTATAAATAAAAGTTACCCTAATATCACCGATTACACGTATTCTCATGTATAGTTTTGTAAAATTCTTTCTAAACAACGAAATATTCACGTTGACACCTGTCAGTTTACTCCAGCCAATTAAAAATACTACTTTAGTATAGATGTTATTTTTTTGGGAGCAAATTGACGTCCTGAATTGACATAACCGAATGTAGGTCATTTTATAAATTTCACTACTTTTACTTACTGTCAAAATGACATAGGAATTTAATCCAAGTTCAAAAGTGTAAATCGAATGATTCGGACACGATAAGAGGTAGGCCCTCTGTTATATTAACATATAAAACAAGGGGGTGGCTGTGGCTGACTGTAGTCACTTAACCTCCAAATGCTTGTTTCAGGGTGAGGGCGACAGCGGTGATGCCAGCACTCCAGAATGGGACAAACATTCCTCGTCCTCCCTCAGCGAAGTCTCCGTCGCGTGTCTCCAAGACCGCATCTTGCAGATGGAAGAGCACCACTACAGGTAAGCACTAGATCGACTGATGCTGAAGGGCTGCCCATTATGGCAAGGCCAGAGAAAGAACAGTGACACCAAGCAGATTTTTTCCATATAGATCAGCCACCTTCGAAGGGGTCTGAGTTACCTGGTCAACTGCTGACTTTCCACGGTTACCTATTTACCTTAGTCCCTTTTATTCCGAAACTACGTTTGATACGCTGATGAGACTCTGAAAAAACTAAAAGTTTCAGTTCAATGCAGTTTTTATGTTTAGGTAGGTAATGGCTTCTATCCGTTAGGAAAATTTTGCCAGCGTCAAGGTTTAAAAGCCAAGGTACGGTTTCAAATTAAAAATAATAAAATAATGAGTTGATCCACACTGATTAATGTCGCCCGTACAAGGTGGACGACAAGAATCACTAACAGTTTCTTGTATCAAACTTTTTCCAACCTACGCGTTAGATTTCTACGTTTTTTTTTAAGAGCCTAGAGTGTTCCACTGCTGGGCAAAGGCCTCCCTCTCATTCTTTCACGTGTCCCGGTCGTGGGCAATCTCCCACCAGTTGTTCTGGAAAGAGTCAAGCTCGTCCCGCCATCTTCGTCGAGGCCTACCGCGACGCCGGACTCTATTTTGTGGGACCCACTCGGTGGCTACTTTAGCTCACAAGTCACCCGGCATGCGACCGACATGTCCAGCCCAGTCCCACTACATCTTGGCAGCTGTTTGGGCTACGTCGGGTATCCGGGTTTTGGAACGTAGTACTGTATTTTTGATCCGGTCAGTTCGTTTCACGCCCAAAATACTACGTTATTGAAAAAAAAACAATCTAGTCACCCAGGCTAATTATCTGTGCCATCTTGTCGCCAATAAAAAAACCACTACTTTTTACTTCAGGCCTGGAGCATGCTCAAAATCTCTAATTCTCATACTTCTCTTTTATTTTTTCGTTATCTTACTTATTTTTTACCCTTCCCAGTACAAGCGAGGAGCTCCAAGCGACGTTGGCGGAGCTGGCCGACCTGCAGACTCAGTTGGCCGACGCGCACGCCGACAACGAGCGACTGGCCGACGAGAAGCAAGTTCTGCTAGAGTCGCTGTGCCGTCAAACAGAGAAGCTTGAAGATAGTCGCACTAAGGTACGACATAGGCACGGTGGCCGACTTACAGGTTCAGTTTGCCGACAACGTGTGATTACCCGACGAGAAGCAAGTTCTGCTGGAGTCGCTGAGCCAAGAGACGGAGAAGCTTGAAGATTGCTGCACTAAGGTAAGTGTGCTGGACAGGGTGCAGATCTACAGAATACCTGCATCGCATTAGGAAAGGCAACAGGAGGCTGTACACAATAAGCTTTAATCTGACGTAGAGTGGAGTAAGACTTTACCAGAAACTGATGTCTTGTTCAATTGTAAAAGTTTTAAGTATAATTGAGACAATATTGTAATAGTTAAGAATTATGTTGAAAAAATGACTAACTGTTGACTTTGTTTCGGCTTTCTTCTCAACAGTAATCTCCTCTTGGGAAATGCCGTATAGTCAGACTTGTAAAAGTGCCCTTGTGGCCTGCTTACAGAATAAACAATTTGAAAATTCGAATTTGAATTGACAGAATTTTAGTTGACAGCCAGTTTCCTAAGTTAAGGTACTTTATAATCATTCCAATCCGGGAAGTGTCCTGTGATCTTGAGAAAATCAGTCAACGAATCGTATACGTAGTTCTTGGAATATGCCAGCTGTAGTAGTAAAACTAGTAAAAGACTGATCTTATATTTCGACAAAAGAAAATAGAGACTACGAACTGTAACAAGTAGCGTGGAGCTCTACACAACATATTTAAACGTTTACTAATGTTTATTTCAGGTGGATACTCTTCAGGAGATGCTGCTCCGCGAAGGCGTGGAACCGGAAACCCTGGTGTCTGGAGACACCGACCAGCAGCTCTTAGCGGTCCTTAAGGTACTTCCTTCAAATTCTTTAAATTTTAATCGACCAAGCCACATTGTATTAGGGTATACCATTTCGCCACTGATGAGAGTGATTTGTTTAATGGGAGCAACCTGGCTTTTTGGCACTGACTTGCAGTGAATACAGGGGGATTAGGGGAGGATAGCCGGGGCTGGAGCCCTGGGCCTCCAAAAGTAAGGGGCCCCCACAAATAAAATTTCTAAAGACAAAACTTATAGTGTTCGTGTTATATTGTTACTACCATGTTTGTGTTATATTGTTATTGTGTATTAGGTATTGAGGTTGTTTGTCTAGTGAAGCTTCTTAAAGCTTAGCTTAAATGTTCATAGTTTTTATATATACTTGCTGTGTGTGCGCGTCGTTATGCGCGTTGTCACTTAACTGTTTCATGTGCAATATCTATATGTGAGTTCCGATAATTGGCTCTATACTTCTATTTAAGTTTCTATTTGTACTGTATTAGCTGTTGGTTCTCCTACAATAAAAAAATAAAAAAAATAATGTATTCACCTCCACCCTTTCGTTGCTCCAGAGCCACCAGAACCCTCTAGCCCTGAGTGACATTTTAGAAAGTAACGAATGGTGTTTGTGTTAACGCTATACAGTCAAAGATTAGAAATATATACCCCAAAAGTGAAGCGACAGCCTAGTGAGCTGATAATTATTTGCTCTCATGAAATTATTTATTCAATTGTGTTGTAGTTGGCAGTCTGAAAGATACAGACAGGGATGCATGCACCTATTCAATGGGAGCGTATCAATTTTCTCCGCATCCGTATGCTCAATTGAGGGATCAATCTTTAGCATGCGACACAAATTTCTCAAAAAATACCGTAAAACTGATTTTTATGGCATAAAATACCCGTTTAAAAAATTCGCGGTTAACAAACTATATCACCAATCCAAAGGGCGGTATTTTATTTAAAACACGTAAAGAAACTTACAATATGAACCTATTTCAATTTTACTTGAAACTACATTTACAAAAAAAAAAACACGAAATTCGCTTTTATTGAGATACCGCTTTTGCCCTTCATTTCTTTTATACCGCACCGGAACGTGGATTCGCGTACGAGGAAACTATTTGAAAAAAAATGCGGCATACGAGAGGGTTAACATGTCTGCGTGTAGGCATAAAAAATATGTCTACATATCAAATCATTTCAACTACGCACCCAAACCTAGAACCCTGTAGGTATACGCCACTAGGCAGAAATATTTTTCCTGTAATTTTTTGCTATAACAGTTCACTCATGATATTTATTTCCCAGGTGTCCCAGGAAGAGCGGAGGCTGCTGGTGGCGAAACAAGAGCAACTAGAGGCCGAGATTGGAGAGACCAAGACCTCGATGGACGAGAAAACCAAAGAAAACGAATCGCTTACCGAAAGAGTTAGGTTAGTATTTGTAAATTTTTTTAATGTTTAATTTATAATTTTTCCTTCCTTCATTGCACCCAAAACGACTGCAATATACCCGCCCCTTTTTGCTTGCCGTAATATTTTTTTTTTTTAAATACCTTCAATGTACAGACATTTCATTTTTACAACTTTATATTAATAGTATAGGTATTGCGTGACCGTGTTTGTACTAGTTTAACTTTTGATACTATCAAGCCAGTAATCCCCCTTTTCATGCAAGCTTTTATTTAACTTGCAATGAATGTATATTTGTTTGTACGGGTCAAATCTTGCAAATTAAATTTGATTCAATTCCCGGTTTCCGATTGAGCTAAAATTATATTAATATGCTATGACGTAAACAGTTCATGACGGACCTCTCTGTGAAATCGCTGTCTAATAAGTAGTTTAAAATGCCTATATCATGCGTATTGCTTGGCCGATTTTAATTTTAATTTCACTTTTTGAAATCGTTTTTACGGTATTTTGATATTTTGTCACGAAAAGCGATAAAAAAATGCGTAACTTTTAAATGTTGTATTTCAAAGCCATTACTTTTTTAATAATTATTTCTTGAAGCATTGATATTTTTTTTATTATTTGGCTTATTATAAATTGTGTGGCGTTGGCCACGTTGGCGTTATTCCTATTGCAGGACACTAGAAAGTACAGTAGAGCGGTGCGAGGCGGAGCGACTGCAGTGGGAGCACGAGGCGGGCGCGGCGCGCGAGCTGGCCGGCGCGAGGCAGGTGCAGCTCACCTCGCTGGGGGAGCTGCTGGACCAGGCCAAGGCCAAGGTCAGTACAGTGGAGCGGTGCGAGGCGGAGCGACTGCAGTGGGAGTACGAGGCGGGCGCGGCGCGCGAGCTGGCCGGCGCGAGGCAGGTGCAGCTCACCTCGCTGGGGGAGCTGCTGGACCAGGCCAAGGCCAAGGTCAGTACAGTGGAGCGGTGCGAGGCGGAGCGACTGCAGTGGGAGCACGAGGCGGGCGCGGCGCGCGAGCTGGCCGGCGCGAGGCAGGTGCAGCTCACCTCGCTGGGGGAGCTGCTGGACCAGGCCAAGGCCAAGGTCAGTACAGTGGAGCGGTGCGAGGCGGAGCGACTGCAGTGGGAGCACGAGGCGGGCGCGGCGCGCGAGCTGGCCGGCGCGAGGCAGGTGCAGCTCACCTCGCTGGGGGAGCTGCTGGACCAGGCCAAGGCCAAGGTCAGTACAGTGGAGCGGTGCGAGGCGGAGCGACTGCAGTGGGAGCACGAGGCGGGCGCGGCGCGCGAGCTGGCCGGCGCGAGGCAGGTGCAGCTCACCTCGCTGGGGGAGCTGCTGGACCAGGCCAAGGCCAAGGTCAGTACAGTGGAGCGGTGCGAGGCGGAGCGACTGCAGTGGGAGCACGAGGCGGGCGCGGCGCGCGAGCTGGCCGGCGCGAGGCAGGTGCAGCTCACCTCGCTGGGGGAGCTGCTGGACCAGGCCAAGGCCAAGGTCAGTACAGTGGAGCGGTGCGAGGCGGAGCGACTGCAGTGGGAGCACGAGGCGGGCGCGGCGCGCGAGCTGGCCGGCGCGAGGCAGGTGCAGCTCACCTCGCTGGGGGAGCTGCTGGACCAGGCCAAGGCCAAGGTCAGTACAGTGGAGCGGTGCGAGGCGGAGCGACTGCAGTGGGAGCACGAGGCGGGCGCGGCGCGCGAGCTGGCCGGCGCGAGGCAGGTGCAGCTCACCTCGCTGGGGGAGCTGCTGGACCAGGCCAAGGCCAAGGTCAGTACAGTGGAGCGGTGCGAGGCGGAGCGACTGCAGTGGGAGCACGAGGCGGGCGCGGCGCGCGAGCTGGCCGGCGCGAGGCAGGTGCAGCTCACCTCGCTGGGGGAGCTGCTGGACCAGGCCAAGGCCAAGGTCAGTACAGTGGAGCGGTGCGAGGCGGAGCGACTGCAGTGGGAGCACGAGGCGGGCGCGGCGCGCGAGCTGGCCGGCGCGAGGCAGGTGCAGCTCACCTCGCTGGGGGAGCTGCTGGACCAGGCCAAGGCCAAGGTCAGTACAGTGGAGCGGTGCGAGGCGGAGCGACTGCAGTGGGAGCACGAGGCGGGCGCGGCGCGCGAGCTGGCCGGCGCGAGGCAGGTGCAGCTCACCTCGCTGGGGGAGCTGCTGGACCAGGCCAAGGCCAAGGTCAGTACAGTGGAGCGGTGCGAGGCGGAGCGACTGCAGTGGGAGCACGAGGCGGGCGCGGCGCGCGAGCTGGCCGGCGCGAGGCAGGTGCAGCTCACCTCGCTGGGGGAGCTGCTGGACCAGGCCAAGGCCAAGGTCAGTACAGTGGAGCGGTGCGAGGCGGAGCGACTGCAGTGGGAGCACGAGGCGGGCGCGGCGCGCGAGCTGGCCGGCGCGAGGCAGGTGCAGCTCACCTCGCTGGGGGAGCTGCTGGACCAGGCCAAGGCCAAGGTCAGTACAGTGGAGCGGTGCGAGGCGGAGCGACTGCAGTGGGAGTACGAGGCGGGCGCGGCGCGCGAGCTGGCCGGCGCGAGGCAGGTGCAGCTCACCTCGCTGGGGGAGCTGCTGGACCAGGCCAAGGCCAAGGTCAGTACAGTGGAGCGGTGCGAGGCGGAGCGACTGCAGTGGGAGCACGAGGCGGGCGCGGCGCGCGAGCTGGCCGGCGCGAGGCAGGTGCAGCTCACCTCGCTGGGGGAGCTGCTGGACCAGGCCAAGGCCAAGGTCAGTACAGTGGAGCGGTGCGAGGCGGAGCGACTGCAGTGGGAGCACGAGGCGGGCGCGGCGCGCGAGCTGGCCGGCGCGAGGCAGGTGCAGCTCACCTCGCTGGGGGAGCTGCTGGACCAGGCCAAGGCCAAGGTCAGTACAGTGGAGCGGTGCGAGGCGGAGCGACTGCAGTGGGAGCACGAGGCGGGCGCGGCGCGCGAGCTGGCCGGCGCGAGGCAGGTGCAGCTCACCTCGCTGGGGGAGCTGCTGGACCAGGCCAAGGCCAAGGTCAGTACAGTGGAGCGGTGCGAGGCGGAGCGACTGCAGTGGGAGTACGAGGCGGGCGCGGCGCGCGAGCTGGCCGGCGCGAGGCAGGTGCAGCTCACCTCGCTGGGGGAGCTGCTGGACCAGGCCAAGGCCAAGGTCAGTACAGTGGAGCGGTGCGAGGCGGAGCGACTGCAGTGGGAGCACGAGGCGGGCGCGGCGCGCGAGCTGGCCGGTGCGAGGCAGGTGCAGCTCACCTCGCTGGGGGAGCTGCTGGACCAGGCCAAGGCCAAGGTCAGTACAGTGGAGCGGTGCGAGGCGGAGCGACTGCAGTGGGAGCACGAGGCGGGCGCGGCGCGCGAGCTGGCCGGCGCGAGGCAGGTGCAGCTCACCTCGCTGGGGGAGCTGCTGGACCAGGCCAAGGCCAAGGTCAGTACAGTGGAGCGGTGCGAGGCGGAGCGACTGCAGTGGGAGCACGAGGCGGGCGCGGCGCGCGAGCTGGCCGGCGCGAGGCAGGTGCAGCTCACCTCGCTGGGGGAGCTGCTGGACCAGGCCAAGGCCAAGGTCAGTACAGTGGAGCGGTGCGAGGCGGAGCGACTGCAGTGGGAGTACGAGGCGGGCGCGGCGCGCGAGCTGGCCGGCGCGAGGCAGGTGCAGCTCACCTCGCTGGGGGAGCTGCTGGACCAGGCCAAGGCCAAGGTCAGTACAGTGGAGCGGTGCGAGGCGGAGCGACTGCAGTGGGAGCACGAGGCGGGCGCGGCGCGCGAGCTGGCCGGCGCGAGGCAGGTGCAGCTCACCTCGCTGGGGGAGCTGCTGGACCAGGCCAAGGCCAAGGTCAGTACAGTGGAGCGGTGCGAGGCGGAGCGACTGCAGTGGGAGCACGAGGCGGGCGCGGCGCGCGAGCTGGCCGGCGCGAGGCAGGTGCAGCTCACCTCGCTGGGGGAGCTGCTGGACCAGGCCAAGGCCAAGGTCAGTACAGTGGAGCGGTGCGAGGCGGAGCGACTGCAGTGGGAGCACGAGGCGGGCGCGGCGCGCGAGCTGGCCGGCGCGAGGCAGGTGCAGCTCACCTCGCTGGGGGAGCTGCTGGACCAGGCCAAGGCCAAGGTCAGTACAGTGGAGCGGTGCGAGGCGGAGCGACTGCAGTGGGAGTACGAGGCGGGCGCGGCGCGCGAGCTGGCCGGCGCGAGGCAGGTGCAGCTCACCTCGCTGGGGGAGCTGCTGGACCAGGCCAAGGCCAAGGTCAGTACAGTGGAGCGGTGCGAGGCGGAGCGACTGCAGTGGGAGCACGAGGCGGGCGCGGCGCGCGAGCTGGCCGGCGCGAGGCAGGTGCAGCTCACCTCGCTGGGGGAGCTGCTGGACCAGGCCAAGGCCAAGGTCAGTACAGTGGAGCGGTGCGAGGCGGAGCGACTGCAGTGGGAGCACGAGGCGGGCGCGGCGCGCGAGCTGGCCGGCGCGAGGCAGGTGCAGCTCACCTCGCTGGGGGAGCTGCTGGACCAGGCCAAGGCCAAGGTCAGTACAGTGGAGCGGTGCGAGGCGGAGCGACTGCAGTGGGAGCACGAGGCGGGCGCGGCGCGCGAGCTGGCCGGCGCGAGGCAGGTGCAGCTCACCTCGCTGGGGGAGCTGCTGGACCAGGCCAAGGCCAAGGTCAGTACAGTGGAGCGGTGCGAGGCGGAGCGACTGCAGTGGGAGCACGAGGCGGGCGCGGCGCGCGAGCTGGCCGGCGCGAGGCAGGTGCAGCTCACCTCGCTGGGGGAGCTGCTGGACCAGGCCAAGGCCAAGGTCAGTACAGTGGAGCGGTGCGAGGCGGAGCGACTGCAGTGGGAGCACGAGGCGGGCGCGGCGCGCGAGCTGGCCGGCGCGAGGCAGGTGCAGCTCACCTCGCTGGGGGAGCTGCTGGACCAGGCCAAGGCCAAGGTCAGTACAGTGGAGCGGTGCGAGGCGGAGCGACTGCAGTGGGAGCACGAGGCGGGCGCGGCGCGCGAGCTGGCCGGCGCGAGGCAGGTGCAGCTCACCTCGCTGGGGGAGCTGCTGGACCAGGCCAAGGCCAAGGTCAGTACAGTGGAGCGGTGCGAGGCGGAGCGACTGCAGTGGGAGCACGAGGCGGGCGCGGCGCGCGAGCTGGCCGGCGCGAGGCAGGTGCAGCTCACCTCGCTGGGGGAGCTGCTGGACCAGGCCAAGGCCAAGGTCAGTACAGTGGAGCGGTGCGAGGCGGAGCGACTGCAGTGGGAGCACGAGGCGGGCGCGGCGCGCGAGCTGGCCGGCGCGAGGCAGGTGCAGCTCACCTCGCTGGGGGAGCTGCTGGACCAGGCCAAGGCCAAGGTCAGTACAGTGGAGCGGTGCGAGGCGGAGCGACTGCAGTGGGAGCACGAGGCGGGCGCGGCGCGCGAGCTGGCCGGCGCGAGGCAGGTGCAGCTCACCTCGCTGGGGGAGCTGCTGGACCAGGCCAAGGCCAAGGTCAGTACAGTGGAGCGGTGCGAGGCGGAGCGACTGCAGTGGGAGTACGAGGCGGGCGCGGCGCGCGAGCTGGCCGGCGCGAGGCAGGTGCAGCTCACCTCGCTGGGGGAGCTGCTGGACCAGGCCAAGGCCAAGGTCAGTACAGTGGAGCGGTGCGAGGCGGAGCGACTGCAGTGGGAGCACGAGGCGGGCGCGGCGCGCGAGCTGGCCGGCGCGAGGCAGGTGCAGCTCACCTCGCTGGGGGAGCTGCTGGACCAGGCCAAGGCCAAGGTCAGTACAGTGGAGCGGTGCGAGGCGGAGCGACTGCAGTGGGAGCACGAGGCGGGCGCGGCGCGCGAGCTGGCCGGCGCGAGGCAGGTGCAGCTCACCTCGCTGGGGGAGCTGCTGGACCAGGCCAAGGCCAAGGTCAGTACAGTGGAGCGGTGCGAGGCGGAGCGACTGCAGTGGGAGCACGAGGCGGGCGCGGCGCGCGAGCTGGCCGGCGCGAGGCAGGTGCAGCTCACCTCGCTGGGGGAGCTGCTGGACCAGGCCAAGGCCAAGGTCAGTACAGTGGAGCGGTGCGAGGCGGAGCGACTGCAGTGGGAGCACGAGGCGGGCGCGGCGCGCGAGCTGGCCGGCGCGAGGCAGGTGCAGCTCACCTCGCTGGGGGAGCTGCTGGACCAGGCCAAGGCCAAGGTCAGTACAGTGGAGCGGTGCGAGGCGGAGCGACTGCAGTGGGAGCACGAGGCGGGCGCGGCGCGCGAGCTGGCCGGCGCGAGGCAGGTGCAGCTCACCTCGCTGGGGGAGCTGCTGGACCAGGCCAAGGCCAAGGTCAGTACAGTGGAGCGGTGCGAGGCGGAGCGACTGCAGTGGGAGCACGAGGCGGGCGCGGCGCGCGAGCTGGCCGGCGCGAGGCAGGTGCAGCTCACCTCGCTGGGGGAGCTGCTGGACCAGGCCAAGGCCAAGGTCAGTACAGTGGAGCGGTGCGAGGCGGAGCGACTGCAGTGGGAGCACGAGGCGGGCGCGGCGCGCGAGCTGGCCGGCGCGAGGCAGGTGCAGCTCACCTCGCTGGGGGAGCTGCTGGACCAGGCCAAGGCCAAGGTCAGTACAGTGGAGCGGTGCGAGGCGGAGCGACTGCAGTGGGAGTACGAGGCGGGCGCGGCGCGCGAGCTGGCCGGCGCGAGGCAGGTGCAGCTCACCTCGCTGGGGGAGCTGCTGGACCAGGCCAAGGCCAAGGTCAGTACAGTGGAGCGGTGCGAGGCGGAGCGACTGCAGTGGGAGCACGAGGCGGGCGCGGCGCGCGAGCTGGCCGGCGCGAGGCAGGTGCAGCTCACCTCGCTGGGGGAGCTGCTGGACCAGGCCAAGGCCAAGGTCAGTACAGTGGAGCGGTGCGAGGCGGAGCGACTGCAGTGGGAGCACGAGGCGGGCGCGGCGCGCGAGCTGGCCGGCGCGAGGCAGGTGCAGCTCACCTCGCTGGGGGAGCTGCTGGACCAGGCCAAGGCCAAGGTCAGTACAGTGGAGCGGTGCGAGGCGGAGCGACTGCAGTGGGAGCACGAGGCGGGCGCGGCGCGCGAGCTGGCCGGCGCGAGGCAGGTGCAGCTCACCTCGCTGGGGGAGCTGCTGGACCAGGCCAAGGCCAAGGTCAGTACAGTGGAGCGGTGCGAGGCGGAGCGACTGCAGTGGGAGCACGAGGCGGGCGCGGCGCGCGAGCTGGCCGGCGCGAGGCAGGTGCAGCTCACCTCGCTGGGGGAGCTGCTGGACCAGGCCAAGGCCAAGGTCAGTACAGTGGAGCGGTGCGAGGCGGAGCGACTGCAGTGGGAGCACGAGGCGGGCGCGGCGCGCGAGCTGGCCGGCGCGAGGCAGGTGCAGCTCACCTCGCTGGGGGAGCTGCTGGACCAGGCCAAGGCCAAGGTCAGTACAGTGGAGCGGTGCGAGGCGGAGCGACTGCAGTGGGAGCACGAGGCGGGTGCGGCGCGCGAGCTGGCCGGCGCGAGGCAGGTGCAGCTCACCTCGCTGGGGGAGCTGCTGGACCAGGCCAAGGCCAAGGTCAGTACAGTGGAGCGGTGCGAGGCGGAGCGACTGCAGTGGGAGCACGAGGCGGGCGCGGCGCGCGAGCTGGCCGGCGCGAGGCAGGTGCAGCTCACCTCGCTGGGGGAGCTGCTGGACCAGGCCAAGGCCAAGGTCAGTACAGTGGAGCGGTGCGAGGCGGAGCGACTGCAGTGGGAGTACGAGGCGGGCGCGGCGCGCGAGCTGGCCGGCGCGAGGCAGGTGCAGCTCACCTCGCTGGGGGAGCTGCTGGACCAGGCCAAGGCCAAGGTCAGTACAGTGGAGCGGTGCGAGGCGGAGCGACTGCAGTGGGAGCACGAGGCGGGCGCGGCGCGCGAGCTGGCCGGCGCGAGGCAGGTGCAGCTCACCTCGCTGGGGGAGCTGCTGGACCAGGCCAAGGCCAAGGTCAGTACAGTGGAGCGGTGCGAGGCGGAGCGACTGCAGTGGGAGCACGAGGCGGGCGCGGCGCGCGAGCTGGCCGGCGCGAGGCAGGTGCAGCTCACCTCGCTGGGGGAGCTGCTGGACCAGGCCAAGGCCAAGGTCAGTACAGTGGAGCGGTGCGAGGCGGAGCGACTGCAGTGGGAGCACGAGGCGGGCGCGGCGCGCGAGCTGGCCGGCGCGAGGCAGGTGCAGCTCACCTCGCTGGGGGAGCTGCTGGACCAGGCCAAGGCCAAGGTCAGTACAGTGGAGCGGTGCGAGGCGGAGCGACTGCAGTGGGAGCACGAGGCGGGCGCGGTGCGCGAGCTGGCCGGCGCGAGGCAGGTGCAGCTCACCTCGCTGGGGGAGCTGCTGGACCAGGCCAAGGCCAAGGTCAGTACAGTGGAGCGGTGCGAGGCGGAGCGACTGCAGTGGGAGCACGAGGCGGGCGCGGCGCGCGAGCTGGCCGGCGCGAGGCAGGTGCAGCTCACCTCGCTGGGGGAGCTGCTGGACCAGGCCAAGGCCAAGGTCAGTACAGTGGAGCGGTGCGAGGCGGAGCGACTGCAGTGGGAGTACGAGGCGGGCGCGGCGCGCGAGCTGGCCGGCGCGAGGCAGGTGCAGCTCACCTCGCTGGGGGAGCTGCTGGACCAGGCCAAGGCCAAGGTCAGTACAGTGGAGCGGTGCGAGGCGGAGCGACTGCAGTGGGAGCACGAGGCGGGCGCGGCGCGCGAGCTGGCCGGCGCGAGGCAGGTGCAGCTCACCTCGCTGGGGGAGCTGCTGGACCAGGCCAAGGCCAAGGTCAGTACAGTGGAGCGGTGCGAGGCGGAGCGACTGCAGTGGGAGCACGAGGCGGGCGCGGCGCGCGAGCTGGCCGGCGCGAGGCAGGTGCAGCTCACCTCGCTGGGGGAGCTGCTGGACCAGGCCAAGGCCAAGGTCAGTACAGTGGAGCGGTGCGAGGCGGAGCGACTGCAGTGGGAGCACGAGGCGGGCGCGGCGCGCGAGCTGGCCGGCGCGAGGCAGGTGCAGCTCACCTCGCTGGGGGAGCTGCTGGACCAGGCCAAGGCCAAGGTCAGTACAGTGGAGCGGTGCGAGGCGGAGCGACTGCAGTGGGAGCACGAGGCGGGCGCGGCGCGCGAGCTGGCCGGCGCGAGGCAGGTGCAGCTCACCTCGCTGGGGGAGCTGCTGGACCAGGCCAAGGCCAAGGTCAGTACAGTGGAGCGGTGCGAGGCGGAGCGACTGCAGTGGGAGCACGAGGCGGGCGCGGCGCGCGAGCTGGCCGGCGCGAGGCAGGTGCAGCTCACCTCGCTGGGGGAGCTGCTGGACCAGGCCAAGGCCAAGGTCAGTACAGTGGAGCGGTGCGAGGCGGAGCGACTGCAGTGGGAGCACGAGGCGGGCGCGGCGCGCGAGCTGGCCGGCGCGAGGCAGGTGCAGCTCACCTCGCTGGGGGAGCTGCTGGACCAGGCCAAGGCCAAGGTCAGTACAGTGGAGCGTCAGGCCAAGGTCAGTTTCTACTTATCATGGGCAAGCTCAACATCAGTAGCAATCATGCCATATGGCTTCTTGTTTTTGTAACTGCATGTAGATTTTTTGTGAGTCTGATGTAGTTCTTGTATACCGCCTTGGAAATAGTGAACTGGGTATTATTCGACGATATGTAGCAGGGTTTGGTCCTGGGCGCCACAATGGCAAGCTGGAGAGTTTAAGTACCCATTTAAAGATGGTAGTTGGACCGCCCGTATCTTCTACGGACCCTGTTTATTTATCACAGTCAAGGTCCCGATGACACTGATGGTCCCGAGGAGAGGGGTTGGGCATCGAAAACTGGCATACTCGTGAAGAATTGGGCTGGAGTTTTTTTTTTGATGTATTAGTCGCCAGACAGTGGGATCTGCGCCGGTTTCAAGCAAGTTGCAGTAAATTACCATTCGGTCGGATAAAGTAAAACTAAACTTTAAAAAATTACGCCCGTCCACTGAGTTTATCCTACATTCGTATGCATGTTTCATAAGGTCGGTTAGTGGACGGGCGTTCAGTTTAAGACTCGTTTTACTCTATATGTATAAGAAACAAGATCAGGAATCAGGAACGTAACGACGTTTATTAAGGTTAACACAGAATTCAAAGTATTAAAGTACGATCTACGGTTTGGATCAGCGTCCGATACAGAGACTACCCGAGCGCATAGGTCGCAGCGTGAGAGGGTAGCGCCTATTAGCTTAGAGGTCGTGCCAATGCGGATAGGAATAGACTGCAGTTGATCGGAGGAGGAGCCGTCTTCTCATACACCTTGCACCCCTCGCAGGGGGGGCCTCGGTGCCCTGTGGCATTTTGCGCCGTGGCTGGCGTCGATCGGCCGCTGGGCGGTCTGTATAGGCAGCGCGCGCGCACTCGGGAATCTTCCATGGCGCTCGTACGCAGCGCGCAGGCAGGCGCGTACACGGCGGGCGGTTATTGAAGTGGTCGTAATCTGGCGTGTTATAAATTTTAAATTCAGGATTTTTGATGAGGGAAAGATTTGTTAAGAGAATAATTGTTTTGTCGTAACTGACCGTTTTCATAACTAGATAAAGTATAGAAGGATGCGTGTGACAATCTGTAATCGTTGCAGCTGGCGGAGCGCGCGGGCGCGGCGGAGGGCTGCGCGGAGGCGGAGGCGGCGGCGGCGGCGGCGCGGCGCGAGGCGGAGGCGGCGGCGGCGCGCGCGCACGCGCTGCACGAGCGCCTCGCGCATGCGCAGCGCCAGCTCGACCGCGCGCACAGCGACGCGCGCAAGCTGCACGACGACGCGCTGGTAGGCAGCTCGCTCACTGCGCGGACGACGCGTATACTATCACACGCTGCACGAGCGCCTCGCGCACGCGCAGCGCCAGCTCGACCGCGCGCACAGCGACGCGCGCAAGCTGCACGACGACGCGCTGGTAGGCAGCTCGCTCACTGCGCGGACGACGCGTATACTATCACACGCTGCACGAGCGCCTCGCGCACGCGCAGCGCCAGCTCGACCGCGCGCACAGCGACGCGCGCAAGCTGCACGACGACGCGCTGGTAGGCAGCTCGCTCACTGCGCGGACGACGCGTACACTATCACACGCTGCACGAGCGCCTCGCGCACGCGCAGCGCCAGCTCGACCGCGCGCACAGCGACGCGCGCAAGCTGCACGACGACGCGCTGGTAGGCAGCTCGCTCACTGCGCGGACGACGCGTACACTATCACACAAGGAATACTATTTCAAAGGAATAATGAAGAAAAATGCACCCTGTAGGTCCAGTCCATTCATAACTTCTTTATGTTTCCAGGTGTCCCGTAACAACGCCAAGTCCACAATCTCGGAGCTGGAGTTCCAGCTGGAACAGCTGCGGCAGGAGAAAGCGTCGCTGCAGGGGGAGCTGCAGGCCGCGCAACACGCCGCCGCCGAGCTCCAGATTCAGGTGAGTGTCACCAGGTGTCGCAGCACCGAGGTGCCCGAAGCTGTAGTTCCAGCTGGAACAGCTGCGGCAGGAGAAGGCAACAAGGACCTCCCTCTTTCCTCTTATATCTTTCCTTCTGTCATTATAGGTAGTGTTGAAAAACTACCGACCCCTTGTAAATTTTACTGCTACCAAATGTCACGTGGATCTCGTTTGATAAACCTCAAGTACCTACCTACCTTTTTATGTTCGTTATTATTAACATTTACCTCATCACGAAAATGAGGAACATTAAGTTTCCCAGAAAAGAAAATTAAAAAAAACTCATGACATTGACAGCAAACTTTTTAATTTTACTTACTAATCTTTATAGACTAAAGTAAAAATGTATACAGTCGAGGACACTGCGCGAATGTCATATCGAGGTTGGAAAATATATATCGAAAAAAGAACACAACTTAAAAAGAAAATATTTGAACATTCTAAGTTGAAATAACGTACATAGTAGAGAATAAATACAAATAAACACCTCTCGGAAACTATCACTACAATTATAATTAAGAACATTAAGTTTCGCAGAAGAGAACACACGATTACTCTAGTTTACATAAATAGGTACTTTTAAATTTTATATCATGTTTTTTTTAGCTCCAAGTGGCGAGCGACGAGAAGTTAGCCCTAATGAGCAGAGCGGGCGAGGCGCTGGCGCACGCGGCCGAGGTGGAGAGGCAGCTCGCCGACGCGCGCGCGCGCAACGCGCAGCTCGCGAGGGAGCGGGAGAGAGATGTGAGTAGCTGCAGTGCGAGTGAGATGACTACATGTAGCTCTGTACCAAAAGGTTATTCGTACATAGCTACAATACAAGCGACGAGAAGCTAGCTCTAATAAGCATTATTATTTTGTTTTCTTTAGTTTAGGGTGCTGATTTCTTAAACGACGTCCATTTTGGACTGCAAGATGGCGGATATCACTCTATTAAAGATAATCGTCATGGGCGTCGATTTCCAGGTTTTTTTGAGTGAATCCCGATGAAATCACTCGCGTTATGAGTACGAGAGAGATGAAAAGTAATATCCGTTTTCTTAAATTTATTTCTGCCGTTTTTAAAGTCTGCGTCCCCGAAAACCTAGAATGACCCATGACGATATTTTTCAGTTGTAATTGAAAGACACGTTTGGTTCACTTGGTTGCACAACTTCGTAGGCCGGGCTACGAAGTTGGTGTTTCTGGGTTCGAATCCCGGCCAGGAAAATTATTTGTGTGATAAGCGCGAATCTTTGTTCCTGGGTCTTGGATATTTTCTATGTACTTATGTATAATAATATAATATATCGATACCCTAGTTCACACTCGTACTAAATACAGTATTTTTGCCCATGGAAATTCAACTTTACGTATTTTTTTTTCTTTATTGATAACAACAGTTACAAGTCAAGTTACAATTATATACATTTCATGGTTTACATAATTTTTATTACTTACATTTACTTATTTCTACTATATTATCATTTATTACTTCTACAATTACATCAAATTAATTTAATTATTATGATTTAGGAATTCATCGACTGTGTAAAAAGCATTATCTATCAAAAAAATCATTACTTATAATTATGTTTTCTGACATTTCAATTTCTTTACAATTATTTCACTAACATAACAGGCAATTTTCTCAAACAGTTAGTACGATTGTGCTCTAAGGTATCGATATTATGTATATCTTGGCCTAGTCCCCATAGTACACGCTTGCTTAATTTGGGACTACGTCGTTTTCTGTAAGATTATCCCTGATATTTATTTATTATTTTATTTTAATATTTTCTCCCCCAGGAAGCGGAATGGAAGCAATTCCAAAGCGATCTCCTGATGACAGTCCGCGTGGCTAACGACTTCAAGACTGAGGCCCAACGCGAGTTGGAGCGTCTGGTCTCAGAGAATAAGACAGCGCGAGACCGCATCCGGTCTCTGGAGGACCAAATACATTCACTCAAAGGTAGGGCAGTGACGCAAGGTCGAGCTCAGGCTAAATCGGTTAACTTTGGGATTTCGTCGTTGCTCCTTCAAAGGATTGTGCAGAATTTAGGTCCCATTTCATCATACTCAGCGACTCATTAATTTCTGACCACGTCTGTCATATGGTCGAATTTGACAGGAATAATCAATCGGTTTACTCTCATCTGGCATAACTTTTTTGTCATAATCATCATTTGGCATAATTCATTATTTGGCTAATGCATTTTTTTCTGAACACGTATATTTTTCAGGTTTGTTATAAATCAAACCTAACCTAACTGAATGTATTTAACAAAATGATGCCTTAAAAAGACCTGAAAATTCTACAGTTTCTGAAAAAAAAAATGCATTATCCAAATGTGTTTTAAAAAAACATGATTAGTCCTTCAGTCAGATTATCAGAAAATATTGGACACGTATTTTTTCTTTTGTCAATTAAACAAAAAATGATGGAGACATGATACCTATATAAGTTCCCCGTGACGTCACGCCGTCCGACCGTTATTCGCACGGCGTGACGTCATGCGCCCCTACTCACAAACTTTGCCGCGCTTTATCCTTACTTTTTTTTGTTTGAGTGACAAAAGAAAAAAATACGTGTCCAATATTTTTTGATAATCTGACTGACGGACGAATTAGAATAATATTTTTTTACCCAGTAAATGACCCCATTGATGATTATGACAAAAAACTGTATGCCAGATTAGGGTAACACCGTAATGAATAATAACTAACACTCCATGGTGAAATGAGACTAGATAAAAAACTGTCGTGAGAATCAATGAAAGTTACAGAACACTCACGACGTTAAAGTAGAGTATTGCTCGACATGCTTTGGTCCAACCCGTGGACGTGCTGCACGCGCTCATGATCAAGGTCCACGAATTGCACCTAAACATGTCAAGCAGTACAATTCTTAAACAACATGAGTAACCGTTCTATTAACACCTAAGGCACTTGTCCCACCGCCGGCGATAAGCGATGAGCTATCGGTGATTTTCTCGCCCAAGAAACGAACAAAAGATAATTTCTGTGTGTAAATAAAAGAGAGAGATAGATTGCCGGTAGTGTGAACAGCCAGCGATGAACTATACATATATCTCTCTTGTATAACCCTGCACATTGCTTTGCAAGATGCGATGACGATCACGTACTTAGATGTGTAAACTATGGACTTGTTATTATTAAATCTCCCTGGGGTTTCTTCATAGTAGCTTGAATGCCATCATTTTATTTATTAGACGTAATTTTTATATAGCATCGTGGTTTGGCTTTTGAGATTCAATTAAAAGTATTATGTTTTCTGGTGTACTTATAACTAGATGTTGTTAAATTACAAAATAATTTGGGCTCTTAATAATGCATGCTAGAAAGTATATACATTTTTAATGAGTTTAGAATGGGTCGTTTGTAATACTAGTAAATCGTAAATGGTATAATTGAGAACTAGATTTGCATGGTAGGGTTTTATTTGTAAATTGTATATAAATTTATAAAGAAAAACAAACTTCGGCGGTAATAACTAGCGTGGCTGTAACAGTGAAGATTTTTTTATTTATTTCCAAAAGTCTGTTAATTATTTCGTTTCTATGCTTTAATATATACATTCCACTTACTTTTTTTTAAATAACACTTTTTGATTATGTGTTTAATTAACATAATCGCGTACAAGCTGTCGGAGAAAAAAGTGACCGATATGTCATATATATTTTTGGCAGTGTGTATCCATCCATTTTCCTGAATGTGCCATGGTCTTCACTGTTACAGCATAAGCACTAATTCAGTGTAATGCTTGCGATGTAGTCGTACCACGAACTAACCGACTTATACCATTGTACCGTGTACTACATACCTAATCTATTTGTACACACAGGTGTTGACAGGTCAGTCTCGATGGATAGCGTCATTTACTCTGATGACGACAAGTCTTGTTCAGAGTTCAGAGACTCTCAAAGCGATATATCCAACAAGGATATATTCAGTAATATCAGAACGAGGTATCTATCCAGGGTCCATAGTGTGTCAGACCCTTGTCCGAAGGATACGAGTATTGTCAAGCAAGCGTTTTATAAATCCAGTGTTCCTGAGGCAAAGAACGAAGAATTTAAATTGGAAATTGATAATGTTACAACCGATGAAACAAATGATGATGATAAAGTTGTTGATGGTAAAGTAGATGCGGATAACGTAGCAAAAGATGATACAGAGAGCCCAGTTAGCAAACTAATGAGGCAAGATGCTGTCGATATAACTATAGATAAAATCAAAAGGCAGGATGCTATTGATATTGCTGCGGAAAAGGTTAAAAGGCAAGACGCTGTTGATAAAGCTGATATTCGAGAAATATTGGAAGAAATTATGGTTCCTAAAATTGTTACCGCAGATACAGTAACCAAATCTGAATCCTATGAAGTGAAAAAACCTAGAGATGGCACTATTTTTAGTACGAACCTTAAGGGTGTGTATAATGGTAAACCAAAGGCTTATAGTTTGGATAATCTTCATTCACTCGGAGAATTTGAGACATGTTTGAAAGAGGCTACTAGTATAGAGTTTTTAGGTGCTACTAATTATAGCGAGATGTCGCTATTTACTGAAGGGTCCGATAGCGTATTTCTTTCACCAATCGCGAAAAACAGTACATTTTCAAAAGATCTTATTGATTTAACACCACAAGCCAAAACAGAAGACTTGGGTGTATTGGATATAGGTGAAAAAGACATTCATAAAATACCTATTGTAAAAGCAGAATCGATTCTTCCGTACCCGTATCCTGATGATATAAGGGCAACCCCAACTAATCCTTTTATACCAGTTATTCAAGACGTTATTCCCAAAGTTACTGAAGTTGAAGTGAAAACAATGCCAACAGAGAATAAATCAGATTCAATACCAGACCCCAAATTATTACCTGATGATCCAGTTGAAAAAGATTTAAAGAAAGCCAACGAAGAACTTAAATCAACCTTTCGCTCGGCGATTGAAAGGATTATTAAAAATGGCAAAATTACAAAAAGACCTTCGAAAGAAATAGAGAACGATAAACATTGTAAAATTTTGGATAATGTTACCAGAGACTTAGATGAAATAGATAGCTTAGCGCGGTCTGATTCTCCCGATATAGTAAAAATTGAGTTAAATAACAATTGCCAAATAGAAGAAAAGGTGGCTACCATGATAGATGGCAACGTACAACGCAGGTCTGCATTTGTAAGACTGAATAGTAATGAAAATAAAAACCCTTTTGTAGGGCCTTCTAGTGAACCATCTCCTGTAAATTCTGAAGTTGAAACTACATGTGATGACAACATTAGTTACCATTTAAAAATA
Organism: Hedya salicella; assembly: GCA_905404275.2. Taxonomy (NCBI): domain Eukaryota; kingdom Metazoa; phylum Arthropoda; class Insecta; order Lepidoptera; family Tortricidae; genus Hedya; species Hedya salicella. The sequence continues at coordinate 16,293,668 of FR990114.1, forward strand.
AATACACTTAATGATGATTCTTACGAAGAAACACCTAAAACAGTCGCGGTTCGTAAAATTACCCCTACGACTCCAGAGCATGAGCCCAGAAGATTTAAAGGTTTCTTGACTCCTATTAAAATTGTTGACGGTAATATTAGTTTACAAGGTAGTAATGCGTCATCCCCAATCGTACTAAGTCCCGTTTTAATTCAGCCAATTTTCTTTAGACCTAACGTTACACCTGTAGAGGTAAAACAAGAATGCAAAAAAGCTACCATTTATTTCGACGATATACACCAAGTTAGAGCTACAGAGGACAAAACTGTGAAACCAGTTAAGGTTGAAGACAGTCAAAAGAAAAAAGGAATCTATCAAAAGAATTCAAAGCCAAAATTGCCTTTTTTGTCCTGGAAAGGATTTGGGTCAAACGAGAGCATAGCGGATTCAAAATTGTCCCCAACAAAAACTAAACCCGCCGATGTTAAAAGCAACGTTGCTAAGTTTTCTAAAAAGCCTGATTTTCTTATTGACAATAAATATTATCAGCCCGTACAAAATGTACCGTTTTTAATTAATACCGCTCAGCCATTCGCACCGACTGTCACTCAATTGGAACCTAAGAAAGCAGAAAGTACTAATCCTTTCCTACCACTATTACATAGAAAACAGTCGTCAGAATTAGAAAACTATTACGAGGAAATAGGAGGGCCAACCATACCCTTTACCGTGGAAAAGAATGTTGCCGATGACGACAAAATAAACAAAAATTTGGTCAAAGCAGATCTCGCTAACATACCAAGAGAAGATATATTAAAAGTGCCCCGAAGACCCAAAAGGCCTAAGAAAGAGAAACGGGTCAATCCGAAAATAATATTGACTCAGGACAGTGAAGATGCCGAAGATGCTACTGACATACGCAAAGAAATGGCGCATATCACTAAATCAGTGATCTCGCTATCCAGGTCGCCGAGTGCGAAGGAACTAACCAAAAAACCTATCGGACCTATAGTTGAAATCGTGCAAAATTTAGAAAAGCAACCAATTGAACATCCTGTTAGGAAACTGTCTTTGCAAGGTCAAAAAGCACCTAATATCGAACCTAACTTCGGATCTTTGCCTCGCGAGAATAAGACGTATCATTGGAAGACTTTGGAACACAAAAGACTGTCGCATCCGATTCGATCGTTGAACGATCCACCGCCGACGAGACCGCTACGTAAGTGCAGGCTTCACCGCGTCCCGTGTGAATGTCAATAACTATGGCTATATCGTTCTTATTAATGCCAGGTCTTTAAGAAGCAATTGCTAAGAACCAGTCAGTATAACAGCATCTAATGTAGCTTTGTCAAATTTTCACTCGCTCTTTCCCATGTCACGCGTCAGGCTTAACCGGTTCAACCTATCTCCATAAACATTTTGTCTTGCGCTCTCTCGTTTGTGCGCTCCTACCACTAAATCCTGTTACTGGTAAGGAAGTCTAACCAGATTTAGCGAGAGAATAAGAATCTTGAATCATATTTTGGATAGAGAGATACAGTATTTATTGACGCAGCTCCATTCAGCTACAAAAAATTTCAAAACTTTTGTTTTTGAGACCTGACGTTAATAATAACGTAAATTGCTTCTAAACAGAACAATTTGAGGATTCAAATAAAACCTCTATTGACCTGATTAAAAGTAACCAAACCCATACAATATGTCAAATATAATGTCGTGTGTCGTGTTGTTTGATCGTTCTCATTCCGGTGTTGGTTGGTGGCGGTCAATGTATAGTGTACCGCAGATTAGCTTTAAGAAGCTATAAATGATTTAAGATTTGGGCCAGATTCCAAGGACCACTATCATCTAAAGACTGAAGTCTCAAGAAACTGGTATCATACGGTAACAAGTCTTAGCAATTTCTTTCACTTGTAACTTCTGTCTTTGTGAAATGGGGTTCAGGAATTAGATTTACAAATGCAAAATTTAACATACAGGAAGCACAACATAGAGAAAGCTACATTATTATAGTATATATATTTTGTACTAGTCTCCGTGTCTGCATATCTCTTACAATCACCAGAGGTTTATCTGTACCAATTAAGTGTTATAAACGTGTAATGCAATGCAACATTAGGCCGACAGGATATAAGTTTGAGCTTTTATCTGTCAAATAAGTTGAAATTGGTGATATTTTTGTAATATATATATTATAGAGAATGCATCCTTCTTGTCTTATGTAGTAAACGACATTCTGACCTCAAAGTTGAAAGAAAAATACCTACAGCCTTTTTGTCGGAAACTGCTTTCTCGTAAATAAAGTAACTTCTTCTTATGTAAAGTTGCTTTGATTGCGAGAAAACAACTGGGGTCGGCATTAAGTATAACATTTTGCGGTTAGAAAGTTTAAAGTATAAAGCAAGTAATAACGAAATAGTCTATAATGTAGTGGTTCCCACTGCCCAATTTATTGAATTTATACGACTATTTCGAAATCGACTACGAAATTTCTCTATGTACTCTTGAAACGCCTGTGATTCTTTCATAGAACCACTGTGATTCTTACGGAGCTCTTGCAATCCACGTAAATCACGGAATACTTTTTAAAGAATCACCTGCGTTCGTAAATTCACTAGCGCCGATGTTATATGCACTGATTGATGTGGGATAATTTAAGTTTGCTTGTGTGCTTAGCTTCAGCACCTCTGTACAAATTACAAGCTTAGATTTAAGGTGAAGGTAACTGTTATACTCGCTTTAAGATAGCTACAGATATAGTGCATAAGGATGCCTTTTCACTAGAGCTAAGCTACGCAGCTAAGCGGTGTGCGAGAAAAAAATTCACCAATACCGAGCTGCGTTGAGCGATGCTAAGTAATCCTGGTGGATTTTTCCTCGTACACCGCGTAGCTCTAGTGGAGAGGCACCCGGATCTTTTAGATTTGCTTTTGGAAAAAGGCAGCTAGTATGACTGGTCTCAGAGTCAATAAACTATCGTATGAAATAATTGAGCCCTTCACAAGGTGGACTGATGACCTGATAAAGTTCTCTGAATGCGGGCGATGCTGGGCCGGTCATGGTGGCGTTCTTTGGGAAGGCCTATGTCCAGAATTGGACATCTTTTGACTTATGATAATAAAATGATTGACTCGATTTATATCCATTAATATGAAACTTTATAGTTAACTAGAACGTGTCTGCAACGAGAAAAAATCATAACCGTAGTTTTTCTTCAGCGTAGTCGAGTAAAAAGTATCCTATAACCATCTGTGGATGCCCAGCTATCCGTGTACCAAAAATAGTTGAAATCCGTTCAGCCGTTTGGCGTGATTAAGCCACAACGCCACAAATATAAAAAAAATCTGTGATCTCCAAATAGTCCGTTACATTTTTTTTAATATCTTCAACGTACAAACATTTAAATTTATCGAGGAATAAAGCTCATGTCACATGAAGATATGGGAGAAAGTGATAGCGAAACGAATGAGAGAAGAAAGTGAGGTAACACAGAACCAATTTGGGTTTATGCCAGGCCGGGGAACTATGGACGCTATATTTGCAGTCCGCCAACTTTGCGAAAAATACCGACTTGCACAAAAAGACTTGCATATGGTGTTCATAGATCTAGAAAAAGCATACGATAGGGTCCCCCGTAAGGTTCTGTGGGGGACTATGAAAGGGAAAGGTGTGCCAGAGAAGTATGTACGACTTGTTCAGGCGATGTATGATAAAGCTTGTAATCACGTCCGGTCCGAAGCTGGAGTAACTGGCAATTTCAACGTGGCTGCACCAAGGGTCGGCTTTAAGCCCGTATTTGTGCCTTCTAGTTATGGATGCTCTAACATCAGAGATACAGGAGGAAGCACCCTGGTGTATGCTGTTTGCCGACGACGTTGTTCTTGTCGGAGATAATGCTCTTGAGGTCCAGAGCAGACTGGGAAAATGGCAGGAAAGACTGGAGAACGTGGGCCTAAAAATAAGTAGAACCAAAACCGAGCAGTTGTTCTGCGATTTCAGCGGCTTATCCAGTTTTTCCCATATTGCCTTGGATGGTGTATGTCATTAATCCAAAATGACGGCCATATAGACCGTGACGTGAAAAATAGAATAAATGCGGGATGGACGAAATGGCGACAGGTCTCTGGAACAGCTTGTGATCCAAGAATGCCCCTTAAACTTAAGGGGAAAATCTATAAAGTGATCATAAGACCTGTCGTAATGTATGGATCAGAATGTTGGGCAACGAAAGTGACGGACGAAAGAAGAGTGCACGCAGCCGAGATGAGAATGTTGAGATGGATGTGTGGAGTGACGAGGAAAGATCGGATTAGAAATGAGTATAAAAGGGGAAGTTTGAAAGTAGCACCCATGACGGTCAAAATGAGGAGCAGTAGGTTAGCGTGGTATGGGCATGTAATGAGGAGGGATGAGGGTCATATTGGTAGAAGAATGTTAGAGATGAGACTCCAAGGACGAAGAGCGATCGGTAGGCCAAAAAAAAGATGGATGGAGTGTGTGAGAGAGGACATGAGAAAGAAAGGAGTAAGCCCTGAAATGACGAATAATAGAGATGAATGCAAGAAGAAAACATGTTGTGCCGACCCTACGTAAGTGGGATAAGGGCAGGGAGATGATAATAAAAGCATAGATGTTAAATATAAAAGTGAAGATCGACATTTGATACCTCTTGACTGATAAAGTTTCATAGTAATGAACATAAATACGTCAAACATTTAATACGATAGTTTATTGACGCTACGGGAGTCTCCCGAGTTGCTTTTTTTATGCACTGTATCTGTTCCTGTAGTTTATTGATGTAATGCTGAACAATTCTCCGTTTGTTATCAGTGTAAGTTCTACAGACTACATACAGAGGGAGAAAAGAGAAATAATATTTGTGATTGCTATAACCATTTTTAATAATATATTAATATGCTATTTTAACCATAACATTTAAATCCAAAGCGTGTTTTATTGTTAAAGCAGGTAATTTTCACTTTGTAGTTATATTAAAAATAAATATTGTTATTTTTTACAAATACATAAAACCTTGGCGCATTTATTGAAAACATTAATATTTGAGTACTTATACTGTGTTGCTGAAAGATACATAATATTATGTGACTTTTTCGTTGAATCATCAGGCTAAGAGAAAGTTTAGCTGTGTGTGACTTAGTTTTAATGAAACAGCACATTATGCAATCGCAATGTGAATCAAAGTCAGCAACACGTGAGCACGTGACCATGAAAACTATTTACAGCAAAAAACACTATAGGCCGACCGTCTTACTGAGACGTCACCCGCGGTAAGAGAGACAAGCTCCCAGGCATCACAGGCATGGCGGCGAGGGGCGGAAGGCCCCCCAACCCTTGTGTCGTCACGATCTGAACCTCTCTTACCACGAGCGACGACTCAGTTACACAGTTGGCCTATAAAAACTCGATATACCAGCTATATTTATATGCTTTCTCAGCCATGCCACCGCGGACGGAAGATCCGCCGCCTCCCCCTCCGCTGCTCACCAGCGCATCCCTCCAGGATATCATGGCCACCGCCGCGTCGCATAGACGGACGAAAGGTACTTGACAGTCACTAATGCTGACTACGACCAGAGGGCGTGGAATTAACTTCTTAGCTACCTCCCAGTCATGATAGGAGGACAGCACTCGTGTAACTTGACAACACAACAAAGCGACGAGGAAACGTTTACGAGACGTCTTTGTGTTACACTTGAGGCTGGCAATAAAGAGCGTGTTTTATAACCAATGTCATTTTTTTTGTTATTAAAACATACTCATGTATTCAGATATCGCATTAACTGCCGAGCCACGCCCCCTAGGAATAAATTTTTATGGGCATGTATGCGTTGCCGGCACAGAATGCGTTAAAATAACTTCATATGTTACAGGCGTGTCTCGCCAAGACTCCCGTCTGTCGGTCAAGTCCTTGATCGAGAGTATTGAGAACGCAGCTAAAGCGGCCAAGCAGTCGCCCGCCACCACGCCGGTCACTGAGTGGCCCACGGTGAGTTCATAATGACCATCATTACCATCTTGTTTCTAAGAAACCGGCCAAGTACTAGTCGGACACACGCATGAAAGGCTCCGTTTCCGTGCTAACTGTGCGCAGTAAACGCGATTTGTCGCTTTTTGCGACGGTCAACTCTCTGATAGAGAGCATCGAGAACGCGGCTCAAGCGGCCAAACAAGCACCAGCCACCTCGCCGCGCGTCGGTCACTGAGTGGACCACGGTAAGTTCATAATGACTATCATTACCATCTTGTTTCTAAGAAACCGGCCAAGTACTAGTCTGACACACGCATGAAGCATGAAGGGCTCCGTTTCAAATTACAAATTTTTCCGTTGCTTAGAAAAAAATAAAAAGATAAAAAGGTGTTGGAGGGCCTATATACCTGCCTTATACGGTACGGCAAATGCAGCATTGATATTTTCGATTAAAATGGCTGCCTATAAACAAAATTTCAAGGTTTTTGAAAATTTTCATCCTTTCCCCATTAAAGAAAGTATGAAATACGTACGAAAATCACTCTAGGACTTACGAGGCTGTTACCATGGTACAATGAACGAATTATGTTCTTCCCGACGACGAATCTAGTTTCCGTGCTAACTGCGCAGTAAACGTGATTTGTCACTTTTTGCGATGCTTTCAGTCAAGTCGCTGATAGAGAGAGGTGTCCTTCCATTTTATCGACAAATGTTTCCTAGACTGCTTCATTTCTTAGAATTTTAATTTCATCGAAAACGTTTTCCACTGAAACCATACAATTTTCATGATTTTTGAAAAGATCATCATCCAGAAGAAGTTAGGTTTGTTTTATAACAATCCCAAATTATTAATGGCTTCAGAGAAAAATGCTTTATATGTAATGATATGTCGACGAAATGAAGTATTCGATGAAACGTTTTTCTATAAAACAAGGTACAACCCTGATACAGAACAACGAGAACGCGGCTCAAGAGGCCAAACACTCACAAGCCTCCGCGCCGGTCAACGAGTGGCCCACGGTGAGTTCGCAGTGACCATCATTAGCGTCTTGCATCTAAAAAGTCGGCTAAATGCGGGTCAGACTCGCGCACTAAGGGTTCCGTCTCCATGCCAACTGTGCGCAATTAACGTGATTCAACGTGTTCTCGGTCTAGTTGCTGATCGAGAGTATCGAGAACGCGGCTCAAGCGACCAAACACTCACAAGCCTCCACGCCGGTCAACGAGTGGCCCACGGTGAGTTCGTAATGACCATCATTAGCGCCTTGTATCTAAAAAAACCGGCCAAGTGCGAGTCAAGTTTCTGATCGAGGGCACCGAGGACGCAGGGTGGTCTACGAAGAGTTCGTAATACGTACGTAGACGGTGATCGTATTCAGTGGCCTCTTTCATGCATAAAAGATGTTTCAACGAATATTTTTCGCTTGGTATTTTTCGGAATAAAAAAATAACTTACGTTATACTACCTAGAGTCTGGCTAGCCAAATATTGTTAACAGACATTTCCTTGTGGTATCACCAATTGTCTATGATTTAAAAAACAGCTAAAAGTCTGTTGTCAATTTAGTAGGTTGGCGCTCTATAAATATTTTAATACTTTGTGTACTAGTTCTAAAATTTGCCTATAACTATGACTAGGTACGTGAATTTATTAGTACCTGAATCTCATACACAGGACACAATGTGTAAAGAAACGGATAAACTACAAATTCTAGAAAATATCAATAAAATAAAAACATCGGAACGTAAGGAGTTACTGAAAACCAATATTCAGAAGAAATCTGCGGACTGATCAGTAGAAACTTGATATAAAAATATCTTGGCCAAAAATGTCTATATATGAGCCACGAGCGTCTCGATAGAATCCCGCACTTGGCCCATCGTCCGGTGCAACATTACTCTTACCTAACCCAAAACCCATGTCTATACCTACTTAAGTTAACCACAGACATTGGTGATGGATTAATATTATGGTATTATCGAGTTAGATCTTATTTACTTTTCGCCTTGTTACGATGGTATATGGTGAGAAAATGTAAACATATGTGTTTGTCGTTTACTGTACTGTACATATAGTGATAGAAATTATGTGAGCTGACTTTCAGTGCACGTCAACGTATATTTTATTTACTTATTTCCTTAGGTTTAGGTGTGTACAGAAAATTAAAAATATTTTCTAATATCAAAACTATAATTCCTACTTCACAAAGTGTGACCAGCCCAAGATTTTTTGAATTTCGTGCCAAAAATTTGGGTAATATATCAGTAGCCAGACTCTATCTCCATATACCATCTGTTGTTCTGATATTGTGTTATGGTAGATTAAATAAATAAATCAATATTACGGGACAATTTTACACAAATCGAACTAGTCCCATGGTAAGCTCAATAAGGCTTGTGTTATGGGTACTAGACGCCGATATATTTAATAGACATATTACTTATATACATAGAAAATATCCAAGACTCAGGAACAAATATTTATATTCATCACACAAATATTTGCCCTTACCGGGATTTGAACCCAGGATCTCAGCTTCGCAGGCAACGTTACTCCCACTGAGCTAAACCGGTCGTCAAATCAGTCAGCATATACACTTTCATATTGACACTTCAGGCCAAAAGTGAGGAACCAAAGTTTTTCAAACATAATTATTATTATTGTGTATTGGTAACCAAAAACATACAACCCAAAGGTATCCCAAAAGATAAAAATACACCCAAAGTTGTTTAATAAGTAATACAATTGTTACTAACACAATGATCCAAGTTGGTCGTAAATAAAGAATTTTATAATTATTTATTTCTAAATTTTGAACGTTTTTATAATGATATTTAAAAAGTTAAAATATAAATCGGGAAAGTTACATATCGCCGTTTTTAATTGAATTGAAAATGTCCAGTTCATGATTGAGTTTTAATGTTCTGTTATCAGTTTTAATGTTTTGTTTTGTAAATGATCAATGAACAGTATAAAAGTTCATAGGAAAAAGCAACGTTGCCAACGCTGGATCATAGTCGTCAGAGGATCGATCATTTTATAAAGTTGTAAAAATTAAGATTCCCCGGCAAGCTCGGCCGAATTTCGCCTTCCCATACACTTCCCTACTTACTCGACTACGCTGAAGATTAAAGGTGGATTATGATTATTTTGTCCTCCGCTGACGAAGATGCTTGAAAGCAGTTAATATTGGTTGTGGACAGGCCCCGGCGACGCCCGCGCCGCCGCCCGCGACGCCGCTGCAGAACGGCGCGGCGGAGCCGTCGCCGCCCGCCAACGGGCTCGGCAAGCCGCCCGCCGCGCGCGCCGCCCGCCCCGCTCCGCAGCCCACTGGTACGTTACAGCCGCTAATGCGACTACGTAGGGGGTTCATCCAGGGGTGCCCCAGTTTCATAACCTCGTTAAACCCGACGGCATAATATTATAACATTGTTCAAAGCCGATTTAAACATTGCCCCCTAATAGGGATAAGTTCGCCTTTGTAAAGGTAAACCAGAAATATATGAACATTGTCAAGAGGGCGCTATTATTCTGATTTACATGGCAACAGTTATAATGACATCTTGAGTCGTTTACCTGTCAGCTCAGATGTTAATATTGAAATGTTTTCTATCGAAATAGTTTCATTTCCTGTACGTTTTTTTTTTCAGCAATTGATTATATACATTATTAATAATGTTCCGCTCTTGACTGTGAATTGTTTTGGGCATTTTTAGTCATTTATCATTAAATATAACACTTCACTCTTATTTGAATAAACCGCCACAGTGACACTGACAACTTATCATTAAAATCATTGCCAGCAACAAGGCGTATGGTCATATATTTCTGGTCAGGCTTTACTTATAATATCATTTAAGTCGATTGCAGTTGTAACTGGTTACTATGTACAATAAAGTGTTTACATACACATACATACATTTTTTTAATGTCAGTGGGCTTCTCTTTTCAAAAACACAAATAGTGCATTGAGCCTTTCGAGGATATAGATATTATACGTATATTCATGCATATACTAAAGAAAAGGATCTATATCGGAATCCCTAACGTTATTTGTCCTAATGTATCGTTTGCCATAACGCATTTTTTTAGGAAACTGTAAACTTTTCAGGATTGTTATAAAACAAACTTAACGTAACCTAGCCTAATCTATACGAAGATCTTTTAAAAAATCCTGAAAAAATTACGGTTTCTGAAAAAAATGCGCTGTGGCAAAAGAATCATTAGGACAAACGACATTAGAAATACCGAAGGAGACCCTAAAGTGAAATGTTGAAAAACTTCTCTCGCTCTCCAGGGCCGACAAGGGCAACCTACGGACTGACCTAGACCGACCGACCGACTATGATTTCGTTAGCAAACATTTCTGCCTTTACATACGAATAGTCGTATAGTTCAAACTTTTTTTTCCAAGCTTCGTCTACTATTATAATGTAAATCATATTGTGAATATTTCGGCGCATGATTAAGAAAATATTTAACTTATGTAACTCCGCCTAACATTTTTTTTTAACATCGTAAGTCCTCGCGTATACTTGATATATTACTAATTCAAATAAAGACTCTCCTAGAATGGGGAATGGATGAATCTTTTTAAAAAATCTTAAAATTTTCTTTATAGGTACGAATAATCCTCCTTATTGTCAGAAAAAAATTACAGATTTTTCTGTTGCTTAGAAAAAAATAAAACGATAAAAAGGTGTTGGAGGGCCTATATACCTGCCTTGAACGGTACGGCAAATGCAGCATCGATATTTTCGATTAAAATGGCTGCCTATAAACAAAATTTCAAGATTTTTGAAAATTTTCATCCTTTCCCCATTAAATAAAGTATGAAGTACGTACGAAAATCACTCTAGGACTTACGAGGCTGTTACCATGGTACAATGAACGAATTATGTTCTTCCCGACGACGAATCTAGATTACGTCACGGCCAGTGATGCGCGCGCGGTGTTGTCAGAACCGCAAGAGCATTTCACACTTTTAACGCCTAGGTGACGGCTATGGCAACTATCTTATCAAAATATATAAAGCCCAAGAAATCACTGCCAATATAAAAGGGAAGTTGCGAAATATCATCATCATCATTTCAGCCATAGGACGTCCACTGTTGGACACAGGCTTCCTCAATAGATTTCCACATGGGCCGGATAGAGGCGACCCGCATCCAGCGAATACTCGCAACCCTAACCAGGTCGTTGCGGGTGGCGAAATAATATACCAAAAATCGGCTCCATTGTTAGAAGTGGTTTTTATTTGATACTAATGACAACACAACGGTCCGCACTGCATCTAATGACGTCATCATGCGCCGCTGACGTAGCCGAGCTGATACGGGAAGAACATACATTGCGTTACTGTGCTATGGCTATTATATAATTGTCAATTATTTGTTCAACCCCCTCCCCATCGCATGACATATTTTGCTTTTTATTCTCTTACAGCATGGCGGATTGAAAAAGGCGCTTAATGCCATCCTTGCCCTTAATCTCTTCTATATAACTTGTGTGTGTTTGCATCTATTTATTAACTGTTAATGCATGTATATAAATAATTCTTAATATTCATGCCTTAAGAAATGGTACTCGAAAATATATATAAAGAAACGGCTTGATAGTTTTTATTTTCCTTTTCATTGCATATTAAGATCCTCCTAACATGTCCTCTTTAATTAAGGATGAAATCGCAAGGTTAATATTCCAGATTCACAAGCATGGCTTTTACGAAAAAATGCGAAATGGGTTTAGAAATAATATAAAAGACTTGGTGTTTCGGATTTGGTGTGCATAAATGGTTTTTGGGTCAAATATTGTCATTTTTAACCCATCATGTAGCGGAGGACAGATGAAAATGTTTGATAGTGATTTTTCCATTGATAGATGATTATTTGTCATTAGTTTTAAACTTTAAAGCAAACACAAACAAAATACTTGACGATATTTTTACATACAATGCCTTTCTTTATAAGTAACACAGAAGAAGTGGAGAAATGTAGAAATATTGTTGCTTTTGTATGTTAATGCGAAATTTTTAAACATCGTATAGATAATTTGAATACCATGTCTTGTTATGATCAAGACCTACCTGCAACCATTATTGTAATTTTATGTGGCATTTAATCATCGATCATGTAACGATAAAAAGCGTGGTGGCAAAATGGGATTCCTTTTTCTTCCAGTATTGAAATTGCACTGTGCGTTGATTCTGTCATTGCCTGTAAAAGGACGTTGAAATGAGAAACATGAAGGCTGGGTTTAATATTTTTACCTGGTAGCGAGTGCGGGTAATTTTTTGCAAGTCATTTCCACTCACTTCCAGTAGTCAGATCAAAAGAATTTGGTTAGCGTCAGTCCTAAAATATATCTATTTGCTCTTATGGAAACTAATTCACCTAAAGTGCGAGTGATTTAATTTTTATAAAAGTTTTCGTGAGTTGCTTCCCCGAGTAGTGTAACGGTACCTACCGTTACATAACTCGGCTTTAATATTAAACCCAGGTTCTGCACGCGCTACCGTCTTGACGAAAATGAATAGTAATGCAATAAAGAAACAATACCTGTTTCGTCGGACGATGCCTTAGTAATTCGTCTAAACCCGTTTACCGCCTCGCTGTGTCGTTCCGCTTTGTATCGTGTCTAACCCCGGGGCAGAGGGCGCGGCCGGCGGCGCCAACATCCCGGACGAGCAGCGCGCGCTCACGCTGCAGCAGAAGGCCATCGAGTCGTTCGTGCGTCGCAACAGCTACGGCGACATATGTGAGTGTACACCGCCACGCTTGTACCGGGTCTAACCCCGGGGCAGAGGGCGCGGCCGGCGGCGCCAACATCCCGGACGAGCAGCGCGCGCTCACGCTGCAGCAGAAGGCCATCGAGTCGTTCGTGCGTCGCAACAGCTACGGCGACATATGTGAGTGTACACCGCCACGCTTGTACCGGGTCTAACCCCGGGGCAGAGGGCGCGGCCGGCGGCGCCAACATCCCGGACGAGCAGCGCGCGCTCACGCTGCACCAGAAGGCCATCGAGTCGTTCGTGCGTCGCAACAGCTACGGCGACATATGTGAGTGTACACCGCCACGCTTGTACCGGGTCTAACCCCGGGGCAGAGGGTTTCCTACCAAAATTCATGCTGCCATTTTGATCTCCGAGCTGTCGTCACGTTTTTGTGTGACAATATAGATAATCTCCACTTAGAGTAAGTACTTAAATAGGTATTAGTAAAATGCGTTCTGATGATTATGGGCAAAAATTTTGTTTGATATGATCGTTGTCATCGATATCGGATAAAATCTAAATTAATTTAAATAGTGTCCTTTGAATTCAGCCCCAAATTTCATGAGAAAAGATCTGAAAAGGAATTCTGAAATGTTTTATATTTGGCTGGTATGAAAGGAGTGATTGACTTTAAATATGCTCTGCCCAGGTGAAAGGAAAGACCCGCTGAACGCACTGCAGGTGAAGAACGGTGGTTCCAAGAGGAACGCTCTGCTCAAGTGGTGCCAGCAGAAGACCATGGGTTACAGCAACATCGACATCACCAACTTCAGGTAAAATATAGCTGCGTAATTGCTAAGTGCTGCTTAAGAGCTTCACAATTTCACGTGAGCCCTGGACATCGCAGATGGTCCACAGATGGTTATGAAAGGACACGAGATAGGTACACTTGACTATCTAACAGAAGATCAAGATATGGATACCAGGGACTCGTTTCATAAACGCTTGTAACTTGTATTACAAGCCGAAGGCTCTTTTTAATTCATATTGTTGGAAGTTTGAATGAAGAAATAAATTAATGAATGAGCTTTTGTGAAATGCGTTCCTGGACTGAACCAGAAATAACAAAGGAAACAGATACTAATGTACAATGGTAACTTTTTACGTGTTTCGATTTTAATCACTCTACATCATATCCACCAAAAGATATCCACTGCCAAAGAGAATATACTATGTTTTCCACGGTTTACTCTCACCTGGCATAAATTCTTTTGTCATTATCATCATTTGGCATAATGCATTTTTTTCTAAACACAAACCTAAACAAACCTATTGCATTTAACAGGATGATATTTTAAAAAGTCCTGAATTTTTTACAGTTTCAGATAAAAAATGCATTAGGGGCTATTCATCAATTACGTCATTTTAAATATGGGGGGGGGGGGGGGTCTGGACATCGGATTATGGTAGCATGACGAAGTGAGGGGTGGGGGGTCATCCTTCGCATCTTTAAAAAGTGCTTCAATAAGTAAAAAAAAGGAATGAAATTCGTGTGTGTATAAACTGTTGCTAAAAACGCATTATTTGGAAATGACGTCATTTTATTTGGTGGGGGGGGGGGTCATTTGAATTACGATGGTTTATGATTTTAGGGGGAAAATCGTCAAAAATAGATGACGTAATTTATGAATAGCACCTTATGCCAGATGAAGGTAACCGGTCCTCCACTGCTACTGGACAGTAACTTCCTAATGATCGCGTCATGAGATCATCCAACGATTGCAACTTTGACCTTGAGAGCTCACGTTGGGTCTCACATGGTCGCCAGTCGAGATTTTTTCTGGCCCAGCGGGAATCGGTTTGTGTTAATTTAGTCTGGAAACTCCAATTTATCGACGACTTTGTCTCTCTGATTAGATTTCTTGAAAACTGTGTACTTTTGTGACGGAAGCTAACCTGGAATGTGGCCCAGCTCGTCGTGGAACGACGGCATGGCGCTGTGCGCGCTGCTGCACTCGTACCTGGGCGAGGCGCGCGTGCCGTACGCGGCGCTGTCGCCGCTCGACCAGCGCACCAACTTCTCCGTCGCCTGCGCCGCGGCCGAGGCCGTCGGCATCCCCACCACGCTGGTAACTATCGCAGAGCATCTCTGTCTTTTTAAACGACTTCAAAAAAGGAGGAGGTTCTCAATTCGTCGGAATCTTTCTTTTTATGTATGTTCACCGGGGTTTGTAATGATCCCTCGAACAACAAATAGTATACTTTCACTGTATCGAACAACGAATCATAGAATTTCAATGTGTATAATTGATAATTTAATAGAATATACTTTTGATAGAATAACAATTCATATAATTTAATTTATTATAACCACGAATTAAATAATGATTATTTATTATACTGATCGGATAATATAATACATATTTGGTATACTCCTCATTTTATAGTACAATAATTTGTTCGAAAGTTGCCTGTTCAAATAGATTAGCAATGTAATGGTATTGCTTCCAATTTATCATTGAACTAATTTTCGAAATACCATATTCGTACCTACTTATATAATAAGTAATTCAGATATGAAATAAAAATGATAGTTTGTGCATATTTTTTTCATACCTTCTATTAAGTATTCCTTAAATAAACCTCCTAACATAGATACTTCATTAGTAGCAGTTCGGCCTTAGCGCTTCACCGGCCGCTGCCGCGGCAGGCTCGCTTCGCTCGCTCGGCTCGCGAGCTGTTGTGGTTGCAGAACTAACATAACCTAACCTAGTTTTACCCAACCAA
The DNA here is from genome assembly GCA_905404275.2 of Hedya salicella. Taxonomy (NCBI): domain Eukaryota; kingdom Metazoa; phylum Arthropoda; class Insecta; order Lepidoptera; family Tortricidae; genus Hedya; species Hedya salicella. Next base: position 16,309,135 of record FR990114.1, read on the forward strand.
AGTTTATATGCGACAAAAGAGGCACATGTTCATTTAAATATTAAATCAAATCAAATCAAATCAAATCAAAATATTCTTTATTTAAGCAGGCCTAGTTACAAGCACTTTCGAAATGTCAGTTACATGAGAGTGAATGTTTGCTGGGAGAAATACAATATGATCCAACATTTGCTGCAAGGATTAGGGAAACCCAGAAAAACCTAATCAGATCATTTAACTCAAGTGTAATATTATTGACAAAATCATCATTTTGAAAATTAAAATAATCAATAAGATAAATCCCAAAAGGATTGTCAATAAAAAATAAATAATCTAGAATGTGTCTAGAAAAAAATTGTAAATGTCAGAGTATATAAAAAAATCAAGATTAAAATAATAATAATACCTTAGGTATTCGTTAAAATAATTATTCATATACCTACATGACGCTATAATTTACATTAACCCCACGCGGCGTCATCATTCATGTAGTCTTGTGTGCTATAATAAGCTTTAGAAAATAATTTTCGTTTCATAATATTTTTGAATTTACCAATAGACAACTCACTTATGCTGCTAGGAAGTTTATTATAAAATCTCACACAGTTACCCATGAATGATGTCCTTATTTTATGGAGCCTAGTAGCAGGCACTGCGAGCTTATGCTTATTTCTAGTATTATTATTATGTTTATCACAGTTCAAAGTTTAAAGTAGGTAATATTTTTATGTACATACATAATATTCTCATAAATGTATTGACAATGCACTGTCATTATATTAATGTCCTTAAACTTATCTCTAAGCGAGTCTCTATGGTTAATTTTATATATCGGACGAACAGCCCGCTTCTGCAGAACAAATATAGTATTAATGTCGGAAGCACTGCCCCATAGTAAGATTCCATACGACATAATACTGTGGAAATAACTGAAATACACTAATTGACAAATCTTACTTACTGCAAAAGCTGCAGAACTCAGTCTATTCGAGAGATTAGCAATATGGGGACCCCATTGGAGCTTAGAATCTAATGTTATACCAAGAAAGACTGTGCTATTAACTAGTTCCAGTTCCTCACCTTTAACCATAACGCTTGTTTGCTCGTGTTTTACGTTACTCGTGACAAACTTAACACATTTAGTCTTTTTCTCATTCAACAATAAATTATTTATATTAAACCAATTTACTACTTCACAGATAGCATTGTTTACGTCATTGTAGGATCGTTGATTTCGTACGACTTTGAAAATTAAAAACGTATCATCTGCAAACAAAACTATCTCATGGTGGGTCTTTACGAGGTGTGGCAAGTCGTTTATATAGATAACGAACAGGAAAGGTCCCAATATTGATCCCTGCGGCACACCCATAGACCCTAATGACCCCTGTGAACGCTTTCCATTCACGTCTACCCTTTGTATTCTACCATTTAAATAAGACTCTAATAAATTTAGTGCTGATCCTTTAACTCCGTAGTGGTGTAGCTTCCTGATCAGTGTCTCATGATTAACGCAATCGAAGGCCTTAGATAAATCTCAGAAGATACCTAAAGCATCTCGCGATTTCTCCCAGGCATCGAAAATGTGTTTTACGAGCTCAACTCCGGCGTTGGATGTCGAGCGACCCCGCGTAAAACCGAATTGCTTACTATGCATCAAATTATTCAAATTAAAATGTTTTAACAATTGATATAGAAATAGCTTTTCAAAAATTTTACTAAATGTAGGTAGTACAGATATTGGTCTAAAGTTAGTGGGGTCAGAGGTACTACCTGATTTAAATAAAGGAGTTATTTTGCTATGTTTCATCAGATCAGGAAACTCACCACAGTCAACACTGTTATTGAATATATCTGCCAAGTCAGGCGCTATTACTTCTATTAGGGATTTGACAGCATGGACTGAGACACCCCATAGGTCATTGGTTTTTTTGACATTAATTGATTTAAATGCCTTTACTACATCTGAAGGACTGACATGTTCAAAATAAAAATCCTTACTACATTCTGGGACTTTTTCTTTTAACAACAAAACGGCAGACGAAGGTGATGAATTTAAACACTTTGTTGTGGATACTGGTATATCGGTGAAGAAATTTTCAAATTCTGTTGCTACATCTAAACTAGAATCTATAATTTTGCCATAACTACATTATAGGGATTATATTATATTTCGTTCTTATATCATTTAATTATTCTATGAAAATAGTATTCTATATAAAGTCCGTTATATCAAATGCTAATTATAGTAAATAATAATCTACTAACTGTGTTTATAATAAATAATTAATATTTCTAATGTCGATTCTATGAAAAGTTGTTATATCATTACAATAGTGAAGCGCACCCATGTTCACCGATTATTAGGGTTCCGTACCCAAAACGGTAAAAGGACCCTATTACTAAGACTCGACTGTCCGTCAGTCCGTCCGTCTTTCACCAGGCTGTATGTCATGAACCATGATAGCTAGACAGTTGAAATTTTCTCAGATGTATTTTTGTTGCCGCTATAAGAGCATACTAAAAACAGTATAATTTTATGTCCGGCTGTCTGTGTCAGTAACCAATATAAAATGATCGAACACCGCGTACATTTTGCTTATTAGTGGGGCTCTGCTAACACTGGATTTTCATGGATACGGCCGTTTGTAGGGTACATTTTGTACGGAACCCTCGGTGCGCGAGCCCGACTCGCACATGGCTGGGTTTTTTTTTAGATTCCTTTCCCAGCAACGTACACACAACACGTTTCCCCACAGGATACTATACTCTTCAAATAGAGCGGATAACCTACAATACAGATACGCACATAAAAAAGTAGGTACACAACACACATAACATGTCAAGCTGTCTTATACATATCCTGATTTGCATCCACGGAAGATCTGCGTGGTGGCACTCATGACCCCATTTTTGTAAAAAAAAACATAATTCCATCTAGCTGCGAGGTTAAGTCTAGGTTAAGTCTACATATGTCACTTTTCAAGTGTATTAGTGTATGTTACTAAAATAAATGTAATTGTTCCTCTACAAACCTGTTCATTCATCATTCAGTTCAGGAGCTTATAGGCAGCTTCTCTGGTATCGCATGCTTACTTTAACTTACCATATAGCTCGTCTACGTTCTTCATTACTCTCGACTCGAGAATACATGTCTTGAGAGTCTCAAGACATTTATTTTCAGAATTTCATAATTTCGGTCTACTTCTAGTGGCTGTATTAAGATTTGGTGTGTATTAAGACAACGAATGAAAAACAATGACAACAAAACCGCTTTTCATGATTGTATTTTTTTAACATAAGCTTATTTTCTTCTAGAATATCCAAGACATGATCCAGCAGGAGCGACCAGATTGGCAGCAAGTAATGGCCTACGTGACCAGCATCTACAAGCACTTTGAAACGTAACTTTACACTCGACTCCTAAAGGTCTACAGTTTACAATCCTATTATCACTCATCCCTCGTGGAGTTGAGTTAGAGTGGTGACATTAAGAAGTAACTATACAACTTATTGAGTAGGTTCTAGAACTAGCTTGCTTCATTTACTAGTAACGTTTGTGTAAAGAACTATCTGTTACCAGTTAACAGACCTTTTGTTGAGTCAATAAAATGTCCTTTTTGACTGTGACGTTCTAAATTTGAGGCGTTTGAAACGGTAAGATAAGTTACATGTTTATTGAAGCATCAAGACTACTTTTGATATACACTAGAAACTTATTTTTGTAACTGATCTATATAATCGTTGTAGTTTTTTAACTAAAGAAATCATGTTAAAATACAGATTTAACCCTTAAATGCATAATGATGCATAAATGCATCAATTAGGTACTTTACACAAGTAAAAATCAACGTTAATTTGAGTCTTTGTCAAATCGTGGCAATCTCAAATTGACACGAATCTCTAATTAAAACATTTAAAAAATCAAACGCATGATATGTCATGCATTTAAGGCTTAACATTTCATCAATGGAATTATATAGTACCTACGTGATTGAGGAATGATTACAGATTCATTTATTAAGTCATTCAGTATATGAATGATGAATCACTATTCATTCAATTAATTATTAACCACAACTAAATCAATCTTGTGAATCTATAAATATTTATCAAACTTTAATGGATTTGTAACTTTTCAAGCCTTTTTCAAGTAAAAGTTCTGATATATTTGAATGTATCCAATATAACTGACATTCCTATGAAGTGAGTGAAGCGATATATGATTGTGCAGCGTTTGTCGAGTGACTTGAAATTGCCTTTTACTTATAAAGAAAATGAATGGGTAGACATAAATATAGATGTTGCCATTTTAACCTTGTCTGTTTTCGAAGTCCTTTAAAAAGGAATGTTAATTTTAATCACACACATTTCTGAATTAAAACGTTGTATAAAAATACTTATCTGCTATATTTCCAGACTCTATTCCTATGATTATTATTAAAATTGAGTTCATAACAATATACCCTAGTAAATTAGTAACGGAATTTGGATTTTAGTCTTGTATGAAAAATCTAATTCCGTTGCTAATTTAAGTGGAGATATTGGAGTTTGATATTTATCAACTCAATTGAATTATTACAACAACTTCTTTATGTTAACTGAACAGAAGTTGACGGCGGTGACATCTATTTTTAGAAATACCCAAATTTAGGCCTTGTAATCGTGTTATTAAGGAGTACCAAGGAATTGTTGATGCCTCCGTCTTTCCGCGCTAGAAGACTGATTGGTTAGGAAGGAGTAGGAATAAGGAAACGGGTAGAACAATATCTAGGAGTAGGGGTTTTGTGACTTAGATTATTAGTAAACATCGAACGGAATTTAATCAAGTATGTAGACGTGTTCTTGGCGTCTATTGTCCTTTTGGAAGTACATCAAGTTTTTTGTAGATTACATCAACTTTGCGTTAATGATATTGTTGTTTTTAATGTGACCGTGTTTGCTAATAATCTTTGTAATAAAACCGCAATCGCGAAGTAAGTAGAAATGGTAATGGATTGATGGCCTTAAGATGTGCATTTAGTATATTTATCCACTATTCTAGAAATGTATTTAAGTAGGTACATATTCGGAAATGTTAAACTTATAGCAATAGACTGGCAAGACATGTTATCCCAATAATCTTTCTATGTTAGTGTGTAATTATATTCAAGTCATATTTGGGGTTTAAATCAGTGCTGCCATTTTGTTTTTCAATAGAAAACCCTACTGTAAACTACTAAAAGGTATTTAAAGTAAGTAAAAAATTACTATTGTTGATTCAATCGGCATTATTAACACTTAAATATCTTATTTATAAAATATAATCTAAATAACCCTAGTAAAGTTCCTATTTCCGTCGAATAAACAAAATAACAGCACTGCGACGTATCTCTTAATATTTCTCCGATACTTATTCACAATAAAGTCAACTATTTTGTATATGCTACGCGTTATTGTATATTTAGATATTTTTATAATATCGCTTATCCTTGTATTTTTCTACTACTCTTAGATATACGTCCGTTTACATGTCTTTCAGTGTATTTGTAATAATAGTGCATAATTTTTTGCCATCGGGAAAACTATACTATTCGATGGGATGGTACGGCGATCCTTTGTTGCTTTTTTTAACGACTTGGCGGGGGCACTGCCATGCCCCCTAATACTATGGACTAGTTCCGATGGGCCCTGTATCAAGATTTGTTTAGTCCGGGGGCCCCGTATCATTGATACAGCTGATACGACGGTGGGTATGCTCCTGTTCCGAAGTGTCAATTAACTATCGTATACAATGATTGAATGAGGTGTTTATGTCAAATAATTTGAAACTTGATTAATCAATTGAAATAATACAAATTTAACGGATTATATCGCGTATATTATCTCATTTTAGTTCCCGACGTTTCGGAAGCTTTCCAGCTTTCCATGGTCACGGGTGGTCATTGATTAATCAATGTCAACTTTGTGAAATTTAGTTCGTCAGTGTTTAACATATTAATTAATATAATGACGTCGTACATTTATTACGATAATTGATCGACACTTCGGGAATGGTCAAGTTTCCAAGTTTTCCCGATGTCATTTTTTTATGCACGTATATATGTATATGTAGTCGTATAACTTCCATCTTCAATATGCTATGTATTATCTTACAAACTTTAAGTCGGTGCATTGTAGTTGACATTCCCCTACTACTAAAGACATGAACACACAATAAAAAGGTTACAAGTAATAATTTCGATTCAATGTAAACGGAGTCGTAATGTATCTAAAGATACGGTGTATTGTAACCTCTTTGTTCCGAGGTATATTCATAAAATTACGGTTTTCTTAGCCAGTCACTGATGAGTTGGCCTCAAACACGAAATGCTGTGATCTGATTGGTCGACATAAATTCTAAGCATTTTTTAAATTTGGAATGGGAGCACGTGAATGAATGAATTAAATTAGTTTATTATATCGTTTTATTGAATGTGCATGACTTGATTGATTTTGCCGATTGTATTTTATCGTGAACGTGATATTTTTATGAATTTAAAGTCGATGATAAATTATATGAAGTTTTTATCTAATTTCCATTACCAACTCAGTGAAAGGAAATACGACCTTGTAATTTTATTTGTCTCTTGATATTGTAACCCAATCAACGAGTATTTGTATACCACGAAATAATTTATTAGTCTCTGTTATTTCACAGCTCGATATAATAGATAATCATATTTTAAACATTTCGGATGCGTATCAGAAAACCTATGGTGGTTGCGTAGTATATTCAATAGATAGACGATAAAACATCCATAACTCTCGTACTCCTATAACTTGTCAGAAAGTGACGCACGCTTATCATTTATTTGTCCCGTAATAAAAGCGATCTTCATAATCCAGCAGGAATATTTATTATTTCTTCAATTACATTGATATCTTGTGCTATGAAAAAGTTACTTGTTGGATATTTTCTTAGAAGCATTCGTTGATTGGTTTACGTGAAATTGGAGATTGTATTAGATCTCTGTTGCATTAATTATTAACAATTAGGATTGTAATTATTATGATGTGACTGCAAGCTTGGTTACCTTTTGTTTGTTGAATGTATTCAGAACTATTAATTATATATTTTGATATGACTGTACCTGTGTAAATATAGCCTAATTAAAGTTCCTTATTTATAACATATTTTTCATTTCCGTCATTATACTTCGTTTATTTTAGCATTACAAAAAGGGTAAGCAATCTTTACGTGTCTTTTTAATGAAAAACATTTTCGAAAAATAAGTCACAGCAAATATGTAACAATCGTATTAATATAAATTACGGGTCAATTTTACACAAATCGAACTAGCCCCATGGTAAGCTCAATAAGGCTTGTGTTATGGGTACTAGACGACGATATATTTAATAGATATATTACTTATATACATAGAAAACATCCAAGACTCAGGAACAAATATTTATGCTCATCACACAAATATTTGCCCTTACCGGGATTTGAACCCAGGACCTCAGCTTTGCAGGCAACGTTACTCCCACTCAGCCAAACCGGTCGTCATATAGCTAGGATGGTTTTTTATATCTTTATTTATGGAGCATTGATCAAAGGAAATGAGCAAGGATGGTAATTTACATTATTTTGGTTTCATAAGTAATAGTTACGATTTTTTTAAAGCCTTTTTCAATAAAAAGACACGTCAAGATTGTTTACCCTTTTTCTAATGCTAATGCTAAAAAACTGCGCTTCTCAGCAAAAAGACGTAAGTGCCACTTAGATACACTCTTTTACTCGTGCGCTTTTTCACATCGTAGTTTTCACCATCTGTAGTTCTTTTCTTTGTAGTAAACGGCTACGGAACCCTACACTAAGCACGGTTCGACATGCTATTGGCCGGTTTATTTTTATGTTGATGGTTGTACCTTGTTTTATCGAAAAACGGTTTAATATTAGATATTTTCGTCGAAATATCATCGAAAGCATTTTTCTGAGTCCGTCAGCGCTGACGCACATTTTGCGAATACCATAGCTACCATATGTAACCAAGACGGCTTAAAGGGCTTTCAATAAAACAAACCAATTTCTTAGGTATTTACTTAAATTTATTTCAATAATCAGACAAACTGGCCAATTCGTCCTATTATGCCTATTTACATATTATATACATTAAAAATACATCGCACGCCTTATTTTAAATTCTGTTTTCGTGGAGCTTAAATGTCACGTCTTCACTATCAAATAATTTACCTTATAATCGAAGTTAATAAGTACATATATTAGGTTGAAATAAATATGGCTATTGCCGGCATAAGCAAAATATTTCTTGAACATTTAACAATGTATTTTATTAAGGTTTGCAGGGAAAAATTGTACCATAAATTCGTCGTTATGTAGTCTTTGTTCCCAAATGTGATACTATTAATTATCTTCTCACAAAAAATCCAATAAACATTAGCACCGAAATCATGTAGTCACAGTTTTTCCTTCGTACATCGAAATTTAATGCCGTGATAATGAATGATAAATATTTTCTCTCTCTGGATCTCTTCAAGGCGAGAGTTAATAGACACTATCTAGGTAAGCATGCACCAACGTCGCTTATCGGCAGGTGAGATTGTGCTTGCCTAACTAACATTAAAAAAACTTCCGATCAAAGAAAAATAATCTGTAAAGTATAATCCGGGGCACGTAAGTAAAACCAACATGGCCGCTACCGCGCAGGTACCCTACCCCCGCCGCCTCGTTGCTATGGATTCTTGCAGTGCGTCTGCCCCCGCCCTGCCCTCTGTTCAGATGAGACTCTAAAATCGACTTCTGCGCAGGTTTTACGTACATGCCGCGCATTATAGCGGCTTCAGCTTCCATGTTTATGAGGATTTTTTATTCAGTGATACATAGAGTAAAGAATAAAAAATACTATAGTTTTGCATGTTTGCTTAGACGTTAACTTAATGTTGGTCTACCAGTCGAGGACACCCGGCATGTACTTCGCGATGAGTCCCTCGTAGTAGGGCCACAGCGCGTCGATGTCAGGAACTGCTGAACTCTTCGTGTACAGGTCGTATTTGCTGTAACATTACGGAAGTGACGATAAGTAACTAATCTGGATACTTAACACATTGGCTACCGGGAACCCGCCTAGCGGGCGCTCTGCTCGTAGACGCGTAGCCGATACCATGCGGTTCCCCGTATGTAGAAGCAGCGAAAGTGTTAGAAACAAAATTAAACTATCTGTACAATAACGGTGAAAGTTTTGTCCTACTTTGGCGTTGTATCAGCATGGACATGCGCCGGGTTTATTAATGAGCAGTGGCAAAGCGATAAAAGTGGTCAGAGATTGACAAAATAGAGTCTAGCCAAAGTAAGTTGATCTTGCAAATATCAGCAAATTAAAAAAAATAGGACTTGGCAACAAGATATGTGTTTTATACACAAAATTCCTAACCAAAACAAACATTTACTTTACTAAACTTACTGTTTGCTTTTGTGAAAACTTTTGATGTTGCCAGTCCCAAGTTTTGTTTACGTTGGCCAGAATCTATTGTATACTCAGAAAATTTCACGGTTCTCTAACGTCTCGAAGTATAAGTAAAAGGTGGCAATGACGTGTCATATACGAGTAAGATAACACGAGCTTTTCTGCTCATAACATACAAGTGCTCCAACTATTTTGAATCAAATTGTGAATCCTATCTCGGAATGCCACCTGAAATGTTTCACCGAATTTCAACCGTGATGGTGGATGGTCGGTTACCCGCAGTAGGAAAAGAGTGGTAGGTGCTGCATCAGGGTGTTTGAAGGAGGCTTTAGAGAGTGACGTTTGACAATGTAAATGACACTGAAAACGAGGGTAGTTCGTCTTTGCCGCCTGCGCCTGTGTCGAGTAGCCAGGCTGTCAGAGCCGTTGCGCGCAGTGCGAGACGAGCAGCGTTGGTGTCCACACATCGCTCATGATTAAGATCCTCTTAATGGACGGAAACATTTCGTGCAGTACTCGGCTTTCACAACGAGAGGAACCGCTATGGTAATCTAAGTAGGAAGCTGTGATTATTAAGTCCAAATCTTCATCAAACATCTCGGTGAAGCCATTGCCGACCGGTGGGACAAACCCCATTGTGTAATAATGGGCTGGCTAAGATCCAAAATTATGATTTCGATAATCCGAGTTACCAGCATGTGCATACGGGGGACACGGCACAGATCCAAATCCATCCAACATTTCTTCGGTTTCAATGACGGTGCAGCCCTACCCAACCTGTCTAACTCTACCCTGCACTTAGTGTCGTCTTATTGTTGTTGCTCAATTTTGTTTTTATTAATCTCTATTTTTCTTATTGCTTAAGTCCAGGGTTGCCACTTACTTGAACTCGAGCACAGCCTTCTTGATCTCCTCGTCGCTTTCTTTGAGCAGGTGCTTGTAGTCGCCGCCAGCGTGCCAGGGGTAGAACGAGTGGTACCTACACAAATGTGGCGTTAGATAATATCAGAAAACATATTTATTGCAACCTAGTTACAGACTGAAGTCTAGTTTAGGGCTTCCAATCCCGGGATTTTTTGTATGCACAATTCCAGGACCCGGGATTAAAGATACAAAAATCCCGGCATTGGAATCTCTAGTCTAGTTACAAGGGTTGTCAAAAATTTGGGTGCAGCAAAAAAAAATAGTAGGTACAAAAATTTACTATATTTTTATTTTTAACAGCTAGGTTCTCAAAAGGCTCGGGCAGGCCGTACTGCAGACTGCCGGCAAAAAATACTTTGTTCTATAAAATTTGACTAGTTCTCACTATTTGATAGTTTCATATTCGGTTGAACCGTTTATGCCATCTACACATCGATAGCTAGGAATTTTATAAATGTGTACCTACAGAGTAGTGACCTCTCTGCCATACAAACATATAACGTATGCTCAGCTCACGGTCACGTTTCTTTGCAGTCAACTGCAAATGCCAACCCATAAAAAAACGAAATATCAAAGAAAATGTTACCAAATGATGACAAAAAGTAGTTAAGTTTTAAACGTTTTTTTTTTTCTTTTTTAATGAAATACATGAGTTTTTGTGGGCAGTCTATGTTACACCCTAGGGCTAACCCGAGTTTACAGCACGGCACGGTCACGTTTCTTTGCAGTTGACTGAATTTAGTTTCACTTTTTGTATGCAAGTTCATAGTTGATTTAAAAACAAAAATGATTTTGTTAAAACATGAAAAAGCTATGCACAGACATCCGAATAATAAATAAACAGTAGCTACCTGATCATATAGAGCCCCTCCTTGGGGAACTTGCACTTGTTGTGAACAAGCATGCGGTAGAGGTACTCGTCGTGGCCCCACGACATCATCAGCTGCTCTAGCCCGCATTTTGGTTTGTAGATCCCGCATTCGGTGCTGTAATGTTAAGAGATTAATTAATCACAAGATTCCACGTCGCGACTTCCCTCACGTCGATCTTGATTTTTTTTCATACATATATTTATACCCTGTGTCACACCTGTAGATATTTAAAAAAACAATTTCTTAAAGCACTTCTACATCTTCTAAGGAACATATGTATTCCAAATTTCGTGTTCAGATCTTTAGTTCAGAAATTGCACTCAAATATTTGGCTTGAACTATTTCTGTCAGAGATGCGGGCAATCGTGCCGTTATAAGAATGATATCAGTAATGGAACTGGTCGAGTACAAACCACCCAGGAAGAAGATTCCCGTGGACTCCCTTGAGTTACGTAGTAGTAATTATCAATTGTCAGAAACACAAGGGAATCAAAATGGATATTATGGGTATTTTTCATTCTCATATGAATTTGGGAGGCATCGGTAGCGAAGCTTACTTGTATTCAGAGTTGTAGGTGTCGGGGTTGTCCTTGAAGCTGTGGTCTCCGTACACGATGCTGGAGCCCCACTTGCAGCCCACCGCGAACGTGTCCCCCACCACACACCATTGCGGCTCCCCGTAGAAGGCCATTACCTACACAAATAAATAAATGTTTATTTTAATAACACGGTACAGCGTTACAAACTGAATTCAGCACAATAAATTATGCCGTCCATGTAACATTTTTTAAATTAAATTTTATAGCATCATCCTCATACATCTGGAATGAAGACCCCTTTTTATCCTCTCATCTTTCTATGACTCCTTAAAATAAGGTACCAGGCTGAAATTAAGGTACCAGGCCATCATGTAATACTTATCCGAAAAAATCTTTCACTGTGGTACTCTTGGCAGTCTGCTTATGCTCAGCCGATATCGGAAGCTCCCTCCTTCTAAGATGCTTCTTCATGAAGTACGTAAACTACGTAAATGTTTTGATTTGATTCATCTGGAATCTATAACTGCGCCCATGCTCATGCTTATTGACTTTCAGCAATAAAGTCAGTTCATCCAGTAACCCATAAACTCCCGTAAGGCATATGCCTGCGCGCACTACGTTTGTCAGTGCCTGGTCTCCATTATAATAACTATCTGCTATCTGTTCTTAATATGGCCTCCTCAAAGTGGCTAGGACCACTTCTGGCGTGACGTGCACATTAGCATACCTTGCCTAAATCGTGGATGAGTCCTATCAGATGCATCCAGTCTTTGTCAGGGTGCTCCTCGCGAATGCGCTCAGCCGTCTGGAAGGCGTGCACAATATTGGGCAGATCAGAGTCAGGGTCGGATTCATCCACCAGCTCGTTCAGCTTGATCAGGGCATCCTTCACGGTTGATTTGAAGTGGTTGAACTTTAGCCATTTGTCCATCTTGCCTGGAGAGAGAGAAATCAGTTTAAGTACAGATGACAATAAGATGTTACTTCATGACATTCATAGAACAGCCTATTCACAGATGTCAGAAACGCTTTCCTGATATGTTGTAACTGGCCTTTCCGCAAAGGCCGTGCCAGGATAAGCTAAGTGATTCTGCCTCCCTCGAGTTTGGGCTTGTAATTTTTATGCAGAGCCACACCATTACTACTAATGTAGAGCCACACCATCTATAAAAATACAAGTCCAAACTCGAGGGGGCGGAATCACATAGCTTATCCTCGCACGGCCTTTGGAGGAGTTAGTGATGCCGTTGAATTTTGTCATTAATTTCCTACTTATAAAAATTGACATGAGTGAGGGTGAGAGGGATGTAGGTTTTGCACAATTCTAATTCTCCCCTAAACTTTAATAGCTTGAAAATAAAAACTAAATTACGTGTCCTCGCGAGTGAACCGAGCCATACAAATTTAATATATAGACATCCTTTTTCTTCTGCAAAAAGTTACACTCACAAAAATGAATGAACTTGTAATTAAAGTTTGTATACTTGCTAGAATATTGTTTGTATCTCGCGTAAATAAAAATAAATAATAAGATAAATCAACATAAATATATTTGAACTGAACTGAAAGTTTCGTCACCCTTCCGTTAGTTACTGTGGTGTTTGAGTAATTATGTAGTTTTGTTACGAAACAGTATCTCACCCTTGACGAAGTCCACAGTCATCTTGGTGTGCATCTCGTAGTAGGTCCTGCGCACGCGCTCCTTGATGGGGTCGTTGTCGTCGACAGAGTAGTCGCGGAAGGCGTCGATGGGTTTATCATCGTACACCTTCTCCGGCCGCAGCAGCAGCGACGGGTCGATCATACCAATGGGACCTTCCTGTAATCGGAGATAGATTAGAACAGAGTTAATTCCGAACCACGCTGGAAGATGCCGTGTGGGTAGGCCCCACTTAAGATGGCCTGGTGAAGGTCGCTGCAGGACCAGTCATGGTAGCGTTCTTTGCGGGAGGCCTATGTCCAGCAGTGGACAGTTGTCTGATGATAATGATGATGTTCCGAATTTTTTGCGGGTTTGTTTCTAACTGACTTCATAAGGGATATATGTTTAATTGTTTTTATATTTTGATCTTCATAAAATTGTTGACTGATTTTAAAAAAACTGTTTTTGTGGAATGGTGCGGAAATTCACGTATACCTCCGGAGTAGTAACAATTAAATTTGAAGATACATTTCGAATGTACGTATTTTTGCATTGAATGTACTTGTTAAAGGTCCACTTCTTTTAATTTACATTGATTGAGCATCATAAGATACATAAGCTCACTTAGTTTGTCCTTAAATCATTTTATGAATCGCAGAATTTTCAGACTTTTGGGCCTAAAAGGCTACTCGCTGGCTGAATGGTACGTTTTCGGGGGAGTTAAAATTAAACGTTGTTTCACTATGACAAAAGTCAACTTTACACTACCTTACCTTAACAAAATATACCCTACCCACCCCTAATATTGAGCCAGGGTACCGTTAACCCTTATCGAATCATTGGCTTCGGCTATTGTCGTACGATTTGATAATTTATCGGAAAAACATAATCGAAAAAAGGATGGCTCGGCCGTGTCCTTTTTTTTGCTCTTTTGCTCGACTTGGCGGGGGCACTGCCGTGACCCCAGATTAAACTAACATCACTATTCAGTTACAAGCCACGATGGCAAACGCCCTGACGGGATGTCATTGATACCGTGGAGGATGGGCCGCGCGCTGGTGTGGGACGCGACATGCGCCGACACACTAGCAGCGTCCTACCTCTCGGCCACGAGCAGGCGGGCGGGTGCGGCGGCGGACGCCCGGGAGCGAATAAAGATTACGAAGTACAGTTGTCTCGGCGCCCAATACGACTTTATACCCTTTGGCGTCGAGACACTCGGCCGGTGGGGTCAGGGTGCACGCGGGCTCCACAAGGAATTGAGTAAGCGTCTGAGGGAGGCAACAGGGGACCCACGCCCAGGCAGCTTTCTCGCACAAAGGCTTTCAATAGCCATACAGCGCGGGAATGCTGCCTGTGTCATGGGCACCCTACCGAAGGGACCAAATTTTTAAAGTAATTTTTAATAATCCTAGTGTAATTAGTTGTTATTTATAATTTTTATCTAATGTTAATTTTCATTTTTGTTGTGCCGACCCTGAAGTGGGATAAGGCCAGGGAGATGATGATGATGTTAATTTTCATTTTTACCATTCTCTGCAATAAAAATATTTAAAATAGCCATCATTGATAAGATGAGTAAACTGCTTCAGGAGATAGGGAGTAGAAGTGAAACTACACTAATTATAAAAATGTTCATAATCCAATGACGTAATTTATTGCGAGAAAATTATATAAATTATCAAATGATTTTTACACACCAATTGCATCAGGTCTCTGCATATCGTGTAAGCTGTTCTTTCATCTTGTTCATACGTCTTTACATACTGTACTCCCAACATATGAAATGTCGGAGGTAACATTATGGAAACACCAATTTATAAACAATTTGTATAATAAATTATATAACTATACATTAAACACGTTTTGCACTCAAGTTCAAACCCATTAACTTTTTTAATTAATACGAAAACAACACGCGGTTATCTATAAGTACTGTTCGCGCCTGATTGACAGACCAGAGATACTAAATCTTCAACAAATGAGACGACGCTCTACAACAACGAAGCTAGTCGAACATCTCTTTTTAAATTCCGAATCATGCAGTTCGGTGTAAAAGCGGTTTTATTGGTTTGAAACGGTCACTTCTGATACCGAAGACTGGTCGCAAAGATTTTTAAAGCAGAGTTCCCTAGTGATTTTAAAAATTAAAAAAAACTCACGGCGGACATCTTGCGTCTGCTTCTCTACAAGACAACAATGAGCAGCCTCTGCGGGCAGCGGTTCTTAAATGCTATCGATAACCGACCAACTGATAGTTGTTGAGGGGTCAGATGGCGTCAAAGGTCGTGCGTTATCGCTTACGTAGTGCCAAACAAGTGGCAAATTGCGCTTGTTGAACTTTTTATTGGAGTTTTTATTACCTGCAGATATGTATCTCATGTCACCACAGTACGTGGTGAGGACTTAGACTAGACTCCACTCTGGATGAGCTAGAGCTCAAGAAACTCGCGCGACAAGAAGATATCCGCCTCCACAGTTCCTTCGACGCGTAACGTAACGCGTGACGTCTGAAACATGGAAGAATGACCAACGAAATGTTGTGATAATGAGGTACTAGAACCTCATTATCACAACAACAAAACCTTAATCGCGTATAAATATGACCTTTCGATGATCATTCTTCGACGTTTCAGACGTCACGTTACGTCCATAGACTCGAATGAACTGTGAAGACGGATATCTTCTTGTCGCGCGAGTTTTTCGATCTACCCGCGCTTGGTGTTGATTATTAGGTTATGTTGTAATAAATTATGAGTTAAGTTACTTAATGTTATGAAAGTAACAAAAACGTATTACGTACAATATATTATTATGAATGTTTTATTTCTAATCTATCCAGTAGGAATCAACGTATACTGCACAGACTATAGTTACCTCAAACATGTTATAGGGATTGTCCCAACTATATAAAGGATGTTCTAAAAGTAACGGCATTTGCAGTGAGCGGTTTATAGCGAATATTTTTGGCACAACTCATAATCATACTATTCCTGACACTAGGTAGAGTCATTATTATGCCGGTTTTTTTTGGTGGTAAAAGGTTAACCTTACTTACTTACTTCCCATTTTATTCTAAGTACTTAGATCTACAGAACTATTATAATTTATCTTCTACTTAATTTTATTATAGTTGTGTCTGTCTAATTATTGTGTCTAAGTTTTCTTTAAAACTATTAGAACCGTAAAACCACCCAACTATGGTCCAAATTAAATGGAATTTTACTCAACTAGTTAAGGTTATATTATTAGAAATAAGATCGTAGGCAAAATCATTTGTGGTCAAAATCAGTATTTATGGTCAAAATTTATAATACCTAATGATTATTTACATATTATTTTCTTACCGGACCATAGTTGGGGTGCCTAGACTATAGTTATAGTTAGATGGCTTTACGGAAACTGACGTTTTCCATCACTATCATGTTTCTCAATACGTCCATAGAATGGAAAGTACAAGTTTTGGACAAAGGTAGAACAAATAAGTTTGAATACTTCTCTGCTATCACAAATCTATACAATAAATGGGAAGTTCCTACCCAAACAACCTCCGACTAAACAACAGATAGATTTTTGGTCGTTTGAAATATTTTAGAACATCCTGTTTCTGTTACTAATTAGAAATACATTATTTGGGATATACATATACATAGTAACGATTATTTTGTTTTAGTTTATTACATTATAACATTTAGATAAGAATATAATAACATGACATGTTACGCACGCAAAAATATCATGATTTATTTGTAGGAGTCGTAGGTATTATCGTTTTTCTATAGAATCGATATACCGACATATTACACTTCTTGTTTACTTCTCTCTGTTTAAAAAATACCTAGGATATTTTTCTCTTCTTGGTCAAATTAAATGTGTCGTTTAGGACGCCATGGGAAAACACCTGACAAAATAAAGGAATCCACACAGAGATGGGACGGCTATTAACAAAAATGCCAACCTGAAATCTGACACAGTGCCCGGCATGAAACTAGACCTAAGTTAGCGGCTACTGCGCAGGCACAAGACAAATTGGCATAGCGCGTTGCCTGGTACTCGTTACTGGGTGATTCTCCGAGACCCTAATTTTCGATGTCCGGGGGCTTATTTCACTGAAAACATTAGTTTAAAAGCCTGTTTTTTTTTCAGAGATACTTTATATCTGTTGTCGACTGGGACATCGATCGGTTTTAGTATAAGCTCATTCTAGATTTTTATATAAAAAAAAAATATCCGTTATTCTTACTACTCTGTCGTGTCCGCTCTACATTTTTCTCAAAACATGTGATGACAACTTCAATTCAGTCAGCTTAACGAATATTTTGATTGACTACATGTATACATTATTAGTTATTATATTACTAAAATTTAACAAGTATTTTTTTATCTATAATATTGTATTTAAAATTTAGGAAATAAAATGTGTCCGCGACAAAATTCTTATTTCTCTGGCGCGGGTTTTATTCGCCTGTATCGTAAACGTATTGAAGATTGTAGACAAACTTGCCCCGCGGGCAGTAAATCAGTCGCGCTCGGAACGTGTACGAGGTGGACGTGTCGGCTGTTGCACGTGGCTCCGGAGTTACGAAGGTAAATATCTTATTACTCTGTCCGTGGTTCAGGTACCATTCTTATTACTCTGTTCGTTTTTTTTAGATTTGTATAACTGTTAAAAATTTACTATTTTCCTTAATTAACTGCTTTACGTACTATCTATTCATATTATTAACGACAGCTGCGTTGTATATACACATTAAGAATCATTGGCTTTTTTTCGATAATTTCTTATTCCTCTGTCCCTTATTCCTATGGATTTTTGGACAATGGAATAAGAATTTTCCAAGTTTTTCTTGTTTTTCTTAACTGAGTTTCAAAAAGAAGAGTAGTTTATCAAGTGATTTCCTATGTTTTAGAGTACCTTAATAAAAAAACGGAACTTTGACTCGTATGTCTGTTCGTCTTTCTGTCACACAAATTTTTGACAAATCTGTAGTGTAAATTTATAAACGTAGCGTCTATCTTACATAGAAAATTAATAAAGGTTTTGCACACAATGTGTCAAAACGACAGAAAAGGTATTTATAAATTTTAAGTTACATGAGTACTGAAAATATATATTGCCCTAGTGTTTTGAAGCCGTATACGGTATTTGAGATTCTTACTAGGGTCGATTAATGGTTGTGATAAAAATATGTCATTTAAAATAAAAAAAAAATATAAATTATAAGAATTTTTATATTTTGTTATTTTAGAATATTTTTGTTAAAACAGTTCGATTTGATCGTACTAGAAATAAATAGGTACTTTGTTTATTTTTAAGAGCCATAACTATGTAAGTTTAGTTAATTTTTAATAAGCGTCCGATTAATACGAACCGGTGACGTTCCTATGTATCCTTATAATGACTAAAACTGATTATGATAACGTTATGATTAATATAATCTAATCACTAATTGTAAGTACAGTGAGTAAATTTAATAACAATAAGTTTTAAATTTAGACCTTCTTAGCACCTAGTGTTTTTACAGTCTGGATGTTATTAATAAGAACAAATATAAAAATGATTCTAGAATACTTTTTTAATTATTTTGTGAACAAAAGTATAATATATGTTTTATAGATATACGGTTTTTTAATATTTTTGTTAACCTATTCTGACATTTCTTATTCCTATGGACCTTAATTTCTTATTCCTCTGGTCCCAAAAATTAAAATGAATTTATTTTATGAATGAGTTCACAAAAATGTGGGCCAAAACCATAATTATGTCTAAAAATAAATCTATTTTCACAAGAGTATGTCCTTATTGGTCAAAATTCAAAAATAAAAAAGGACAGGGGAATAAGGCAAAAATCGCTGTCTCGAAGAATGACCCTACTATGGTCACCGCTTCTTTTCGGCTATTGCGCAGGGTTTTGTAATACCGACGGTCAGTTGCGCGCCTTACACCAGAACCCTCAAAACCAAATTCTGCTTTGCAAGTCACATTCAGGCGCATGACAGAAGCTCGTGGAAGCAGTTTCGCTTTTGAGGGCTACTTATAAAAGATGGAGCAAGCGGGACATGCCAGCATTTGGCATTCATGTGTATAAGTGGGAGGAGTTCCCAGTGCATAGGGACAAGTGCGGAAATTGGTAGTGGATGGGCGTAAAATCTTTAATGAACCATGGTTCAGAACACTCGCAACCAAAGGTGACAAAAGACATCTAGTTTTCGCAACTTGTTCACCGCAAAAATTAAAAGTCTAGCTACTAGGTCCAGTAGTATACAACATAAAAGGGCTTGATCCACACATTTTTGAACAAATTTTTTTATTGTGATTTTATTAAATTTGTTTAAATAAAATAAATATTACACAAAAATTATAACCATGTCTCCAAAGCTAATTTTTTTTTTATTTTCAAAAAACCTATTTGACCCGGTTGCGTTAAGTTTTTTTCAACTCAACTGGAACCGGGTAATATAATAATGATAGGGTAGGTAAGTTAAAAATTGTATGGAACCCTCGGTGCGCGAGTCCGACTCGCACTTGGCCAGTTATTATATGTGCCAAGCCAGTCGCGTGTGCTGCTCCCGTATTGGCTTACTTAGCCACGAAAAACGTTATTTTCAGGGTTCCGTACCAAAAAGGTACAAAAGGAACCCTTATGGTGCGACTTTGTCTGTCTGTCTGTCTGGTCGTCTGTCTGTCTGTCTGTCTGTCGGTCTGTCTGTCTGTCTGTCTGTCCGACTATTTAAGCGCCATATCTCAAAAACTACTTATGCTAACTATTTGAAATTTGGAATATTTATAAACATGGTCAGCCCACATGTATTGCACAGGAAATATTTAAAAATATATTTTTATTTTCTAAAAAAACGACGAATATGAGGAGGGTAAAAATTAAAAGTCTAGCTACTGGGTCAAATGGGGTATCATATGAAAGGGCTTGGCCTGCACATTGTTGAACAATTTTTTAATTGTGATTAGTTTTTGTTTCATTAAGGAAAATGTTAAAAAACAGCATTCCCCCCCCACCCCTCCCTTTATCTCCGAAGTTTACCAATCGAAAATTTTGAAATTTTCATAATTTGTATTAATAAACATAAATATTACACGAAAATTATAGCCATGTCTCTAACTACCTATTTTTTTTAATTAGCACAAAACCTATTTGAACAACGAGGTTGCGTTAAGTTTGCACCTGATTTGTATGCAATGCTATAGATATCAGGTGCAAACTTAACTCAACCGGTACCGGGTAATAAAGTTAGGGTAAGTGAAAATTTGTACGGAACCCTCGGCGCGCGAGTCCGACTCGCACTTGGCCGGGATTTTTCATAACACTGTTTTTATAGTCTGTAACAGACGTAAAAGCTATTGAAGATGATAAAAGACGATAGTATAGTAATGCGCCAAGTAAAATAACCATACATAGGAAAATTCGCCATTATACTTAGAATGTCACATGACTCCGCGTCATGAAGCCATAACACCGATAACGAGAGGTTATCGAAACCATGATGTTGAATAACATGCGCGATATTCCAGTGTAACCTTACCAAAATACGTAAGTAATCATTTACTGATACTGAAGGGACTCTTCAGAGCCCACGTGAACAAAAAGCGCATCTACTCTTACCTACTATAAATAGTCTGTCGTTTTAGAAATGCCAATTTTACAGCCACCCCTGATTTCTTTTTAGGGTTCCGTATAAAGGAACCCTTACGGTATCTGACTGTCCCGGCCGGTTATTACAGCGGTATATCTCAGGAACTACGTATCCTGTATATTTGAAATTTAAAATAGCAATAATATAAACTTGGCCCGCCCAAATGTATTGCAAATTAAAAAAAAAACAATTGTCTATGCCAAAAATGCCAAACTTTAGACAGAGACACTATCCAGTGGTAGTTATAAAGTGTTCGGATTTTGCCCATTTGCCCCATTACTAACCAGTTTGACGTCACAGTGCGAGTCCTCCAGCTATCTTTTTTTGATCGCAAGGATTTATAAAATAAACTTAACCTGTTTACCGCCACAGCCCTGAATGGATGTCTGCGAAGTGCCTGACACGCCAAAGATCTCATTAGATGACAATTGCTTTTCAGTGTGTTGTTAGTGTAAATCTGGGAACACTCGGAACTCCCCAGCCGGTTAAAGAGACAGGTTTTTGGCCGTGGCGCTGAAGGCACGCGCTATACACACGAACAGGTTACGTGCTTTTTCGTATTTTTGTTAAAATGCGTAGTAAGTTTGCCCAGGCATAGAAATAAATCCACACTATTTCATGAACAAGGTTGACTGGTAGAGAATGCCCTATGGCATTAAGTCCGCCTTTTGTACGATAAGTTTTTCTTTTGTGCAATAAAGATTAAATAAATAAATAAATAAACAATACATTATTTAATTTGCGGCAATCGTTGTTTAGATAAAAATATGATAGCAAGTGAGTTAACTCCGTCATAGCACTCAAGGCTGGATTGCAGCCCGAGCCGAAGGCGAACACATTTGTGGAGTTGTAAGTGTGTGTGTGTAGTGGCCAATACCCGCATGACGTGACTTTAGAAGGAAAATAATTATTCAGTTAATTCATATTTCAATGATGATGATTTATTTGTTATATTTCAAAATAGTAGATAGTGGTACAGTCAAGGGCACCAATATGTATACACCACAAAGTTTCAAAAATATGTATATAGGTCTTATTATTACATATTTTGGAAATTTGTGCGGATATTTACCTTTACCCTTGACTGTACCTGGGTAGCACTTTCGTGTTCAGGGTTCCGTACCCAATGAATAGCAACGGAACCTTATTACTTAGCCTTCTCTCTGTGTGTGTCCTTCCATTTTATCAACAAAAGTTTCCTAGAATGCTTTATTTCATAGAATTTTCATTTCATACTAAACTTTTTCCCATGAAACAGAACAATTTTCATATTCTTTTAAAAGATCATTATATAGAAGCCCATAGGTTAGGTTTGTTTTATATCAATCCCAGATTATTAACGGTTTCAGAGATTTTTTTTTTCTACGAAATGATATGTAGACGAAATTAAGTATTCGATGAAACATTTTTCGATAAAACAAAGTACAACCCTGTGTATGTCTGTCTGTTTGCCACAAAAGGCTCCAACTCTATAGCCGTAGTAGTAAACACATCAAATATTCACAGAATGTATAATACCGTGGCCCCTTATAACAGCAAATATCAGTCGATACATTAACAACTACGATTTTACGGCGCTTGCAGTAGAGACGTTGAGCATTTTCTCAACGTCCTATCGACGCCTCAGAGGACTCCTGAGCGTGTCTCTAACTCTGCCACAGAATCACCCTCACGATACAGAGAGGTGACGCCGCCATCTACATAAGCACTATGCCACAGGCGGGACCTGCCGAACAGGGTGTTTCTTTAGTTTAATGTTTACCTTAGTCAGTAGGTGTGCGTGTGCACAGGGTTTTTGGCCAAATTAGATAGATTTCTGTGCCTATATGGAGACATGGTCGTTAAGAGCTTCAGGGTAGGCAGTTACTCTGTGCCTGTTGGAGCCATGGTCGTTCCAGGTAGGCAGTGCCTTTATGGCTATATGGACCGCACGCCAATCCCTTTACCTATTGTTGAAACAAATAAAAAAAAATCTAAAGTAAAAAAATAATGGAGGTCCCTTTACAGGGTGTTTGGTAACAGAATGCGAAGCTGAAAGTAGGTGATTGTTTAGGCCATTTAGAACATTTTAAGCCAGACATGTCTTAGACAAATGTTATACGTTTTTTTCGACAATAGTTTTCTCAGAAAAAATCTTTGAACTCATAGAAAAATAATTACATTATAACATTTGTCTGAGACATGTATGCTTAAAATGTTTTGAATGGCCTAAACTATCATCCGAAAGAAAAGATCCGAAAGTAGCAAAAATTGTCCCCCCCCCCCCCCCACTCCCTCTATTTTCTAAACGGTATGTTCAAAAAATATGAAAATATTTACAAATATAAAGCTTTATAAATACTTCCAACGAAAATTATTTTCAACATGATCGGACATACTGTTTTTAAGTTATTGCCAAAAAACTGCGCTTCTCAGCAAAAGGACGTAAGTGCCTGGAAGATACGCTTTTTGTTAGTGTTTTTTTTTCATCTATCGTGCATTTTTTTCTATAAACGGCTGCGGAACCCTGCATTGAGCATGGTCCGACATGCTCTTTTCCGGTTTTGTATGATAAGTATAGGACGAGAGTTGCGGACTTAAGTCTTAATGACCATTATTTTACCACAAAAAGTAAAAAAAAAAACCACACCGTACACCTTTCACAGACCGTCTTTGGAACACTCTGTAGAAATGTATTTGCATGGGAATTAAATATTCTACAACAACAAATGTGTGGATAAGTTGTATTGAATCTGGCCATCCAGCGCAAGCGGAACTATAAGCGATAAAAGTAATGCGACGTAGACGGGCATTTCTCTTAAAAATAAGGATTAAAGACAAACAGTTAGTGGTCGTAACAAGACGAAACGCGTTTGTTTCGTCACAAAATTGACAGGTTAAGCGTAACTTAAGTTCCGTTTACTTTTACTAAAGGAGTAAAATGTAAAATCTAGTAAAATTCAGCCCCGGCAGCGGCGGGGCAGGGCTCAAGCTACCGGTAGTTAGGGCTACACAGAGAGGAACCTCCTAACGATGCGGGCCGTGCCCGATTACTGCCTTCTGTCAGATGCCCTTGATCCAGCCATCTAGCGAGAGTCTCTTGAGGTGTTGGTCGACTCTTCGCTATAAGACCGTTTACCGAAACGACTATCGGGACAATAATCGTCAAATCAACATCCCACATGGCAGTCACCTCGCCTACATAAATTTGGCCCCATCAGAATGGGCGATATCTTCAAAACAGAATGGAACACTGCTTTTATAAAAATATAGTCTACGGCAGTATTATTATAACGGCTGAGAGTAGCTGGTGGTTTGCTACGAGGCTTGTCGTCTTGATATAACTCGACGCGATTTTTACTAGCTTGCTAAGTTCACTGCTCTTGCTTGTAGTGGTCGACAAGTCTATGATATAAACAACTCGGTCAACCCGCGACTTCGCCTGTGCGGTTTTAAGAAATAATAATATTTGCAGTGTTACTCTTATGTGACAATTGTTTAATATTTCCGAGATAAAATGTAAATGTACACGAGTTAGATTTAATATAAACTAACACGAGCTTCACTCAGTATCACAAGCACAAACGGAGCTTAATCGCGTATAAATATCATTTATTTAACTACCTTACGTTAGAAATTTTTCGACGTTTCAGACGTCGCGTTACGGCCATAATTTCGATGGAAAACCTTGTTTGTTGTGATAATGTCAAATAATTATATTAATAACCTGTAACAAATGTTACCAGCTTTAGCTTTTACAGAAGGTGCCGACAACTTCGTCAGCGGAGAAGAAAAAATAATAATAACCCTCTTTTTTCTACAGCGTAGTCGGATAAAAAGTTTCCAGCAACCATTGGTAGATAAACAGTTATACCCGTGTACCAAAAATGGTTTCATTTCATTAAGACGTTTTGACGCGATGAAGCCGCAACGACACATACAAACAAGTAAAAAAAACGATTCAGTGACCTTAAAATAGTCCGCATCACTTTTTTTACATATCTTCAATGTACAGACATTTCATTTTTTTTTAACTTTATATTAATAGTGTACCAGTGTTGATACTGCTCGCTTAGTATATCATAGTTATTTTCATAGTATCATGTCATACGGTATTCTGGTTTGGGGCAAAGCAGCTGACATACAGGCTATATTTGTGTTACAAAAAAGAGCGATTCGTTCTATATATAACTTGAACTCCCGTGACTCCTTAAGAGAACTGTTTAAAGACATCAACATATTAACCGTAGCATCCCAATATATTTATGAGAATATTATTTATGTTATTAAGAACCTAGAGTCTTTTACTAGGAATTCAGATATCCACAATTTTAATACTAGAAATAAAATCGCTATTAGAAAGTTCCGCGTTCGTAAAGTAGCCAAATCATTCGTAGGCCAATGTATACATTTTTATAATAAGCTACCAGATGATGCTTTGAAATTATCGTTTCCAGCTCTCAAAAAGTACTTAAAAGAGTCCCTAATGGCAAATGCTTATTATAGGGTAGAGGACTATTTAACAGACAAAAATGCATGGCCCAAAACAGAAACCAAATAATTTACTTTTACCGGGACACGGTTCTTATAAGGTGGCATATCAAACGTATGTAAGTTGTTTTAAATAAAAATCACTATTTTGCTTTTTTATATTCTAGATTTATTTTTTTTACTTTTATAAGTTTTGATATGTTTCCTTGAAGAACTACGCATTGAGTTTATACTCAAAACATATATTTAGGTTAGGCTAAGCACGAATATTGTAATAGATATAAGAGTTATTTCGAAAAAATGACTGACTGTTGAGTTTGTTTCGGCTTTCTTCTCCTCAGTGGTCTCCTCTTGGGAAACGCCGTAGAGGCAGACTTGTAAAAGTGCCCTTGTGGCCTACTTACAGAATAAAGATCATTATTTCATTATTTCATTTCATTATCACTTTTTTTACATATCTTCAATGTACAGACATTTCATTTTTTTTTACTTTATATTAATAGTGTACCAGCTATTGACAACCAAAGGAGCTTATGCCTACGTATTAACATCATTAACTATGGACGCTTACTTAAGATAAAACGTGGACCTGTTTTATCAATGTGTTTAGAGCTATTATCGCACGTCCGCGGGTCATCGGAATTATTTATATTACGACCAGTTGACTCCAATTATCTGCAGGTTAATTGATATCAGTTTAGCGACAGATTGACGTAAAGTATTTACACTAAACGTACATACATCGATAAGTCCTACCAGAGAGTATAGATCCTATGGTCTTACTTATCAGTGTAGAAGGTGCCAGCAACTTCGTTCGTGGAGGAGGAAAAATGTTGGCACAAACACACAAACACACATACATACAAATAGTTATTTGTGCAACAAGAGAGCAGTTGTTTTTTGTTTCGAGTGCTGATTTTGAGTCCCGAGCAAGCGAAGGATTCTATAATTGATTCACGACCGTAGCGAGTGATTCAAAGTTAGAATCCTGAGCGTAGTGAGGGACTCAACAGCACGAGATGCAAAAAAATTTGCTCTCCTGTAGCACACATAACTTTTCACCTTAGCAGTGAGAACCCATATTACTTAGGAGACATAGAAATGAACAGGAATAGATTGAAATAACGTTTATTATTTAAAATGAATCAAAATCATGTTAAACATTTTAAAAGTTAAAATGATTAAAGGTACAATTATTAAAAGTAACAGTTTCTTTATTACACATTAATTAAGTTTAGATACACATAAGCATGAACTAGGATTCCCTGTAGTTTAAGCGAAATGTATTAACATAGTTTATCTTAAATATGTCAAATGCATACTTTGAACATGTCATCAGTCCACCTTGTAGGGGGGGGCTACTTACGCTATGTCTTCTGGTGCATAGAAGCCACTCAGGAACGTTTGCCATCGGTTGTACTTGCAATGTGCCGTGCCTATTGCCACATAAGTTTTGCTAACAGAGAATAAATAAATACAAAAACTAAAAAAAAAAAAACAATTTATTGAGAAAACGTATTTTACTATAGACTTAAAACAAACAATTCAGTTTAGATACACATAAGCCTGAACTAGGATATCCTGTACTTTAAGGGAAATGTATTAACATAGTTTATCTTAAATATTCATAAGCCAAAACGATACTAATATTATAAACTAGAAGGTGCAATTTCGTCAGCGGAGGTGAAAAAAATCATAACCCTCTTTTTCCTTCAGCATAATGGGCTAAAAAGTATGTGGATACCCAGCTACCCATGTACCAAAAAATGTCGAAATTAGTTTTGCTGATTTGGCGTGTTGATGCCAGAACGACATATCCAAATACAAAAAATTCAAATATTTCTCAATTCAGTGACCTGAATATAGTCCGTATCACTTTTTTTTTTATATTTTTAATGTACTTTTTTTTTTACGACTTTATAATAGTACTAGAAGATACCCCGCAAGTTCGTTAGCGGAGGAGAAAAAGTCATAACTCCTTGTTTTCTTCAGCATAGTCGGGTAAAAAGTATCCTGGATGCAATTTATAGCTTACAAAGTTTCACCCCCTGTTTCGTCCCTAAAAGGGATTAAATTTGACATACATTATAGTCTATGTCCTATTCTGATATATAAGGTACATAACTGGAAAGTTTCATAAAAATTCGTCCAGTAGTTTTTGAGATTAAGTGGAACGTACATACATACTTTAAAGTAACTCTGTCTGTTACCTCTTCACGCTAACAACACTGAACAAATTTAGATAGAATTAGGTATCCAGATAGTTCGAGTCTATACAAAGAACACAGGTTAGTGTAAACCTGGAAAAATGCTCGGTTCCGAAGGGATAAATAAAATAGTAGGCCACGCGGACGAAGGCGCATGAAAATACTAGTTTATAATATAATCCAGTTATTCTTACTTGGTGACAATAAATTTAAAAAAACCGGTCAAGTGCGAGTCGTACTCGCGCACCGAGAGTTCCGTGCCATCAGCCACACACCTTAGTGACCACTGGTTGACCTTATTGTCATTGAAATAAAGTCTACAGAATGTCAGTCTCGACCTAACCTAACTGGCCGGTTAAGAGTTGAGTTTGCACCTGGTATCTATAGCGATGCCTACAAATCAGGTGCAAACTTGACGCAACCGGATTGTTAAAAACTGATTTTTGAAAATTAAAAGTATATGTATCTATTTTATTCTATTGTTAGTATTTTTTGTTATAGCGGCAACCGAAATACGTCATCTATGAAAATTTCAACTGTCTTGCTATCACGGTTCATGATATACAGCTTGGTGACAGACGGACAGACAGACGGACCGACAGACGGACGGACAGCGGAGTCCCCTATTAACAAGGTCCCGTTTTACCCTTTAGGTACGGAACCCTAAAAATAAAACAATTTTAATTTCAGGACGAATGGTGAACGGTTTGGTGAAATTATGCTTTACTTTTGTAAACAAGCTAACATTAGTCCAGTTTTGGAAGATGAAATAGGGTACTACGAAACCCTGTTTTCGCCAATTTTTTGTAAGTCAGATCGTTCCGAGCTGCAGTTGTCCCTTTTGCACTGTAATACGGGGGATTTGTGATGTAAGGTGGTACCGCTGATATTCCACTGGACCTGGTTACCACTCCAGCTTGCCTGGCATATACTTGGCGATCAGATCTTCGTAGTAGGGCCACAGAGCCTCGATGTCCGGGATCCCACCACTCTTGGTATACAGGTCGTATTTGCTGGAAAATTATAAACATATTTATGGAAATTGTGTGTCAACCTGTACAATTTAAATTATGTTGATCATAACATTAATTACTCGTAATTCCTATAAGGGGGTTTCCCTACCGGTCTGCGCAGGATCGCACCCTATGGCGAGCTATAGGGGAGGCCTATGTTCAGCAGTGGACGTCTGGGGCTGATAGATAGATAGAATTCCATTAGAAATTTGTGTCATCTATTATTATTATTATTTCTACAGTTTCTACTACTCACTACTACTGTTATCACTCATTTAAATAAAACAATTTAAACGGATTATATTGCGTATATTACAGACACCCGTGTCTACCCGTGAACACGAAAGCTGAAAAGCTTCTGAAACGTTGGGAACTTAAATGAGATATACGCGACATAAGCCATTTAAATTGTTTTATTTCCTTTATTATTGTTAGCCTATCATTCTGTCTCGTTGGCCATAGGCCTCTCCTCTCTTCTTCCAATGATCTTTGACTTGCGATTTATTTAGAGAAAATGCATTAGAAATACGTCGTTAATCTCTGCCTGGCTCGTCCTTCCCACGGTGTATAAGTAAATAGTATAAGAGTTTTTCAATTTATTGAACGGGCAATGAATTATTTAAATGGTCAAATCTAAAAGAGTTCCTTATTTATCTCAAAAATTACCATATTCAGAAAGAAAACATTGTTTGAAAATCCCTTCTCTCTCTGGGGTCAATCCCTCATGTCTGAGGATCGTGGTCAGCATCAGGGTTACACCTGGAGCGGATGATCTGCCTCCATTGGTCTCTCCTTTTCTCTCACAACCGTGTGGAATTTGGAGGACGACGAGTCTTTCAGTTGATCGGTCCATCGTGTTGGTGAACGACCGCGCGAGCTTTTGCCTTCAGTGTTCTCAACCACAATCAGTTTTTCTAAACTTACGACGCCTCTGCGCATGTGTGTGGCCGGAATACGAAAGAATGCGTTGTTGGCATATGGTGGATAAGCGATTTTTTCTTATCCTTTACTAGAATAAAATACTGATAGGCAAAGATCTGCCAATACACCGACTCTGAAGTCGGAGTCTGATTGTTCTAAAAACAGTAAGTTTAGCGAATGACTGCATAGTTGGATTGCATTATTATATTACAGAGTTCCTATGACCACCTTCCTGCTCCATCATCAGACCAGCTCGATGGTATCATACTATTGTATTGACAAAAACAAGAAATTTTAGTTCAATGGGAAACCAAAGGAACCAGGTCAAATTTAACTTGCAAGATTCCACCCTTCCTAACATTGCAAGTTAAATAAGCTTGTAACTTGTAAAACTAGAAACTGTACTTACTTGAACTCGAGCACGGACTTGAGAATCTCCTCGTCGCCCGTCGCCAGCAGGCGCTTGTAGTCACCGCCCGCGTGCCACGGGTAGAACGAGTGGTATCTGCACAAATGTATATATTTACTATTTAAATAAAACAATTTAACGGATTATATCGCGTATATTATCTCATTTGAGTTCCCAACGTTTCGTAAAAATTGTAACTGACAGAGGAAAATCTATCTTTTCTCAGTCCACCCGTGACCATGGAAAGCTGAAAAGCTTCCAAAACGTCGGGAATTCAAATGAGATAGTATAAGCGATATAATCCGTAAAATTGTTTTATTTAAATTAGTAATAATCGCGGAAACAGAAGAAAATATTATTATTTACTAGCTTCTGCCTGCGACTCCGTCCGCCTTAGATTCGTGTATGGTGGATAGACGGTTATTTCCGGGATAAAAAATTGCTTATAAGTACTATGTATGTTCAAATGTAGACTTCCTTAACAAAGAAAGAAGAATAGGGTACATGCATGATTTTTTTTATCGCTTTTCTTACCTAAATATCAAAATACCGTAAAGACTATTCCAAAAAGTGAAATTAAAATTAAAATCGGCCAAGAAATACGCATGATATAGGCATTTTAAACTACTAATTAGACAGCGATTTGACAGAGAGGTCCGACATAGACTGTTACGTCACAGTCTGCTACGGTCATATAAACTCCAAATTAAATTCAGTTTTGCTAGAAAGAGATACAATGAAACGTTTGATAGCTTATATCTATCTATACTATTATAAAGTTGTAAAAATGAAATGTCTGTACATTGAAGATATTTTCAAAAAAATGTTTATTACGGACTACTTGGAGTTCACTAAAACGAACAATATATTTTTTGGATTTTTTGTATGTACTGGAAGACGCAGCGTGGTGAGGCCCCCACAAGATAAACCGATGATCTGCTGAAGATCGCGGGAAACCGTTGGATGAGGGCGGCGCGCCACCGGTCGTTGTGGGGATTCTTGGGAGAGGCATTGTCCAGCAGTGGACGTCCTTGCGCTGATATGATGATGATAAATATAGATTTATAAACTAGGATAAAATTAAGTGATTAAAAAAAAAAAAAATATTGACCGAAAAGTGTCAACCCTTAACGATGATTTTTTTATCGAAACCAAAGTTAATATTTCTTCGATACCCCACAAGCTACTGCAGCCATTTTAATATCACTTATTTAGGATACCCAGGGGTACTTTCCATATTAAATTGAACTGCCAAAACACTCACGTTTGGAAGAAAAAAATAAAAACGAATAAACGAAAATAATTAATATCTCGATTTCTAATGACTGTAGAGGGCTGTAGGTCGTTTTTAAATATAAAGCATTGATCAATATAACAGTTTAAATATTCGAATACACAATTTTGCTTAAATTATACGAGCTGGATTACTTTGAAATTATTTTGCCCGAAAATTACGTCACTTTACCAACTTGAATAAGTTGGAAAATAAACACAATAGGTACCTATTATACTATATTCAACCGTTTTTAGGGTTCCGTAGCCAAAATGGCAGAAACTCTTATAGATTCGTCATGTCTGTCTGTCTGTCTGTCCGTCCGTATGTCACAGGCATTGTACTCACAAACTATAAGATGTACATTGATGAAATTTGGAGCATAGGTGTCGTGTGTTAACCGCTACTTTGTTTGATAGTTAAATAAAAAAAATATATATTTCTAGGAGGGGCATTCCACACATGTAACCGAAACTGAAAAAAAAGTTTTCAGCAAATATCAAGGTGTGGCACATATTTCGACAGTACTTCTACAAACACTTTGCGGTTTCTAAAAAAAAAATTGGTTTAGTGAATATTTTCCGAAATATTCGCTACGAAAGTAGCAAAAATTGTGTCCCTATATATATCTGTATCTATTTTCTAAACGGTAAGTTCAAAAAATATGAAAAGATTTACAAATATAAAGCTTAATGAATACTTCCAACAAAAATTGTTTCCAACATGATCGGACATACCGTTTTTAAGTTATTGCCAAAAAACCGCGCTTCTCAGCAAAAGGACGTAAGTGCCGGGGAGATACGCTTTTTTGTTAGTGTTTTTTTTTTCATATCGTATTTTTTTTCATCTGTAGTGCATTTTTTTGTATAAACGGCTGCGGAACCCTTCATGGGCGAGTCCGACTCGCACTCGGCCGCTTTTTAATGATAAGTTCTACCCAATTCTACGTCAGATTGTGCGTGTCGAAAAAATTGGCATTTTGAATGAGTTTTTAATAAAGCAAAAAGAAAAAAATATTGCCCTATTAAACCTATTGCGCATTTCTGAAAAAGTTTGTACACCGATTAACGGATTCTTAATTGTTTCTTATTTTGTTAATACTTTCTTCTGTTTTCGCAATAATCACTCCTTTATGTAAAATAATGTAAACTGATTATATCGCTGAAATAAAACAAAATAACGGATTATATCTCGTATATTATCTCATTTGAGCTCCCGACGTTTCGGAAGCTTTTCAGCTTTCCATGGTCACGGGTTGATTGAGAAACGATATATTTTGGGGAACGGCTTTTTGTACAGAGATTGACAGTCCTCTTGTTTTAATGGTAGGATTTGGATGCATATTTCATAGGTTGTTAGTGGAGGGGCTTTCAGTTCAAGATTGATTTTACTCTATAATGATAAGTAGCAATTACAGAACGCACCTGATCATGTAGAGCCCCTCCTTGGGAAACTTGCACTTGTTGTGAACAAGCATGCGGTAGAGATACTCGTCGTGGCCCCACGATATCGTCAGGTTCTCCAGCCCACAGTTGGGCTTGTACATTCCGCACTCAGTACTGCAAAATCGGGTTAATTGTATCATTAAATACATATCCAAAATAAATATGACTATAGAAAATTAAAAATTAAAAAAAAAAACCCGGCTTGTTCCACTAAAAGCTGAATATCTTAGAGACGAGTGCTCCGATTTTCATCAAACAAAAACACTCGGAATAAAATTATGTATGACACAAAGAAAACTGCACTCAAATCGGTCCATCCGTATAGGCGCTACGATGCCACAGACAGATACACAGAGCCCCAGACTCGTTAAACTTATAACACCCCTATTTTTTGTCGAGGGTTAATAAACAATGGACTCCTTCAGGTACGCTGGAACAAGGGGTCTGGTCAAGGAGTGTAGAAAACTAAGGAGAATAATATACAAGAGACTTACGCTTATACATGCCCCAAATTGTATGCAATTTAACTTGTCAGTAAAATACAGTATTATTAAGTCTCACCGTACTCACTTGTATTTAGGATTGTAGGTGTCGGGGTTGCCCTCAAAGCTATGGTCTCCGTTCACGATGCTGGAGCCCCATTTGCAGCCCATGACAAACGTGTCCCCCACACCGCTCTTGCTCTCCGTACTCACTTGTATTTAGGGTTGTAGGTGTCAGGGTTCTCCTTGAAGCTGTGGTCTCCGTACACGATGCTGGAGCCCCACTTGCAGCCCACGGCGAACGTGTCCCCCACTACACACCACTGCGGCTCTCCGTAGAATGCCATCACCTGAAGAATAAAGAAACCTTTGGAGACAGTTAGCAGGACACAGTAGGGATTAAGAAGCTTCACCAGTACGTTTAGGCGGATCAGGATGGAGACAGTTGACTTGAAGTATATACGATGAGTCCATGATGTATCTTGGACTACACCATCGTCATCGATGATCGAGTGAAGGGGCGTGTCTTACGAGGTCAGTATCTGGTCTGACTTATCTACCAGCTCGCTCCGTTTGATCATTAAGAGTCCCCGGTAAGCTTTCATTTTAAAACGACTAGCTAGTTTGCTCTGAAACTTTGTACTTAGAATGAGTTAAGGTATATGCAGGCCTGTAATTAGTTTATGTAGCTTCAGATACCATAGTAAAAAAAAAACAGCGAATTTAAGTTTTTCATACAAAACTTGTTTTTGCTGTATTTCGTTCGTTTTATAAGCTAGAGTCATATAAACTAATTACAAGCCTAGATATACCTCATGATATTGTGTATGCAAAGTTCCATTACAATCCAACACCTAGTTTCAAAATGAGAACGAAAGTACGTTTGTATGGGAAGGTGAAATTCGACCGAGCTTGCTGGGGACTCTTAATTCCTTTACATTACAGTAACAAACGAAATGTAGGTACTTTCGATACTTAGATACTTCGATATCGCAGACCGCGTGAAAGGATGAGATGCAAAGAGATGGGTAAATCCGGAATTGACGATCACGATCAATGAAGGCGAGGTCACGGGAACTCATGCGGGCCTATGATGGTTGCGTTTGTCACGTGATAAATAAGTGAGATAGCTGCCGTCACCTTCTGACACGTATGTGAGTGCGAGAGTGACAGGCGCGTTATCATATCATTTATCGCGTGATAAACGCAACCATCATAGGCCCGCAGAACACACTTCCGCAACATCAAATCAAAGCCTACCTTTCCAACATCATGGATGAGGCCTATCAGGTGCATCCAGTCCTTGTCAGGATGCTCTTCACGGATGCGCTCGGCCGTCTGGAAGGCGTGTACGATGTTCGGCAGGTCGGTGTCGGGATCTGACTCGTCTACCAGCTCATTCAGGCGCACCAGGGCATCCTTCACGGTGGACTTGAAGTGGTTGAACTTCAGCCACTTTTGCATTTTGGCTGGAAAGTTCGTAGTTTATATCAAAATCAAATCAAATCAAATCAAAATATTCTTTATTCAAGTAGGCCTAGTTACAAGCACTTTCGAAATGTCAGTTACATGAGAGTGAATGTTTGCTGGGAGAAATACAATATGATCCAACATTTGCTGCAAGGATTAGGGAAACCCAGAAAAACCTAATCAGATCATTTAACTTAAGTGTAAAATTATTGATAAAATCATCATTTTTAAGATTAAAATAATCAATAAGATAAATCCCAAAAGGATTGTCAATAAAAAATAAATAATCTAGAATGTGTCTAGAATAAAATTCTAAATGTCAGAGTATATAAAACAATTAAGATTAAAATAATAATAATACCTTAGGTATTCGTTAAAATAATTATTCATATACCTACATGACGCTATAATTTACATTAATCCCACGCGGCTTCATCATTCATGTAGTCTTCTGATAAGCTTTAGAAAATAATTTTCGTTTCACAATATTTTTGAATTTACCAATAGACAACTCAGTTATGCTGCTAGGAAGTTTATTATAAAATCTCACACAGTTACCCATGAATGATCTCCTTATTTTATGGAGCCTAGTAGCAGGCACTGCGAGCTTATGCTTATTTCTAGTATTAATATTATGTATATCACAGTTCTTCTTAAAGTCGGTAATATTTTTATGTACATACATAATATTCTCATAAATGTATTGACAATGCACTGTCATTATATTAATGTCCTTAAACTTATCTCTAAGCGACTCTCTATAGTTCATTTTATATATCGCACGAACAGCCCGCTTCTGCAGAACAAATATAGTATTAATGTCGGAAGCACTGCCCCATAGTAAGATGCCATACGACATAATACTGTGGAAATAACTGAAATACACTAATCGAGCCGTTATCACGTCTGTTAATTGACGAATCTTACTTACTGCAAAAGCTGCAGAACTCAGTCTATTCGAGAGATTAGCAATATGGGGACCCCATTGGAGCTTAGAATCTAATGTTATACCGAGAAAGACTGTACTATTAACTAGTTCCAGTTCCTCACCTTTAACCATAACGCTTGCTTGCTCGTGTTTTACGTTACTCGTGACAAACTTAACACATTTAGTCTTTTTCTCATTCAACAATAAATTATTTATATTAAACCAATTTACTACTTCACAGATAGCATTGTTTACGTCATTGTAGGATCGTTGATTTCGTACGACTTTGAAAATTAGAGACGTATCATCTGCAAACAAAACTATCTCATGGTGGGTCTGTACGAGGTGTGGCAAGTCGTTTATATAGATAAGGAACAGGAAAGGTCCCAATATTGATCCCTGCGGCACACCCATAGAGACTAATGACCCCGGTGAACGCTTTCCATTCACGTCAACCCTTTGTATTCTACCATTTAAATAAGACTGTAATAAATTTAGTGCTAATCCTTTAACTCCGTAGTGGTGTAGCTTCCTGATCAGTGTCTCATGATTAACGCAATCGAAGGCCTTAGATAAATCACAGAAGATGCCTAAAGCATGTGTTTTACGAGCTCAACTCCGGCGTTGGATGTCGGGCGACCCCGCGTAAAACCGAATTGCTTACTATGCATCAAATTATTCAAATTAAAATGTTTTAACAATTGATATAGAATTAGCTTTTCAAAAATTTTACTAAATGTAGGTAGTACAGATATTGGTCTAAAGTTAGTGGGGTCAGAGGTACTACCTGATTTAAATAAAGGAGTTATTTTGCTATGTTTCATCAGATCAGGAAACTCACCGCAGTCAACACTGTTATTGAATATATCTGCCAAGTCAGGCGCTATTACTTCTATTAGGAATTTGACAGCATGGACTGAGACCCCCCATAGGTCATTGGTTTTTTTGACATTAATTGATTTAAATGCCTTTACTACATCTGAAGGACTGACATGTTCAAAATAGAAGTCCTTACTACATTCTGGTACGTTTTCTTTTAACAACAAAACGGCAGACGAAGGTGATGAATTTAAACACTTTGTTGTGGATACTGGTATATCGGTGAAGAAATTTTCAAATTCTGTTGCTACATCTAAACTAGAATCTATAATTTTGCCATCAATTTTTAATTGTAGATCACTAATTGCGTGCCTTGATCTACCAGTCTCCACATTAATCACTTTCCAGGTGGTTTTGATAATATTAGAACTATTTTTGATTTTCTGGGATAAATAATTACGTTTGGCAATATGACAATCAATTTTGAATTGTTTTGAATATTGCTTTACATGTTCTTTAAATTCATCACTCGTATTAAACCGCCGTTCCTCATACATGGCATACAGTGCTTGTCTACGTTTGTGTAAGTCCGCAGTAGCCCATTCGCTAAATACTGGTGCACCGCCAGCCACAACCGATTTGGAAGTAAATATTGTATTATAATGTTTCATAAAAGTTGTAAAGAATGAATCATACATGTGATTAGGACTCATTTCAGAAGACAGAACGGGTAGCGCCTGAAACAAATGTTGCTTCATTCTTTCCACACGGTCTGTGGTTACCGGTACAAAAGTAATTTGTTTTTTCACTATATTTTCCCTTAATATCTCAAATTCCATTAATTGGCCTAAATGATCTGATTCTAATTTACTGATTATACTTTGTTTAGAAGGAGAAATATCAGTGAAAATGTTATCAATACAGGTGGCGCTGGTATCGGTCACCCTAGTAGGTTCCATAAATACGTGGCTTAAACGAAAAGATTTGAATAGATTCAACAATCTAATACTTAGTGTTGAATCTTCCAAAAGATTTACATTGAAATCGCCGCAAATAAGTAATTTTTTACGAGTACGCGATATCTTAAAAAGCACATATTCCATAATAGTTTGAAAAACATCGAAATTACTTAATGGCGGCCTATACACACAAACTACAATAAATTGCTCTAGTTCTACTGCACTTAATTCTATGGTCCGTTCAACAGACAAGGATACAATGTCCTTACGTTCCTTAAATTTCAATTGACTATTTAATATAATTAACGACCCACCATGTATGGAACTAAGTCTGGTGAACGAACTACCCACCTGGTGATTATTGAATTGGGGCATTATCTCATTGCAAGTTAGCCAGTGTTCAGTTATACATAAGATATCAATATTATAGGCATTTAAAAATAATTCAATCTGCAAATCTTTCCCTCTAATACACTGAATATTTTGATGAACCAGGTGGATATACTTTTCATTGCCAGAAAAGGATTTCTCCATTGTCTCATCACTTAGTTTAAATTATTACACATAACAACATTAATGTCGGATTGCTCAATAGAAGCAGAGTTATGTACCAAATTCTTGGTAGAAATGTCAATTAAATAGGCTAGTGACAAAACTATTTGTCGTTTGCAATAATTGGAAAGGTAAAACTTACCTTTTGTCAAAAAATAATGATTACTAACATATTTGTTAGCGTCTACTATTCTAAACTTACTACTATATGTACAAAGATTATATAAAGATGTATTTAAAATATATCTTGTATCATTTTCAGATTTTGACAATTGTTTACAATAGGGAAAAGTGAACATAATAATTTCCTGAACTATAATTGTGTTCAAAGTTTCATAAAATTTAATTAAATCATTCTTGTTCACTTTACCCCTGTTTCCCAAAAGAATAAGCAGTGTTGTCTTGGAATTAATATTACTGTCTTTTAGAATTTGGTTTGAAATATTGTCAAGGCTACTATAAGGCAAACAATTGCTACTTACACTATGTCCCTTATAGAGTTAATGAGCTTTAAAGAATATGTACTTATAATCTGACCAGCGGCGTAAAGATAAAGCCATAAAGCTCTCGATTACGCGTCCAGCATGAATCCCTCCACCAGCGAGTACTGTGCCAATATTTTCGAATTTATCCATTCTTTGCGCTTTGACTTTGTATCTACTTATGTCACAATAAATGGTAATGTGGTGTTAGTTTTCCCACATTAAAAACACAGAAACACAAAAGTTCGTGTTTCATAGAAATAAGCTTAATTAGTTATCTATTTTAATAATAATATTTATTTATTGTCATATTATATTTATTTAATGATTATAGTAAAACCAATCTTAAAATGAACGCACCCTTCAGAGGTTGGTTAGTGGAAGGGTTTTAAGTTCAAGATTGGTTTTACTCTACTTGAGTTTTGTAGTGATAATGTTTAAAAATCGTGTCGTTGCGTACCTCGTACAAACTCCACACTCTGGTGTGTGTGCATCTCGTAGTAGGTCCTGCGCACGCGCTCCTTGACAGGATCGTTGACATCGACGGAGTAGTCCCGGAAGGCGGACACCGGCTTGTCGTCGTAAATCTTCTCCGGCCGCAGCAATTGCGATGGGTCGAAGATGGTGGGGCTGGTCTGAAACGAGATTAGTATTTAGGGGAGACCGGGGATGGTTGACTAACTTTTGAGTTAAGTTTGTACACCTTCGATGTTTCAATTGATACAGAGAAAACGACTACCGTAACAGATGGGAGAACTATTCAGCTAACAAAAATACTAATTATTAATCTACATATTTATCTATTTCATGGTTATCTAGTCGTTTTTGTAAAATTCTCACTGTTAGTCTACCTACCCCATACTCAGGGTTACTTTACGGAATTCCATATTAGATGAATGGATTATAGTCGCTTTGTTTTACCGCGCAATATCGCTTGGTTAGACGTGACAATAAACTGCATGGAAATATGCGCATGTGAGCACTATTTATTGTCACACCTAACCAAGATACTTTTTCGCAGAAAAGCAAAGGCACTATAATCCATTATTCCAAGTTCTTATTCTGGTGAAATTGCTAAGCCGCGAAATAAACTAGTAATATGATAAATGTCGCAGTGTTTTACACCCACTTCCAATAACCGAAATACTATTCGTCAGCCTAAATTAACACTTTTAAATGTTATGCACTGGTGAGTTAGCTCAACACGTCCACGTCTAAATGTTAATCACTACCCAATCGTGCATTATCTATCTATCTATACATATAATAAGCTGAAGAGGGTCGAAAGTCTGTACATGGTATTCGAAAAAAAATTCGCCGGGGATACTTAAACAGTTTTTAGAATGTTTGTCTGTTTATTTGTGCGCGCATCACGTGAAAAGGCTGAACAGATTTTGATGCAAACTTTACTAATCGGTCGAAAAAATCCCCGGCCAGGTTATAGGCTATCAAAATTTAACCCTTAAAAGGGGGGGGGGGGGGGTATCCACTACATTTTGATTGAGTTAAGTGTTAAGTTTGCAGTTGAATCTTATCGCGCTACTTAGGAAGGAGGTGCAAACTTCTCACAAACATGTGTTACGAGCCCACGAGTATCGAGTACCTTGCTAAACTAACAGGTGGCGCTAAAATTAATTCCTTTTTGCCAAATACATACTCATATTATAAATGCGACTGTGTGTTACCTCTTCACGCTTGGTATGGAGATAGTTTGAGTTCCGGGTTTGAGGCTACTTTTTATCCCGGAAAAATACCCTTATCCGCGATAAACGAATTTAAGGCGGACGAAGTCGCGGGCAGAAGCTAGTACTATATATTTAATTGTGCTGAGCCAGGTCATTGATGGAAGCGAGGGGCAGTTACAGTGTTAAGGTTCAATATGCCAGCTATTGAAATAATATGAGCACTGGGACCTTTACCTTATATATTCTGGGTGATTCAGGAGGCATGAGTAGGAGCTCCAGGGGTGATGGAAAACACACTGACACTTTTACTATGGAGCCACGAAATCGCGAAAAAAAAACCAGCTTTTTCATACATTTCTGGTAGAGCAATCATTTAACTCTCTCATTAATCATTCAACTCTCAAATTAATTGCCAGTTTTTTTCGCGTTCTCGTGGTTGGCCCCAAAGTAAAAGTGGCTCAGCATTCAAGCTCATGACTCCAGAATTCACTCAGTATAATATTCACAAAGAAAAATAAAACTTACAGTTTTCATCATGTTAGCGTTCTGAGGATCAAAAGTCAGCAGCAGTCAGCAGCTCAATAGACGGGGCTCGATGCTCGCCGATCTTTAAAGCTATTGATAAGAAAGGTCAACTGATGCGTCGCTATATACTTACTAGCAGATTGTTTACTTGATCTATAACTAGAGGGCCTACTCCAAAGTTCGAAATTGGATTCAGATTCCACTGTCCCGCTCACTCAAATATAGATTAACTTCAGAGGAGAGGGACGCTATACGAACTTCAAATCTCGAACTCGTAGCAAATCGTACCCGGCCTCAGTACCGAGGAAGTTAGTAAACATTGACGCGCATCGTACGTAAGAAGCAAACGTTCTTTCTTGAGTGGCGCGATGCCTGCAAAAATAACCAGCTCTCTCGCTCACACGCGTTGACGCGCGGCTTTCGCTAAGATCAAAACAGAGAGCCTTCTATACTTGTACTATTATATATTCTGTGCTGTAACTATACTTTTCCACTCATCATCATCATATCTGCCAAAAGACATCCAGAGCTGAACTTAGGCTTGCTTCGAGAATCTGAACGCGAGAACGCTGCTCTCATCCAACAGACGTCTGTGATCTTGACCAGATCGTCAGTCGCCTTTTTGGAGGCTGCTGTCCTCCGGTAGGTACGTCGCTACTCAAGAACCTTTGTGCCTCAACGGTGATCGCTTCTAGGAGAATTGTGCCCCGCCCACTGGCACTTAACCCCTTGTATGTTTAGACGCGTATCCATGCCAGTTCATGAACTGCGTAAGCACGGATACGTTCCAAATCGACTACGCTGAAAGCCTCTACTGACGTAAAGTTGCCACACCGAGGTGTCAAATTCTGAAACGGCTCCCGCATGCAGTCTAGTAATTCTCTAAGCTACGTGATAACTCATAGGAAGGCTCTAAGCAAAGTTGGCTCTATTGCATGGATAATTAATTTTGCGATTTCTTCGGATCAACAGCCATACATTTTTCCAGGATTAAGTTTAAACATCTATACTATTATAAAGTTGTAAAAATTAAATGACTATATTGAAGATATTTTCAAAAAATCGATTGTTATGGACTATTTGGAGGTCACCAAAACGAAAAATATTTTTTTGGATTTTATGTATGTTTGTATGTGTTGTTGTGGCTTCATCACGCAAAATCGGCTAAACGGATTTCAACAATTTTTGGTACACGGGTAGCTGGGTATCTCCAGATGGTTATAGGATACTTTTTATCCGACTACACTGTAGTAAAAAAGAGGGGTTATGACTTTGTCTCTTCCGCGAACGAAGTTGCGGGCGTCTTCTAGTCTTTT
Organism: Hedya salicella; assembly: GCA_905404275.2. Taxonomy (NCBI): domain Eukaryota; kingdom Metazoa; phylum Arthropoda; class Insecta; order Lepidoptera; family Tortricidae; genus Hedya; species Hedya salicella. The sequence goes on from FR990114.1 coordinate 16,351,143, forward strand.
AAAATATGGGCAGGAAGGAGGCCAGATTATTTATTTCTGTGGCAGATGTGTAACTTTCCCTTCTTATTTTTATCTAAGTATACGTACCCGATGACGATTAAGACAATAACAATGTACAGTCAACGACGGTTTTCTGCATTGAGTTGTCGTTGTCTGTACAATCAAAATTGCTAGCTCGGTGTTGTTGAGAGCGTGAAGCCTTCACGGTCTCAATCGCACCACCGATGAGGCTCCATTAATTAAACCACAGTGCAGAATAACACAACATGATTATCACGCTCTAAGAAATACCAGTGATAACTAAATCATGTTTATTAAACCACACTCTTAATCTTACCAGTGATTGTTATGCAGCTATTAAGTACGTTATCTTTAAAAACAATATAAAATATTGTTTATACAACAATTATGTTGTTAATGTCATCCTAGATAACCTTAATTACCTTCCGATAATTCTCAGATGCAGGGAATTGCACATTTATTAGTGCATTCTTTACTATTCAAAACTATTTATTTGTTCGAAGCCAGCACACGGGGAAACGCATGGCATCGGCTAGTAGTCTACGAGCAGAGCGCCCGCTAGGCGGGTTCCTGGCAGTGAACGTGGTAAGTGTACATTGTATGTGTATACATATTTTTAGACGTGACTGCACAGGTTTAATCATTATAATCAATAGCCCTAGCTAGGCGGTTACTATTTGTTTACTACAAGGTGCGTATAACTTCTTCCGCAATCAGCGTAGTGCAGCTGTCCTTGCAACAAAAAATATTGAAATTCGTCCAGCAGTTTTAGCGTAAAACACAAAAATACATACAATAAACAAGTACGAGTCGGACTCGCGCACCGAGGGTTCCGTACAAAATATACACTACAAACGGCCGTATCGTATCTGTTAGCCCTACTCCTAAGCAAAATGTACGCGGCGTTCGATCATTTTATATTGTTTACTGACATAGACAGACAGAGAATTATACTGTTTTCAGTATTTGTTGTTATAACGGCAACAGAAATGCAACTGTGAAAATTTGAACTGTTCATGAGATACAGCCTGGTGATAGACGGACAGACAGACGGACGGACAGCGAAGTCTTAGTAATAGGGTCCTGTTTTACCCTTTGGGTACGGAACCCTAAAAACAATGAAAGCTTCAATTTTTTTTAAATAGCACTTAGCGTTTGTTTCACCCACGTACCGGAAACTAAGTGTACTATGTTTATTTTCAGAGTTTCATCTAAATCCGTTCAGCGGTTTACGTGTCTTTGGCTAACAAACATTCACATAACCAAACATTTCCACCGCATATTAATAGAATTGTGTATTTAAAGGTCTCTGCCCATTACACGGTATCATACCATGACCGGACTATGAACGTGTCACACAAAATGAATATGCTTTGCATTAATAAGTATGAGACTGTGCCCACTAGCACGTTTCGTCGCCATCGCGTGCCATGCACGGATATATGGGTGAATCAACGTTTAGACTCACACTTTTAACGTCTCTGGCGTTACCAAAAAAATCGGGCTTCTAATATCATATTTTCCTGTTTATTCGGTTTAACAGACAGGGACATTTAACTTACACCATAAATCAAAAAAAGAGAAACCATTTCTTAAAGGCGTTATTTTACAGCGAAGTTTCAAAGTTGTGGAGAGATTTGTGTGGGTCTAAAAGTTGATTCACCCATATATGTTACTAGCTTCTGCCCGCGACTTCGTCCGCCTTAAATTCGTTTATCGAGGATAAGGGTAATTTTCCGGGATAAAAAGTAGCCTATGTCCTTCCACGGGACTCAATCTATCTCCATATCAAATTTCATCCAAATCGGTTCAGCGGTTTAAGCGTGAAGAGGTAACAGACAGACAGACACACTTTCACATTTATAATATTACTAGCTTCTGCCCGCGACTGGCAGCGACTTCGTCCGCCTTAAATTCGTTTATCGCGGATAAGGGCATTTTTCCGGGATAAAAAGTAGCCCGATGTCCTTCCTCGGGACTCAAACTATCTCCATACCAAATTTCATCCAAATCGGTACAGCGGTTTAAGCGTGAAGAGGTAACAGACAGACAGACACACTTTCGCATTTATAATATTACTGTGGATTAGTATATTAGTATTAGTATGGATGCCTGCTACGTTCATAGTTCGGTCATAGTATGATACGGTGTAGTGGGGAGAGACCTTAACACGTTCCCTGTCGGTTGAATGATGAGTCACGCCACTTCTTGCCAGGAGTCCGTGCTTCCACAATGGAGTCAGGCCCCCATACTGAATGCACGTTGGACTTGACATTGTCAGATCGTTTTGTATGACGACAGTGAACGTCTTAATTTATTATATTCCGAAGGTTATAAAAACAAAACGAGCTAAAGATATTAAAACGACTTTATTATAAATATTTTATTAGGTTCATAATATTTACTATACAAGGCATAATATGTATATCTACACATAACATGAAAATGGACACTGTCGCGATACACTAAGGTTCATAGTATTGTATTGTTCGGTACAGTCAAGATAATTAACCAACTAAATTGATTTACTCATTGGAACTTTACAAAAAACACTTGGTTTGCGGTTATTCGTCTGTCGATAACCAAAACTTACTAACTAACAAATACCTACTATAGGCCTAACGCATAACTAAGTCAGTGTGCCTACCATGAGCTGAGTTTACAATCGGCGCTAGCGAGTATCTCGAATTGAGAGTCAGTGCACCTCTCTCGCACTCGCTAATAGTGCGAAAGAGATAGACCGTCATCGAGCGCTTGATACTCGCTCGTGCCGAACTCATGGTAGGCGCACTGTTCCTAAGGTATGGGAGCGGCAAGGGAGGGATGTGTTTAATAACGTCAAACGACGCGTAACTTCAGTCGGGCGTCCGGCTTGTATAGCGAGACAGTTGATCACGTCACTTCTAACCCCTCTCGTACCGCTCCCCTACCTCAGGAACAGACTCATTAGACCTGTAGAAATAAAGGTCGTATTTCAGTATCAATGACGTATCGAGATACGAGATTCTGATTAGTTCCCGATGCGTCGGATTCTTGTTTCGTCGGATTATTTCTCCTTGAGACTCGTTTCGACGGAATTTTTCAGTTACACATAACCAGGGCTACTCCGAAATCCGAGAAACGAACTTCGTATGGCGCCATCTCGCTCACTCAAATACAGCATAACACGAGAGCAAGAGGGACAGCACGTTACGAACTTCGATTTTCGAGTTTCGGATTAACCACTCAGTTTTCAAGCAGTTGAAGTCGTGTGCGACAACAATATGACATAAATTATTAAAATATAAGCGAACGCTTTCTTACCTAACGATTGTATTATATACTAGGAGGTACCCGCAACGTCGTTCGCGGAGGAGAAAAAAAATCATAACGATAGAGAGTATCCTTTATCTTATCTGTGGATGCCCAGCTACCCGTGATGTTTTGACGTGATGAAGTCACAGCGACACTTACAAACATACAAATAAAATCGATTCAGTGATTTTCAAATAGTCCTTTTCACTTTTTAATATCTTCAATGTCCAGCTGTACAGCCATTTTATTTTTACAACTTTATAATAGTATATTTCTTTTTTCGACGAAACAAGAATCCCACGAATCGCGAACTAATCGACATTTTGAAGAGCAGTGACTATGTTTTAGTCACTTTTGATGTTAGCAGGCGATATAGGGTTTTTATTCCGCGATATACAAATGATAAAGTAGTCGTCTCTTACTGACAAGATATTTTTTTTGTTAGCCTTCAGTATTTAAATTCATCCTCGCCATTTTCATATAATTTAAAATTTAGAAAACTCAGGTACGTCGTCCTCATATCTGCCGAAAAGCGTCCACTGCCGGACAAAGCGTTCCCCCAAAGATTTCCACAGCGACTGGCCATGCGCAGCCCAAAAATGTTTACTGACACACTCAAATCATATCTCAACCAAGATAGCTAAAATATCTCTTTTTGTCCAATGATGTTTTAAGTTTTAATTTCGTTTTAAATTAATATAATAATAATTTGAGGGTAACAACAATATACAACCGGTTACCGCGTTTGAATAATTTATTGCACAGGAGAAATACATTCAAGCCTTTTCGATAAAAAAAAACTCTGCGATAAGAGGATATCACAAAAACAATATAGTTGAAAAATGACATGTCGAAAAGATGATTTCTGTAAATGCCTTAAAGTATGTGCATTGCACGTGATGGTACAGTGACATATAATAACTAAATGTCTTTTATTGTATACTTACAAATATGTGTAATACTATGTGTAATCTGAAATAAAGAAATGATAATGTTAGCAAGGGGCAACGTTGTTACAAGTCCTTATAAGCTTCACAGGCTATCTATTGTTTACAGCATAATTGGCCGCGCATTTGCTTCTCCAAAAAAAATTTTAAAAACCGCAAGAGATGTCAAAAAGTAAAACAAACGGCCTAAAAATACGCACGGTAAAGGCATTTTAAACAAAAAATTAGACAGCGATTGGACCGAGTTCTGACATGTACTGTTTCGTCACACTACGGCCATATTAAACTCTATATTAAATTCTGATATACTAGAAAGAAATAGAATCAAATGTTTGATGGCTTATATCCTGGTTATTTTTACAGTTATTCGAAATAATATTTTTATCTACTGTTCGTTACATGAGCTTGTATTATAGGAAAAAAAAACATTCAAATTGTAGCCGTACTATGTTTCTTTGTGCAATGATAAATAACACTGTTAAATGTTTAGATTGAATTAAAGGGCTATCTAGATTTAATACTGGCTATCCCCTTGCGGTCGGCGAACGATCGAAAATATGGCTAATGACTGTCCTCTTGTTTTATTAGTCCTTAGAACTCTCTCGATGAAATCATTAAAAAAAAAAACAAAATCCAAACCACTTCAATCGTTTAGGAGCTACGATGCCACAGACAGACACACTGATACACAGACACACAACTTATAATACTCATCTTTCGTGGGGGTGCAAATGTCATCAAGAAATGATACAAAAGTGAGTTCTTGAATTAGGTTCAATACTGCATCAGAATATATTATGATTATATTATAGTATAGTTATATACAACACCATTTGACATCAAAAAGATTGTAAATGGAATGGAAAAGAAAACGTCTTGTGGTTATGACGATATTCCAATTACTGTGATCAAAGCCAATATTAATGAACTAGCTAAACACTATCGTATTTCTGTAATAAATGCTTTGAGCATAGCGTTTTCCCGGAACAACTAAAAATCGCAAAAATCCTTCCATTACATAAAAAAGGGTTAAAAACGCATGTCAACAACTGCAGACCAATCTCGTTGTTGCCTATGATATCAAAAATTCAAGAGAAAGTTATAAAAGGTAAAATTACTAGGCATCTTAATTCCAATAATATTTTGAATAGAAGACAATTTGCGTATCAATTTGGTGTTGGGACATCTGAGGCTTTAGACACCATAATTGAAGATATAACTAATAAATTAAATCAGAAATTAAAAGTAGCTAGTATTTTTCTTGATTTAAAGTCGGCTTTTGATACAATTGACCATTACATTCTGATTAGTAAGTTAGAGTTTTATGGTGTAAGGAGACTGGTCTTAAATTTGTGTAAGTCTTATTTGAGCAACAGAAAGCAGTTCGTAGAAGTGAAAGAAATTGATGACAGCGGAGTTGAAGTAGTACATAGATCCAAATTAGTAAAAATAAGTAAAGGCGTTCCTCACGGTTCCATCTTAGGGCCAATTTTCTTCATTATTTATATAAATGATCTGTTATTTTATTTAGAAAACGAAATACCTAACACAAATTTGGTATTATTTGCAGATGATACTAGTGCAATAGTTTCTAACAAAAACATCGAAGATTTAAATGCAACAGGATGCCTAGTCATGAAGGCATGTAATTACTGGTTCTCAGCCAACAGTTTGCTTCTAACTAGCAACAAAACGTACGCCACGTTATTTAAGACGACTGCAAGGAATAATGATGTTCTAGACATTCGAATTAAAGATGACATAATTAAATCCGCAGCTAACATTAAAATATTAGGAATGTACATAGATGACAGATTAAATTGGAAGGAAGAACTAAATGCTATCGAAAATACAATTGCTTCTGCTTGTTATGCTCTGCGTAGTCTTAGGGACGAGTTAAGTATTGAACAGTTGAAGTTAGTTTATTATGCCCTCATAGAGTCCAAACTTCGTTATAGCATTAAGTACTGGGGTAATAGCTTTAAATATAATATTAAACGCGCTTTTTCTGCGCAGAAAAAAGCAATCCGTACCATAGTGCGAATTCCGCCATGGGAGTCTTGCGGAGACCATTTCAAAAAGATTTATGCGACTTGAGACTATAAGGAAAAATGATGATGTATAAAAATGTCTACTTTCTAAAAATAAATTCGTCTGAGTATTATAAAGCCAAGGTATACAAACGTCTTAGTCTAATATAACCGATGTATAAAAATGTCTACTATCACAGTATAAAAATGTCCACAATTATAGGAAGTTTGGTCTAAAATGAAAAATTATCGATTTGGGCAATGTTGGCAAACTTTAGATAACTTTACCCGAGGTGAAAATTGATAAAAAAGTTAGTTAAATGTTGATTTAATAATTGTTTCTCGTAATAAACGCATGCATATGAATACGATGGATGCGTTAGACAAAAAAAAACTTTATCCCGTCATAGAAAAAAAGAGAGAAATTCGGGTTTTTACGAAAAAAACGGGCAAAGTTGGCATGTTTCACGGTACCTACATAAAAAATGAGTTATTAAACGATACTTGCTTTAAAGCTTTATGTTTTGTATAAAGATTAAATAATTAAAAATCGGCCAAGTGCGAGTCAGACTCGTATACGAAGGACTCCGTACATGAAAACGTCGTAATAAACAACTGCCAAGACGAAGGGACGGACGTACGGACGGACCGACGGAAAGACATAACGAAACTAAGCGTTTCTTTTTAGCCATTTTGGCCACGGAACCCTAAAAACTATGTTTCAGGTTTTACAGAAATCGGGTTATGTCAGTACATTATCATAATTGTTGGTTGAGATGTCCACTGCTTGAATTGGGACCCAAAGGCCGCCACCATGACCGGTCTAAAGCATAGGTATACGTCCATTACGTCCTTGATAAGAATATATTATGTATCGAGTGTAGAATCTCAACCTTTTTTGAAGTCGGTTAAAAAATCTTATTAATCACTAAAGTAGTCATTTTTATACTTGGACAATTTTACTCATTGTCAGTTATATTTTTAACCAATTATCGAAGCGACATTTTTATACATGGACATACATATACCCTGTCAATATTATACTGGGACGAAATAAGACCAGTAGACATTTTTATACATTCATTTTTCCTTATAGTCTCAAGTCGCATAAATCTTTCAAAAGCCTAAAAATACTTACGGTGCCGTCTCTTTATATTTTAGTCCTTTTAACGGATGTTGTGAAACATCGGGATCGCTATGAGACGCATCATGAAATGGAACTAAGATTAAGCTCAAGGACAAAGAATCTTCCTTTCGTTATGGTTCCAAAATTAGCAGTGGTGGGGCATACTGTTAGAGTTCAAGCGGTGAAATTGTATAACGGGATGCCTATCGAGTTCAAGACAATAAAATGCCACTGCCAATGCCAGCTTTTAAGAACACACTAAAAATGTATTTATTGGAAAAATGCTGCTACACTATTGACGAATTTTAAGAAAACGCACACGAAATATTGTTTAATATAAAACTAAATATTATTGTTAATTGTATGTGATTATTTTTAATGATTTGTTTTTTATTATGGAATGTTAATGGAAATTAGGTTAATTAGTGTAATTTTCAAACACAATGCTTGTATTGTTATTGAAATAAATGATATGATATGATATACACGGTGGGGACGAGTAACTCGACAGACTTTAACCATCGAATGTGGAACCTAATTGGAATATTTATTTATTTATTAATTTATACAAAACATTTGTGCCTTAACAGCTATTGCCAAAAAAACACAAATTTAAAAAGTTCGTTCATTCACACTATCGTGCCATTCACACTAACATATAAAATGGTATAACATGTACCCTGAAAATGCGTTATTTTTGAGGCAATAATTATATTTATATATTCATAGATCTCAAAATGTCAGGACTCGCGCCTTAACACTGTAATATAGCTAGCCACTTATTTAACATTTTTATACACTGTAGCAGTATCTGCATGCTTTGTGGCCAGTTTGTATTATGGAATCCAATAACTTTTTTTTTAAGGCTAGTTCGTGTCAAATAGCACTTGTATCTCTCAGCTTTAAGACACATCTTTGTTACAACAAAAAAATCAGAAACAAAAAAATCTCAAGAAAATGTTTTTGAACTGTACGTTAAAAACTGTACGTTATACCCATGTACTCCAAGGTGGCACTAAACTCGATACTTGAGGTCTGTCAGGTTACCTTCCTTCAGATAAGTCTGTCGGGGTACTCGTTCCCACCCTGTATAACAAACACAAACCTAGTCATCCTCACTACCGCTCGACCCAGAATCCTCTTCACTATCGCTCGACCACTCTCCCTCGCTGTACTCTCTCTCCGCCTTCTTCTTTTTCTTCCTAAGTCCCTTCTCTTCTCCACTCGACTCGCGCTCATCCTTCCTTTTTTTTCTATATTCTTTACCGTCCCTCTCTTCATCACTAGAAGATTGCCGTTGCGATTCAGTACCTTTCTTTTTTCTCCTGTACTTTTCATTTTCACTAGAAGACTCGTGTCGTTGTGAGTCGGTCTCCTTCTTTTTCTTTCTGTACCGCTCTTCTTCGTCTTCGCTAGACGATTCCTGTCGTTGTGGTACTATTTCCTCCAGTCCCTGGCAGATTTCCTTGGTGGGGGAGGTAGTACGAAGGACTTTGAGTGTGTTGGTCAAGTCAATGTTTGGGGGCAGCTCGAGTATCTCTTCTTCTTCTGTCTCACGCTTTTTCTTCTTCTTGTTTTTGGATTTCTTCTCCTTCTTGCGTTTTTTCTTCTTAGAACTGCAAAAAAATCGGAGTGAGTTAAGATCAAGTTGATATACACAATAATAATATTGAGTCATATTTGATGGTTCAAATTCTTACCCATCTATATCTGATTCTTCATTTTCTTCGGAGGATCTGTAAAAGTTGGTAGAACTTAAGATTTTGTAGTAAGTTACAACTTACTAAAATCAGACAAGGACTCGGTGTGACGTAACACTTATGTACGATTCCCATCAAACGGGCCGAGCGCAGCCGCGCGCATTTTACTAGTTGCTTAGAGCAGTTGCACAGTAATATTTAGCATCTCATATGTCGTCGCATCCGACCGGCTCTTTGCGGCCGCCGCCGCGTGCCCGAGAGTGCCGTCACCGATCTCTAGTAGATTTTAGCTTTAAGCTCGGACCAACGCGTTCAGCCGCCGCCGGCTGCTTCATCATCCGCTGCGACGTGACGGTAGCCGATTCCAACCGGCGCGGCGGACGGACGCGGTCTGCTGCCGCCGGGTGTCCGAGCGTTCGCAGGGACGCGGCGGCGGCCGATCCGACCCGGCCTGATCGGTGGGAGTCGTACATTACAATAAACTATGTAGATATTGTAATTTAGATATAACTTAATTTTGGCTTAAGCCTTATATCACCATGCTCTGTTAATTGTATTAATGGTAGATGACCAGGGGTCGGAAATTCGGAAAAATATTTACTTAAAGTTGGTAAAACACCCTGTGAAAAGCAGTAACTGACCAATCCTTTTGGAATGCGTCTAGGTCGTCCCGCCATCTCCGTCATGATCTACCGCGACATCAAACCCTATTGGGTGAGATCCAGGCAGTGTTTTTTTTGACCTACACTTAGTTCGGCATGCGGTAAACGTGACCAGCCCAGTTCCACTTTAGCCTACGTCGGCTATTTGGGCGTTGGAACGCAAGATGTGATCTTTATTCCATCGTCCAATTTGACTCCCAAGATACCGCGCTCTATTGCTCTTTGGCAAACCTTGAGGGAGTGCTTACTGGAAATATGTATTTATGTAGGAACAATATTTTTATTTAGATATTCCAATAGTTGTATTAACAAAATAAAATTGAGTCCGCTTCCGTACAATTGAATAACGACGCCGCCGTCAAAATTTAGGTAAATATCTATCCGGACTTCCGACCCATGCTCATTGCGCCCGGCAATTTCAACCATTTTACAGACAATCTGTTGATCAATCAAAGCTGTTGATGCTTACAGAAGTTGGTAAAATTGGGCAGTAGACATACAACTTGAACACTTTCTCTGCTAAGTTTTTCGCACTTTCCTCTGCATACGGGGAAAGACATGGTATCGGCTACGCGTCTACGAGTTAAGCGCCCGCTAGGCGGGTTCCTGGCGGTAAATGTGTTATATAAAAATGGCTTCAACATTACCTATATTTCCTGCGTTTCTTCTTGTGACTTTTCTCGTCATCCTCATTATCTGCGAAAACAAGAGAGGAGGTAATTAATAAAAAGCCACTTGGGGCAACACACCGTAAACTAGAGTTGCCGCGAATACTAGTTTTTACTCGGTATTCGGCATTATTTGTTTTTTTTTCTATTCGTCGAATACCGAAAATAGTGTGAATAGTTATCTAAAATAAAATTTAATGAAAAAAAGTGCAAATGCGTGCCGCTCAGCATAAAGCACAAGCGAAATCAGTTTAGGGGGTATTCATAAATTACGTCATTTCAAATGGGGGGGGGGGGGGTCATTCTTAAGATGATATCATCTCTCCATCTCTCTCGCATTGGTAGAAAATGCTTCAATGAGTAAAAAAGGAATTAAATTCGTGTTCCTATAAATAACATCATTTTATTTGGTTAGGTGGGGGGTCATTCGAATTATGATGTTTGGGTGATTTTAGAGGGGGGGTCAATAATCGTCAAAAATGGATAACGTTATTTATGAACAGCCCCTTAGCGGGAAATCCCCTAAAGTATTAAATACTGGGCTATACAAAACGAGGTATTCCCCTTAAAATAGGTAGGTATATAACGTACAAGAAAAAGACGGAGAGACATCACACATTCGTATTTCAAACAGCAGTGCCACACGCCAGAACGTGTACGACGACGAATGTACGATGAAAATGTCTTAAATCTACATGAACTGTGTTTTAAAGTGAACCCTATTTCCTTCGACTTAAAGACGCATTTCATGTATAAGATGTCTGCACTTATTAGTGTTCAATTTTACGGAATATGCGGTTTCACGGTGAATAGAGATAATGGCTTTGTTTGTAGATAAGTCGACTCGGACCAAAAATTAACTTGTCACTTATGGTTGTCGTGTGGTTCTGGTACGTCTGAATAGACTCTAAAAGTGCATGATAAATTTGTTCGGTGATAATACGACTTGAATCTCCAGTGGTTGAATAATCTTAAGAGATTCGTACCATATTTGGAGCGGTGGCGTTTCTTCTCGCGGCGACGTCTCTTCTCTTCTTCTGCTTTCTTCTTCCGAAGGGATTCCAGTGTGTCGACCTAGAAACAATAAGGTTTTGTTAACAAAATGCTTTTTTATAAACTGTTTTTTTTTGTTGACTGTACATATTTCAAGTCGATCACTAAAATTGTCTTCCATACTATTATAAACTTGCAAGATTGAAATATATTATGTACATCGAAAATATTTCCAAGAAAATAAGTGATAAGGACTATTTGAAAGTCAGTGAATAATAAGAAATATATTTTATTTTTGGTATGTTTGTATCTTTGTGTCTTTGTGGCTTCATCACGTCAAAACGGCTGAATGTATTTCCATTTTTAGTACACGGGCAGCTGGTCATCCACAGATTCCTATAGGACATTTTTTACTCGACTGCGCTTAAGAAAAAAGAGGGTTATGATTATTTTCGAGGATTTTTTTCTTAAGGAACTCTGCCGCGGGACGTCGCCGCTCCCGCTGCTTGGCTCGCTCGGCTTCGTCTACTGTTCCACTACACCACTATAAGTCCGTACCATAGCGCTGACGAGCGAGGAGGGGGCCATGGCGGCAGCGGAGTCCACGCCGACCTTCTTGAGAAACTCCGCTGCGCGACGTCGCCGCTCCCGCTGCTTGGCTCGCTCGGCTTCGTCTACTGTTCCACTACACCACTATAAGTCCGTACCATAGCGCTGGCGAGCGAGGAGGCGGGCATGGCGGCGGCGGGGTCCACGCCGACCTTCTTGAGAAACTCCGCTGTGCGACGTCGCCGCTCCCGCTGCTTGGCTCGCTCGGCTTCGTCTACTGTTCCACTACACCACTATAAGTCCGTACCATAGCGCTGGCGAGCGAGGAGGCGGGCATGGCGGCGGCGGGGTCCACGCCGACCTTCTTGAGAAACTCCGCTGCGCGACGTCGCCGCTCCCGCTGCTTGGCTCGCTCGGCTTCGTCTACTGTTCCACTACACCACTATAAGTCCGTACCATAGCGCTGGCGAGCGAGGAGGGGGTATGGCGGCGGCGGGGTTCACGCCGACCTTCTTGAGAAACTCCGCTGCGCGACGTCGCCGCTCCCGCTGCTTGGCTCGCTCGGCTTCGTCTACTGTTCCACTACACCACTATAAGTCCGTACCATACCGCTGGCGAGCGAGGAGGCGGGCATGGCGACGGCGGGGTCCACGCCGACCTTCTTGAGGAACTCCGCTGCGCGACGTCGCCGCTCCCGCTGCTTGGCTCGCTCGGCTTCGTCTACTGTTCCACTACACCACTATATGTCCGTACCATAGCGCTGGCGAGCGAGGAGGCGGGCATGGCGGCGGCGGGGTCCACGCCGACCTTCTTGAGGAACTCCGCTGCGCGACGTCGCCGCTCCCGCTGCTTGGCTCGCTCGGCTTCGTCTACTGTTCCACTACACCACTATAAGTCCGTACCATAGCGCTGGCGAGCGAGGAGGCGGGCATGGCGGCGGCGGGGTCCACGCCGACCTTCTTAAGGAACTCCGCTGCGCGACGTCGCCGCTCCCGCTGTTTCGCTCGCTCCGCTTCTGTCTCCACTTCCACTGCACAAAGAAGTATTGTTTTTTTTTGTTATGAATGATTTTCTTCCTTCAGAACAGTTTCGCATGTCTTCGTACAAACAAGTCGAAAAATGGGATCACTTAGTTTATGCTAAACCCTAAATTAGGAATATTCTTTTTGAAAGCAAGGGGCCGTAATATTTATAATTAATAAAATCACTCCCCTTAATAAATAGAATCGCTTCTAGTCTATAGAAATCATGGGCTCACCCACATCAATTTGCAAAACTAAAAGCTAAAACCGGCGAAAAAAAAAAAGTGCGAATCGGACTCGCGGACGAAGGGTTCCGTACATTATAATAATAATAATAATAATGATTTATTGCCATATAAAGATTGCTACATTTAAAAACACATACAATGACTTCCACACTAGGCTCAGCCTGTATCGTGGAAGTCGTACCATCCACGAGTTTACAACAGGGTTTAATGCGGCTAGTTTATAAAGCGTATGATGCACAAAATCAAAGCAATACATAATTTACGAAAGGTAACTTTACGGAGCAGTTAAAACAAAGCTAATCAAACAATTTGGCATGCAGTATAGAATGAGTTAAGTCGAAGAAGTGCGGCTAAGTTAATTTGTAGGTGTAGGTGAGTGTAGTGTGAGTAGGAGAGGAAAGGATCATAATGAGTAATTTATCTTAAAGCTTCTTCAGCCTGATCATATGTCCAGGACAGAAGGAGCTCCAGAACTCGCGTTTTGGCCGTAGCAACTCGGCAGAGTTTGATGTCGCATACTTTAACAATATTGTTATATACTAAGGGCAGAATAAATACTCTATAGCGTTTTGCGAATGAAGTTTTTACGGTAGGGAGGGGGGTTTTAAATAATCTTTTCTTTAGTAGGTCAGGATACGATGGGAGTTGCAAAATACTCTTGTGCATGGTGATTGTAGCTCGTAGCAAAAATAATCGACGAACACTTAAAAGTTTTGCCTCCCTATAAAGGTCCACTGTGGGGTAACGCCGGGGTTTACGAAGTCCAACCTTCAGTACCGCCCTCTGGGCTCTTTCTAAAGGCAACAGAGAGGTTTTGGCGCAACCGCCCCACGCTAAAATACAGTAATCCAGGACGGACTGACACAGCGCAAGGTAAACAAGTCTCAGCAAGCTCTCATCAGCACAATTTCTTAAAAATTTTACGATGTATATGAATTTGCGCACTTTACTTGTTATATCTGCAATATGCCTTTTGAAACTAAGATGTTCATCTAGAGTAACGCCCAGATACTTGAGCGAGTCAGTTCTGCTGATTTTATCGCAACCAGACCCCAGATCATCCGCCACAGTGGAGGCAAAACAGTTGGCTGCATGTATTTTAAGGCAACTTAGCGAAACTGTAGGGCGAGACGAAGCGGTCTTATGAAAGCATAAAAATTGCGTTTTACTTATGTTTACAGTTAGAAGGTTGTAGTTTAGCCAGTTAGCAACTCTTTGCAAGCCCCTGGTCGCCGCATCGCCAACCTCTTTCCAAGTGTCACCGTGGAACAGTAAAGCTGTGTCATCAGCGTAACACAGGATGTCACTTTTATCAATTTCCAGATTCATAATATCATTTATGTAAACGATAAAAAGCGTGGGGCCCAATATACTTCCCTGTGGTACACCAAACAACACAGGCGTTTGGTCACTCACTCCATCACCAATCCTTACACGCTGACTTCTGTCTGACAGGTAGCTGGCAAACCAATCCAGGGCGATCCCGCGAATGCCGAAAGATTCCAGCTTTTTAAGAAGCAAAGGTATCGACACTGTGTCGAAGGCCTTGGCTAGATCAAGAAAAACTCCAACACAGTGTCGCCCCATATCGAGATGAGATACAGCAGCATCGATTAACATAGTAACGGCGTTCTCAGTAGACATCCCCTTGCGGAAACCAAACTGCCTGTCAGACAGGAGGTTGTTTTGCTCAAGATAACAGACTAAACGTTTGTTTACTACTCGCTCAAGCAACTTGGAGCAAGCTCCCAAAAGAGAAATGGGCCGATAGTTGTTTGGGGTGGTCGTAGATCCGCCCTTATGAATTGGGATGACCGTGGCAATCTTCCAATTCTGGGGGAAACACCCAGACGCGATGCTGAGGTTAAAAATGGCTGCAAGGGGCTCAGCTATCTCATTTCCTATCTCTATTAGGAGTCTATTGCTCACACCATCAGAACCAGAAGCGCTATGGGGGTTGAGAGCTTTTATGAGTCTGAGTATTTCCTGAGAGGTAGTGGGGGAAATATACAGAGAACTGGGGGCAGAACTGTTTAAAGGAAGTTTTCTCGCCAGGGACTCCTGAGTCTCATGTACCTTCGAGAGAATAGAACTGGCCAAGTTTGAACCAACCGATGAGAAATATTTGTTGCACTGGTTAAGAGCATCTTGGGGAGAAGACACGGCATTGATAAGGTCACCAGAGACCGTGGATTTTGACGATTTATGTGTAATACGGTTTATCGAATTCCACAGCTTACGGGGCGCATTTTTATTTTGGATCAGGTCATTGATGTCATAATCTGCTTTTATTTTTCTCAAAAGTGAGATATAAAAATTCCTATACCGGGAGTAGACTAGTTTTTTGAGACTGTTATTTGGATCATCACGAGATTCCTGATGCAGCTTATCTTTATGCCTGGAACACCTTAGCAAGCCGGGAGTCATCCAAGGCTGGATTGTATATTTTGACCGACTAAGCTTTACAACATTGGAGTGTTTAGCAACAGCATTACTGATCACAGTGGAGAAAAGATGTGTGGCAGCATCGACGTTAGTGCCACGGAGGATAGGCGACCAGTCCGTAGAGCTTAACTCCACCCTCAGAGACTCATAATCCAAGACAGTCTTCACACGCTGAGGCTTTATAGGCTTTTCTGATAGTAGGGAGATGCCCACCATGGTGATATCATGGTCCGTTACATCAGCGGAGCATACCATTGACTCGGCCTGGCACTGAGCTGGTACAAATATGTGGTCCAGGCAAGATTTATGGTGAGTGATAGTGTTTATGCAAGATATTAAGCCGTGCTCAGCTAAACAACAGAGAAATTCTGAAGATTGAACATGGGTTTGAGATTATCTATACAAAAACGAGCAAAAAGATCACGTTTGTGGTATGGGAGCCCCCTTAAATATTTATTTTAGTCTGTGTCAGACGGTAATATTATCGATAACACATATCGACATAATATTACACAACATGCTAAGTTTAGTACTGCTACTGAATACCGGAGGTCGTTTTTATTAGGTACTATAAGTTTTAGGGACATTTTCTAGAATCATCTATTGACGATCTTGTTTTATTCAAATTACTAAATAAATATACATCATCATCATGATTGGCCTCTTACATCTATGAAAGATGATTTAAAAATATACATAATACCTACGAAAATAAGCTGAAGTCACGTCCAGTGCTTTTGCCGTAACGTGACTTACAGGATTTCAAGACCCAACTAGGCATATTTCCCGTTAAATTATTTTTATTTCTAATGGTTTGTTGCAATATAAATGCGTCATGTCAGACCGACCTGTCATACTAGACTAAACGACTTTTTATCTCGAGGTAACAAGTAATGGATTACGCTTTGGTTCGCGATGTCCTGTCTATAGTTAGTTAATATTGAATGTCTTTGGCTATAACACATTCACGACCGGCATTTTCGTAGCCCTATATGCTACGTTGACATGGAAAAATGCGTATGTAGCGAAAACTTACAACGAGTATAGCGCCCACCTTGCGGGTTCTCGGTCGTGAAAATGTTAAGGGAGTGAAAAGAGGCGTGGAAGTTTTTAAGCTGAATCAATCATTACATCCACGTTACTCGGTTCTCAGTAATGCAGACGCAACCACAGGTCTGTGCTAGTCTATGCTATTATAAAGTTGTAAAAATGATATGTCTGTACATTGAAAATATTTAAAAAAAAAAATTGTAATCAGTGGCGTAGCTAGGTAACCAAGAGCCCCGGGCAATATAAAAAACTAGCTTCTGCCCGCGACTTCGTCCGCCTTAAATTCGTTTATCGCGGATAAGGGTATTTTTCCGGAATAAAAAGTAGCCTATGTCCTTCCCCGGGACTTAAACTATCTCCATACCAACTCTCATCCAAATCGGTTCAGCGGTTTAAGCGTGAAGAGGTAACAGACAGACAGACAGACAGACAGAAAGACAGACACACTTTCGCATTTATAATATTAGTATGGATTGGGGCCCTATGTCAGTTCGAGGTTCTGTTTAGCTACGTTACTGGTCAGGATCTGAAGGCCGGCTGAGCTTGGGGGCCCCAGCCAGGCCCCTTCTAGCCCTTCAGTAGCTACGCCCCTGATTGTAACAGACTATATGGAGGTCACTGAACCGAACATTTTTTTTGTATGTTTGTATGTGTCATTATGAATTCATCACGCCAAATCAGACAGATTTCAACTATTTTTTGGTACACGGGTAGCTGGGTATCCACAGATGGTTATAGAATACTTTTTAACTGCCTACGCTGAAGAAAAAGAGAGATTATTACTTTTTCTCGTCCGCGAATGAAGTTGCGGGAACCTAGAATAATATAAAATACTATTAACTTACCTTTATTATCTTCCCCAGTCAAATCAATTAAATCGTCGTCATTATCCTCCAAAGATATAATTTCATCTATCTCATACTTCTTCTCACTCTCTTTCTCTCGTTTCTTCTCCTTCTCAACACTCCGGGCTCTCTTCCTCTCTTTACTCTGCGTCTTGGATGGTTTACTGTGTTTCCTCTTATCTCTTCGAACCACCCCACTCTCTTTATCTCTGTCTCTACGTTTTTCCGCCTTCTTTTCAGGAGTTGAGGATTTGTCGTTTCGTACTTCTGGAATTTCTGGTTTCGGAATTATCTGTAAAAGAGTACGATTAAATGGAGAAGTGAACAAATTATACAATCTTAGCGGAAAGTATGAAAATAAATCTATAATAAAAATACGCAACGAAACGGAACTCAATCGCGGATTAATACGAACAGAGGCCGCAGCAGGTCCGAGTCCCGCTTACAGTAAAATCAAAGTATTCATTACCAAGGACCAAGACAACTGGAGCCCGTTTCTCAAACGCTTGTAAGTTGTATTTTTTTCATTATTAATTCACATCGCAGGCTTCTTCAAGTGGAAAACAAAATCTAATAAACAAGCTTCGTCATAAAACACACCAATAACGCGTCATCCGCAACAGGCTCCCACAGGTAGTGGAAGGTGAAAAAGGACTTAAAAAGGCTCGCCCCAAGCCGCACCTGGCCCAAAAGTTCCCATTACACTGGCAGCGTTCCCCAAGTCTCTTTCCAACAATATGAATTAAAAAGAGTCTTCCGCTTGTATTACGAGTTACAAGCGCTTATGAAATAGGCCCCTAGACTCAACAAGAGACTGTCAATTGCCATACAAAAAACCGTTCCCCGATATTGACCACGCCATCTACAGTTGTGTGCAAAATAATAGCAGTGAAGCGGGATTTGCAGAATCAAGATACATCTTGCAAATGTGACTTAAGATTTTAGTTATAATGGTGGTATGAGTTAACAATAAAGTGCATTCAGGTTCGAAGACACCAATGTACCCTTTAGCCGCCCAAAGGCCTATTAAAAGGCTTTCTCCTATTCAATGAACTTTGAGTCATTTTCTATCAGAATAGAGTTGCATTAGCTTTTTTTTCTAACACAAAGGCAATACAACCGAATTTCCTACACTTTTGATTCAAATTCCACTGCCAAATTTATTTATATGGTGGCTCGAAAATAAAGACACTTTTAAAACACTGTTATTTATATGGAATGCACTTTTCGAAATTTGTGATTTTTGATACTAATTTAGAAGTATGAATTGATTCGGTGGCCAGTACAAACAGTCCTTGGGTATGTAGATTCTATTTAGGTGGAGTTTTTTGCATCTGACTTGTTTTAAAAACTACTTACCATGGTACATACATACTGCTATTAGTTTGCACACAGCTATATGTATGTATAAGAATTATTTTTCAATATACGCATGATTGAGTAGTTCGTCAGATAGATAATAAAAAAATAAGGGACACGTATTTTTTGCTTTTTCAAAATAATAAAGAAATACTTAGATAAATCGCATTAAAGTTCAGGAGTGGGGGCTCGTGACGTCACTCCTATGTAAAAATTGTACCTAGGTGTGACGTCACGCGACATTTTGCCATAATGTGTCGCCTTTATTTTTCGATTTCGTAAAAAAAAATACGTCTCCAATATTTTTTATTAATCTACACGACGGGCTAATTATTAAAATTTAGTCATCATCCCTATTATTCAACTTTGCAAGCGTCACACAGTATTTAAGTGTTCCATTTATCGCTGGAAGGTGCCTGCAGCTTCGTTCGCGTAGGACGAAAAAGTCATAAGGAGGAATCTACAGCTGGTTATAGGTTACTTTTTACCGGACTGCGCTGAAGAAAATATAAAAGCGGTTAAGTGCGAGTCTGACTCGCGCACCGAGGGTTCCGTACAAACTTTCACTTTCCGACTTAACTTGCCGCTTGAGTTAAGTTTGCCTCTGGTATCTATGGCGTTACATACAAATAAGGGGCAAACATAACCAAACCAGGTTATTCAAAAATTATTTTTGGTGATTAAAAAATAAATTAAAACAGATAGATGTCTGGTTATAATTTTCGTGCAATATTGATATTAAATAACATAATTCCAGAAAATTCCAGATTTTTCGTTTGGTTGACTTCGGAGATAAATGGAATTTTTTTCATAAAACGAAATTTAAGCACAGTAAAAAAAATTGTTCCAAAATGTACAGATGAAGCCCTTTCATATGATACCCTACTTGACCTAGTGACTAGACTTTTAATTTCTGCCCCCCCCTCATATTGGTCGTTTTTTTAGAAAATAAAAATATAATTTATAATGTTTCCTTCGCAATACATGTGGGCTGACCATGTTTATAAATATTCCAAATTTCAAATAGATAGCATAAGTAGTTTTTGAGAAATGGCGCTCTAATAGTCGGACAGATAGACAGACAGACGGAATTGCACCATAAGGGTTCCTTTTTTGCCTTTTTGGTACGGAACCCTAAAAAGGGGACATATGAATTTTACCTCTCCACGAACGAAATTGCGATAAAAAAATCGAATCTTTGACTTTATAATAAGAGTGAAATAAGTTGATAACTCACCCTCTCCGGCTGTACCAAAACAGGCTGCGTATTCTCAACTTTAACCTTTTCAACGGGCACGATCTTCACAGGCTCCGCCTTGACTACCGCTTCCATCTTATACACCACAGCCTGTGGTACCAGGTTTAATGGGGTTTGAGTCTTGGGCGACTCCTGCTTGTCTGTCTTTTCGGACTCTTCGTCTGAACTTGACTCGTAGGGTAACGCTGGTTTTGGCAGTATAGGGTCTGGTTCTTTTAGTTTCTTTATTGAGAATGATAC
The DNA here is from genome assembly GCA_905404275.2 of Hedya salicella. Lineage (NCBI taxonomy): Eukaryota > Metazoa > Arthropoda > Insecta > Lepidoptera > Tortricidae > Hedya > Hedya salicella. Next base: position 16,371,600 of record FR990114.1, read on the forward strand.
GGGTGCTAAAATCAAATAAAAAAATATATGCACATTTCATTTATGATACTAATATTGTTAACAAAAAAATAAAGATTGTATAAACAAAAGTTATTGTTTTTCAACAGTACAGACACCAACGAGACAAATCAAACAAAACCAAACACGACATATTTATAATTTGTAGTTTAGCAAAAGATTACATGAATATATATTTTTTATCGCGTTTTTTAACAAAATACGGTAAAAACAATTTCAAGAATTTAGATTATAATTAAATTCGACCAAGAAATACGCAAGATATAGGCATTTCAAACTACTAATTAGATTGGGATATGACAGAGAGGTCCGACATGTACGGTTACGTCACGTCGTTCTGTTTTGCTAGAAAGAGATAGAATTAAATGTTTGGTGGCTAATCTTGTTTATATTTAGAGTTATTCGAAAAAATACTTTTTTGTACTGTTTGTTACATAAATGAGCTTTTAATAAAGCAAAAAACAAAAATTCATGCATAATAGCTTGATAATATTGAATTGTCATCGAACTTACATAAATATTTGTGAAATAATTACCTTTATTCTGTAAGTAGGCCGCAAGGGCACTTTTACAAGTCTTAGTCTGCCGGAATTTCCCGAGAGACCAATGTTTAGAGGAACGCCGTAAGAAACGAAGCAGTCAGTTTTCTTTTTTCAAAATAATTCTTAACCAGTGCATACTACTCTTAAATATATTTTTTAAGTATTAACTCTATGCGCAGCTCTCCACGAAAACATATCAGACTTAAGATTTTTCAATTTTTTAATTTCAAAGTTAGTCAGAGTTATAAAAGGTAAATCGCAAGTGTATCACGAACATTCAAGAAGCCTCCATAAGTACCTGTGGATCTCTTAGTCTCATCGTTCCCATTCGCCGTGCCCCCTCGCTTCTGCTGCATCAGGTTCTTGTAGAACGCGTGGTACATGTTTTCCGGATCCAGGAATGTGAACCTGGGAAATTGACTCAATATGATGTAATAGCTCGAATTGTTAATAGTCCTCTGATCCTTAGGGCGCTAAATATCGGTTTGTTATTTCTAAAGCCTATACTCTTATATAACTTAGAACTACGGAAAAGAAGAGAATATGAATTCTTGGCGCATCAGTTATACTATCCTCAAACCAAACAGACGACTGAGGCAATAAACGCCGGCGGCCGTAGGGATGGCGGCATGTCGATACTGGATTTATTTAAATGTCGATAAGATTGATTATATTTTTTGCATAGCTTAATACTGTAACTTATTTTTATGGTTTTATTCGTTTATGTTATTTTCAGTATCGTGCTGATACCGTAGGTCATTAGACTATCACACTAATTATTTTACATATAATAACACAATGACAGTCATTAGGGTACGCCGATTTTATTATAGTATAACTATTAAAGATGACAATTAGTAGAAAAGGATTACAAATGGAGTACCTACATGATTTCTTAATCACCAAGTGATTAATACTTTCTACACGCAATACCGCAGGTCATTAGATTATCGCACTAAGATTGTACATTTAATCACACAATGACACAGTCATTAGAATACGCCGATTTTATTATACTATATTAAAGATGACAATTACTATAAAAGGATTACAAATAGAGTTCATACCTCATTCGTCACACGGATACCGTCTGGAAGCATACACCATAATGGAAGATTTTTGCAGTGCATCTATTACCAAGTTAAAAGGTGATATTGATTCACAATCTCGACAGCTCATTTATAATATCTACGTGTTTTTTAATGAACTGAAGGAAAATCCTGATATTATGAAGACTATTGACTTTCAACAACCAAGAAAGCTGGCGGCCTTGATGTGTGGAATAAGCGTAACTACTGTGGATCGAGTACGGAAAGCAGTTTTGGAAGCAGGGACCCCCAATACCCCAAGAAAAGGGTACAAAGGATGTGCTACGGTTACCAATATAGATGATTTTGACAAATCTGTGATAAAAATAATTATATCGTCATTCTATGCGAACGGAGAGTATCCAAGCGTAGAAAAAGTGTTACAAGAAGCTCAAAATAAAATATCAGACTTCAAGTGCTCTGTTACATCCATGAGAACTATAATGCTTGCTCTGGGATATAGATTTAAGAACACAAAAGATGGAAGAAAAGTACTTTTGGAACGCAAAGATATTGTTTGTGCAAGAATGGATTTTTAAAAGATGCTCATCCTCTTATAATCAATCTTCAAGAGGATAGTGACAGTGATGAAGAATATTTTTAATTTTAATACTATTAATATAATATTTATTTATTTATTTAGTCTTACTATGTTTTAGTTCTAAAGTACCTAATTGTAGTTTTAAAAGTATTTATTTCATAATATAAAATATTGTATGCATTACTTTGTTTTCATTTTTGCATGTTATCTTATCGACATGCCTTGTACCGTGTGCTTTCTACCTGCCCTATGCGGCCCGGCTGATAACAGGCATGCTGCATAAGGGCGTACGGGTGCGAAAGAGACAATACGATGCTAATTGTTTTACGATCCCAGTCGTCTATTTGGTTTGAGTATAGTATAGGTGCTACCGTAAATACTTCGGGGTCGTTCTTGGCGCGCACAATCTTGGCGAACTCGTTGGTGTTTCGCGTGATGGCAGCCATCTTGTCGAAGACTCGCGCGTGCTAGGTGTAACGAGCTCTCTTCGTCACTTAAACACATCAGTTGAATACAACAGTAAATTCCTCGGGTCGTTCTAGGCGCGCACGATTTCGGCAAACTCTAGCTATCTTCATGACAACCACATCAGTTAGGTGCAACAGTAAGTACCTCGGGTCGTTCTTGGCGCGCACGATCTCGGCGAACTCGTCGCCGTTTAACGCGATCTAAGTGGCCATCTTATCAATGACTCGTCCATCCTAGGAATAACTAGCCGTCTTCATTACAACCGCATCAGTTACGTGCAACAGTAAGTACCTCGGGTCGTTCTTGGCGCGCACGATCTCAGCGAACTCGTCGCCATTTCACGCGATGCCAGCGGCCATCTTATCAATGACTCGTCCATCCTAGGAATAACTAGCCGTCTTCATTACAACCACATCAGTTAGGTGCAACAGTAAGTACCTCGGGTCGTTCTTGGCGCGCACGATCTCGGCGAACTCGTCACCGTTCCGCGCGACGTAGGCCGCCATCTTGTCGATGACCACGCGCACGTCCTCGGGCGGGGTTGCGACGAGTGGCTTGTCCTTGCTCTCGGAGGATGACGAGTCGTAATCTGTCAACGAAACCAACATTTGTAGTTCTAAGTCTAGAGATGTACTATGAACAAACTTTGATGATTTAATGAGGTGTAGTAATCAGTATCAAACAGACTGTTGCATTCAAAGTGGCAAATATATCGCAAACCATTTTTACTCCTATAGGCTGTATAGATTTATGTGACGCGTTATTTGGCGCTTTGGATGCTACTTGTCAGTCATATCAAAGTTTTTATCGAGAATCACGTGTCTAAAATAATACGATGTTGACTGCATGACAAATATCTAAATATTTAAATAATTATCAATTAATTTCATGCAAACATCAATCATCATAGTCAATCGGAGCAATTACTGACAGAAAAACGTAACGTCTAATAGTCAGAGCGCGTAATAGTCAAGGTTATTCTGTTGGAATGCCCCCCTCCCTTACGTTTTTTTTGATTGCTCACCAGAAGCGTCGCTGTCGGAGTCGGTGTTGTAGTTCTTCATGAGGCTGAGTCCCGTGGAGTTGGCGGGCGAGCGCGGGGCGGGGGAGGGAGCGCGGTTTATGGGCTGGAACGCCGGCGGCGGCTTGCGAAGTGGCTCCGCTGGAATTAAAAAAACTGTTATTTTTATCTAATTGAATAAAATCTCTACCAACTATTGATTTAAATTTAGACTTCGCCTCGCGTCTCGGACACCAGCTCGGGCCCGTAGCTCTCGTCCAGTCTGGCCTCGCCCCGCGGCTCGGACACCAGCGTCGCTCGGCTACAACACGTGTACTACAGTGCAGTCACCGTGTCCCCTGTTGTAGATGACGGGCGGCCTGGCGATGGTGGTGTTGGCGCGCGGCGGCAGCGGCTCGGTGCCGGGCGGCGCCACCTCGCCCGGCGCCAGCTCGGGCCCGTAGCTCTCGTCCAGGCTGGCCTCGCCCCGCGGCTCGGACACCAGCGTCGCTCGGCTACAACACGTGTACTACAGTGCAGTCACCGTGTCCCCTGTTATAGATGACGGGCGGCCTGGCGATGGTGGTGTTGGCGCGCGGCGGCAGCGGCTCGGTGCCGGGCGGTGCCACCTCGCCCGGCGCCAGCTCGGGCCCGTAGCTCTCGTCCAGGCTGGCCTCGCCCCGCATCTTGGACACCAGCATCCTGTAGTCGCAGTCGGCCGACGGCCGGTAGTGGATGCTCGGGATCGACGGTGCCTACACAAAGAAAAAAAAATCTACTTTTTATTTAAAATAAATATATATTTTTTACCAAGAAATAAAAACAGACTCCAAAAAAATCACAAAAAGCAACAAATAATAGTACATTGTGCACCGTGGGCGGTAAAGAAGGAATTACAAACGAGAGCACATTGCACATTGGCTTTAATGACTCGAGTTTGTAATTCCGATACCGCCCGAGTTTCACAATGTTTTTCATCACACTTGTGAGGAAACTAATAAATTATGAAGTCAGAAAAAGCTTGTTACATTCAAGTGTCACAAGTCGCAACATTGTGTTATACGGTGTCATTTCGCGATTGGTAGAATCTCATTCCATAGATAACATGCTGCATGTTTTTCCCCACTGCACCATTTTCATGCTTCTCTGTTTGGCCCTATGGTTGACTGGTAGAGAATGGCTTTTGGCATTAAGTTCGCCATTTGTACTTACTTTTGTTTTGTGCAATAAAGTTTAAATAAATAAATAAATACCATAAACAAAGATTTCGTTTCTTTTTCGTTCGTCCAACAAAGGTTTCGTTACGAAACTATTTTTTAATTTTGTTGCATACAATCTTTTACGTAAATTAATAATTGTAAAATAGTATAGTCAAGCTATTTTAACGTATTTAACTATAGCGTCAATCAATCAATCAAATCGTTTATTTGCTAGAATACCGGCAGGTACAAATGAGGTCTTTTATTCTAAACAATACAGATCCTTGTATTCAGCCTGCATACAGGCATGCAAATATTATAAGTAGTGCGCGCACGTTACAATAATTAATTAATTCTTAAATTAATTAAAATTGACCATTATTCTTACATATTAGTTTCAGTTTTTTACCACCATGTCAAAGAGTATAAATAAACAAACAATCCAAAAATTAAAATTAAAAATTAAATAAAATTCACAATAATATTTACATAAAACAAAAAGCATGTCAGACTTAATTATAGAAACTATTTTACAAGAGTCAAGTCCAGTGTAAGTAGCTTTTTATGCTATAAAAGCACTTGTCCAGAAGCCAAGTGGACAACCTGTGCCTAGAACTGTTACCCCGTAGTAGCTTTATTTCTTCGTCGACGTGTATTTATTGATATTACATTATGTATAATTCAAATTTGTTCATTTTGACAAATTCCGTTCGGTTCCGTTCTAAACCTGGCATATTAGAGTAGTGAATGCAGTCAAAAAAAAAGTCATTACGCCCATGGCGTTAATGGAATTAATAAAAAGCCTATGGTTTTAATTAAGACCTTGTCGCTCGTTTTGCTAGCGTGTAATGACACCGTTTACGAACAAGTGTGATGAAAAGTTATTTACTTTCTTCAATTACCTTTCAATCAGTAGCGTGCATAGGTCTTTTAGTGTGAGTAGGCAGAATTCTACATAGCCTGTCTGTGTCATTCCACACATTTGGAGACTATCCAAAATAAAATGCAGGGACAGCAAAATCATCTCTCAGTGTGTATATCAGCTGAAATTTTCGTAATACTTTACGTGAAATTGGCGAGTAATATTGCCCCGAGTTTGAGCTAATTGTAACTGTGGCATACACCTACCTTTATTAATTACCTTTACCTTATCATCAAATGTCAACATGCTAAATTCGCCGAAAATTCCGCCACACACACTAGATCAAAGCAAAGATCACAACTAAAACACATATTTAAGCATTAACTACTCCAATAAACACTATTTCACGGCAAATTAAATTGAAAACGTAAGAAAATTGCTCCTAACCAAACTAAGTAACACAACTATACAAGAAATTGAAAGTCTGTTACAACGAAAAATCCATTATGGCATCCAAATAGCAAGATCAAAACGAAAATTTGTAAACATTTTTTTTTTTTACAAATTAGACTGCCACATATTAAGGGTACAAATTACAGCAAAAGGGGGACCTCTTTAATTCGCAGCATGAAACCCATGCGGGTGATTGGTCGCATTACTTTTGTCAGTGTTGCCAACAAGGCTAATATAAAATATTATTGTATTTTAAAAAAAGTACTTACCGATTCAATTACTGTTGATGCTAAGCTTGGATGTAAGTACTCTTCCGTCTCGGGTTGTTTTTCTGTAAACATTAAAAATGTATTACCGTTACAACTTCAGTTGTTACTTCTAATTACTAATTTGCAAATAACAATTCAATACATTTTTATCTTAGACTATGGATGAGCATATTGTACATACATACAATTAGTATTTTATTTGTATGCAAATTAAATACATAAATATTTCCATTACAGATCCATACATAAATAAAATAACAGATAATTGGCTTGATGACTGGATATGAAAATCAAAATTCTAATTAGCCTGTCAGCTAGATAATTAAAAAATAATGGACACGTATTTTTTAGATTTTTGTTAATAATAAAAAAATACTCAAATATATCGCATTAAAGTTTAGTAGTGGGGGCTCGTGACGTCACCCCTAAGTAAAATTTGTACTTAGGAGTGACGTCACACGACATTTAGACTCAATGTATCGCCTTTATTTATCGATTTTGTGAAAAAAGAAAAAATACGTGTCCAATATTTTTTATTAATCTACATCACGGACTAATTATTAAAATTTAGTCATCATCCCTATTGAACCAAAGAAAACCCCCCCAAAACAACTCTAAGTGGCCGCGGATGGCATTCCCGTTTGTGGGTTTGCGCTCCCCCCACTAAATCCGATTACTGGTCAGGACCTATCCAGTTCAAAATCAGGTTCTAAAAAAAAACCCCAAAACATTTCGAAAAAAAGCTGATAATTTTTAAACAACTAAACCTATTATCATCATAGCTAAGAACACACTTGATGAACTCATCTTTCAGACATCTATATTACCAGAAGGTGTCCACAATTTAGTTTGTGGAGGAGCAAAAGTCATTAGCCCTTCTTTTTTCTTCAGCGTAGCCATGTAAAAAGAATCCTATAACACAGCTACCTGTACACCAAAAATTTATGCAATCCGTTCAGCCGATTTAGCGTGATGAAGCCACAACGACTCATACAAACATACAAAAAATAAATCTTTTCGATTTAGTGACCTTCTAATAGTCTGTACTTTTTGTTTTACAAATATCATGATAATAATCACAAAATTTGCAATTTATTAGTGGATCACTCCACTAGCGTTATTATTATAAACAGAGATCAGAAACCCTAATAGTCTGTTACAACATAGATGTTTTAAATATCTTTATTGTACAGACGTTTCATTTTCATTATTTATAATAGTATAGATTTCATAGAAACCTGATGGAAACTAGTTTTCACCAAATACTGGCTAGAAACTGTACCTTCAACAACCTCAGGTGCTTTCTCCGGCCACTTCCCAGCCTTGACCAAAGCCACGAGCGCCAAGTAGTACGGCCGCAGTGGCGCCCCAATGTCCAAGAACTGGAACTGAGGATTGTCACCCTGCTTGGCCTTGATGAGGATCTCCATCTGGGCGCCCTGTGATGCTATGAAGTTGGCCGTCTTCTCGATTATAGTGTTCTGCTTTAGAGAGTCAGGCTGGAAAGGAAGCAAATTTTAGACAAATATACAGATTATGAATCAGTCACTTCATTATAAAACAGGGAGAACCTTCTCCTAAATTGCACACACAAGCAAATAGTTGCATGTTGTTGTGGTTGATAGATGTCTAGAATGCGGATTTTTAATTACTCTAAGCCAGTGCCGGCCATAGCCCTTGATCAGAATAGAGTGGAAGATGCTCTTTGATCATGCCTCTCAAAAGGCTTCATCATAATCTGATTCTTGGCAAATGTTTTTGTTTTGCCTTGCACACCACTTGCTATACCATACACCGCTGCTGATTCCAGTACCCATGAGAACGAAATTCTCACCTTTGTTTTTGGTTCAATTAATGTTTGCATCATATTATACCAAAGTCAAAAAATGTCCTTACCAGCAGAATATCCGGGGCAAACAATGCCTTGAATGACTGTGTTGGCGCGAAAGGCTCATCAACCTCCACAGGTGTAGATGGGACTGGAGCTTCTACTGGAGTGTCATAGTTGAACCCGACCTGTCCATAGCCGGCAGCATGGAGACGCTTCAGCTCTTCCTCTGCAGAATATTAAAATCTGGTGTAATTTATATTATCCTCATTGCATGACTCACAACAAAATATACAGATCTTAATAGAGAAATTTCAAATGATCATGATCTACACAGATTCAGCTTTTTATTTTGTCATTCAAAAGTATATGAAAGGCAATTTTTAGAATTTTTGTAGTGTATTGTGGTTTCATGTTTTAAACATCCAACACAACCTCCTAACCCAGGGGTCGACAACCCAGGGCTCGCGAGACAGATGCAGGTCTTTGGACGTGAAGCTGCGGCTGTATAGATTAGTTTTTTTATCAAAAAGTACTATTTATTGATGGCAAGAAAAAAAAATAAAAAAAATAAAAGACATTTATTCACTTTTTGCATAAGTACATAATTATAGAGCTCTTTAAAAACTGAAATCTTGTAAATTGTAATTTTTGACTCTTCCAACTCGAATAATGAAATAATGATCTTTATTCTGTTAGTAGGCCGCAAGGGCACTTTTACAAGTCTGACTCTACGGCGTCTCCCAAGAGGAGACCACTGAGGAGAAGAAAGCCGAAACAAACTCAACAGTCAGTAATTTTTTCGAAATAAGTCTTATATCTATTACAATATTTGTACTTAGCCTATCCTAAATATATGTTTTGAGTATAAACTCAATGCGTAGTTCTTCAAGGAAACATATCAAAAGTTATAAAAGTAAAAGAAAATAAATATGGTATATATAAAAGCAAAATAATGATTTTTTATTTAGAATAACTTACATATGTTTGATATGCCACCTTATAAGAATTGTGTTGCCAACCACTGAATGTTATATATTAGTGTTAACTGCAGCTCTCATTTTATGAAATTGTGTACGACACTTGACTGACAGATTCAAAATGATAATATCTTCAAATGATCACCTTTATACATCTCCTCTTCATCTTCATTTGTATGTAGCGCTCTGTACCGTTCTTCATCACACAGTTGCTCCACATCCAGCTCACTCCGAGTAAGCTCCACACGCCAATCGAAGCCGCCCGGGGGCGCCTCCAGAGACGCCACGTCGTGGAGCGCGCCTCGGGCATCGTACCTGTCCACATTTAAGCATAAGTTATAAAAAGTTGAGATAATGGTGGTTTTTAGTTTACAATTATAACTATAACAGCTTTAATACTATCATTCTTATATCCGGTTACTGATTTATCACTTCCATAAAATCAAAGTATACAACAAATCAAATGAGTAGATTGGTCCTCTATTGGTAAATATTGGCTAGAATTATTTGACACAAGGATATAAATATAACCTTTAGTAGTAAATGATTATATCAAAATATTTGCATAGACCATAGAGCACTGTGTCAGACACGATTATCATTACCGGCTGTATGTCTTACGTTCAATGCCTTTCCGGGATTTTGGACGAACAATCGAAACAACAACAGTTCCATAACCTCAAAACTTTTACAGTCAGATTTAGTTAACGAACGCAATTATACCTGTTCAAGTAATACATACCGCTGAAGAGTGTCACCATTAGAATAAGCGACGTAGCAGCCGCTCGTCGCGAGATCTTCACCCCGCACGCTTCGAAAATCCTCTGCGAAAATCTTAAAGATCTTCCAATATTAAGTATTTTCCAACACATTGAAATCGCTTTATAGTTTTTAGCGTCACAGTTATAGTAAAAAACAGATCGAACCTGTCGATTTTCAACGTTTCATCCCCCATCCACGGAATGAGGTGTTTGCCTTGATCAATGTGCAGGGCTTTTTCATCGTCCCTGAACAATTTGCACGAGTAGCCGAACACGAAAAGCTCTTCTTTCTTCTCCTTAAACTCACTTTTTCGTAATATACCAGAATCACTCACACTACCAGTCCATTTTACCGACATTTTTTTATTTAATATACAACGATACGATAGCAATTCCTCTTCGACATTTGGATCATTAAGCGTTTTTCAGGTACTAAGTCGGCCGGCAATGTCACTGTGCATATTTTTTACTAACGAGAATGTATTTGTAATTGTGGTACGAAATCAATAAATGTTAAAAGAAATAACGATTCACTACCAGTCAATAAACTTTTATTGCATAGTTTTTTAACTTAATTATGGTAAAAATATGTAATATCTATAGTAAAAAGTTTAAGCCTCGAAAATACCTAACTGCTGTCAAAGAAAAAGTTGCCAAAACGTTAAATTCATCAAATAATGTTTTTCAATAAAAACAGGTTTGCTGAAGTAAAATAAAAGCAAATGAAAATAATTGTGAACCTGTATTATTTATCTGGACAAATTACAATAATTATGTTTCTTTTTTATTGTTGATGATTGCAACCTAAATAAATAATGTATAAACAATACGTAGTAAGAATGCCCAGTACATTTTTCAAGATATATATATTTTATTTTCTTCAAGTGTAATATTTTTATTACATTCTATCAATAATTACAATGCCTGAATTAATTTTAGCTGTTCAATACTTCAACGAAAGTTAATAGGCCGTTTTCAATCAAAAAACTAAACAATGGCAACTGGATATAAACCGGCTAATGAAAGAATACCACGGACCAGAATATCGGCACAGCTCTACGCTATCTATACAACTTTGTTGCGCAATAGAGGTCTCAAAAGGCATATGGCGGACGTTTTATATATTTTTGCATCGAAAACTGATAAATTCTTTTAGTTATGAGTATCTTGTGACCGCTAGAGCGTATTTGTTAAATTTAGCTGATAAACGTTAGTTTTTAATGTGTAAATAAGTTTATTGTACCTAGAGTCTTGTAAATATTGATAGTATTTTCGTGCGTGGACGTGTTGTTCCGTATTGTTTAGTGAAAAACGAAAAGTCTGTGATATAAACATTATAATAGGTGATAGATTAATTTTCGGAACACTTTGTAAATATTGTACAGTTATTTTAGAATTTTAGTAGCTAACTGAGAGAAGACTGAGAAGCGAGTGAGATTACTGAGCGATGTCAGCTGTGGGCCTGTTGTCTTTGAAAGAGAATCCCATCGACGAAAGCCCCCAGGATGGCTGCAACGAGGAAGGTAAATATTTTGCAATTCATCCCATCCTCTGCCGTCATGAAATCGCTTTCGCCCCTGCTAATTTCATTCATTTTCACCTGGCACCCTAGATTTGTTTTTGTACTATTTTTTTTGCTGCACACGTCAAGTATAAATAAGAATTCAATATTGGCATCAAGAATTACGGTTTGTGTTCTGGTTGAGTCTCCAATATTGTCCTTATTATCATCTTATTAGCATGTAGGAAGTGATCTGCAAGTAGGTCATACTGCAGAAAGTGGCACCACATAACTGTTGTTTTATTGTTATTGAGACATTATAATTTCTGAATTCAGACTTATTAGAGTTCAATAACGAAAAGTGTTTAAATAACTGAATGATTACTTGCAGACTATTGTTGTTTGTTTGTATTTTTTTAATGTTTTGTGTTGACATCACTGCATTGCATCAATGTGGGGGGGGGGGGCTAGAAATCATAGTAATTTTATCTGAAATCACCATGAAATCTTTCTGAATTAAACCTGTTAGAAACTCAATTTCTTAAATATGTAAGTTTTTATATGCATAACATTAAGGCAAATTTGGGTCAGTAATTTGAATTTTTCAATATTTAATGAGATGATCTGGGAAATGATCCAACCAAGTGACTACTTGTCTTTTGGGGACTGCCAAAATTATAAATGGGCTATAAAATACAAACTATCATACAAACAATGTGTGTCTTCATGTTAGAATATCACAAGGAGTATTTTAGTTAGAAATTAAATATAAAAGTACACAACCTTCAAAAAATCTGGAAGAAATCTTGAGTTTATATTGTGGTGGATAACAAATATGTTAGATGTGTTATCGGCAAGCAGTGTTCAGACTTATTAATGGCACCAGTGTAATAATGAAATAGTAAATATGCATTTATATATAGCACTAGCTTCTGCCCGCGACTTCGTCCGCCTTAAATTCGTTTATCGCGGATAAAGGTATTTTTCCGGGATAAAAAGTAGCCTATGTCCTTCCCCGGGACTCAAACTATCTCCATACCAAATTTCATCCAAATCGGTTCAGCGGTTTAGGCGTGAAGAGGTAACAGACAGACAGACACACTTTCGCATTTATAATATTAGTATGGATTACAACAAACATTCATGAAAATATAGTAATGGTATCTAAAGTATGCCACATGGACTCCCTGAGATTTTTCGAACCGAAGCATACTATGATTTCCCACCCTCGGTATTAATATTATTATTGATTTGTGTGCCCTTTATATGCCACTTCAACAGATTTGAAATGTTGTTGAAGGCCTTTATAAAAGTTCACTGCTGAGGCCCATTAAGTCTAGGAATTCCCAGATTCTTTGGGCAGTCAAGTGTTGTACTTCTTCCGCGAGCACAACATTGGTCAGCAACCTTTTGAGTTTACAAAATTACAATTGACAAAATTTTAAAGTCTAAAGAACCACAACATTTTTTCGTGCCAACAATAAATAGTACTTTTTGATAAAACTAATTTATAGAGCTGCAGCTTCAAATTCAAAGGTCTGCATGGAGCTCGCGAGGCGCAGGTTGCCCACCCCTGCCCTAGGTATATACATCTGTTTCGCATGAGTACAGGGTATTAATTAGCCCAGGGGTCGGCAAACTACGGCCCGCGAGCCCTTCTAATCTGGCCCGTGGAAAGGAAGCGGGAGAGTTCACAGTCCGGCCCGCAATAACGGCGTTATCTAGGTACCCCTTGAAGACTAGGACTACTTAACTAATGTGTTACCCCATGACAAGCCATGAAACCAAAGTCTTAACCCGCACAAATTTATATTAAGTGTGGCCCTCGAGTTAAAAAGTTTGAAGACCCCTGAGTTAGCCTGTGTTTTTAATTCATAGCCTGATCTATGTGTGTTCCAAGTTACATTTAAATCTGTTAGATGGTTAACATATTATGATTACAAACATTGGAAATCTTCACAAACTTTCACATCACATGTACTATTATAAAGTAAAAATGAAATGTTTGTGTGTTGTTGTGGCTTCATCATGCTAAATTGGCTAAATGGATTTCAACTATTTTTGCTACACAAGTTGCTGGGTATCTCCAGATGGTTATAGGATACTTTTTACCCGACTATGCTAAAGGAAAACAGAGGGGTTGGAACGTTGCGGGCGCCTTCTAGTTTTTTATATTCTAGTAGGATAGTCAGTGCACAGGGTTTTTGGCCAGGAAGGCAGTTTTTCTGTTTGTAAATGGAGCCATCGTCATTCAGTGCTTCAGGGTAGCAGTTTCTCTGTGCTTATATGGAGCCATGGTCGTTCAGTGCTTCAGGGTAGCAGTGTCTCTGTGCCTATATGGAGCCATGTGTGTTCAGTGCTTCAGAGTAGCAGTTTATCTGTGCCTATATGGAGCCATGGTCGTTCAGCGCTTAAGGGTAGCAGTTTCTCTGTGCCTATAAGGAGCCAGTGGAGTGCACAGGGTTGTTGGCCGAGGCAGGCCGTTTTTCTGTGCCTATACGCCATGGTCGTTCCGGACTTCAGGGTAGGCAGTTTCTCAGGGTCTATATGGAGTCATGGTCGATAGGATAGGCAGTTTCTGAGTGTCTATATGGAGTCATGGTCGCTAGGGTAGGCAGTTTCTCATTGTCTATATGGAGTCATGGTCAATAGGGTAAGCAGTTTCTCAGGGTCTATATGGAGTCATGGTTGATAGGGTAGGCAGTGCCTTTGTGCCTATATGGACCGCACGCCACTGTATGTAGCCATGGTCTTACAGGGTAGGCAGTGGACAGCTATATGGACCGCAAGCCACTGCGGATAGGAAGTAAGACAGAAAGAACTATCAGTAACATGACACTAAAGTACTATTTTGTTAAAGAGGTCTTACTTTTGCTATTAGAACAATAGGATAGCATGCTACTGTTACATAGATTTTATACATTCATGTCTTACTATCAAACCAGTTTGATGGTACCATTCTCATCAGGAACATTTAAGTTTGTGACTATGAAGTTGTTTAACTATCATTGAAGGAGTTCCGATGGCCTCCTGTGGTCTTCTTCATCAGTTTCCCTTCATTCAAAAGAATGACTTATGCACTCAATAAACCTGACTTACCTATTGGGACCTAAACTATATTTACATATATTAGGCATAGGGTATAGGTATACACAGGCTAGTTTTCCGCAACTCGACGTCATTGGTGCGCCTATTTTGCGTGATGGGTTGGTGGCACTACTCTTGCCAACCCAGCTCTACCAGGAAGTCTAGCAGACGCTTGACGTGGCCGACGACTTCTGGGAGTGACCTCGGAATTCAAAGGTATTGTGCCCAGTACTTGGCCACCCCTGGGCATTCGAGCATGACGTGGGCGGCTGTCTCTTCTGCTTCCATGCAGGCCCTGCAAAGAGGACTGTTAGTGACACCTAGGGTAAATAAGTGTTTGTTTAATAAGGCATGTCCAGTTATTGCTCCAGTTACGAGTCGGAGCTGAGGCCGCTTTAGCTGTCTCAGCTTACGCGACAACCCGGGGCAGATTTTCGGGATGGCCTCCCTGGTTTGCCTGCAGTGCTTAAGTTGGGCCAGTATTGCCGCTGTTCCATCTTCGTGTTTTCCCGTAGTGTGCTACGCAGTCAGGCAAATGGTAGAGAGGTATGGATATAGGGAATATGCATGATTTTTTATTTGTGCTTTATTAAAAGCTCATTCATGTAACAAACAGTAGACAAAAATATTATTTCGAATAACTATAAAAATAACCAAGATATAAGCCATCAAACATTTCATTCTATCTCTTTCTAGCAAAACGGAATTTTATATGGAGTTTATATGGCCGGCGTAGACTATGACGTAACAGTACATGTCGGACCTCTCTGTCAAATCGCCGTCTAATTAGCAGTTTAAAATGCCTATATCATGCGTATTTATTGACTGATCTTAAATTTAATTTCACTTTTTGAAATCGTTTTTACAGTATTTTCATATTTGTTAAGAAAAGCGATAAAAAAAATTCGTGTATGTACCCTATAGGTTCGGGTCCGTCCACATCCATCTCCGAACCCCCTCTTGCCAATTCGTCTGCTGCATCGTTTCCACATTTACATATGTCCCCTATATCGCTGCCGGTGGGCGAGGTGCCCATCAGGCTTATGGCGATGAAGACTACTGTTTTCGTGAAATGGCTTTTACAAGTAATTTTTGTGACACAAAATGATTTTGGGATTCGGTTTGGAAAATAATAACTTATATTGTTTCTAAAAAGTGAATGTGAAAAATCAAGAATTTTCGCTGAATATTTGCCAAATAGTATGGGCAGTATCATCGCAGATGGTTATAATACTCATTATTTACGATTCTTTGACGTAATGATTATTTTGCCAAAGGGTGCATCTTTAGATCACTTTTGTTCGAAATTGCTTTTACTCGTTATTTAAGAGTAAAGATTTTTTATTCGAAATAATGTATGGTGTCGACCATAAAAACTAACTTCTCTTACTATCTATCAGGAAAACCGTAAAATCCGTATATACAGTTACAACAGTGACAAATCTCCATAGGGTGAAATTTTCAAAACAATTTTTTTCCAAATGTATGTGTTTACCGTTTTTTGTAGCGTATACTTTGTAGGGAAGCCTCGGTGCGCGAGTCCGGCTCGCATTTGGCCGGTTTTATCCATTCTGCAATGCATACGTATAATCGGCGCATTTCGGTTTTGGAAAAGTACCCGTATACGTAATCCCGCAAGTCGTTTTTCTTCAAAATCGTTATTATGTGTATCTTCCACCTATAATAATTATCTGCAGTTAATTGGTCAATTTTAATAGAAGCCATAGTTTGTCTCAACACTAACTTAATTAAACAGCAAATATAAAAATACGGCGAAATAAATGTAAACAACTTGGGCGAGTCCATTTTTCATACTAAGCCGTCATGCGTTGTGGGCAAGTCTATTAAGTTGTTTACGCGCTGTCCATTCCATCACACTGCTTCACTATAAACATTGTACGTAGTCCTCTGAGCCGTTAACCTAATAGGCTCGTTCAGAAATAATCACGTGTAATTTTTTTACATCTTAGGAAAGTCAAAAAATAACGAAATTACTTAAAAACTAACTTACTTCATACTTAGTCCCAAAAATACCCGTGATCTTAAATGTGGGAGAGTAGGTAGCGTTGATTACTGGACGAGCCCATTAGGGACTATAGAAAAACACTAGACCACTGTTTAACACGATTTATTAATAACTTAAACAGAAATAGCAATTTAATACGGCTTAACAACACGGTGACATTTTGCGTACATATACATCTATACTTAGACCTGCAGCTAGGGTTGCCAACCGTACAATAATACATAGATAGTATTCTACTATATTTTGACTCTGTGTACTATATACTGTTGAAGTAATATATAGTACGCGAAAATACTATATTTCGGTCAGCCCTTACGCATATCAAATAGATTTTATACACCAATCAATGTTGTTGGAGTGGTGAAATGGGCTTTAATCGACTCAGATAGTTGCCCCGCCCAATCGCAATAACCGGCCGAGTGTTAGTAAGTAGTAAATACTATGCATTATCTTTAATGTTATCACAGTTCGTAGGGCACTTTCCGGCTACATCATCCGATAAGATCGATGGTATGGTATCATATCATAATATTGCATTGTCACCGGACTTACATAAATATGCCAAATTTTAGCTCAATCGGGAAGTGGGTCGAAATTAACTTTTGATTTGACCCAAAATAACACGGCCATTGCCACTCCCAAGCATCACAAAAAAAATATGTAAATCTTGGGCTAGCCGCTGGTAGTATATCCATACTAATATTATAAATGCGAAAGTGTGTCTGTCTGTCTGTTTCTTACCCCTTTACGCCGAAACCGCTGAACCGATTTGGATGAAATTTGGTATGGAGGTAGTTTGAGTCCCGGGGAAGGACATAGGCTACTTTTTATCCCGGAAAAATACCCTTATGCGCGATAAACGAAATTAAGGCGGATGAAGTCGCGGGCAGAAGCTAGGCCATATCCATATCCATACTAATATTATAAATGCGAAACTGTGTCTGTCTGCCGGTCTGTCTGTCTGTCTGTCTGTTACCTCTTCACGCTTAAACCGCTGAACCGATTTGGATGAAATTTGGTATGGAGATAGTTTGAGTCCTGGGGAAGGACATAGGCTACTTTTTATGCCGGAAAAATACCCTTATCCGTGATAAACGAATTTAAGGCGGACGAAGACGCGGGCAGAAGCTAGTAATATTATAAATGCGAAAGTCTGTCTGTCTGTCTGTCTGTTACATCTTCACGCTTAAACCGCAGAACCGATTTGGATGAAATTTGGTATGGAGATAGTTTGAGTCCCGGGAAGGACATAGGCTACTTTTTATCCCGGTAAAATAACCCTTATCCGCGATAACCGAATTTAAGAGGGACGAAATCGCATGCGGAAGCTAGTTTGTAATAAATTAAACAAACAACGCAGAAAAGGCGTGCACTAAAAGTGGGTAGATTTCGTGTGATATCGTTATGTAACACGATCCCTTGCAGGGGTGCAACGGAGATTCAAGGTCACGGTTCCCCTCGACCGGTCCACTATTGCTATATATATATAGGTACGTATAGGTTATTTGTGTCAATGCTATAATTTCATGCCCGAGGGTTGTATATATGCTTTGATGCTTGGTGTGTTTGCACCTCATTTGTATGCACCGACATTAACATTGAGTGCAAACTTAGCTTATCCGTACGTTAATAGGGAATAGATGAAAATTTTCAAAAATCTTGAAATTTTGTTTTTAGATAGGAATACGTCTCCTTATCGTCAGAAAAATCTGTATTTTTTTTTTTTTTTTTTTTTTTATGACGCACAACGGGCTGAAAATCGACTCTTCATAGGCATAGACACTTTAATCTCGAAGAATACTTTTTTCTTTGTGAAATGGCTTTTACGCGTATTTTTTCGGTTACCCTTATCTCTTATCTGGCATAAACGTTGTTGTCATAATCATCATTTGGTATAATGCATTTTTTTCTGAAACTTTAGTACTTTCAGGCATTTTTTTAAGGCCTAATTTCGTTAAATGGTTAAGTAGGTGTTCTGTTGTTTAATGGTTAGGTTAGTATTATAATAAAAATTCTGAAAAGTTTACGTTTTCAGAAAAAAAAGCATTATGCCAATAGAGTCCATGCATGCAATTATTATATCGCTTTTCGTAACAAAATATCAAAATACCGTAAAACCGATTTCAAAAAGAGAAATTTAAATTAAAATCGGCTTAGAAATACGCATGATATAGGCATTTTAAACTACTAATTAGACACATAGGTGATAAAATAAAATAACGCAATCCTACCGAGTTTGGGCTCCTTAGAATCATCTCAATGAATAGTTGACGGGTGTTTCAAGAAAAGTACAGTTGGCACTAAAAACTTGTCTCAAAAATGAAACGACAGAACATTTTCATGGTGCCCTAAGGCGGTTTGGTCCGTGTTACCGAGAATAAATAGGCTTTTGTTTTAATCCATGATTGGATCTATCTATGTGCTCCATTTAATGGTTAACATGTTACCGAGTAACGAACATTGAAACGTCTTTACAGAAATTCACATTGATAAGTTTCTTATCATTATAATAACAGTTTTTGCTCCTAATGACCTAAGGAATGTGTGGTTAAAATCTTTCCCATTCCTCGCGGGCACCGTGTATATCGTAAGTTACCTTGCCTTATAAAGACCGTGTTTTTTTTTAATTTCTTTTAATTTTAAATGTGGTAGACATTTTGGAAATCATCTACTATTTCATACAATGTGTTATTACTTAGTAGTATATATAAATAACTCTAACTGCGACGGGCTTAAAGTATAGATAGGTAACACATAGGATACATACGGATAAAAACCGTGAGTTAACCCTTTTGTAGTTAGAAAAGTGTAACTGTTCGTCCTTTTATAACACGAGCCAACGAGTTGTCGTGTTTTGTTTTTTCATTCCTACGCCGTAGAATATACGCCGTAACGTAGAATTTACGCCGGACCGAATTGTAACTCACAAGCAGCTTTAAGGGGCTCCAAGCGAAATTGTAACATTTTTCATGGTTTTGGAAAGGTGAAAATAAGTTCCCAAACAAAGCATATAAGATAATTCAGTTTCTATTTAACATTTTAACGCATTCGGAAATTGGAATATATTTTAATGTATTAAATTATGATTTTTTACAGAGAAATCTATAAAATAAAGATTACGGACCTATTTAGTCTCTCAATGAACCTTTAATGGACTCAAAACTTATGCCTAATTGTTCATTATGAAAACAGCTAACACGCTATGCAAATACTTTTCAAAAACCTATTTTCCAAGAAAAGTAACAATAACTGGTTTTTTGTCGTAAAAATAACAAAGTTTGATGGCGTTTATCTTGGTTTCTGTGACTCGTCAAGAAAAACTGAAATAGTGTATTCTTAGAGACGGTCGTTTTCAATACGATGAGACATATACAACACGGAAAAGTGCAGCGCTACGGATCGAAGGTCGTTCAGAGGGACAATCTGGGACCCCCTTAAATTAGGGTTGCTATGTAAATTGAAGTACCTAAACGGATGAGGGATTGTGCCCAATTTTGGTGCAGGTTAAGGATACTTTGCAAAAAATTCTTAGAAAATTTAAAGTATTTTTAAAAGAAATTTCGGAATATGTGCCACACGTTGATGTTTGCTGAATAAAATAAAATCAGCTTCTGTTACATTTATAGAGTGCCCTCCCTAGAAGTATTTAATTTTATTACTAGCTTCTGCCCGCGACTTCGTCCGCCTTAAATTCGTTTATAAGGTATTTTTCCGATAAGTAAAAAGTAGCCTATGTTCTTCCCCGGGACTCAAACTATCTCCATACCAAATTTCATCCAAATCGGTTCAGCGGTTTAAGCGTGAAGAGGTAACAGACAGACACACTTTCGCATTTATAATATTAGTATGGATTTAAATATCAAACTAAGTAGCGGCTTATACAAGACACCTATACTCCGAATTGCATCAATACGGATCTTGTAGTTTTTGATTAAAATGCTTGTGACATACTGACGGAAGGACATGTCGAAACTATAAAGATTCCGTTTTCTTGTCTACGGAACCCTAAAAAAGCAACTCAGCGATTATCTAAACATACAAATAAGAGCACTACATGCACGCTTCATTCAAACTCGATTTCACAGGGTAGGTATGTTATGCATAAACAAATTATAGCTCGCTTGTAATATTATCGTTCACGTAATAACTACCAACACGTAGTTTCTTATCCGCTAAGACCTACATCAACACGTTAATGTACGTAAAAGCCACGTAATAGGTATTATAACATTTTTAACTAGGTATAAAAGTTATTTATAGACGTAGTGAATAATATTTTGCTATAGGGAAATCTCAGATACTACGACTGGTTCCGAACTTTCCGAAGTGTCAATGAGTAATCGTATTAAATGGCGGATGTGTTTATGTTCAGGCATATAAATCTTTATTAGTCAACTAGGAGGTTTCCGCAACTTTGTCAGCAGAGGAGAAAAAAAAACCCTCTTTTTGTCTTTAGTGTAGTCGAGTAAAAAGTATCCTATAACCATCCGAGTACCAAATTGAAATCCGTTTAGTCGTTTTGGTGTGATAAAGCCACAATGTCACCAAAAAAGTATTTTTCGATTCAGTGACTCAAATAGTATCTTGAATGTACAGAGATTTCATTTTTAGGGTTCCGTAGTCATAATGGCAAAAACGGAACCCTTATAGTTTCGTCACAGACATATTACTCAAAAACTACAAAATGTAAATTGATGAAATTTGGAATATAGATGTCTTGTGTACTACTTACTTTGATGGCTAAATAATAAAATTAAAATAAATAGTGGGGGTGCCCCCCCACATAAATAATACAATAAGCAAATATCAATGTATGGCACATACTTCGACAGACCTTTTAAAATTATTTTGAGGTTTCTATAAAAAAAAATGCTTTTTGGGACATTTTCGGACTTAATCGCTCCGAAAGTAGCAGAAATTGTGCCCCCCCCCCCCCCCCCCCCGCATCTATTGTTTAAACTTTATGTCCAAAAAATATGAAAAAATTGCTTAATAAGCTTAATAAATACTTTTAACGAAAATTATTTTCGACATGATCAGATGTAACGTTTTTGAGTTATTGCCGAAAAACGGCGCTTCTCAGCAAAAGGACGCATGTGCCACGAATATACGCTCTTTTTAACCGACTTCCAAAAAAAGGAGGAGGTTCTTAATTCGACGGAATGTTTTTTTTTTTTTTATGGATGTTCACCGATTACTCAAAGACTATTTGACCGATTTCAATTTATTTTTTTTGGTTTTATAGAAGGTACTTTCTAGTTGGTCCCATTTAATTTTGGTGAAGATCTGATGATGGAACCCATGAGGAATTGAAGGAACTCCTCAAATATTGTAGGCATACATATAGCGATTTTGGTATTATAAGAAACATAATAAGCATTTGCATTCAGAAAGTGTAAATTGGTGAAGTGGAACTAATGCAGAAGACCACAGAATGCCATCGGAAGTCCTCAATGATAAATGATTTACGGGTGGCGACAAAATATCTTGATTAATTTAGCTAAGCAACTTCATAGTCACAAATTTAAATGCTCCTGATGAGAATGGTACCATCGAATTGATTTGATGATGGAGCCGGAAGGTAGGCACCAGATCTATGTAATAAAATAATGTATCCTAGCCGTGTTTGGGCTTGTTCGAATCGTCACGAGATACACTTTTAAGTAACGATTAACTAAAAAGTGTAAAATAAATAAAATTTTAAATAAAAAAAAAAAAAACCGACTCCAAAAAAAACTAAAAAGTAAAAAATAACGCCATAATTCAGTTTCTTCAAATTACTTACAAGTAACCGTATGTATACTCAATCTATACAGTATATACAATTAATCTTATTTTGGTGTCGGTGCCATCGTGTCACAACTTACTAAAATCGTCAATTTTCAATATTTTACACATTCTTTATATGACACCGACGCCAAAATAAGATTAATTGTATATACTGTATAGATTGAGTATACATACGGTTACTTGTAAGTAATTTGAAGAAACTGAATTATGGCGTTATTTTTTACTTTTTAGTTTTTTTTGGAGTCGGTTTTATTTTTATGTTTAAAATTTTATGCTTATGCAATTTTTCACGTATTTTTTTCATCTGTAGTGCATTTATTTGTAGTAACGGCTACGGAACCCTACACTGAGCATGGTCCGACATGCTCTTGGCCGGTTTTGTTTACTAAGATTCAATAGTAGCCTATACAGTTGGTACAGATGTAGTGCATAATTGTTTCCCATCGTATTCTGACGGAAACGTACGAACGTGTCTTGCTATTTTAGTTGGTCACAGGTCACAGTACAAAAAGTATTGAGGTTGACTGAAGTAGCATGACAAATACGAACATTTCCGAGGAAATAAGATGGATAACAATTATGTACTACATCTGTACAAGATTTCCTGCCAAATAAATTTTCCAGTTCTGTTCAACAAATTCACACTATTATAAAGTTGTAAAAATGAAATGTCTGTACATTGAAGATATTTTCAAAAAAATGATTGTAACGGACTATTAGGAGGTAACTGAATTGAGATATATTTTTTAGTTTTTAGTATGTTTGTATGGTTCGTTTGTGGCTTTATCACGCCAAATTAGCTAAACGGATTTCAACTATTTTTGGTACACGAGTAGCTGTTCATCCACAGGTGGTTATAGGATACTTTTTACTCGACTACGCTAAAGAAAGAGGGTTATGATTTTTTCCGTCCGCTGGCGAAGTTTGCGATTTGGAGGTCACTAAAACGAAAAATATTTTTTTTGGATTTTATGTATGTTTGTATGTGTCGTTGTGGCTTCATCACGCAAAATCGGCTAAACAGATTTTCACAATTTTTGGTACACGGGTAGCTGGGTATCTCCAGATGGTTATAGGATACTTTTTACCCGACTACGCTGAACAAAAACGACGGGTTGTGACTTTTTCTCCTCCGCGAACGAAGTTGCGGGCATCTTCTAGTCTAGTTTTAAATAAAATGATGCCGTCGTACTAGCAAAGTATTTCGCAGTGAATTTTGCTTATAGTGCATTCTTGGCGACCAGTTTGCAAAAACTACGGTACTCTTGTTTACGCTCTGGTCGCCTGCCTTGTGCCGATGACCGGTGATCGATACTTCCTTAACAACTATCTAAGGTAGGTTCTCGAACTTTTTTGGCGACGGAACACGACACGTTTGGCTCAGTGGGTTGCACAACGGCCTACGAAGCTAGCGGTCCTGGGTTCAAATCCCGGCTAGGGCAAGTGTTTGTGTGATGAGCACGAATGTTTGTTCCTGGGTCTTGGATATTTTATATGTATTTAACAGCATTTCTATGTAACTTTACAGCGAAAGAGCCGCTGGCTCTCGACCCCTGGTCTTACGGACTGCATTTCAATTGCAGGCCAGCTGCCCGCAGAATGCACCTCAGCGGGCAGTTCTTAAACATTTTTTCCCCGTGGTATATTATAGAGCGTCCTCACAATAATTAAAATGTTGGTGTAAACATGACTTCATTCTAATGAAAACTCCCCGAGATACAATAACTTACTAAAGCCTACTAGCTTAGTGACGTCACGTTCCTACCTTGTATGGGGAAATTAAGAACTTTGTTCTGCATCTATGTTAAAACTTGCGTTATATTTTCATACTTTAAAAATGGACTTTCCTTAAAGTTGGGTAACTTTAGGGCTCATTTAAAAGCTACAAGTAAGATATCGTATAGAACAATTTGTCCTAGTTCCTCATGTTGCTTGTTTTATCAGGATCTTATATAATTTTTAAGTATAGCGAGTTGCACGAGAGTTGAGGTCACGCACACAATAACACTGTAATGTAATGACAGCGGGATTTTGAAATTAGGATTCTTATATTGTACCGATAGCAAGTTCAACAATAAAAAACATTGTAGGATAGACCAACAAGTTTCTTTCAACAATTTTGTTAAGAGATTGAATTCATCGACTTCAAACAAAACAAAAAATAAAAGATTTTGACTGATTCTATTTAAATAAATTGGTTAACTGAATAAATAAAGGGCAGATATGCGTAAGTATATGAATATAATATTAATCGTAGAAACCAAAGAGAATAAGTAATAAATTGCCTTGTTATACATAGCTGTTAAAATTGTCTTTACCTATATTTTCATTACTTTATTTCGTTATCAAACCTCTTCAAAAATGACTGGAGTAACTGGCACACGTTACATCGTCATAACTTTTCCCTACTGCATTTTCCAAGAGATAAGTAAACCCACAGATGCTTATATTTGAATAACTACGGAAAATGGCTTTTTCTATATACCTATTAATAATATAATTAAGCGTTTTTATTTACATTCACTCACTAATTTCATTCATTCACTTTTTTCTTTATTTTGCAATCAGTACTTCATGCAGCAGTGTGTGTAATCCTTCACCTCAACACTCGTGGAACTACCTATACATATATTGAGATCAGGCAACATCCCTATCATAGTATGGCAAACCAACAAATCCATAAAACTTTCGCATTTATAAGCATAAATAAATAATGGTCCGCAGTTCGCAATGGCATAGTTGCGTAGGTTTGTATTTCTTTATATCTCTTTACTTTTTATTTCCAAATAATGTAGAGTTCCGAAGTCGCGGAGAAAACCTAGTTAATGTGTTCAAATCATTCTATGAAAAAAAAAAAAAACAGACCCGCACTCGAAAAACGTAACCTTTTTTTGATGCAGCAAAATATTAAACGTATGGGATTTGCAAAATAGCGCTTGTAATAACAAGTTCGTGCGAAAAATCTGCTGAAACCATCGCATCTGCAGTCTCAGAAAGTTGACGGTCAAGTATCACCTTTGTTTATAATATAGTATCACTATCGCATTTCAAGGCCGATGTTTTGCATGATAGCTGGATATTCGGCGATAGGTAGTGATAACCTTGCCTCGGTGCACTGATTTGTCAATTTGTAAGGCAAATTATTCTCCCGATTTCGTATGATTGTGTACGATTTCTGAGAACAAGAGCGACCCTTGAAATTTGCACCCCCCAGTGGTTAATACTCTTCAATATGGCATCATTATAGAAATCAATAGGCCCATAGCAACTATAAATATTACGACGACAAACAGTCACGAAACACGAGTATAACATTTGTAAAAGCGGGTAGCTCTCAATCACAGCGCGCATATTTATCAAAAAAATTACGGGTACGCTCAACAATGTCTCGATGATTCGCTGGAACAGCGTCAGTCTTTGAGACGATTTCGTGCGCACCGCGACCCCGCGATCTCTTTTGCGAAAACTAGAGTTTTCGACCATTCAGATATCTTTTTCCATCTGTACCGGGACCCTCTACGTACCAGTGACGTTTAACGTGCAAAAACGTAGTCAATTCGCGGACATTTTGTCTCGTAGACACCCCTAGACTAATCGTAGTTTTAATCCAATTTTAACTTAATATTATTCCGTGTTTTTGTTTTTTATTCTAATTTTATAACAAATTTTATTTTATTCGTAAGTTAGTTTTAAGACTCAACTCGCATTGGTCGCCATTTTGTGACGCCGAATCCGTGACTTTCAAAATAACGATCAAAACGCGCGTCGGTTGTAAAATGGTCAGTAAGGAGCCGCCATTGCAGTCTGTTGAAGTTAAAAATAAAAGGAGGAGACGCAGAGCTGGGAATAGAGCTGGGAAGAGGCGTTCGAGGAAGACGACAGTTGTTGTAGCGGCTGTGGCGACATTGCCTTCAGAGAAATACTCTAGTCCGGTGAAGTGTGCCGTGCACGCGTTTCTAATGCGGTACCAAAGCGCCTTGAGGAAGGTGCCAGCTCATCTGCCTCCGAGGGTACACGCTGGGCCGCCTTCTAAACGCGTTAAACGCGTTTCTTGGAGTAAGTGCTATTTTTTTTTAATTCCCCGTGCGCAATTTATCGGCCTTTTATTAATTTGCACTAACTTTTATTAAATTGAATTCGCGTTCTGTCACCTTGACGAATATAAACCTGAAAACAGTTATTCTAGTAAGACTCGCTAAATCGCGTTTTGTAATTTTATGTGATAGCTGCTTACGCCATATAATACTTTAAGCGCGTTTTGCATTCAGCTGAATGTAGCATCCTAAATGGGGGAGTTAAAGTGTCTCGCTCTTTAAAATGAAATTGTAATACGCGCTTAAGTTTTCGATGGAAACATTGAAAAACTGACATGCGACTTACTGTGACACATAGCCTTGCCCTCTCATTCTCTCTCTTTCTCTGTTATTGAAATTTGATGAGAAAATGCTGAAATAACCCATTTTACCTCGCTTTAATTACCCTCTTCCCGCGTTTAATTCTAATTTAAAAAAATCCTCGGTACATTTACATTGTGCTTAAATTTTCGTGTTCCTACCCTCAACAGTTTAAACTGCGCATTGTCGGTCTACAGGCCACACCGGATGCGTGCGCAGCACGTGCACGTGCGCGTGTGCGTGGCGTGCACAGCACCCATGTCAAATCGAGAGCTGCGCACGCAGAGCTGCGCAAGCCTGCTGCAGAGCTGTGCATGCAACGGTGGCGCACGCTGAAGCACCGTTGCGTGACTAGTCGCCATTTTGTTTTGCGTACTCTTTTCATTATGCTCGATAGCAGTTCGTTAGACGAAGAAGAAGCTTTACTGCTTCTACTTTCAACTCAAAAAACTCGTGCAGCGCCAAAAAGACTGTGGGTTCATGACATAAATGCAAGCAGGCAAAAATACAGTGAATATCACAACCTGTGCCGCGAACTAGAATCGTATGAAGATCGTTTTTTTTTTGGTATATTCATATGTCCAGAGTTCCTTTTGATGAACTCCATGGTTTATTGGAGACTTGTATATTGAAAAATGGTACGAACTACAGGAAGGCTAGTTCCCATAATAAGCTTTTATACGGCGAGTTTTTATAATGTTTGTGTTTTTGGTTATAAATACATTCGTATTTGCGCACAGGTTCTATATTTTTTCCTTTTATTTGACAATCCATTACAAAAACCTCCACGCGCCCCGGCCAAGTTGTAAACAAATACAAGAGAGCTGTACAGCACCTGCGCAGCACCGAGCAGTGCGTGTCCCGACCTGTTCGGTTCGCCGTCTCATAGGGAACGCCGGTAAATACAACGTCATCACAGCACTGCGCTGCGTGAACGCGTGCACGCAGCACGCAGCCGGTTTGTCTCGACAGAGCTGCGTTGCGTGCAAGTCACGCGCACGTGCACGCCACGCAAGCGGTGTGCCATCTACTATGATATTTCATACGATACAACGCGCACGCCACGCACACGCGTACGTGCACGTGCTGCGCACGCATCCGGTGTATTTCGGCCTTAAGTCGCTTTAATATTTTATAGGTATATATAGGTGTAGACTGAATTAATAATTATTGAATGTCCAATATAAAATGTTACCAAAGCATCTACTGATGAACTTCCAGGACCATAGCCTAAGGTTAACTTTGTTTGGGCCGCCGTGACTTAATCTTTACCCGAACTTCGTACGATCAAGGTGATTTAAAATGATAGGTACAATTTCCGATTGGGTAGTCTTTGTTTAACTTTTTAACCTTCGTTGGTGAACGGTATATTTTTTGCCCGGCGCATTGCCGCGAAACTGCATCGAAATGCAATATTAAGTCATATTTATTATCGTTTACTGGTTTTTAACGCATTTTCTCCCGAGCCACGTCTCCTAGGAATAAATTTGTATGGACTTACACGCAAATACATGTATGTGCATTGCCGGCAGTGCGTTCCGCCGAAGTCATTATCCGTATCGTTATTCTTATAGGCATAAAGATATATGGCGATTTATTTGGCGCTTTGGATGCTACACACTAATTAGTGCCGACTGTATTTTCACTAAAAATAGTGAATATTTTTTTTTCTCTTTTTTTGTATGTATGTGTCTTTGCGGCTTAATCACGGCGAAAAGGATGGACAACAACCATATTTGGTACAAGGATAGCTGGATATCCGATGATGGTTATAGAATATCTTTCTACTCGACTACGTCAACCAAAAAAAAGGGTTAAAACTTTTTTCACTTGAATTTCCGAGCACCGTCCTATACAATGATAAAATATAAAAAGAGGTAGATAGGTTACCTACACGATAATCCACGTGAAAAAATTGCCAGGCTTACGCTCACATAAATCTGATAATATTGCACACACTAATCATAAATGCTTTTAGACGCTTTTATTAAGTAATTAGTGCAAAATCTCACAATGCATGACGGCATTTTTGTTTATATGACGCATAATCCAATATATAACAATTTGTTTGCCAATTGGCGTAGTTTTGGTGTGCCATTTTCGGAGCCCGTATATCCTATCTACCTCTTTTTATGTTATATCATTGGTCCTATAATAAAAATATCTTATGTTTCTCAGCATGTAGCCATAACAGAGCCCTCTATGATAACCGCAGCATCAACAATTGACACAGGAAAGGGAAGCGATAGCGATAACATACGTTTGAAGACAATGCTTTCAATACGATTGTTCTACTTACGTACAGTATAATTCGTGTTCATTATATGCTGGTCTCTAAAAAATAATCGATACTATAAATCAGTGGCGTGGACGGGGTTTTTGCCAAGATATTTTTTCTATGCCTATATGAAGCCATGGTCGTTCAGGGCTTCTGAGGCAGTTCCTCTATGCCTGTATGGAGCCATGGTCGTTCAGGTTAGGCAGTACCTTTGTGCATATAGGGACCGCACGTCTTTTAAAAATGAAGTGTCTGTATGGCTACACCCAAGCCCAAAAGCATGGAAACAAGCTTGTATGACGATAAAAACTTGTGATTTTTGTACAGAAAGTATTTCTATGTAAAACAAAAAAGTATTTTGAACATTTTACTTAGATCTCTATTAATATTCTTATTAACTATGATCGATCGTTTGACGACTATGGCCTATTTTTTTTGAATTTCGTTGGCAAAATTGCTTTTATCATATGGACTATACTACTCGTTGTTAATTACAAAACAAAAAGGAAATCTGATAAATTTTTCTCTTATTAGTTACTAGAGCGGCTACACTAAATCAAATTCTGTGAAAATGTCAAGTGTCTAGTGTCTACCTTTTACGGTTCAAAAGTTACAGCCCTGTGACGGACAGAAAGACAGTGGAGGCTTTGTAATAGAGTTCCGTTAGTACCCTAAAGGCTACGGTACCCTCAAAATAGTAAATATTTACGTGCTACAAGCGATCTCCTCCAATCAATATTAGGCTAGCGCAGACTTTTATTTTATGTAGTAGTTATTCATGACACAACAGTATTCATGGCAGTCATTCACCTCGAATTTTTACATACATCAATAAATAATTATTGAAAGCGCTGTATAGCTATGTCGGGGTCAAGATAAAAACATTGTTTATTTTACATTTAAACGTATTTAAATATTTTATTACATCACAGGCAATGGTTTTCGAGGTGTTCAGTAAAACAGCATCCAAATATCGTTACAAACTTTCACATCTATACTATAATAAAGTAGGAAAGCTTAGATGTCTGGTTAATGAAAATATTTGTCGACTGGTTTGCCTCAGCAGGAGTAAGGTTGCCTGCGAAGCTGAAGATCCTGGGTTCGAATCCCGGTAAAGGCAAATATTTGTGTGATGAGCATAAATGTGTTCCAGAGACTTAGATGTTTTCCATGTATATAAGATATCGTCGTCTAGTACCCATACCACAAGCCTTATTGTCTTTATTGAGCTTATCATGGGACTAGTTCGATGTGTGTAACATTGTCCCGTATAATTTATTTATATATTAAAAAATAAAATACAAAAATTTGGATCCTGAATCTACCCGAGTTTTAACCAATTTTAGTAGAATACCTTTTTTTACCCAACTGTACAAAAAAGATGACAACGATCCCTTCTATTTGCGATTGAAGTTGTACGTTAGTGGCGAATTCGAACTGGTCTCTTCAGTCATCCGTACCACATTTAAGACTCCCTTATCCTATTGAATAATAACCCTTATCCGTTCAAGACACCCTTAAACGGTTGAATCGAGACCAACTTAGAAACGACGTATGTCTCATTGAAACTTCTACAAAATTACGCTCTTTTCTAGTACGCGATTACTAGCCGTCTAAGGAAATTTTGCGCCAGATTGCTATGAAGTCGTATACAAACTTAATGCACGTTTAATTTTGTCAGGATATGTAGGGTAGAAACAATTTGTATCCATTTGTTCCTGGACCGGTCTCGGTGAAATTGGAGTCTTGTTACACTTGCTTTAAACAGAAAAGCTTAAGCGACGGATATTTCTTAATGAGATACTGCTTTATGTAAACATGTTACTATGATTTAAAGGGTTGACCATACAATGTATGCCCGTTGGATTAAGTGGACTTAGTAAGGGAGATGTTGAATTATGAGCTGCGATTTTATACGGTCTGTAAAAAGTATTCCATGCATCAAAAACACTTTATGTAAAATTGGCGGCCAAGACTCACAAGCTCATAACGCTTTCGCTGTAAAAAAAATAACAGATCTATGGAAGTCAAAGTCAAAAGCCCCTAACTGACTTTACTAACCGTACACCTTGGTTTAAAAATATGGCTTGGCCGTTTCATAGACGTTGCATGTCATAACATTGAAGATCTTGTGAGTGACATTTTCCTACCGCAAGTAATTCCATCTGACCGTCTGTTTGTCGTGGCGGGAGGGTGAAAGTTATAGGTTTCTTAATTTTTTGTATATCAAACCTAGGCACCATGCTATATTTCAGCTTTCTAGGATATCGGGAAGTTACCTTAGAGGTGTTGATGACTGAGTGAGTGAGTGTCCAAATTGTTGTATTTTAGGTATAAATAAAATTTGACATATCGTATACATATGTATATATTTTATCCTGTGAATTTGGGCTTTCTGTTGCTATCTGGGACGAAGCTATGAGGGTTTGAACATGAGACGGACCGGTTCAAGAAAAGGTAGGCCCACGCCTTCTTTTTTGTTCGCCTTGGCGGGGGCACTGCCGTGCTTCGTAACTTAACCTTACAAAGATTATTTACGAAATGAAAAAGTGCAAAGCATCAGGCTACAAAGAATGATTGTTTCTACATAGATATCAACACAGGCACAGGCACACCCAGAGCCCAATTTGAAAAGTCCATTTCATAAATTGATTTGAACGAAGACCGATTTTTGGAACTTTTGAGCAGTGTGTTGATTCATATACTATTTTTATTCCCATTAAATACAGTCTACGTCACTATCAAGCTTAGTTTATTCATTCATCATACCTAATTAAATTTCTATTACAACCCAAGATAATTTTTGTAATAGCAGTGCAGTTGTCAAACACTCTATCTTGGCGTAGGTATTCCACAGGAAATGCCGATGAAAGATAATTATGTGGTAACCCTATATCATATCATAATCCAATACCTCCCATGGCCCAACCGTATCGGTATATGCTTACAGGTCGAAACGCGGGACTGAACATGGTACTGCGTGGCCTTTTTTCCACGCACAGTTATTGATGCAACACAAGCTTCTGTTTTATCTAACTCTCTGTCCTTGTTGTACATTTCAGTGCAGTGGTTAGTTCAAAGGAAAAATAAAGGATAAATGGTTCATATTTTGGCAGGTCACGACGAAAGCGGTTCGATGAGCGGCGGCGGCGACCCGGCGGTGCTGGCCGTCGGACCTGCGCGGCGGCCGCTCACCTACACGCGCGAACAGCTAATGCGGCTGCGCAACTCGCCGCTCGTGAAGAAGGGCCTCGACGTGCCACTGGCGGGCTGTGATGCGCTAGCGCTGTGAGTAAACACTGTGACAACCCTAACGTTTAAGCTCGCCGGTCGAGCTCGCCGCTGTAGGTACTATAACTTCGAGTAGCGCGGATTGCGTCAGGACTGGGGTGTCACATCTATGCGCGCGAACAGCTACTGCGTAACTCGCCACTCGTAAAGAAGGGCATCAACGTGTCGCTGGTGGTCTGTGACGCGCTAGCGCTGTGAGTCTGTGACAACCGTAACGTGTTCAGCTCGCGCGCCGAGTTCGCCGCTGTAGGTATAGCTTCGAGTACTGCGGAGTGCGACAGGACTGGGGTGGCTCTAATACGCACGCGAACGTTCATTTATCATTGGCATCGATATTGATATAAATATTTTTTTCATTTTCAGGGTGTTAAAAAAGCGGTCCGACTCACCCAACGAAGATGACCGAGGAGCTAGAGGCGATGCTCCATACGAAAACCATAAGGTGAGCTGTGTTTGCCATTAATTACCGTTTATCGTTAATCTGTTAATAAATTCTTTAAATGTTTAATGCTAGGGTTAAAGCAGACTATAAGCGTAGATAGATAGTCCTCCGTGCGACGTTGAATCGAGTTGTTATTCTCGCAGGGAGTGTATGGACGCGAACGCGACCGCGAGCGTCGCTCGGCGGACCCGCGTGAGCGAGTGCGCAAGGAGAGCGAGCCGAGCGGCGGCGGCATCGTGCTGTCCCCGCAGCGGCGCTCCTTCACGTCCGGCTGCGGCGCGCCCGCCGCCGCCGCCGCGCCGCCGCCGCACGTGGCGCGCACGCGGCCCGAATCGCCGCTGTGCCCTGCGCCGCCAGCCCAGGCCAAGCCCGAGCCGGGTACGTGTGTCTGTGTCTATAGTGTATAGCGAGCTGGTCCCCGCAGCGGTGCTCCTTCGCGTCCGTCTAATGAGGAGAGCTTACTGTACAGCCGCAACAAGAGCGGTCCAAGCGAGCCAACTAAGCTGGAGCAATCTAGGTGCGTAACGTCAGCACCGTATGGTCTCGACGCTCCTTCACGTCGCGAGCCGCCGCCCCATTTCCGCCCATGGCAGAACGCTCGTGACGACGACGTCAGCATTACACTATCCTTTCAACAACCTTCAGTCACGTCGGACTGCTGCCAAACACTGGCAAGATACCATGCGTTCTGTCCTGCGTAGGAGCCGGTATCTAAGAAATGTGACGCCGACAAACAGCAACACACAATAAGAGTAACGGGGTATTACTTACATTGTAGAAACGGCATGGCCTTGTCAATTCTTCGAAGCTCATCATAGTTTCGAATGAACTGCTACTCATTTCGCATGAGGCCTATATAAAACTGGCAAATACAGGTGATGCATGCCTCAAGAACCGGTATGAAATTGTATATTAATGCCAACAGTCATTCGACTAGAGGTACCTCTATTAAAACTGACACGCAACTCTTTCTAACGCGAAAAATGCTGTCTATCTCTCTCCATTCAATAAATTGTTAGGGACACGGGTGATGCTGTGTCGCACGTCGAGAGTCACGGCCAGTTATGTTAGCTGATATCGACTTTTTATTTATTACCACAAATCTCTTTGATAGATCTGATAGGACAGAAAAAGCATCGTTTTTCATAAGTTATGTAAAAATCGGAAACCGGCCAAACTCGCCCATCAGTCAGATCTCTCTTAATTTGTAACAAACCCTGACATGAACTGATGCTTTTACGACTTTGAATTTGTAAGAGAGCTTAAACCCACATACAAAAATGACATCTGTGGTCACTTAGAAAATTGATCCGTGAAATGTGGAAAAAATTATGACTCATGTTTGTTGTAAAAAATTAATGGGGATACTTTTCGTCAAACATTTTTTTTCAGACGGTCTCAATTCCCTACTTTTTCATTTACCAAATCAAGCTTCTCTCCGAAAGCGAAAAAAATACAGGATTATGGAGGGTAGAACCCAACGGGTTATATGATTGATAGGTATGATTTATAAATCAGTTTTAGAAACATGATTTGCCAATATATTAGTAACCCCATCAATACAGTTTCAAATTTATATTATTTATTTGTTAACACAGTGATGCCTATGCACAGTATCGTTACTGATGATACCTCATGCATCTAAGGGTTAGTGTTTATGACTAACGTTCAGTGGATTATGGCCCTGCAATAGCACCAAATGCTCTTAGTGTAAGTCCTGGGCTGATGGTGACTGTTTCTGTATTACAGCGGGTCGCCGTATCGGCTCGGGTCGCATCATGGTGCGCGACGTGCCGCACTCGGGCTGGGAGGAGGGCGAATACCGCCCCACCGAGCCCTACCGTCCGAGGGAGCACCGACCCAACGGAGAAAGGTATGGCTCGACAATAGGGAATATTCATGAATTTTAATTTTTCCTTTATTAAAAGCTTATTCATGTAACGAACAGTCGACAAGGAGAATTTTTCGAATAACTATAAAAATAACCAAGATATAAGCCATCAAACATTTCATACTATCTCTTTCTAGCAAAACGGAATTTAATATGGAGTTTATATGGCCGGAGTGCACCATGACGTAACAGTGCACGTCGGACCTCTCTGTCTAATTAGTAGTTTAAAATGCCTACTTCTTGCGTATTTCTTGGCCGATTTAAATTTTAATTTTACATTTTGAAATCGTTTTTACGGTATTTTGATATTTAGTTAAGAAAAGCGATAAAAAAATCATGCATGTACCCTATTCCACGTTCCATATTCGAAATATAACACCAAGTTCCATATTGATTCTGTACAGTCAGCGTCAGATAATCTTTAGCATCCAAAGCGCACAATATATCGTCACACATCTTTACCCCATAAGAATGAGAATTTGGATTTTCATACCCCGACACAGCGTCAAATAGTCTGTAGCATCCAAAGTGCCAAAAATATCGCAACACATCTTTATTCTCATGGAGATAAAGATGGGAAGAACGAACTAATTAGACCGTTAGTTCGATAATACAAAAATATTGGACACGTATTTTTTTGCTATTTCAAAATATTAAAAAAATTCTCGGATAAATTGCATTAAAGTTTAGGAAGTGGGGGCTCGTGACGTCACTCCTAGGTAAAATTTGTACTTAGGAGTGACGTCACGCGACATTTTGACAATGTACCGCCTTTATTTTTTAATTACGTAAAAAAATAAAAAAATACGTGTCCAATATTTTATATTAGTCTACAAGACAGCTAATTATTAAAATTTAATCATAATCATAGAATTAAGATCTCGGTCGCTATAGCCCGGCAACTAGTTCGTGACACTCCTATGGTCTGCGGGCGACGGGGGGAAAGACAGCGGGGGCGGGTATGAAGAGTGCGCGCGGCGGAGCTATAGCGCACTATGGGGCGAAACGACGAAAAAGTGGACATTCGTACTTTTTTGGGAAAACCGTAATAAAAAAATACTAGTCGATAGAAAATAATGTGCAGAACAATAAATGCGGTATACAATTTTTCAAAATAAGGCCCATTTAAAACAGCAAAAAATAAAATGTGTTTTTTTTGTATGGGACCCAAATTTAGGTACCCTTTTTCAAAGAAACTAAGCGAGACCTAGAGTTGAAACCTTCAGAATAATATTCTGCTACCTTTTAAGAGTGCGAAACGATAAAAAACCCAGTATAGTAGGTGCCCGTTTCTTGGCTTGTGTGCAATCAAAAATCAAAAAGTCATCAAAATTTCGATATTTTTCTTAACTTTTTTTTGACACTTATGATATATACTTTTTTTTTCAAGTCCAGTATCGTCGAAAAATTTTTTCATTTGTTTCTGATCTTTGTTTATAATACTTATGATATATTCTCACAATTTTTCATTTTATTAACTAAGCTTTTCATCTTGATATTGTTATAACACAATACTAACTGCAAAACAATATACGAGGGTTGTTTGCGGGAAACTAATTTATGGGTGAAAAATATTACCCTTTATTATAATTTAAGTTATCGCCACATAACATAACACATAATCTGGTACAAACTCGTTAGATAACAATGTGCAATTAGTGCAAACCATTATTTAGTGATGATAGTAAAGGATGATAATGTGCTCATTTAGCAATAAGCATGGATGCTTTATTAATGACATCATTAGTAGATTGTAGGTATATAAATTTGAAGATACTTTACACTTGTTGTTAATGAGTCAAATTAGTCAAATAGTTTTAATGAATGCATGCTATTTTATTTTCTGTGATAGGTAAGCAAGTTGCAACCTTAGTAGCTTATTTATTTACACGTTTTAACTAAAAAGTAAGTAAAAAAGTCATTTAATCATCAAACTCTCAATTAATTGTTATAACCAAAAAAAAAAATTGTGAAAATATATCATGTTTACAAAAACAAATTAAGAAAAATATCTAATTTTGATGACTTTTTGATTGGACTAAGGCAAGAAACGGGCACCTACTATACCGGGTTATTTATCGTTTCGGACTCTAATATAAGAAGCAGAATATTATTCTGAAGGTTTCAACTCTAGGTCACGCTTAGTTTCTTTGAAAAAGGGTACCTAAATTTGCGTCCCATACAAAAAAAACGAATTTTATTTTTTGCTGCTTTAAATGTGCCTAATTTTGAAAAATTTTATACCACATTTATTGTTCTGCACATTATTTTCTATTATAAAATAAATAAATAAAAATAAAAATAATTTATTTTCAGATTCCTGAGATCCATAGATTGTTAGTTACAAAAAACACAAAACTTATTGACTATTGACTAGTATTTTTTTATTACGTTTTTCCCAAAAAAGTACGAACGTCCACTTTTTCGTAGTTTCGCCCCATAGTGTAGCGGCGGGCTATAGTTCGTTTTGCATTGAGTATAAAACATTGGTTTCGAACCAGGATGACGCGCTACCCTGAACGAAGAGTAACCTAGAGAGAAAAAGTGAGAGAGAATGAAGAACGAAAAATCAAATATATCTTAGTTTCTCTTTACTCAATTAGTTCTTCTGGTGTTGCA
Source organism: Hedya salicella (assembly GCA_905404275.2). NCBI lineage: Eukaryota > Metazoa > Arthropoda > Insecta > Lepidoptera > Tortricidae > Hedya > Hedya salicella. The sequence goes on from FR990114.1 coordinate 16,408,928, forward strand.
GATTCGAGCGGCGTTCGTTCACCCGTGACTCCTACTCCTCTGACATCAAGAGGGAAAGGGAAGACCGATTCAACAACGAAAAACAGAGAGACAGGTACACATACATACTTAAAACATATATTTAGGATAGGCTAAGTAAAAATATTGTAATAGGTAAGAGTTCTTTAGAAAAAAAAAACTGACTGCTGAGTTTGTTTCGGCTTTGTTTTCAACAGTGGTCTCCTCTTGGAAAATGCCGTAGAGTCAGACTTGTAAAAGTGCCCTTGCGGCCTACTTACAGAATAAAGATTATTAACGCATACGAGCTTTCAATGACCATCTTCGAAACTGACTGCACTGGGTTCAAACTCCGATAAGGGGAAATATTTGTGTCATCAACATATTAGCCTTAAGACGTCACTCCTGGACAAAGGCCTTCCCAAGGATCTCTACAAAGACCGGTCGAGCGCCACCCTTATCCAATGGTTTTCCGCGATCTAGACCAGATCATGGGTCCACTTTATTTGTCTTCCGACGCTGCGTCATCTAGTGCGCGGTCGCAACTCGAGAACCTTTCTGCTCTAGCAAATAAGGCCGAGCCACACGGGATGCGTGTGCGTGATGTGCACGTAGAAGTGCGCGAGGCGTGCGCGTTGTAAAGTAGGAATCCTCACAAGAGATGACAAACCGCTGCGTACGCAAACGTCACGCAAGCGGTGTGTCATTCGTACTTTACAACGCGCACGCCCCGTATCGCTCGGCCTGTATCCGGTTCTACGAGCAATGTGGCAGTGCCACATAAAACTACCAATTCACTCCGCATTTCTGATTAGATCACTCAAGGAGACTCCGAGCATAAGTGTATTTTCTTATTCTTCGAGCATATTTGTGTGATGAGCATAAATATTTGTGTGAGTCTTGAATGTTTCCTATGTATGAGGTGCTTTTATTATTTTTCATTAATTTTAACAGGTGTTAGTACCCGTTAATACCAACCACTTTTCCGGCAGCGTGACATTTCGGAAACGAAAAACGATATTGCAGATTTTTTATTATTAAAGCAAATCATTAATAAACAACTATACTGTGCAATTATAAAGTTGTAAAAATGAAATGTCTTACATTGAGCATATTTTCAAAAAATAAGTGAATCACTGAACCAAAAATATTTATTTTATTGTATTTTTTTATGTGACGTGGCTTCATCGCGCCAAAATGGCTTAACGGATTTTCAATGTGCAGACATTTCATTTTTACAACTTTATAATAGTATAGATATGTATAGTGTAATCACCGCACTTTGTAAATTCATTAACACGATGCAAGATGTTTAGAAACATTCATTGAATATAAATGACTATTTTTATTTGCCAATATACATAAAGCGTGGCCTTTTATTTCCAGGGAAGACAACCGCAGATCAGGTGGTCGCTATTCTCAACGACGTTTTGAGAAGGAAGATGAACCAGAGTGGTAAGTTCCTCGAACCTTATAATCCATACTAATCCATACTAATATTATAAATGTGAAAGTGTGTCTGTCTGTTACCTCTTAACGCTTAAACCGCTGAACCGATTGGAATGAAATTTAGTGTGGAGATAGTTTGAGTCCAGGGGAAGGACATAGGCTACTTTTTATCCCGAAAAAATACCCTTATCCGCGATAAATGAATTTATGGTTAAAGAAATTTTATTATCTCATAAAGAAATGTACATTTCACTTAAATGAGAATTACACGGCTTAATTAAATGTTATAATTATCTTTCTTCGTCCGTGAGCGTCTGTTAATTCTAGTGTCTGTTTTCGTATTTAATGTAGGTACTACTTAAGTACTAGAATAATTAGATTAGATACAAAGAAGTTGAAACAAGTTTAGGTTAACATTGCGTAATTTGTATTACGGCAGACGAGGTCGCGGGCAGAAGCTAGTTATTTATAATAGCCATGATTCTAGGGTATGGAAATCCAAATTCTGTTAAGTCAATCAGTTAGATACTAAAAATAATATTGGTCACTTATTTTTTGCTTTTTCGAATTAATTAAATAATACTCTGATAATAAGTTCCTTACTGAAGAGGCTGGGAAAATAGGGATTGCCAGCCAAGTAGGTATACAAGGTTGGCAATCCATTTTCACGCCGAGGTATGTGGCTTTTCTCATACATACAGTGAAATAAAATAATAAAAAAACCACAAAAAACAATGATATCTATGATATATATACATGTTCAATATACATAGTTATTCGTTTTTTTCGCCAACTAAGCGTCTATGAGAGATAAAATTGTCAATTTGGACCATATAATCCACTGTCCTGATTCGTTGACATTCCTATATTGTCACCTACCTAACTCGTCCACATTCTTATATCATTTATACCCTAGAATCGTTAGCCTATGAGGACAACAGGATAGAGGACCATATGGCTGGACAAAATGAGAAGGTGACGGAATAGGACTGTGGACAAAGTTGCCCTGAACCCAAAGTGAGGATCTTAAAGTTGATTCACCCTTGTTTGTGTGTGCAGGTTTAGTGGAGGACCGACATCTCAACTGGAGACTATCGAGCTGCGCGGCTTCGACGAGCCTATTAAGAAGAACGGCTCGACGAGTGGAAAAGAGACTGAAGTACGTACACAAACATTACTAACACTATACAATATATTTGACTAGTCATTTTATTAGTCCAAACTTGACTCATTCCTCACTCAATGGATATAAGAATCCTAAGTGGAAACGCTGCCGGGTATTGACCTGTGAATCATTTTACTTTTTATTGTAACCGCTGTCAAAACATTAAAAATACAGGAAATAAAATATACAACCTGCACTTTAAACTATTTTGGATTAAACAAGAACTAAAAAAGAGGTTGTTTGGCCTCTGAATTTTGTGAGGTCACAAACCTAAAAGTATTCCTACCAATATCTTCCAAAATGACTGTTTGACATAAGGAAAGTTGGCTAATTTCGGATTAATGTTTAGTAATGTAGCCTAACCATTAAAACTATCACATTATCGTATACATAACGACTTTCAACATTTGCGACGATTTTTTTTTATCAACTTTTCACTTTGTTGTTTGGAAGAAATCACTCTTTAGCGATAAGACTGCCTGTTGTCTGCCTGTGTATGTATTGTATACTGTACTTTTTTAAATCCCTATATATTTTTGAGATGTGCTGCAATAAAGAGTATTTGTATTGTATTATATGTATAAACAAACTGTGTTTGCTTGTAATTGGATACACACTCTTGTCAGATTTATGTCCATATGATATCGGTGTCATTTTATACTGCGTTGTATCTGTTGGCAAACCTATAAATAAATAAATATCATTGGACAGAAATGGAACAACAGCGGCGGTGCTAGATCGCCAGGCGCCGATCGCAACGAGCGAAACGAGCGAAATGAGCGCAGCGAGCGAAATGAGCGAGGCGAGCGGCTCGAGCGGTGGCGGAGCGACTCCATCTCCGAGTCCGCCTCGCAGCCCAACGAGGACACCAATGACACTAGCAATGTGAGTATCATCATTTACCAGAAATGGAACAGCAGTCGCGGCATCAGATCTCCAGACGGCGAGCGCAACGAGCGAAATGACCAAAGCGAAAGCCAACGCTGCCGTGCTATTGAAAAATACGTAAAATATATGAAATCTCCTATCAAACGACGGCATTTTCAACTAGCACGGCAGAACGATATTCACGACAAAGACTAACCAAAATCGACAGCTACTACAAACTTTTATTTGGACTGCGCCCGAGTTTGATAGCACAAAGTAAGAAAGAAAGAAGAAGAATGAATTTATTTTAAAACGCCAGAGGCGGGGCGCCAGGAAAGTTACAAGGGAAGCCGAAGTGTATGCAACGTGTTAAGTCTTTCCTTGGGCAAGCCTGTGGGAATCGGCTTATATGGACGCCACGCCACTGTAAAATACATAGGTACTCATCATAGCCAGTGCTTATGTCTAGAGAAATACAAGAGCGTTGGTCCATTGCTGCTTTTATCGACGTGTCTGCACTCTGAAAAATCTCTTGATACTGTACTAACTAATTTAGTTCGTACTATCAGGCCTCTATTTTACAATGGCATGATTTGCAGAATGTTCCTTTAGTTATTTTTTTCACAATATTGATTTTTTGCCGGGGCGTGCTGACACTACAGAGTCCGGTCAGCCTGAATGCAAAATGCAAAAATCTTGTAACCAACTGTGACAACATTTTCTAACTCTGGATTGCGCAAGTGACCCTAAGAATATATATCTTAGTGAAGAAATTCACTTTAAAAATCACGAAGATCGTGATGGTAAAACATCAAGATTTTCATAAAGATAAAATTTTGGGACACTGAGGTTTTTGTTTTCTGCAAATCAACTAATGGTTAACAAGAACAATTTCGTATGGCTAATATGAAATTTGGGAAGTTCATCTCTCCTAATAATTATCAAGATTGTGAAATAGAACCTAGTTCAGGTCAATAATGTTATGTCATAATTAATCATGTGTCAGTTCTCGCAGGACAAGGACTCGGGCGTGGAGTCGAAGGCGGAGGAACCGCCGGCGGGCGATCAGCCCGACTTCAACTTGGACGAGTTCCTCAAGCTGGACTCTATACCCGACGTGCTCACGGTATGCGTTTGAATCGAAAAATATTTTTTCGGATTTTTTTATGTGTCGTTGTGGCTTCGTCACGCCAAATCGACTGAACGGTTTTCAACATTTTTTGGTACATGGGAAGCTGCATCCACAGATGGTTATAGGGTACTTTTCAAAGAGGATTATGTTATGACTTTTTTCTCTTACGGGAACAAAGTTGCGGGCGCCTTCTAGTATAACATGAACTTTTTCAGAAAAAACGTTTAATTGATAACGAAGTATCAAAAACCACCAATCTTAGCTCAAGATTTTGACACTTATAATTTTCTCGCCACTGCCACTATATGAGAGTCTAAACAAAAAATGTATGAAGAGTTACTGACGATAGTAACGCCTTTTATTTATACAACCACTCGAATGGCACGTATCTTTCTTAGACAGTCTTAATATTACTTTCATACTCTACTCGCCACAGTGTAAAAGTATGAAAAGCTTCATTATCGCTTAAAAATTGCTGACATATCTTGGAGCGACAATGTATTTCCTTCTACGGATTTTCGAGTAGGTATCCTTTCAGCTGTGGCCGGACATGACGGCACATAATTATCAGCACAGATGTCTGAGATTTCCCTTTATTGGGGTAAGATTTTTCAAGAATCTATGTCTTCCAATCTATTTACGAGTGTTAATCTAAGTACGTTTATCTACTGTCCATGAAATATGAATAAAATATAACTACCAGAAAACACAGCTGCATCGACACCTGGCAGACAAATCATTGTCCTTATTCTTATCATATTTTTACGGTTAGGGAAACGGCACCAGTAATGGTCAAGCACCCAATTATGATATTGTTTTTTGTAAATCCAAATTTTAAGTATGGTGCAATAAATTTTTTAAATAACAACAGTGTATGTTCATATAACTGAATGTTAGTAAGTGGTAAAGTTCATTCGTGATGGGCTATTAAGTACTGAATCTTTGCTGTTTATTATTGGGTACTACTGTAATTAAGATGTCTATGATTGTTGCCGTTACCCAACTATATATATATATATATATATATATTTTATTTAGAACGGCAGTGGCGAAAGCGAAGGTGGCAGCAGGTTCAGCCGCTGGTTCCGCCGCGAGAGCCCCACCAACGACTCGCGACACTACGAGAGGCTGCTCAACAATATGGTTGATGGTAAGAGAAGTTTCTCTTGTCTGTAGCTGTGAGTACAGCCGTGGATGAACTAGGGGACAAATGATCCGCTAGTCCCGCAATAACCCATTAGGCTGCTTTTCTACGAGATATGTGCTAAGATTTAACGACACGTTTGGCTCAGTGGGTTGCACAACGGCTTACGAAGTTGGGTAGCGGGTTCGAATCCCGGTCAGGCCAAGTGTTTGTGTTATGAGCGTGAATGTTTGTTCCTGGGTCTTGGATGTTTTCTATGTATTTAAGTATCATAATTTCAACTATATATTATGTATATTATCGTCACCGTGGGACGTTAGGTCGATTTGTGTAAGGGTTGTTCCTGTTTTTAATTATAAATACCAGGGTACAGTCTTCGTAAATTCGTTCGTGAAACCAATACCAGATTAGCAATTCCTCCCGTTTTGGCCAATAACGTACTATTTTTGCCCCTATAACGTCGTACATTCTCATAGGGTATTTCGGAATATAGGAACTCCCAAAATTATATCATATTGGCATGCCTCCGGTCAGGCCCTTCTTTCCCATTGGGCACTCTGGGCCTTAAACGAGATTTTATTTGACAGTTCAAGGTTTCAAATTTTACAATTGAGTGCCCCAGGGCCCCCCGGTTTTGAGTGCCCGAGGGGCCCCGCATGTATAAAGACGGCCTTGCCTCCGGTAGTAACCAAGACCTACTTTAGAGCCCGAATCATGTTCTAAATGTTTATATACTGTATCTTGCCTACTGAAGTTGTTTATCTCGTAGACCTGGACAACTCGACGCGGCCGGTGCCGCCTGTGAGCGAGGCTCAGCATGTGTTCGCCCCCATCTCTCCAGCTGCTCGCCCGCCGCCGTCTCTGCTGGACTTGTTGCGACGCGCCAACGCCAACTCCGAACCGCGTCCCGGTCAGTGTTCACTCTAGGAACCAGAGACTATGGAAGTGTTCCCTCAGACCTGGACGACTCGACGCGGCCGGTGCCACCGGCGATCGAGGCATTACTTTCGCAAGGAAAAGAAAAAACAGAAGTGCCCTTCCCGCCTCTCTCGCTCCAGCCACCTCATCGTTTGCAGCTAGTTTGCAGTTGGGATACAGTACGCTGTACTTTAGAGCTATAAGCCAATCTAGCCTTGATTCTTCTAAGATTTTCGTATTTCTTATTCTATGATATAGGGAACAAAAAGAACAACAGTTTTGATGGTGAATCTACTTTTAGACTCACACAAATCTGTCTACAACTTTTAAACTTCATTGTAAAATAACGCCTTTAAATATTGGTTTTTCTTTGATTAAATTTATGTACGTAAGACATTTTAAAGTCCTGTCTGTTAAGCCAAATAAGTAGGAAAATATCATATTAGATGCTCGATTTCTTGATAAATCCAGACGCAGATAAATTTTCGGTAATGCCAGGAAAGTGATTCTTTATTTCTTAGAATACACGTTTTTATGATGTAAAAATTGGACCCGCCCAGTAAGTAATTAAGATGCTTAGAGTTGAAATATGAAGTGGGGGTCTAGAAGTTGATTAACACTTTAGCAAAAGTTTAAGAACGTCGGGAATTACAAAAGAGAAGAAGTACATAGACATGTTGGTTGCAGAGATGAACAACGCAGGCGGTAAGATGCACAGCCTGGAAGAGCTGGAGGCGAGACTGCGGCCCCCGCAGCCCGCGCCGCACCCCGACCACGACCTGTCCGCGTTCAAGCGACTCGTGAGTACACCTTCGTTCATTCGTAACTTAAGGGCCTACTTCGCCATTTGTAAATCACGCCCCAAACGTGGAGCCAGCCAATAAGCGTAATTTGTAATAAGGGACGCATTTATTGCTCGCGCGCATCAAAAAAAGAGAAAGCTAATACACTACATGCTTGGAGTTTTTCGGCGTAAGCGCCAGATGTAAAAGTACCATGAAATCGAAGATATTATGTTTTGTTAACATTAAAGTTAATCACGAATAAAGGATACAATAAGAGATAAAGGGAAGAATGACATTTCAACATAATTTAACCGTTTATTAATCTGTCGTTTGTACAAACTAGACAAAAAACGGGAAATGAAGACGCGTTTTCGGATAACTTTTCTATCGAGGAAATTTTCCGCGCACTGAATAGATTATATAGTCAAGAAACACATATCTGAAAACCAGCGTGTTTTATATACTAGATTTGACAAATAATGCGCTACGAAACAGCTTAAATTTTCGATGCATCCCCTTAAGAGCTACGCTCTTGTCGGTGGAGTAATCATATATCATATATATCATATAAAAAAATGTACTTAATAAATAAACAATTTAATTAATGATAACCCCTCTGTAGGGTAAAGGCCTCCTCCATTTTCTTCCATTTCTTTCTATCTTTTGCCATCGTTTGCCAGTTGACTCCTGCTATTTCGATAATGTCATCGATCCATTTTTTGATGGTCTTCCTCGTTTTCTTTTTACTTTAGGTCCGTCCCAGACTGCAGACTATTTTATGCCGACTGTATAATCTCCGCGTAACGTTTGTAAAACTATTCCAACCTGTCTGAAATAGCATTTGAAGTTATTATCTGTGTGTAGTTGGCGCAAGTGTCGGGCGGACACGCCGTGCCGGCCGCGGACCAGCCGCGCGCGCCCCCGCAGCCCATGAGTCTCCTGCAGGTATGAACTGGTGCACTCTATACCGGACATGTACACGTGTTATCGAGCACTTCTGAGGACCGAAGAGCTGGCAGCTTCCTCGCCAAACGTAATCGCAGCATAGCATTGCTATGTGGCAAGATAATGGGCTCATGGAACTATTAAAGATCTATAAAACGAGCTCTCTCCCGGCGGTACCATTTGGCAGAAATTCGAGTGATCTGCTGTCAAAGTTTCGTATCTGGGGGCACTCGCCAAGATCGTAATATTACGAACTTGAAAAAAGGTGTACTAATAAAGTGTAATGTGTTGCAGAAACTTTTTCGTCATTTTTAATAATGCATTTTTTAATTAACTTAAACGTTTGAGGATTGTTATAAAACAAACCTTATATAACCTAATGTTATAAACAGGATGATACTTACCTTAAAAAGTTCTGAAAATTGTAATTCAAAAATATAAGTGAAATGGACCATTTTTTTTAGATTTTTCGTATCTTCATCACGCCAAAACAGTTAAACAGATTTCAACTATTTTTGGTACACAGGTAGCTGGGCATCCCCTGATGGTTATATTATACTATTATCCTGACTACGCTGAAGTTACAGGGTTATGTTTTTTTTTCCTTGCGCGAACGAAGTTGCGGGCACCTAGTTCCTAAATAAATTAATGAATGCTGTGTGGTCAGATGCTGAACAAGAGCATGGAGCAGCAGCAACAGAAGGCGCCGCCCGCGCAGCCGCACATCCCGCAGGAACTGCTCTACAAACTGCTGCAAGTGCAACAGGTATGCACCTATTATTAGATTCCCTTTTTAACCCGGGGTGTTATAAGTTTAACGGGTCTGTGACTCTGTGTATCTGTGTATCTGTCTGTGGCATCGTAGCGCCCATACGGATGGACCGATTTGAGTGCGGTTTTTTTTGTGTCATAGATAATTTTATCCAGAGTGTTCTTAGCTTTGTTTGATGAAAATCGAAGCACGCGTCTCCAAGATATTCAGCTTGTAGTGGAACAAGTCGGGGGTTTGCAACAGGTATACACCTATTATTAGATTCACTTTTATCTATAATATTATCATCATCATCATTTCAGCCGTAGGACGTCCACTGCTGGACACAGGCCTTAAAAGATTTCCACCAGAATAGAATTCCTGGATTGATATAAAGAAACCTAACCTAATCTATACGATGATATTTTCGAAAATCCTGAAAAATTTACGGTTTCTGAAAAAAATGCATTAGAACAAACGATACATTAGGACAAAAGACATTAGGGATTCCGAAGGAGACCCAGAAATACTATTATAAAGGTGTCAAAGTAAAATGTCAGTACATTGAAAATATTTACAAAAGTTAGTGAAACGATTTTGTATGTATGTATGTAACTTTGTCGCCTCATTGCGTTAAACCGGCTGGATGCTTATAAAACCATTTTTGATACAAGATCCGAGGATGCTTTTAGAATATTTTTAACCAACTACGCTAAAGCTAAATAGAGGGTTATGACTTTTTTTCTCCGCGAACGAAGTATACAAAAGCTATTCGACGATTATTTCAATTGATTGACTGGAACGATTAGTGGTTAGGATGAAGACTCATGTGATCCAATCCTATTAGTTATTAGAAGGAACTTAACGCAATACTAACTGCAATCTTTCTGTGCGAAACTTCTTCATAATCAAAAATCCGAAATACGAATACGAAAAAATCAGATTCTACCAATCGTAGCCCAGGATTTAGCTATAGCCTTGCGCCTGATAATAGGGTATATGCATGATTTTTTTTATCGCTTTTCTCAACTAAATATCAAAATACCGTAAAAACTATTTCTATATATTTTAAATCGGCCAAGAAATACGCATGATATAGGCATTTTAAACTGCTAATTAGACAGAGAGGTCCGATATGCACTGTTACGTCATAGTGCACTCCGGTCATATAAACTCCATATTAAATTACGTTTTGCAAGAAAGAGATAGAATTAAATCTTTGATGGCTTATATCTTGGTTATTTTTATAATTATTCGAAAAAATATTTTTGTCTACTGTTAAAATAAAAATTCATGCATATTCCCTATTAATTTTCGAACCCGGATGGGCGCTCGCGTGTATGGAGGTGCCAGTAGGCCAACGTAATCTATGTTTAATCCTGCAGCATCAGCAACAGCAGCAGAGCGAGATGATGGCGCCGCCGACTCCCGGCCCCTCGCCCGCCGACCGCGAGCTGCTGCAGAGGCCCGAGGCACAGGCCATCATACACGGTACATAACTTCACAATATACTTGCCCAAACAGGATTTCGTCCGCAGTACAAGAAAACGCTCACCTTCCTATGCTTCATTTCCTATTCAGATAAAAGTAGGAACATCTTGAAAAAGTTTCTAATTTAGTCGCGAGGAAACGCAAGAATGTAAATCTGTAGCAAATAGACAAAATTCAAGGACTTGTTGACTGGACTGGATTAGCTTAGTTTTGCGCCCCGGCATGGTACAGTCAAGGAATTTAATTTACATACCATTTTGTACCTTGTCACAGTCAAAATCAATATGAAAGCCGATAGAAATTCCATATCAATGTCACTATGACAAGGTACGAAATGGTACACAAATTAAATTCCTAGGTCTAACTTTTCATTATTTAGATCTTTGTATTATAAATAACGTCGCGTACGTAACGCAAAGTCCAAGACATATAGGGTAGAGGATTATTTAACAGACAAGAATGCATGGCCCAAACCAGAAATCAAATATCTTAGTCATTAGTATATGGTACATCATATCTAATTTCGGTGACACGGTTCTTAGAAGGAAGCCTAACAAGGTTTTTATTTGTGTGTGTCAAATCTTGCAAGTTAAATTTGACCCAATTCCCGGCTTCCATCATTATAATTCTCGTGGCTTTTGTCCATTTATTTGCATAACACCAACCGTCCCAGTAATCCTGCGCTGCGCCATACTAAGCCTAAAGATTCCGATTCAGCAAAAAATTTGAAACTTATATTTTTCGTGTAGGATTGAAAGCGGGTGAGATCACGGTGCAGCATCTGATGCAACAGCTAGGGAACCCCGGCCTGCAGTCGCGTCACCGCGAAGTACTGCTGACCATCCTGCGTCTACACCAGCAACAGAGACAGGTTAGTCATCAGGTTTTGCTTCTATTGTAGGGCCAAAATCAACTGAACGTTAGAGTCATAAACACAAGGACGACTTTCTTTCATTTGCTGTTCTAATAAAGCGCGAGCGAAAAGGCCAATTAAATGTTGGCCCTAGTAAAGTCATTTTGTTGTACAAACTTTTAGGGAGACAAAAATATATATGTAAAAAAAAAAACATTTTCTAATATTGGCGCAGTCAGTAGGATCTACGTCAAACTGTCTGTCCATTAATGGTAATTGGACATTTGCGTTAGTAACCGTTTCTGCATGGTATTAATCTTTCAATCCTTGGTACAGCAACAGATGGGAGGGTCTCCCCTGCCGAGCGTGGGTGCGTCGTCTCATCTAGTTGTGCCTCAGCATCATCAGCCACTGCGGCTGTCACCACTTCCTCATCCAGGTATGTGCACGTTAACTATCCTTGCGACCATTAGACGTGGCATCTATGTTTAAACTCTATATTTTACGGAAACGTGAGAAAATGCTGGCAATACACCAGAGGTCAATATTAAAACTATATTTTTATACCTATAAAATATTATACTATATTTTTATACCAATAACACTGATAAGAGTTGCAGATTTTTAAATTAATTTGATGCTATTTTTTTCTTCAACTTTATTGTTGTTTTCTATCAAGAGCATGTTTCTACTGTTAACGACCTTACACTTTCTTATTATACAATTTTGAATAAAGAAAAGTTGGGAGTTCAGAGTTTGTGTAACATACTTTCGTCCTCTTTATTTCTCAATCTCAAACCTGATTGAAAAACATTCCTGGTTTAAAAAATAGGTACTGTATTATGTCAGATACTAGCTAAGATCCGTTCACTGGTGTATCGGGTTATAGGGCCCATTACCAAGTATGGTTGATTACAATTGACGCAATGGTGTGGTTAAGAAAGTAAAGGAACGAGTTTCTCCAATCACCTATTTCATTATGGTTTTTTTAACGAAAAAAAAAAGCCTTGTAAAAATATCAGATTCATTTTAATTGGCTTAATAACGATGACCTCTAAATTAACCCTGGACGCAGCGTTTTGCGTGTCCCCCATAATGTCCACCAGCCCCAACGCACTGGCCGTGCATCATCCAGGTAGGTTGTGTTGTGACGTGGCATGACTCGATGTTGTGTGCTGATATCTATAATAGTGTGAACTTTATAATACACCATGTATAAGTAACTAAAGGGTGCATCTTCGTCGGCGGAGGAGAATATATATAGAGGCACCCTTTAGTATAGACAGGGTGAGATCGAGTATACCGACAGACTTTAACCATCGAGTTCAGTGCCTTATTGGAGTACATTGGTATAACGTTCAGTTAAAAAAAAACCTTTTTTTATATACATTTGCGTGTAATGAAGATGGGACTTAAAGCTGAGAGATAACAGTACTATCCGACGTGAATTACCCTCAATAAAGAAAAAAAACATAATTGGATACCCAACGTATTGTAAAACTTAATACAAACTAGCCAAAAAGCATGCAGGTACTGCTTCTGTGTATAAAATTATTGAATAAGTAACTACATTACATCACTAAGGCGTGTTAGTCATGAAATTTTGAAATTTATGAATTTATAAAAATAATTAATATCTCAAAAATTACGTTTTCGGAGTACATGTTATACCACTTTATATGCTAACATTAGGCTCTACATTCGATGGTTAAAGTCTTTCGGCATACTCGTTACTACCCTGTATAGTATTTTTTTTTGTCATTATCATTTCGAATTGATAGTACTTTTGTATGTACACAAAGTGTGCATACAAAAGTACTTAAGTGTGGTTTGTGCATTGTGTTCATGACATTTTTACGAAGCGACGCGCGCTTTACTCGTTGTGTAAGTAAAGCGGTAAGTAAATAAGTGAAGCCCGCTTCGTGTAATTAAAAGTAATGTACTTTTAGATAATTTTATGTAACCACATTTTCTTGTAGGAGTTTCGCAACGCATCCCATCGCCTCGCGAGCTGGCGGCGCACACGCAGAGCATTATGCAGGGCGCGCTCATCAAGAAGAAGCTAGAGGAACAGAGAGAGAACTATCGCCGCCGCCACGACCCGCCCAAAAGCACGCCCATCTCCTTCACGCCCACATCCGTAAGTACAGACAGTACACGTCCCACCAGCTGGAAAAACAGAGAGAACTACAAACACGACCCGCCCAAGAACACGCCCATCCTCCTTCACGTCCCTAAAATCACCAGGGTGTTTGCTATAGTCTGTTCTTGTAGGTATTTTAGGAAGATAAACAAAAAACCACGTGACTTGGGTCATTCAGCCACTATCGTCGTACAATCACCAGCATTAATATCTGCCACAGCCAAGCGCGCATAAATATCTGACACGACTCTATTTCTAGGGCTGTTAGGACGTGTCACACATTTTCGCCCGTTGTTATCTTAAAAACATTACCTTGATTGTCGAAATGACCCAAGTCGCGTGATTCTTTATCTTCACTTTAAAAACCTTAAAGAACACAATATATATAATTAATTCTATAATATAAAATCGCCAACCGTGTGCCCGCCAAAGGAAAACCCGAGATATATAGGTAGCTATAGCTTGATTGTGTAGCATGATTTTTGTGTACAAGGTGCCGCGAGGAATCCAAAAGATTTTAACCACGCATTCCTTTGGACATTAAGAGCAAAAAAAATGTAAACCCTACTCAAATTCGCCTCAGTTTTGAAGATATTGACAATTTTCATGTAAACTATTTATTGTGATTACTAAAGTGCATTAAGCTCTTTTAATCGCGACGTTGCCAAGTTTCGCGTCGCTATTAACAGAAATCATCAAAGTGACGGCTACCACTCACGAAAGTCATCCTTTTTTGGAAAATAATCGTCACCATCTTAAAAGGGATAATTTTCATAGGTAAGCGAAAGTTATTCAAGTTTTATGTCCAAATATCGACGGTTTTTTTTTTTTTTTTTGCTGAATTGACTTGGGTCATACATATAACATTATTTACTCCTAATGGCACCAGAAATGCTTGGTTAAAATTTTTCGGATTCCACGGGCACCTTGAATAAACGTTAGTCTTTGTGGGCTGCGCGAATCATGTGGCGATAGTGACGGCATCTAGAGGAAAATAAATGTGCAAACGTCGCACTCCAGCGGGCATTTTGCGGGCTCGTTAGATGTTAAGGTTCACAAATAAATCAATTAATTGTTGAGTTGTCAGAATAGGGTATTTGTACTTAGTATTTTTTACCTAGTATTTGTCATATGCAATTACAATTTTTCTAGTAACTAATGCTATAGCATTAGTTTTAAGTAATTTGGAATTGTATATTACAAATAATAGGTAACTAATGCTATAGCATTAGTTTTAAGTAATTTGGAATTGTATATTACAAATACTAGGTAACTAATGCTATAGCATTAGTTTTAAGGAATTTGGAATTTGCAAATGACAAATACTAGGTAATAAATACTAAGTACAAATACCCTATTAATTGATTTATTTGTGAACCTTACCATCTGACGTGCCCGCAAAATGCCCGCTGGAGTGCGACGTATGAAAATGTGTAATTTTTGTGCAGGTGTTGCGTAAGATGACGGCGGATAAGGAGTCCGATGCGCCGAGCCCGAAGCAGCAGCAGTGGGCGCAGCCGCCCAAGATGCCGCAGGGCCGCCCCATCGTCAAGGTCAGCGTCTTTTTTTGACAATTTCCCCACAATATGCACTATACAGGACACTTATAGCTCTAGTTTGTTCTTTTAGGTATTTCTATCTATCAGCCACGTACTTCAACTGCTGAACGTAGGTTTTCCAGAAACTGTACAATTTTCAGGAGTTTTTAAGGCATTATCCAGTTGTATACATTAGGTTAGGTTGGGTTTGTTTTATACAAATCTTGAAAAGTTTACGTGTTTAGAAAAAAATGCATTATGCCAAATTATGAATTCGGCCAAATCATGATTCGGACAAAAATTATTATGCGTAAACAAGGGGAACCGGTTGGTGGCAATGGGCGGGCCATGTAGTCCGGAGAACGGATGGCCGTTGGGGCAGTAAAGTCCTGAAGTGGCGACCGCGCATGGGAAAACGCAGTGTGGTGCCCCGACTAGGAGGATGACCTCGTGACGGTCGCGGGGAGTCGTTGGATGCGGTCTGCACACGATCGCACTCTGTGGCGAGCTATAGGGGAGGGTTCCATGCGCGTTCGCCACTCCAGGACTTTACTGCCCCAACGGCCATCTGTTCTCCGGACTATATGGCCTGCCCATTACCATGCAATCCTGCGAGCTATGTCGGTTACTTTGGTTCTTCTGCGGATTTCCTCGTTTCTGATTCTATCATGCAGAGAAACTCCGAGCATAGCCTTTTCATTGCAAATTGCGTGGCTCTGAGCCGCCTTACGTGTCTTATTGTAAACGACCGTGTCTCAGTTCCGAAGGTCATCACTTGCAACACACTGTTGTGAGCAGGTTCGATTTTTTGTCGATTCAGTTTTTGGAATCTGAGACGTGGGGGGACCGCACCCTGTGGCGAACTACAGGGGAGGCCTATGTTCAGCAATGGACATCCGTGGCTGATAGATAGATAGATGGGTGTTGAAAGATTGGCGAGGTCAACAGCTACCGAACCGCTAGTGATGTCTATATGGGGTAAATAAAATCCGAACTTCGTTAGACGAATTTGGCATTTGTTTTTTTACCTTGATTGGGATTTTTTTTCATATTATCATGTCTGATAGTAAGCACTGATGAAGCCTACGACGAAGCAAGGGCACCCGGCCACGCCTGCGCACTCTGGCTTCGGAAAGGTTAACGGTATGGTGTTTCTTGTTTGACAGGGTAACCAAAGCGGCGCGGCACCACCCATGGGCTACGCGCCTTCACCAGCGGAATACCAGCACCATTATCAACAGCAGGTACATTTTTAGGGTTCCGTACCTAAAAAGGAGAAAAGAACCCTTTAGAATCACTTTTTTGTCTGCCCGTCTATCAGGACTCTTTTTCTCAGAAACGCGTGGAGGTAAATAAGTACCTTGAATCAGTGAAAAAATCATACTTCGAAGTCACTTCAATCAAAAGATACAGTCATTAAAAAAAGGTGTTTGCATACAAATTTTCGTCGGTTGAAATCCTATAGGGCACTTGCAGATGTATGTACTAGAAATTTGGTATGAAGGTAGCATATATAGCACAACCAAAACAGAAATACTGAAAGTCTATTTTTTTATATCTGTTTGTCTATGTCAGTAACCAATATAAATAGACCTCACACTGCGTACATTTTCCTTAGAGACGGCCGTTTTAGCTTATATTTTGTACGGAACCCTTGGTGACCGAGTTCGACTCGCACTGGGCCGGTTTCTTTTCGGGTTACGTACGTACGCTCAATGTAAACACTAAACCCTGATATCGGGTTTAGTGTTTACATTTTCTATTACAACTAGCAGCGTCTTCATTTTTCGTGAGTTGCGCCTCTACCTCGCAAATGTACTCAATGGAAAGTTTTTGCGTATTGTTGTTCAGTTGTATGTCAGTGGACTCAAATTTACTTTATTAACCATTTGAGCGCCACAGTTAGCAAATCACATGACAATCTAATTGCTTAAATATTTTGTTAAAATTAATTTACAATTTAACATCAAATAAGCATACTTATGTTACTAACGCCATCTATTATAATAATAAGAGACCATGTCCCTAAGTGTTGTATCTGTGGAGTAGGTTCTTTTAAAAATAAAACGTAATTCCGTTGTCAGCATTATAACTGGTGTGTTTAGGTGTGTTTATTAGATTTTTTTCACAATCAAAATATATTCTTATTTACACGGCTTAGTCTTATTTAACGGCCTCAAATTTTCGTTATTTTCTACATGTAATAATCGTTCTTATTCAATCATAATTTTCAGCGAAACACAAGGATTTTCTCATTTCCGTTGAATTATTATAAAGTACATATTTGTTACAACACTATTCAGTAAAAAAAAATAAGCATAAGCAGTATAAATATTCAGCTGCACGCGCGGGTAAAGTTCTCAGTAAGCGCGCGTGCGTGTTTCGTGATAAGGGATGTTAATAAAAGTCCTGTTCAAGTTTGTTTAAATTTATTTATTCATGGGTTATTTAAATAAACTGTAATTACTTCGACTAACAAAGTTTAAGTTGCAATTTGGCGTAAAATTTGGTCCTAAATGTAAAATAATAATTATAAACTAGCAACTATTTGTTCAAAGATTAGGAACTTAATCAAGGATATGGTCATTCAAGAGTGATCAGTTAATTTTAATTAATATTAATGATTAATTCGTTGCTGTTCTTTTAATGGTTTGGGCCTCAAGTATGATAAAATCTCGGAACTTATATTCCTAAAATAAGGAACTTATATTAAGAAACCGACTCCATATTTGCTTATATTTTCCCATCGTCTGACAACTTTTGGTAAATATTTCGTCGATCGTCAGATAAATCCGCACGTTAAGTTGCATTAAAAGGGTTGTTCCCACCTGTTACCAACTTGTCACCACTGGTAACAGCAGATCTTTTTTCCAGGAAAAAAAATCCCAGTAGGTGTCACCAATTCCAATGGCACCAAAAAATGCATACGGATTTTAGTTAATATTAAAAACAGAGATAGCTGCAGATCATATTTTGTCAAACACAAAATTTTGACAGTAACATCAATATATATCTTAGAAATGTGCAAGTTTGTAAGAAAGTATCCACAGTTGTTTACTAAACTAGCAGAGCAAAATCGGCGATATGAAACCAGATTCAAATATAACCTGGCACCACTCACCAGCTCCAAACTTAAACTCCATCAAGCAAGTCCAAACATGATGGCAGTCAAAATATATAATAAAATTAATGATGACCTTAAAAGGATTATAAATGAAAAGCAGTTCAATAAACAATTAAAGACTTTCTTAATAGATAAATGTTATTATAGCCTTAAGGACTTTTTTAATGACCAATTGTAATATTCATAGTGTATTATTAGTATATTAATATTTAATTATTGTTATTGTCTTACATTGTACATCTTAAATTATTTTTATTTCTTAAATTATTACTATTGTCTTATATTGTTCAATTACCCAATTATCATTCAGATGCAATTTAATTATTTAATTAATTTAAATTCAATATAAGACTTCGAATTGCTGTGCCCTACCCGGGCCCCGTAAGAAACCTATTAACTACTGTAACAGCCAAATGTAAACCATGGATGCAATAAATAAATATACTATAGTACTAACTAATGTCAAGTAGCATAAAAAATAAAACGACTTTAAATTTTATGGTCAAATAACCGGTTTTTATTTGGTGTTCCAGCAAATGTCAGGCAGCGTGCGCCAGTTCCTTCATCCGCAGCGGCAGCAAGTACCCAACTCGGTGAGTATACTTAGTTTACGCTGTACAGTCGGCAGAAATAGTAGGAAAGACGTGGAACGATCGCCGTGCAGTCGCGACACATCCACAGCACATTTAAAATTAAACCTTTATTCTTTACTAAAAAGGAAAGGGGGCAGCTTAATCAAAAATATAGAGAATAGAAGAGGGAAAATGATTGGTCACTTTATATAAGACACGACGCTTTTATTGATAGCATCGTAGAAGGAAAGGTTAAAGGCAAGCGACGAAGGGGAAGACCAAGAATAGTCTACATGAAACAAAACAGAAGGTTGACGTCATGCCGTATAGGAAGATCAAGAAGGTGGCCGTGGATAAAGTGAGATGGAAATAGCTTCACGGTTTACCAGCTACACCGACAAGAGTTTGAATCTCTTAAATTTATGATGAATCTTTACTAGTAAGGTTCAATTTGGAGTGCGGAGGCATGTGCGGTTGCTGTGTGCAGTTGACAACGAATTTGAACCTCTACACTTTGTTACCAAACCTACATTATTGATATTAACTATTTGTTTTATCACCCCTGTTGCTTTTTAACTGTGATTTTTACCAAGCTTCGATTCGACGAACATGAAACAAGGTTTATTCTTAGACAACATTTGAAATTATTTCATTTTATCCCAATAGAAACCTTATTCCAGTTTACTTGAATCCATTTTTAAGATATTATGCAATTTATTTCGACAGATCAAATAAAACCTGTCAAAATTAGGATATTGATACTCAGTTCAAATGAGGTACTTACAAATAAGTTTCAGTGAAAAATTTCATTTTAGTGACAAGCTTTTATCGCTGACTGTACTTTTTCTTGAACATCCATCAACTACTCACCGAGACGATTCTAAAGAGCCCAAACTCGGTGGGATTGCATTATTTTAGTACAGAGTTCCTATGACCAACTTCCTGCTCCATCATCAGACCAGCTCGATGGTATCATACTATTGCATTGTCACCGAACTTACATAAGTATGGAAAATTTTAGCTCAAACGGAAACCGGAAAATTGTTCAAATTTAACTTGCAAGATTTGATTACAGACAAAGGGACAAGTGAAAGTAAATAAAAGCTTGTAAAAAAAACCAGAGTCCATTTCATGTAAAAGCTGATTTACGATGGAAAGCAGATTATAGCATTTTAACTACTAATATGTACTCACTTCGTTGTATTTACTTTATGATTTCAGTTAAACAACATGAATAGCATGAACAATATGAACAACTTGAGCAGCATGAACAACATGAACAGCATGAACAACATGACCCGCGGCATCGCCGGCGGCACCACCCTGCATCAGTTGCTGGTCCAATCGCATCAGAGGAGTCTTAACGGTAACAATAATATTCGTATACAGGTGAATACGAGGAACCCGAAAGATTTTAACCACGCATTCCTTAGGTCAAATCAGGCTTAGTTTTGAAGATATTATCAATTTTCTTGTAAACTATTTATTGTGATTACTAAAGTGCATTAAGAAAAGTCTGACGGCCGCGCGGCCGCGTTAGGTATTAGTTTGGGATATTGCTGTCTTTATCGCTCGTGACGTAAGCGCTCGCAGCCGTCCCCTCCGTGTCCTTCCGCAACCCGGACGTGCGTATTCTGCGTTGCATCCATATTCTGGGTGAAACGATTACAACCTCTTTTAAATACGTTTTTATGTTGACTTTTGAGATTTTCATATAAATGTGTAATTCTGATATTACACATTTATATGAAAATCTGAAAAATCACAGGCATAGATAATTACGTCTAGTCCATACTTATAAATTTGCATCTACTTCTGTTGCTTAGTTTTCAAATGAAACTGGGACTACTTTTGTATGGAGAATGGACCGAAGAGACATCTCTTCACTACTTTTGATCGCGACGTTGTCATGTATGTTGCCAAGTTCTCGTCGCTATTGACAGACATCGAGGTGACAACCACCACTCACTAGTCATTCTTTTTTGGAAAAATAATCATCACCATTTCAGTAAAAGGCATAATTTTCGTAGAGAAGCGAAAGTTATTCAAGTTTTATGTAACAAAAATCGACAGAACTAGTTTTTTTTGCTGAATTTAACTTTGGTCATATAACAATTTTTATTCCTCGCGGGCACCCAGTATAGGGTGGAAAAAAATTATGGCCCCTGAAGGGCAACTACCTTCAATCCTTAAGATAGCTCGTTTTAAGTGACTTTTAGTTAGCGTTATGATCGTACATGGTCGGAAATAATGTCATTACACGCAGGCGATCCGTAAACATGACATTACAGTGTCCACCAATGCGTCATGGAAAAAAAAACTAAACTAAGCCCAGATCTGATTACATAGGTACAGTCGATTGGCTAGCATCCATTTTCTCACAGAATCTCAGACATTCACAGCACACATCTATCCGTCGCCACGCAAGTAAGTCACACTCCGGTGCTGATGCCAGGAGCGCATTGAGTTGTGAGAGAGCGCGTATTAGTAGAGTTCCTGCGTGACACAGTGCCACACTGTGGACACTCCCTGCCGCCCGCCGCCCGCAAGCTCCGCCCACCCGCGCTCTTCCCGCTCACAGTTCAGTTACCTCATCCGGTAACTGCGAGGTAACCGAGCGCGGGTGGGCGGCACTTTCAGGGAGTGTCCATACTGTACGTAGTACTCTTTATTATACTGTGACAGTGCTGTGATTATAATCCGGCAATGGTTTTTTCCAGAGCTAGGAGGCCAGGGTAGCGGCGACAACCAGCTCGCGCGTTGGTTCTCTCCCGAGCTGCTGGCGCGCGCGTCGGCCGGCAAGCTGCCGTCCGTGCACGTGCCCAACGCGCTCTCCCTCGAGGACCTCGAGCGGCACCACCACTCGCCGGCGCCTCCGCTGAGAAACTGAGGACATCGACCGTCCGGTTAGATGAAGCTGACAGTTTTTCTAGTTTATAAACTTTGGCCGAAGGCATTGTAACAAGTTTAGGGACGCGCGAAATTTTACGCTCCGTTTGGGCATCAAGTACTATACTTGATGCCCAAACGGAGAATGGGAATTCTTTTTCGAGACAAAAAGCAATTACTTTACAGTCAGCGCCAAATAGTTTCTAACATCCAAAGCGCCAAATATATCACAATACGACACAAAGATGCACAAAGATGTGTCAATATATGTACCGCTTCGGATGTTACTTACTACTTACAAAACCATCTTTCGTTACATACTACTTACAAAACCATCTTTCGTTGTGAAGTGTTAGGCCAATTCATCCTTTTTAAAAGAAGCCAACACCTCTAAGACGCCTTTATTCTAATGTGAACCATCTTGCCTTAGATGTAAAGTTGCCCTTTGTGTGACAAGTGTTGGCATACAGTGGCATCCACTTCAAAGTATACCATCGAGGTTTTAGTCCATAATAAAGACAATGGTTTTATTCGCAAGTATAAAAGTAATCGCTTTCGGTCTCGAAAAAGGATTCCGACTATAATAGGGTTGGAAAAAAATACACATAACACTTTCACGACCAAGATTTTCGTAGCGCTACGTAACCGATAACATAGTAAAATGCTTATTGTAGCGAAAACCTGAAGACAGAAATGTTTCCACCTAGCGGGTTTCTGGATGTGAAAGTGTTAAGCGTCACACCACTTGTAGCTTATACAGTTCTTATAGTGCTCAAAGAGATGTAACAGCTGTTATTTAAGCTACTTCTGTGCCGTATTGGGCGATGTAATGACTGTATAAGAGCAGAGTCGTGCCCTTTGGGTGAGCTGTGGAAATTCGCTGCACGATGTTTTTTTTTATCGACAAGTCTGACAGTTTCCATCTTGATTATTTAAACAAATAAACCAATATGCAGTAATCACAGTGCATGTGCGGCAGTTGATGTAAAATTTTGGTCTTTAATAAAAAAATTGAGTATAGTCATAGAAACATCAAAGACTTCAAGAAAACTCGATAATCGCGATTATTTCTAGACGCTCGACGTGTCTATAAATCACATTGTTCACTAACATTTTTGCAATAATTAAGTAGTAAGCTGTAAAAGTTATAGTTTGGTGGCGTACATGTTTAGTATTGAATTGGCATAAATTAAATCAATGGTCTATTCATGGGCATGTTAAAATCATTCGGAAATTCTAGTGGTTCTCCAGTTTTCCCTATATTTTATAGGAAGTGGTTGTTTAAAAATTTACCTTGGCCACTTTTCGAAGCCATCGAAGCTGTTGAAAAATATATGTATTGAATTTCTGCAGTATCATCTATCTGGGTTTTAGAACTGACTTGTTACATTGACCTGAATTCCGTCAATTATAATATTGCCGTACAATTCAAGGAGTGATATGAACCAAAGACATGCACAGTCCGAAGCCGCTTTTTCGTGGCAGGTTATCCCAGTTATAGTAATTTTAAATTGTACTAGTGTTCGCTATTCAAACTGTCAGCTTTAGCTGATCCTTGAAAGTTAGTAGCCGCCTATCGAAAAGTGAGGCTTTTGCGCGTTTAAATTTGGAACCATTTCAACTGTTTCGTCGAACCGTCGCGATAAAAAAGGTCGTAGGTGTGTTCGAAATTATATATTCTTACGCCCTTAAGTAAAATAGCAATACAACCTTGCTGAATTGTCCGTTTGAAAATTCGTTGCTCTTGAATAAGATTTAATGAGTTATCATATCAACAACGACTTAGAAGCGTGTTGCATCTTCCTTTAAAGTTCCAAGGACCTAAACACTTCCATTTAACCCTGCTATTTGAATACGAAATTCGTTTCTGAAATTTGCTCAAACATGTACGAATTGGATGTTACAGTAGAAATGGTTCCCTAATATGCGCTATCATCGGAACTATGTCAAGTAAATTATTTGTGACTAAATGAAGAACGAAAGTAACGTATATGTTCCTTTTTCACCCCTGGTCGCTGACAGACAGTCACCGATTTTTGACAGTTATTTCCGGTTGTCTGTCGGCACAACCGAAGTATTCTTGCATGCACTCCCGATATTGTGTCCCCCGTTTTATTATGTTTTCCTTGTGTAATTATAAACAGAACATTCTCTATAGCACGAAAAGCTGGTATTTATAATGCTATGGAGATGGCAAAAAACTAGCTATGAAATCCATGGCTATACCAAACAGTACGGTTTTGTAAGAATGATACGGTCTAAGGTACATACGTGCCTTTGGGAAAAGTATCATTCGGTACTGTTGCTGTCGTTGGTTATATATGTTTTATTGTGAATTATCGATGACAGGAACGCCATCTATTGGTATAGGTTTCCCATATACACTTAACTTTCTTAGACAGTATCACTCGATTCTTTATACCTCAATACTTTTTGGCTATATTCAAAGTTTGTATACCATCATATTTAATGTGAGGGTTGGCATTTCGAACCTAGGAGTACACCCTCAGATACCGTTATCTAATAAACATTGTCAAAACTATCAAGACCTTTACGGTCTTTTCCTCCGTAATTTATACTCATACTCATTGATTCTACGTATTTAAACCAGGGGCCCAAGCGGAAGTCTATTTTTAATTAATATTGTTGAAAAGAGACTTCCACTGGTTGTACAAATTACAAGATTTTGAGAAACGCGCCCCAGTTGTATCACCAGTTTCTTTGCATAACATACTCGTATTTTTTTTTTTCAATAAAGATAATGGCATTTTTGAAAAAAAATCCTATATTGCTCAGTCACCTAGCCTCGGTGCATAATGGAATGTGGTCAAAATAGAATATATCCAGGCCGAAATAACCAAATATTAATTAATTAAGTTTCAATAAGACAAGTTTTTTTTGTCTGGGATATATTCAATCATGATCTGATGATGATACTAATTCATATGTAGAACTCCCTACACCAAAATATCTTGGAAACAGTATATTGAATACAAAACTAAATATAAAAGACATACAGTGTTCATTGCTTCAGTGAAACAAAGTCATAATTAAATTCACATTGTTTTAGTGATTAAGGTCTGAAATGGCTCAAATAAAAAAGATAGTCAACGTCAAAAGTACCTAGTTGAGTATTATAATACTTTAAAAAACCCAACAATCCTATGAAAATGATTGAATGTGTGAAACCTTCGAATTTTGTCTTGGTATATTATTTTGCCTATAAAGTTTTATCGTTTTTTAAACCACCTGAAACGAGATTTTGACATAATTTTGCCTATGATCAGACTGGGGCTGTATTTAGCAGTATGAAAAATTGACTGTTATAGACAAAAACAAAATACATTGAAGTTATAAATGCATTAAGTTATATTTGGATGAGGTACATGTGACAAGACACTTTTGGCGTTGACTTTACTAAGCAGCATGAAAGTTGACAATGATTACGTACAAATCGTAATAACATGAAATGATCAATAACACAATTTTGACAATACAGTAAAAATACCTTTCGATGGAAGTTTGAGCGCGAATTAAATTTATTAAACTTGTGTCTACATGTTTGAATAATTAGATGAATTACCGTATAAAAATAATAATTTTGGTTTGAATATATTTACATTTAACTTCCATTTTTTGAAATATTTATAGACGGATTTACAGCAATAATCATCAATTTGTTTTATACATGAAGGCATGAGTTTTTTTAATTGATAGCGCTTTCCGATGTAAAGTGAAATTGCGATCATCCCAACCCTAACAAATAGTTGTTACGTGTAAAAGAAAAAAAATGAGGGTATTTAACTATCGTTGTTTGGGATTGTTTGAATACCCTTGTTTTAGCATACCAAGTTGTAAATAATAATATGATAGAACAGTATTGTTTTTATAAAAAGCTGAATATATAAAATACCTACGCAATAAAATTACTGACACTGAAAGCACATAACTGCATTGGGCAGATACTGTCAATAAATTATCACAATATGCAAAAATTTTACTGGATTTCACCACACCCTGTTAGTTTTTAACCGCCATTTAAGGGTTGATTATGACCTTCACTTGGGCGACATTGATAGGGTAGTCAGATGTTAATAATTAATAGCTGGTGAAATGTGAGTAACATCAATATCATGACTATTTGATATAAAGGTATATATTATTCGTAATACAGCGGATATATGACCTTTTATATTATCACTCAGTGTTGTTAAACAGTATTTGTACATCTGAGAGAAATAAAGGCAAGCCATTCATTGTATTATAAACTAAATCATGCCGGCTGCTTAGATTTGCAATAAGCCTCTTATATCTATCTACTTAATAATAATATCTTGGTTATTAATAGCCAGTAACGACCGTAAATGTCGACCAATTAACAGACGTCATTTAGGCATTAACACTAAAAGACCATGGTGAAATTGACCTTAAAGATAATTGTTAATTTTTCCCTCCATTCCTTTCTACTCGTTTTGAATTGTTGCCTTTATCGCATAGAACATGGTTGATCTATTGACAGTATCTGCTTTATATAACAAGGGTCTCAGGCCTAAGTTGAAAGTAATTACTGCCGTTTCTGTCGCTCTTCTGCTTTACCATATTTGAGTGAGCGGAATAGCACGAAACAAACTTTGAAGAGGAGAATTTTTCAGAGGCACTGATTTTAATATTTTAGCATTTTTCAAAGCAATGGCTGCTTGGAAAATGTAGATCGGGAAAATAAGAAAGATTCTATTTTATATAGGTCTATTGTTTGACTGAGATGGCGTCTGCAGTAAAGTGTGGGGTCGTGACGAAAAAGAGGGAAGGGTGGCTCTTGGCAGGACCCCCCCTGCATACGCCTCTTACCGCAGGTCTCAGTTACACGGTGGGCTTATAAATAATTAGTTTGTTGCGTAGGTAAAGGTAGCAGCTAGATTGGGGTGAAATTTTTGATGTATTCCTTTATATAGTGAGTGTGTTTACTCATAGATGTCTCATATCGTTAAATGTATTGTTTAGCCCCGTCTCAGCTCCCTTACTTTGACTAATATTAAAGTGGATAACCATCAATAATACTGATGATCTTGGCTGAATGAAGTTGGAAATAATGTCTATTTAGAAACTAGATGAATTTTTAATTGTCGAGTTAAAATATCATCATTATTATTGAATGAGTGGCCACTAAGTGACTTGTTTAAAATGGGAGATATACTTAGATGTGTATGGAAATATTCACCCGATATCTTGACGAATGAGAAACTGTATTTTGGATCTGTACCGCCATTTAAATTGGTTTGAAAACTAAAGAATGTCGTTAAAATGCCAATTTTTTGGTAGGATTTCACACCGACACTATAATATACTCGATGCACGGATGGTGTATGAATTTATCGTAGTAAAACTGCCTTTAGCTATAAAATATCTACACTTTATGTAGTAAAACTAGGAAATTATGTTTAAATGCATTTCTTATTAAAATTTATGTGAGTAAGATATTTTATAGCTGGTATTAACATTGTTTAGTTTTCGAATTAACGATTTGTATGAAGTGGCGCCGGCGCGAGGCTTTTGTGAAGATTTTCATCCAAAACATTGGAAGGTTGACATTGTGAATGGTGAAGTTTTTTGGTTGAACGAAACGAGTGTATGATACGTGTGAACGGAAAGTTAGTACGCAGAATATTTATATATGTATATATATATATTGTATAATGTTTATGTATGTCTACGGTTGTGTTTGTTAGCATTTTTGTTACTACGTCATTTATGAGAGGAATGGATTTTCGTTTACGATGTATGTCGTGTCTTCGTTTCGTCTGCTATTGGTAGGAATTTTTGTAAACGATTTTGGAATACTCCCTCCAAGTGTACCGAACTTGCATTTGCCGGGATTCCACTGAAAGTATATTTTTTTAAACGTTTTACGTATTTCACTGTACGTTTTAGCGATTTGTGGAGTTTTTTTGCTGTTTACCCTATCAACGAGTATTTTTGTACGATCTCGACAATCCGTTCTGGATATTTGTGCATTTCCCGAAATATAAAAAAGCAAGTGTATCAAATTTACTTCGGGATTGTTTCATATAGCTCGTGCGACAAATACCTGAGACAGAATTACTGCCCTAGGTGTGTAATGCAATAAATACCCTATTTTACCGTCTAAAATTCCACGAACGGGCACATTGTCTGGATCGAATCGTTGATGTAACTGGTTAATTAATTTTGTAACAAGTCGAGACCTGGGGCCTGTTTCTCAAAAGCTTGTAACTTTTATTAAAAGCGGAAGTCTCTTTCTAACAATATTAATTAAAAAGAGACGATATAATACAAGTTACAAGCGTTTATGTAACTGGTCCCTGGACACAACATTGTCAATTATAATTTCACAAGACAGGCGGCTAACTCGTGCCGTCCGACTGTCGCGGCTCAAAGCAATAATGAGTATACTTTTCGCCTTAAGCCTTGTTAACAGATTGTTTCCATTTGAGCGGCACTTAAATGGAGACCTAAAGGCGACATGAAAACAAAAAGATGTCGCGCTCAAATTGGACCACTAAACAGGGGCACAGCAGCAGTCTGCCGTCGACGTCAGAACCAGAGCCCGGAAAATCCATAGCAAAACAAAAGACTGTCGCAATCAAACTAGTGTTAGAAACATTTTTTTATCGATATCGAGTACACACAGCAGCACCATGACATCTTATTGGGTTTGTTATAGTGATAGGAGTAGATAATCATTATTATAAACGAAACAGTCTTCTCCCAGAGAATGTTGAAAAATTATTGATTATCTACTATCACTATAACAAACCCAATAAGTAAGATGTCATGGTGCTGCTGTGTGTACTGACGTGGATTTCGAGGAAGAGATTGCATCTGTATCTGTATAATTATACAAACCTATGTGAAATTTTGTATTATTATTTTTTCATTTGGTGGGCCGTTTTTTCTCGTATATATCGATAAAAAAAAATCTAACACTAGTTTGATTGCGACAGTCTTTTGTTTTGCTATGGATTTTCCGGGCTCTGGTCATAACGGTTAATTTTGACAGATCGGCGTCATTTTAGTGTGTTCTAACGGCCTCTTATCACCTTTTTGTTTTCATCAAAGCCGCAGCACAGGTTTCAATGATTATGGACTTGAATGATGAAGCAATCATGGACTGGTTTGGACACGCCGCCGCATTAGATGCGCCGTGCGAGTTTGGTTCTTATGTAGTGGTGACTAGTGGCGAAATTTCAGTTTGTCGAATGTATCGCGCTACCGGCGCGGTCGCTTACGTATTACAACTTAAAATGTCTCCTGTAAGCTTTAAATTATTGATTAAAGAAAATTTGAAAGTTGCGTGCTTGTATTATTTTTAACACGCTTTTATTAGGTCGACCTGTATGTAACTATGTAATGTAACTAATTTAACCATTTTCCAAGGATCGTAGCGTCATGAAAATTGGCAGCTGTATGTAGTTCTGATGGCAATATAATAATATGGTACTGTCGAACTGATCTGATGATGGAGCCGGAAGGTATGAAGTGGAACTTCATGATGGAACATCGTGTCATAGCTGTGGTTGGATTTGTTAGAAAAGTCTTGTAAAGCGTGTTTTTCTAGTGTTTTTTAAAATATATTTTTTTAATTTATTTATTTAATTCGCACCATGGACTATTAAAACAAGAGGCACATGTAAAATACCATACTTTGGATCGTGCCTGGACCGCAAGGGGATATCCACGAAAAAACTAGATGGCGCTTTAAAACTAAGCATTTAACAATGTAACGTAATGAAAAATAGTATAACAATTAGTTCGTAAACAGCTTATCCATACTAATATTATAAATGCGAAAGTGTGTCTGTTACCTCTTCACGCTTAAACTGCTGAACTGATTTGGATGAAATTTGGTATGGAGATAGCTTGAGTCCCGGGGAAGGACATGGGCTACTTTTTATCCCGGAAAAATACCCTTATCCGAAATAAACGAATTTAAAGCGGACGAAGTCGCGGGCAGAAGCTAGTAATGAATAAATCGTAACATTTTGACGACTGGTTTATCTCAGCAACGTAGCCTGCGAAGCTGAAGGTCCTGGGTTCAAATCCCGATGAGGGCAAATATTTTGTGTGATGAGCATAAATATTTGTTCCTCAGTCTTGGATGTTTTCTATGTATATAAGTAAACTGGCTTCTGCCCGCGACTTCGTCCGCCATAAATTCGTTTATCGCGGACAAGGGTATTTTTCGCGATAAATGGTAATCTTTGTCCTTTCCCTGAACTTATACTATCTTCATACAAAATTTCATTACAATCGGTTTCGCAGACACACAGACACACTTTCACATCTATACTATAATAAAGTTGTAAAAATGAAAGGTCTGTACATTTAAGATATTTTCAAAAAATTGATTGTTACCGACTATTTGGAGGTCACTAAAACGAAAAATATTATTTATTTTTTGGATTTTATGTATGTATGTGTCGTGGCTTCATCACGCAAAATCGGCTAAATTTCAACTATTTTTGGTACACGGGTAGCTGGGTATCTCCAGATTGTTCTAGGATACTTTTTATCCGACAACGCTGAAGAAAAATAAAGGGTTATGACTTTTTCTCCTCCGCGAACGAATTTGCGGGCGCCTTCTGGTTTATAATATTAGTATGGATATATCTATTGAATATATCTTCCTCGTCTAGTACTCATAACACAATCCTTATTGAGCTTACCATGGGACTAGTTCGATTTGTGTATTAATTATCCAGTAATATTTATTTATTTAAATACTGTCACGCTCGCAAAGTTGAATAATTGTAAAAAATAATTCTTATACATAAATAGCGTTGTAAATATCGGGGAACGGCTTTATCACATGGCATTGACAGACCTCATGTTATAATGGTCTTTGATTCGTATCTGTCTATATAATCTTTTCAGCGCCAAGCAGTGAAGTAATACTGACGTGACCCAAACGCCACAGCAATACAATAAAATGAACCATCAAAAATAAATTGCAGAACGAGGTATTTATATTATAATCGGAGTTATTGAACAATAAAGTTTGGTCAGCTTATGCCGACGCTGACGTCAGTGGCACGAATTTTCGATGACGCGATTTGCCGACTGTGACGGTTAAAACGTTTTGTGTTCTGGGTAAACGAAGATCCGATAAGGGAAGGGACACTGAGCTCAATTTTTTTTTAATAATTTAATTTTTCAAGGACAGGTGTACATATCGGCTCGGTAAAAGCCAAAACAATGTCACAAACAAATGTAATAAATAGAAACAGCACAAAACTAAATATTAAAGCTACACCTACTCGTACTATTTTTAAAAAAATCTACAAAACGTCAGCCAACCTGTACACCATATGTAGGTCTGTGACCATATGTGCATTGTCTGACGTTGGATTTGCCAGGACCTGTTTAAAAGCCCCCATATGAGCTTCGTTCCAAAACCCAATTGTCGATGTGGGAATGAAGACCTGTCAGCCTTAAATAGGTCTGGGCTGGATATGACTGCCGAATGCACGATTAAAGATTGGCCAATTAGTATTATTACTCACGGACTGACGTCCACGAAACGGTCATCGTAGCAAGAGCAGACTGAGAAGGAAATTACGGGATAATCTGTATACATTTGTAGGTGGTAGGACCTTGTTCGGCATAGGGAAGAGGAGGCCTTTACCCAGCAGAGGAACATAGAAACAGGCTAAAAAAACGTTTACCTAGTGAGCTAGTTGAAAGCGGTTGTATCTGAACGTCTTAGGCTGGATTTCACCAAACTTTTATTCAGAGAATAACGCTTATTATTGGATAGTAATATCAAAACGCTTTGACTTAACTATTCGAGAATAAGCGTAATTCTCGGAATAAAAGATAGGTGAAATGCAGCCTTATTAGTTTACTAGCTGTTGCCCGCGACTTCGTCCGCGTAGCGATGCAATTTATAGCTTACAAAGTTTCACCCATTTTTTCGTCTCTAAAAGGGATGAAATTTGACATAAATTATAGCCTATGTCCTATTCTGATATACCTATAAGCTACATAACTGGAAAGTTTCATAAAAATTCTTCCAGTACTTTTTGAGATTAAGTGGAACGTACATAAATACTTTCACGTTTATAATATAGTAAGGATAAGGATTATATATATATATAATATATATTGATAACTTATACAAGTATCAGTAAATGACTAAGTAGGTATTACAATTAATATTGTACATTACAGACAAAATAAAGAGAAAATAAAGGTATATAGAAACCGTAAACTAAACTTATAAGATTAAAAAGATTATAGAAAGAATACTCCATCTAAAAGGTCCGTCTGCGGCATCGTCCCCAGTATGCTGGCAGAGTTACCTCTTTGTATTGCCAGAGAGATTCTCTGGCAGAGGTAAGCGCCAGTCCTGGGGTCTCCCGATGCGTCAATGAGTAGTTTCGACAAGGCCTTAACGAACATACACATGTCAGATACTTGTATATAGTATAATATATGTTTAATTAAACTTCTTTGAGCTTGATAACTTATATATTTCAACGAAACATGTATTAAGACCGCTCTTAAATAAAAGTCGTAGGTAGAAAGCAACTGCGTACCAAGTTTAATAACATAATAATAATATGCTAAGTATGAAAAAAAAAGAAAAACGTCCACTTGATATGTGCTAAATAAGCATGATATGATATGCTTAGGAACTTTTGTTTTATGTAGGTTAGGTTCGTTATAATTAGAATAGTGTCAGTGGCACGAGTTCTCGATGATGTGATTTGCCGACTAAAAGATTAATCTATAGTTTGGCAAACGAAACATGACATTAAAAATATGCGGCAAATTTGAAAAAATCATGTCTGGCAATACGGAATGCATAGAAACGAAGTAGGTTCTATAGTTTAACAGCTTTTTTAATATTTGAAATTGTTGCCATATAAAGAATTCTCTTTCAAGGTCAATATAATGTTTCTCTGGGCAAACTCTAGGTACTATTATAAAGTTGTAAAAACGAAATGAAGATATGTAAAAAAAACGATTGCAAGGGACTATTTGGAGGTCACTGAAGCAAAAAATATTTATTTTTTTGGATTTTTTGTTTGTTTGTATGTGCCGTTGCGGACGGCTAAACGGATTTCAACTATTTTTGCTACACGGGTAGCTGGGTATCTCCAGATGGTTATAGGATACTTTTTACCCGACTACGCTAAATAAAAAAGATGGTTATGATTTTTTTTCTCCTCCTCTGACGAAGTTTGCGTTCAAGTATTACGTAACGAATTTGGGGGTGAGGGGAGTCTTGTGAAACGTTATGATGCGTTACAGGAGCGGGTGGGGGTTTGAACTACGCGTTACGTAACATTTTTTTAACCCTTCAGAACGGTCGGGTACAGAGATTCTCTCGCGCATTTTTTAACTTTTTTCTGAAAATTATAAATGGAATAACCATTTTAGGTAAAAATGGTCACTTAGTGGTTACGTAACGTTTTACTAGGAGGTGGGTGGGGGGGGGGGTACAGAAAAACGTTACAGCGCGTGGCATTGGGGGGAGGGAGGGTCAAAAATCTCTCAGAATTGCGTTACGTAATACTTGAACGCTCCCAAAGTTGTAAAAATGAAATGTCTGTACATTGAAGATATTTTCCAAAAAAATATTGTCACGGATTATTTGGAGGTCAATGAATTGAAAAATATTTATTTTTTGTATGTCCGTTGTGGCTTCATCACGCCAAAACGAATAAATGGATTTCAACGATTTTTGGTAGCGGGTAGCTGGGCATTCATATTCATATTCATTTATTTCATGTTAAAATAACAGTATAAATTTGCCTTAGCCAAAATTATAAGTAAGTATTTAGAACATGATCGTGATCTAAAAATATAAAATTAAAATAACCAGTACAATGTCAAACGCAAAAGAAATAAATTAATAAAACGATGTAAAACAATAGGTATATCAACACTATAAAGTGTAAATAATAAACAGTTAAAGATATCATATTATCACCCGAAGGGTCGTCATTTCCTTATTGATAAACAAAATAATGAAAAACACAGTTATGTAAAAAAATCTTTAACAGAATACAGTGGGGTTTCCAATTAAAGGTTTCTCAATTGACGTTTGAATACGAGATCAGATGTTTCATCTCGAAGGTCAGCGGGTAGGCGTTCATAGTATGTCGGACCGGTGACACGCGGATTCTTACCTGCAAGCGCTATATATGCGACGTGGGACAGTTCTAAGTCTACGTCGATCGAATCTGCTTACCGGAAACCTCAACGCGCCTAAACATCGGTAAGTTATTCCTAGCAAACATTAGGACTTCGAGCAAAGAGACTGAGTAGAGCGTCATGATTCGGTGTGTTACGATTACGAAAAGATCTTTACAAGGATGCCTTGGTTTCACACCGGCCAGGATTCGTAATGTACCACGTACGCTTTTGCATCTCAAAAACTCGATCGGTGTCAGTCCAGTTACCCCAAATAAGAGTGCGATGTGTCATTATGGAATGGACATGGGCAAAATAAACCAATTTTAGTGTTTTTTTGAAATAAGGGGTTTTAATTTTCGCAATACAACAATTGAATTTCTTTGCCTAACCATCAGGTTATGTATAGGATACTTTTTACCCGACTACGCTGAAGTAAAAAAGAGAGTTATGACTTTTTCTCTTCCGCAAACGAAGTTAAGGTAAGGTAAGTAATAAATCTATAGTGAGGGTGTGACAAACAGAGTTATTCCCACATGTTACCAACGACTTGTCACCAGTGGTAACAACTGGGATTTTTTTCCCCATCTTTTACCACTAAAGTACTCTGTGGTAACAACTGGGTTTCTTTTTCCCATCTGATACCACTAAAGATGTTGGTGAAAAAAAACATGCTGAGTTACAATCAATTAGTTTAGTGGCAGAATAGGATGAGCGGACAGGCCCCAGTTCTTAAAAAAAAATGGAAGAAGATTCCACTGGCATTGTTAAGCAAAATAAACGACGCTAATATATGATAAAATTGATAAATAATAATATATAAATGTGGATGTAGTATTTTACTGCTTTGACCCCAACATCAGTTACGAATCTCGAGTAACGTAATTTACGGTATATTTTTTAAATTTTATAGAATGTGTTTTGTTATTGCTTATTATTTTGCCGATAAAAATCTCTGATTAATATTTTTATCAATTAAAGACTATTTAGATTCAAGAAAATAGAGTATTGTCCTGACTCCTTTATAGTATGTTTGTCTAGGTCTATTCACTGTAACATTTACGAGTAAGTAAGTATACAATTCAATATTTTACAAAACACGTATTAGACAGTTCTATTAATTTGGGATGCAGACATGCTTAGGTTTCAACATATGATTTTAATGTAAGTAGGTAATATTTGTATTCAATTTTTGAAAGTTTACTGCAATATATCCTAAGTCTAAATTTGTAACGTCGCTGCAAATATAACATCAGTTACGGTGGAATTGGCCACATAAGGAAATCGAAAGAGATAGTAAATGACGGCAGGTAACAAAAGGAAACCGGTCAAGAGCATGTCGGACCATGCACAGTACTGCGTTCATACAGTAGGTACAGATGATAAAATACGATATGAAAAAGTGCATTAGCAAAAGAGCGTAACCTCACGGCACTTATGTCCTTTTGCTGAGACGTGCAGTTTTTTGGCAATAACTCAAAAACAATATATCCGATCACGTTGAAAACAATTTTCGTGGAAAGTATTATATTTGTAATTTTTTCATACTTTTTGGACGCATCATTTAGAGGAGGAGCAATTATTTCCGAAAATATTCACGAAATAAAAAAATGTTTGTAGAAACATCCATGTGTTTTTAAAAAAAAACTGTCGAAATAGGTATGTGCCACACATTTTTTTCAGTTTCGGTTTCATGTATGGAGTGCTGCCATCGATATATGTTTCTACTCGTCGACTTTAATCCCTCAATAAGAACTTCATAGAGTAAACTTTAATAGCATACTTTTCAATGTCGGATACTCTATGGCACTTCCAACTGAACTGATAAATTCATAAGCCAACACTTTGAATTGAAGTGTTGGCTTATGAATATGTCGAATGAATGAGTCGAAGATAATTGAGGTACGATGATGGTGATGATGGTGATGCTGATGGTGATGATGATGGGGATGGTGATGGTGTTGATGATGGGGATGGGGATAGGGATGGTGATGGTGATGGTGATTGTGATTGTGATTGTGATGGTGATTCTGATTGTGATGGTGATGGTGATGGTAATGGTGATGGTGATGGTGATGGTGATGATGATTGTGATTGTGATGGTGAAGGTGATTCTGATTGTGATTGTGATGGTGATGGTGATGGTGGTGGTGGTGATGGTGATTGTGATTGTGATGGTGATTCTGATTGTGATGGTGATTCTGATTGTGATTGTGATGGTGATGGTGGTGGTGATGGTGATGGTGATGGTGATGGTGATGGTGATGGTGACGGTGATGGTGATGGTGATCGTGATCGCGATCGTGATCGTGATCGTGATCGTGATCGTGATGGTGATGATGATGATGATGATGATGATGATGATGATGATGATACCTACTCGTAGAAAAAGTATTGTATACAAGAGTTATATAATTAGGTTTTTAAGTCTCGTACCTTACTTAGGCCACTCAGCAAGCTTCGTGGCCTAAACACGGTACTCGACTGAAAAAGCATACATTATATAACGATTGCATAAAATACTATTATATTATTATAAACTATCAAACTAAGTAGCGGCTTAGACAAGACACCGTTGCTCCAAATTGTATTGATATACATCATGTAGTTTTTGAGTAAGATGCGTGTAGCATACGAACAGACGGATGAACATGACGAAACTATAAGGGTTCCGTTTTTGCCATTTTGGCTACGGAACCCTAAAAAGAGCCCTCGTACTACCTGCACTTATCACTAGATTCGCTGAAAGTCGCAGCATGTAAGTATTATCTAGCGTGTTTCCACTTGAGATCGTCATTAGCAATAACAATAGGATTAACTCGTGGCGGTTGAATTCTTTATAAACTTGCTAAACATGCTCGGCGGGCGGTGCTTCAAACGATCTTTCCGTATAATAATATTAACAAATGTTTATTATCAGCAGAATTTTTAAAAACACCACGTTCTAACTATGTAATAAATGTTGGAAGCGACTCGCGGACACTGAAAGTATACCAACTTTCCGAAGATAATTCGGAAACAGAAAAAAATATTGAGATATCATATTTTAATGAAGAGTTCCAAGAATACACCTGACTCCATCATCTGACCGTCGTCACAAAATGGTATGATATGACTCATAGATTAGATCAGCTGAATTGGTACAACATTTATTATCTTATAAACAATAAGTGGCTTCATCACGCCAAATCGGCTAGACAGATTTCAACTATTTTTGGTACACGTTAAAAGTTATGCGATCCCAAATAGACGTTTACCCAATCTATCAGCTTTCGTATTGAAAAATCATGTGTTGCTGACACACAACCTAATCCTGAACCAGAAATATAGTCAAACACTTTAATTGAAAAAGTATCAGTTGCTTCTCAAGGAGTTCCAATAACCCGTGAATCGTCTATAGAAGGGACATAGACATTTAAAAAAAAAACATTCCGTCGAATTGAGAACCTCCTCCTATTTTTGAAAGTCGGTTAAAAATATCATTGACTGACCCACCGTGGAAACGCAAACGCGAAAGGGAGCTAAAAATTTTAGAAAAAGAAACCGGCCAAGAGCATGTCGGACCGTGCTCAGTGTAGGGTTCCGCAAACAATTTTCGTTGAAAGTTAAGCTTTATCTTTGTAATTTTTTTTATATTTTTTGGACATGTCGTTTAGAAAATAGAGGGTGGAGGGGCACAATTTATGCTACTTTCGGAGCGATTATTTCCTAAAATATTCACTAAATCAAAAAATGTTTTTTTCAGTTATATGTATGGATTGCTCTCCCCTAGATTTATTTTATTTTATTATTTAACCATCACACTACGTAGCGGCTTACAGAAGACACCTATTCCAAATTTCATCAATGTACATCTTGTAGTTTTTGAGTAAAATGCCTGTGACATACGGACGGACGGACGGACATGACGAAACTATAAGGGTTCCATTTTTGCCATTTTGGCTACGGAACCCTAAAATGCCGTTTGTTAGAACACGATATATGCAAAGTTAGAAAGGATCGCGTGCTCGTCCTAACTACGTCTCTTCTGTGGCCTGCGCCTAAAAATGCATAAAATGCTCCGCTGGCTTGTGTCGACCCTGATGATAAAGTTGGAAAATGACTTCCAAAGTTGATCGAGTGGCATATAAATTTATCAATTTTGCAACCGGGCAACATTTTGAAGAAAACGACAGAACTCGCCAGGCGGGCTACGACGTGCAACGCAATGCCACACGCCACGTGCCCGCTAGGCGGGCACTAGGCGGACGCTCAGAGCTGTGCCAAGTAGCTCGTATACGTGAATAAAATTAAAGAATTTTTATTTTTTAATCGCATTAGAAGTAAAACACACAGGCTGTACATTTAAAAATCAACTTTAGCTGCCTTTCGACCACATAATAATCAAAAGTATTAAAACCTTTCCGTTAGTGTCAGGCCTGTGGTGGCGAAGATGCAATATGTGCCCGCCAGGCGAGCTCATTGGCGTGGCGTGTAGTTTTATAGCTACTGCCCCCCTGGCGGGCTTAGCCGGCATCTGAGCAAATATTACTAGTGCCTACCAGTACCAGGCGGGTTCTTGATTGCGAAAGTGTTAAAGGAAACGGATACGATGCAGAATAAGTATATGGTGTTTGCGCTAACTCACACTATTCCAATCCGTACCTACGCGTACCGATGTTTACAAACAATATTGAATCTACCTAGCAGTTTAAAAATGCATATTACAACGAAATTGGGCGGCAGAGTACCTACTTGACGCTTTGGAACTAAAAATGGAACACCTCTGTCATTGGAAAATATTGCACTTTATGAGATGATTTTATAAACAAACTTCTGTGCTGTTACAAAGTTGTAAAAATTAAATATCTGAACATTGAAGATATTTACTACATAATATAAGTGACTATTTAAAGATCACTGACGCGATAATTTTTTTTTGGATTTTTAGGGTTCCGTATAGCCAAAATGCCAAAAACGGAACCCTTATAGATTCGTCATGTCTGTCTGTCTGTCCGTCCGTATGTCACAGGCATTTTACTCAAAAACTATAAGATGTACATTGATGAAATTTGGAGCATAGGTGTCGTGTGTAAACCGCTACTTACTTTGATAATTAAATAAAAAATATATATATTTCTAGGGGGGCACTCCATACATGTTACGGAAAGTGAAAAAATTTTTTTCAGCAAATATCAATGTGTGGCACATATTTCGACAGTTCTTCTAAAAACAGTTAACAGTTTCCGAAATATTCGCTCCGAAAGTAGTAAAAATTATGTCCCCCCCCCTCTATTTTCTAAACGGTATGTTCAAAAAATTTGAAAAAATTTACAAATATAAAGCTTAATAAATACTTTCAACGAAAATTGTTTTCAACATGGTCGGACATACCGTTTTTAAGTTATTGCCAAAAAACTGCGCTTCTCAGCAAAAGGACGTAAGTGCCGAGATACGCTCGGTTGTTAGTGTTTTTTTTCCATATCGTATTTTTTTTTCATCTGTAGTGCATTTTTTTGTATGAACGGCTGCGGAACCCTTCATGGGCGAGTCCGACTCGCACTTGGCCGCTTTTTGTATGTGTCGTTGTGGCTTCATCACATCATTCAAAAACGACAAAACTGATTTGAACTATTTTAGGTACTTTTGTGACACGCGGGTAACGGGGTATTCACAGGTATAGGATATTTTTTACCTGACTACGCAGAAGCAAAAAAGAGGGTTGTCGCTTTTTCCTCGTCCGCTCACAAAATTCCCTCTAGTTTACCTAATATAAAGACAGATAAAAGTATAGGGTTTAGCAATGTTAAGGTGCGTCCACACTTGTATCATTTGCTCGTATCCGATCACCGTGCCGTGGCATGACTGCGTATCGCGCTGCTTGGACGCTCACTGTCGGCGCGCCGATCATGCCGCACTTTGATCTAATGACTCATTAGATCATAGTGATAATGCTCTGCTCCAATATAAGGTTGCAATATAACGCCAATCACCATGAAGACCTCGACATTTGGCTAACTCAAGTTGTTATTAAACTGTCCAGAATTGGCATATAGGTGTAGATGCATGCTATGAAATCTACAAATAAGCATCAAATTTCGAGGAATTCGCAAGAGTTGCTGAAAGAGTGACAGCCGAAAAGCTTTACCTCTATTTCAATGGTAATAAGGTTCACTATATAGTCGACGCGCTACGCTCAGTAATTAGTGTACGAAATGATCTACCTAATTAGCGACCACTTCTTACTATAAAGATACAGAGATCTGCTGGAAATAGATTAGGCAACGGTAAAATAGAAATTAAAATCCCATACCGAAAATTACAGAAAATCATATTGATCTCAATAATTCCCAAAAATGCGTGTCAAATACGCTGCCGTGATACTACTAATACGTACGTAGGATAAGACATTGATTTAAATAAAATTAAAGAGAAAGCTATTCCAACCAGTCAACGGCCCACTTTATACCGGGTGGAACAAAACGACGGGCTTTCCTGCAAATTGTTTTGCCTCAGAACATTATTTTCTCCAAATAAACTGTGTTAATATTTTGTCAACGCTTCTAAAATACAGCTTGTTAAACTTTCATGCAAAAAACTAGGTTTTTCAACCTTATTTCAAGGTCAATGACGCCTATAAGAAATGGTCAATAAACAAACTTTACAAAAATGAATTAGGTAAATTAATATGATAAAACACATTGACAACCGCGCAGATTATCGTTATAAACAAAGAGACGTTAAAAACATAATAATTATGTTCCAATTCCTAATCTTTTTGCCAAATTATATAATGTCAGATTATTATTTGAAAGTAATTTCTATTGATTTCCTATTCCTGCAAGTAACTTGACGTTGACATTAAAGTTTCCAAAACATTCGGGTGTTGTCGGGGATACCGAAATAACAAAACGACCAATAACAGATCTAGCTACCGTAACCTAGCGATCCTTGTTATAACGTGACTGTGGCAACGCCTCGACTGAACATTTCAAACATTCCGGTATTATCGGGGATGCCGCGATACTATAAAGACCAATAACAGATCTAGCAACCGTAACCTAGCGATCATTGTTATAACGTGACCATGGCAACGTCCTCGATTGCAATTTAATTGGTCGTTTTACACAACAGACAGTCTGGGAAAATGCGAAACCAATCCGGACAGCCTTTGCCTTAATCGGTTATACTCGTATGAGAAAGACATCGGGCAAGCTCGCCACTACGACTTTTACCAAATTCAGTTGGTTCGATAGCACATCGTCACATGCGGGCACGGGCGGCGTAAGACACGGTGGTATCTTCGAACATCGGATGTGTAAAATATAAATATTGTAAATACATCATCTGTCATTTTCAACCCCACAAAATAGTAGGGTTGTAGTTGTTGTTGTGTTTTTCTACATCAAATAAATGACACAACATTTGGAGGAAAGTTCCTCGTTCCGTTCCACCCTGTATATTTAGAATATACAGGTATTGTTAAGTAAACTGTATTTTTAAGTATATAAACTTAAAAGAAGTAGTAAGTAACGAGTTACTGAGACCTTCCACAATGTCAACCCGTCAAAAGAAATATCTTAACGATGCAGAAGACATATTTCAAAATCTGAAGGCTATTCATTGGAAAACCCGAAAAGATAAATAATATGAGTCATATATATTTTTTTATAAATTTTCAAATATCTATTGAAGCTATAAATATGCTATCCGATGATTCAAAGAAAGAAGGTTGTAAATATCTTCTCACACGTATACTCGTATGTAATAGGTAAGTATGTTCAAAAATTCGTCGTCAAATGCTCACTGCGAAATGGACTTCTTCGACACGCTGCAAGCTGGAAGTGTAAAAAATAGTATACTTACTTATGATAGCCAGTTAACCATCACCAACAGCTTCTATAGGTAGGTAATAGGAGACTACTGATTATAGAATTGACTAACCTGCACAAAATGCGTTAACCTGCGTCAGGTTATATGTTGTAGGTACAAGTTCACGCATTCAGAACTCCGTCATTTATAAACCGATCTAAAATTAAGTATATTTTTTATTTGAAAGGAGGTGCATCCAGATTGGTGCCATATAATTTTAGTGAAATCTGATGGGAAATCCATGAGGATTCAAAGGAACGCCCCAAATATTGTAGGCAAATATATGGCGAGTTTGGTATTTCAAGAAACATATTAAGCATTTGCATTCAGAAACTGTAAATTGGTGAAGTGGAATTGATGAAGAAGACAACAGAAGGACACTGGAACTCCACTACGATAAGCGATTACGGGTGGCGACGAGATACATCTCAATAGGGATGATGACTAAATATTAATAATTACTCCGTCATTTAAATCAACAAAAAATATTGGAGACGTATTTATTCTTTTTTACGTAATCAAAAATAATGGCGATACCTACATTGAATCAAAATGTCACGTGACGTCACTCCTAGGTACAAATTTTACCTAGGAGTGACGTCACGAGCCCCACTCCTGAACGTCAATGCGATCTATCTCAGTATTTTTTAATTATTTAGGAAAATAAAAAAATACGTGTCCAATATTTTTCGGTTATCCAACTGACGGATTAATTAGAATTTTGATTTTCATACCCAGTCATCATGCCTATGAAAATAGCTAAATGTGCGTCCACACTTGTATCATTTGCTCGTATCCGATCACCGTGCCGTGGCATGACTGCGTATCGCGCTGCTTGGACGCTCACTGTCGGCGCGCCGATCATGCCGCACTCT
Organism: Hedya salicella; assembly: GCA_905404275.2. Lineage (NCBI taxonomy): Eukaryota > Metazoa > Arthropoda > Insecta > Lepidoptera > Tortricidae > Hedya > Hedya salicella. The sequence goes on from FR990114.1 coordinate 16,451,594, forward strand.
TCCGATATAAGTGTGTGATACGCGTAGCAAATGGATTTCGAGCGATCGCATCGGCGCAACGTCCAAACGCGTGATCGTGACACGCGATCGTGCCACGCGACGATGATCTGATACAGGCAAATGATACAAATGTGGACGCACCTTAAGCTGCTCCATAGTCTCAAATTGAAATGGTCCCTGAGAATGGTACATCGAATTGATTTGATGATGGATCCGGAAGGTAGGGACCGGATCTTTTTAGTAAAATAATGTATCCTTGCCGTGATTAGGCTTGTTCGAATTGTCACGAGATATACTTTTAAGTGACGATTAACTAAAGTGTGAAATAAATTCGTCCTCGGTGCCATCGTGTAACAACTCACTGAAATTGTAAATTTTCTACATTTTACACACTCCATAGATGGCACCGACGTCAAAATAAAATTTATTGTTTACATTATACTGTATAGATTGAGTAGAAAAAGATTGAGTAAGTAGGTACCCACGTTTAAGAAACAAAATTATTCAGTTAATTTTTAACCTTTCTGTATTTTATTTATGGAGTCGGTTTTATTTTTTATTAAAAAGTTCATTTTTAAGTAGTATGTCATCAAAATGGTTCTATATCGGAATCCCTACCGTCGTTTGTTGTAATGCATTTTTTTATGAAACTAAACTTTTTAGAACAATTTACGGTTTCTGAAAAAATGCGTTAGGACAAACGACATTAGGGATTCCTAAGGAGACGCATCAAGATGCATAAAACACTAACAATGTGGAAATCTTTAATGTGTAACATTGCAAACTGTATAAACAAAACGCAGTAACAGAAGTTTACATTTAAGTATTATCGTATTTAAAAATAGTATACTTCGATTCATAATTAAATTCCAAAATGTGACAGGTCCTATTTCCATTATTTAGTTATTTAAACGTTGTTTCGTAAAAAAGTGAATGAGACTCCGTGTAACTAGTGAAATTAAGGTAAGTTTTAGTGATGAAAATACCAGCACTTCAATGAAAATGTAGTAATTAAAGCGTATGTGCCTAGTAACTGTCAGATTTTGGAACTTAATTATGAATCGGAGTATAGTTTGTTACATAGGCATAAATAAGAAGTAGTAGCAGAGATTCTGTTGTCGTTGTTGGCATGTCATACTAGTACTAGGGTTGTCGCCTGCCAGGTATAGATAACTAACTTCTTACGCGGCTTTTCATCGTAATCATCACACCTGCCTATAAGGTTCACCCAAAGGTGAACTGTCTTCTTAAACATCCTGGAGGGTAAGTGGGACTCATACTGCAGCGATGAATAAATAAATAAATATTACGGGACAATTTTACACAAATCGCTCTAGTCCCATGGGAAGCTCAATAAGGCTTGTGTTATGGGTACCAGACGACGATATATTTAATAGATATACTACTTAGGTATATACATAGAAAACATCCAAGACTCAGGAACAAATATTTATGCTCATCACACAAATATTTGCCCTTACCAGGATTTGAACCCAGGACCTCACCTTCGCAGGCAACGTTACTCCCACTGAGCCAAACCGGTCGTCAAAATGAAATGAATCTTGAGCTACTGTGACGACGCGTCGAACGTGCGTCCTCATCTGGACGGTGAACCACCCCAAATATCTTCACAACCCCGGACGTACATCGCCGAGCGAGGAGCTAGTCTCGTTGTCTGATTTGAACTCAAATCTGAATCTAAACAAGTTGATTCGAATCAAGTTCCTTCGCAACTCGCCGGTTTGACTTCCACAAGTTTAGACTCCAATTGATACGGATCGACTTGGCCAAGACTCGGCAAGTCAAGAATGAAATCAAGATCATTAACACGCCGAACTCGACTCGACTGCTGCTGCGTACGCCATCCAGTTGATCCGAATCGAGTCAAGATATAATTAATATATTTTTTAATGTTCTGTTATCCTCTGTTCTGAAACAAATATGTACTAAGGATTATCGCATAAACGTTATAATAAACGTATCATTATTACCTACCTAATTTTGTTTTCAAGAAGATAGCTAAGGTAACTTGCACTTGTAGGTGTTAAAGGGAGCCAAGTTTTTAGGGTCTTGAGGCTAACTTGCGAGGCGTAAATTATAGACTCGTTAGTCGCAAAGGCAATTTGATTTGAAATAAGTATATACTCATTGTCGCCTAAATCTCTCTAAAGTTGTACTACAAAGTAGCTGGAGTTTTTAATGAATGTTTACCACTAAGCGCGGTGGGACCCTGGTAAAAATAAATGACCCGTAGACCCACTGACGAACAGTATAGAACGGTGGGACAACTGGTACAAAAAAAATACCTGTGGACCAACCAGGGGGACTTATTTCGTGAGACCAGAGGCCCGTTTCACAAAGCTTGTAACTAGGGTTGCCACCTGTACTACATTATATAGTATCGTACTATATTGCAGTCAATTGTAGTATATATTGTAGAAAAATAATATAGTACGAAAAATACTATATTTTCAATGCTAACTCCACTGTTGCACTTTTTTGTATAAACATCGACTAAATCACTCAAGTGGTGTGCAATAAAGGATTGTAATTTGTATATAATGTTTAAACATGATGAATGAATGAACGTGTACTACTTTTTTTCCTAAATTTCCCAATAGTACTATATTTTGGCAAGATTTTGAGAAAAATACTATATTTCTTGAAAAAAAAGGTGGCAACCCTACTTGTAACCTATCTTACTAGTGGAAGTCTCTTTTTAATACATATTGTTGGAAAGAGATTAACGCTTGTAATACAAGTTACAAGCTTTTGTGAAACGGTACAGGGGTAATAGGGGGAATCAACTCGAGTTATCAGTTGGAAAAAAATGGTCTGTGCGCCTACCACGAGTTTTGCACGAGCGAGTATCGAGCGCTCGATGACGGTCTATCTCTTTCGCACTATTAGCGCGTGCGAGAGGTGCACTGACTCTCGATACGAGATACTCGCTACCGCTGATCATAAACTCAGCTCATGGTAGGCACACTGGAAGTCGCCCTCACATCACATAGTTTGCCGCGATCCTGACCGTAGCCAAAGTACCAGGGTCGCCGGCGATCATGTAGCTTTTACAAAAACCAAAAGAGAAAGCCTTCTGTAGTGTTTTATTCTGTGCCATCAGTATCACTTCGTCGGCAGGTACCTCCTGGCTAGGGTTACCACCTTTTTTGTGCTAATAAAGTATCAAGATTTGGTTGCTACCACTTGTTCCCCACCGACCAACTAGCACGCACAACTAGTTGTGCGGTCGGGAATGCCAATCTAACATCCTTCCCCACCGCCCAATCAGTTGTACAGTTAGATATTTTTATTAAAAAAATGTTTTACTTAGTCCCCTTCGACCAACCTACTCAATTAAATATACCACGTATACTTTTTGGTAAGTAAAACAATGTTTTAATAAAAATATCTAACTGTACAACTGGTTGTGCCGTGGGGAAGGATGTTAGATTGGCATTCCCGACCGCACAACTAGTTGTGCGTGCTAGTTAGTCGGTGGGGAACAAGCGGTTGCTACAGGTAGAAAAAAAGTACATTGCAGGAAAATAAAGTATTATTTATTATACTTTTGATTGCTTTTGGCAATATTTAACAAATCATAGTACCTATATTTATTGTATATAAATAACAGACTATGTGAAATAAAGTATTTTTGCGTACTTTATTGTCCTCATAAAGTATAGACTACAATTGCCCCGAAATAACGTATATACTTTATTATAAAGTACGGGTGGCAAGCCTACTCCTGGCTCTGAATCCTGTTGTGTTCTAATTCAAGATTTCCATGCCCCTTTTCCTGTTTTTCTCAATATTGTGCGAAATAATCGTTTTCTTTCTCTTTTGTGATATCGCTAGTCGCGCGGCATAGCATCACCCGTCTTTCTCGCACCGTATTGGAAGGAGAGAGGTAAGCAATCATTATCGCGCGACAGAGTCGCGTATCACAGTTGTGCTAGAGTTGCAGCAGTTTAAGTTGTTTTCAAGGTAGGGGAGCGGGGGGCTTGTATTAACACAATTCAAACTTCTGTACATATCTTCTAAAGTTCTATACTTAATGTTATTACTTAAGAACCTACATGACGGCAATTTATTCATCTTTCATATATTTAAATCCAAAATGCCGATTGGATTGCTCGGTTTAGCCGAACTAACCACTTATGTAAAAATAGTCAACGGTTAATACTTACCCCGTGTTGGGGGCAAACATTTACAATGAAGGGGTAAGAATTAACATTTGGTTTGCTGTTTAAAATAATGATTTTTAGTAAAAAATAAAACTGTATTAATCTGTATAATCATAAATTTCTTCATACTTAATATGTTTACAGTAAAAAAAAAACAAAATGTGATCTCTGCTTTACATAGTTACTAATAATCATACCCCGTAATCGAACCGGCAAATCTGTAGCAGATGTACGTCAGGGTTGTCACTACCTATGTATGTACTTGTACTACGAATACAAAAAAACACATGTTATTGAACATATCTTTATTAACTAAACATCTTATTTACCTCCACAGAATTTTGAAATAAACTATGCTTCTGTATAATTACGTCCTTATCCATGAATGTAATGTATGAAAGGCACCATCGTGAATTATATTTAAGTTGTGATCCATCTGAACCTTCTTCTCTATTGTATATAGTCACTCCATGTTTCCACTTCATATTTGAGCCTGCCCGCTACACATATGGGACAGCTGGCCTGTTTCTCTCTTAAATAAGTGATGAACTAAATCCCGACACATCTTTTTAAATCTTTATTATATATCTGGGGTTTATTTAAATATCAGCTTCTTTGTGACATGAAATATGACTTTGACAAATTAACTTTTTTATCACTCGGTTCTTTTTTATTTTCGGCCAGGACTTATGCAGGCAATTTTTTTATGATAATCTGAGTACTGTGATTTATCCCCTGATAAAAAATGCCGACAGAAGTGAAGGATGTTTAGGGGTAGCGGCAACAGTGTTCAATGTTCTATCGATCTTCAAAATAAATTATCATAATTCTTTCTAAATTTATTGCAGTCAAACTGCGTCGCCTACTTGTGTAAATCCATTTTAAACTCGAAAAAGAGCGTTCCACATCTACCGACGTCAATGGTACATAATTTAAATATGTATAATTTTGTAATGTATTTTTATTAATGTTTGTTGTTAACTCAGTTTCTTGTCCTCTTAAAAGATTGTTTACTGCTGTAACAGTCGTATAACCCGGATTGTTTTTTAAAACAGTTTTTAATTTGTGGTAAACTTGTTTCCCTTTTTAATGAAGCCTCGATCTGGAAAGCTTTTTTTCTGTGCCTTTACAATATTCAAAGCTTCACTAACAGTAAGTTTTGGATATTGCAATTTATTTATGGAAGATCGAATAATATTGCCTATGTTAATATTAACAAACTCCAAATCTTTTCTTATAATGGGATCTCGAAATACTTTTTGTGCTTTTCGAATGGACACTGCTTCATTTGAATTAAATGTATTAATTATTTCCTTAATTTGGTCAAAGTTCGTGTCATAATAGGCCACAGCATCTAGCCAAGTTCCCCATCTAGTTAGTACTGGTTTCGGCGGTAGGGGCATATTCGGTAGCGTTTCCTTAAATTTTGCAATCCTTTTAGGTGCTTTGTTAAATATATTTTTTACGTTATCAATTAAAGTATTTATTTTTGGATATAAATTTCTCACTTTTTCTGCGACTCTGTTTAACCCGTGTGCAAGACATGTCACATGTGTTAAGTTACTAAACATTTGTCCGAGAATTTTTCTAGCTTTAAGCATGTAAGAACCAGCGTCCGTAACAAAACATAAAAAATTATCCTTATTTTTCTGATAATTTGTTCCCCATAAGTCTTTTAGTGTATCCACCACTAGATTTACAATAGAAGCGTGATTCGTTGCGTCTAAAACTTTTGATGCAAGCAGGTGTGATTTCGACTCCTCGGATTGTGATAATTTTCCTATAAGGACATTAGCAACATGTTTTCCCATACCATCTTGTGTTTCGTCGACCATTAGATAAATGAAAGAAACTTTCAACTCTTCTCTTATATATTTTTTTTTCTCCTCGTATATTTTATTTAAGTAATTATTCCTTAAATTTGATTCACTTGGCAAAATAGTTTCCTTTGAATATTTGCCATTGATACAATTAGTCAGTAAATCTCGGAATTTAGGATTTTGAAGCTGATTCCAGGGAATGTTGGAATGGACTAAAAAAGCTGTTAGATCCTTGTTGAATTCGAACTGATTTTGTTTTGAAACATTACGATGTTTATCTGACGCCAAATGATGATCAATGTGATATTTTTTTTGTAAAATGTAAGTATTACATGAAATACAGTAAATTTTGTTATCTTTTACCTGTAATCCTGGTTTATCTTGTAAAAGAAAATTTAAATGTGAAGAGTAACCACTTTTCTTTTCTTGATGGCTTCTACTAGCCAAATGTTTGACAACGTTGTCTTTCTTTGATTTTATATTTGTTGCACATACGATACAAGAAATATTTAGTTCGTTTTTTTCTAGTACACCAATATTTTCAAGTAATAAAGATTCCATAATGTATTAATTCCAGAAAATGCGTGCTCTTATGAATAAAATAACATACACATTTAAACGCATTTAACATTGATGACATTGACATATTAATAATCTATTTTCTTTGATAGAAAATCAAACAAGGTTTTATCTAAAGAGGGTCAGTAAGGTTATTTTTACTTATCATATCATTATTAGTACTTATCAATCATACGTGCAGTATGCAGTAGAGTAAATAAATTATTCATCGTGATCGCCAACCCTGACATCAAACTGTCAAATGCTATGGTTTTGCTACATCCGTTACGAGGTATGCTAATAATTCAAGATTCTACCAAGAGGTAATCAACCAATCTTGCAAAAGTTTTCTATCGTTTTAACATAACATAGAATATTTTTGTTTGTATCACATTATGTTCTTAAAACTAGACAATAAATTAGTTCTTAAACATTTAACTTAGATACTTCTTGGTATTAGCATTAATCATTTCAGGTCTAAAATACCATATTAAAATTAATCAAATATAAATTGAGATCACATCTCACTTAGACTTACATACTAATGACCAATTATATAATCAGCTAGAACTAATAACAGCATAACAATCAAATATCTTTGGTTATTGAAGCAAGTAAATCGCTTATCAAAATATCTTTTTAAAAATAGTTACTAAAATTAGAAAGCCTATATTTTTTTTATTAGTCACATACCACCTGTACCGCTAACTCATATACATCTTTAGTAGTGGTGCCCCTAGTTGTTTTGCTTTTGTAACAATAAACATTTTACATTCTGCAACAATAAATCCCACTTTCAATTTTAAATCTCACATCATTCTCGGGGACAAATATATACACAGGTTAATACTTACCCCACAGAGGTACTTTTCAAACTAAAACAAATGAAAAAACTACTTTTCATTAATTTAGTAAAACAATATGCAAATGTAATGCTTCACTTAATAAACATTAGACTTACATAAATCCCCAATCACGAAAGTAATGAATTAAAGCTCAAATAAAAAAACACAAGACGTAAAAATATTCGCTCATATCTGTATTTTTGCAGCCATGTGCCATATTTGCGGGCAACTGACGTACTGTGACTTGTTCGTTAGAATTGCTCGAAGTTAAAACCTTGAAGTTAGCATTTGTCATGTATAGTTTTGTAGCTAGAGGCTTGCTAATACCTACCCCCGTTAAAATAAGCCTCGGGCTCCTATAAATCCTCAAAAACCGAACTACTAGACGTACGTACAGTCGCAATCAGATATATCGCTACAAACAAAGTCATAAATATGTAAACACGACTCTACCGCAAGACGTAAGAATGCATATTCAGATGTTTTTGACCATCCTGATATACAGATATATTTGATGGCGACTGTACCATTCAGAAAATCCTTGTGTTTCCAGTGAGATTTTATTGAAAAATATGGTTTAATAGGAACGATTTACATATGTATATGTACAACATAACGAAAATTCGAGGCCGTATTGTAAAATGAGAATATATTGTGATTGTGAAAATATATTTAAGCAACTAGGTTTTCATATGGCATGTTAAAGTTTCAAGGGCTCAAACTGATGACTTCGCGCGCTCTTCAGAAAACGACTGTCGGTACCTAATCGTTTAAATTTAATTGAAGGAACTGGTGTATGCAAATAAGTAATCAGAATTTTAAATATACTTATATTGTTTCTAAGAAATACAACATCAAAAATCCGTTATTTATTTATATGTATTCATCAATAGATTACTAAAATTTGTATTATTTGAACATCCTAATCATAGACCGAGATACAACCACACTATCTGATCGAGTAGATATGCGAAGTCGACGAGAAAGTTAGTGTCATAAAAAAATGGGCAGCCGGGCCGAATTTTCCGGATCGTCATAAGACTGTAAAAAAACCTAAAGGTGCGTCCACACTTGTATCATTTGCTCGTATCCGATCACCGTGCCGTGGCATGACTGCGTATCGTGCTGCTTGGACGCTCACTGTCGGCGCGCCGATCATGCCGCACTCTTCCGATATAAGTGTGTGATACGCGTAGCAAATGGATTTCGAGCGATCGGATCGGCGCAACGTCCAAACGCGTGATCGTGACACGCGATCATGCCACGCGACGATGATCTGATACGGGCAAATGATACACATGTGGACGCACCTTAACATAAAGACTGCGGGCTTTGGTAGACTTTGGCAAAGGCAACAAAAGTACCGGGCTTGTATAATCTATTGATGCGGAGAAATAAAACATCTCCATTCCTATTTTGGAATCCCATGTTACTTTGGGCGGATAGCGATTTGTTCTCGTCTTATGCTACACGCTTGCCAAGTTTCGAAGCTCACAGGACGCCGTCATAATGTTAGAGTGAGCGGAGGCTATTTCTATCTTAATATTTTCTTCTGTTTCCGCGAATATTACTCATTTAAATATAACAATTTTAACGGATTATATCGCGTATATTATCTCATTTGAGTTCCCAACGTTTCAGAAGCTTTTCAGCTCTCCATGTTCACGGGTTGACAGAGAAAAAATATTTTTTCTCTGTCAAAGGTACAATTTGTGTTATATTAGTTGCTATTTCTATCTTCCTCTAACATATGACCCCGTCCTGTGAGCTTGTCGGAGCTTAAGCGTGTATATCTAGACCTGTACTATTCGAGAAACGTAAGTATTTTTTAATCATAAACTGACCAGCGATTGACTCCAGTATAACCTGATGGTATCACTAAGTTTGCGCTTCTGAAGTCTCAAGCCTCAAGTCTCTCCTAATGCCCTGTTTACACTTTGATTATATGAGACTAGATACTATTGATATGAGACAAATATATATTAGTACGGAAAGACATGTCACATTAGTGAAAAAAAAAAGGTGGAAGTCGCTGACTCACAAGTGTCAAAAAAAAGTTTGAAATATTTGACATCAAAAATGACCAAGTTAATGTTGACATAGAGAAGTCTAGATTTTTACGAAATTGTTCATCTTCAAGCCATTAAAAATATACGTTAATCACATAACAAACGGACCAGTACTTTTTAAAATATTCAGAAAAGTAAAAAACAAACATTAAAGTGACATTTCAAGGAATATCTCAATATTATGACATAAAACTTGGCAGATTAATAACTAGCATTAAGACCAATACATAGGATATATCCATTGGCTAATACCGTCAGGGGCATTTTTTGTTCCCTTACACAGTTATCTTCTTTCTGGTAACTATGTTATTTTCTAAACCTAGTAGTTAACTTCAGAGAAACGATTACAAGGCAAAATTCTTTCGACGCAGATTTTAGATTAATTTCAACTATATGATAAGCTAAAACGCTCTTAAAACTGGTGGCTTATAAGTTTTTTATTTTCCTTTGAGGTATGAATGAAGAAGTCATATAAATCCGTATTTATATATTTTATTTATTTTTATTTTTAGGTCACTGGTAGGACTGTCTGCGTCCATGTTTTTAGTCGATTAGAGGGAAGACAAAAACGAAACAATGAAGTCGGCATATTCTTCCGTCATTCTTTTGTCTAATGAAAAATGCACAGCTTTGTCACGGTAAAACAAAATCAACGGTAAAGAATAATACTTTTTATCAGTCACCACAAGGGCATTAAGGATGGTATTCGTATCACGCCGCCAGACCTTGGCTTATATTTGCATTTAAGTACGGTAAAGTCTATACTTTCTAGTTGATTCTATACCGCCCTGGAAACAAACACGTTAGCAATAAACTACCAACGTATTTAAACGAACGTAATTAGAACCAAGGATATCAACTTTCAATGAAATAAATTATATGGAGTTACAATAATGAACACAAACGACGACTGCTTTTCCAGGCAGTTGCCGGGCGACTGGCGAACGGGCCGATTTGATTTCGTCTCCCCAAGCGCTCGTTTCGCGCATGCGCAGTTAGTGAAATCAATACCACGTCATAGGTATACATAGGTCGTCCAAGCATGTCTTTAATATCAAATGAGCATTTAGAGGTAGCTTGTAGGTCACATAATAGCGCAACGTTAACGTTACAGGATATTATTGTTATGGTGTAGCATTTTTATTTTCATTATTTTTTTTTATTTATTATTAACACAAAATATACACAGCGTTTTTACATAAAAATACTTCGCCAAACTGCAAGTTTACCAATCAAATTGTATTAATAAACATAAATATTACACAAAATTATAGCCATGTCTAACTAGCAATTTTTTTTTAATTTGTAAAAACCTATTTGAACAACCCGGTTGCGTTAAGTTTGCACCTGATTTGTATGCAATGCTATAGATATCGGGTGCAAACTTAACTCAAGCGGTACTGGGTAATAAAAGTTCGGGTAAGTAAAAATTTGCACGGAACCCTCGGTGCGCGAGTCCGACTCGCACTTGGCCGGTTTTATTTGTAATTTTATCCACTGCGTAACACTTATCCAACATTTACCTACAATTATTGCTTAGATAGACGGGCGCTGGTCTCGCCTATCTAGTTTTTAGCCGCAGTTTTGCCTGTTTGGAAATATATATAGATAAATATCAACTGAATAAATGTATAATATTTTCTTCTGTTTCCGCGATTATCACTCATTTACCTTTTGACCGCTTTCTCTCGCATCAAAATGTGGAGTACACGCCAACATCTCAACTAGTCAGAAACTAATTTAAACCTTATCTGTCAACAGTAAAATTGCTTTGACAGCGTCTGCCATGACCACTTTACTTTAGTGGTCGTTGGCGTGGTAGGCACGACAGCACACGACCACTTTAGTGGCTCTTGGCGTTCAAAGGGTTAAATAAAACAATTTAAACGGATTATATCGCGTACTTATATTATCTCATTTGAGTTCACCAATTCCGTTCGTGGGGAATCAAATGAGATAATATATCTACGCAATATAATCCGTTTACATTGTTTTATGAAGAAATGTTGTTGGCGCATCACTTTAGAACGGCTGCATATTTGGCTAATATTTTTTTGTTGTATTTTTTGCCTTGACAATGTTTGTATGTAAGAAAATTTTGGGTTAAAAAAATCTCCATATAAGTGGTTGAATAAGTGAGACAAGAGATATTAAAATTTTCATTAAGTACACGGTCCAAACAATAAAGCCAAGTTTAGGTTATCTTCTTGCTTAGTACCCCCGCGCGAAGCCGAAGTGGGTTAGCTAGTCTATCTATCCTGATCCTTACTATATTATTGACGTGAAAGTATGTATGTACGTTCCACTTAATCTCAAAAACTACTGGACGAATTTTTATGAAGCTTTCCAGTCATGTACCTTATATATTAGAATAGGACAGGCTAATAATGTATGACAAATTTCATCCATTTTAGGGACGAAAAAGGGGATGAAAAATGGGTTGGACGGTAAATATTTTTTACGCTAGGAACTTGAAATCTTGGTAATGAAGCATCACCTTTAAATTAGTAAAATATCGACTACTTTTTATCCCGGAAAAATACCTTTTAACCGCGATAAACGAATCTAAAGCGGACGAAGTCGCGGGCAGCCGCTAGTCTATACTATTATAAAGTTGTAAAAAATAAATGTATATTTGTTTGTATGTGTCGTTGTGGCTTCATCACGCCAAATCGGCTAAACGGATTTCAACTATTTTTGGTACACGGGGGTAGCTGGGTATCCCCAAATGGTTATAGGATTCTTTTAACCCCACTATGCTGAAGAAAAACGAGGGATTATGACTTTTTCTCCTCCGTGAACGAAGTTGCTAGCATTTTCTAGTAACAAATAAGATACACATACATAAGTATAAGTTTTTTTATGTAAGTAGTTAAGTAAAATGAAGTCCATAAGTATAACTTAACCATAATACACAATAGGTACGTTACTATAGAACCTAAAGCGATCGTGTTTCTCTCTGTAGTTGTTATATTTTAGAAGTTGAAATCCATACTAATATTATAAATGCGAAAGTGTGTCTGTCTGTCTGTCTGTTACCTCTTCACGCTTAAACCGCTGAACCGATTTGGATGAAATTTGGTATGGAGATAGTTTGAGTCCCGGGGAAGGACATAGGCTACTTTTTATCCCGGAAAAATACCCTTATGCGCGATAAACGAATTTAAGGCGGACGAAGTCGCGGGCAGAAGCATGTCTAACTATAAATTAAGGCAAAATCAAGTATCGAATTAATCCTCTCTTTCAGCTTTATTTCATTGACATAAGAGCGATGGGACATATTTTTGAGAAGGATTAGTCCACCCATATTTTTACATACTGTAGCTGTTGGTACATATACCAAATTGTATCCAAATATGTAGCTTTTTCCTATCAGCATGTTGGGCAACGAAAGTATCGAACTCAATTTTCTTTTTTAGTTTTTAGGGTTCCGTACCTCAAAAGGAAAAAAACGGAACCCTTATAGGATCACTTTGTTGTCCGTCCGTCTGTCTGTCTGTCTGTCAATACCCTTTCGGACCGCGTGGAGGTATCGATCGAGTTGAAATTAAAACTTTACATATACTCAAGTCTACGGCCCCTTGAAGCTGTGAAAAAATCTAACTTCTAAGTTTACGTAAAAAAAAATACAGCCGTGTATGCCGCAAAAATCGTATATACCTATTTCGACACTTTTTGAAATTGATAAGGTACTTCCAGTTGTTCTAGAAACTTGAAATTTGGTATGGAGAAAGCTCTTATATATAGGTACAATCAACAAAATAAATCTGAAAAACTATTTTTTTATGTCTGTCTATCAGTAACCAATATAAAATGATAGAGCACCGCGTACATCTTGATTAGGAGTAGGGCTCTGCTAACACTGGACTTTCATAGATATGTTCGGCCATTTGTAGCGTATATTTTGTACTGAACCCTCGGTGCACGAGTGCGTCTCGCACTTGGCGGGTTTTGTTATTAGAGTACAGTCAACATCTCAATTAGGCGCTTTCGCTCTAAAAAATTTATCAGATCCCAGGAAAAGCAGCCCCTAAGCCCCCATTTTACTAACCCTACACCTTGGTTCAAAAAGTATGGCTTGGCCGTTTCAATACCTATATCTATCATTGCATGCCATAAGTTTATGTCCTCAATATTGTGATAAATTGATAATATTAAACATAATTTCTTACCACATGTGCCAGACGGTCCGATAGACTATTTACCGACGGTAGGAAATTATGTCAATGTAATGATTATATATAAAGGCCAAGTCAGCCATACTTTATAAATAGGCGTAGTACAAACTTAACTAAGTCAGGGCTTAGGGGCTTGGCTTTTCCTGGGATCTGATACTACATTTTTACAGCGAAAGCGTTATGATATCATATTTGTTTTTACTCTAAGAGGATTGTTTTTACAATTATGACAATATATCTATGTACCTACGCACGTGCTACTATTTTAAACAAATTTACAAGGATTTGTCAAAACTACGGGATAATCTTTACCATCACAAACATCTACCTCGGGTCTTACAAAGATGACATTAATTAAGTTATTTTACAATCAATAGGTTAACCTACCTACTTTTTAGTAGTTAATTAAATGTCTCCTGACTAGATGAGACGATTTTTTAAACCATAAAGATAAACGACGTCTTGAAATGTAATTTTTAAGAAAATTCACAGGACTTGACTCAACGGCATGTTTTCGTTTGATGAAGCATTCCTAATGGATTAAAATGAAATATATAAATTTCCACATACCTATCTGCCTACTACATGCATTAAAAGCATAAAGTAATGACTCAAACGAAAGATCATTAAAATCATTATTAATATTTGGCTTTAATTAGAAAGCTAGTAGGTACCTTCCTAATGGTGCATTCACACGTGACGTCTATGACAGCTACCTTAAAAACATATAAAAAGTCCAAGAATTAACTACCAATACAAAAGCAAAGTTATAAAATATTGACATACCAAAAATTTACTTCCTTTCTTAGTAATTAGTATGAAAAGAATGGCGTCACGTACTGGTGCAATGCACCTAATTATTGTCACTCTTCTAATGCCTTTAATGGTCTTTGAATAAATTAATGCCGTAGACATCCAGGTACAGATTCCTCGTTTAACTACGGAACGCGAAATAAACAAGTAGTTAGGTATACCTACCTAGAAATCGTTAATTAGCTGCGTGGAAGTCATCAACCCATGTATTCCTAACACTAAAATAGTTATAACGAAAACGGCCTGTGTGCTTGGAGAAAACGGGCAAAGCATAGATACACAGTGTTTATCTCTGTACCTACAAACATTATAAATACCTAAGTAGGGATAAAGATAACGTTTCGAACGTTCGCCACTACTACGTAGAATACTGCCATTGTTTCAACACTGTTCTAGAAGCATTTTTCCATGGTATGAACCAAAGGTTATCCGATATCATGTAATAGCACGGACAATTTCTATGTTCAGTACTCACCTACCTACCTCGGTACTGTGAATTATTTAGAATCCAGTAGGCAATGAAAATGAGTAATGGATTCAAGAATGCAAAACGCAGTTCATTACGACGTCGATTTGTATGTCATCTCTTTCATTTCCGCAATTACAAATCTACGATTAAAGACGTGTTTCACGTGTAATTAGCAATAATAACGGGGTCACGTCACGACGCGTAGGTACTCTTTAATTTAAAGCGGCTACATCTTACGAAACACTATTTGCAGTCTGCAAGTTCACTTGGCACAAATGACGTTTGATTTTTTTGATTTGACATTTCGTATTGTCGACCAACCTGAACTTCTATGTAACTGGCAGGAA
The DNA here is from genome assembly GCA_905404275.2 of Hedya salicella. Taxonomy (NCBI): domain Eukaryota; kingdom Metazoa; phylum Arthropoda; class Insecta; order Lepidoptera; family Tortricidae; genus Hedya; species Hedya salicella. The sequence continues at coordinate 16,466,880 of FR990114.1, forward strand.
TTCTGAAACAATAAGACGTCACGAGAAAAAGTGAACACGCACATTCGATAACGTTCAGTTGTCGCGTCAAGATACTTTTGTGAACGCGAGTAGAAAAAATATAGGGTTATTTGATCGGCCGGCGGCGCGGCGTTCTCCCTTAGCAGTCGTTCATTGAATGATTCCGCCCGGCCCGGTTGGAATTTCTGTGGCGCTACCGAGCCGTCGCGCGAGCGGTGGGGCGTGGGTTGCCGACCGCGGCGCGTCAATCCATCCAGTCGCCATCCTATCCTGGTCGAGAGGCACGATTTAAGTCACAACACAAGGAGCTCATAGATGCACAGAAAATGTGCCTCCATTTTAACCAACGCGCGGACCAGTGATTAGGAATCCATATTTACTTTTATTAATTATTTTTTTAAACAGGTTAGTGCAACTTTGAATTCTCATTCGTAGGCGTTTCTGTACAAATGGCGTCACATGAACGCAGTGCATTTTAATAACGTGCGATTGATTTGATTAGAGTTACTGTTTGTATATAGAACATAGTAATAGGTAATTGCGGATATATGGGTAATATGAATTGGTGATTTCGTTGTACAATTCTCGAATTTTAGCATTAGTGTTGTAAGCGTTAGAACATAAGCGCCAAAGATTATGAACTCGGGACAGTACAGAGAGAGGATATGTTGTGTTGCGTAATTTAGGCGTGCGCATTTTTCGCCTTTTAGATTTATACCTATATTCGAGCAATAGAATTACATAGATTATTGAATTTGATGAGTTCTTATTTCTAATCCAGCAGTTACTGAAGCGGACTATTATAGCCGAAGTTACTAAATAATGTATAAAATGATTCGGATGGAAAGGTATGTTTAGTAGAAATGTTGATTATGTTTTTTTCGCATTGTTTATGTTTTATTCTTTAATCGCGTTTTTTATTTTATTTATCTATAATTTTACAACAACGTAACACAAAACTTATTAAATCTATCCATACCTAAGTAGGTACCTAGGCGTACCGAATACATTTAACTTAATATCTTTATCTGTCTGTCAGTCCTTTTTCCGAACGTGCTGCAATTAAATTAAACTTAACAAAGGAGTTGACAGTCTCTGTAATATAAATTCATAGCGTTGCCGTTTTCGCTTCGAACTAGGTATGTGTCCGTATCCGGTTTCGCTTGAAATACTATTTATTAAACATAATTATTTCTCTCGTCATTATTCAACTTAAATAAATTGCAAATAAGTACGGCGAAATTTACGGGGAAATGATTTTACAACTTCGTTCAAAGCCGTCGAACGGACAGATGCGTTGTTCTTTGTTCGAAGTTGACTTGAAGAGGGGCCGCGTGCGACGACGCCATTTTGATTTCACTCTGCCACTGCCATTCGAAGCGGACGGTGACGGTGGGCAATATCAACGACCGCGGCGCTGGCGTCCATTTTGTGCTGAACTGAGCATGTCAAGAAAAGAAATAGAAGATTACAATTTTGTAATGAATAATCTGACTTTGTTATGGTGTTAACGTGAGTGTAAATCAGTGAATAAAAGATCGAGTGTAAGAAGGTATGCGTGTTTAGTGATTTTATTAAAAGGTTGTTCAGAAATTTTCCAGTTGTCGAAAGAAGTCAGTATTGTTTTTTGGATTGCAGTTAGATTGTTATAAATTATTATTAATTTATGACGAAATGTACGTATATGTGGTACGTACGTATATCGTCGTTTAGAATTCACAGTACAAGCGTTACTTCCTTGCTTAGTTTGTGTAGGTACCGTGACAAATTAGTACGGTACTTACCTATATTGAAATTATTTTAATAATTCAACGAGATAAGACTAAAATTCAGTTTTTTATATTTAGTTAAATTGCTAGTATCTATAAGTTTGCATGCTAATTGCAATAAGTCTTTTATGCCGAAACACCGCATTATTGATAAACTAGATTTTTATCGTTTATTTATATTGCGTTTAAAAATATAAAAGTTTATTTTGAGGTTTTTTTAATCTCATATGGTGAGAACCGGGTCGGGAAGGTATACCTAATACCGTCATGAAAATTTAAATGTGTATTTTACAAGTGGTAGGTATTTTTTGAATGCAAGGATTTTTAGGATATGCACAGGCGATACATATCACCATTCTTGCGGCCGTTTAGTGTTACGTCATCGAAACTCAACTGAGTTGGGGATTGCCAGTGGAAAAAAAAACACTATCTTAAAATTTTATTTAAGTTTTAGTCTGTGTACTTAAAATTTATGAGGAATTAATTCTGTATAATTTTCCGGCTTTCATGATGATTACTGTCATGATCAACGTTTTGATTTGATATTCAAGATCCTGACGATTTCCACAATCTATGGATTTTACATTGCGTTGTCAGTAGGATTGTCGTTCACACCATTGTATTAGGAGCCTGATACCTAGTTTAGTAATCCAGAATATATACTGAGTAGTTCTGTGGCACATTTTATAAGCTAGGTGTAATTTTTTAAATGTTATTATCTCATTTTATATCATGCTATGTACATACACGTGGTGTTTTATGAATTGAGCTGCTGGTATTTAGGCGCAATCGCCGATGCATAACTGTACTTTTACGATGCTGGAGCCTGCTAAACCCGAGTACTATGGTATTAAAAACAATGAATACTGTATTACCGCGAGACGATAATGTGTTGCGCGGTCGGTCCGTTCCATACAAAGATTCTTCACTTGCTGTTTGACTTTGACGGGTAAATCTTTCTGCCTGAGTGGTATTTTTTTATGAAGAAAAGATACTTAAGGTGTACCCGGGTAAGACCGGACTATTTTTCGGCTAGTTGCCAGAACTTCACAAAAAAATGTATAACTATAACAACTGAGCGGTTACTACAAACTGGCGAAAGGGGCCGGGGTGAAATGGCGTCGCACGTGGTATTGGTGATGTAAAATAACTACTACTTTGCTAGCCATTGCGACGATCTTATTTTAGATCCCATCCGATCTTAAGCAAGTTAAAGTTAGCCTTATATAATCTGAATCTGTACGTAATCTCGCCCTGACGAGGGCTAGGGCAGAGGCTCAGAGTCTTTTTACGCTTTTTCCGTGATGACCATGCGCACCCGTCCAAAAAACATTGAGCAAATGCGACCCTGGGATGCCACCATAAGCCATGTCATACAATGCAATCCTACGACACTAAATTTACCTAAATTGGGGGTCATTGTTAAGCTATGTAGCTTAGTTCATAATGACTTTACGATTTAGAAGCGGTGGCATCAATTGCAACTTTTTCAAGAAGCCGCATTATAGGAAGTTTCTACTTGCATAATAGTCCTTTGTATATTTCCGTGGTGCCTTTACGATTAGACTAGATGTATTATTATTGTTTTTTTTTGTGTCCAAGTTTGTTACATTCGCTTCGTAAGTTGGCAATAGGTGTGATTATAGTTGGTTATTATTCAATTATATAATTTTTGATTCGTGGTCTATCCACTCATATTTAGTACTAATAATTAATTTATGTTATTACGCGTGTTGTTTGATGATTTAAGGCCGAGCCACACCGGATACGTGCGTGTTGTAAAGTACGAATCCTCATAATAGATGACACACCGCTGCGTACGCATACGTCACGCAAGCAGCGTGACTCGGCCTTTAGTAGATCATCAATCAATATTGTCGACCGGTTTCGCTCAGCGGGAATAACGTTGCCTGAGATCCTGAAAGTTCTGGTTTCAAATCCCAGTAAGGGCAAATATTTTTGTGATGAGCATAAATATTTTGTTATAATGCAATATTTTGTCTTGGATGTTTTCTATGTATACAAGTAAATATACCTATTTAATATATCGTCGTCTAGTACTCATAACACAAGACTTATTGACGTTACTAAGGCACTAGTTCGATTTGTGTAATAATTGTCCCGTATTTATTTTATTACATCAGCATTTTTTTTTTATACAATTTTTAATTGCGTTCTCCGGATACAGGCCTTTTGTCTATTTTCCGACCAGGTTCACTTCGTTCACATTCCCATTTCGTTCACAACCTCATTTCGCCTACATTTCAATCCCGAATTGTCCACTTCCTATCTCGTCCCGTTTCTCAACCTGTCCACACGCCCAACTCATCCATATTCCCACCTTGACCACATTCCCAACTTATCCAATACACAGACACAACATACCAATTCGTAAATGTCCACCTCTACGTCGACGACGTCCCAATAATGTGGACGAGATGATAATGGTAACGAGATGGGATTGTGGACGAGTTGGGAATGTCAACGAGATGAGAATGTGGACAAGATGGGAATATGGACGGAATGAATATGCAGACGATTTGGGAATATGGACGAGACAGCACAGTAAACGAAATGGAGATGTGGACGAAACTAAAATGTTGCCGAAATGGGAATGTGGACGAACTGAGCCTGAATTCCATTTTCCCATGCCTGGCGATCCAGTACCGTATGCAAGCCAAACTATATCGGCTTGTAGGCAGATTTGCACGATTTCGTCACTCAAGTTTTCGTCCGAAATGAAGCCAAGTCTATTCTGGCAACGTGGTCCCCCCATATCTTACTATCGATGTCTTCCATCATCTTTACTTTTGGCAATTTGTCTGATTCACTCGTTCTTCAAATTCTGTACGTTATACTCGTACGTTAGTGATTTTTGTGAAGTGATTTGCATATTGCCAACATATAACTTTTTTGTCTTCACGGGAAACTCACGGCAATTAGCTACTTCAAAATCTATACCTGACTAACTAGTATTGTCAACCCGGCTACCTGGAGCCCGTTTCACAAAAGCTTGTAACTTGTATTACAAGTGGAAGTCTCTTTTTAATACATATTGTTGGAAAGAGATTTCCGCTGGTAATACAGTTACGAACTTTTTTGAAACGTTTTTCTGATATATTAATTTGTGTGTGTATTTTCATGATTTCATGTTTCACGGAAAGCCATATTAAACTCCACTCTCGCGAAACAGTTTTTAATTTTATTTTGCTCTAATTATTTAATTTGGTGTATACTGTATATTTATATAGTCGGCCAAAAAGGAAGTATGCATCCTGCCATGCAAACATGTATGACTGGGGAATTACTTTTCTCTGCAGCTGACTTTAAAATAAAACGTTACGATAACTTGTTTGGCTGATTTTGTAAATATTTGTGCATGTTATTGATAAGATTTGGTTAATCGCAACGGAAGACAAGAGTTATTTAGTAGAGTAGTAGAGACTTGTAGGCCGACCGAGTTAACCGTTAAAGGTACGTCCAGATTTGTATCATTTGCCCGTATCAGATCATCGTCGCGTGGCATGATCGCGTGTCACGATCACGCGTTTGGACGTTGCGCCGATCGGATCGCTCGAAATCCATTTTGCTACGCGTATCACATAGTTATATCGGACGAGTACGGCATGATCGGCGCGCCGACAGTAAGCGTCCAAGCAGCGCAATACGCAGTCATGCCACGGCACGGTGATCGGATAGGAGCAAATGATACAAGTGTGGACGCACCTTAACCGAGCCCGCGGTATGAGGCGCAGGGCACATAACCGTATTTATAAATCTTCTGAAATACACGCTATCTCTGGTATGCTTTAAAACTGTATTTAGGTGAAGATAAATATCTCTGGAAACACCCGATTTAAGTTCTAGAATTTTCATAAAATATACGAAAATCTCGTAATTGAACTTAGAACGGAAAATGAAACCGATTATTTTGTAAGAAGAGAATACCGGTTTCAGAGCCAGAAGGGTATGGGAATTTTAAGCTGCGGCGGGGTCGCGTCCCGTAGTAGGACCCTTTATTCCCAGCTCGTTACCAGATTTGGTAGCTAGTTTCGAAATCGGAATTGTGCGATTCCCATTTGGTAACTAGACCAAATGGGGACGAGTTTCCCATATCGAAACCATATTTGGTTAGCTACCTACGAAATGGGAATTTTGCTGTCCCATCCTGTTGCTAGCTACCAAACGGGAACGATCATCATCCTATTAATATGATAAATGTCAAGCACTTGACAACGTCAAGTTAACTTATAATATAATTAAGTTAACTTATAATAGAATTTAAATGATTCCCGTTTCGTATAGCCTGCTGCCTTCGAATCGGGAATAATTCTCCCATTTCGAGGCTAGCTACTACATTTGGCTACGAGATGGGTGGAATGGGGGATGGGATGCTAAAGGCTGGCGACGGGTCAGGCGTGCGTCCACTTTTGGAGGAGGACGGTTAAGGTGCATTGTGGGCGCTCGCCCTCCAAGCCCCTTGTCGCCACAACCCACGCCTCTGCAGGCGACGACATACTTAAACGGTCGGTTTACTATAATAAGCACAGCATTATTACATTAGTGACTCGAGTAGTGTCGTGTAACTTGCCAGACGAAAAGCAGTAGACATCGTCACCAACAAAATTATATAATGGGGCCTCCAGATCCTGACCACTCTACGTAGTTAGGTTAGTAGTCGGTTATCTAATTACATGTCGACAAATTTAGCCCTACATACTGTTTATAGTAGATACGTACGGCTACGGGAATCCCTTAACGTTGATATTTATCATTTTCAAAGCTGTCACAACCTTGACATTTTGAAATAGAAACGGTTGAATTTCACAGCAATGCGAGTGCGGCGCGTATTGGTCCTTGTTAGGCCGAATAGCCGAAATATCAGACCAGACAGATCGACATACGCGTGAGATTTGTGGAAGGGACTTTTTCATGAAGTCTTTTGAGAGTTGCGACCAAAGGCCGCGGAAACACTCGCTCTATCGTAATCAAGGGCTAGGGCTGTCGCTGAGGGAAAGAGGTATCATTGGTGCGTAGCTGCCCGTGTTCGTCCGTGATATCGCGTACTGCGGGAAGCGAGCTTGAGACTCGATACTATTCTATAATAGAATATGACATTTAAGTGAAGAATAGGGAATATACCTACATGAATTTTTATTTTCGTTTTTATTAAAAGCTCATTCATCTAACAAACATTAGAAAATATTCTTTCAGATAACTAAAAATAACCATGATATTAAGCCATCAAACATTTCATTCTATCTCTTTCTAGCAAAACAAGATTTTATATGGCCGGAGTGCACTATGACGTAACAGTACATGTCGGACCTATGTCGAATCACTGGCTAAGCAGTAGTTAAAATGCCTATATCATGCGTATTTCTTGGCTGGTTTTCATTTTTATTTCACTTTTTAAAGTCGTTTTTACGGTATCATGTCAAGCAAAGCGAAAAAAAAATCATTAATGACCCTATTGCTGTTAAAGCAATAAAAAAATATGCTCACTTTACTGTTTTTACCAAAGTCGCGCTTGGGTACATTATGCACTCTTTTTAACCGACGATAAAAACGAAGGAGTATGTATTTTTTTTAATATTTACCGATTTCTCTGACAATTGTCGACCGATTTTCAAAATATTTAATTATTTGAAAGAGAATATTCCTAAGGTGTGGTCCCTATGTCGCCAAGTCATGATCTGATAATAGAATCCCAGAGAAATTGAGGACAAACCTGCAAATTTATACACATATATTTAAAGCTATTTTAGTTTTTTAAGAAACAAATCAAGCATTTGCATTCAGAACATATGAATTTGTAACATTATTTGTATAGATTGAGTTAAGAAAAACTTTATTGAAAGTAATTTGAAGGATTACTACTTATTTTTTTACTTTTCAGTAACTCCTTTGGGATCTGTTTTTAGTTTTTGTTTAATAATATTTATTTAATCTTTGTGTCATTATGTAAGGGACAATTTTACCATTCTTGGTAGAAAAACTGAATAAAATACATCGGAGTGTTGATATCATATGGCAATTTCATATTACAGATATTAATTAATTAATTCATTGCTTCTACAGTGCACTCAATCTGGTTAATTTTTTTCGTTAAGGATAGAAAATATTCATCAACTTTTGAAACTATCGAGGTACAAATAGGGATCTGTAATAGAAGTGAATTTACGTTTAAGTGTTGTTTAAGTCTTCGATTTGATCGAGGTTAAAATCTTAGCTACATGTGTACTCAAAACGAGGTCGTTAGATAGTCAGCTCAGGCTCGTTCTGTCTGTTTCCTAAAATGTCTGTTTCTCAAAATGATCTTCCTACATTGTCAGTTTACTATGATGTCTGCTTCTTATACTGTCTGTTTCCTAAAATTTCTGCTTTTCAATATGACCTTCCCACATTTTGTCACTTTATATGATGTCATTATATGTGTGGGAATTATAGGAAGCATACATCGTAGGAATGGAGTAGACATCATAATAAGCAAACATTATAGGAAGTAGGCCATTTTTGAAAGTGGACATAAGAATAGATAGCGAGCATTTTAAGTCAGTGCCATCACAAAAAACAAATAGCACATATTAAAGGAACGAGACATTTGTTGAAAAAAGGCCATTTTGAGAAACAGACATTTTAAGAAACGGACTAAACAAGCCTGAGCCAGATAGTCGTCGTTTTATATCTTTTGTGTGAAAATTTCACATGTTAACAAAATGGCAGTTAGTTAAGCGAGCTCAGATAGCATTTGGGAGGGGACCGAAATTAGAACATGTCAATGGCGTAGCGTCCATATAAGCCGATTCCCATCGGGTTACCCAAGGAAAGGCTTAGACCCGCCTTTTTCTTTAAATATGAGTAAATGGATACTCCTTGGCTTCACTTGTAATTTTACTCACGCCACGTCTGTAACATAAAAGCAGTTTTATTACTTTGGACTCAAAATACTTGTTTTCATACAGTATTGACCGTGATCGAACCTAGTACATCGTCCAACAAAATAAAAATCTATCATAACCTCATGTACTCGAAATCTACCAATGTATATACATACTTCAAGTGTACCTAGTTTTTTTTTAATATTCTTATGTTAGAGGAGTACAAAATGTATCTATTCACTTACGCATTTGGTAAAATTTACACGTACAACAAGTTTTATATGCTGCAGTTCAGTTCAGATTGTGATCTTCATTGCATACTAATCGCACAAAGTTGAAATAAGTGATGATTTTTACGTTCAAAATTAATTTGAAATCCTACACAGGACAATAACTGCCTTTTATACATTACTACTCGACTTCATATTATAGATGTTACTGGCAGGATAACTGTCCCATCGAAAGTAATACATTAATAAAATCCATTACATTAAAAACATAGCATCCATCATGAAATTGAAACGAAAGAGGCGTACGTAATAACGAAAAGAAATATTAATTTGCTTATTATTATTACGTTTTGAGTTATGCACACTGAATATTTATTTATTATAAGATTTCGGGTTAATTAGAATAATTATTCGTAAATTTTTATGTTTTAGCCGCCAAAATGGATTTGGAGTACGACAGAAAGTTCGAAGAGATGAAGAAGTACATCCCGTTCTTGGAGAACATGATCACGCGACTTGAGAACTCCAGCACCGGTTCTGCGAACCCGCGGCAGGCCCAGCTCGATAAGATCCGGTCTCTGAGAGATCTCCTATTAGATAAGAAGAAAAGGTTATTGAAATCAGATATATCGCTTAATTATTTGACTTATAACATCCTTTAAGTAGTTTGCTTGCCTTTCTATAGTGTATTGCATAAATAATTTTTATTGCATTTTGTTTTAGGATGAAAATGGACAATTTACTGAAATGTGAACAAGTCCTGATTAATTTATACGCAAAAGTCGAACAGGTAAGTTGCAACCAAAAAGTTTCATGTTGGTGAAAAAATTGTAAATGTGATAGAAAAATAATATGTTTTTTCTCAATTTCAGAGGGAAACTTTACCCGGTATACAATCTGCATCCGAAGCTATTTCCCCAAAAGACAACATAGACTTAAATTTAGCCCGAAACAAGCTTAAAAATGTCACATCAAAAACACACAATCCAGAAACGCTGCCAGAAATAGCAAGGGCAAGCGAAACTGAGGTCGTTTGTTCTCCCGGTAGCAAAGAACCGGCGCTTTTTCAGCGAAGACCAAACAAAAGTTCGCTATCTCCTACTAAAAAAACCTCCAAAGAAGAATCGCCTCAAAAATCCAATTCGAAACGGAGCTATACACGGGTCTTGAAGTCTCCGGAACGAAGTGGAAGACTCTGGTCTCCATCTGAAGGGCCTCCTTGTGATCAACATCTCTTTAGTAGGAGGTCACCTCCGAGACCATCGCGCAGATACTCTCCTTCTTACCACAAACGCGAAAGAAAAAAATCGTCCAGACAAGAGTCACATACCCGAAAATCGAAAGATTTAAATATAACTTTGAAAGTTCCCGAAGAAAGGTTGAATTCCTTGAATACGAAAGATATATTGTCAAGGATAATTAATTGTAGTGATGGCGACGTGGATATAGCTACTTTGCGTGAGCTTAGAACGCAAATACTTGGCGAGTTGAAACATACTGGAGCAAACGAAGACATATCAGACTTGATTTTGAAGTCCTATAAAACTAAAAAGAAGAAAAAAAGCCAATCGAAAAACAAAGCAGATGTTGAAGAGGGAGAACTATCCGACAGTGAAAGTGAAGCCATAGAAAACATTTATGGCAATTTAGTTGTAGTTGAAAAAGATAAGAGCAAAGACGCTTCATCAAATCAGAACAAGTCTACGGAACAAGATCAAGTATCACGTAAAATTCAAATTTGTCTTGTAATTAACTCTGATAAAGAAGAAAGTTCGCCAGTATCAAGTAAGAATAAGACTGCGACGGATAATCAGAAAATGTGTGATATAACTGATTTCGAGATGTTCGATGACAATGTTTGCAGTACTAATGCATCAGAATCATCCGCTAAAAATATATTAGATGTTGACATAGAAGTCTCTAGTCAAAAGCTAAATACAACAATGTCGCCAGCAAAAATGAATGTGAATCTTTCCAAAGAAATTATAACTATCGATGGCGTTGGCAGTGATACGGATAAAAATGTAAATTATAGCAGCGGAGTTATAGATATGAATAACTTTGATTTACAAGATAATTCTAATACAATCATAAATGAGGTTCCTAACTCTGCTCCAGAGTCGGTTCCTGTTCCATTCAAAGTAAATTTTTATAAACCTATTGGCCCCAATACCACTGAAACTACAGATTCTATCAGCATTGAAGGAAACCTTAACTCTGTAGATAAACCTGTGACAATTGATAAATCTCAAATGAAGCCCGTTGATCCCAAGGCACCCGTTAATAAATTTGTAGAAAACTTACAAACAGTAACGAAGGAAAAAAGTTTAGAACCTGCGGAAAAGTACAGTGAAACTACTAAAAGTAGTACCGAGAACGTCGTTACTACGAAGACACCAAATGCAAGTTCTGAACCGATAGACAGTAAGAAGGAAGCTGAAATACCTTTACTGAATGAACCTACAGTGCGGCCTGCGAAAAAGAGTATAGTATCTGAAATCGATATATTACAGGCATTGAAGAATGAGATATTAAGCGATACGATATCTATACCCTGTGCTGAAGTAGCAACTCCGGCTTTGCATCAACCAAAGGTGACTAAAGTTTCTAACGCACAAGAACTGCCGAAGAAAAGAATTTCAATAGAAAACTATAAACGGAAAACAGTTCCTTCAAATAAACCTTCTCTATTTGTTAATATCCCTGCCACTTCATTATCTAAAAAGGAGTCTTTGAAACAGAGTTTAAAATTGACCGAGAAGGAAGTGGAAAGGTTTAATTTAATATCAAAAATAGCACTCGGTGATAGTTCTGATGACGACAAAGATACAGATTTAAAATCACCTGACGTTGCGGTAGATCTTGCTCCAAAGTCACCTGATATGGATATTGTAGATAATAGTCCTGTTTCTCCTCCCGTCATAATCCCGGCAGATCCTGTGAAAATGGTTGTTGCTAGCTCTATAGCTGATGTGGATATGCGAACATTGCCTATGATGTGTCCGTCTCCTAACACAATGAGTCCATTTGTACCAACGACCGCCATTCAAATTAAGAATGATGTGAAGTCTGAAATAAAAAAAACAGCCAATGATAAGCCTGAGGCGAAACGACCAACACTTCCCGTGGACCCACGTGTTAGGAAGGAATCTCTGCTTCCGACGCCTCCGGTTGGCTTCCCTAATATGACTCCATCCCGAAATCCCATTATAGCGCCCAGCATGACGCCTAGCAGAACACCGAATATGACACCTAACGCTAGATCATTTGAAGCGACTCCAAGTCGACCATTCGATACTGATGAGCGTATTAGCAAACACGTGTATGCTCCTATGTTTCCAGCTCAAGATACTGTTGAGCATAAATCTGTTTGGGATCCCTCCGAATGCAGTCCTAGAGAAAATAACTGGGAAATCTCCAACGCTGAGAAAGAAAAAAGCTCAAGTAATAGATGGGAAGATCGAAACCCAAGAAGCAACATCCCTCAAAGAGATGACGGCCCCAGGTCTCGATATAATGACTCTAATTACGACAAGGCTTACAACCGTTCTAGGAATGAAAGGAATAGTAGAGATGAATATAATAGACAAGAAGGACCTCGCACAAACAACTATTATCCGAGAGTAGACTGTCCAGCGACTCCTACTCCTTCATTCGGTAGAGGAGATGCTCAATCTACTACATCACACTACTTTGGAAGAAATGACAGTCCTAGGAACCCATGTCATCCCTTTGGAAGGTCTGACCCTGCCAATCAGTCATTTGGAATGTCGGAAGGGCCACTTACTCCGAGTCATCCATTCGGTCGATCAGAAACTCCTATGACGCCGAGTCATCCCTTTGGAAGGTCTGAACCTCCTTTGACCCCAAGTCACCATTTCGGAAGATCTGAGGGTCCTTTGACACCCAGTCATCCATTCGGGCGATCTGATTACTCATATGCAAATTCAAGTACAAAATATGGAAAGCCCCAAGATCCCAGATTGAATCGAAGTTACGATCATGATTCAAATAGTCGAAGAGACGCAGGTTCGTACAATGATCGTAATAGATATCACAGGAACGATCCGAGGAACTTCAATAGAGAACAAAGTGTACCCAGGAATGATCCTAAACCGTATACTCCAGATCAGACTTATAATAGAGATCAAATGACACGACGTGAATCTAGTGTAGCACGTTCTTTGCCGAGAGACAGTGATAGAAGTCGTGGTCCTGATAGTTTAAGAAGTTACACTGAAGTCGGTTCGAGGCGTCATTTTCAACGAGAGTCTAGTGTAAGCCGATCTGTGCCTGATCATCATCGTTCAAGGGCTTCAAGTGTGGGTAGAAGTATGAGAAGAGACACTGGTAACGAATTATCAGTAGAATCACACGCAGGCCGTCCATTCACAATCGATACGAGTGTTAATAGTACTTTTCAAAGGTTTTTTGACTCCCGTAAAAGTTACGATAGTAGCTTTGATGCTCGCAGACAACGCGCTTCGAGTGTAGGACGCTCTTTAAAACGCGAATCTAGTGTGGGTCGCACTTTACCATCAAGTTCATCGCATAAAATAGAAGAAAATAACAGAGATAGATTTAGGAGAGCCCAAAGTGTTGGAAGGGACTTATCTAATACTTTCCGATCCGAAAAGAGTTTCAAAGATGTGAAGGCTGAATTTGAGTCATATAGATGTAATGACCGCAAATTGAATAAGGATCATACTAAGACAACTAACACAAAAGAAAGCACCACGTCTCGTGATCCGCGTGTTCGTAGGGAGAGCTATGATAAACAACAGGATATAAAGCATAACATAAACAAAACGCATGTTAGAGAATTAAATACTGCGGTGAAGAAAATGAACTACAGGGACCCAAGGCAACGTAAAGAGCACAAATTTAATGAAAGGGATAGTCGAAATCGCTCAGATTCCCGCGACAGGCACAGTTATGGTATTTCAAGTGACAGTGTAACAAAAAGTCCAGTTATTAGTTCAGTAAAAAATTATAAGATACCCAAAATAAAACGTGCGCCTGAAGAAAAACCAGTTGAACCCTTCGTCGAAGATTTACCTGCTAAAATTGAAACTAAGAAATCCTCAAGCAAACCGATGGTGAAAGAAAATAAACAAAAATCTGAATCACAGATTAAAGTAAATAAGAAAATAAAGCATGAGAAAAAAGTTGTTGCTGAAGAAAAAAATACTAATAAAAAGGAGAACAATGAAGACAAAAATAAATCTGCATCTGAAAATATTAACGCCCAGAACTTTGACAAACGCGTCACTAGGCTGTCTGTTAGAAAAAATGAAGACACACAATCATCTGCGCAATCAGACGATGATGAAATCGTTCAAACACGTACACGTAAATTCAAAAAAGTAATGTATGATTCAGATTCAGATGAAAATCTTAGTAAAACTACAACTAAAAGTAAATCTGTTTCTCCTAAAAAGACTCCAATAATCAAAAGCAAAAAGGAATCTATCAAAACTGATAATAAAGAGGAGAAACAAGAAGTTACCGAGAGTAAAGTCGTTCAAGGGATACCCGATAGAGAAGACGATTGTCACGACAGTCAAGAAGCATTGGACTCTAGTTTTGGTCTAGAGGACATAGATCTATTCCCTGATAATATTATCACCGATCCCGTTCTGGACAATATTAATGCCCTTATAGCAGATTTAGACAATGATTTAGCAACCCCTAAGGCTGGAGCTACTGAAGGTTGCAATGACTTATTCAATGAAATTAGCATTGAGAACATGCTCGAAAAAATTACTTCTAGTCCTGTTAAATTAGAAATTAATAAATCAGAAAGTGTTAAGCCTGTTACAGAAACTGTGAAGAAGGATTTGTTTGATACACTTATAAAAGAGAGTGAAAATATTGAAGCAGGAATCGAAAAATCAGTTGTTACCGATGATAACAAAGCAGATAATTTGGATAAAGTATCCCAAGAATTCGATATCAAAATTATTGAAAAGAAAACAGATTTGATAAATGATCCTCAATCGAAAGCAATAAGTCAAACTGATGAGAAAAATGACCTAGAGCCCGTTGTCTCGACCTCAGTAAGTGAAGAAGAATCTTCTATGAAAGATCTAGGTATTGCTAGTGAGAAAAACGTCGATGGTCATTCGACACCAGACAGTACTGATGATGCCGGCATAGCAATAAAAAATATCTCTGATACAACGGGGCCTGACAGCACTATAGAAAAATGTGAAATGAATTCTGACATTACGTCTACTCATGATGCTGGAGAAAAGCCAACCAAAGATGATTCCGAGGTTCCAAAGGAACCAGCTACACAAATTGATTCTATTGGAAGTTTATTGTCAATTTTACAAGATAAATCTAAAATAAAAGAACTGCTTAGCATGCTCGGGGAAAAATCTAGTGAAAATGAGAAAATCAAGAAAAATTTAGAAAAGTTAAGTGAAATAGTATCTGATGATGAAGATACAAATGATGGTAATAATATAGAGGAAACAACACAAATTGAGAATTGTGCTACAGATAAAAATAAAATTGAATCTACTAAGCAAGATGGCAAACAGGAACTCCCTCCTCAAACTTTAAATAAGGATAAAATTTTGCTACAAAATGAGAGTGAGTCGGACAAGCCCACAGAGAGCGAGTCAAACAATTTGACAGACACAGAGCCAAAAGTTCAGATACAGACAGAAAATGGTAATAACAAAGAAACTGTAGCCAGTGAAGAAACAAGCGATATAGTATCAAAACCAGTAGAACAAAAAATACAGGTTGATACCAAGAATGAAACTGTAGCAAAAGAAAAATTAAGTAATTCAACAGAAATAAACCAGGAAACCGAACGGCAAGAACAATTGGAAGACGTAAATGAGGATGCTAGTTCTGAGCCAGAAGATAAAGACGCACAAGATGACAATAAAACAGATTTCGCTAAAGTTAGAAAAAAACCGGAGAAAAAAATTGCCAAGCGACTGAAAGGCGGTAAATACAAGAAGGGTAAAGCTGGCAAGCCAGTGAATCGGGAGGCAAAACGTGTGACTCGTTCGGGAGCCGCTGTATTACTTTCTAAGCCTAAACCAAAAAGAGTCTCGAGAGAACTGAAACTATTGCAGGAATCTATAAAGGAAATGTTTATGAGTGATGACATTTTAAATGCTTCTGGTATTCGCATGTGTCGACTAGCAAAAATGGTAGATGAAAAAACTTCTCAAAAAGACGATGTGCCTGTAAATGAGCCAGAACCTATCGTTGTTTTAGAAAAGGTAAAGCACTTTCATGAAAAAGGAGTTAGTTTAGAGAAGTCAATGCGGAAGAAACCTGGACCAAAACCGAAAGCAAATGCCCCATCAACTAGCTCCGACGAGAAACCTTTTGTGAAGTACAAACCAGGTCCCAAGTCAAAAACGAAAAATATGCAAATCGAAAATGATCCTTACGCTTTTGAAACCGACTCAATAAATGAAAGTAAATTGAGCGAGAAAGCGTTAGACAACAGTTCAGATTCTGATAGTGAGTCGTTAGCATCCTCTAAAAGTTTTGGCAGTACAGAGCTGCTTGTAGAATTGAAGAAAAAACCCAAACGCAAGAGAGGCGGATGGAAAACTGGTGTTATTAAATCTAAACACAAGAAAAGGAAAATAGAAGCAAAGCGCGCTGAGTCGCCGCCTCCCAGACCAACACCTGAACCAGAACGAAAGTACACAATACCAGATTTCAATTGCTTCACAGATAAAAACTACTGCTTCTCTAAAAACGTTTCTGAGTATTCCTGCCGTCTATGTGAATCGACACACAGTGGCGCAGACATAGTGTTTCATTATAAGAAGCACCACCCGCATTTTGAAATCCCACTTTCTCGCATGAGTCCAGAAATAGCGAGAGAAGCTGTTGAACAATGTGGCGACATCGACTTCCGAGCGATTAGTAAAATACCCACCGAAAAATATACTTGCAGATTCTGTTTCAAAGAGTTCGCCAAAAAGAGAGCCGTATTAGAGACGTTCTTTTGGCACGTGATTAGTATGCATACAGGAGAATATAAACAACTATGTTCTGAATGTATCAATGTAACGAGATGCCCATTTAACTTAGATATTCCACCTCCGCCGAAAGAAACTAAAGGTCAGCTCATCGGGTATATTTGCGGCAAGTGTAACTTCACCCAAATATCCCTGGAAAATCTTAAAACGCACGTCATTGAACGCCATAATGACAAAGAAACTGAGGTCTACACTATAAACTTTGCTGTTATGACGAAGAAAACTATCAGTAATCTCACGAAGCGCTGCCGTTTGGAAGACAGGCCTCGAACAACGAGGAGCACACGCTCTAACCAGAGTTATACTGAAGCGAGCGACGACAGGAGTGAGATTACAGAAAGTGAACCCGAAACGGCTCGCTCCGATATGAGATCTGACAAATCAGAGCCGGATAAAACTCGAAACTTCTCTTTCAAGTCGAAGATTACTTTTGAGAATGATGACAATGTCAGTGACATGTCGACCATTGCCAACACAGAATCCAGCTCATTAAAAGTCGAACAAGAGGACGTCGATGAAGATGACAACCAAGACGATAGTCAAGAGGATGAGCCATTCAATACAGATCCTGGTGCAAACGAGGAGGTAGAACCAGCCCAGACCGTAGATAATAGTCAGGCTGTTTCCGATGACATCATGAATTATCCACATTTCAAAATCAGTTACACAGATGCTGGCAACAAAGAATATGTTTGCTGTATAAATGGCAAAGACAGTCACTATAAGACGGGTCTATTGATCTCAATGAAGAAGCACGTGCAGCTCAAACATTCTGAGATCTGGGACGGCTACTGTTTCGTGTGCAAAGTCATCGTGACGTCACAGGGTCAGCATAAATTCAGCGAGTGTTTAATGCACTTCCTAGACAAACACATCGACAATTTCCCTGTTTTAGAGAAACTTAGTGAACCTGTCGAGAAACCTTCTGACGCACCGACACCCGAACCACCAGAAAGAGCACCCACGCCTAAAGGCTACATCAACGTCCGTCCACTGGAAGAACTGTTGGTGAAACCAGCAGCTTTGCCATTGATAGAAAACGTAGTCAGCCTCGTACCGCCAACGGTCGAAGTTGCACCGCCGCAGCCAAGTCCCACCTATCCGGTCACTAGAAAAGAGATCGAACCGCCCAAAGAGTACAAATATGAAGAAGCCCAGGCCGAGATAATGTCTAAAAAGCACAGAGTTGTTTTGGACGCAATGATGGCTCCGGAGAAGTTAGTCCAAGTATTCAAATGCGCCGGTCGTTTTTGCTCTTTCACTTCGGACTCTCCCGAGCAGGCGCTGCTGCACGCTTCCACGCACCAACGCGTCGGTGGCACCAACGCATTGTCATGCGCGTACTGTGACTTTGATTCGTCTGGGAACTCCATAGACTTAGTGTCGCATATGTTTAAGAACCATGGCCGTTGTCAGTTCGTGTGCAGCATGTGTTTCTACCGGGCGGCGGCGAGTCAGCTGGTGGGCTCGCATATCACCCGGGTGCACGGAGCGACTACGGAGGGCCGAGTGTGGAAGTCTACCAGCGCGCCCGCCGTGGCTGACTCCACGGAAGGGAATCTGTTGCGAGAAACCGCCGTGCCACACTACGTGTGTAAACAAAGTAAGTGTTCCACCAATCATTTGTTCAATCAGACTTGGAAGAGCACTGTTCTATGTGATTTTGAAGTAATCATAATAAGTAATTTCTATGTACACACATATACATTAATTATTATGATTACTTTACGTGTACGTCTGAAAAAAATATGAAAATATATATTAAAATAGCCTAACTGTTTGACATTACTGGCAGTCACTGCGTTAATTGTTTGCATTGACATATCTTTTATAGACAGCGACACTCACCCAACCATACTACGGGCTGTACTAAGATATAATCATTAGTCTATGATGTTATAAAGTTGCAAAAATGAAATGTTTAAAACTGAAGATATTTTCAGAAAGATAAGTGGGACGGAATAGGTCTCCAAATCGATTTGTATGTATGTAATATAATGCATGTGGTTTTGCCGCTCCTTCTCGTCAAAGCGGCTGGATATCCGATGATGGTTTTAGGATACTTTTTACCTGACTACGCAGCAGCAAAAATGAGGGTTATGCATTTTTTTCTCCGTGAACGAAGTTAGAATAGTACAATATTGATTAGACTAGAAAGTCTAATCAATATTGTACTATTCAATGTTCTTGTTTCCAGGTGAAAATGAGGAGGTGTGCTCCTTCAAAAGCATTACACACACCAAGTTTTGGGAACATTTGATGAACAGACACGGAACAGCCACCGAATTCATCTGCTCTGTACGTATTATTTGGTATTTTATAGCCATGACATGGCATAAGTGACCTTCGAGCATCCACTGGCGATGTCATACGAATACATTCCCCTCTGCCGAAGTAATCCCGAAATCTCCGGTTAGTTTATATGGTAAATTAGCAGTGTGTTTTTTTTTAGGGTTCCGTACCCAAAGAGTAAAACGGGACCTTACTACTAAGACTCCGCTGTCCACCTGTCTGGTTTGTCACTAGGCCGTATCTCATGAACCGTAGCTAGACAGGTGAAATTTTCACAGATGATGTAGTTTTGTTGCCGCTATAACTAGAAATGGTATAATTATATGTCTGTATATGTCAGTAACCAATATAAAATGATCGAACACCGCGTACATTTGGTTAGGAGTAGGGCTCTGCTAACGCTTTATTTTCATAGATACGGCCGTTCGTAGTGTATATTTTGTACGGAACCCTCTGTGCGAGAGTCCGTCTGAGGTGGTTCCTTTTTAAACGACTCCCAGAATAGGAGGAGGTTCTCAATTCGCCGGATCTTTGTTTTTAATTGTGTGCGTTTGTAGAAATAGTAATATTTCCATAGTGGCTGTACGTGTTTACATCACCCCCCGCTAAAAAACATGAAAAATTTGTTCTACAAACGCGCAATGAAAACAAACCTTACGGATCAAAAACCACACACAATCCACAATTTATCGTATAAACTGATATGTTTCATATACCTTGACATACAACAGAAAATATATTCTAAAATCGGATTAGTTATATAAGTCAGTCTTTATTTTTTATTTAGTGGCCTCAAATTTGAGTAGCACTGAATTTAGCTAAATTTACCCGATAACAGTAACAAAAGTACTTTTCTGAAGAGCGCGCAAAGTCGAAAGTTTCAGCTCTTAAAACTTTATGATGTTATACGCACACTCAGTGGTTTAAATGTTTTATTCACACCCGCAATAAATCCTTATTTTTATACAGCGGCCTCAAATTTTCGGTGTATATACATAAATCGTTCTTAGATAAAGCATATTTTTCATCAATATCGATCGAAAAATAAGGATTTTTTCATTATCGTTGAATTATTAATATTACATTAAAGTTCATATTTGTAGCAACACAACTGAGTAAAAATATCTAAACTTACTGAACAAAAAAAAAACATTACTTCAGTGAGTAATGTAATTTTACTTAAATTTTGTAATTTACACATGAACGTTTAAAAACGTCTACCTTTCTTTTGAAGACTTAATGATTTTGGGTTTGTCTAAACATATATAATAATTTTGGTAATACAGCTTTATTAGGACAGATAGTGCAATCGATTTTCATTGTTTTGATAGGTTTCCTATCCCATGAGTCAAATATGATACATGTGCGTCTGTACATCAGTCTCATATTAACTGTCAGTGGGATACGGAACCTGTTATCTAACGTTTAATACCTTTCATTGAAATGAATAACTAATCTAAATAAGAAATCGTAACATTCTTCCAGATCTGCGACGCGACTAGCGCTGACGCGACGACGCTGGTCGTCCACCTAAAGTCCCATGGCCTGAAGCTGTACCACTGTACGCTCTGCGTGTACGGAGCGGACAATGAGCCGCAACTGCTAGCTCATGCGTCCGCAAAACACCCTGGAAAGCCGCCTCAGGCGTACATTAGGACTATATGCGCCCAGGTACGTCATATCGGTCATTTTAAACACCCGGTTCTTCACCTGAAGTCCCGTGCTCGGAAGCCATACCACTGTACCTCTACGTGTATGGAGCGGACAATGAGCCGCAAGTGCTAGTCCACCCGTCCGCTAAATATCCTACCAATTTTGACAGGCGTAATAGGCCGCTAATCGACGGTTAGCGACTAAGGGAACACGGGTAAATTGGGCACAAAACTGTATCACTCTGCACGTACGGAGCGGACTAGAATGTGAAGTGGACTGGATTAAGTAGAAGAAAACGTAGTCATAAAGTTTTCAATAAATTAACTCGGTTTTAATTTAATTTCAGAGCGGCAACGGAAGCTTCAAGGTCTTGCCGCTGGTGGAATTAAAGAAGGTCGTGCCGCCTTCATCGGAAGTGCCCCCTAACAAGGTCGCAGAGAACCCCGTCAGAGAGGCGGAGCGCTCCATCGAGCTAGAGAAACTCATCGGACACATGCTGGACTCTCCCGAACCCGCGGCGGAACCCCAGCAGGAACCAGCCGCCGCGGAAATACCCGAAGACAGCAATATGGTGGACGAAGCTATCTCGAACCTTCTAGAAGACCCAGCTACCGCTGCAATGGCTACTTTAATACCAGTACCGCCTTTGGCACCTTTAACAGTCCAGACGTCCCCGAGACCCATCACGCCCGCCCCTGGAGACGTGAATCTGTCCAAACAGCTGACACCAGTCTTAAAACAAGAACCGGTAGAACCCACACCCTCAAAGAACGACTCCGAGGTGATCTGTCTCGACAGCGACGACGAGGATTCCAAACAGGGCATCATCAATCTATCTGATGACGAAACTGCCACCGAACAAACTCCCTCACCGGTACTAGGACAACTCGCTCAGAGAGCTGACTCTACTTACAAGTGCGGAAAATGCAGCATAGTCAGCAAAACTAGCGTTGGATTCAGGAAACATGTGTATCGCTGCTTCAAGCCAGGCGATGAGCTGAAATGCGTACATTGTGGCTTCACTGCGGACAAAGTAAGCATCTATCTGACGCACTACAGTTCAGCGCACGGCGCTCCACCAACCCGCTACCTCTGCGGAATATGCCCGCATATGGAAAATTACATGTCCATGATGAAAAAACATCTCAAGACCCATAAAGTATCAAAACTCTCCGTCACGACCACTACGGGCAAGAAGGGAGAACTAGTGTACATCGTTAGCGGAAAGCAGGATACGCCGGTCAAGGCCAAGCCTGTTAAGCGGAAATCGTCGGTGACCGCCGCCGCTCCCCCGCCGAAAGTCAAGCGCTACGGACCGTCGGATGTAGATAAGTTGCCAATCAACCCCATTCTAGACGAGTCAGTGTACTGCGAGGTATGCGAATTCAACACCAAAGTCCGCTTGAACATGGTGCGGCATCTGCAGCTGCACGCGGAGCAGCAGCCCGCCCCGCACACCGCCCCCGTCAACCCCGTGCCGCATCTAGAGACCAACGAGAAGCACTTCGACAAGATGGTCAACCTCGCCTCCAGCTCTATAGCCACCCGAGCGCCAGACAAAAGCAAAGAAGCCACGCCTACATCCGTGCTATCCTTGGACATGGCGTCCCGGTACCCGAAATACGTGCCTGAGCGGTACCGCTACACGTGCGGCGCTAGCGGCTGCACGTACATCTCTGTCGACGAAGGCATGCTCCGGTGCCACTGGGATACCCTACACTCTGGCACCAACGATTACCACTGCGTCCACTGCCCACCGTATCAACATCTGGACAAATCCCAACCATTAACGGCGACTCGGATCATAGCGCATCTCAAAATGCACGATATTCGCCTGTACGCGTGCTCTATATGTCCTTACTATCATCACAAGAGACATATTTTAGATAAACACATGGCTGAAACCCATAGAGGCAGTGGTAATGTAGTAATAGTGAGGGAGGAGGGTGCCCAGGCACCTACTGCGCCCACCGCTGCAGCGCCTACGATGGATCTAAAGCCTTGGCAATGCGGTTTATGTAAATTCAAGAGCATGCTCCGTCCAGAAGTAGTCGAACACTGCTCTAAGATGCATCAATCCAAAATGCAATACAAGTGCGCTTACTGTCCGTTCAGAACTTCAACACCGGAGAATGTCACTAAACATCAAAGTACGTCTCACCCCAACAGAGGACAAGAGATATTCTACTTCTACTATCGAGAAGGATCAATTCCTCATGGCCCTGATGGTACTCCGCATTGGCAAAAACAGAGGCAAAAGACTGGAGTGGAGTCAGTGAAGGCGGAGGCTGATCCCATACCTACCACGGGCACAATCCTGCCTCAGATTCAAACTCGGCCCACACTGGATGCAGTGATCAAACAGGAGATCGACCCCGATGCTCTGACTATCCAGGAGACTTTGGAAGAGTTATGCAGGAAGCACGGAGAGTTTTGTGAACCGAATGGTCTTAACTACAAGTGTTCATTGTGTAAAGTGGTTGTAGAGGACAGTAAAGAAGCTATGCAGTCACATTTGTATGAAGAACTTCAGTATAGGAAGTAAGTGATGTACCCAAAATTTTTTTTTTTTATATGTTGCTTACTACATATAACAGGGTTCTGTTACTTTTACAGTATACAGGGTAGTTAAAATTAACGCAGACTTTGCGTTACTATGACAGTGATCAAATTTCATTTTGTTAAAAGTGTAGCATAGAAACATGTAATATGATATGAGCCAATCATATGTGGCTATCGTGTCATGTCATGAGAGTGATTTAAATTTGCATGTTTGTGTATTGCAAACTTTACTGATTATCAACGACTAATTGCTAATATAGACATATAAAAAACCTTCATTGTAAAAAGTGTATGAAGAGAATATCTTGCTCTTTTTTCTTTTTAGAGAGATATTTATATGAACATTAGTCTCTATTTTTATTATTTTAACATGTAAATTGATAATTTCAGATGGGGCTGCAAACTCTGTTCCTACAAAGCATTCCATCAGACGGGCTTGAAGGAACACATGTGGACAGAGCACCGACAGAGCCAGGAACCAATAGAACTGCCCATTGACACCTCTGTAGAAGCCTGGGTGTCCAACCTGCTAGATTATCAGGAAAACCTCATCAAGAAGAATAGAGAGAAGCTAGCTCAACAGAAAATGCAAGATGAGCGGACTGTGGCTCCATCCACATCAAAAACTGTTGATGTACAGAACAGTACTGCAAACAAGCACAGTATGCAAGAATTGGAGAATTGCTTTGGCTCTCTAGGAGTACCGAGCAACATGCAATTTTGTTGTCCAAAATGCCAATTCAAAACAAGAGATGACACAATGATGCAGGATCATTTAGAATCAGAATTGACCAGAATAAGGTTAGGAACAGGATATAGCCATATTGCATTGCATTAAAATTGCTTATTTTTGTATTTGCTTGTGTATTGCGAGAGTGCAATAGCTTAAGCAGTTTGTGTGATGTTGTATTAAAGTGTTTTTGTAATTATGTGTAAGCCGACGCTGGTAAGATGAAATGTATATATCTGTGATTAACGCTGCTAACAGTTTTTATTCCAATATCAGAAACGCTAATATTGAATGATTAAAAGCATTATTTAGCGTTACTCACTAGAACTGTTTGCCTTATGCCGCAGGACGCTTAGTTCTGAGAAGAAAATCATTCATCATGTATATAAAATCTACAATCCGAAATAATCTCGAAAAACGAAGACGCATTTTGTCGTAGCCTTTCTGGCAGCAAACAGCTTAGCCGCTTAACACTTTCACTACCAGGAATCCACTAGGTGGACGCTCTGTTCGTAGCAAGTTTCACGCATTATCCTATGTTATCGGTTACGCGTAGCGCTACGAGAATCTTGCTCGTGAAAGTGTTAAACCATAACTTTCTTCTTCTAGGTGGTGTTGCAGCAACTGCTCCAACAACTTCTCCACCTACCACGAGGCCCAGTTCCACTGCAAGAGTGTGCACGCCGGGGCTACAGCGCGGCCTATGGAGGCGGTGCGGGACCCCTGCGTCAGATCGGCCTGGGTCGCCGCCGTCCTGCAAGTCCAGAAGCTCAGCATGAACTGCATGCCCGTCGCCGCCCCTTCACCTGAATCACCAGAGGAATCGGAATCCAACGAAGATGATAACTCCCTACTCACGATACGTTACGAAGAAGACGTGCCTACTCCCGAAGAAGAAACGTTGAGACGTGTTTCTGCGGCGGACAGCGACGACGAAAGTCTCATTATAGACGAACATGCACCCAAAAAATTCGCCACCACCAAATGTCCCCACTGTGACTTCACCAGCAAGTACGCCAGCGTCATAGATTCGCACGTACTCCGACATTACAACCTCAGGCCCTATTCGTGTCCGTATTGCACTTTTAACAACCACAGAGCGCCAGTGCTTCAACACATCAGCACTCTCCATCCTAATCAACCATTAGTGCCCAAGAAGATTGAGAGACCATCTGGACCGCCCACAATTTTAAACCTACCCAAGCCTGGCAAAAAGATAGTACCGGTTAAAAAAGCGGCTGAAACCTTGGTCTGTCTGGTTTGTGAGAAATTACTCACTGAACTGGACTCAAAGAATCATACTCATGAAAACTCTACACCCATATTCGCTAAAAGGGGGGACATTGTAGTGAAGTGTTCGGAGTGCCTAATGCTTTTCCAGGATGTCGTTGCCATGCAACAACATTTCACGTGTTCTCATCCTGATTTACCGATCAACTACGCTTACTACAAGACTGACCACGACTCCAGAGGCTTCTTATTCTGTTTACATTGCAACCAGCGGTTTTCATACTTGATTGATCTGAAATCTCATCATAATCTCGTGCACAGTGCTTTGAAACTGAAGTACACGAACAAGCCGTACACGCCCGGAGACAATACACCAGATACTTCCAATAAGAGGAAGTCTGATGAAGCGACTCTGTCGCCGAAACGGTAAGAAAATAAATTTACTGTGCATTGATTTGAATTGAACTTACACAATTTTTCACACATATTATCGCAACACAACAATAAACAACGTTTGGTACGTCGCATTACGTCCCAAACATCGAAAAATTACCAACGCAAGATAAAAATCTTGATAATATTATAAATGTCAAAGTTTGTGCCGATGTATGTACGTTCCTCTTTATTTTAAAAACTACTGAACGTATCTCGACGAAATTGTCCAGTAATGTTGTTTAGACGTCAGAATAACAAAGGCTAGTAAATAATTTTCACGCGATTAAGCCCCGTTTAGTTGTGATAATTTACTGCTCAATTGTGATATTTGAATGCTGTTGCCAAGCAAACTACTAATTATTAAAATATAGCATTGATCTGTTCTAATCTATGTGTATATCTCGGATTTTTTCAGGGAAAATTATTATTCAAGATAGTTCAAAAATATGTTCTGGTAAATCAAAGTTATGTTACTTATGGAGATTTACTGTCATTAAGTATGCATGGAAAATCGACAACTCGACTACATAAAATCTGAAAAATGCCAATTTTAATTACATCAACAAGGAAAATTTACCAACCAGAATATCGTCGAAAATAGACTCGTGTCCCATGGAAAAATTTACGATATAGTTCGAAAGAAATAATGATTTTTTGAATAAAATTTGGAATTATTTTTCAGCACAATTACATTTTGTAAATATACATTTTGAACGGTATTATCGTATAAATAAAACAATTTAAACGGATTATATCGGAGTATATTAATTACGTTATTACTTTTGGTCAAAATTCAAATGGTCAATTCAAGTGAACGATTTTCCATTTGTAATTGATGACAGTAAATCCTTATGGATTGCAGTTAGATCGGTAATAATTAAAAACATGAATTTCATACACGAAGCACAATTGGGTACTTTCCTGTAGCCAACATAAATGATGGCACGCTTGCAGTTAAATGTTATTTCTGAAAATACGTAGAAAAATTAAAGACTACTTATTTTTAGGTTTTTGGTAATTTGACTATAGAATTATGACGTCATAAACCTTTTTCCTTTCAAACTTCATACTTTCAGACCGTTTTGACAGTTCATAAAAAGGAACTGATTTGATCTGCCAGTCAAGTACCCCATTGTTATAATTACATCCTAATGGTTAATTAGCGATTTTTAAAATACTTTAAACCTATAAAACCAGTAGTGTAGTGATGACTAGTATTAGAAAGTAGTATCAATAATTAAATTTATTAATAAAGATCTCATTATCTGATTGATTTTTCCCCAAAAGTTTCGAGATGTGGAATCCAATGCAAACATAACTAATAGTTTTATGCAATACTGAGTTGGGATATAGAAAATAATACAGCCAAGCTTAATAAATTCATTACGCATGCAATACATATCACTTTGCTTTTTAGATTCCAATCGGGAGACTGAAATGGAGTGTATACTGTGTGACACGAAATCTACGCGATGGACTGATCCACCATTCTGAAGTGATGACTTTATGCTACAAAACTGAACTCGTAAAAATGGACCCAAAAGTGGATAAATAACGCTGCAAAAGAATAGTGATCAAGTATTTATAGTGTGAGTGACTTATTGAAAGTGAATTTATTATAGTTGTCTATGCGCCATTCGAATGGGGGTAAAATAATCTGTGATTTTCAGCAACATGATAGTTGTAATTATTGTTAAATGTAGTCATTGAAGCATTTGCAATGTGGATTTAGAAGTTTAGTATTTTGTTTTGTCGTGGCCCTTGTACCACTGTTATCTGGGGACTGACATTCTTTTAGATGACTTGTTATTGAAATGTCATAAGGTGGCGTGGGGCTATTGCAACTATGGAGCTATGAGAACTGCATATCATATTTCCTTTTGATCTTTGTTAATACATCGCCACCTACGGTCTTTTAATCGTACCCCTTCGCCGCTTAGGTAAACGATCATAGATGGCAGTTTAGGATGCCTAAAAATGGAAATATGTCTAAAGATAATTATGTCTAAAGCTAATAGCTTTAAACTGGCAATAGCCCTGGGTCGACTTATATTTAGAAAAAAATACTTTATTTGTATACCATAGACATATTAGACAGAGACTTGGGATACCTCTGTTAAAAATAATGTCAATTCACTTTTCCAGAAATTATATAAAGTAGAAATCCAGTTTCTGCTTGATGATGTGACATAGTGGTTTACTTTCCATAAAATGTTTAGTTATGGTAGCTATAGCGTTCGCGCCTATTTAAGAATTTAATCAGACTGTTTTATAACTGCAATATGTACGGGAACTAGACTGCAGGCTGCTTGCCGACTGCAGTTCCCGTGCAATTTGTATTTGCAGTGCATCTGTTTTCAACTCTTAAGAAATAGTTCCTGTTTGTTTAGTTAGAATAGTCACAATCAAGCCCGTTATAGGTTAGTCTCTGCTCTCGCAAGGCTCAATATGAAATTATATGGGTAATGTTTTAAACATCTGAGCAGATATATCTCCACTTTAGCTTTAACCACTGCAGATGTCAAGCCGTGACTTTACCGAACAAATTTTTCATGCACTTTAGCGGCAGGCGAGGTAAACACATACAGCTGACCTGATTTTTCTCATGTAGTTTGCAGAATGCGTCCGTATGCCATCTCCAGTGGTAAAAGGGTCTAAGAGCGCGAATTGTACATTTGTTGGAAGGGATTCTATAGGGGAAAGTGTGGGGGATTCGTACAGCCTTCTTACAATGGCCATATCTCCAATATTAAACATGCTGACGCAATGGTACTTGTATTGGTGACTCCTGCTCACACTCATAGACTACCCACGGGACGGGGTGGACTTACGGCTGCAAAGTCGACTCATCTATGAATGCATTTGTCTCTAGTAATAATTGCTTCAATTGTAAAAGCACTTTGTTATCAGTGTTATCACAAGCAGATCTTCAAATTAAGTATGTCAGTATCTATTTTTGATATTGTTCAGTTATTTCAATTTTAATTTATGTTTCAGATTTTTTGGGTTGGGGTACCTTCGTACAGTCCCTAATGTTCATGCTGTACGAATGTACCCCGTGTGGTCGAAACTAGTTTGTTTACCAAGAGGATTATTATAACAGACTTCTTAATCATGTAGGTATTTTACATAAATAAACTGGAGCGGAGGAAATAGATAAACATCCTGCGAAGATAGAAGTGGTGTACGAAGCTACCTGTGGGATACCTTTTTTTATATAAAACCATCATCGCTTGAAAATGTCGTTTAGTGTCAACACTGAAGTACACTATTATTATAGCCAGATAAATAGGCTACCCAGCAGCGCTTAATTTATTTTAAAATAGGTAAAAGTTTTTGTTATGCAAGGCTTAGAGTAAAAAGTGTAGGAATCCTCCACATTTTCCCCTACCTTGTCAGTTCCCAGTTTGGGGTATTTTACGTGTATTAAAACTGAATTATAAGACTTAGTTGTTGATTATAGATTACTCGCCAAAATCATTTCTCAGTTACAGACTGTATTAATTATAAGTTTTTGCAAGTATATCGTGGTTTTTTTAACCCCCGACGAAAGAGATGGTTCTGATCTGATCAGATCCAGCCCTCATTTTTCTTGTCCTGTCCGATTTTTTCTCCCACGCCTGGGTCGGGTTGAACCGGTTTAACCCATCTCCGCAGTCCTTTTGCTTTGCATACTGCGTCCCATCCCAACTAGTGAGTGGCCGCGGGTGGCATTCCCGTTTCCTGGTTTGCGCTCTGCCCTTGAATTAGATAATAGCAAAAATAAATATGTCTAGGGGCGCACGCGCACGCCATATAAGAGGAGCTAAAAATTTTTTTTGCAAAAGTCAATGTGTGGCACACTGACAGTTCTTTTAAAAATACTAAGGTTTCTCCAAAAATATTTTAATTAAGGGAAGTGTACAAAGAACGCTTGGTAAATAATTTTAGCGAACATTATTATCAACATTATTGAATATTCTGTTTTTGAGTTATTGCCGAAAACCTGATCTGTTCAACAAAAAGACGTGCCATGTGAAAATATGCTCTTTTGCGATGTAAAAATCGTATTGTTTTCAACTTTAGTGCAGTTTTTGTAGTAACGGCTGCGGAACCCTATACTGAGCATGGTCTGACATGCTATTGGTTTTACAACTTAATAATGGTGCTTTTTACGAACCAATTGTTAGTGTACTATGTTTCTTGGTTCAATTGTAACATCGTTAAATGTTTAGTCTTAAAGCGCCATCTAGTTTTTGTCTGAATATCTTCTTGCGATCGGGGCAAGATCCAAAGTATGTGGATTGAGAGTCCTCATGTTTTAATGGTCCTTGATTGGGTTTTTAGCCAACTAGCCAACTCATGTTGTTCAATTAGTACCCAGTCACGTCCGTAGATGGCGCTCGCTGCACTGCATTGATGTATAACAGACCAAGCTCGAGTTCAATGCTGCGCGACACAGGAGTACGTAAATTTACCGTTGGATGGCGCCCCCCAATGCTATAGCTAGACCAATTTCACCATGTTCTGTTAGTCTCTAACGAACGAAGGCGCGGCCACAACTGGTCTACACTATTAAGCAGTTGTAATAATGAAATTTCTGTACACTGAAGATATTTTGATTAACAAATGTTGGATGGTCTATCAGCCCAAAAAAAAAAAAAATTTGGATTTTTTTTTAATGTTTGAAAATGTGTATGTTTGTATACATATATTTATAGTCAAGTCATAAGGGTTGAACGAATTTACACCATTTTTGAAGATATTTGGGCTTAGCTGGACATCCAAGAATAGTTATTGCTAAGTTAGGTACTTTTTACTCGACCACGCTAAAGCTAAAAGAGGGTTATGCCTTCTTCGAGAACGAAGTTGCGGGGACCTAATTAATTAATAAAAGCTTCATTTCTTTTAAAGTAGCTGCTAAATAAACAAACTCCACTTAACAGTCTAAGCACCTCATTCTCAACAAAAGGTTGCGGCAGCCTGGCAATCTAATTACACTTGTATCCAGGTTCTATTCATACAAGACGGTACCCTAAGTGCATTCGTCGGGTTTGCCTTAATTACATGTTTGTACGGCAAAAGGAGAGCTTTGAAATGGAATTGTTGCCAGACTAATTAATAGCTACCTACGTTATTGTTTCTGGTTCTTCGTCATAGACAATCAGTAGTTTGTTGAGCATTTCGCGTTAGGTATGTAGAGCATATCATTAGTGGCCTGAAAAGAAAACCCGTCTCGTGTTTATGGTCTATTGCACTTCCACCACCAAAACGAATTATAACATCATCTCATACGTTAAAAGTTAAAATCCATCAAGTCGGTTTTAGGCCACAAATCGTGCTAAAGAATAGTTTCATTTCTCGTGGAAGGCTGCAAAGTTATTATTACTTATGCTTACTTTGCATATAATCATATTTTTTAAGTATATGTATTGATGTATGTTTATTTACGCAATCTTATTTGTGTATGTTTATTACGTTTACATGTGTCTGTATCAGTTTTTTGTTTTGCTTCGTATTTGTTTCTCGCCACCTACTCAACTAAAATTGTTGTCTTTAAAACACTCCGCTACCCAAAGGTTGTCTGGAAGAGATCGCTATTTAGCGATAAGACCGCCTGTTGTTTACCTGTGCTAATTCGAATGTTGCTGTCATGTTCTGTATTTCTGTGTATCAGGTGTGCAATAAAGAGTATTTGTATTTGTTATTATTTGGCGCGAGTGCTTGAATTGAAAGCCGACTAAGCAAAGGAATCTATTCGCTCATGGTTCATTTCATCTATACTATTATAAAGTTGTAAAAATGAAATGTCTGTACATTGAAGATATTTAAAAAAAATATTGTTATGGACTATCTGGAGTTCAATTAACGAAAAATATTTTTTTTGTATTATTCTCCAACTTACTCGGAAATGTTCCCATTACTATAGTAAAAACACACCGCAAAGTCCATCGTTATATACGTTGATACAATAATCAATAAAAAAAAAGTGGCATTACTTCCCGGAAAGGCCTGGGAAGTGTACATTATTCTGCAGCTTTTTACTTTTAATTTCATCCAAGACTGAAAATTCACCATACAGCCAATAGTAATGTACAAAAACCGAGATTTAAAAAAACTTGTATTGTTTTCTGCGTTTAGTTAATGCATGGTTAATGCCAAAAATAATTAAAAAAAAAAAACAAAAATTATTGTGTCCAAATCATAATACAGTTTATTTAGTCTTAATGGTCTTCTGGGACTGATAAATATTTTTTAGCAAAGGTATGTTTTTTTTAAATGTAGTGCGTTTAGGAATTGCCGATTCAACTAAAAGTAATAATGCATATATTTATTTTAACTGTTGCTATGGGTTTTCTTTTTATTTATTTTCATTACTATATTTCATGTGGAATCAAATATACAATTCGGATCCAAAACTTTTAACTTTAATATCCTTAAAAAAATATAAGGCGGGAACGTGAATTTCATTTTGTCAAAGATTGTTTGCCGTTTTTACGAAAATAAGTTACATAAACATGTGTCAAATTTCCTCGCATATTTGGAGAAAAGCAGTATACATGCCTCGGCAGGAATGTCATTTCGTGGATTCGTATCTATTGAAGGACGAGGCGTAGCAAAAACCGTACTCATCCACGAAATGACTTCCCGGTCTCTGCAGTAATATATACTATTATGTATATTTGTATGTGTCGTTGTGGCTTTGTCACGCAAAATCGGCTTAACGGATTTTAACTATTTTTGGTACACGGGTAGCTGGGTATCTCCAGATGGTTATAGGATACTTTTTACCCGCCTACGCTAAAGAAAAAATGAAGGGTTATGACTTTTTCTCTTCCGCGAACGAAGTTGCGGGGGCGCCTTCTAGTAAGTATATAAATTCCTGGGCGTGGAGTGGCAAGACACGAGAAGCCAAATAATGTTGCAGCCATGTGAAACACAACTTTTCACCTCGATTTATGTAAAAAACACATCTAACAAAATCACATATTTTCATTTAAACTAGTGTAAATAAATCTACAAATTCCCAATAATATAATAAACACATGCACATAAATTATAAATTAGAACCTCTATTTACTTTTCCACCTTATCGGGGAAGATGGACTTTTTCGAGGTAGTGTAGTGGAATAGTTATTTTCAACAGCAATACTTAGTTGTTTTCACCTCCTTCGCTCGGAAAAGTTCCATTTATACAGCGCGGAATCTCCGTGGAAAAATCCATTTTGTGCGCTAGCGTGGAAAAGTGTGTAGAAGTTTGGATTTATATTTTATCTCAAAATCGACCTGGTAGGTACAAAGATTATGAAATAATGAAATAATGATCTTTATCCTGTAAGTAGGCCGCAAGGGCACTTTTACAAGTCTGACTCTACGGCTACGGATTAAAGATGGGAGAGTATACACTTTTGGACCCTATTACAATGTAGTAAGGTGAAAAAGTGGATACATCACTTTGTAGTCGCCTGTACGATGAATTCAAAAAGTTAATCAGTGATCCTAAACGTTATTTTACTTACGGCACATATATTATTATTTAGATTTATACAAGTATTACTTCTTTCTAATATGTACACGATTAAATTGATATTCATTATTAAGTACCTACTTACTTAAGACTGCAATTTTCCATCCGGGGAAAAATAAAATGATAAGAGGTTAATAGCGGTGTTGGCAGATTAAAAAAAAACCGGCTAAGTGAGTCCGACTCGCGCACCGAGGGTTCCGTACAAACTTTCACTTACCCTGACATTATTATATTACCTGGTTCTTGTTGAATTATGTTTGCATATGATAGATAGACTATAGCATTGGATACAAATGAGGTGCAAACTTAACGCAACCTGATGGCTGTCCAAATATGTATGTCTTGAAAAATACTTTATTTGTTATGATTTAATTACAAATGTATAGTTTTCAGATTCTTGTATGTATTTGTAGTATGTCACGATATTACTTGCCAAATTTCATAGTTCTATGTCAACAGGAAGTACCCTATCATTTTGATTCCCTTGAGAGTGTCGAAATATACGTTTTTTGCGGCATAAATGGCCGTACTTTTTTATTAAGTTAATGTAGGAGTTTGATTTTTTCACAGCTTCAAGGGACTATAGACTTGAGTATATGGTGTTAATTTCAACTCGATAACTCCATTCGTTCTCAAGATAAAGGTCTTGACAGACAGACGGACAACAAAGTGATCCTATAAGGATTCCGTTTTTTCCGATTGAGGTACGGAACCTTAATGCCTGGAAGAGCTACTGGTCCATGAAGGAACGAATTAATGAAGGGAAACCTTCCAAATTCTCTCTTAAACGAAAATTCGTCAATATGTGTATTCTGCCCGTCCTAACCTACAGTGCCCGAACGTCGTCACTCACTGAAAGTCAGAAATCGAAATTGAAGGTTTGTGAACGGGCAATGGAGCGCAGCATTCTAGGCGTTAAAAGGACAGATCGCGTCCGGAACACGCCGCTGCGCTCTGTAACACGAATAACTGATGTTGGAGAAAAAACGACAGGCTAAAGTGGGACTGGGTCAGTCACGTCGGCCGCATGCACCCGGAAAGGAGGGCAAGTATGGTCACTAAATGGGTGCCACGAGATGGGCAACGTAGACGGGGCAGGCCTAGGCGGAGATGGCGGGACGATCTGGATGTGTTTTTCAACAACTGGCTGGAGGTAGCATATGATTGGGATTCGTGGAGATCTAAGGGAGAGGCCTTTGCCCAGCAGTGGGACACTCAAATAGGCTAATAAAAAATATATATGTTAGAAAAACAACATAAAATTTGACCGTAAATGCCATACTGCCTTCGTATTATAACCTACGACTGAGTCCGTCCAGTATTTCATAGTCGACCAGTACCTTATGGCTTATTTACTAGTCTCTGCCTTAATTTGGTATTAATATGTTTATTTGTTTTCCCCTCACTAGCTTGAAAAGCGGTCTTTTATCCATTAAGACAAGTGGGTAAAACGCATTTTATCCACTAGTGGGGAAAGTGATTTGACCTTGGAGCGTGTTAAGGTAGCTTTTGACAGTTATCTGTCAAAAGCTACCTTAACACGCTAAAACGGAAAACGCTCATAATAATGGTTCGCTCGATATTAATTATCATTAAATAAATGCTTTATGAATTTAATAAAAATTGGTGTTTAGCTCCATTTAATGATTTTAAGTCATTTCACTTTAAATTCCATGAGAAACATTCTGAAGGCATAAGTTGAGTCGATGCAATTACAAAACGCACTGTCAGAAATATCAACATGTTAGATAACTTTTTTAAACTTTTCTATTGATGATGATTCTAATTAACCTGATGATGATTATAATGTGTACAAATAAATTCTTATTTTTTATGAGCTGTTTTTTTGCATGTTGTACTTTCCTCGCTATAGTGAGGTGAAAAGTTTTGTGTTACACACGGGTGCAAATTTGTATTTTACTTCTCGTGTGTTGAAATACTCGCTACGCTCAGTATTCTAGTTTCGCTTCCTCTTGTTTTAATTCCACACTCGCGGGTAAAATACAACTTTGCACCCTTCTATAACAAATAACTATTGTCATGTTATGACTGTTATAAGTGTGTTTCGCAGGCTCATTGCTACCAGTTTTTAAATGAAAAAAAAAATGTTATTTCCTCGCTTTAGTGAGGTGAAAAGTTGTGTAGTTCGCACGGCTGCAAAATTATTAGTCTTCTCGTACCTTGAAAGTCTCGCTACGCTCAGGAATCTATATTTGAACCAATCGCGCCAAATAACAACTTTGCAGCATTGCATAACAAATAACTATTTCACCTCACTAGCTCGGAAAAGTTAATAGCCAAGTCAATTTTATCCGCTTGCGTAGCGTGGAAAAGTAATTTGAAGTTCGAATTTATAATAAGTATATTTGTTTGTTATGTTATGAGGGTGTTTTGTAAGTTTATGATCACTAGTTCATCGAGACACGAGATAAATCACAATTTAAAAGCACATTTTTTTTTAAATAATGTGTAAGGTGCCCTATCATATGATACCATATTTAACCATTTTGACCTAGCAAGACTGAATTTATGGCCTCACACTAATTGGTATGTTTTCATGGAAAAATAAAAAACAAATTTCAAATGATTAGAATGAGTAGTTCCTGCGATAAAGCGTGTAACAGTCGAACAGATAGACACAAATAGACAGGGAAAGTAGCATTCGGATCGGAAGGGTTCCTGTTATACCTTTTTGGTACGTAACGCTAAAACCCACTATAGGTAGGTACCTACATTACATGACGTCACTGTTTGATTTAACAATCAGGAACTTACCCCAAAACTCAACTCCGCATTTCGCCAACAAATCCTTTTCATAATCGTATCGCATTCGCATCTTAATTGGGTGCAACTTCGAAGCGTCTGCCGCCATTTTGTTTTCAAATTCGCGTCACGTGCTGACAAAATGGCTGCCATCGGAACGTTGCGAGTCGTTGACGGGATCGCGTACGTTTTGTGAGCGCGGAAATTCTGTAGTGCCGTATAAACTTGGAAAAGAATGTGGTCATTTGGCGTGGAATTTTAGAACGCTCTTTGCTTGATTCTAAGTTTTATTTTTTTCTCATTTGTTCCATATATACTTTTTAGGGTTCCGTAGTCAAAATGGCAACAACGGAACACTTATAGTTTCGACATGTCCATCCGTTGGTCCGTATGTCACAGGCATTTTTCTCAAAAACTACAAGATGTATACTGATGCAATTTGTAGTAAGTAATAGATAGGTGTATTGTATACGCCGCTACTTAATTAATATTTCTAGAGGGGGTACCTACTCTATACATGTAACAGATACTATTTTTTTTTTAGATAACATCAATGTGTGGTACATATTTCGAGGTTTCTAAGTTTTATTTGACTAAGCAAATATTTTCGGAAAAAAAATGCTTATGCCAAAATTTAAAGTTTAGCTACTTACTAGGTCAAGTACGGTATCATATAAAAGGGCTTGATCTGCACATTTTCGTTTTTTTTTCTATCGTGATTAGGTTTTGTTTCATTAAGGAAATTGTGAAAAAAAAAAAACACCATTATCTACCCCCTCACCGAAGTTTACCGGGCGAATTTTTTTTATTTTCACAATTTGTATAAATAAACATAAATATTACACGAAAACTATAACCATGTCTCTAACTAACTAGCAAATTCTTATTTAAATTTTCAAAAAACCTATTTTTGATCAACCCAATTGCGTTAAGTTTGCACCTCCTTTCTATGAAATGCTATAGATATTAGGTGTAAACTGAACTCAACCAGAACCGGGTACTATAATAATGTTAGGGTAAGTGAAACTTTGTACGGAACCCTCGGTGCGCGAGTCCGACTCGCACTTGGCCGGTTTTTTCATCTGTAGCGCAATTGCTTGTAGTAACCGTACACTGAGCATGGTCCGACTTAACCAAAATTTTCAAAATTACAAAACTCAACCGTCCTGCTATTTATCAATTCAGTATTTGGTATGTTAATAAAGACATTTTATAGCTTAAA
The DNA here is from genome assembly GCA_905404275.2 of Hedya salicella. Classification (NCBI taxonomy): domain Eukaryota; kingdom Metazoa; phylum Arthropoda; class Insecta; order Lepidoptera; family Tortricidae; genus Hedya; species Hedya salicella. The sequence continues at coordinate 16,504,178 of FR990114.1, forward strand.
ATAAAATACGTCATGTCAAAAGAACTGAAAAAAAAAAAAGTTAGATACTGGTTTTTTTACCGTTACCTATTATCTCTTTTGAATTATTTTAAAATTAATAAGCATATATTGGACGTTTTCCATCATATAATAGCAGTTTTAAGATAATATGTACATATTTAGCTCCGCGAAAAAAAAATCTAGGTTTTTTTCTATGGTTTTCAAAGTTCAAAGTGCTTTATTTGTAAACGTAGGTTTAGCTTGATTACTTACAGACATAGTCCATACAATATCTGTCACTATGTTTTGCCACATAGCGTACAGAAAGAAATATTAACGCGCTAATTTAGTAAAATATTAAATGTTACATTCCTTATATTAAGTACATACCTATATAATCCTAATTCAGAAAAAATAAATTCATCAAAAACCATTCAAGATAGACACATAGGAGTTGCTCACAGGGCCTTCATATTAACCAGGCTACCTATAAAAAATAGAAAAAGGATGGTGGATAGTAAGGGATTACTCATACGAAGTTGCCTTTCCGGCATTTTTGTTATGGTATACTGGTATGCGACCCCGGCTCCCCGAGCTGCTACTGGCTCATACATAGTGTTCCGGGACAGTAGTATCCTTTAACCCTTTCTCCTGGCTAAATTCGTACAATTCCTTTCTTTACCCTGTTATCCTTCCTCCTATTCTGCCAATCCAAGGTATGCCGTGCTGATGGATGCGCGGCTAGAGGCGAGTCTAGTCGTTTAGCGTGCCGTATTGCTCTGGGACTGGTGACCCCAGAAAAAGGCTAAACCCTTACCTGGTATGCGGGGTTCTGCTGGGTTCAAATATTTTATCCCTATCAGCTCGTGGGAACGCAATGAGTTTCAATAGTTTCAAAAACCATAATGGCGGCGATGTGGTTCGCAACCCATCACGTCTCGGTCCCAGCGAGAGCGAAGAGTGGGCTATGGAGAGCCGCTTTGCTACGTTAAATGTAAGGGGAGGAATTAATGATAAAAAAGATGAAGTATGTCAGATGATGGATGCGAGAAATAGAGAAATAAATGAATGTTGATGAAGCGGTAGTTGTAGGCCAAAACCGTAGCAAGGGAAGGAGGTAGTCTCTGCCTACCCCGTAGTGCGAAAAAGGCGTGATTTTATGTATGTATGTATGTAAAAAGGATGGTCCCAACGTGCGACATGCTTTTGGCCGGTTTTTCCCGATTTCTGTTGCTTAAACGACTTGTTAGATATCGTATTGCGGTGTTCACAGGAGGTGTCGTTAAGTTCTTCTTAGTAGAGTGAATGACAAAGGATATAAATCGATATTTTATACACACACACGGACAATAGGGATATAAATAAGGTTATCTAAATGTCAATACCATACACTGAACTCAAGATAAGAAGTTAATTCTACATTGCGCAACGATGAAGTTTTCGATTATTGAAAATGTTGACAATAGTAAGACAACAATAGTGAATGAAAGAAGTTATTTCGAATACTATTTGAAAGAGTTCTTATGTACGACAAGTGTTGTCTATTTTATTTATTTAATTATTGCTCAAAAGAAAACTTATCCTACAAAAGGCGAACTTAATGCCATAAGGCATTCTCCACCAGTCAACCTTAGGGCAAATTAACAAAATTGTGGGCGGTGCTGAGACTTGTGTATCTACAAAAACACGTATGTAGACATATACTTATAATCATGAATAACATAAATATATATTTTAGCCACGTGATAAAACTCTGCTTTTCACTTCGAATGCGAGAAAATAAAAAAGACTTAACATTAAAATTGTATATTTCATGAAAAACTAAAAGTACAGTTTGAACAATTCTATCAGAAAGTTTGGCCTGATCTGTTTGAACAAAGGCCATATTGTCTCTATTATCTCATTGCCGCTACCTACCGAGTTAGCACGTGCCACTACAACATTCATATTGAAAAACAAACGGTATCGTCATAGTATTAAGGTTCAAATTTAATGTCACTGATATTCTAGATATTACGTTTGGGTAGTGTAAGCCCCGAAGCAATACGGCACTCATATTATTTTACCTTTTATACCTTATTACTTTGATGATACCGTTTGTTTTACAATATGAATGTTGTAGTGGCACGTGCTAACTCGGTAGCTAGCGGCTATGCAATAAGACAGACAATGGCCTTTGTTTTAGAGGTTAGGGCTCGAAGCGAAAAAATCACCTGGGAAGAGCCGTACTATACGTACAGTAAGCTGCAAATTTTAGATTTAGGTACTCGATTATTCCGTTCAAAAATATCTTCGCTACACTATTACCAGTATTACCCGGCAATAGAGCTGAGAGACTATATATGCAATACGGACTAATTTGATGATTGGCAAAGGGTTATGCTCGGGATCTCTACGAGATCGAATCAGAAATGAGGAGATTCGTAGACGAACCAAGGTTACCGTACCGACATAACAATCAGGGTAAGTAAACTAAAGTGGCAATGGGCAGGGCACATAGTTCTAAGAACCAATGGCCGTTGGGGCAGAAAGGTTCTCGAGTGGAGACCGCGTACCGGCAAGTACAGCGTGGAAGGCCACTCGCAAGGTGTTCAGACGACCTCGTTAGGGTTGCGGGGACTCGCTGAATGCGGGTCGCCTCTACCCGGCCCATGTGGAAATCTATTGAGGAGGCCTGTGTCGCAGTGGCCGTCCTATGGCTGAAATGATGATGATGATGATGGACTAATTGTGTACCCACGCTATATCTTTTTACATCTGTCTGTACCTACGGCACTCTCATTTCGTTCTTGGGAAGAATTTAATGAAAACTACGTTAATAGTTAAAAACAAAGGACCTATAGTGCCCATGTAGAAACCTACTTAATGAAGTTTGCACTAAAGTGGTGCTCTACGTGGCATTAAGTAGTTTGTTGCACGAGATAACTTTAAGTACATACTTAAACATTAAAACTTAGTACTCGTTCGCTGGCACGTGTTGCTATGCTACTTAAAAGACATAGGAATCACTATTTTAATAGCCAATGAAAACAGAGGGAAGTTATCTCTATGTACTATTATAAAGTTGTAAAAATAATACATCTGTACATTGAAGGTATTAAAAAAACCGGTCAAGTGCGAGGCTGACTCGCGCACCGAGGTTTCCGTACAAACTTTCACTTATTCCGACTTAACTTGCCGCTTGAGTTAAGTTTGCCTCTGGTATCTATGGCGCCCCATACAAATGAGGGGCAAACTTAACCAAACCGGGTCATTCAAAAAAGATTTTTGGTGAATAAAAAAAAAGTCAGATAGATATATGGTTATAATTTTCGTGTAATATTCATATTAAATTACATAATTCCAGAAAATTCCAGGGGGGATGGTATTTCGAAAATGTGGTCGCATGCGCATAGTTTCATGCAGTTTCCACAAAAAAATACGCATGCAAATACAACAAACCACCACCAGACAGATGAATCCTGAATATTAAATATCTGTCTGGTGGTTTCACATCTAACCACGACACTATTTCAAGTAAAAGCAAAGAAACTATAATCCATTAATCTACTATAAAAATAGCCTTCCAATATGTAATATCAACTAACATTTTTTGGTGGCTTTGCCCGATAACCTTTGTTTTAATTATTGATTCTCCATACAAACTTTCACCCTTCTTTTCAACCCTTAAAGGTATGATTTCCGGGACTAAAACTATGCAACTAAATTGGTTTAGCAATTGGGATGTTGACAATTTTTGATAACTTTTTTTGTATGTCAGAACGACCTTTCATTAATGGAAACTTTGATGAATAAACTACTTCAATCTCAAAAAAGTCATCGAGATTCTACATTGTTAAAATCATGTACCTTGTATGGGGAAATTAAGAACTTTGTTCTGCAGCTATGTATGAACTCGCGTTTATCGAAACGTTTTTATAACCAAATTACCATAAATTTCATGGGTTAAATGGTATCATTAAATACCTAGTTATTAATATTTTCATACTCTAAAATGGACTTTCCCAACCAACTTTAAAGGCTCATAAAACAAGCTACACGCAAGGTGTCGAACTCAATTTTTTTTTTAGGATTTTGATTATAGGAACTGCCATTTCGCATAAAAAAATATGTTTAGTAGAGTACAGTCAACATCCAATTTTAAACGTTAAAAGGTAACAGACAAACTGACAAGAGTTACTTCCTCATCTACTATTATAAGTTGTAAAAATGAGATGTCTATACATTTAAAATATAAAAAAAAATTTGAAACGGACTATTTGGAGGTCACCTGAATCAAAATATATTTTGTCTTAGATTTTTGTATGTTTGTATGTGTGGTTGTGGCTTCATTACTCCAAATTGGCTTAACGGATTTCAACTATTTTTGGTACACGGGTAGCTGGGTATCTCTAGATGATTATAGGATACAAGGAGTGTAGGTGAGGACACTTTTTACCCGGCTACGCTGAAGAAAAAAGAGGGGTTATGACTTTTTCTCCTCCGTGAATGAAGTTGCGGGCACTTCTAGTTTATAATATTAGCACGGATTCACAAAATTTAATAGGTATCTACATAGTATGAATTAACACAGGTGGCTTCTTATCGGTAACGGTAACTCTAATAATTGAGGAATGACAATTAAATGAGTCAATTCTATTCATCATAAATCTGTACCACACCCTTAAAAGCCGGTGTCTTATCACGGACGGATAAACAAACGGACAAGACGGTAAAAATCACAATGAACACACGCTTACTTGAATACAGGAAGATTTTTAAACTTGTTCTAAAATTATTGAAGTACAGTAGCATTATAAATAAAACAATTTAAACGGATTATATTGCGTATATTATCTCATTTGAGTTCCCGACGTTTCGGCAGCTTTGCAGCTTCCGTGTTCACGGGTCGACTGAAATAAACTTAAGTAGCTTTGTTATTATACGAGTTCTATATTACGTTCATCTGTAACTAAGTATACAAATCTTGCAAGTTAAACTAGACCTACTTCCCGGTTTCCAATTGAGCTCAAATTTGCCATACTTATGTAAGTTAGGTGACAATACAGTATTACAACACAATCATTTCCAAACGATGCGCCACCTACTCATACATAAAGTTTCTTTTTATCAACGTCTCCCACCCAACGCCCAAAGGATATCTGGACGAGATCGCTGTGTAGCGATAGGACCGCCTGTTTATTACCTCTCCTTGAATGTTTTGTTTTGTGTACACGTTTTGTGAGGTGTGCAATAAGGTGTCCTGCCGTTTGACCAAAAATCATTTCGTAAACACTAGAATCGGTTGAGAAATGCGACATGCATTTTTGCTCAAAACGAAACGGATACGCTTCGCTCGCTACGCTCGCTCGGTCAATAACAATTCTTATTTCTAATACATTGATTGATTGATGGTGTTGTAAATATCGGGGAACGGGTTTTGTATGACAGTCAACATCTTCCTACCTTCAACGAATCTTTGGTCCTTGGTTTCAGCGAATTAACACATTCTCTATCCGGGTGCCCCCAATGTGGGTCCATGAAACTTTTTTTCAGGCTGTTTTTAAGGTCACCGTCTAGTACTAAATGTGACAGTTGGACTCGTGACTTTGTCAGATCGTTTTGTATTGGGACAGTGGACGTGTTAAAATGCTTATTTCAGAAATCTTGTCAACAAATAACACGACCCACCCTGTATAACCCGCTGACGCTACCTCTCAAACCACTGTAATTTGTTTGGATATTAATTTATCCAATAAGGGTTCCGTTCTACTCTCAAACATCCATAAAATTTCCACATATAGGAACTAAATTTTCCTCCATTGAGTTCGGTTCTGAGTTCTCAGCACAAACCATTTTTATCCAACTGTTTCAAAAGGAGGGTTATGTTTTTCGTGCCAAAGAAACAGACAAACTATACTAAAGTATGCTGCTTGGTAAATTATTAGAATAAATTAATTAAGCCCTTCTGGCACATGTGTTACTGTCTTTACAGCTTAGGCCCATCTGGCATGTATGTACACCTTTATTTGTGTTTTTTCAAAAAATGGGTAGTTTGCACAAATTGTAACTTTGACAGAGGAAAATACATCTTTTCTCAGTCCACCCGTGACCATGGAAAGCTGGAAAGCTTCCGAAACGTCGGGAACTAAAATGAGATAATATACGCGATATAATCCGTTAAATTGTTTTATTTCAATATACTAAAGTATGTTTGTCTGTTTCTTTGGCACGCTTGCCTAAACGAGGACTATGAGCTATCTTTAGATTCGGTTTCATTATCGGAATAGCAGCTATACTATTATAAAGTTATTAATATAAAATGTTAATTGAAGATACATTCGAAAAAATAAGTAAAACGGAATATTTAAAGGTCACTGAGTCTAAAAATCATCACTCATCACTCGCTTGTCCTTACCTCATTTACTTGGGGTCGGCACAGAATGTTTTTTTTCCATACCTATATCACCCATCATCTCAACACTCAAATCCTTCCTGTTCATGTTATCTCTGACGCAATTCATTGGTCTACCCCTTCTTTTATATCCCTCCACATGCATACCTAATACCCTTCTTGTCACATGACTTTCACCCCTTCATAACATCTACATACCACCGGCGAGTTGCTCTCAGCTTATCGACTACGGGTGTTACTTTCAGGGTTCCTCTTAGTACTCATTGCTTATCCGATCCATTCTCGTCACGCCACTCATACATTTCAACATTATCATCTCCGTAAAATGCAATCTCCTTTCATCTTGAGTCAACATTTGTTTTTATGTTTGTATGTGTGTTTTTCGGCTTCATCGCGGCTGGGTGGATTGTGACCATGTTTGGGTATCCTATATATATGAATTGGTCCTCCTTATCTCTATACTCCATGCTTATTACCGTTGAGCCCCAGGGCACGGCAGCGAGCCTTAGTAATAGGTTGCTACTCTGCGGGTACGGTACCCTGATAATTACCTAACAGAAAAATCCAAGTGAATCTGATTCATCGATTCAATTGATTGTTGTTAGTTATTACCAAAACATTTGCGAATTATCTTTAACAATCAAACACCTGTGTGATAATACATATCAAATATTATATATAAAACAAGGTTTGGCCTGTGGGAGTCAGTATACAGCATCTGCGACTAGAAACATGAAGCTTTTTTTGATTCTCGGGGCCCTGGTGGCGGTCGCAAGCGGGCGGTCAACAGAAGTCAGCCAATGTGAGTATAATTTCACCGGTTTTGCCAGGCCCAATTAATAAAATTAAAATGAACTTTGTCCTACAAATCAGGACATTGAAACAAAATTTGTGGGTCAGTAATTTCTAACTCGTCTACAATTTCCACCTCGTCCACATTCCCAACTCGTCCACAATATCCAACTCATCCACAATATCCAACTCGTCCACAATTTCCTCCTCGTCCACATTTCCAACTCGTCCACAATATCCAACTCGTTCACAATTTCCACCTCGTCCACATTTCCAACTCGTCTACAATATCCAACTCCTCCACTATTTCCCCCTCGTTCACATTCCCAGCTCGTCCACAGTATCCAACTCGTCCACGATTTCCACTTCGTTCTAATTCCCAGCTCGTCAACAATATCCAACTCGTCCCCGATTTCCGACTCGTTCTAATTCCCAGCTCGTCCACAATATCCAACTCATCCACAATTTTCACCTCGTCCACATTCCCAGCTAGTCCACAATATCCAACTCGTCCACAATTTACACCTCGTTCATTCCCAGCTCGTCCACAATATCCAACTCGTCCACAATTTCCACCTCGTACACATTCCCAACTCATCCACAATTTCCACCTCGTACACATTCCCAACCCGTTCACAATTTCCAACTCGTCCACAATTTCCAACTAATCCACATTCCCAACTTGACAACAGACTTGTTTCTCTATGTTTAGTTTACTTACAACACCACCTTACACAAGTGTTAGGCTTAAAAGGAGAAGTCGACATATTTTTTTTAACTTTGGTTAAATAAATGATTTTGATATGGTTTCATTTAAGGAGATGTAGAGGGCATTAAAGGAGAGTTATCGTCAGCAACTTTCGCAAAACGACAGTTTTGAGTTTTTGGTGAATTTTCCTGCATTGGAGATATTCTTTATTTGCACCGAAAGCTGCCCGTGTTTGCGATATCCTGCATCCAACCTATACTTATTCCTCCCTAAGGCGTATTTGAAGCAAATAGTCATAAGATTTGGTGTGAGTGAGTGTTTGGCTTCGATGGACCAATTGGGATGTTGACTGTAGGTACTCAAAAAAAAAATTTTTTTTGATGCGAAATGACCATCCCTTTGATGGAAATCGTAAATAAAAAAAAAATGTTCGATATTCGGTACCTACCCTGCGTGTAGCTTGTTTTACGAGCTTCTCAAGATGGGTGGGAAAGTCTATGTTTAAAGTATGAAAAAGGTATGAAAATATTAATCTACTATAGTCGTAAAAATCGAATGTCTGTACATTGAAGATATTTTCAAAAAAAATATTGTAACGGACTATTTGGAGGTCACTAAAACGAAAAATATATTTTTTTGTTTTTTGTACGGTTGTATGTGTTGTTGTGGCTTCATCACACAAAATCGGCTAAACAGATTTCAACAAATTTTGGTACACGGGTAGCTGGGTATCTCCAGATGGTTATAGGATACTTTTTACCTGACTACGCTGAAGAAAACAAGAGGAGTAATGACTTTTCTCTTCCGCGAACGAAGTTGCAGGCATCGTCTAGTAAGTAATAATTGAGTAACCCATTAAATTTATGGTAACGTTTCGATAAACGCAAGTTTAAACATAGCTGTAGAACAAAGTTCTTAATTTCCCCATACAAGGTAGGAACGTGTTACACTACACGCGGTGCCGCAGTTTACTCATCGCGAGCTAAATTTTGACCGCACTGACGTAAATGACCGCGTTTTTGTATCATAGTTTGCCTACAATTAGTGACAAGTTACAATCTGGACGGCACGCAGAGCACGTGCGTTCCGTATTTACTCCACTGTAGGTAAAATTGACGGCCGAACATTCGGCGGCCGAATATTCGGACATTCGGTAACGACTACTCGCTGCATCTCCAATTAACACATTAACGACCACGATTTTCTTAGTGTGCGTCGCCGATAACATAAAAAAAGTATGCGTATACGAACGATCGAACGAATAGCAGAGCGACCATCTGGTGGGTTTCTGGTCGTGAATATGTTGAAATAGCTTGCTTTTTCAGGCACTCAAAATTACGGCGCCCTGCCGACTAATACGTACGTTGTCGGCTGCACCACCCCGCCCTGTGGGCTGCGTCAGCTCGAGGATGCTGTCGTCAACATCAGGTTCAAAACTCGTGAGTATCATTAATTCGGCGACACGTTTGGCTCAGTAGGTAGCACTACGGCCTACGAATCTGGCGGTCCCGGGTTCAAATCCCGGCCAGGGCAAGTGTTTGTGTGATGAGCACGAATGTTTGTTCCCAGGTCTTGGATGTTTTCTATGTATTTAAATACTAATAAAATAATACAACCCCTTAGTAGAAGCTTTGCTTAGTTTGGGACTATGTCGATTTGAGTAAGATTGTCCCTGTGTTATATTATTTATATATTCATTTGTGGCGAGAGTGCCGACTGCGCAGCTGTTGACGTTCGTAAAGAAGCTGTGGCCGAAAGGTGTATTCCAAGATTCTGACGATTCCGCAGCTGAATAGTTGACACCCAGAAGTAGCGTCACATGCTTAGAGCATTTAACTAATGGAAATGACAAGCTCTCTCATTTTACATTACCGAACAAAATTTTCATGCAGTTTTAGCGGGGGGTGAGGTAAACACGTACAGCACACTACTACAAGTGTACGCTTTTAGAAATAAAAAGAAATCACCTACAAACAAATAAACCGGCCAAGTGCGAGTCGGACTCGCGCACCGAGGGTTCCGCACAAACTTAAATTTACACTAACATTATAACCCGGTTTCGGTTGAGTTAAGTTTGCAACTGATATCTTCTGATATTGGCATTGCATACCAATGAGGTGCAAACTTAACGCATCCAGTTTGTTAAAAATAAGTCTTTTCAAAATTAAAAAAAGAATAGCTATTTAAGTTTATTTATACTAATTGGGGTAGAATGGTGTTTTTTAATAAAAAATTAAAATGTGGTTCCTTTGCAATACATGTATGTGGGCTGACCATTTTTATTATTATGTAGATAGCATAAGTCGTTTTTGAGATATGGCGCTCTAATAGTCGGACAGATAGACAGACAGACTCGCGCCATAATGTTTCCTTTTTTACCTTTTTCGTATGGAACCCTAAAGACACCCATACACTAATAAGTAATAATGTACCGTATAAACTAACCGGTGATTTCGCAATTACTTTGGTAGAGGTAAAGGGGAATGCTTTCGAATGGCATCTTTAGTGATTAAATGGTCTAAGGTCACACGTTGCCGATTTTACGGCTTTATTAGTCTTTATGTTTTGATATTTATATTGTACTAGCCTCTACCCACGACTTCGTTCGCCTTAAATTCATTTATCGCGGATAAGGGTATTTTTTCGGGATAAAAAGTAGCCTATGTCCTTCCCCGGGACTCAAAATATCTCCATACCAAATTTCATCCAAATCGGTTCAGCGGTTAAAGCGTGAAGAGGTAACAGACAGACAGACAGACAGGCAGGCAGACAGACACACTTTCGCATTTATAATATTAGTATGGAAGTATGGATATGTATGTATGTAGTTTGTAACGTATTTCTATGAATGGGCCACATGTTATTGCTATGAATTAAATACCAAATAATGGGTCCGTTATAATTCTGTAAGAAACGGTCCCAGTATTTTGTTGTTTAACTTGGAGTTGTTCTCACTTACACAGGCCAACTGTTTCATTGAGTCGTCGCTTGCGGTGTGGAACGTAGCGGCAAATAGTTTGGAAGGCATTTGCACGGCAGGACTCCTTCCGTTATCTACCCGCCAAACTCCTCTTATCACCAGCGATGTCTCAGTTAGACGGTCGATCTATAAAATAGCATTTAAAAAAATAATACTGTAACTCTTTTACAGCGCGCCCCATAAAGTCGATGTCAACGCTGGCGACCGCCTACCTGACCCTGTTGGGTATCCAAATACCCGTCCCGTACCCACTTGGAGACAATGCGGTCACCTGCAACTTCTTGAACAAGCCGTGCCCTGTACTCGGAGACGAGGAGTTGGAGTACACGCTCCGAATGTATATTGAACCCACCTTCCCAGTGGTGAGTGCTAACTCAGACACAAGACAGACACAAAGGCACTGCCTACCCTTACAGTAGTACCACAAGTATAAGTTACAAAGATATACCTGCGCAGAAAGCATTTTTTGAAAACAGATTAACCAATCATAACCGCGTTTGCGCGGGTAAAATCTTCAACGCCCATTGGCCAAAATTTTGCGCGCGACGCCGGCAGCTTCAGCCATTTTGTCTGGCGCCGCGTCAGTCGCCATGTGCGAGAGAGCACGAGTTCACTTGTCATTGCATATGTACCTTACGTATAGTGCAACAAGGTCTTTATTGAAATGGTCACACGTTCAGTTTCATTCGGTACTTGTTAGCACTCGTCGGCGTGGCCGAAGATTGCCGATGTAACTTATATTCGTGGTACTACTGTAACGATTATGGCTCCATACAGGCACAGATAGGCTGCCTAAGTACCTACCCTGAAGCCCTGTACGACCATGGCTCTATACAGGCACAGAAAAAACTGCCTAGCTAGGTCAAAAACCCTGAGCACACCACTGCTACTCTTTCTTTTGTTTTTTTTTATGTCTGGATGTAGTGGCACTAACAGCCTTTCGATTTTGAGTGCTGTAGCGGAGTCGCAAGCACGTAACGTGGTGGATGGTGTTAGCCATCATTTCGGATATGGTAAGCAAGTTACTGGTATTTCGATGAGTTGGTGTCTTTGCGACCTTTATGCCTTCATGTGTGATTGGCTCTTTGGGTAGCAAACGTAAGTGACGCTATAGGCTAGATCAACCCTTGTTTTACTGTTGAACCTACGTCTTACTATTGGGTGTCCAAGTTCCTGTCCCGTATCCGCTTGGTGACAATGCGGTCTTTGCAACTACCTGTACAAGCCCCGTATTTGGAGACGAGGAGTTGGAGTACAGGTTCCGCGTGTATATTGAACACATTTTCCCAGTAGTGAATGTCACTATGGGCTAGACCAGCTCTTGTTTTTGTTTGGCGATGGAACTTACGTCTTACTGTCGGGTATCCAAGTGTACATTGCATCGCTTGGCGATGCAATGGACACTTGCAACTACCTGAACAAGTCGGGCCTCAAACTTGGAGACTAGGAGCTTTAGTAGACGCTCCACATGAACATAGAACTCACCTTCCCAGCGGTAAGTGTCACTATAGGCTAGAGCGGTCCTTTTCACGCGATCCTATTTTATAAAAAATATATATACATGGCGCGACCACCTAACCCTTATTCGGTTTAAAAAGGTTTGCGATCCTCGGATGCAGGCCAACGAATTGAAAACTGGACTAGACCCGAGTTTCTTTGTTTGACGATGAACTTACTATTTTAAAATGTCAGGTCGCAAGGTGCATTCCGTGGCTTCTGGTTACATTATAAACTAACTATAATTAATACGTTACGAGTATACAGTTTACAATCTCATTATCATAACAACAAAGCGGGGCCTAATAAAAATAAATATGATTTATTTAATTATCTGTTACTGGTGATTCTGGGATGTTTCGGACGTCGCGTTACATCTATAGTCTCGAGTTCTTTCGACTATGACGATGGATGGTAACATAACGCGATGTGATGATGAGTGAAAATCGTGTAAGTTTAAATCAAAGTTTACTACAATCTCAATACATTTTATATTTCTTTCAGGGCACCTCACTACCCATCGAGTTCCGCATTGTAGATGACCGCGACGCTGCCATCGTGTGCATCCGAGTTCCCATCACCATCCTGGGCCCCGCCTCGGGTTAGGTACTGGAGTTAGGTGGCTCAGAGAATAGTGAGGATAGGGAACTTCATTCGGCGTGGAGCGTTTTTTAGGGATGAATTAGATTTTGTTATTTTTTCAGTTATATAAAAAGCATTAACAATATATTTTTTAGTCTTTGTTTTTAATTAATCTACCTAAATACATTGAATAAATAAATGGTAGATTCAGGCATTACTTTGCGGAATTCCATATTAGATTAATGGGTATCATTTCCTTTCCTTTTCAGCGAAATTGACTATAAATTGTGCTCACATCACGCGCATTAGTCAGTCAGTTTAACTTCTCGGATGAACGCCGTACCGCACCGCCAACATCTCCTGCAACTCCTGATGATGCTTCGTACAGAGACGAAACACGTGTTTGTTGTATTTGCATGCGTATTTTTTGTGGAAACTGCATGAAAATATGCTCATTTGAGCGCAATTTATTGTCACATCTAACATCTTATTGTCACAACACATTTGGCGGAAAGGCAAAGGAACTTTAATCGATTAATACAAATAAATCTTTATTAATAGACAGCTTAATGATAACAGTAACAAAATTCATTAAATCATACACTATTCATGTTGTGCCTGAACTAGGAAAAATCTGTGTCTCAGGCGGTGTTGACTTCATTTAAATACAAAGTTAATAATGACATAATAAAGCGATCAATAAACGAACACTTGACGTAAACAAAGTTTATTCTTAACTAGAGGATGCCGGCAACTTCGTTTGCGGAGGAGAATAAGTCATAACTCATATTTTTTTCTTTAGCGTAGTCGGGTAAAAAGTATTCAATAGCCGTCTGGAGATGACACATACAAACATACAAAAATAAAAGAATAAAAATTATATTCAGTGACCTCCAAATAGCTCGTTACAATATTTCTAATCAAAAGGTATTTATTATCATTAATATTTTACATTCCAGACAAAATAAAAGTAGATAAAAAGTATATATAAACCTTAAACTAAACGTATAAGATGAAAAAGATTATAGAAAGAATACACCATCTAAAAGTTCCGCCTGCGGCATCGTCCCCAGTATGCTGGCAGCGTTTACGTATTGCCAGAGAGATGTTCTGGCAGAGGTAAGCGCTAGCCCTGGGGTCTCCCGATGCGTCAATCTCGTTACAATCATTTTTTTGAAAATGTCTTCAATGCACAGACATTTCATTTTTACAACTTTATACAAGAAAAATGATTTTTAACCCGTGAGCGTTATGTCCAAAAAAATGAAAATTTGGTGGTGATGAATGTAGAAAGTAGGTTTGAAATCCAAAAATCGTTCCTCATGTGCGTCTAGCTCGCTTCACGGGGTTAAGGCGTTTTTACGAAACATTTTGAATCGTGATATCCTTGAACAATGAATGACTTGTATACACTTGAAATTGGCACTTTTTGCTATAAAAATAATAAATAAGGAAAATAAAATAAATACATGTATGTAAATACAAACAAACGGGTAAACTCAGACTTGTAAAAGTGCCCTTGAAGCCTAACTACAAAATAAAATTCGTTATTTCATTTAACATAAAAAATATAAATTTGATTCAGTGACTTTAAATGACCCGATTCATTTGTTTTCTTGGAAATATTTTCAATGTGCAAATGCAGACATTTGCAACAAATTATTTATACAAATGCAACTAGCTTTTGCCCGCGACTTCGTCCGCGTCTAGCTCGAATTTCAAATAATCCTCTTAGGTGCGCCTCTACATACATCTTCGGCTGATTAAGATTTTGCAGCAAAATTACTTGAGCACCCACTTTTAAGATAAGTATGTGAGAAGGTAGGCCGGATGGGTTAAGTGCAATTAAAAACTCTACGCGATAGTTTATGGCATCATATTCTGTATCATATTTGTATTCTGAACCTTCGAACGACTTCAATAAAATGTTAATAATAACGGAAGCCTGGTCGTTCTTAGGTGTCAGAATCGCTCGTTCACACAACCATTCCATGGAATTGCTGTGTAGATTTTGAACATCTGGGTAAATTTGAGAGATTTAGGTCGTCAACGGTCCTCACATCTAAGGCCAGATCCGATGGAATTGTAATCCGTCCCTCAGTTTCGGGATATTCTCCATTTCCCATTTTAAGAAGAAGGTTGGAGAATTTTCACACGGAATTATCGCCATTAAAGTACACTCGCATATTTTTCTTAAGGTGGAGTTTTTTTTATTAAAGGCCAAATATTTGACGCCTTAATGCAAGTTTTAACTTCATCAGCGCGAGTTCCCCCCGGAACTACGGGCAGAGTCTGACGGAAGTCTCCAGCTAACAACATAGTGACTCCACCCATCATACCATCGGTCCCTCTAATGTCTTTCAAAGTTCTATTCAGCGCTTCAAAACACCCTTTGTGCGCCATTGTACTTTCGTCCCAGACTGTTACCCTTTATTTCACACCTTTCAGGGATGAATTTCCAAAAATGCTGAAATCAGTTTTCTTTATTTTTAAATGAAGTCTATATGCAAAATATTATAACATTTACTCAATTATAGGTTTTCCATACAAACTTTAAAACCCAATTTAACCCCGTTATTGGACGAATTTCCAAAAATGCTGAAATGAGTTTTTTTATTTTTAAATGAAGAGTGTGTACGCGAAATGTTATAACAGTTACTCAATTAATTACAGGTTTTCTATACAAATTTTCAACACCAATTTTACCCCGTTATGGGTTGAATCTTCGAAAATGCCCTTGTTAGTGTTTTTCACTGTACATTAGGACGTTGTGACCGAAGTTTTTAGCGTCTAACTTTAAAAACGACATGTTTCCCATACAAACTTTCAACTCTTTTTTATCTCCCTTAGGGGATGATTTTTTATAGCAACGCTTAATCATTTTTTTGTATTTTAGTAAGAAAACTTTATAACTTAACAAATGAACGATTTTCATACAACGTTTCAACCCCTATTTCACACCCTCAAGGGTTGAATTTCGAAAAATCCTTTCTTAGTACACGTCCACGTACTATAAAGAAGAGTTCCAAATTTCATGCTTCTATCTTTAGCGGTTTAGGCTGTGCATTGTCTGTCAATAGGTCAGCAACGCAAGAGTTTTATATATATAATAGATAACACAACTTTAAATACTCGTAGTAGTAAATTAGACGTTAAGTATATATAATAATCCACCTGGAATCAGTAGTGTAGGCTAGGTAACCAAGGCCCCCAGTTGCAAAGTAAAAATTGAGGCCCCATGTTAGTTCAAGGTTCTGTTAGTCAGGGACCTAAAGGGTCCCAAGGCTAAAATATTGAGGGCCCACGCACCGTCTAGCCCTGCGGTAGCAACGCTACTTGTCAGGATCCGAGGGCCCCCTGGGATTACCAGGGGCCCCTCGGATCCCCTGAATGAAATCAATGTGAAATCGCTCCAAATCAAACCTACATCAACTTGCTCTTCACCTCCCATTTAAATACGTCTGAATCGATCAGCTGGAACCGTCCCCTGAAAAATAGTCTCGTTATAGATCGGGAGCCCGTGCTTTGAAACTTTATGCTATCTATTAATTTTATTGACTGTCATATTGATATGTTGAATTTTTATGTTACTAATCCCTAGAAAATAAGATCTATTGTATTACTAACAATCTATGGACCCTGGTCTGCAGTAAAATATTTGGATTTGAATTATTTATTATGATATACAAGTCAAAGCGTAAAGAAAAATACGATTGCTCTTGCACGTGGTCACACCAGGACTTGAACCTGGTACCTCTCGATTACGCGTCGAGTGTGTTAACCTTTTCACTAGCGAGCACTATGCTGTCCGCCTCGAACTTATCCATCCGCTTTGACCCCTGTACCTACTTTCGTTTTTGAAAGGTATTGTATAACCTTTAGTTTTCCCACATTATAACACAGAAACACAATAATTGTTTCATATAAAAAATATCAGAATAGAGTTTGTCGTTTAAATAATAGTTTAAAAAAAAAACAGTCGAACATAGACCTCCTCCTTTTTTGAAAGTCGGTTAAAAATAATATCTATACTATTATAAAGTTGTAAAAATGAAATGTCTGCACATTGAAGATATTGTGAAAAAATGATTGTAACGGACTATTTGCAGGTCCCTGATTTGAAAAATATTTTTTTGGATTTTTTGTATGTTTATATGTGTCGTTGTAGCTTCATCTCATCACGCTAAATCGGCTAAACGGATTTCTAGTAGGTATTTTTGGTACACGGGTAGCTGGGTATCTCCAGATGGATATAGGATACTTTTTAACCTACTACGCTGAAGAAAAAAAGACGGGTTATGACTTTTTCTCCTCCGCGAACGAAGTTGCACCTTCTAGGGCTTCTAGTATACCTATAGAATATCACGCTAAATCGGCTAAACGGATTTCTAGTAGGTATTTTTGGTACACGGGTAGCTGGGTATCTCCAGATGGTTATAGGATACTTTTTAACCTACTACGCTGAAGAAAAAAAGACGGGTTATGACTTTTTCTCCTCCGCGAACGAAGTTGCACCTTCTAGGGCTTCTAGTATACCTATAGAATAGTATATGTGGAACGAGGTCGGCCACAGTAGCGTTCTTAAGAGTAAGCATCTCCACCATTGGACTTCATCAAAAGTATAAATAAGAAGTAAAAAACCTGAATTATTTTCAGGTTATAATTTTTAATTGGCAATTAGAAAACAAGTAAAAATAGTCGGTTTTTACATCTTTGATTTTTTTCTTATACGAGTTAGGCATTAAGCCAAAAAGAAACAATATTCTTGCAGATCTATTTTATTTACAATTGATGCGTTTTTCTTTGAAATTATAGTTGATTAATTGTCAAAGCAGCAAGTTTTTGAGATTGCGTGCTTTTATAACTTATCATTCACCGACAAGACATTACCGACACGACAAAGCAGGTGAGTTAAATGTATGGAAATGTATGCATCCGCTCTTATATTTCCCTGTCCACGGTACCGGGGAGCGGAATATAAATGCAGTTTCATACAATTCAATATATGTTCCCTGCTGTGTCATGATGACAATGACGTGTCGTCTACCGATAAAGTGACGTAGCTGACACTTTTATTTAGTTGGCATCGACGACGAGCGTGGCGTTGCGAGCCGCGTGCTTTGAGTTGGATTCCAGGATGGTGATGGGTACCCGAATACAAACAATAGCGACATTGTTGTCGTCCACGATACGGAACTCGATGGTTGGCGAGATGCCCTGAAAATAAAACAAGTATGCAGTGATATATATCAGCTCAGAACAGCTCTACATAATTACTGCATTTAACTAATAAATCAGGCTCTTACGTTGTTTAAAAGTTAGGGGTCGCTAGAGTTTTAAAAAAATGATATGGGAAGATATCTTCTTGCGGATGGCCCGAGGGTTAAGGTGATATCAAACGGTTCACTTTTCTTTCATTTTCTTGTTTCATTTTGCATCTTTCACTCAAAGTGACACGTCTGAACGAAAGAGATACAAAAATCCTATCTAAATTATTGGCTTACTAATGAATTCATTCGGGTGAACATTGATTCAAGTGAACCGTCTGATATCACCGTTAGGGGCAATGATGAAACACTGTATATTCGAAGAGTATTTAAAATCTATATAGTAAGGCAAAGCCATCTAGGTACCGAGTAATATGAAGAGTGTTCTCAACAGAAGGGGTAAAGAGGGAAAATGGGTAGGAGTCTGCACCCGGGTGTGGTTACTTGAGAAGGAATGGTTGTAAGTGTCTGGGTGGGCTTGCTCTGTGGGCTTTAGAATACATCCTTAATTTTGATCTTACCACAGGGAAAGTACTCTCAATGTACATATGCAGCGTGTACTGGATTATTTCACCCTCCAGCACGGGGCAGTAGGAGTTGTTGAGGAAGTTGCAGGTGATGGCGTTCTCGCCCAGTGGGTACGGGATCGGAACTGGTAGCCCAATCACGGAGAGGTAGGCGGTCGCCAAGGTAGTCATCACGTGCATGGTGTGGGCTGAAAAATAAATGTATCTACTATGAACGGAACCCTATCACCAAGTGGTGAAAAGCTCGTACGAGAATTTAGCTTTTCTTCTTTTAAATTATTTACTAATACAGAGAAAAGATACATTTTCGGCATAGCAGCGGACAAAATCATAAAAGATTTAACTGCCGCTGTGTTCGGTTAGTTAAATATTAAAAAGCATTTTACTACATATACCAAGGCAAATGCCCCAGCATTCGACACTGATTACCCTTGCTGATAATACTAAAAAAGGTGCCTAAATTTTAACGTTAGCCACTAGGCTAAACCAGTCGACAATCTTTAAAAAAAAATCAATCCCTTTTGGCGACTGGTAGTAGTTTCTGTAGGTGGGCATGCCCTCTAATTGTGTTTAGTAGCCGAACTCCACAATCAACCCATAAAATATAATTTTCAATATTTAAGTAGTAAGACCTTTTGCTTTCTAGAGAATGTTTATCATCTACAAGGAGGCCTTTAAGGCCCCTTTAAGTATGAGGCCATTGGCGAGGCCTACCGACGCCTTAATTACGCCACTGCTTGCAGAATTTCAAGAATAATGCGTCTGAAGTCAGAGTCACGGAAATATTACGAGAAATTTCCTTGGGTATTCTACAATGGCTGGTACTCACGAGCTCTGAATATGATGTTGATGATTGCATCCTCCAGTTGTGGCAGCCCGCAGGGAGGAGTGGCACAGCCAGAGATGTATGCGTTGATGGGTAAGGCACCGGCATTTTGTGTACCTGTAAAGAAAACCTGGTGTTCTAGAGGACTTTGTGTGTAGACCCTGCGAGTCTTTTAACCCCCATATCTCCACCATTTTGAAAAATTCTACAAACTGTATCAACAAAAAAACAATCGAACCTGCTCACAAAATTTCACGAGACTTAGTTGATAAATGCGACTTGTAGAGGAAACCAGCCCGACAGACATCTACAGGACAGACATACATACAAAAGCATTTTTGCCCAAGCATAAACGGAGACGCTTCGCTCGCTGCATTCGCTCGGTCAAATATCGAGTGGAAAGGGCTGGCACCTTCTTCATCATCATCATCAGCCCATCTTTGTCCACTGCTGGACATAAGCCTCTCCCATGGCATGCCACTGAGCTCGGTCCTGTGAGTTTTTTGTTTCCAAAATATCCTAACGAGTGATGTTTGGTGTGATGTTTATTTTTTCTGAGTGATGCGTGATATGGCATCACGCGATCAAGTAATATTGAATAATAAAATAAATAAAAATAAAATAAAAATATTTTATTAAGACGTTTGTCATATCAGTCGCATCACTTACAATGTCTATTAGGTTTCTCATGAGTTTATATTTCGAATTTGCATTCATGTATGTTACTTAAAAAAACTTATCCCAAGGCACTGGTCCCACTGAGGGCGAGAATGCGATTAGCTATCGGCGATTTTCTCGCCCAAGAAACGAACAAAAAATATAAATTCTGTGTTAGTAAAAGAGATACATATATTAATAGTTCATTAGTGGCTGTTTACACTGCCGGCGAGAACTCTCTCACATATGTCTTGTATCTCTCTTATTGACACGGAGTCTACATCTATTGTGCGTTTCTTGGGCGAGAATATAGTCTATAGTTTCTCGCTTTCTCGCCGGCGGTGGACTAGTGCCTAAGAATATATATAAATAGGGTTATAAGTACACTCGATAAGTTTCGAGATGTTCGAAATTCGAAAATGGAATGCACCTGAATTATATGTTCTTAAAAAGCAAATTTATTTAAAAATAGAACGCAAGTTGCCGATTCGCTCCAATTTAAAAATGAATATATTACAGTAATTTTTCTAGAACGGTTCCCGCGTTTTTTCTCTGTAACGATGGAGCTTAACCGCGAACATTTGCGTGCTATGATATTTTATGATTTTAAATTTGGTTTACCTGAACAATTGTGTTTGCAACGATTGCAGTCAGCGTTAGGAGATTCTGCTCCTTCACGGGCAACAGTTTTTAGATGGTTCAACGAATTTAAAAAGGGGTAAAACCAGCCTCGAAGATGACCACCGAAGTGGTCGCCCGCAAACCGCAGTAACTGCAGAAAACGTGTGGACTACTGAAATGTTCGTGCGAGAAGATCCACGAACAACATACAAAGACATAGAGAATATTTAAGGCGTCAGTTCGGGGAGCGTTAGCGTCATTCTGCGTCAACATCTTGGAGTAAGGAAGCTCTGTTGTCGTTGGATACCACGTTTGCTCTCCGATACTGAGAAACAGGCTCGTGTAGATTGGTGTCGTGAGATGCGTCTACAATTTGACAACGGGACATCGCGGCGTGTATCGGAAATAATTACAGGTGACGAAACATGGATTTACCAATATGACCCGGAAAACAAGCGGCATTCGTCAGTATGGGTCTTCTCAGAGGAAAAGTTACCAACAAAACTACAAAGAAGAAAGTAGCTAGTTTCTTTTCACGGGCTGGACATTTATCAACATCAATGCTGGAAAATTATAGGTCAGTCAACTCTGATTGGTATACTACATGCATTGCCGCAAGTTTTCAAAGCAGTGCGAGAAAGGAGGCCAAAGACTGGACTTTGGGGAATCTTGCTGCATCACGATAACGCCTCTTCACATACGTCCCTCAGAACAAAGGCGTTTATTGAGGAAGCTGGGATAGAAACCTTACCACATCCACCCTACAGTCCTGACTTAGCTCCGTGCGATTTCTTTTTGTTCCCGGTGGTGAAAGAAAAAATATAAAGAGAAAAGGTTTTTTTCGAGTGATGAAGAAGCCGTGGCTGCATATGAAGAAGCAATTTCGGACCTATCTGATGAAGACTAGCAAAAGTGCTTCCAAAGGTGGTTCAGACGAATGGAACTTTGTATAGAGAGTAATGGAGAGTATTTTGAAAAAATGTAACATAAATAATACTAATATCTTCAATAGTTTTTTTTTATCTCAAAATTTATCGAGTGAACTACGTATACTCACATTGGTTGACCTGTGTAGTTTCTGCGTCTGCCAACGCCACCAGGGCCCCGAGAACGAACAAGCGCAACATGGCTCCAATCGCATATGCTATCGACTTACTAATATCTTAAATCAAGCCATACCTTATATATATATTTCATTTGTTATCCATTATCAAACAGGTGTCCGTTATCTGTGATAACTCAGTTAATTAACAAAAATAGTCAATGAATCAGTTTCATTTTTAATATTTAGCTCAAATAGATGTGCAATTTGCGATTCAGCTGTGATTTTGTAATGCTAGTCAAGTCTAGATATTATTTCGTCTTTGTGAATATATTTTACTAGAAGGTGAACCTTCGTTAGCAGAGGGGAAAAAATCATAACCGTTTAGTATGAAGTTTGTGGGAAAATACAGGCGTGTGACGTCACGGACAAAATGCTTCCTTTTTTCAGTTTTTGAAATAATGCGAATATTTTAAAGTGCAATAATTAGTGACCGTTCCTTTTACTACCCGTATTTTGAAATGTTTCAATAAGTGTTGAATTAAAAATAAAATATACCGCCAAATATTTACCCTAATTTATCTTCGAGATTTAGTACACCATACACTTAAACCATCAGTGAGGGATATTTTGTTTTCCTATTAAATAAAAACGATGCAAAAACAGTTAATTCATTTTTAATTTTTTAATCAATTTCCCACATTTTTTCAGTTACATGTATTTGCCTAGCAATTAGCTTGAGAACTTAAGGAACTTCCAAACTCGACGGCATGACATATCTAGCGAAGGGACGTAGGCCTATAAGATTCCGAGGTAATCCGAACCAATATTTAATCGCCGTAGTTAGGTATTGGGAGTGCAGGGTAAACACGGGAGTTCGGGACTAACTTAAGAGCCGGTTACACCCGGCTGCATTCAGAATTCTTAATAGTCTGAATCAGGAAGGTGGGGAACAGTGGATCATTGCGTATACAGGATGTTACAGAAAGCCCCCTACACAGGGGACTGTCGGTTATTTCCAGAACATAAATGTTTGTTAAGTGGGCAGCGTCCAGTGGTGGTGCCAACGATTACACGTAGAGCAGGCCTATCAAGTGCCAACGGGCGCTTCGTCAGGCGCGTGTCTGGGTGGTACCTAAATAAATACTGGTTACAAATAAACCATTTAAGGTTATACCGGTTATACCGGTTAATTATTTAGGTCACGTTCGGACGAATTGATGTGGGAACTTTATTTCGAAGCGCTCTCTAAACGGTTACTCCGTGTTCGGATGCGGGACCAATGACCGCTGTCACGCCGATAGTGGCGCAACGACAGTCAACTAAATGAAAAATGGAATCTGATACCAAAGCAAGCAAACCAATCCCGTTTAAGCGAGCGGTTATTCACCCTAGACTCCGCTCACACGGAGAAACCACTCTCTAACCGGTAAATAGATTTCGCTCCCTGTTTTGCGTTCCGAGATATTAACCGGTTAGAGCAATGTTCTTGCGAGCGTACCCTTTATCATGGTTAGGCTCTCGGAGTGGCTCTAACCAGTACGGAAAATAAACCGGGTTACAAGCCCTGCCCGGGACTGTCTGCGTGTACTGGTTTATGCCCATTGATCAGGGTTCGTGTTCTATGACGTAGCCATGTCCGTATCTGGTTGACAGCTAGGGAAATGATAGGAATCATTAGTAAAGCTATTATGAAGAACTTTTAAAGTATTATATTTTTGTAGGACATCTTCCTATATATATTGGGCTGGTGTACACGTCCTTTTAGCCCGTATGAGTCCCGGCTCGTCTCATATTTGCGGAGCCCTCATGCTTCAGAAGTATATCGAATGATTAAACTCTTATTCCGTCATATCGCTGACGAAAGCTATTGTTAGGGTTCTTTAGCCAGAATGGCAAAAACGGAACTTTTATAGTATCGTCATGTCCGTGTCCGTCCGAATGTCTTTGATGAAATTTGGGGTATAGGTATGTTGTATAAGCCGCTACTTAGTTTAGTAGTTAAATAACAAAAATACATATTTTTAGGGGGAGCACTCCATACATGTAACTGAGGCAGAAAAAAAAAACAGCAAAGATCAATTAGCCCAAAAAATGTAGGGTTTCTAAAAATAATTTTATTAAGTGAATATTTTCGGCATTAATCGATCCGAAAGTTGCATAAATTGTGTCCTCCCCCTCTATCTTCTAAGCCTTATTCAATTCAATTCAATGGGGAATGGATGTTTTTTTTTAATCATTTGATTTTTGTAATGAATCGGAATAACCTTCCTCAATCCTGGAAAAAAGTTACAGATTTTTCTGTAGCTTTAAAAAGATATAAAAAATTAAAGTATTTTGACCGTCCCCGTTCGAGCCTGGGACGGTCAGCTGGACGCTTTCCTTAGTCACTCAATCAGTATATATAAAATAGACAAATATAATCTATGCTTAATGTCAGATTGACCTTGTCAACTCGTCATAAACGCACCGTTATTTTTAAAGTTTTCGTAATATAATGGAATTTTCTTTAAATTAGACGACTGTTTGCTTGCCTGCTGTGATGACTACCTTCACTTTGGACCCTGGTCTTGACCTTGATAGCTTTTACGATGACCATAGGAAAGGAGACTGGAATACTGTTATTTTGTCGTTTTATTAATATTCTTTGTTATGGATGGCCCCGCATATCAACGATTTAAGGAACCCAAGCCATGTTTTTTACCAACATGCTCCAATCCAACCAACTCCAATGATGTAAAAAAACCCAGGTTTAAAGTTCTTTCTTTCGAAAGAAAAATGGTGTCAAATGGTTAATAGAAACTGCCCGAAGCGTCGGCTTTATTTTTGCGAAGAACACAAACGTTTAAGTGATCGTGAACTATATGCAATCGCATTTCCTTGAAAAAAAATGAGAACATTATGAATGAAGGCTTGGTGACACAGCTTTGAGTGGAAGTTTTCTAGAATCGGTTGTCGTGCCAAACATAATACATAGGAACATATTTTACAGTTTTTAATACTTCCAATATTTTTGTTACATATTATCATCTGAAATAATAAAAGAATATTGATTTAATACGGGTGTTTTTTTACGAAGAATATACCCGCGTTGAAATCCTTATATGTGAGGGCGTGAACTCAGCCCTCCCTGTCTAACCCCACACTGCAACCTATACTCGTCCGAGTACGCACCTGCCCACCTCACCTGATTCATTTGGTTGCCATACCAATAGCGGAGCAAACTGATCATCTCTTTCGGTGTACTCGTACTATTCTCCATTTTATCCCAAAGAATATCATAAGACACCGTATCGAATGCCTTCGATAAATCCAAGAAACAGGAAAATACAGGTGTTTTGCCATCGGTATAGTATGCCTGTAATTGGACTTATCGGTGGCATTCCACGTTTTAATCTTTGAGATAGGCACAACTATTGTCTTCATGAAATCATATGGAAGATGGCAATGACTAATACATAGATTGAAGAACATTTTCAACAGTCGAGGTAGATGAGCACGCGCATGTATCAAGTGCTCTATACTGAGGCCATCATGCCCCGGAGATTTCCCTTTTGTCATATTTTTAATAACGAGTTTTACCTCCTTAAGTGGGAAACAGATTGGTCCGTCAGCCCGCTTGGTTTCAGTAGAGAGCACCTGCCCCTTCCTTTGTGGAAGCTCACTATTGACCTTGAAATAGTTCCTGAACATGTTGGCGATTTGGACAGGTTCACACAGACCATCAACAGTAGATGCGACACAAGCTTTAGGTTTAATTTTATTTGTGCACTTCCAGAACCTGCTAAAGTCTTTCGCTTTGTGGTGAGTAGCTAAAATGTCCATCTTAATTTAGTAGTAGTTTGATTGTCCTGATACCACTTCAGCTTATTCTTGAACAATTTTCGGGAAGTACACATTTCCTCGTACAAAGGTCCATCAACTGGCTTTCCAAACGTGTGCCACTGTTGAAAACAAATTCGGGCCCGGGATTGGGCCTCTTTCACATGCTTATTCCACCCTACTACGTGCTTGCGCTTACACTTTCTGGCATGACTTATTTTTGAGGCTTTCTGCATACTACTAATAATGTCAGTATACATTTTATCTCAAACAATTTTATGAGAAACATCATTACAAAAATTATCACAGCACGCAGTAAATTCTATTGGAAAATTAATGTCACGCAAGTTATCATTGCAAATTTCATTATATAAATTTATTTGTTCAATATCCCCCTCCCCCCACACTACTTTATTATTATTATTATTATTAACGTCCCCCTTACTGTGAACAATGTTTGAATTACTTACACTAAATTTACTTTTAATAAAGACTGGAAAGTAATCAGACCAATAGATATCATATTTTATGCTTACATCATTCAGTAACAGTCAGCAAAGCCTCCTCGGTGACCAGGCAGTGATCCAGCCATCGCTTACACCCGTGCGCCTCACTCACATATGTGTATGACTCCGAACCACTGCCCAACCATTCAATATCGGCACAGCGCCACTCTTGTTCCACAGAAAAATTATGCATTTCTTTATGAAATGGTTCCCCTGGCTGCGCATTAAAATCTCCAAGAATAAAAATGTGTCCTCTGACCTAAAATATTCAAAAATAAAGCTTAATAAATACTTAACGAAAATTATTTTCAACATGATCGCTGATAATTCGGATATACCGTTTTGAGATTTTTAGGTACATAAAATCTATCTATAAATATTGTGTAAGCAGATGTTACATATCTGTTTTTGTAGGTTTCTCAAAATAGTGTTTCTCTTCTGAACATTGAATTTGTCACCTACACATTACCTCTCGGCTAAGGCCGTCCAATCGGGTGCCTGTATATTCATAGAGCAGCGCTGCGTCTGTTGGATCGCTAATTGGACGCGATTATACAGGAAACGCACACGGAGCGGGAAGTAAATGTATCTATTAAATATATCGTCTAAAACACAAGCCTTATTGAGCTTACCATGGGACTAGTTCGAGTAAAATAGTACTGTAATTATTTATCTATATAATTTTATTTATAATTGTAAACATACCTACAAATGTCAAGTAAAATAAAGACTTGTAAAAACATACTTAGCGCTCTCTATAACATTTTGAAATCGGTCAAATAGTCTTTGAGTAATCGGTGAACACCCATAAAAAAAAAAACATTCCGTCGAATTGAGAACCTCCTCCTTTTTTAGAAGTCGGTTAAAAACTTACACAAAAAGTCTACCTTGAAAATCTTGTGGGGGTCTGTATTAAAGAATTTTCGAAAATGTTTCATTTTGTCTTGGATTTTACCAATCTAAGAGCAAAATAGAAATGGTTTCGGTTTACTGTTATACCTATTACAAGTGACAAACAAACTCAACTAAGCTATTGCAGCTGTTAATTATGCTATATCGACGAAAAATCTTATAAAACTCTGCCAAAAAAGATTCACAAGAGCTTTTACTAAAGTTTAAATAAAAAAAGAACCGACTTCAAAATAAACTAAAAAGCCAAAAATAATCTTTTATGTACGGTACGGATCACATTTGAATCACCTTTTGAAGTCTATACCATTCATTTATTACTATTAACACAGATGGCACGCAAGAACCGCGGCGGCGAGCCTTCAGTTATTAACTACCTATATATTTAGTTATCGTAATTCGTATTTTTGTTGAATACAGAACTTTACTTCAGGTTTGGTACCGACTTCAAAAGGTGATTCAAATGTGATCCGTACCGTACATAAAAGATTAGTTTTGGCTTTTTAGTTTATTTTGAAGTCGGTTTTTTTAATCTAAAAATTTTCAATTTTGATTTTAGTGATATAAAGTATTTTTTAGAGCCCAGAATGGGAATATCGAGGAGGATATGATTGTAAATAAAAATCTAAATTATAAGAATTGGCCAGGTCAAAATGGTTAAGTCCAGTAGTTTGCTGGTTAAAAAAGAATACGACTACCAGTCTCAACTTACCCATAATATTTAAAGAATTATCTCGCAACTATTGACCGTTAATAAGGACTTGTACCTTCCATCATCAGTGCATCATCATTAAATGATGACAAGCAGACGCAAATAGCTGAATAACTTTAGAAAAATATATACAAAACATTGTTACTGCCTATAATGTTTGAGGGCTTCTCTCGATTTCCCTGGGGTCCCATTATCAGATCCTGACTTGGTGATAAGGAGACTACCTCAAAGACACACGATTTAGAATATGACTAACAGTCTTAACGTACCTACCTATAATACATGTATTTTTTAAGAATTATCCTGTAACTCTTAACCGTTAAGGAGTTCTCTGGTTCTCTACTATCAGCTCCACTTTGCTACCCTGATCTTAACTAGCTTCTGCCTGTAAGCAAAATATGATAAAGAATTCTATTGCGATTATTGAATTAAATAACACTGGTTGAGCCCTTATTAGTGACTGGTGGCTTGTGTCTTCATCATCAGTTTCTCTTCACCAAATGATGATTTTCGAGTGTAAATGCTTGTTCTTCTTAATAAACACCGAAATCGCCATAGGTGTGCCCATAATATTTGAGGAATTCCTTCGATTCCTCATCGATCTCATCATCAGATCATCACCAAAATTTTATGGGACCAACTTGGAGATTCCTACTCTAAACCGAAAAAATAATTTTCCAAATCGACTCGCGACCCGCGAATTAAATAACACTGGTAGAGCGCTCAGTGGTAACTGATGGCTGGTGTCTTCATCATTGGTTTCACTCCACTAAATGATGAAATTCAAATGTAAATGTTTAAACTACTGTAATAAATACCGAAATCGCAATAGATGTGCTCATAAAAATCGAGGAATTCCTTCGATTCCTCATGGATCCCGGCATTAGATCTTCACCAATATTTTATGGGACCAATTTGGATATACTCATGAACAAAAAAATAATTTTCCAAATCGTCGTGTAAATGACGGAGTTCTGAGGTAACAAACATTAAAAAACATACAACCGAATCGAGAACCTCCTCCTTTTTTTGAAGTCGGTTAAAAACAGAGTAACGAACTTTAGTTAGCGAATAAAGCGTACCATTTTAAACCCTTTCGCAGGCGAAATAAAAAATTCAAGCGGAAACCGTGCTAGTTCCAATACTATAAAAAAACCGGCAAAGTGCAAATCGGCCTAGCGCACGGAGGGTTCCGTACCGCCGTCCTTCTGATTAAATATTTTTTTTTTTTTTTTTTATTATAGCTACTGCAGTAGTACACATTTTCAATTGTAAGTACCTATAAGAGTACAAAACTTACTTTCATCTATAATCGTCTGCCAATTCTTATATTAGTAAAATATTTGTGTGATGAGTTATAACAGTTAGAACTAAAGCACTGTGAAGTTACAGATAAGTTACTTAAGACATAAAATTACATTTAAACAAGAATTAAGTTAAATTGAGGAGGCACGCACATCCATCGCCTCGCAGAACCTCAAACATTCATCACACAGTACTACCCATCTACTAGCAAATACATCACACTCGGGTGCTGATGCGAGGAACCATCTGTGGATGCCCAGCTGCCCGTGTACCATAAATAGTTAAAATCCGTTTAGTCGATTTGCCGTGATAGAGCCACAACGACTCATACAAACATACAAAAATAAAGATTTTCGATTCAGTGACTTCCAAATTGTCCGAAACACTTATTTTTTTGAAAATATAATCAAAGTACAGCCTTTTAATTTTTACAACTTTATAACATTTTTTTTTAATAGCCTATACGAGTGTCCCACTGCTGGGCAAAGGCCTCTCCTTTAGATCCCTTTTTCCTCGTGGTCAAACTGATTTGTCAAACTGGTTTGGCCACGAGGAAATGCGATTCCTCGTGGCCAAACACAATATTGTCATCCTCCTGTATCACAAAAGCTTACCTATGTATATGTCTAGTGTTTACACGTAGAAACTCTTTTGAAGAGTTTTAGTACTTGAACATAATGGCACTTAAATATAAATGAAATAACTATGATACATGTCAGCTAGTTCATAATTTCCTTTAAACTGTCATGTAGTTTGTGGATACAAAATCGATATCTGTTTTATTGAACGCAAACGGGGTAAAGTTTTGCTACATGATGGTCGACAATACTACAAGCTTCGGAAATATAGAAACGACGCCATCATTTATAATTGCATCGTTTAAAAAAGGAAAAGTGCCGTGGTTCCATAACTATTGAAGTAAGTTTTTATATATTTAGTAGGGACCATTGTACGCTAGGTAGTGTTCTAGGAGTAGTTTTGTGTAGTGCACTACGCTACCTGCGTCCTCCCCGGGACGGCGGGATATGTGAAGGTCTTAATCCTTCACCATTAATAAGAGACAGGCCGTATGTAAAAGTAGTATATATTCCAATTTAAGAACGACAGCTGTCTCGTTCCAGCTTGATGTCATTATGTCGGGAGTCTTAGGATAGAGGTTGAATACAAAACATCAAACCCGTACCAGCTCCTTTTTATTTATACCACCACGAGCCACACCCCACTTTACCCACTGGGTGACTATATAAGCCCACCTGTCCGGGTGCATACGGCTTACGTGGCCGGCCCAGAACAATATAGAAGAGAAAAAAAACCCAACACTATACCATTACATAATTCATTACGTTCAATCTCTCATTCAGTCTGTTACTTCTATCTGAACTGCCAACACGTATTTTCTGTTATAAATAAAAATTATATGCAAAAATTACTTTACTTAGGGGGACCTCCTTTTATTTTTATTTTTTTTGAGGTTATAGCGGCCACAGTAACACATAGGTACATTATTTTGTGAACATTTGGGTACGGAACTCTAAAAAAGTTGAGCAAAAAATAGTAAAATTCAGCAGTCTGCTTTTTACTCCGTCGGCTGCTTCGGACGCTCTTGTGACCTGTTTCGGGAAATGTAATTTTAATATTTTCAGTTGGACTAATTTTGAAAATCTCGTAATGTTGAAAATTGCAATTTTCTCAAAGGAGCGGCGAAATGCTTCGCTGATTATCAAACTACTTCCTCCCGGTCTGTATACATACTCGTACTTGCTTCTGCCGTCGACTTTATGCGCGTACACTTAGAATTTTATAAAGTCCTTAAACAAAGAAATTTCAAAATGTCACGTAGCTGCACTGGAAGGATTTTTTGTATATCTACGAAAGCGTGTAGAAATATTAAAAAGTGGGGTGGTCTATCAGATACAACCGCGTGAAAAGTTTTATTTACCTTGCAATGTATGTTTGTTCGGATGGAATCTTGCAAGTTAAATTTGACCTACTTCCTGGTTTCCGATTGAGATAAAATTTGGCATACTTATTTAAGTTCGGTGACAATGCAATAGTATGATACTATAGAGCCGATTTGATGATAGGGCAGGAAGGTGGTCATTAGGAAATCTGTAATAAAATAATGCAATCCTACCGAGTTTGAGCTCTTTAGAATCGTCTCGGAGAGTAGTTTATGGTTGTTTAAAAAAAGTACAGTCGGCAATATGTCAAAAAAAGAAAGTTTTGACATAAATTTATATCATAATCATTTTAATGTAGGAACTAAAATAATATTTCTACACCGGTCATGGCAGGATATGTTGAACCAAATGACTTTATTTCAACGATTGTACCATTTGCACCATATTCTTAGAAATAAACTTATTATATTCTATTTTTTTGGGTTAAATACTGCAAGTTACATTTGATCCGCTTTCCGATTTCCAATTGAGCTAAAACTTGGCAGCTGATCTGGTGATGGAGCCAAAAGGTGGTCTTAGGAACTCAGTAATAAATCCTGCCAAGTTTGAGCTCCATATACTTATAATCGTCTCCAAGAAAAAGCATTCGGCAATAAAAGACTGCCACGAAAATGTACAATTAATAACCCTTTATTGCATACTTTACAAAACAATACAAAAGAAAATAATACATTTAAGGAGAGGTAAACCACCGGCGGTCTTATCGCTAAACAGCGATCTCTTCCGGGCAACCTTTATGAAATGGAAGAATATATAACTAACTAGCTTTTGCCCGCGACTTCGTCCGCCTTAAATTCGATTATCGCGGATAAGGGTATTTTTCCGGGATAAAAAGTAGCCTATGTCCTTCCCCGGGACTCAAACTATCTCCATACCAAACTTCATCCAAATCGGTTCACCGGTTTGAGCGTGAAGAGGTAATAGACAGACAGACAGACAGATAAACAGACACACAGACAGACAAACAGACAGACAGACAGACAGACACACTTTAGCATTTATAATATTAGTATGGATTAGTATGGATACACAAACGTTGGCACATTTTCGACACTTCTTTTAAAAACGCGTTGAGGTTTCTCAATGTTTTTTTTTTGATTTTGTGAATATTTTCGGAAATAGCCTTGGATGTAGCATAAATTATGCCCCCCCCCCCCCCTATTTTCCAAGCCATATGTCCAAAAAAATATTAAAAAAAAATACAGAAATACAGCTTGAAATACATTCAATGAAAATTTATTTTAACATGATTTAATATACCGTTTTTGAGTTATTGCCGAAAAAGTGCGCTTCTCAGCAAAAGGACGTAACGCCACGACGTATTTATTTTATCTGTGTGCCTACCATGAGCGGAGTTTACGATCGGCGCTAGCGAGTATCTCGTATCGAGAGTCAGTGCACCTCTCTCGCACGCGCTGATAGTGCGAAAGAGATAAACCGTCATCGAGCGCTCGATACTCGCTCGTGCCGAACTCGTGGTAGGCGCACTGTATATAGTGCATTTCTTTATTGTAACTTCTATGGTTTTGGGCGGTTTTTTCTGGGTGTAAGCGGAGGTTATTTATCGTGCAACGACTACCACTTGTTTTGGGAATATGAACTACTGCATTTCATATGCTTACCAGAGATTGATTGTAAATTCAAATCGAGAGGCTAAGAACGGGCGTTCAATTTTATTCATGTACCTCTTGGCAAGATCCCAAAGCCTGCATAGTGGGCACAAGATGAATGCAGCGTACAAGTGTAGCGTACTAAAAAGTTCTTTCATATTTTTGTTATTACATGTATATTATGTATGTGTACGCCTTCCATTATATTATTATAAGGTTCAAAAAATTAAAGGAATAGAAGGAGACTAGTTGCGAGTAGTCTAGTAGCTCGTACAGCACACTACGGAAATATTCCTTAACGCACACAATAGGGTACATGCAATGATTTTTTTTATCCCTTTTCTTAACTTAATATCAAAATACCGTAAAAACTGTCAAAATGTGAAATAAAAATTAAAATCGGCTTAGAAATACGTCCATGTCACTGCATATTACAATACATTGGTACTAGATATACTAAATTTAAAACTAAAGCTCAATCATTTCAATGTTTTTTTGAATTTTTAAGAATTATCCTCTAACTCTTAACTATTAAGGAGTTGTAGCTTCCGTCATCAGCTCAGCATGATGAGATGATGACTACCATATGCAAATACTTAAATAGCTTAAGAAAATATATGAAAAACGTTATAAGTGCCTATAAAATTTGAGGATTGCCCTCGATTTCCCTGGGATCTCATTATCAGATCCCAACTTGGTGGCAATGGGACCACCTCGGGACTACATCCTTTCAAATAAAAAAAGAATTTTTAGAATCGGTCCACAATTGGTGGAGTAATCGGTGAACATACATAAAAAAAAATACAAACTGTCGAACATAACAATGTGTTGTATATATTTTTCTAAATTTATTCAGTTGTTTTCGTCTGGTTGTCATCATCAGACAAACAAACGGAGCTGATGATGGAAAGTACAAATAAATATGAACTAACCAACTTTTACATTTCTTACTTCCAAGGACTCGAGATGCATGCAAAGTGCCTTCTCAATCTTCCCTATCTGGGCTCTAAAAAATACTTATATCACTACTTAAATCCATCACTAATAAGCAAAATATACTTTTTTTTAAATAAAAAAAGAAGCGTTTCAAAATAAACTAAAAAGCCATAAATAATATTTTATGTACGGTACGGATCACATTTGAATCACATTTTGACGTCGGTGCCAAACCTGAAGCAAATAAAGTTCTTTATTCAACAAAAATACGAATTACTATGACTAAATATATATGTAGGTAGATAATAACTAAAGGCTCGCCGCCGCGGTTCTTACTAGTAATAAATGAATGGTTTGGCACCGACTTCAAAAGGTGATTCAAATGTGATCCGTACCGTACATTAAATATTATTTATGGCTTTTTAGTTTATTTTAAAGTCGGTTCTTATTTTATTTATAATTTTTTATTAGGAAGTAGAGTTCTAGAATAACGAAAAATTGTAAAAGATGTTTTTGAATTAATAAAGTAAAAAAAATATTTTAAAAAACGATTTTAAGCACAGTAGTTCTCAATTATACCTATATTGTAAATGTATTTTGAATCTCAGCAGTATTGCTTTCAACGACTCATACTCATATCCATGTTTTCTTATTGATAAAAATATTACTAGGCACCTATTATAAAATATTGCATCAAAAGCATTCATCAAATCCACCGACACAAGCCATTCATTGGGTAAAAACTCAATGAGTTGACACGAAATTCCCATTTAACGTTTCAAACAAAACTGCCAGGCTCATGCGACATGTTCATCCATCAATTGCGCCTCACCGCAAATCATCGGGCATTTTGAAGCGACGCCATTTTGGATCGCGGCCATTTTGAATGGGCGGCCATTTCGGGACATGACAGCGCTCAGATGGATGCATTTGTTTCTACCACGGTGAACTCCGGGTGGATTAATGTTTTAATTCTTTTGATGAAGGGACGTTTCCATAAAGGAGCATTTCTAAAAAAGTTTAAATAAGGATTTGTATGGGCACGTTTATTGTCACAAAAGTCGTTAGCTTTCCTTTTTTGTTAGCGAATTTTTGAAATGATAAACATTACTATTATTGATTACTAGCTTCTGCCCGCGACTTCGTCCGCCTTAAATTCGTTTATCGCGGATAAGGGTATTTTTCCGGGATAAAAAGTAGCCTCAAACACGGGACTCAAACTATCTCCATACCAAATTTCATCAAAATCGGTTCAACGGTTTAAGCGTGAAGAGGTAACAGACAGACAGACAGACACACTTTCGCATTTATAATATGAGTATGGATTTGGCAAAAAGGTATTAATTTTAGCGCCACCTGTTAGTTTAGCAAGGTACTCGATACTCGTGGGCTCGTAACACATGTTTGAGAGATGTTTGCACCTCCTTCCAAAGTAGCGCGATAAGATTCAGGTGCAAACTTAACTCAATCAAATGTAGTGGCTACCCCCCCCCCCCCTTTTAAGGGTTGTTTTTTTATAGCCTATAGCCTGGCCGAAGATTTTTTCGACCGATTAGTAAAGTTTGCATTAAAATCTGTTCAGCCGTTTTCACGTGATGCGCGTACAAATAAACAAATAAACAGACAAACAGATAAACAGTTAACAGATAAACAGACAAACAGACAAAAATTCTAAAAACTGTTGGAACGTGTTCAGTTATCGATTTTAAGTATCCCCGGCCAAATTTTTTTCGAATATCTTCCATGTACAGACTTTCGACCCTCTTCAGCTTTATTATATGTATAGAAGACCTCATGTACTGTTAAGGCTCTCATGTACTGTTTTTGTTGTTTGTGTGCAATAAAGAATTGTTGTATTGTATTGTATTATTTGTGATGATTAATAAATTAATATTGTATCTAGCATACATTTTCTTTTATCCAAATGAATCAACAAAACATCAATCATGAAACAATAATCATCAGAAATATTGGTAACAAAATAGGAAACAATTAATGATCCGTTTATTGATGTACAGATTTTTTCAGTGCACAAACATTAATACGAGATAATAGGTTTACATAGAACTAAAATTTGGGAGATATATGAAAAGATATAGATATATATATAAAGATATATTACAATAATGTAAAGTCAATAACGTATTTAAGGTTAAACCGATATTTTCGTGAGGGGAGCAAAAGTTGGACACGTAATAAAATTTTCTATGAAAATGTCCACTGTGTGACGAACAATTAACCATACACTGTACTGATTATTTTCGTCACAAAATGGAACATTTCACTTTCATCGTGTTTGTATGGTTAACTAAAGTAGGGTTTTTAATTAGCTGTAGTAAACTGACGTTTACGGACACACGTCGACCGTGATTATACTTCATTATGGCAGAAGTACAGTATTTCTTATGAATAAAAGTTACCATAATATCACCGGTTATACGTATTTTCATGTATACTTTTGTAAAATTATTTTGTTGACATCTGTCAGTTTACTCCAGCTAATAAAAAATTCTACTTTACGGCACGGTTAATGATGATCCAACTTTTTGGGCCTCACTCATTTGCTCTAATTTGTAACCAAATTTGTAATTCAAAAGCGAATGTAATGCTATATGTTCCTTACCTATAAGAATATGCTTCTGCCATTCTTAGTAAGTTGTTAAGTTGTTAAGTAAGACCTTATGTCGCATTAATATAGTCATATAATTCATATTAATACATATTTTTCAGACTGCACTATATTATATCTACAATTAACTTTCGCCTATTTTGTACTCCTTATACATTTTAAAACGTATTAAAAGTGAGTAAAGGAACAAGTTTTTTCATGAACTTTATAAATGAACTCGGAATACTTAAAGTGGCACCTGCCGTGGAATTCATCAAAATGTATAAAGCGCACATCGCTAAGACATTTAATAATGTCAATATTATAAATACAAATATTATTTGAGGATTGTTCAAACGTAAATATTTTTAATGCTAATGGTTTTTTACGTTTTAAAACTCCGCGTATTTACATAATTTTAACTCACGGCGAACGTAAAGTACCTATATCTACCCGGATTCACAAGGAGATTGTTTGACAGGAAGGGCTGGATTGTTTGACAGGAAGGGCTGAAATTATATTCACTTCTCCGATGGTTCGGGTATTTGTAAGAACGAAAATATGAAACTGTATGGCATAGGATAAGCCTTCAGGATGCATTTTCTCAATATAACAAGCATCATTTTATTTAAAAAGAAAAAACCGACTGCTAACATATTTAATGTAATATAACGTAATAGCAGCATAAGCTACCTATTGTCACATAACATATAATGACACCGATGTACCTATTAAAAATAAAACAATTTAAACGGATTGTATCGCCTATATTATCTCATTTAAGTTCCCGACGTTTCGGAAGCTTTGCAGTTTTCGTGTTCACGGAGTCGACCTCGTAATATACGCGATATAATCCGTTTAATTTTAATGCGGTTTGGACAAAAAAAGAGTTTATAAATAATCTATTGTTGCGTGGAATAAAAACAAACCAGCAAACATAGTTTCATATAAATAAGGGTACACAAATACCTAAATTACTGTACAGTCAACGTGAAATAGTCGTCTGTAGCGTCCAAAGCGCCAAATATCGTCACGTATCTTTAATGCCTATAGGAATAAGGATGTGTTGCGATATATTGTGAGACAACGTTTGCAGCGAAAGTGTACAGCAAACTGAATGAATTGTTAGGCATTAATGAATTAACGTATTGGGAATGCAGAATCAAAATCACTACGTATTTACAAAATTTTACTTATGATAAGACCGAAACACTTATTACTGGTAGCTAAGGAACCTTTTATTGATTAAATTAATATAATAACTACTTAAATGTGGCAAAACATCCCCTATTTTTAAGTCTAACATAGTGATGATAAGTAATTAATACATTAACTCTTTATATCTCTGTAGAACATAATGTCTCCTATGCAGGGGCGTATTTTGAAATATGGCGCCCTGGGCCAATAAGTTTCGCCGCCCCAGAAGTTAAGGAAAAAAACCGGACATGTGCAAGTTGGACTCGCGCGTCGAGGGATGCATGCGGCCCCTGGCCGTTTGCCGCCCCAGGCTATGGCCCCCTTGGCTCTAGGGTAAATACGCCCCCAGTTCCATGTTGTGCGGTTCCATGATCTGCGACGCAGGTTACACTAATACTTACGATCTAATTGTTACAGTATTAAAGTATTTATTATCAAAAAATATTTTTTGCAGTTTTAATGCTTCGCACGATTTGAGGCTGACTGTACTATCGACCCTTTGCATGCTCCATAGTGGTGAAATTTACCATATGTAAGAGAGTATTTGTCACCTCCGTTTCCCCTCTCCCCCGTACTTTGGCGTGAAATTGGCGAATTTGTTCCCATCGGGGTAAGAGGGAGCGATGGCTCGAAACGTCGCTGTGGGTTTTAATACAATGAAGAGGATTAGAGAATTTCCATAACCCTAATTTTCGTGGTCGGTTTATTATTACCAAGAAATTCCAAAGAATTTATGCAACATCCATGTTTAACGGCATGGATTTGGCTGAAAATAAGGCGGAACTTTAAGGAAAATGAAATTTACGAGGGCTGCTATTTATATATCCGGAAACCGGGATTACAATCTTCTTAAATAGCATATTTGACCGCCATGGTAAAATTTGAACTTTTTTAAGTATATAAGGTATATTTTTTCTTCCTTATTAACGCTCGTGTTTTGTTTTTGACGGGTTTTAAATGTCATCTCGCAGCAAGAATGGAACTCACTCGTGAAAATATTCGTGCTATGATTTATTATGATTTTCGGCGTGGTTTAACGCAACAACAGTGCATAGATCAACTAACTTCAACTTTTGGTGATGAAGCCCCATCTAAAACTACTGTGTATCACTGGTTTAGTGAGTTCAATCGTGGACGTAGTATGCTTACGGACGAAGTTAAGGCAGGTCGCCCGAAATCGGTCGTTGTACAACAAAATATCGAGGCTGTGCGAAAACTTATAATGGACGACCGACATGTTACGTACCGCGAGATAGAGGCGACTCTGGGTATTTCTATGACCAGCATTAATAGCATATTACATAATTATTTGGCTGTAAAAAAAATTTGTTCGCGTTGGATACCCCACAACTTAACAAATGAGCAAAAACATGCTCGCGTCGAATGGTGCAATAAAATGTTAAAAAAATATAACCGTGGTGACTCAAAAGCCGTTTATAACATCTATACAGGTGACGAATCCTGGATCTATGCATACGATCCCGAAACGAAGCAACAATCAACGGTATGGGTGTTTCAAAATGAGCCGAACCCTACGAAAGTTACTCGTGCAAAAAGTACATTGAAACAAATGGTGGCCTGCTTCTTCGGTATTAATGGCCATGTAGCTACAGTGCCACTAGAAAACCGTAGAACGGTTAATTCAGAGTGGTACACGACCATTTGCTTACCGGAAGTATTTGAACAAATTCGTAAAACTAACCAGCGACGAAGAATCATTCTTCATCATGACAATGCCAGCTGTCATACGTCACGCGAAACAACTCTATTTTTGGAGGGTCAAAATGTGGAATTAACGGGTCATCCGCCGTACAGCCCTGACTTGGCACCCAACGATTTTTATTTATTTCCAAATATAAAGAATAAATTACGCGGTCAACGATTTTCGACCGCTGAAGATGCTGTCGACGCATTCAAACAACACGTTATGGAGGTACCTCAGGCGGAGTGGCAGAAGTGCTTTAAAAATTGGTTCACGCGAATGCAAAAGTGCATAGATCATCAAGGGGAATACTTTGAAAAAACAATAAAACTATTTTCAGCCGTGTACGTTTGTTTGTTTTTTTGTTTCCGGATATATAAGTAGCAACCCTCGTATAGTTGTTATTGGTTATCTATCATATCCTTACTTCCTTACTATATTATAAACGTGAAAGTATGTATGTACGTTCCACTTAATCTCAAAAACTACTGGACGAATTTTTATAAAACTTTCCAGTTATGTACCTTATATATCAGAATAGGACATAGGCTATAATTTATGTCAAATTTCATCCCTTTTAGGGACGAAAATGGAGGTGAAACGTTGCAAGCTATAAATTGCATCTATGCGCGAACGAAGTCGCGAGCAACAGCTAGTACTATTATAAACTTGCCATTTCTATCGTTGTTATTGGTTATCTATACTATTATTAACTTGTAAAAATTAAATGTCATTGACGATTATTAAACTAAAAAGATTGTAACGGACTATTTGGGGGTCACTGAAACGAAAAATATATATTTTTTTTTATTCTTTGTATGTTTGGCGTGATGAACCCACGCCAAATCGGCTAATCAGATTTCAACTGTTTTGGTACACGGGGAGCTAGGTATCCACAGACGGTTGTAGGATACTAATTACCTGACTATGCTGAAAAAAATAGGGGTAATGACTTTTTCTTCTCCGCGAACGAAGTTGCGGGCATCTTCTAGTCTAAAATAAATTTAATGTTACTAGAAGTTCTAAGAATATTCTAGCATTCTCAGAAGTTTCCGGGAACTTCCTATAAATCTCGTCGGCACATTGCTAGTTCTTGGTAGCGAAGGTGAAACTTCTTAAAGGGTAATTTGAAGTGGGTAAAACTTAAACATTTAAGGATTGTTACTGCACTGAAAACATTCCTTCATGTTCCGGACCTAAGTACTCGTACAATTAGCTTAGAGTAATAATTTCCTGGGGACGACCATTTGTGACTCGGAATTTTCGTGGCAAAGCATAAGATTGTTGCAACTTTCCAGTGTGAAAGTTTTATTTTATCGATATCGATGATTATACTATGAGATAAATAAATAATAATTAAAACTTTGGTTTCATACAAGTGAATGAAATAAACAAGAAACAATACATAAAAACTGATACTAAATAATGTAATAAATTTCATCTTTATTATATAAGTGGTAAGTTACGGAATTGTACTATGTATGTTGTTGCACGAGAAATATCTGATAAGGCCGAACCTGATCATCATATTACAAAAAGTTTTATTAATTTGCTCCCTTGACGTCAAGTGATATTGAATGTTCTTTTCGTATACATAAATCATTTTATAGTCAAAAACTACATAGACTAACCCCAGACAATGTTGAGAAATTAATGGGTATTGCTCCTATTACGAAACAGATAAAGTGTGCTGTACCTATATACTGACGTGAACTTCGAAGGAGAAATTGCATCTAATCACTGTTACTATATAATTTTATACAAAACTACAACGTCGTTTTTGCTCTTATA
Organism: Hedya salicella; assembly: GCA_905404275.2. NCBI lineage: Eukaryota > Metazoa > Arthropoda > Insecta > Lepidoptera > Tortricidae > Hedya > Hedya salicella. The sequence goes on from FR990114.1 coordinate 16,545,110, forward strand.
TCACGACTATCGATATCGACAAAACAATGTTTCTAAGATTAGTTAAATTGCGACAGTCATATGTTTTGCTGGGATAATTCCGATCTCTGCTGGTGATCTTCAAACGGCAGATTTTTTTAAAATCATGCCTAAGAATTATTATTTAAGAATTTTGACGGCCGGTTTAGCTCAGTGGGAGTAACGTTGCATGCGAAGCTGAGGTCCTGGATTCAAATCCCGGTAAGGGCAAATATTTGTGTGATGAGCAATAAATATTTGTTCCTGAGTCTTGGATGTTTTCGATGTATATAAGTAATATATCGTCGTCTAGTACTCATAACACAAGCCTTATTGAGCTTACCATGGAACTAGTTCGATTTGTGTAAAATTGACCCGTAATATTTATTTATTTATTTAAGAATATTCGCAATAAAGTCAATTTACTGACACAATAACGAAATCAAAATGGGTCCATTCGTTAACGCTATGATGTTACAGACTGGCACATAGATACATTACACAAGTTTACCTTTTAACACCTCAGAAGTAACGATGTATAAAAAGCGCCTAGACTGCTAGGTTACTGAAAACAAATGAACAATTGGCCATTGTCCCGCTAACGACCGTCCGCCATTATGAATAATATGAATACTCCTCGTATGTGATCGTATTTACAGCACGTATGTTTCGTTCCTACCCTTCGCTTATGCACGACAGCATCTGTCGACTCCCACGCAATATTCTAATAGATCCCTGTTATGCTTCATCTCAAATTTCACAGCATAATTACTGTAGTTACATTATTAAAAAAATATCAATGCGTCATATAGAAAAAACAATAAAGCTGATGGGTATCTCGAGGTTTTTTTTTTTATTTATTTAAATTACGTAAACACACAAAATATTTACTAGTACGCGTTACTGAAACCTGTTAGAGGTTTATACGTGACGCGAAAAAAAGAGGGGGTTATGACTTTTTCTCCTCGGCGAATGAAATTGCGGGCACCTTCAAGTTGCAGATATTTTCATTTATTTTAATTTTTTGTATGTTTGTCTGTGTCGTTGTGGCTGCATCACGACAAATCGGGTAAACGGATTTCAATTATCCTTGGTATACGGGTAGCTGGGTATTCACAGATGGTTCTAGGACACTTTTTATCCGACTAGCTGAAGACAAAAATGGGGTTAATGACTTTTTCCCCTCCGAACGAAGTTGCAGGCATCTTCTAGTATTTAATATATGAGAACTATCCAATGATTGATTCATCCTTACTTAACAGGTAAAGTGAAACAAAGGCTATAAATAAATCAACCCCCTGTACATATAAGTATGGAAGCACATAGATTAAACGTCTGACAGAGGCGTGAGCGATGGACGGGGCTCGAGGGCACAGTTTGGGTGATATACCGCGCCCAACTATATTATACCTACAAGTCCTACAACTACCAATGATTGTTTACATTCTGTTAATAGAACATTAAGATTGCCATCAATCGTTAGCCTTTCATATAAACATACTACCCCCATTTTTATTTTTATAAGTGGAACATAGAACCTCCTACTTTCTTGAAGTCGGTGAAAAATAGATGATACCCAGCTTTTCTCTGCAAATTTTTAAACCTAAAAAATGTCATCCTCATCAATGTCAGTGGAAATAATGTCAGGGAAGCTGGATAGCAGTATGTAACATCCAGTTCCTGGTAGGCATGTATCAGGCACCAGCTAACAGGGTCATCGGTCATGCTGAAAAACTAGATGCCTCTAAATGAGAAGAGCTTCTTCAGCAGTATCGTTTATGGATTAAAGTTTACTGTTATAAATATTTACTTTATCCAATTTGTATAGGTACAAATTTAACTAGTCAACAAAAAATAACTTATTACATGTTAATGCATGCGTTGAGCATTGAATATTATGTAAACCGTACTGTCAGTCCACGATCGGTGATTGCCCTCTTCAATTTGCGATTGATAAATTAAGCATAACTTTAATAAATGGCAAAAAAAACAACAAACTATATGGTACTTAAAAAATTATCTTCTGTCATAAAAAATATTTTTTCCCAATTTTTCTATCCTAAAATTAGAAGTAGACAATAATAGTACGATTTACCCTATATTACGTCTAAGTTAATTTCTCATGAAATTGTCGGTTACCAATCTACAATTTAAATCACACATTGTACAATCGTCGAAAAATTCCAGTTACAATCCTTTTTGTCGCAACCAAACAACTCAAACTTTCTAACACCACCTGAAAATCCAATATTGCAGAATTCAAGATGTCCGCGACAATATGGAGGGCAAATGTATTGTATTTGTATGGCTACAGCCGCATGTTGATACATTCCGATAGCGTACTGGGTTAGCCGTTCTTCATTCCCGGCCGCGTGTCACACCGAAGCGGTGAATGACGTGACGTAATTTCCATCAATAGTGTGTCACACGAATGTAGTAACATCTAGTGACGAATGTCAGCTAGATTGGGTTTTCGAGACATCATTATTCCGCAAAGCCTTTTTTGGTTGTTGCAGGGTACGGTTTTCTTATCATGTTCATATAGCCTTTGACCACGCCAAGTGGAGTGTCATTACTGTAAGTCACGATTCTCAGGTACTGGTCCCACCGAGGGCGAGGAAGCGATTAGCTATGGGCGATTTTCTCGCCCGAGAAACGAACAAAAGATATAGGATCCTGCTCTAGTAAAAGAGACACATATATTAATAGTTCATCGCTGGCTGTTCACACTGCCGGCGAGAACTTTCTCATATGTGTATCTCTTTTATTGACACGGAGTCAACATCTATTGTGCGTTTCTTGAGCGAGTTGGGCGAGAAAATAGTCGATAGGGACAAGTGCCTCAGCCATGAGGGAGCGACTAAGAAGAAGACAAATAGTAAATAGCGTTTATTAGTGAGCTCACAAATAAACAGTGTCTGCGACTTATTAAGCATTTATAATTGTCAAAATTTCATAACACACGGGAACTGCGGTTGAAACGCCCGTGAACCTTATTATGGGTACGTTTGTAACTGTGTAGAATACGCCCACCGCCGCATCGAGGAAAACATGCACTTTTATAAAGTGTGCACATTTCTCCCTGTCACCAGCGCGCTTTAATGATATGGCGCAGAGGCCAGTACGCGTACTTATTGCTTAGGTGTGATGAAAAAATAGGCCTGTATTAGAAGTGATGACGAAAATCCCTCCGTTTATAGATCTTTCTATCAATAGTTTGTTCGTGATTTAATTTGCGTTAACATTTAAGTGGGTAAATATATCGTAGTGTCAATTGGTTTCGCCTCTGAGATAGCTCGATCGAATAATTCAAGCTTAGAACGTCTCTATCTAGTATAGAGAAAAGAGGGGGGAGGGGTGATTTAGGGGCAGCTTCGGTTATCTTCGCTAGCCCGAAGCATTTGTAAGACTTACTATTAAGGTTCTGCTACATTCAGTAGGAAATAACTAAGAGCTGCACCCAGTTACGTACAAAAATTGGTGTATATTTGCAGATGATTAGGATTAAAAAATTTAGGAGTAAAGGAGCCAATTCGTAATATCCATACTAATCAATCTATACTATCTTATCCTTACTATATTATGAACGTGAAAGTATGTATGTACGTTCCACTTAATCTCAAAAACTACTAAATGATTTTTTATTCATGTTATTTATTTATTTATTAATTTATTTCAGGTTTCAACCCATAATGTGTTAGTAACAACATTAATAATAATAATTAGATTAGGTGTTAGTAACAAAAAATTTAACACATTAAAAAATTACACACAAAAAATTAAAATAAAACGATGGCATTTCTGGGGTCCATATGTATGGTATTCCATCTCCTCATTATAGGACATGCCATCATGTCAATAATGGTATTCAGGAGTGTGTTGGTGCTGTCTCGCACGCGTCGCATCAGGGAGGCAACTCGTTTGCGCATTATTGCCTGAAAACCATCAACGCGAGCCTCTGCAAACATACCTGATGCGCTGCAAAAACGGGGCAGCCCCAACAACATCCTGAAACCATTATTGTACTGCACGCGTGTGGTATTGAGAGATCTCTGCGTACATTTGACCCACAGGCTACACGTGTGAGATATTGAGGAGGGGTGTTATAAGTTTCATCGGATCACGAATGTATCACTCTTTTGTTTCCGAACTGTCAGATTACGCGCGACTAGGGGTCCGTTTTTCAAAAGCTTGTAGCTTGTATTAAAAGCGAAAGTCTCTTTGTAACAATATGAATTAAAATGAATTACAAAGAGACTTGTAATACACGTTACAAGCGTTTATAAAACGGGCCCCTGTACTTACTGGAAAGTGAAATTTCAGGTAAATGTGTTGGTGACTCATCATTTCTCTTTCTCAATCGGTCTCTCCCCCTCCGTGAGACCTTTAACCCTTTGATCGCTTTCATAATACTTGATCCTAGCTTTCATATCTGAAAGACATTATCAGTCACACGCCAAGCAATAGGGAATATGCATGAATTTTTGTTTTTGCTATATTAAAAGCTCAAGTACCAAACAGTACAGAAAAATATTTTTTCGAATAACTATAAAAATAACCGGGACCCATCAAACATTTAATTCTATCTCTTTCTAGCAAAACAGAATTTAATATGGAGTTTATATTGCCTGAGTGTACTATGACGTAACCGTACATGTCGGACCTCTCTGTCATATCGCTATCTAATTGCTAGTTTAAAATGCCTATACCATGCGTATTTCTTGGCCGATTTCACTTTTTGAAATGGTTTTTACGGTACTTTAATATTTTGTTAAGACGAGCGATAAAAAAAATTACATTCATGTACCTACCCTATTATTATTGCGACGACTTACGACACCTTTAGGCGATGCTAGCTTGGCGTTCAAAGGGTTAAAGAGGACCATAACTGCCGGCAATTAAGCCATTATCTTTTTGAGAATTTCGTCTACATAAGGCTAGGTTCGCCGGCCTCCATTGGGATGCCAATCTGCACTCCGACATTGGCGTCATTCGGCACCCTTTGTTAATCATTCTTTCTCTCTCTCTCTCATACTTTTTCTCTAACTCTCATCTTCTTTCTCTCTCTCTCTCGCTATAAGTCAGGTTGAATCAGTCTAACCTACCTTTTTACGCGTTCGTTTAATACAAGAACTCATTAATCCCGCATGAATTTTAGATAATAATGACAATGAATGACATAGAAATAAAATACAACAGGTTTTTATTGCACACCAACAGCAGAAACAGTACATAATATGGCAATAAAATACGGTAGACAATAGGCGGTCTTATCGCTAAAAAGCGTTCTCTCTCAAGTAAAATGTATAGCTATTTATCATGAAATATCTCATTTGAGAAATGAAATGATTGATTTGATTGATTGATTGATTGACTAAATTTTAATTGTTAGTCCGTCATATAGATTAACAAAAAATATTGGAGTACTTTTTCTTTTTTTACGTAATAAAAAAAATATGGCGATATATTGAGCCAAAATGTTACCCTTTATACACTTAGTTGACGTCTCGAGCCTCCTAAACTTTAATGCGATTTATCTAAGTATTTTTTAAGAAAATATGAAAAAGAAAAAAATACGTGTCCAATACTTTATTTTTATCTAACTGACGGGCTAAATAGAATTTTGAATTTGGGACCCCGGTATCATGGTCCACTACTGGACTTGAAACCTTTTCTAAATCTTTGAGGCCAAAATATGTTTGTTATTCACAAAACATTTCGTTCTCCTGCCTTAGATCTTTCATTGCTCCGAGTTTCAGAAACCTAGTAAAACTTACCCATACAAATATATCGCAGAGCACTTTGCGTTTTAAAGTTTCACAAGTTTCCGCGACTGATCGACCCGATTTATTGCGCTTTATCCTGAATTCTTCAGTTCAGTACCGAAGTGCTTTCTTACAGTCATCTATTATTAAGCTAGACGTTTACTTTGTTACTTTATCGACATTCGGAATTGTAAAATGCTATTTGCACAACACTACTGTTGCCGTAGCAACAAATAAAAATATGATTTCAGATAAATTCTGTTTTATTACACACGACATCGATTATCGATTATATAGATCGTATCGTGGCTAGATCGCTGAGAGAAGAGAGTTATGGAGTCTGTCCTGTTTTACAGCAGGTAACTCCTGTCGGTATGGCAGGATACAATACGACATCTGGCGGTCGGCGGACAAACCATCTTGTATCTTGTATTGTACATATGTTCGATTTGGGTTTAGTCAGTTTGGACTGAAACCGCCAGGTGTCGCAATGCGACAACTACGTTCTACGATCTACGATCTTATCTTATCTTACTAAATAGGGGTTCTTACGGATCAGAGGCGTGGCGTCAGGAAAATTGCAAGGGAAGCCGAAGCGTATTCATTTACTCATATTTAAAGAAAAGGGTTTAGAAAACTCATTGTGGTTGGGAACACTGAAAGCAAAAGCTCTCACGGTCGTTCACCAACAATATGGACCGATCAACTGAAAGACTCGAAAGAATTCTACACGGTTGTGAAAGACGCGCTAGACAGAAACAGATGGAGGCAGATCATCCGCTCCAGGTGTAACCCTGATGCTGACCACGATCCTCAGACATGAGGGACCGACCCGAAGAGAGAGAACGAAAGAAAAAGGTGGTTATAAACCTTTCCTTGGGCAACCCGATGGGAATCAGCTTATATAGACGCCACGCCCCTGTTACGGACACACTTCGACCCAAGTGGGATCTTTTATGTAATTACCCCTTCTCAATGGTTTGTTCTACCATCTCCATAAACAGGATGATAGATATCAATGGTAGTGTCTGGAATTCCTTTGGCCGTGGGTACCTACCCAATACCAAATTTCCTCATTCTCTGTCTCGTGAGGTCATGACACTACGTACCTACGTAGGTGCGCGTTCGGCGTTCGTGGAGGAGCAAAAGTTACTACCCCTATTTTTTTCTTCTGCGTAGTCGGGTAAAAATCTTATAACCATCTGTGGATAGCCAGCTACCCGCGTACCAAAAATAGTTGGAATCCGTTTAGCGAATTTGTCGTAATGAAGCCACAACGACACATACAAACATACCAAAAATAAAACAAATTTTATTCAGTCCTCCAATAATCCGTTAAAATCGTTTTTTTTTTAATATCTTCAATGTACTTACAGACATTTAATTTTTAAAATTTTATAATAGTATGTAGGTAGATACACAGGTAACGACTGCCATAAAAACGAAAGACGATTATGTTTGCTCAAATTTTCATTTATCGTTATTATATTTTTGGCTAGACCTAGGCCTAGCAAAGCGAACCTAGACCTAGGTGTAGGTTTGCTTTTCACTTATCCTTTCAAAGATCTTGAATACCTAGCTAATAATTTCAGAATTATGTCTAAGATGATGGTAACCTTTTCAAAAATCTTGAATATTTAATGATTTCGGAATTGTGATAAACGGTTTTCAGTTAAAGGTTACTTTATGTCGTAATAATTGATGACTAAGAGCCTTGCCACATTACCTCGCTGTGCATTTATGCGACGCGACATCGTACCGCGCGTCTGCTCAAAACGGCACGACACCGTTTATCTACACGACAGCGCAACCTCATTCGGAGCGACGCACCTACTACAGCACCTCTGAAATGGTCTCACAGACCAAAATAGACAAGGAAAAAACAAACAAAAAAATCTATCAGACGAATGTTCTATCAGTCAAGCCTCAGGCAAGGTAGTTTTCAAGCGGATGCTACGTAGGAATCTGCTGGAGCAAGAACTCAAGTAGCGTCCATCTTCCATGCAGTAGCTGGTATATATTTTGTATTTATTATTTATATGTAATATATATATTTTATATCATATATACTATAGGTATAAGTAATTATCTATGCATTATTTGCTTGTGTATCCTAACGCTCTCAGTACAGTACTGAATGTTTTTCCCCACTGCACCCTTTTCATGCATCTCTGTTTGGCCCTATGGTTATGCCTTTTGGCATTAAGTTCGTCATTTGTACTTACTTTTGTTTCGTGCAATAAAGTTTAAATAAATAAATTTAAAAAAGCCGTATGACGTTGATGTTACCAATGTCTATAAGGCTATTTTATACTTGTCCTAAATAGTAAACAATATTCTAAGCTAAAAATATGCATTTAATGCCAATACCAGCTGTTTTCTCGCAAGGAAATAAATTTAATGTATGAAATTGGCAACGTGGCACTAAACGTTCCTGTTACTTTATTTACGAGAAAATGGGAGTTTAAGACAAAAAAAGAGTACTTTAGAATGCTGTTTACTATTTAGGAAAAGTAAGGATAAATAATCTATAATAACCCACTAAGCCAAACGTGCCGTCCAACCTACGTACGTTGGACGGCACGTTTGGGTTAGTGGGTTGCACAGCGATCTACGAAACTGGCGGTCCCGGGGTCGAATCCCGGCCAGGGCAGGTGTTTGTGTGATGCGCACGAATGTTTGTTCCTGGGTCTTGGATGTTTTCTATAATGTATTTAAGTAATATAATTTATCTATGTATTATGTATATCGTCACTTACCCATACCATAGTACACACTTTGCTTAGTTTGGGACTAGGTAGATTTGTGTAAGCTTGTACCCGATATTTATTTATTTTACTTATTTATTTCCAAGTACTAGTAGCATTGCTGCGTAGCATTTTCGTGACATTTCTTTGAACATTTTATGACATCTGTGATCCTTATTTTCTTGGGTACATAATTGGTACCCATGTCAAATTCAAGATTTCTCGGCCTATATTTGGACCCGGCAAATATCTCCGTGTTTTCTCGGATTAAACTGCTCGGTAAAATCCACATTTTAAGACACATTAAGAGAGGGACAGAAAATCTAATTGTAATATTTATTTTTTTATCCGAATGCGTCAAAAAGGGTTATTATTTTGAAATTCTGTAAGTTGGTAGTTAGGTAGTAATTACTGATGTACCAATTGCGGAAACTTTCCAAAATACTTAAAAAAGGTCTTAAGTCTAGTGTTAACTTACATGTTTATAAGACCTTTTTTAAGCATTTTTTAATACAAAAAATGTCTTAAGTCTAGTGTTAACTTACCTGTTTAAAATACCCTTTTTAAGCATTTTGGGAAGTTTCCGCAATTTGCACATCAGTAGTAGTAATTATATTTCTTTGGCACGCTCTGCAGTCTAAGTCTTAACGCTTAATAGTTTTTTACTCGACGGCAAAGCCAAAAGGAAGGGTTAGGATTTTGGTAGGGAGGTATGTATGTAGTAAAAAATAACCCAATTGAATCTACTGGCGGTTACTACGTTTATGCTTTTTGCCGTCGATATGTTCTAATGCACGTAGCGCTTAAGAGGATATACTAGCAAAAGGCCTTTTGGAAATTAGGTACTTTTAAAAACTATTGCTATCGAATCGCCTCAAATTCCCCGTACTCGTATTACAGTGCAAAAGGGACAACTGCAGCTCGGAAGCTGACCTACAAAAAATTGGCGAAAACAGGGTTTTGTAGTACCCTATTTCCTTTTCTAAAACTGGTCTAATTTTAGTTTTACTTTTACATATATTATAACGAGGGCTTCGGCTATGCTTCTATGTTTTCTGTTTTTCTTTTATATTCGTTAAATTTGTTTACCGATGCTTATGGCGCAGGATGGTGGCATTTTTTGCACTTTTAGAGGATCTCTAATTCATAAAATAAACAAATTGTTAAGAAAAATAAGACATAGGGGCATGGCACAGGTAAGTATAGATTACATTTATTAAAAAAATTAGTTCTAAGACAATTATCCAGGGAGTAAACGGGGGATTACGTCTGTATGGAGGAACGGCCTCTAGTGTATCCTCTTATACTACTCAACTGATTTTGATAATGAGGTGGCAATCGATTCTCTTACGAGCCGGGGGTCCAGGTGGCATAGGCAATATTCTTTAACACTTTCGCAACCGACATTTAAAAAAAATATTTATAGATATATTTTGGAAAATAACATGGGAAAAACCGTATGTAGCGAAAACTTGCTACGAGCAGAGCACCTGCCAAGTGGGCTCGCGGGCGTGAATGTGTTAACAGACTTGAAAAAATATAGGGACGATACGGTGATAATTAGTAGTCGGGTTTCAGATTTTTTAACTTAACTTCTGACGCATGAGGAGTCGTTAGATTTGTCTTGGTCTTGGGAGTGACATTTACCATATTTTGCCGTAGGGTACATTTTTCAGAGTTCTGTTCATAGCCGTATACTTTTTTAATTTCGAAGGTTGTCTCGAAGTTGCGTTTGCCCTTGTGCTTTCTTGTATACAATAAATAAATAGCAGGGAAAATCTTATTACTCAAATTGACCTAGTCCCAAAATAAGCTAAGCTCGTACTATGGGTACCAGTACCAGTGGGCCTGTGATGGTCGCGTTTATCACGCGATAAATGATATGATAACGCGCCTGTCACTCTCACACTCACGTGTCAGAAGGTGACGGCAGCTATGTCACTTATTTATCGCGTGACAAACGCAACCATCATAGGCCCCCGCTGGTGACGATATACGAGTAAGTACATACTTACATAAATAAAAAAATAGATAAACAAAATTATAAAATATTTATGAGTATTCAAATTTTGGTTTAGTTTTTTGTGCATATTATCTTATTAGTTGGTTTGTCTATCTTCCTTGATGTATACTTTTTTCTCATTTGCTTAAAGGTGAATGCCTCATAGGGATAAGTTCGCCTGTATTCATATCAGTGTTTTGTAATACCTATTTTTTGTATTAGTTGATGTGCAATAAAGTGATTACATACGAACATACATACATACATACATATATATATATATATATATATATATATATATATATATATATATACATACATACATGTATGTATACATATACATATTATTAAAGTAACAAGTTGTACGAAAGGTGAATGCAACTACAGTATAATTCAATTTCCTGTTGAAAAATATTTCAAAGTGTACTCAGGAATGAAATATTATATAAGTTTGTCATTAATAAAGCTTGTCGGAATATATGCATATGTTTAGTTCTTATAAATTGCTGAAAGTGTATCAACGTAGTGATATTATAGGTAGGTTAGCTTAGGCAATGTTCAAGTCTCAGGGTTGAGACGGATTATCATAACAAAACGGGTCTTTATTACGTATTAATATGATTTATCTAATTACCTTGCTTGCTCTGTTCCGTGCCCTTCGAGTCCCATTTGGCCCCGAAACGGCCTTTGCTCTCCCTGATTCACGAACAATACCACTATCACTTTATTTCAGCTAATGGGTTATTATTTGAGAGTCTTAACCGTATTATTACTCTGTTTCCAATATTGACGAATTCCATGAGTTAAGGCGCCATGTTGAGTTATATTCTAAGTCGCATCTTTTTACAATTGTTATCAATATTTGGCTTTTTTTTTTGTGGAATCGTCTAATGGGAATACTGCCCACCGGATCACATTTGGGCGATTTAATTTTGGTGTGTTTTTATTGTGTTTATTTATTATTGAAACATACAATACAATACAACAATTCTATATTGGACACCAACAATAGAAACAGTACAATAGATTAATAAATAAAGAAAAAAAATAGGTTGATGACTTTTATGAATTGGCCAATATTGCGAGTAATAAGACGGTTAAAACGCTCAAATAATCACCCCAATTTCAAAGGTTTTAATGAAAAAAAAATGAAAAAAAACTTACCCCCTCCTTGAAAGAATACCATAGAAGTAACGAGACGTTTGATACATCGAAATGTACCTATGCAAGGTAATTTAATATATCTAAGTTCAGGTGGGGGAAGGGCAAAATAATTTATTTCGTGGGGAAATAGAATCCAAGCAATTGGCCCAACTCTATTTCCATTGACACATATGTCAGTTTTCAGTATCACATTTAAAACGTTTCTCTTACCCCGGTGTTTCTTTTACCCCACCTGACCTTATACGCGATCTTGTCCCGATTAGAAGGGTGTGTGAAACCTGTGTAAGTTTAAATGAATACCAGTAACAATACTATTTATTATACGTTTATTAATCAGATCGTTTTCATCAAGTCAAATATCTTACATTACTAACAAGTACCTACTTATTATAATGGGTTTTGATTAACAAATTGATAAACAGAAATACTGTCAAATTTGACTCAAGCTTGAAATCTCCGTTTACCTCAAAATGACTGCATTCTCACAATGCCACGCAGAAATTATACCACAGATATACATTAAGGACACCAGATATTTAGGGATTTTTTTTTTAGGAAAACGGATGTTTATGGCTTGAGCCTCAAATTTGGTGGCAATTGGGAACTTTAAGTTCCCCGGACGTTAACATTTTATATTTTTAACTATAAAAAAAAGTTGATATTTATTTCGTTAAGTCTTTTAGATATATTTTTTAAACCTCGATGTGACATTTGATCTATGTGGTGTTTATCTAACGGCGGAATGAAGGCTCGAGACAAATTTACTGGTTAAACGATGCTACTAAAATTAGTGTGTATTTTGCTTGTAATTATGATAGTAAATAAAAAAAATCTCGACAATCCACTGTATAAATGGTCTATATGGTTTAGTACGAAAATTTAAAAATGAGTCTAAATGACATTGACAGCAATTTTTTTTAATTTTTCTTGCTAATCTGTCATACAGACAGACCAAACTAAAATATGTACAATCGAATGCCGTGAACAAATGCCACATTCAAGCCTTAAAAATGATATCTAAAAAACAATGTCATTAAAAAAAAAACATCCGTAGATTCTGATTTCACAAAATGCGTACTATCGAGAAAATATATAATTTGAACAGCTCTGGAAGTTAATTATCCCAATTGTATTCACAATCCTGAATATTTCATTTCAAAAAAATAAGAATCTAAAAAATCTCTGAAAATAGTCTGTTGGCGAATTAATATTTGCAAACATAAAGTTACTTTTCTTCAGCAATAGTTATTTTATAAACACGTTTCGAATAACTCATTTGAAAAAATATCGTATTTCTAATAACAAAACCACTAGCTCGTAAATCAGTAAATAATAAAATTCTCTAACGTCGTATACACGTAGGGCACAAATTGAATGAAAAATATGGAAACCGTATTTTACTGAACTAAATACAATTTCCAGTTCACTGGTTTGCGAATGGGTACAAATTAACATTTTCGTTGAGACTAGACAGCAATATTTTACTCGGTATCCTAGAATGTAGGTTGTCGTGTACTATGATGTAGACGAAAGGCAAGGTGGGGTCGAAACTGGTATTCCCAATATTGTCATTTGTTTCGGGGACCGGAGAGGTTTGTGTTATTTGATCTCTTTTTTCTATTTTCTTCTCATGTGGTTCTTCGACGTTGTCTTTCTGTAAATAATTATTAGGCTTAGCTTCTTTCAGTTTTAATTCAGGGTTGCTGATTTAAAGCAGGTTCTAATGCTAATTAATAATTATTTGTCATACAAAAACTACGAATTTAAGGCCTGGCCTGGCTTCCCAATATTTTCTCCTCAGAATCCTGAAAAAAATCCTCTAGGAATAATAATTGTACAGTACAATACAAACTCTGTATTGCACACCTCGCAAAATAGTATAAAAGCAAATAATACATTCTAGGAGAGGTAAACAATAGGCGGTCTTATAGATAAACAGCAATGTCCTCCAGACAACCTTCAGGTGCGTCCACACTTGTATCATTTGCTCATATCCGATCACCGTGGCGTGGCATGACTGCGTATCGCGCTGCTTGGACGCTCACTGTCGGCGCGTATCCGAGTGTGTGATACGCGTAGCAACATGGATTGCGAGCGATCGGATCGGCGCAACGTCTAAACGCGTGATCGTCACACGCGATCATGCCACGCGACGAAGATCTGATCGGGCAAATGATACAAATGTGGACGCACCTTTCCTGGCACTGGATGTAAATATGTTAAGCCGGTTTGAGCTGATGAAGCCACAACGACATATACAAAGATACAAAACAATTTATATATATACAAATATATATAAAAAATATAAAAAAAATATTCATAAAAGTATATAAGATTCAGTGACCTCCGTAACATTTCATTTAAATATCTTCCGTGTACAGACATTTCACATTTACAACTTTATAATAGTAGATCTAACTCACCTGATTATTATTAGGAGTAACGGTAAACACTGTGGATTCATCAGACATGTCCTCATCGAAGTTATTTTCAGGGGACGACTTTGTATTATTTTCAGCGGATGAGTATGTATTATTCAAATTATTTTCAGTCAATTTAGATTGATCCCCGTTTGAATGCGAAACAGATTTTTCTGAAAATATTTGAATATCATCACAACATTTATTACCATTTTTGGTCAATAATTATTATTTATCTAAATCTACATACAGGCATATTGCTAATGTCGTCGTTTAACACAATCAGTGACAGGAACCCGCCTAGCGGGCGCTTAGCTCGTAGACCCGTAGCCGATACCATGCGTTTCCCCGTATGCAGAGAAAAGTGCGTAGCGCTAAAGACATTCACTGCCAGGAACCCGCCTAGCGGGCGCTCTACTCGTAGACCCGTAGCCGATACCATGCGTTTCCCCGTATGTAGAGAAAAGTGCGTAACGCTAAACACATTCACTGCCAAGAACCCGCCTAGCGGGCGCTCTGCTCGTAGACCCGTAGCCGATACCATGCGTTACCCCGTATGTAGAGAAAAGTGCGTAGCGCTAAACACATTCATTGCCAAGAACCCGCCTAGCGGGCTCTCTGCTCGTAGACCCGTAGACGATACCATGCGTTTCCCCGTATGTAGAGAAAAGTGCGTAGCGCTAAACAGATTCACTGCCAGGAACCCGCCTAGCGGGCGCTCTGCTCGTAGACCCGTAGCACTACGAAATCTTCGCAGCAGCAAAGCAAGTGCGCGTCCAATACAACAAATGGGTTCAGAATGTTGATGGGACTACCGGTGAAAAACTTAAGTAAGTCACCTATTGTATGTAGTAGTGTACAAAATTGATATGGAACTTATGTCAGTTTTCTAATATGGAACGTCAAATTGCCTATACGGATACGTTACTACTACATGCAACAGGTGATTTACTTAAGTTTTTCACCGATTACACGCTTATGCAGCGCAACACGGTATGTTCGCGGAAGCGCGTACCGATTGTTTCGATGCTACGCAAAAGAACTGGCTCTCTGATGCGGCGTGTGTGTGAGAGTTCCAACAGCCTCCTGCGTATAGTGACGAAGTATCCTGCTAGCACTATATGGAAGCACTGGAACACTATTCACATGGAAGCTAGAGGCTGTGTGTACAATATTTTTTAATATTTTTAAGTATTACTAACATAGTGTACAAGTTTCATGTAACTAATGGTCTGAAATAAATGGTGTCCTGCCGTTTGACCAAAAGTCATTTGGCAAAAGTACACTTGACAAACAACGTTTGACAAAAAAATGTTTCGCCAACTGATCATTTTACTACTAGTCATTTTACAAATGACTCACTTTTCCAAATGATCAACAGTTAAGTTTAGATTTTATAAATAAATATTAGACAAAATGAACATTTAGCAAATGAGTTATACGGCAAAACTACTATTGGTCTAAAAACCTTTGGTAAAATGTATTATTTGACAAGTGTTTAATCTATACTATTATAAAGTTGTAAAAATGAAATGTCTGTACATTAAAGATATTTTCAAAAAATTGATTGTTATGGACTATTTGGAGGTCACTAAAAGGAAAAATATTTTTTTTTGGATTTTATGTATGTTTGTATGTGTCGTTGTGGCCTCATCACGCAGAATCGGCTTAACGGATTTCAACTATTTTTGGTACACGGGCAGCTGGGTATCTCCGGATGGTTATAGGATACTTTTTATCCGACTACGCTGAAGAAAAAATGAAGGTTTATGACTTTTTCTCCTCCGCGAACGAAGTTGCGGGTGCCTTCTAGTTTATTAATGAATCTAATAATAGATATGATATGGGTCCAATTACGAGTAATACACATTATTTGGAAAATTATTATTTACTAAGATATTTTACATACTCATTATTTATTAAGATATTTGCTTTACAATGTCCATGTGTAATATGTATTTATAATTTTAAATGACGAGAAATCGATTTTAATAATTTGGCTTCTGAATAATCTTTCAACATTAATATTTTATCAATTCGTTCAAAAAATGGCAATTAGACTAATCATTGAAAAACTTAGGTCGTAGGTTAGATTAGGTTTGTATTATGACTAGGGATTGCAATCCGGTCTGGCGGATCCGGTAATCCGGCCGGATCCGGTACTTTTTGGCGGCTACCGGATCCGGTAAAAATTTACCGGTTCCGAACCGGATCCGGTAGACCCGAAGAGACTAAAGAGACGACACAACAGACATACAAAGCGGACTACCCAACCCAAGAAACCCGATGTCAAGAGTCAATATGATCTAGATCTAGTTAATCTTTAAAGAACGATGTCTTTCTTAATTATTCTTTGAGATTAATTGTGTTTAATTGTTAATTATGTTTGTTTGGCCAAATTAAAAAAAAAAACAGTTTTTTTCAATTAACGTTATTACAATTATAACATGTCTCTTACCTAGTATTTAAAGTGCAATGTGATGTGATATGTGATTATTGATTAGATTTCTTTATGTATGTTTAATATTACGGGTGTTTAGGGAGTATAGTATTTTATTATTGTTGATGTTACCTCTTATAGTATGAATAAAGTTGATTAAATATTACATAGTAGAGAAGAAAAGTGGGGTCAAAGTTAAAAGAACGATCATGAATCATGATCCAATAGACCAAATTAGTGGTAAATTCTTAGATTTGTCAATTAAAACTATAAAAAGTCCATTTAATGAAAGTATTTGTTTTATTTTTTATAAAAATATTTAATTTTGTTATATTTACTATGAGACAAGGTTACCATGTCTTCATGTGTAGCTGTAAATAGGTTAAGAATGTTATTATTAAGTTAAGGCTAAATATTATTGAAGCAGATGCTTAAATTTTCATATTACTGTGAAATTAGTGGCTAGTGATACTAATTTTTGACTTAATAAGGGTGATTTTTAGCGCTAAACCATTGTTTCATTAGTTAATTTACATTACGGCCAATAAACTGGACAAAAAGCATAATTTTGGATAGACGCAATAGGATAACTTCAATCCGACCGGATTGAGAATTGGACCGGATTGCAATCCCTAATTATGACTACCAATAGCGGAGCGAGCGAAGCGAGCGGAGCGTCATAACGCATGATTGCCTTCTATCTAATCTTGCAACTTACCTGTCCCAAATGAAAGTTGCAACCATGCAAAATTATTTCTTTGAAAAAAGAAGTACTTTTCATGAAATAACATTTTGTTGAATGACATTTGGACAAATGCTTATTTTGCGAAACATATTATTTGGTAAAATGAAAAAAGGCCAATTGATGTTTTATTATTGAACACATTTACCAAGTGTAGTGTTGATTAATTGATCTGCTGCTAAGTGAGTTTTTGTAAGATGATATTTTTGTCAAATGTCTCGTTTGCCAAGTGATCATTTGGAGAAACGTTGTTTGTCAAATGACCATTTGTCAATATTTTTTTGGTCAAACATTAGTAAACCGAAATAAATACTTTGAATTGAAGTGAAAGTGTTGATTCTTAATAATAACTTACCAAAAGTTGAGGCTTCTTGATTTTGAGTCCCCAAAGACAGTTTAGGTATAGCAGGTTTTTTGAATAGGCTGTAATTTAATGTATCTGAAAAGATTTCGTTTTAATTTAGGTTTTATATAATGACCAATGTATTTAGGCATTTGACACAGTAATGACAGGTTATTACAACCTAAGTAGGGTGATCAAAGGAAAATGTGAGTCAGACCGGCTTTTAGCGGTAAAAAATAATGTTAAATGTTATTTTTAATTGCGATTAGAATCAGATATTCAAAATCAATATACAAAATTACATTGAAAAATAATATTTCTGTTCACTACTTAGGAGGCATTCTGTATATGGCGCTTTGGATTCTACAAAATATTTGATGCTGACTGTACAGACATAGAAGTATATGTAATCTATACCTATACCTATATTTTAACAACAAAATGGCGCCACTAGTTACCACAGATAGACAGTTATTTTGGTCACTGATAATATTAAATTTAATTATTTTGTTAATTGTGGCGGTGGCGTAGTCCTGTATTTCTGGATTCAGTAAGACTACTAAGATCCGCAACTCTTGAAAGAGGACAAATATGTTATGTTAAAAAAATAAATGGGTCCTCTTGTACAGTCGTGTCAGTAAGCGTTACCTTTGTAATTAATTTCATATTTTTGTACATACGGTTTTATAGTAGATTGTTTGACAAGGGGCTAAAATAAGCCATTATGACACGAAGTGATTATTTAAACGAGCTAACGAAGTGAGCGAAGACAAATGTGTCTGAGTGTCATTCATAATGGCTTTTAGGCACGTGTTAAACACTCTGCTTTTCACTTCGACTGCGAGAAAATAAAAAAGACTTAACATTAAGATTGTGTATTTCAAGAAAAACTAAAAGTGCAGTTTGAGCATTTCTATCAGAAAGTTTGGCCAATCTGATAAGGTTGGTTTGTTTGTTTTTAATTATTTGTAAAGAGCTGGCCGCAAGTTTTTTTTTCAGTGTCATAGAAATTTGTATGAGATTATATGGCTTCCTTTTAAACCCTAGGGGCTAAATGTATTATTTTAGTCCCGCTACGCGAAGCTAATACGACGTACTTTTTGAGCAGGAGAAGTGAAAAATATATTTTTTGCTACTACACTATTACTACAAATTTGGTCATAATACCAGGGGCCCGTTTCTCAAAAGCTCTAACTTGTATTACAAGCGGAAGTCTCTGTCCAAAAATATTTTTTTTTTAACTACGGAACCCTAAGAAGTGTTTAAGATATCGTCCTCTATTACATGGTTTAAATCTTATGATGGTACTGAATCAAGCAGGGTTGTTGACAGTCATACTCCATCTATGTATCAGAGGCGCAGCGTCAGGAATATTACAAGGGAAGCTGAAGGTGATTATAAGCCTTTCCCTGAGCAACATGGTGGGAATCCATACTAATATTATAAATGCGAAAGTGTGTCTGTCTGTCTGTCTGTCTGTCTGTTACCTCTTCACGCTTAAACCGCTGAACCGATTTGGATGAAATTTGGTATAGTTTGAGTCCCGGGGAAGGACATAGGCTACTTTTTATCCCGGAAAAATACCCTTATCCGCGATAAACGAATTTAAGGCGGACGAAGTCGCGGGCAGAAGCTAGTCGGATTATATAGACGCTACGCCACTGCTATGTATAGTACCTTTCAATAAGTGGTTGACTTGGTCCCTATAAAGCCTGATGCTGCCGGAGAGCAGGATGGCGAAGCTGCGCAGAGAGAGACGGCTGCGCGGGCGGCGGTCCCGTCGCATCCAGCGCGCGATCTCATCACTGAAATGAAAAAGAGTATACTATATATCACGTTCCTTCATTTCAGATTCAGTCATCAAAATATACTCTTATTGACGTATTTGTATTTGCAAAATTAATGATATTTAACGGTTACTATTACAGATACCGATCTGCAACTAAAAAACTTCATCTACTTAGGTCACAATAGTGGGTTTCATTAAACCATCATTCGAACGAGTCCCATGGCAAGATCAATAAGGCATGTGTTACGGGTACTAGACGACGATATACTTAATAAATATTATTTACTTATACACATAGACAACATCCAAGGCTCAGGAAGAAATATTTATGCTCATATCATATCACAAATATCCGGCCTTACCGGGATTTGAACGCAGGACCTTCAGCTTCACAGGCAACATTACTCCCAATGAGCCAAACCAGTCGTCTGACTGACTTTTAATGTTCTGCATAAATATAAAATTTGGTTTTCGTTTGCTATATTCTCGAAGTTTTCTCAGGGTGAAATAAAAATTAAGCAAACAATTTTTGCAACGGGCCAGACTCGTCGAATTACAAATTTAAATTTGGAACGACTAACGGCTACCGTTCTTTTTCATATCATTTGAATTCTACCGAGACTGGCCGCATAATATTTCCATCAAAGAGATTCGATTGGCTGAAAATAGAGAAAATCTCTGACGATTCTGACTTAATGTGACAGCAGTGAAATCCTTGGAAAAGTTTCTTCGAAATAAATGCATTTGTTAGTGTAAACTTTTACTAACGCAAAAAAGCGATTTAGATTAAGTACCCTACTTAACTGACGAAAAAAAGCCAGCATTAAAGTAAGTAATCATAGAAAATACCAACTTATTTATTTAGTTCATTAAGGGGCTCCAACCGAAATTTGCGATTTTTGATGGTTTTTGTTTTGTTTATAGTGCCTGGAATGGCCAAAATAGCTTTTGAAACATAGTGTATACAATAATTCAGTTTCTATTTAACACTTTCTTGCATTTGGAAATTTGAATCTACTTTTATGTTAATATTTTCTTCTGGTTCCGCGATTATTACTCATTGAAATAAAACGATTTAACGGATTATATCGCGTATATTACCTCATTCTAGTTCCCGACGTTTCGGATGGAAAGCTGGAAAGCTTCCGACGATTTCAATTTCTACTTTTATGTTTTTAATTATGGATTTTTAAAAAGAGGTCTATATAAGTAAAAATTACATATCTAGTCTGTCAATAAACCTTTAATGAGCTCAAAACCTATGCCTAATGGTTCATTATGAAAATACCTAACTCGCAAGTAAGCCTATTCTTTAAAAAGCGTGTAATTTTTAAGAAAAGCTGCAAAAACTGGTTTTTTGTCGTAAAAATAACAAAGTTTGATGGCGTTTATCTTCGATTCGGTCACTCGTGAAGATAAACTGAAACAGTATATTGGTAAAGGCGGTCGCTGTTAATATGATGAGATATAAACAACATGGAAAAATGAAGAGCTACGGATCGAAGATCATTTAGAGCTGTGTGTGGGCTTACCCCTTAACTATGGTAACCAAAATCCACGTGACTATGTAGTGTAGAAAACTAAAGAGAACAATATCAATGTATCCAAAGTGTCCGTTAGAAGGCAATAATTTGGTGCCAGAAAAAATATTTTGAACACGATAGAATATTTATATCTGAAGAAAAACGAAGGAATGAGTATAATTTCGATAAAAACGATTCTTATTTACTGCTTTTCTCTGGACACTTTTAAATCGTTTTCCTATATGAGATCACCTTTTCTAATACACCATGCTTTAAGAGGTCTTGCAGTTTGACAGTCTCTATATAGATTTAATAACACTGTTGTAAAATGTTATATTTGGTGTAGCAAAATTCCTAGCTACCTTCATTTAAGGAGCTCGTTTCCAACACAGTGAACTGCCTTGATGCCAAATTTTCAGACTAAGCACAGCATTTTCCCGAAATATCAAATTTCCAATAACAGATTTCTGAATATTACATTGCATAAAGTGATTTTCCGTACATAGCCAACTTATCTATACTATTATAAAGTTGTAAAAAAAAAATGTCTGTAACTTACATTGAAGGTATTTAAAAAAAAAAATGTTGTAAAGGACTATATGTACCTCAGAAACGAGAAATCGGATGAAACATTTGGTCGCCGGTTTAAAGAACTTTTAATGTCCAATACCCTGTATTCTGTACGAGAATACAGCGAAAACAAATTATTATTTAGTGATTAAATTTTATTTTATTTTTGAGATATACTCGTACCTACATAATCAATTTTTTTTAAATTTTATTTTTAACTGTACCAATATTTTGCAGGTACCTATTTTCAATTATTTTGACATGTATTTCTTTCATTTTTTTATTTAAGTAATTTAATTTGATTTGACTTTCGATTTTGACATTGTAATTGCCTAGGATAACCTAGACTATTATACTCACCTGCTTCTAGTTTCTATTTTTGTGACATATACTTTAACCTCTTTTTATTTAGAAATTTTATTATTATTATTGATTGATTCCTTTTTATTTTTGATTAATATTATTGTAATTACATTGTTGTGAATAATCGACGATCTTATTGTGAATGTGTTTAATTTTTATTTATTTTATTTATTTAAACTTTATTGCACAAAACAAAAGTAAGTACAAATGGCGAACGTAATGCCAAAAGGCATTCTCTACCAATCAACCATAGGGCCAAACAGAGAAGCATGAAAATGGTGCAGTGGGGCAAAACATTCAGTACCTACTGAGAGCGTTAGGACACACAAGCAAATAATGCATACATAATTGCTTATACCTATACTATATATGATATACAATTTATATATATATATATATTACATATGTATAAATAATAAATACAAAATGTACCAGCTACTGCATGAAAGATGGACTCTACTTTTTTAACTTGTAAAATATAATGTAATTTTCAATAAGAAATAAATATCTATCTATCTATCTATGGAGGTTACTGAATCGATTTTTTTTTTAGTTTTGTATGGTTGTATGTGTCGTTGTGGCTTCATCACGCCAAATCGGCTAAACGAATTTCAACTATTTTTTGGTACACAGGTAGCTGGGTATCCACAGATGGTTATCGGATACTTTTAACTGACTACACTAAAGAAAAAAAGTTGTTAAATGTATGTTATGTACATACGTTTACACAACACGTATATATATATGTTCATATTGTATGAAAAATTTACAATTTCGACTTTAATTTAACCCTTAACTGCTACTGGGTCCGCTCAGCAACTCTTATTGTGCGATCTTTGGCAATCTGTCTTAAATGAAAATAAGAGCGAACCTCAAAAATGGGTCGGCCTATTTATAAAGGCGACTCCACACAGCGCGTTATTCACCAAATATTCGTGTTACATCCCTGTCTTTGGATATAGAAAACAAAAGATATACAATATGTGTAAGTATTTGACGAATACCAGCTTTGCATAGGAAAAAATCTGATGTTTAATTGAAGACCAAAATTTGACAGTTCTGGTCTTCATTATTTAAACAATAACCTGAGAAAATTAGATAAATCAGTGGATATAATTAGTGTAGTTTTCAAAATTTCTCTGAAACTATTATACCTACAATAAAAAGTAATACAACCAAATTTCTAATTTATTTTTTAATAAAAGTTTCTTTGTGTAAAAGCAACTGTGCCAGTGTATTTTTAAACGTTTTCAAGAAAAAAGCAAATAATTTAAAAAAGTGACAATTAAACCAAAATCCTGACGTCAGCACAGCTCAATCAGAACACCTCAAGGAAGCCCTCTACCAATTTTGAAAACTACACGAATTATTCCCGCTGATTGTCTTTTTTTTATAACATAATCATAACCTGGGTCACTTTTATTAATAGCAATACCTACACTTAGACCAATATATGCAAGTTATCACAGCGAATGTGGTTGTAAGGTCAACCGGGCCAAATAAGGACTATAGGACCAATGCGTCTTTTGACATGACCTCCTATTTGAAAGTCGCATGCTTGAACCATTAGCCCCCTAATTAACTGGTTAATTTTGATTAATTTGTATTGACTTTCGGAAATAACCGTATCGTCCTCCAACTCCAGCCCCGGATCTACGTTTTTTTCGAACTGGGGCAAAACCTTAATGGTGGCGCCCCCTCCCTTTAGTGATTGAGAAACACTGTTAAAACTGCCAATGAGTAGCATTTTTTGTGACCAAAACCTATGAGATTGTAGGAAAAGAGGCGTCATTAGTTCGATATTTCTAATTCTTGTTTCAAGGAATTGGCGCCCCCATGAAACTGCCGCCCAGGGCAAGTACCCCGGTTTGCCCCCCTAAGATCCGGGGCTGTCCAACTCCTTTTAGTTTTGGTCCAATGAGTAGCCGAAAATAAAGTATCTGCTATGTAATAACATCAGGCGTCTACAAACCTTACAGTGTATAGGATGACTGTTACTCTTTTTAGGATTCCGTAGCCAAAATGGCAAAAACGGAACCCTTATAGTTTGGATTGTCCGTCCGTCCGTGTGTCACAAGCATTTTACTCAAAAACTGAAATTTGGGGAGTAGGTGTCTTGTATAAGCCCTTAGTTTGATAGTTAAATAACAAAAGAAATATTTCTAGGGAAGGCACTCCATACATGTAGCCGAAACTGATAAAAAAAATCTGGAAATATCATTGTGTGGCACATATTTCGACAGTTCTTATAAAACGCTCTGAAAATAGCATAAATTGAACCCTACACTGAGCATGGTCCGACGTGCTCTTGGCCGGTTTTTTATTTTATTCAGCTTATCTCTTTCTTTATTACTTTCTTAGCAATAATTGATAGATTCAGGAGTAACATTGCAGAATGAGCCCTATTTATATGATTAATTGCTAGAAAAATATATAATGAATAGAGCCGACAGTTTTGGACATCTCACTTATCGTTTCGACGTCGTACGGTCAACATCTGCATCTTCTGATGATGCTTCGTAGAGAGGCGAAACTCGTGCCAAAGACTACACTGTCTGGTCATGGTGTTGTTTTTTTGTGGAAACTGCATCAACATATGCGCTTGTGAGCACAATTTATGGTCACATCTGACCAAGGCACTTTTTCGCGGAGTAGCAAAGGAACTTTAATCCATTAATCCACTTTCTCAGTCGCAAAAAATGGGAAAGGTCGAAAGGTCGACTTTATTTCAACGCCTTTAAAAGCATTTTCGGTAAAATTTCAGTCTTTCCCATACTTCCGTTTTACCCTAACGCATCCTAAAGATCATTCGGTCATTGGAAGTAGGTACGAAAATAGTAAAACACCACAAAGATTTATGTAAATAACGAAACTTAA
The DNA here is from genome assembly GCA_905404275.2 of Hedya salicella. Taxonomy (NCBI): domain Eukaryota; kingdom Metazoa; phylum Arthropoda; class Insecta; order Lepidoptera; family Tortricidae; genus Hedya; species Hedya salicella. Next base: position 16,569,852 of record FR990114.1, read on the forward strand.
TGCCGTCTACAATAAAATCTCATTTCATTTTAATGTGTCGATAGCGATGTATAAAAACAGCGATATGCTAAAAACAGAGAGAACGCTTATAAATGAAGTGAAATTATTAAGCTCAAAAAACTCAGTGACCGGTCTATTTAAAAATAATAATGAAGAAATATCCGATGATTCTTATATCAGACAAAACAAGAACTAAAATTTAATTTGAAAAATAAAGTATACACCTACCAGATCTCAGGCAGACATATTTCTTCGTCTTCGTCTGATCCTCTTTGATGTCCAGCTTTCCACGCTTTCATAAGCGCTTTATTTTCCACCATTTTACTATTATAAAACGCCATTTTAGTTAAACAACAAATTCATGAATCTCCAATGCTTTTAACACAATGCTAAACGTATTAACAAACTACCATAAATAAAGTTTTTTTATATACCCTCATCTTAAATTTCAGGCAAAGAACTTGTCATACAGCCAAGTTTTTTTTCAGAATTTGTTGTTAAGGCCGGCCTCACACAGCCGGAATGTCTCTCTGAATTTGTAATTGAATTCATGTTATTAATTCAGAAAGCTCGGAATGAGGGTTTTCTCAAATGGAAATATCACCAGTTGGTGCCACCGTGACGTAAGGTCTAATTGACAAGAAGTGTCAAAATCTTGTGCTGTGACACTTCTTGTCAGTTAGACCTTACGACATGGTGAAGCCAACTGGTGATATTTCCATTTGAGAGAACCCTCTTTGCACTCATTCAAATGATATTTTGCAGGGCCCATCCTGTTTTTTCAAATTAAGAACTTTACTCTAAGTTTAAGATTTAATCACTTGCGTCGTTTTCAATTGACTTGAATGAACTAGAATACCAATTTTGCAAACAGAATTTAATTTAGATAAATAGCCGTTTGGTTTTTTAATTTCCTGACCGTCACAAAGAGCAGGCATTTCAAAGAAAATAGCCAATTTACAGCTGACAGGAAAATATCGTGTTATTCTTCAAACGAATCTGTGATGATTAATATGTACAATGACACTAATGACAGCCAATTTTGCTAAACACGAATAAGTAATTGATATTGCACGGTGAACGATAAAATTAAACCTAATTATTGGTTAATTTGATTTGCGGTAGCTTGTATCATATTTGATTTGAAATGTTGAGTTTTGGAGTGGATTTAGAATGGTCTTTATTCTTTATGACCGCACTGCCGCGGTGTATTTTAGGGCAGGAGTCCTAATCGCACTTATCCTAAATAATCGGGCGTTAGGCAATGTCTAATGAATTACCTGGCCCCTATTTATTTCACAATCGTGACAAATGTCGGGTGACAGCGACAATTTCACGTACATTGACTACGACACGGGCATTTTGCTCAAAAGCTACTACATGGATATTGATAAAATTTGGAGTACAGGTGTTTTGTATAAGCCGCTACTTAGTTTGACTGTTAAATAACAAAAAAAATATGTCTTTTTCGCTCCGTACAAGCAACCGAAACAAGAACCGAAGAAGTTTTTTTTCAGCAAATATCAACATCGATTCGACAGTTCATGTAAAAACATTTTGAGGTTTCTATTTTTTTTTTATTTAGTGAATATTTTCATAAATAATCGCTTCGAAAGTAGCATAAATTGTGTCTCCCCCAGTTTTTTGAAACTTATGTCCGAAAAATACGAAAAAAATATACAGAGATACCGATTTATGGACTCTTATATACGAAAAGTCATACATTGATCATTATAGCCGTAAAAAGGTAGTAACGCAGCGGTAAATACCTTGTTTTCATACTAAAGTGGGGACATCGACGACACTGACCACAGCGTTACCTGCTTTATAAATAAACGGTGACCAAATAAAATAAAATAAATTGAAAATGACCGCTTAGCAATGCTATATTTTAGATTAATACGCCATAAAACAACCTATAATAATTGAATGGTCACGGGAGGACCATGGAAAGCTGGAAAGCTTCCGAAACGTCGGGAACTAAAATGAGATAATATACGCGATATAATCCGTTAAATTGTTTTATTTCAATGAGTAATAATCGCGGAAACAGAAGAAAATATAACCTATAATAATAATAAATATTACGCGACAATTTTACACAAATCGTACTAGTCCGATGGTAAGCTCAATAAGGCTTGGGTTGTGGGTACTAGACGACGATATATTTAATAGATATATTACTTATATACATAGAAAACATCCAAGACTCGGGAAAAAATATTTATGCTCATCACACAAATATTTTCCCTTACAGGGATTTGAACCCAGGGCCTCAGCTTCGCAGGCAAATGTATCATTTTTGCACAATATGCTTTTTACGTAAAGATGCGAAAAAATAGTGGCCGAAAATATTATAATGGCCCATTTGTATAAATGTTCTATTGTTCCAAACATAATTTGCGCAAATAAGGCATCTGTCGTCTGCCGATCAGGATTTGTCTCCGTATCGTGACATAATGATTTGGTATTTTCTTGGTTTACTTACCGAAAATAGTACTGTTGTATACAGGATGCCTCGCAGCTAATGTATATAGCTGAAAATTTTTACTTAATAATGTGTACTTAGTTGGTTAATAAGTTCTGTTCCTGGGTTTTTTGCAAATAAAATAAAAGTACATAATGATTTTTGCATGCCTGATGGTAAAATGCCGCAAAATATAATACTACTTACTAATATTTAAATTAGGTAATATTGGACAAAGGCCTGCACCAAGGATCGCCAAAACGACCGGTCGTACGCCGCCCTCATCCAACAGTTTCCCGCGATCTTCAACAGATCATTGGTCCAACTTATTGGGGGCCTTCCCACGCTGCCTCGTCCTGTACGCGGTCGCCACTCGAGAAACTTGCTGCCCCAGCGGCCATCGGTTCAACGAGCAATATCCATAGGCAACGATGACTATACTTTCCATCAGATGGCTCGTCTGCCAGTTTTCCACTCATTACATAATATATATATGCCCCGCCCATTGCCACTTAAGTTTAGCAACTACAACATCGTCATTGTTTTATTTGATACTCATTAAAGAGTTTTCACTATTTTGTTCCCTTTCCACGATAATAAAGAAAAATGTCAACAAAGCGGCGTTGCGCTGCTAACATTGTCGACAACACGGGCTGTTGCAAAACTTTAACTTACAGTTTACTAGAAAGTATAAAGCTGAAAAATATTTTCAAAACTTAAGTTTTACAGCGTTGAAACTTAATTCACAGCTAATGCTTTTACCGAAAGCAGCGAGGATCCAGAAGTTCAACTTGTAAACTAAAAGATTGTGTCAGCTCTTAGACTACTAAGAAAGTTTGCTTTACTTTGCCAAAAAGGCAGAATAACATAGCAGTTTCGATGCACTTATGACGTTTTTACTACCATGGGATTAAGTCAACAAAAGTTTCAAAATAGTAGAGTTTATACCAGTTTTCATGGCGCATACATCGTTTTAAATGTCGTGGTATTAAAGGGAACTTAGCTACAGTTAGCGCGGCCACAACAAAGGTTCGTTAGGATTTTTCTATTAGTAAAGTTCGTGTTGAGGAAGGAAGTGTGGGCTTCAGTCACGTAATGGATGAGTTGTTTGAGATCCCGACACAAAATGTATGAAGTGTACAACTCAACTCACGTAAACAGCTCCTCGCTATGTACAATCAAGGAATTTTACGTGCGTTGAGTTATAGGCAAAAATCCGGGTGGGTTGAACTCTTCTTTCTACTCTCTCTGTTTTTGTTTGAGGTGATTGTATAAACCAAACAATTTAAGTACGTAATTTTAGTGTTATGCCATTCCTTCTAATGGCGCGACTGTCTACGTCACTTCTTGGTCGGTTAATCACCTTATAAATCCATACTAATCCATACTATAATATTATAAATGTGAAAGTGTGTCTGTCTGTCTGTCTGTCTGTCCGTCTGTTACCTCTTCACGCTTAAAACGCTGAACCGATTGGAATGAAATTTTGTATGTAGATAGTTTGAGTCCAGGGGAAGGACATAGGCTACTTTTTATCCCGGAAAAATACCCTTATCCGCGATAAATGAATTTAAAGTGGAAAAATCGTACGTTACGCTGGTGTGCAAACACTACAACACAGATTTGCGTAAAATTCTGCAGTAATATAGCTTAGTTATCAGAAAAGGAGTAATATAGCTTAGTTATTAGGCTACAACTTTTGAGGGTATTCATTCATAAAAGGGTATTTTTTTAACAATAAATGGAAAAATATGACCTTTTGTTAATTGTGACATTTAGCGTTTATTCATGCATTGTGACAATTTCATTTCTAAATCATGAATAAACAATTGGTAACCTAGCAACAGTAATACTACCTACACGACTAAGCAAATAACACACCTTCCGTATATCATATATCATACAAATAAGAGTATATCTTACTTAATATAGCCGGATAATAGCCAATTGTACATTTCGGACTTGCGATCATCTCTGAATGATAAACATTTTGTTACAAAAATATGGTTTATAAGTAAGGTAAATACATAAAACGTGTTCTTTTTAACAATAAATGGAAAATCATCACTTTTTGTTAAATCTGAATTTTTTATTCCGAAGAATTATAATGAAATAATTGCTTTGAAACCAATATGACACGTTTGTACCTGTTCGTATAACTGGATGGCATTAGTTGTAAAAGCTTTTTCGTTCTTTAACTATATATCGATACCTTAGTTCACACTCGAACTAATTACAATATTTTTGCCCATGGAATTTCAACTTTACGTATTTGTGCACTCACGTACTAATTACAAGCATTTTTCTCAAACAGTTAGTACGATTGTGCTCTAAGGTATCGATATAATAAAAGGACAAGTCCTGACTGACATCTCAACGCAGAGCCGAAACTAATGAACTTAGATGCAGTAGACACAATTTATAACGTAGGCAAGAAACAGGGACGGATTTTTGGAAATTCATCTCCTTACGGGGTTAAATTGGGGTTGAAAGTTTGTATTGTAAATTTATAATTATTTGAGTAACTGTCAATATATTTCGGGTATAAACTCTTCATTTTAAACTAAGAAAACTAATTTCAGCATTTTCGGAAATTCATCCCTGAACGTTGTTGAATTGGGGTTGCAAGTTTGTATGGAAACTCTGTAATTATTTGAGTAACTGTTATAATATTTCGCTTATAAACTCTTTATAAAAAACTAAGAAAACTGATTTCAGCATTTTTGGAAATTCATCCCTTAACGGGGTTTAATTGGGTTGAAAGTTGGTACGAAAAACCTGTAATAATTTGAGTAACTGTTACAATATTTCACGTATAGACTCTTCATTTAAAACTAAGAAAACTAATTTTATCATTCTTGGAAATTCATGCCTGAAAAGGTTGAAATAAGGGGTAACAGTCTGGGGCGAAAGTACAATGGCGCATAAAGGGTGTTGTGAAGTGCTGAATAGAACTTCGAACGATATTAGTGGGAACGAGGTTATGATGGGTGGAGTCACTATGTTGTTAGCTGGAGACTTTTGTCAGACTCTGCCCGTATTTACGAAGGGAACTCGAGCTGATGAAGTTAAAACTTCCGTTAAGGCTTCAAATATTTGGCCCTTAATCAAAAAAATCTACCTTAAGACAAATATGCGAGTGCATCTCAAGGGCGATAATTGCGCTGGAGAATTCACCGACCTTCTTCTTCTTCTTCTTAAATTAGGAAATGAAGAATATCCCGAAACCGAGGGAAGGATTACAATTCCATCGGATCTCGCCTTAGTTGTGCGGACCGTTGACAACCTCATCTCTCAAATTTACCCAGATGTTCAAAATCTACACAGCAAGTCCATAGAGTGGTTGTGCGAATGAGCAATTCTGATACGTAAGAACGACTAGGCTTCCGTTATTAATAACATTTTATTGAAGTCGTTCGAAGGTTCACAATACGAACACAAGTCTGTAGACTCGATCTGTAGTTAACACGGATGATGCCATAAACTATCGCGTAGAGTTTTTAAATGCACTTTACCCACCCGGCCTACCTTATCACATACTTATCTTAAAGGTGGGTTCTCGGGTAATGTTGCTGCGAAATGAGAATCAGCCGAAGTTGTGCAATGGAACCAGGCTGCATGTGAAAGCCTCACATAAAAACGTTACAGAAGCCATCGTAATTACTGGCTGTGCTCAAGGTGAATCTGTGTACATACCCCGGATACCATTTATACCCTCGGAATACCCATTCGAATTTAAAAGGCTGCAGCTCCCCCTTAAGTCTCAAGGTTAGTCACTGAAAACAGCAGGAATAGATCTTAGGGGGGACTGCTTCTCGCACGGCCAGTTTTACGTGGCTTGCTCGAGAGCAAGCTCTTCACGAAGCTTGATCGTGTCTGTGGTATATAAAGAAAAACTGCAAAGCCTTTTTCAAATTACAGGTATATAACAAAGTAACGTGACTTATTATTGACAGACAATGCATAGCCTAAACTGTCGACGGTAGGAATACGAGGATTGAAACACATATTCCGTTAGAGATGTATGTAGAGGCGCACTTAAGGATTTTTTGAAATTTGAGCTATACGCAGACGAAGTCGCGGGCAAAAGCTAGTATTATAAATGTGAAAGTGTGTCTGTCTGTCTGTTACCTCTTCACGCTTAAACCGCTGAACCGATTGGAATTAAATTTGGTATGGAGATAGTTTGTGTCCAGGGGAAGGACATAGGCTACTTTTTATCCCGGAAAAATACCCTTATCCGCGATAAACTAATTTAAGGCGGACGAAGTCGCTAGCAGTAGCTAGTCATATGATATATTAACAATCGCACACAAATATACATACATAAGTCCTTCTCCTAAGTGTAACTAAAGACTTTTCTGAAAACCGCATCAAAATCGGTTCAGTTAAACGCGAGATAAGCGAGGACAAACATACATACATATAGGTCAAACTAAGAACCCCCTTTTTGAAGTCGGTTAAAATCCATCAGTTTTTCTTTGCAGGGTGACTATGTGACTCCTGCAATTGTGGACACTTTCATTCTTACTTCAAGGGCGATATAAAAGTGACAACAGCGTAGTATAAATATTATAGTGAAAAGTTTTTTTTATATTTATACTTCGAGCGAGATTCGACCTTCAACGGCTCTCCGCACCAACATGGACGACTTACCAATTCGGATGTTGAGAGTTTTTGAAAACTATATTCGGATGTATGTAATGGTGCGTCCACATTTGTATCATTTGCCCGATCAGATCTTCGTTCCGTGGAATGATCGCGTGTCACGATCACACGATCCGATCGCTCGAAATCCACGTTGATACGCGTATCACACACTTAGATCGGACGAGAAAGGCATGATCGCCGCGCCGACAGTGAGCGTCCAAGCAGCGCTATACGCAGTCATGCCACGGCACGGTGATCGGATACGAGCAAATGATACTAGTCTCAATAATATTAACATTGGTTTTTTTATTTTTTGTATCGAGTGGCAAAAGGGCAGACGAGCCACCTGATGGAAAGTAGTTATCGTCGCCCATGGATATGTGCAACACCGGAGGAATCGCCCATATTTGCCTACCTTTGAGAGCCCTGTTAACTCGCTTCTTGAAGAATGCCATGTTATAGCGCTCTGGAAATACCTCAGGGGGAAGGTTATTCCACAACTTGCAAGTGCGTGGTAAAAATGAGCGTGATGCCCGTATATTTTTTGGATGCCAAGCATCCAGATAGTGGGGATGTACTTTGTTTCTGAGGCGGGAGGTGGGATGATAGAAACGTGACGGTGGCACCAACTCAAAAAGTTCTTCAGAACATTCCCCATTGTACAAACGGTTTGTGAAAAAACTACTTAAATTTCATAAAAACTCACCAATGTTACATTCTCATTTTTGGACTTTCAAAAACGCTCCATCCTACATCAACATTCGTGTGACGTGTGAAGTCATACGTTCCTAGACTTTAGTGTGTTTATTTATTTATTTATTTCAATACAAACTTATAGTGTGTGCACCAAAGTGTTTATATGAGACTTATATACCTATTTGACATCAAAAACAAATTAAATTGTTTTATTTCAATGAGTAATAATCGCGGAAACAGAAGAAAATATTATGTTACATATTATTTTCACAATTTTTTTTTAACTAAGTACAGATTTCCAGTTGGCATTTGTTCTTGTAAGTAAAATATAGAATGTTCCCTTTCATATTTAGTTTAAGAAAAAATGTCTTAGGTAGAATAGTATGCAATGAAAGAAGAATGCTACGTTGTAAGCAAGACATACAAATGATTAAACACCTCTGCCTCTGTAGCACAGTATGGTCTATTTTTTATTCCAGTATTTTAACTTTATGAATCTTTTAATGAGAGTTAAATTCGATTTAAGAAAAATTGTGAATGATTTAATCTTCTATTGAGAACCTATTAGAAAATACCTGCTTAGGAAAGGCGCAAGCCAGTCCCCAAGAATCACACTCGACGGTGAGGTACTTGATGTCATGGATCATTTTTGCTATCTTGGGTCTACCACCACCCAATCACTATCTTACGATAAAGAGATAGATACTCGGATAGGCAGAGCATCAACCGTTTTTGGGAAGCTTTTTGCACGCGTATGGAGGAACAGTAAGCTCATTACATGCACCAAAGCTCTTGTACAGCAGACCTGCGTCCTTAGTGTATTGCTGTATGCATCAGAAACGTGGACTACATATGCGAAACAAGAACGCAAACTCAACGCTTTCCACATGCGCTGCCTGAGGACTATACTTGGAGTCAATTGGCAAGACAAAGTCAGTAACGAGGTAGTACACTCAAGAACGCATTGTTGCAGCATAACGGCTATGTTAAAGCAGAGAAGACTACGCTGGCTCGCTCACGTACATCGCATGGACCCTGAGAGACTGCCACGCCAAGTAATGCTGGGTCAGATAGCGGATGTAAAAAGACCTGTTGGGCGTCCAACTCTGAGGTTTAAAGACTCCTGCAAGCGGGACATGAATAGTTTTCGTATTCGCACGGACAGTTGGGAGAGGCGCCGAGATGAGACCTGAATGGCGTCACGACATTAAAGTTGAAAACATGACGATGACTGGCTGGAAAACCTCAAGCAGAAGAGTCTCCGTCGTGCTCTACCACCTCCTGCAGACTCGCGTTTTGTGTGTGATCGTTGTGGCAAGAAATGCCGCGCTACTATAGGACTCTATTGCCATCAACGGCGATGCGGAAACCAGTAAACTCACAAGTGTTGCAGCAAACATCTACAATAGATGCTGTGGCCAATGATGTCGATTAAGAAAAAAAGACGAAAGATAAATTTGGCTACAATTAAAATGTACGCATACGAGATTATTCGTGTGGTTGTTAACCTTTTAGTCATGAGGGACCACTTTCCCAAATTTATGTCTTGCCAAGGACCACCCAGTTAGTTTATTGGTAATATAAGGTACCTAAATGTAAATAAATAAAGGGTTATTTGATCTATCTATATAAAAATACGCATAATTTTACGACTAGCACTTATTTATTTATTATTTCACAAAAACTTAAAATTGCTTGCCACGCCGACCCCCTCCCCGCACTCGTTCACCGCGTATCGCCTTCGGACTCGTGCCGCGCGCGGTTCGAGTGGTGTCGACTCGACTCATCACGTCACGTTACTTATTTTTTATGATAGCTTCACGGACCACTTGGAATGCCTCCAGGGACCACCAGTGGTCCCCGGACCACAGGTTAAGGACCGCTTTCCAATATTTTTATTTTCGTGTATAAATTTTTATACACGAAAATAAAAATATTGGAAAACCCATTAAAAAATCGTTAATCTTATAGGTTTAAGAATAGGTTTACATTTCTGTGGAGAAAACCTCTTGTTTAATAATAATAAAGCTTGGACCATTAACAGGTCAGTAATCGAAAGATAGAGCGTTCAGATACTGTTCAAAATTTACGATATCTTAACCGTGTTCCTGTAATGGGTAAAAAAACAAATGAAAGCTTAAATGGCGTCAGAATTGACGCCTCGGCGGGGGATGCCATATGGCTTGACTACGACTACATTCTAAAACGACGTAACTCATCATATATCTCTATACACTTATGACGTTTCTCATGATCAACGTATGTAAACTTTCAGACACGAAACAACAGAAGTGTATTACGATTTTGATGCACTTAAGACGTTTTGAAATGGGATGGAAAGTAGTCGCTGTTAAAAATAAGCTGTCGTTAGGCACTGGTCCTACCGCGAGCGAGTAAGCTATGAGCTATCGGCTATTTTCTAGCTCAAGAAACGAACAAAAGATAATCGCTTTCGTGTAAATAAAAGAGAGAGTTATATATTTATAGTTTATAGCTGGCTGTTCAAACCGCCGGCGATCTATCTCTCTCTTTTATTTACACGGGAGCCATTATCTTCTGTTGTTTCTTGGGCGAGAAAATCGCCGATAGCTCATCGCTTATCGCCGACGGTGGGACCAGTGCCTTAAATCGTTGTTTTGCAGAAACTGTCATAATGCTTTGGTATGGGAGGATGTAATGTGGGTTCGATGTGTTCATAAACTTTTATTTAACTTTGTTTGTATGACTGTTTGTGGAACGCTGGTGGCCTAATGTCTTAGGGTGTTACTTAAGAGCGCTTTCGTAGTTTTGGTGAAAAAAAAGCGTCAAAAACAGATTTTAACGTTGTATTTCTAAGAAACAGAAAAGGAATCGCCACTACTTTAAAAAAAGCTTGTATCTCTAGGTTGATATACACTTATGTACTCACTTAAAGCAAAATGTAATACGTATATTTTTCAAAGCAGTGACGATATTTAAAATTCTGACTAGTTATTTGCATATGTCAGTTCCTCATCTTAAAAGTAGCGGCCTCAAATTTTAGAAGCACACTGAATATCTTAACTACATTTACCCTAATTAAGGACAGTAGTTTTATAAAGAGCGCGTGAAGTCATAAGTTTGAGCCCTTGAAACTTTATGATGTCATATGAAAACCTAAATGTTGTTTAAATATTTTTTCAAAATCTAAATATTTTTATTTTCACTACTGCTTCAAATTTTCGTTATTTTGTACAAATACATAACTAAGGCGTTCTTTACTAAGTATACCATATTTTCTAACACTATCTCACTGAAAATACAAGGATTTTCTCGTTATCATTAAATAATTATTAATATGCATCGCTCATTAACCGACCTCCAAAAAAGGAGGAGGTTATATGTTCGATAGTTTGTATTTTTTGTATGTTCACCGATTACTCCGCCAATTGTGGACCGATTTTAAAAAAAAATTTTTTATTTGAAAGGATATACTCCCGAGGTGGTTCCATTGCCACTACGTTGGGATTTGATGATGGGATCCCAGGGAAATCGAGGGCAATCCTCAAATTTTATAGGCACTTATAACGTTTTTCATATATTTTCTTAAGCTATTTAGGTATTTGCATATGGTAGTCATCATCTCATCATGCTGAGTTGATGACGGAAGGTACAACTCCTTAATAGTTAAGAGTTAGAGGATAATTCTTAAAAAAATCATCTATTATAGGTAGATGCGTTAAGACTATAAGTCAGATTCTTTTTAGTGTGTCCCTGAAGTCGTCTCCTTATCACAAAGCCAGGATTAGATGGTGGAATACCACGGAAATCGAGAGAAACCCTCAAATATTATAGGCACTTACAATGTTTTGTATATATTTTTCTAAAGTTATCAGTTCTTTTTCTGGTTGTCATCATTTCATGCTGAGCCGATGATGGAAGGTACAATGACCTAACCAACTTTTACGTTTCTCTCTCCAAAGACTCGAGATGAGTGCAAAGTGCCTCCTTAATCTTCCCATTCTGGGCTCTAAAAAATACTTTATATCACTACTAAAATCCATCACTAAAAAGCAAAAAATAAAAAATTATAAATAAAAAAAGAACCGACTTCAAAACAAACTAAAAAGCCATAAATAATCTTTTATATACTGTACGGATACATTTGAATCACCTTTTGAAGTTGGTGCCAAACCTGAAGTAAATAAAGTTCTTTATTCAACAAAAATACGAATTATTATGACTAAATATATATGTAGGTAGATAATAACTAAAGGCTCGCCGCCGCGGTTCTTAATAGTAATAAATGAATGGTTTGGCACCGACTTCTAACGGTGATTCAAATGTATCCGTACCGTACATAAAAGATTATTTATGGCTTTTTAGTTTCTTTTGATGTCGGTTCTTTTTTTATTTATAAATTTTTATTTTAATAAAGTACATATTTGTAACAACACAAATCAGTACGAAAACAAAATATTTTTTTTTGTTTTTGGAAAAGCCCTCTCTTTCACTTGTTTCGTCATAGGGCTCTTAACGCAGGCATTATATCCCCCTTGCTAACTAACAGGGCTTGGTGAAATTAGATCTAACTTTGTTTAATACCCTTTTGTACAAGCAGATACGCAACGCGCCGCGCCGCGCCACCATTCACAAATTTAGTGGTGAAATTTCTCGGCCGTATATAAACGCGTTTCACGTTTTTTTTTCATCCCACATTGGACGTTTGAGTGCCATTTTTACACTATTTATACTATTGCTTTAAACGAACAAGTCTGGTATTTACTACATGTATTCTTCTGAGGCCTCGTGTACTTTTAAAAGTACAAATTAAAATCAAGCTTTGAACTCTCATAAAATTCAAGAAGCTTTGAAATTCAAAAATGCGAAATACTCTCAGGCGGCTATATCTATACTATTATAAAGTTGTAAAAATTAAATGTCTGTATATTGACGATATTTTCAAAAAACTATTGTTTTTTTTGCATGTTTGCACGTGTGGGTGTGGCTTTATCACGCCAAAACAGTTAAGCGAAGTTCAATAATTTTTGATACGCGGGTAGCTGGGTATTCACTAATGGGTATAGGATATTTTTTACCCGAAAACGCTGAAGTAAAAAAGACGGGTTATGACTTTTTCTCCTCCGCGAACGAAGTTGCAGAGGTTGAAGTAGAAGGTGCACCTTCTAGTGTACTTACATAAATATACTAGAAGGTATGCACTATGCACCTTCTAATATTTATACATACTTCGTTCGCGGAGGAGAAATAGTTGTAACCTTTTTTAGGGTTCTGTAAAATGGCAAATACGGCACCCTTATAGTTTTGTCATGTCCGTCCGTACGTATGTCACAGGCTTTTATTTAAAAACTGCAAGTATTGATAAAATTTGGAGTCTTGTATTAAGCCGCTACATAGTTCGGTAGTAACATAATAAAAAAATATATTTCTAGAGGGAGGTTTCCATACATGCAACAGAAGCTGAAATATTTTTTTCAGCGAACATCAACGTCTGGCACATATCTTGAAAGTTCTTTTATAAAACTCTAATATAAATTGTACAATTTGCGTTGTAGGTACATTTTAATGTCATACTGCGTACCTACTGTACATTTGACATGATGTACTTACATTTCGCGTATTTACATTTTGATTGATTGCACATTTTTTCTGTTGTACATTTTCAGCTGAGGTCGATATAACTAAGTAGTATGCCTCGAAAAGGTCCCATCTCAGCATGAACGAGAGATAGATAGCTCTATTAGATTATATAAAGATTATAAAAAAATCTTATCGTTATTACCAAAAACAGACACATTTAATATAAAAATACCTAGTTTTTCGTTGGGGCTAAAGATTAAGGCCTCATTACTATAACCACCGAGATTTCGTCTTAATGTATAATATTATTTATAATTTCATAGTTCTTTATCGCCTTCAGGTATTGAACGGATAGACGGCTTAAGTCTTAATAGTATCTGTACGTAAGTAACATGACAAGCCTACAAGGACATAGCATTATTTCTAACTTGGCGCATACATATTTAAGTATTGAATTTTCACAAAATACATCATAATTCAGTCAATGACACTTATAAATACTCACGAATGAAAATAAATATTACATCAAAATTCGCTATCATAATATTAAACGTACATTTAATTCTTGAAACAATATCATTCCAAAGCTGCGTAAGCTTGTTCGCCCTCATACCGCTCTCGGTAGCCGCGGCGGCCGCACGCTCCCTCGTGCTCGCGAACGCAATACGGACCCGTTCGAACCATAGACAAGTTTTAAAAAGTTGAAGTGTCAGTGATTTTGGCGGGAGACGCGTAAGTTTTATTTTTTAATTACTTTATTTGCGTTCTGAAACTTACATATTTTTATATTGAAGAGGATTTGCGTATTTAAAATTATATGTGAATTTTGATGTGAATGTATGTTAAATATTTAATTTAAGTAAATAAAAAATAAACGTTTAATTGTTAGGTATGTTTTAACATTAAAATTTAAGGAATTGTATTGATAAATAAACTTTTATTTGACGAATATTATAAATTGGGTTTATAATCATTTCTATAAGAATTTTTTTTCTGTCATTTGGACCAGCTAAGACAAAAAAGCATACCTACTGCTTTTAGCTAGCAAGATTAAAGGAACTTGCTAATTAATCTTTTCTTTTTAATCGAACAACCGTGGTATTGGAACAAAATATCTCTTTTTCTTTTTCCCCCTTCCCTTGGTCTGACACTTATAATTTAATTTCACGAAAAAAGTAATTAATTTTCTCGCGTCACTTTTTAATGTTTGCAGAACGTTTCCTTTAATAAGTTCCGTGATGAATTTCAATTAAATTTGCGGGTTAGAATCTTATTATCTTGGATTTTTTTATACAACATTTGGGGCATATTTTACTTACGGTAGAAACGGTCAATATAAAATAGACGAATTTAAATTTAAGTGCATATAAAAATATTTAAACATGTATATTTTAAGGATGCAGTTTATCCATTATTAAAACTCATTGAAAAGAATTGTCTTCAAGCAAAAATCGTATGCCTATATCTAAATAGATAGGATTTAATAAAGGACAAACATCACTTAAATACTGCATTTATTGGCTATTGAATTATGTATACATAAAATAATTCAATTTTATTAATCCATAAAGCGAGTGCACTGAGGAGAAGATGACTATGTAAATAAATGATTATATACTATAGCATATAGTCTACTATATACTTAATAGTCATCTTTAATAAGAATAAATATCTTCACCGGCAAAGAGTTTAGGCTAATTTTTGCTTATTTATCTCAATAAATAATAATATTAGAATTCAAGTTTACACATCGGTTTAGTCGCTAATTAAGTTAGACTTTTTTTTTGTTTAACAATTTACGTAGTACTATATAGTAGGTACAGTGAGCATTAAATAGTCTATAACAGTCAAAGAGTCAAATATATCGTCGCCTATCTATATCTATTTATAGTAATAAAGATAGGTCGTTTAAAAAAAACCTAATTTATTGTTTTTTTTTTAAATATACGTTGTAAGACTAACTTTATTTATTCACAGGTATCGATTAAGATTTTGTTTTAATTAACCTTTTTGACGCTTTGACAAATAAAAGAGGTGACTCTTATACGCCATGATATCATTAAGTTTCAGGAAAACATGACCCGTATGTCAATTGGCGTCGGTCTATATCGGTCTAAATGCCTTGACGGTTATATCGGTTGTTGGCGTTGAACTTGCTATGCGGATATATACGTCCAAAAGTCTTTAATAACGTTTTTTTTTTGTTTCCGATATAGGGAAAATCGGGAAAAAATACTCGTGCTCATAAGCGCGACGCTCAAATATTTGCTTCATCTTTGAATCGAACGCATACCTTTAGCTTCGCTGGGTCACTAACCAGCCAGCCGCACTTAAGAGTCCCCGGTAAGCTCGGTTCTCCATACTAACGTAGTTACGCTCTCATTTTAAAACGACAAGTAAGTTAGTTTGCTCTGAAACTTTGTACTTAGAATAAGTAAGCGTATATGCAGGCCTGTAATTAGTTTATGTAGCTTCTGATACCATTGTAAAAAAAATACAGTGAATTTAAGATTTTCATACAAAACTTGTTTTTACTGTATTCCGTTTGTTTTATAAACTGGAGCCATATAAACTAATTACAGGCCTAGATATACCTCATGTCATTGTATATGCAAAGTTTCGTTACAATCCAACACGTAGTTATAAAATGAGAACGAAACTCCGTTTGTATGGGAAGGTGAAATTTGGCCGAGCTTGCCGGGGACTCTTAATATTTAGATTAGTCAGTGAAATTGATCTCCGTATTGAAATCCCATTTTAAAAACCCATCAATCTCCATACAAAAATAACAATACATCAACTCAACAACTCATTATCATAAATAACAAAATCCGTGGGTGGCATATTATAATTTACGACTAAAACTACAAATACAACCTTATCGCCCTCAGCCATTATAGCCATTTAGTAGGCAGCGCTTTCACTTAGTTAAGCCGACAAGGTTGTATTGTCTTTTGACAATGTTAAAGATTTTTTAAAAGACTATTGTGGCACCGTGACAATGAGTTTCAAGTTGTCTTTTCTTTTAACAATAAAATGAAGTAAGTAAGTTAGATAATCTGGTTATGTTTTGAGTCTTGATGCTTTAATACTAAGTTTGATATTAGACATAGTGGTTTTAGATATTTATACGATGTTTTATGAAGAGGTGAGACAGATTACGTAAACTTTTTCTTTGAAGGCTACTTTGCGAGCTTTTCCGTAAAGACAAAGCTTTGAGTTTTTATCAACTTTGAAAGCGTCGGGGTCGTTAGAAAAGTTGCATATCTATTACCCCGGGGTTCATGTAAACTTATACAGGCATTAGAAGGGAACTTTGTTCGGAGGGGTGAAAGCGCGGCCTTCTTTTTTTGTTTCATCGTAGTCGGGTAAAAAGTGTCACAAAGGTAACCATCCCGAAAATTGGTAAGAACCGTCACATCGAGGACACACGTTTCTTTCATAGTCCTCATAACCTTAAATTGACCGATCGTTAGGGTTATCCACAGATAGTTACAGCATACTTTTTACCGGACTACATTGTCGCAAAAAGGGGGGTTATGAGTTTTTTTTCTGCGCGAACGATGTAGCGAGCGCCTTCTAGTATGTATTATGGTTCAAGTTCAAGTTAGAAACAGTGTAATAGACAGCGGAGTTATATAAGGTGAGTTCGACTAAGATCGGACACCGAGTTAGAACGTATGGCTTAAATTTACGCCAATTGTGTTTTTTTTAATGCTGGCGATATGCCGTGATGCGCTATTTTATCCTGTTACCAAAATAAAGCATCACGTCTTGTCGCCCGCGTAAATTTAAGCCATTCGTTCTTACCCGGTGTCTGATCTTAGTCAAACTAGCCTTAAATAGGTATCAATTGACACCCTTCTGGTACAGAACCCTACAAAAAAAAAAACAAATATTTTAATAATTCGCGACCCCACGCTCTATTTCCATCTCTTCTCATTCCGAATGTACCGAAAAATATGTTTAACCCAGCAAACATGGATATGCTTTCATCTGTCAAATTAAGTATGTGCCAACTTTGTGAGTTCCTAAGTAATTTCACGTATTCCTAAAAATGTTTGTACATAAATTTGTAAAGGCCTAGTTGCAGTTACAAAATCCGTTACTTTTCCTATTTTATATATGTGTGTGTATGTAATCACTTTATTACACAAAAAATAATTAAAATAAAATAGGTATTACAAAACACGGATATGTACAAAGGTGAACTTATCCTGTAATATGAGGGATCTTTTACAGTTAACCTTTAAGCAAATGAGAAAAAAAAGGATACATCATAGAAGATAGACAAACTAACTATTTTGCTTCAATGATAAACAGCTATCGATTATTTTTCATTATTATAGTTTGTATCAAGTATACATTTTCTTCATTATTTTTTATCTTAATCTAAGCCACAGAAAAATCTGTATTTTTTTTCTGACAATGAGGAGGCTTATTCCTACCTATAAACAAAATCTCAAGCTTTTGAAAATTTTCATCCATTCCCCATTATTACATGTATTATATACAATACTATAGATAAAAAGGTTCCCCCATGTACCGGATGGCAGGTTACCCAGAACGCTGGCAACATTTCCACGCGTAATGGCAATGCTGATTCTCTGGGCTAAGGAAGTGCCAGCCCTCTGATCTCCCTATGCTTCGTGTAGCCTCTTTGATATATTTTATTTTTAAAGAGGGCTGTCGCGCTCGGCTCACAGCCACATCGTCTCTACTTCAAACGGCTCAAATATGCAGGCACTCCTTATGGCTGAATATTTACGCCGATTGAGTCACTCCGCCAAGTCTGCTGCAGCGCTGGCTCCCGTTTACTTCCATTCTAAAATCAATAATCAATAGGGATGTCGCCTGATCACAAAATTTATATAAAATTCTGATAAAGCACGCAAAATAAATGAAATATTAAAAACTTTATTAAACAAAAACAAGACATAAATTATACATGACTTTGGGTCCTGAGCTAGGATTCCCTGTGTTACAGGACTCAGTAGGGCATGAAGCGTGATTTGATACAAGCGTTCGCACAGAGTTAAATTAAATCTTAAAGCTAACCAGCATACATACATATACGCGTAGTAACCGTTAAGGTGGATTCAGATGTATAGTAGGGTAAAATACTAGGTACAACTATATAAGTTATTATTATTAGTATTATTTAAATATTAATATTATATTTTTTGTGTATTAAGGTATATAAAAGAAACATACAGATACAATATACATCCAAACTAATATTATAAATGCGAAAGTGTGTCTATCTGTCAGTCTGTCTGTTACCTCTTCACGCTTAAACCGCTGAAGCGATTTTGATAAAATTTGGTATGGAGATAGTTTAAGTCCCAGGGGAGGACATAGGCTACTTTTTATCCCGGAAAAGTACCCCTATCTGCGATTAACGAATTTAAGGTTGACGAAGTCGTGGGCAGAAGCTAGTATATTATATACAGAAGAATAAACGTTTACTTTTCGGAGTATGTCTAGAAAGCATTCCGTCTCGTGATGTGGTAGTCGTATTGCATTAACCATTGGGTTATTGAATCTGTATGTTGCTGAAGTTCTACATGACGAGGGGGGACTTTTTTATGAGCCCTTGAAGTTGGTTGGGAAACTCCATGTCTATAGTATGAAAATATGACTAACTAATAATTCCATTGAATAATCCATAAACTGTATGGTAACTTTTGTAATGAAACCGTTTCGATAAACGCAGCTGCAGAACAAAGATCTTAATTTCCCCACACAAGGTAGTAACCGTGTGACGTCACTAAGTAGGCTTTAGTATGAAGCGTATTTTTGGGAAAGTCCAAAAATGTGATTTTAACATTGCTGTATCTTGGGGAGTTTTTATGAGATTGAAGTAGACTTTCCACCAATATTTTTATTATTGAGAGGTCGTTCTATAACATACCAATAATACAGAAAAAAGATGTTTAATAGCCTATTAATAGAAATGGAAAACAATTAAATATCCTAAAAAAGAATACATAGACAAACTTTTTTTAATGTACATTTAGCAATTGCAATTTAAGTATAACTATGGCAGTATTGTTTCATTGTATGTAGAAAATAATTCATTTTGTATTAAGTACATTGTCTCTCAGTATTATTGCTGGATTAACAAAATGGAATGGAAACCAAAAGGTTGTTTGGAATTGATCGCTCTTTAGCGATAAAACCTGTACTGCCAATTTATATTTTTTCTTTTTTTGTGTATTTTGTGAGGTGGCAATAAAGAGTACCCCAGTATTATGTTTAATTGATAGAATAATTATAAACAAGACTACAGTAAATAGTGTGAAAAACTTCCGATATATCTTATTCGAGTTGCGTGTCCCGCTCCCTCCCATTTATGGTAAGTCAGGTATCAACTATACTAACCTAATTCTTTTTTTTTATCTAAATGTCTATGCTGTCTCTGACAACATAGTCTCTGGAAAGAGGTCATACGGGCACACATCCTACTCGGTCGTGAGGAATTTATTGAAATCAGGTGAGCGTACCAGTAACAAAAAACCAGCCAAGTGCGAGTCGGATTCGCGAAGCGAGGGTTCCGTACAAAGTATACGTTAACAGCTGTTACGGCCGTTTTTATGGATATCACGTCTTAGCTTGCTCCTAAGCAAAATGTACATATGCGTCATGGGGGTCTGTGAATAACGTAACTGGGGATGGGCCGACATGCCCTTGGCCGGTTTTTAGGGTTCCGTACCAGAAATGGTAAAAAGGAACCCTTATGGTGCGACTCCGTCTGTCTGTCTGTCCGACTATTAAAGCGCCATATCTAAAAAAACACCATTCCCCCTTTATGTCCGAAGTTTTGACATTTTCACAATTTGTTTAATAAACATAAATATTACACAATCAAATTATAGGCATGTCTCTAACTAGCTACTTTTTATTTTATTTTCAAGAACCACTTTGAACAACCCGGTTGCGTTCAGTTTGCACCTCATTTGTATGCAATATGCTATAGATATCAGATGCAATCCGGGTCATATAATAATGTTAGGGTAAGTGAAAATTTGTACGGAACCCTCGGTGCGCGAGTTCGGCTCGCCTTTGGCCGATTTTTCTCATCTGATGTGCATTTTTTGTATGAACGGCTGCGGAACCCTACACTGAGCATGGTCCGAAATGTTCTTGGCCGGTTTTAATATTCACCTTCTGCCACGTCCTGTTTCGTGGATTATATTTGACGCGAAAGTTTTCTGAATAAATTATGATTGATTCGGGCAAAGTCAAGTGCTTAGTTTGAAGAGTTTATGAAAATAATTTGTCAGTGAAATTGACAATTGAATTAAAAGTTTCGTTATCAATCTTTGAGCTTCGCTAAACGGTTTGGAGTGCGGAAGCTGATAAGTGCTCTTTCATCTTCGAATATCAAATTGTTTATTGTTTGCTTTGTAAATAAAGGACATTAATTTACCAACCAGCTTTTATGAAGCTACAATAAAAATACCGGCCAAGTGCGAGTCGGACTCGCGCACCTAGGCTTCCGTAAGAAATATACAAATACAAAAACGCCCGTATCTATGAAAACCCAGTGCTTGCCTTACTCCTCACAAAAATGTACCTACGTGTTCGGCATTTTATATTGTTTACTGACACAGACGGACGGATTCTGTTTTTAGTATTTGTTGTTTTAGCGACATCAGAAATACATCATCTATAAAATTAAAAAAATGTGGCCGAGCCGAATATTATTTGTGTGACCAAGGCCCATCGTCTTCGCTGGCTTGGCCACCTTGAGCGAATGGGAGAGGAACGGCAGGTGAAAAGAGCATACCTGGGTCGACCAACTGGACGACGCCCAGCCGGTCGACCTAAGTACCGCTGGATAGGTCTGGTGGAGGTGGATCTGCGTGAGCTCGGAGCCATTAACTGACGAGAGATTGCGCAGGATCGGGTAAAGTGGCATCCTCTTGTGTTGGAGGCCAAGACTCGTTTTGGGTCGCTGAACCAGCGCAGTTAGTTATAAAAAATGAAACTGTCTAGCTATCACGGTTCATGAGAACCTCGTGACCACCAAAAACGGCAAAAATCTCACATTTGGTGTATTGGGAGCCCCCTTTAAATATTTATTTTATTCTGTTTTTATAGAGTTTGTTGTTATACCGGCAACTGAGATATATGAACTGTCTAACTATCACGGTTCATGAGATACAGCCTGGTGACGGATAGACAGACAGATGGATGGACAGCGGAGTCTTAGTAATATGGTATTTTTTTCAAATCGTATTTTTTTCATCTGTGGTGCACTATTGTATGATCGGCTGCAGAACCTCCGGAACCCTAAAAAAGTGAAGTACAGTCAGCATCAAACAGTATGTAGCATATATATCGTCACATATTTTTATGCCTATAAGAAATATATCGTCACATATTTTTGTGCCTATAAGAAATATATCGTCTCATATTTTTATGCCTATAAGAATACAGATGTGTTCCGATGTAATGTAATAAGGCTTTGTTTTAAAAGGGATGTAGACATTTTTTTTTGTTGTATGTTATAGAACAACCTCAGAAATATCAGTGAAAAAACTACTTCGGTCTCATAAAAACTCCTCGTAATACAACAATGTTTAAATCACAATTTTGGACTTTCCCAAAAAACGCTTCATACGCCTACGCACTTACGACTTATGGCTTTGGCATGGTTTTTTGTGGCCTCACTAGATTGTTCGCAATGTCATGTCTATCTTTTTTTCTTGGTCTGAGCCTTGTATCGGGAAATTAAGAACTTTTTTACTGCAGCTTTGTTTAAACTTGCGTTTATCGAAACGGTTTAATAACAAAAGTTACCATACATTTCAAGGATTATTCAATGGTATTATTAGTCATTGTCATTAATATTTTCATAAATGAAATGATTGTATTTATAACTATACGTGATAATTATTTAAAATAATAGTGTAACTTCTCTGATTGAAATCTAAAATATGTATTTATTATATTTTACTTATAATTTGGGTAATGAGAACTACTAATAAGCTCTCTAAATGTATTACTAAATATTTATTTTTCACTTCTCCTGCTCAAGAAGTAGGTCATATTAGCTTCGCGAAGCGAGACAAAAATAGTACATTTAGACCCTAGGGTTTAAAAGAAAGCCATATAATCCCATACAAATTTCTATGAAACTGAAAAAAAAAACTTGCGGCCAGCTACATACTACTTACGAATAATTAAAAACAAACAAACTAACCTCATCAGATTGGCCAAAATTTCTGATCGTATTGCAGCCCTTCACATTAAAAAGTACAAATTGTCTATGGTCATTATTAGTTTAAAAAAATATATAAGCTGTCAATTTAACTATAAAGAATTGCTCAAACTGTACTTTTTATTTTTCATCAAATATACAATTTTAGTGTTAAGTCTTTTTTATTTTCTCGCAGTCGAAGTAAAAAGCGGAGTGTTTAACACGTGGCTAAAAGCCATTATGACACTCAGACATATTTGTCCTCGCTCACTCTCATAATGGCTTATTTTAGCCCCTTGTCAAACAATCTACTATTGTTTAATACGTGTAGTTGAAGCTCGAAAAATAAATTATTTTATTCTTGTAATAAACATAGATGCGACTTTATTCAGTCTGACAAAATAAAGGCTCCTATTTGACATATAGGACTTTTTGTGGCTCCCGTTTCTTTCGAGAAATGGGAGCCACTAAGGTGGGGTGTATTTTCAATAAAGATTATGTTATTATTTTAAATTTCCTTTTTGTGAATATAATACCCAGTTAACTTAAGGATTCGTTCGTAATTAATACAAATTTTAATTGCGTAAATTATGGGTTTCGTTATCTATTTTCCTTGGTAGGCTCCAATTACCCCCAACTACCCTTACCACTGTAAAAAAGAACTTAAGATAGAGACGCGTTTTGAAGGCTCCTGTTATACCTTATTGGTACGGAACCCTAAAAAAGTTTAAGGAATTAAATATAAAATAAAAAATAAATAACACTGGGAAGCTTACACACATCGACCTAGTCCCAAACTAAGTAAATCTTGTACTATGGGTACTAGGCGATGATATACATAATATATAGATAAATTATAATACCTAAATACATAGAAAACATCCAACATGCAGGAACAAACATTCGTGCTGATCACACAAACACTTGCCCTGGCCGGGATTCGAAGCCGGGACCGCCAGCTTCTTAGGCTGTTGTGCAACCGACTGAGCCATATCGTGTCGTCAATTATTATTAAAATTAGTTTCCTTTCCACGTTATATGACTATATTAACGTAAAAAATACGATTATACCTTGTTTACTGAAACAGAAACCAAATAATTGACTATTACCAGTTCTTATAAGATATCAAACAGTTGTTCTACAAAATCACATTTTGCTTTTTTTGCTACTATAAATATTTATACTTTTATAAGTTTTGATATGTTTTCTTGGAGAACTATGTATCGAGTTTATACTCAAAAACATATATTTAGCATAGGATAAGTACAAATATTGTAATAGATAAGAGTTATTTGTTTATTGTTTCGGCTTTCTTCTCAACAGTGGTCTCCTCTTGGGAAATGCCGTAGGCTCAGACTTGTAGAAGTGCCCTAGCGGCCCACTTAAAGAATAAAGATCATTATTTCATTATTTATCGAAACAAGGTTTCATCAAATTCATTTCGTCGACATATCATTTCATAAAAAGCACTTTTCTCTAATACCGATAATAATTTAGGATTGGTATAAAATAAATCTAACCTAAACCTAACGGCTTCTACTTACATGACGATCTTTTCAAAAATCATGAAAAAAAGGTTTACGGGTGATCAAATTGAAAAAAATGGGCAGGGCACATAGTTCAAAGAGCCGACGGCCGTTGGGGCAGAAAGGTTCTCAAGTGGAGACCGCGTACCGGCAAGCGCAGCGTGTGGTAGTTCACCTGCAAGGTGATCGGACGACCTGGTTAGGGTTACGGGGACTCGCTGGACGCGGGTCGCCTCTATCCGGCCCATGTGGGAATCTATTGAGGCCTGTGTCCAGCAGTGGACGTGCTATGACTCAAGTGATGATGGTAATAAATAAATAAATATAACAGGAAAATTATACACAAATCGAACTAGTCCCATGGTAAGCTCAATAAGGCTTGTATTATGAGTACTAGACGACGATATATTTAATATATTTACTTATATACCTACATAGAAAACGTCCCAGACTCAGGAACAAATATTTATGCTCATCACGAAAATATTTGCCCTTACAGGGATTTGAACCGAGAACGTTCAGCTTCGCAGGCAACGTTACTCCCGCTGAGCTAAACCCGTCGTCTATGATGATGAAAAGGAAACGTTTGAAATGAAATGGAAGGATCCCAAAAAATACATAATTTGAGAACATCTTTCTATAATTTGGTTTATAATCCGGGGTATCGAAAATCATAGGCCAAGTTTCCGCTCAATTTGACATGACAATGACCGATAACAGAGAGGTGAGTGCTCCAGAGGTCGATGGGCTCTAATCAGATATAGTTTTATTTTTCTATTGTTATTAAGTATATCGCTTCTATTGAGCGATCTATGTTGTACAATTACGCCCGCGGCCTACTTAATTAAATAAATGAGTTGCATGTTATTGTGTTTTAACCGACTACGTTGAAGCAAAGAAGATGGTTATGACTTTTTCTCTTCCGTGAAAGAAGTTGCGCAACCCGGTGGGAATCGGCTTATATGGATGCCACGCTTGGAAAAATAACAGTATAGGTCATTTTTTCAAGAGTCCTCGTCAGTATGTTAAGCCTACATTATTACCTTTCTTCTAAGTAACAACACGAAAAAGTCTATCCACCCAGTCACCCACATACATACCTAATGCTTAAAATATGCATCTTATAAACCAAACAACATTAAACAACCACTAAACTCTCCATTAAAACCATTAAACTAAAAACAAAGGCGAAATTGCGAAATGCCGGAATCGAACCCCGCACCGCAGTTACCTGGTATAATGGGGCTGTAAAGATAATTGAATAACCCTAATACTACCCTACTAATTACTAAAACGCATTATGTTACTACGAAATCCTTGTCAGTTACGACCTTTTGTGTACACAGGATAAACTGCCGTCCAAAACCAAAAGGACTGAAGTCTTGACAAGACTAATACTAAGATAAGTCGTTTTAGAGTTACAGAGCCGTATAATAGTGCTTGGGAAAGTCCAGAAGGGTCTAATGGAAATTACATTCAGTGTCAGTTAACAATAGTTTTTGACAACCCTAGCAGGTAGATTTTCCTTGTTTCTCACTATGCTAAATTAGTTTATGGTTAGGTAACGCAATAAGGTTTTTGTTAAGTAAGGACTTGCACAAGCCACAAACAATTTTAAGATTTTCTAGTAGATACATTTTTGAGACAAGACTTAGGATAATCTCAATTCAAAGAAAACTTTGAAATTATGGATCTACGTATACACTATATATATTTCGTAGCAGTGGCAATGGGCAGCTAGGGCACATAGTCCAAAGAACCAATGGCCGTTGGTGCAGAAAGGTTCTCGAGCGGAGACCGCGTATTGGCATGGCGGTGGTCGGCCGACCTGGTCAGGGTTGCGGGGACACGCTGGAT
This sequence comes from Hedya salicella, assembly GCA_905404275.2. NCBI lineage: Eukaryota > Metazoa > Arthropoda > Insecta > Lepidoptera > Tortricidae > Hedya > Hedya salicella. Next base: position 16,595,816 of record FR990114.1, read on the forward strand.
ACAGGTCGCCTCTATCCGGCCCATGTGGAAATCTATTGAGGAGGCCTGTGTCCAGCAGTGGACGTCCTATGGCTGAAATGATGATGATGATGAGTTATTTACTATCTATAAAGTGCAGTTTGTACAACAGGCGTCTGATTTAAATATTCTGTAAATGTGCGACCACTTGCGATACGACCTAAAGGATTCGCAATCTACACTAATACAAGTATAATGTATAAATAAAGAATAGGGTTGATGATGATGACATTGATGACCGAATTTTAATTATTTGCTCGTGATGTAGATTAATAAAAAAAAGTTTTTGAGTAAAATGCCTTTGACATACGGACTAGACGGATTTTTAAGTCTTCTGCATCACTGGGATGCCATGGCGCAAAAAAAAAGTAAAACGTTACGGTACGACGTTAAAATGTAAGGGCGAACAACATGGCGTCCCAGTGAGGCAGAGGCCTTAAGGTGCGTCCACACTTCTATCATTTGCTCATATCCGATCACCGTGCCGTGGCATGACTGCGTATCGCGCTGCTTGGACGCTTACTGTCGGCGCGCCGATCATGCCGCACTCTTCCGATATAAGTGTGTGATACGCGTAGCAAATGGATTTCGAGCGATCGGATCGGCACAACGTCCAAACGCGTGATCGTGACACGCAATCATGCCACGCGACGATGATCTGATACGGGCAAATGATACAAATGTGGACGCACCTTTAGGGTTTCGTTTTAGTCATTTTGGCTACGGAACCCTAAAATCGACCCTTCTTGTAAATAGTAGTTGGTAGTAGTATTTATCTATTTATTTACATGTAAATTAACAGTTCAAGTACCAAAACATTTACATGGCATGCTACAAACAAAAATCTATTAAGTAAATATCAAATTATCAAGCGGAGGAAACAAACACATTGACAAAAACCAGGTTTGATCACATGAAGTTATGTAGGCCAAAACCTTCCGATAAAAAACCCCGGGACTGTCAGAGAATACGTCAAAATCCCCAGTATACGTCCCTATCAGTGACATGGCGTCCATATAAGTCGATTCCCCCCGGGTTGCCCAAGGCAAGGCTTATAACAACCTTTTTCTTTAAATATCAGTAAATGAATACGCTTCGGTTTCCCTTGTAACTTTCTTGGTATCACTCCTCTGGTCCCTATACACATTTGGCGTTCCATATTATGGCTTTGACAGAATAACAGCGTTGCAGTTTGCTTTACATGCAAATTGCAAAATCATGCTCGGTCAAAGCCTCATCTTTATCGCACAAATTGTTAGACTCTTTGAGCCCTCAAAGAGTCTTACAATTCTTCTGTCTTGTGTAATATATAGGTACAATGCATATATCACTCTAATTGCCAGCGAAGTCTTCTTGTATGTGCTGCATGGAATAAACGAGTTTTATTTTTTTCTCCTTTCTAGTAGAATAAAGACTTAAAGTCATTAGCATAAGTTTTCCATATCAAATTCGGACACTGATACATGCAAGGAGGTCATTTGTTTTTTAGCTATAACGAACGTTAAAACTTTATTAAAAATATAGTTTGATACGCAGACATATCGGTTATTCAAGAATAACACAGTTAAGATACTTAGGTTTAAAGTTTCTTTATTCTGAAAATATTTTTTACAATAGGTTTGTGTCCTAAAAAATATAATTAAACATACAACCGAATTGAGAACCCCCTCCTTTTTTGAAGTCGGTTAAAAATATAAAAATATGTCATTTAGATTATCAGAAAATATTGGACACGTATTTTCTTATGTCAATTAAACAAAAAATGAAGATATAGCCTGTTAAAGTTCCCTGTGACGTCACGCCGTGCGACCGTTTTTCGCACGGCGTGACGTCATGCGCCCCCACTCTCAAACTTTGACGCGCTTTATCTTCGTCTTATTTTGTTTGATTGACAAAAAAAAAAATACGTGTCCAATATTTTTTTTTAAATTTAACTGTTGGACTGATAAGAATAATATATTTTTTCCCATGAAACTACCCTTTTAACTTATTATATGAGGGCTTAAATTATAATAAACAAGTTTTAAGAGAAGAAAATAAAATTACATTCTATGTAAGTAACAAACTGTTACATAAGTTACCGATACATTATTTGTTTTGCATTATCATGTTAAGAATATCGGGAAGTTTGAGAAACAGCCGGACCGGTTGAACTCAAGTTCATGAAATAAAACATAGAATACTTAATATATAAGATACTTTAAGTATTTATCTTATAAATTAAGTATTTTATATTCCGTTACACTGGGACTTATAAGTCCCGGAGAAACCGCTGATAAATGCTAGCTCGTAATAACCAATACAATATACTCAGCTAACAGAATCCTAGACCAAGAAGGTACTTTAAGGGCCCGGCTTTGATAACGCGCGACCGGCGGCGCTGCGAGCGAATTCCTGATCCATTGCGTGTGATGGCAACTAACTGATGTGCCATGAGCGTCTGGGCCGCGCAATGAAGAGAGAAATCCCTCGGCGCGTCTCTAGTCCCGCGTTGTCGTGGCCGAACCGTAAGGCGGGGATTACTCCCCTTGAGAGTAAAGGAGGAAAACGGAGCCAATCTTGCCGAACAAATACGCTGCACGCTCCACGAAATGATATTGCTGGGAAAAATTATTTGTTGTGGTTTAACTTTTTAAAACCTGATTTTGAATTGCGTAGTCTGGTAGGGCTTACCAGTAATTGGGTTCAGTAGGGGAGGGCAAACCCATAAACAGAAATGCCATCCACGGGTACTTGGAATAGGATGTAGATGGTGCAAGGCACAAGGACAGCATAGGTAGGTTACCTGACTTCCCAGGTAGTACACAAGTTGTATAAGAGCTTATACAGCCAGTTTAATCGTTATAAGGGCGGTATATACTCTAATACAGCTTGTGTGATACTTGGATTAAGGCATGGGGGAGAGAGCGAAGAAATCGGACAGAAGAGAGGATATGAGAATTTTGAAAATTCAAAATGGTAAATTCAAGTGGGACACAGAGGGACCCATCACATTTTTTTAGGTTACATTTAACATAATGTCTGTATGTTCAGTGTTACAAGTTGTATATATAGTTGTATATTGTATATATTTCATGCATGTTTTAACTTAATCTTTTATTTAAGCAGCTCTCCAAGAAAATATATCAAAACTTATAAAAGTACAATTTAATATCTTGTTAACATTCAATTTAAACTTTATAATAGTATAGATATATATGTTCCATGGATAGGTAAGATGTGGAGGAATCATTCAATTTATACCTAATGATACAGTCGAATTAGACGAGTAGAATCGCAATGGCGCGAAGGCGTAAATATACTGGGATGACGGCTGTCAAAAAGTCGTTTCCAGAAAAAATCAAATGTAACGACACCGTTTAATAAAACTCTGTGTGCATAGGCTCTATTATACAGTTGCAAGTCGAATGTAAAAAAAATAGTGAAATTTATCAAGTCCACATATTACAGTTCAAAAGTTGGAGCCTTGTGACAGACAGAGAGCGGAAGCTTAGTATTAGGGTTCCTTTGGTACGTTCCGGAACCCTAACACCGAAGCCAATCTTGCTGAACAAATACACAGCACGCGCGACGAAATAATATTGCTGGAAAAATAATATGATCCAATTTATACGTCAACTTGGGAATATATGCTCTATCGAACGAAAAAATAATTTTGAAAATTGGACCATAATTGTCAAAGAAATCGATGAACATATACATATATATTTCTTTTCATATTTTTCTTTCTGCAATCAGCGAGGTATACGGTGCGCATCAGGCTTGGTTGTTACTGTGGGTGTGAACCTAAGGTGTGAACAGGCTTTGCTGGTAATTGTGGGACTTCTGTGTGACTTGCAATATTGGTCAAGCTAGTGTCTTTGCTATGTGGTAGTTGAGTGGTTGTCCTTGAGGATTTTTTTTGACGTTTCCTGTTCAAAATTTATTTCTATACTGGGAGGCACTTGTAGTTTCCTGTATGATTTCCTAGGCACAGAGCACGTGTAGCTGGGTCAATTTCCCAAGCCGTATTTTTTTATGGCAAGACTGAAAACGCAGGTGTGGAAAGGTTATACAATAAAGTACCATTTTTTTCGGAAACAGCCTCCGATTATTTACCTCGGGCAACAGCTAAAATCAAAATATTAATATATATATTAATAAAAAAAAAAAAATTAGTCCGAAATTCTCATCAAGGTGGGTTGTCCGGCAGCCGGGTTTGTTTGGTAAATGCCGCATAGTTCGAATACCACGCAGGACAAAGAAAATCTTTTCCCTTTATTTTATTACCACATAAACAGGTAATAAAAAAACACATAATTTGTTTCATACCTCGTTTGTATATTCCTGAATATGTGAATATACGTTTGTCCGGCGAAGCTGAATGAATTCCATCGGCAAAATCTGTAATCGATTTATTCAAAAAGTTTGTTTCCTTATACCCCCCGTCTCCTGAACACTTGGAGCAACAGTCAAGCCGCGTCGCTCGGCAAGAAAGCACAGTAGCAGCTGTACACTAGGGTCGGTCCAAAAAAAAATTTCTTTTCGATTTCTGGTTTGAACACCCATTTAATCTGCTGCTTATGGCTACTGATTTGCAAAAATAACGGCATATACACGAACAAAAAAATTAAGGGGTGCCGCGACCAAAAATTGACGAAAAAAGATTTGTCCCATACATTTTGTATGAAAAAAAAAAAAATTTTTTTAGGAAATCTTGGCGGCACCCTTTCATTTTATTGTTTATATATATGCAATTACTTGTGCAAATTTGGTTAGCCTAGCTCTTTTGGAAGGCGGTGCTCATCGGCTCCGAAATGATGATTTTATCGATTTTTTTAATCTACGTTTTACAGTGTCAAGATGAATTGGTCCCATTATTTGTCACTTTTAGTTGCTAATAATAATACTAAAGATCTAGTCAAGACGTCAAATGTAAGTCAAATAATAAAACAGCTCCAGATTCTGAAATGTAGCAGAAAGAAAACAGGCCTTTCCCGCCTTGAAGACTACTTTTAAAGGGCTGGTAGACCAATTTCCAGCCAACTAAACGACTATTCACACATTTCATCTGAAAAAACACCTCCCCAATTTTATTTCTATGGGACAAAAATTACTAAAAGACGCGTTTTTTGTGAAGATGATAGAAAACAAATCATACAGTTTTTGTATTTAACAACCTATTATCACCAACTTCTACTACGATTAGTAAGCCAATAAGTAGCCATAAGGAACAGATTAAATAGATGTCCAAAACAGAAATCAAAAAAATATTTTTTGAACCACCCTTCTGCGCAAACGTTAAGGTGCGCGTCCACATTTGTATCATTTGCCCGTATCAGATCATCGTCACGTGGCATGATCGCGTGTCACGATCACGGGTTTGGACGTTGCGCCGATCCGATCGCTCGAAATCCATTTGCTACGCGTATCACACACTTATATCGGAAGAGTGCGGCATGATCGGCGCGCCGACAGTGAGCGTCCAAGCAGCGCGATACGCAGTCATGCCACGGCACGGTGATCGGATACGAGCAAATGATACAAGTGTGGACGCACCTTTAGTTTATCATCACGGTGGTGTGGGGACAAAAAACTTTTCATTACCAAGTTAGATATATCTCTTTTATTTTTTAACGGTTTTGTTTGAAATTTATATAGTTATGTCATGTAAAATATAAACATGGCTATTTTTTTAATTTTTTTTTACGTCGTTTTTCTCACTCTGCCATTCTCATTCCAGTGTTTCCGGTGGATTTTATCGACTTTAATATCCACCGGGATGAGGTTTCACCGGAATAACGTCAAATGTAGCTTCACTTCGCACAAATGTTGAAATAATAATATTTTTTATACGTTTTACTTTTATTTATATATTAGTTAAGTATGTTTTATAACGCGATACATATAACGCGAAAGTAAGTTGATCCGAGTATCAAAATTACGAAAGTCGTATATGGTGTTGTAAACGATAAATAAATGCAAAACATGACTGAATAAGAAATTAACATACGATGTCGTTATATTTTTGGGTACAAATTGGACTAAATAAAAGATTTCATTATTAAAAGCCTTTTTTTATTTTAATTCCGGTGGGCACATTTCATTCCGTTGGGCTGATAATATCATACCGGTGTATATTATTCATTCCCGTGTGACTTACCTTTCATTCCGGTGTGATTAATTGCGGTGGAAGCTTAGATTTTGATCCCTAATATCTTGAAAACTATATATGTTTTTAGGTTTCCTTTTAGATATGTTTAATAATAAAGTCTAAATTACATACCTACATTTAAAATTCTCAAAAAGAAACAGAAATAAATATTTACACCGGAATGAAACAAAAAATGCGATCTGTTGGAATTGACCCAGCTGGTGTATTTTTATCTTTTTCGGGCAATCAGTAGATTTGTGTCCTTCTCCACATGTAACACATCGAGGTGGCATCATACAATTGTTTTTGATGAACATACATAAGAAATATACATGTAACCTCTTCCTTTTTAAAAGTCGGTTTAAAATGTAATAAAATAGCGAATCGTCAGTGGCGTGCACAGGGTTTTAAGCAAAGGTAGGCAGTTTTTCTGTGCCTATGTGGAGCCATCGTCGTTCAGGGCTTCAGGGCAGGTAGTTTCTCTGTGCCTGTATGGAGCCATGGTCGTTCAGGGCTTCAGAGTAGGTAGTTTTTCTGTGCCTGTATAAAGCCATGGCCGTTCAGAGCTTCAAGGTAGGTAGATTTCTATGCCTGTATAAAGCCATGGTCATTCAAAGGTCCAGGGTAGGTAGTTTCTCTGTGCCTATATGGAGCCATGGTCTTTCAGAGCTTTAGGGTAGGCAGTTTGTCTGTGCCTGTATGGAGCCATGGTCGTTCAGAGCTTTAGGGTAGGCAGTTTGTCTGTGCGTGTATGAAGCCATGGTCGTTCAGAGCTTTAGGGTAGGCAGTTTGTCTGTGCCTGTATAGAGCCATGGACGTTTGGGGTAAACAGTGCATTTGTGTCTATATGGACCGCACGCCACAGGAGATCGTATAGTTCACATGTTAGTGTAAGGGGTATATAGAGGTTCACCGCACACAGGCCATTCTTACATCTGTCAAGCCTGTGGTCGCGTGTGCCGTTCCCGTATTGGCTTACATAGCCACGAAAAACGTTGTTTTCCGATATGACACTGTTTCAATAGTCTGTAAAAGACTAAGAGGCCTTTGATTGATATAGGGGTTGATGTCACGTTTGGCTCAGTGGGTTGCACAACGGCCTATACGAAGCTGGCGGTCCCGGGTTCGAATCCCGGCCAGGGCAAGTGTTTGTGTGATGAGCACGAATATTTGTTGCTGGGTGTTGGATCTATTTATTTAACCATTATAAATTATCTATACATTATTATGTATATCGTCATCTCGTACCCATAGTATCATACATAGCTATGCTTAGTTTGGGACTAGTGTCCATGATATTTATTTATTTTATTTAGGTAGTAAGGAACTCAATGTTTATATATTCTGAGAAATACTAATTAGGTAAGTTGATGCCACTTTAAAAAGTCGTTCACACACAAAGGTGAACGAACGAAACCAAAATTACAAGTACCTACACCCACACAACAATTATTATAAATTACAGATGTAAATGTAGAACGTAATTTGCTCAATGATTTGCCCGGTAATGGCTGCGCTCGAGTCATTAATTACGACCCAATACACTCAATTACAATCGTTCAGTTGGAATAATAGTGGTCAGAACTGTGGACTTCTAAGTGTCAATATAACAAAGCCAAAATGGTTGTGCCCGACGTTTGATAAAATGTTTTTAGGGTTCCGTTCCACAAAAGGAAATACGGGACCCTTATAGGATCACTTTGTTGTCCGTCTGTCTTGTCTGTCTGTCTGTCTGTCTGTCAAGACCCTTTTTCTCAGGAACGCATGGAGGTCTCAAGCTGAAAATAATATCAACTACCCGGACGGACAGATGGACGGACAACAAAATGCAGAGCCGGATTTAGGGTTCTGTTGGCCCTGGGGCAACGAATGACTGGAGGACCCTAGTCATTTTCCAAAAACATTTTTGTTTTGTTTTTAGAAATTTCATTTTTGGTGGCCCTTCACTTGTAGAGGCCTAGGGTTCCAGCCCTGGTAGCCCTCTCCTAAATACGGCCCTTGCAAAGTGATCCTAAAGGGTCCCGTTTTTTACTTTTGAGGTACGGAACGCTAAAATGGTTTCATTCGTAACAAAGTGGGGATGAAATATTCACCCCCGCTTTCTTGGGGTCAGATAAAGGTGCTGTTAAATACATTAACATGCTATCAATGGTCATAAACTAATGCCGATCGTAAAGGTGTGACACAACAGGCGTTATAAAACTTGAGGCGAATGATAGTCGTACAGTTGGTTCACTATTAAAGGGTGCAAACCCGAAGAAAGCTTGCATATTTTACAATTTCCTGATATAATGATATTGATAAAAAAAACAAATAAGATGACAAAAATCTCCTCTGCATCGTCAAATTCAAACATCTACTATTAAAGTGGATGAAATGTTGATACGAACGATTGAATGGAAATATATAATTATTTTATTTTTTCGTATGTTTGTATGTCTCGTTGAGGCTTCATTACGTCAAAATGGCTCAACAGATTTCGAATATTTTTGATACACGGGTAGCTGGGCATCCACAAATGGTTATTTACTATGATACTTTTTATCCGATTACGTTGAAGCAAAAAGAGGGTTATTTATCTCGTAACTTATCGACTAACATACATTTAACGCTATCATTTCGTCTGACCAGCAACTTTTGATGTCTTTGTCAGCAGTAAAACCGTACACACCTTTCGTAAAACTGCGCACACTGTTTCCTCGAACGGGTTCTAACTCGTAACTTACCGACTAAGATACTTTGAACGCTATCGTTTCGTCTGAGTCTGACCAGCGACTTTTGGTATCCTTGGCAGCAGAAAAACTATACACACCTTTCGTAAAACTGTGCACACTTTTTCCTCGCATGGGTTGTGCCTCGTAACTTATCCACAAACATGAATTGAACGCTATCTTTGCGTCTGACCGGCGACTTTTGATGGAAAGTCGCGTCCTGTACTTGTCAGCAGTAAAACCGTGCACACCATTCGTAAAACGGCGCTCACTGCTTCCTCGAATGCGTTGTAATCTCGTAACTTATCGACTAACATACATTGAACGCTATCGTTTCGTCTGACTGACGACTTTTAACCCGACCTCTCTTGTACTGAATAACAATCTATCACGACGATAAGGTTTATTGAACTTTACACAGGAAATGTGAGTTCTTTCACTCACAATGTCTTGATTTATTATGTGGGTGGCAAACAAGCATACCTTAAGATATTTCGTTCTGGAGGATTTCATAGGATTTCGTATTGAAGTAACAAGCGTGGGCTTTCCACAGGATTGACCGAAAACCTGTTTAAAGTTGCTGGAAGCCGATCGAAAGAAGTGACCATTCGTTGTGGAAATCTTTGGGAAGAGCTATGTTCTATAGGGAAGAATACGGGTTCAATTAATCACGAATGAAGTAAAAACCTAACTTTAATTATCTAATATTTTCTTCTGTTTCCGCGATTATTACTCATTGAAATAAAACAATTTAACGGATTATATCGCGTATATTATCTCATTTTAGTTCCCGACGTTTCGGAAGCTTTCCAGCTTTAATTATCTAGCGGTTATTATAAATCAATACCATAGTATTGAGAATTCTAAAGTATATTATATACATTTGTAATAAATAAATAAATAATAAATAAATATTACGGGACAATTTTACACAAATCGAACTAGTCCCATGGTAAGCTCAATAAGGCTTGTGTTATGGGTACTAGACGACGATGTATTTATTTATTTGTAATATTATAAAATCCCGTTGGGTCATGAGTCTAAGAAATACTTAACAGTCAACACCTAGCAACGCTGTGAAACGTGTCTCTGTGTCGCGCGACAAAGATTGTCCGTCTCTTTCCTTTCAATACAATGCGAGAAAAACGGTTGATGCTAGACCGGCTATAGAACGAATGTTATACAAACATATGGACATTGATAACAGCGCCATCTGTCGTCGGGTCGAAATATCTTCGCGGCTTCTTCACGTCAAAACGGCTCGACGGAAATTATTTATGCTGCGATATTAGCTAAACATCCAAGGATAGTTATAGATATGATACTTTTTACTCGACTACGCTGAAGCAAAAAAGAGGGTTATGATTGTGACTTTTCCTTCCATTAATGAAATAATGAAATAATGATAAGGGGATATCTGTCCACCTGGTTCCGGGGCACGTAGCTACTAAACGAATTTAGATGGCCCGCGTGGCGAAGAGTTCGGAGGGTTCATTAAGTTGAATCGAGAGTGTGTGGACCATAATCGCAAATAGTACAGTCGGCATCGAATAATCTGTGGTAATAAAGGACCTGAAAATGTAAAACCCGGAATACATAACCGGTTAAGGGGGTGCATCGAAAATTTAAGCTATTTGTTATTGAGATTTTTGTCAAATCTAATATATGAAATAGGCTGGTTTTCAGATATGTGTTTTATTACTATATAAGCTATTCAGCGCCTAACGCGGAAACATGTTTGTTTAAATTTTCCTCGATAGAAAATAAATCCGAAAACGCGTCTTCATTTTCCGTTTTTTTATCTAGTTTGTACAAACGACAGATTGATAAACTGCTACATTATGTAAAAATGACATTCTTCCCTTTATCTTTTACGTCACTAACATTAAATGTTAACAAAACGTAATAATATCTTCGATTTCATTCTATTTTTACATCTGGCGCTTACGCCAAAAAACCCCAAGCATGTAATGTATTAGCCTTCTCTTTCTTTGATGAACGCGACCAATAAATGTGTCCCTTATTACAAATTACGCTCTTTGGCCGGATCGGTGTTGGGGCGTGGTTTTGCCTTGACGATGCAGGCCCTTAAGTGTGATCAGTGACGTGTACAGGGTTTTGGCCAAGGTAGGCAGTTTAACTGTGCGTATATGGAGACATGGTCGCTCAGGGCTTCAGTTCTTATTCTTATTTTCCCTACAAAAGATACTAGCGTGTGACGTCACATGCTTGTAGGCTTTAGTATGAAGCGTTTTTTGGGAAAATCCACAAATATGCTTGTAACGTCGTTGTATCTCGAGAGTTTTTATGACATTGGAGTAATTTTTTCACCAATATTTCTATTATTAAGACATCGTTTTATAACATAACATAAAAAAATAGTCAAATAAATTTGTGAGCCTCATATATTCGGTTATTATCTAGACCAAGAATGTTAACCACAAACGATATTGAAATAAAACAATTTAACGGATTATATCGCGTATATTATCTGATTTTAGTTCCCGACGTGTCTTTACAGCTTAGACACATCTGGCATGTATGTACACCTTTATTTGTTTTTTCAAAAATGGGTAGTTTGCACAAATTGTAACTTTGACAGAGGAAAGTACATCTTTTCTCAGTCTACCCATGACCATGGAGAGCTGAAAAGCTTCCGAAACGTCGGGAACTAAAATGAGATAATATACGCGATGTAATCCGTTAAATTGTTTTATTTCAAAGAGTAATAATCGCGGAAACAGAAGAAAATATTACGCAAACGACATTGTCTCGAATCCGCTTTGCTATTGCTACTCGTTCAGCATCAAAGGCTCTGTATCAATGGACAAGTTTCAATTTCAATTACCTCGTCATGGCGGCCTGGAAGTATCTGGGCGAGATAGTGATTGTCTATCTGATTACAATAGAAATTGAAGTCAGGGTACCTAAATTGTTCCATAGTGCTTTCAATATGTATGTGAAATGATACGAATAAGAGAAATTAAGTGAATTAGGTGGATGAACATTTTCTTATTATTTTCTCTCCTCACTCCGAAGACAATAGTTGCAGAATTACGTAGCGAAATGCTAGTTATGTAGGCTATTAACATACTGCCGAGGTGGCCCCTTAAAAATTAACCTACCTATATATGCTAGAAAAAAATAATTTCCTTTGTATCGTTTAAAATCGTAGTTCTAGAGGCCGAGCCACACCGGATGCGTGTGCATGACCCAAGCCGTGCGTTATCTCTTATGAGGATTCATACTTTACAACGCGCACGTCATGCACACGCATTCTGTGTGGCTCGGCCTTAAAGAGTGGCCCAAGAGACGTAACCATGGTAACGACGTAGTGTGTAGTTGTGGCTTCCTCACTGAAACCGACTTTTGACTTCAACTATTTTTGTTTGGTACACAGGTAGCAGAGTATGCACAGATGATTATAGGTTACTTTTTACCCGACTACGCTGAAGAAAAAAAGGAGTATGACTAATTTTCCTCCGCGAACGAAGTTGCGGGTATGTTCTAGTATAATATATTTTGATTTTCTCTGTTTCCGGCAAATCTAATAGGCATGACGATGGGGTATGAAAATCAAAATTATAATTAGTGATTCTAATAGTGAGATTAACTGACGAGTTAGATAACCAAAAAAATATTGCAAACGTATTTTTTCTTTTTTCTAAATAATAAAAAATATCCAGATATATCGCATTAAAGTTTAGGAGTGGGGGGGCTGGGTGACATTTTAACTCAATGTATCGCCTTTACTTTTTGTTTACGTAAAAAAGGAAATAATACGTATCCAATATTTCTTATTAATCTACATGATGGACTAATTATTACAATTTAGTCGCCATCCCTATTGAGTAACGTCTAGCAATTGTTTTGGGCAATTTCAGGCGTAAGATAACTTCGCTCAAATCTGTCTGTAACAAAACTTGAACAACTAGGCAAGCGTTTCTGGAATAGCCTTTCTAAGTATGCCAAAGTATTCTGCGGTGTTCGCAAAACAATCTAAATAAATCATTGTAAGTTACGCACATATTTCAGTTTAAGCTAGTACAATTCGCATTTCTTGATTTATTGGAGGGATATTAGGGTACCGCGGATTCTTGGCATTTTTGGTAAATTCACCTTGAGACTCGTATCTCAAGATGATATCGATAACTCATCAACAGTATGCTCTTTAATTCGGATGACAAACGATGGCGAATTCGTCGGAAGCTGACTACCAAAATTGAGGTAGGTTTTTGACATTTATTTGTTTACTAGAAGGCAAACTTCGTCCGCGGAGGAGAAAAAAATCAAGACTCTGTTTTTCACTTGAGCGTAGTCGGGTAAAAAAGCATTCTATAGTCATCTGGATATACCTAGCAACCCATGTACCAAAACTGGTTTAAATACGTGTAAGGTGCGTCCACATTTGTATCATTTGCCCGATCAGATCTTCGTCTCGTGGCATGATCGCGTGTCACGATCACGCGTTTGAACGTTGCGCCGATCCGATCGCTCGCAATCCATGTTGCTACGCGTATCACACACTTAGATCGGACAAGCGCGGCGTGATCGCCGCGCCGACGGTGAGCATCCAAGCAGCGCGTTACGCAGTCATGCCACGCCACGGTGATCGGATACGAGCAAATGATACAAGTGTGGACGCACCTTTAGCCGATTTGGTTTGATGAAGCGGATACACAAAAATCCAAAAATATATATTACCACCTCCAAAAAATCCGTTACAATATTTTTTTGAAAATATATCAATGTACAGATATTTCATTTTTACAAATTTATAATAGTATAGATTATTGAAAAAGCTACACAGCGTTACAGTAAAAACCAAGGCACTGTGAACTACAAAAAAACAAAAACATACAGAAAAACTTAAAACTAGTTCTATGTAGGCGAAGTAACTCCGTGACTCTGTTGCGTCGTCTGTTTAGACATGTATTAAACAAAAACTTATTTTTTTGTGTCTTTTTGTTGCTAATTAATCTTATCTCTTTTTAAATTATATGTCACTTTCGATTTCAAACGCAGTCATATAACCCCTCTAAGTCAACCGCTGATTATTTTCTAAAACTCAGTGACATCCCCTTACTGGTTGTCGCCTACTCGTTTGTGTTTATCCCTTCTAGTTTGAAGGCTGGATGTAGGTACCCTTAACCGACCAATGACCGAAATATATTTGATTAATAAACCCAAATCTACCTGCTTCAAAGAGTAATTTCACTTCAGCTGTCACCCCAATCAACCGAGGCGACGTGTTTCGGTGAATTAATCTCCAAATTAAAAACGGGCCGGGATCTATTGGACGCGGTCAGTGTGGACTCTGTGGACATAAAAAGGACGGATATTACGCTCACGGACGATGTAACACTATCCATATCCGTGCAGTACGGCAACCCTTGTAAACGATACCCGTAAAGCTGAAATGGGAACACAGTAGTAAATTATATTTGTTGGGAGTGGCGGAGGAGATAATTGAAATGAAGTATTTATACAGAATATTAATTGTACGGAATGTGAATATGTATTGGTGCAATTAAATCCTAAATGTCGCTCTGAGGTTGTAGAGACGATTGGCTGCGAGTCATCACTGCACTTTGGTTTTATTGGTTTCATCTGGCGAAGCCGATGGGTGACGCTGTGTGACGTAGGCTAGTGACGTAGGCTGACCCAAGTTAATGTAACGTAGAGGCCTAACGTAGTGGTGTGTGAGCGTGACGTCATGCCTAACAAGTATGACCAAAAGATAAAATGATCAGGATAAAACAGAAAATAATTATCATTGAAACGTAACCCTCCGTCTACTCCCTACAACAAAAAAAACCCTGAAAACTTAAAACTTAAAAACAGACTTCCCACAAAGTTATTTCTTACCCATTTCCTCTGAGAGGCAACAACTGTAAGCCCGCGTTTTAATAATTGATTCCATACATATAAACTACCAAGGTCTTAAACTATCTCTACAGCACATTTCATCTAAATTGGTTCAGCTTTAAAATGTATGAAACCAATAGTCAAACAGACCGAGTTACTTGCGCATTTGTAATATTAGTATAGATTTAGCCTTTTCATGGCAAAAAGTAGCATGTTGCTGGTGATTAAGAAATGTGTTATCCAATTTTCATACCAGATATAGCTTGATAAGCTCTTTCGTGACACTCCCATGTTCTGCGGCGACGGGGAGAAAGACAGCGGGGGCGAGTAAGAACTGTGCGCAGCAGGGTCATCGTGCTCCGTATCACGAAAGACCTTGTCAATAAGCTATATATATTATGACAACGATCGTTATTGACAATTGGCAAACAAATTTTTGCCTGGAAACGCGAATAAAACATTGTAGATTAAGCTAAAACTTGTAACACATACATATATGTTCCTTGTTTATCTTTGACTGATTGTTGATTTTATCGGCTTTCGTCTCAACAGTGGTCTCGTCTTGGGAAATACCGGTTGAATCAGACTCTTAAAAGTGCCCTTGCCGCCTACTTACAGAATAATAATCATTATTTCATTATCTTGAAGCATAGGTGGTATATAATTGTCACACATTTGTTGTGACTTATTTTTCGTAAGTGTTTTTCAATAAAAAGACACGTCAAGATTACCATTATTCTAATACAATAAAAACGAACTATATTTTAAAGTATAATTTTTTTTTTGGAAGAGATGTTTTCTTTTTATATAAATAATAAAAAAAAAAAACAACTTAATAGGTTACGTGAATGTTGACTTACTGTTTTAAAAACCAAACTATATCCGAGACTGGCCCAACGCATTTATATCGCTTCAAAGAATCCATTCCCAAAGAAAAACATTTGACGTGAAATGAGTTTACTTACACAATTTATTTTCCGTCCTTATATTTCCCGAACGAAATCCCTTATGAAGTGGTCGCGTATAATAGAACCGTTTGGCGGACTGTGACAATGGGTTGTATGATAGGTCAAAAGAGCCTAACTTTATAATATTTCAATTAAACATACGACCTTATTGTACATGGTGGGAATTTGTAAAGCCTTTTGAACTAATCTGGGAGGAATAGGTATCATAATTTTTCTACTTATATTTATTTCGTTTTGTTAATTATATTTATGTCAACTCAGACATTCTGGCAAAGCTTTGAAAAGGTCGAGAGTACAATACTCTCCGTACTCTTAAAAAATATTAAAAGGGGTGGATGGCAGTAGTTTTTCATACAAACGAGAGCGTTTGTCCTCTGGTTTTTAAAGGTAGATATTTTTGAAGTGAAAACTTATTTAGCGGCGCTTTTGTGATGGGGAAAAAATGTTAAATTCGCGACAGGTCACGTGACCGACAGATTGAAAATTCGTAAGACGGACACGTGACCTGATCCAAAAACTGTTACAATGTCATTGAAGCCATTCAAGTTTTCACTTCTGCTGGCACTCCCGGAGTGCAACCCGTTGTTTTTACATATTAGGATAGATATAGGTACGAGGGATGTTTCCCATTTTTTAAATTAGTTTTTTTCTATAACAAAGCCTAAAATGCACAATTTTGCTTCACTAAGTTCCGCAAAAAAACGTCTCGTGTAGAAATTTTTAAAGGGATTTGAAAAAAGCATAGAGACCTTGTAGTTTTGGCGTGATGTGGATGTATTATAAGTTGTAAAAAAAAAACTAGTGGCTCTGTGAGCTGACCCGCTAGTCTTCCAAACCTGATATATCAGCGATTTTAAAAAATTACAAAAACGAAATCAACGAAAAAAGTCCGTGTAATTATCGGACCTGCCCACAAATTTGTGGCTACACATGTACTGGTTTTGCCCACTGATCAGCTTGTTATGTTCCATGTGCAACCATGTCCAAAGCTGGTGAAAAGCTAGAGGAATCATAGGACTTGCGCCAATCGCTAGATGGTCAGATCCTCTCCTTGCCAGCAGGTCGGTTGCGTCGTTAGCTAGAGAGCTTTTTTTTATAACATATGAGGCAAACGAGCAGACGCGTCGCCTGATGGTACGCGATCACCGTCGCCCATAGACACTTGCATCACCAGAGGAGACACAAGTGCGTTGCCGGCCTTTCAGGTGGGAGGACGCTCTTTTCTTGAAGTCTTGAAGGTCACATCGGTCCGGAAATACTGCAGGCGGCAATTTATTTTACAGCTACTGTATTCCACGCCTGTGTGCAGTAGCAACAGTTTACTTTTGCCAGACATCAAATGACGTATTACAAAAGTCCAAGTATTACCGTCCAAGTGTTACCTGTAAAACTGTAACTTTGAAGCTTGTATTGATAAAACCCGGCGTAAGAAATGGCGGAACGGTGCGGAATGTGGATTACTCGTTTTTCCGCAAAGCCTCTTATGTTTCGCCGCCTCCTTGCTGCGGATTAGCCGCACTCCGCCATCTTTTTACGGTTCCGTACCCAAAGGGCAAAGCGCGGGACCCTATTACTAAAGACTCCGCTGTCTGTCTGTCTGTCTATCTGTCTGTCTATCTGTCTGTCTGTCTGTCACAAGGTTGTATCTCATGAACCGTGATAGTTAGATAGGTAGTTGAAATTTTCACAGATGATGTATTTCTGTTGCCGCTATAACAACAAATACTAAAAACAGGATAAAATAAATATCTATTAATTTAATCTTCAACAATCAGTTTTGTACAATTCGGTTGCGTTAAGTTTGCACCTCATTTGTATGCAATTCTATAGGTACCAGGTGCAAAACTTAACCGGCCAGTTAGGTTAGGTTAAGAGAAAGTTCGTACGGAACCCTCGGTGCGCGAGTTCGACTCGCCCTTGTCCGGTTTTTTGTCATATTGAGAATCTGTCGCATTAGGCATGATAACGGGGTACAAAAATCAAAATTCTTATTAATCCGTCAGTCAGGTCAAAAAAAAAGTCTTTATTAGTATCATAAATAAGGTAGCAATATCTGCACTGGTGCCTCTTTTTAAGTATGCGTGATACTTGTGCTAAGAGAGCACCGCTCTCCCTCATAATGTAACTATACAGTTTATTTAGGTGTATAAGTTAAGCAAAAATAAAGTTATTTTAAATATTACAGGGTAAACACACATTATTATGCATTACAAAAACAGTAGGTTCTAAATTCAAATTCAAATTCAAAAGATTTATTTGCTAGGAATACAGATTTCATATAGGTCTTACAATATTTTTGGTTTCATGTATTCAGCCTACACGTAGGCATGCAAATATTTATCACACTAAATTATATTAATATTCAATTTCCAATCTAAATAATCAATAATAATATTATAATGTCAATAATCAATAATAATAGTATAATTAAAATGATCAATAATAATAGTATAATTAAAATAATTACCTAATTCTACATGGTCAAGAAAATATTTTACGCTATAAAAACAATGTTCAATCAGCCAGCTATTTAGAGTATATTCCCCTGAAGAGTTACAATTCCTTCAGGGATGCGATTATAAATGTCAATACACATGTTATAAATATTTGTTGTGGGGGTTTGAGTGGGGGTTCGCGACATGATAACTAGGTACAACCTGTATCTAGGAGAGACGCTACGCGACATTTTATCGCCTAATTTTTTTGATTACGTAAAGAAAGAAAAAAATACTTGTTCAATATTTTTAATGACTGCCTAGTTATTGAAATTTAGTTAGCATCCATAGTAGTTCAAGACTAGGTTTTCCTGCATTTTCTAGAATAAAGACGGTTACTTTACAACTCATATTTGATATCAACGCAGAAAATACCCCATTCTGTTGTTTTCTATTCAATAAATACATTTTTTATTTATTGCTTTTTTAAAAAATAAAAGTTTTATTCAAATACATTTTAATTTTGTATTTGTTGGTCCGTTGTTGCGTGTTGCCGTTTTACCCGACTGCCGAGGAAAAGGAGGGTTATATGAAATACTTGTTTAGATTACGACTAGTACCTAATAACTTTCAACAGTTAAAGCGACAACTTTAGTTCAGTTGGTTGCACAACGGGCTACGAAACTGAAAGTTCCGGGTTCGAATCCCCGCAGGAAAAGCGTGTGTGAACACGATGTCTTTTCCTTGGTCTGAGATATTTTCTTTTAATTAATTATTATATTTATTTGTACAAGAAAGCGCCCGCAACTTCGTTTGCGAGGAGAAAAAGTCATAAACCCTGTTATTTTCTTTAGCATACTCGGGTAAAAACTATCCTATAACCATCTGGAGACACCCAGCTACCCGTGTACCAAAAATTATTGAAATCCGTTTAGCCCATTTAGCGTGATGAAGCCACAACGACACCTACAAACATTTCATTTTTACAACTTTATAATTCTGGTACCCATTGTACGAGCTTTGCTTAGTTTGGAACTAGGTCGATTTTTGTATAAGATTGTCTGTGTTCCTTTTCTTTGTTTTTATATTTTGCATTTCTTTTACGTTTCTGCTGTTCACAGTCAGTTTCAAATAGTCTGCAGCATCCAAAACGCCAAATATAGTTAATATTTTATAGACATAAAGATTCGTGATAATATATTTGGCGCTTTGGATGCTACAGGCTATTTGATGCCGACTGTACATTATCCCTATTCATATTGTAAATATTTGAGGCGCTCTGAAAAACATGTATGAGGTGCGGGATTCGAACCTGCGACCGACATCACTGGAACGCCGGTTTAATTAGGTACTGTAAGTGCGGCCGGGAATATTAACCAAACATTACCGGTACCGGTACTGTGTTGCGGGTATGGTAATTTTACCGTATATAAATTATTAAGTAGACCAAATTTGTCAAATATGCTTATTGACAAGTTTTGAGAAAATTTATAAATGCTGGAAATGTACATTAATTAATTCATTCATTTAAATTTAAATCGAAACTTTGAGGTGTAGCGAGATTCGAAAACCCGTTTTCAAAGCCTTCAGCTCAGGTATAGGTTTTTTAACTAGTTTCCTCATTTTTAATGGACTTAAGGAGGCTTGTAGCGCCATATTGAGGCACTGGTGGCCCAATTGGTAGGCTGTTCGTGTTGAGACAAACATCACTTGATAGAATAAATGTTTTGTCCCGGTCGCACTCGGCTCGCGGCATCTTACAGGCCCATATGGCGATCAGTATCGTAACATCGCAGTGGGATATCACATTGCTCGAAACATTACCTCATTGCGTTGTTGAATAGTATTGCGTTGCGTAGTACGACAATCGGTAATGCTTCAAGTGATGTGATGTTTCATTGTGATGTTATGCTTCGAGAGATGTGATATTGATATAATACGGCATTACTTTGCGAAGTAATATTTGGCACATGTCTAAATCCCGCTCGAAGCATACAATTTTAAAACTTTTCGCTTTAATATTTAGGTAGCGTTGGCAGATATATCTGCTTTAATTAAAGAATAAAAACATAAATGCTGGATAGACAATTGTTTATGCACCAAAATCTTTCATTCACTAGAGAAAAATCTCCACGATGCATGTCTGGTTCTATGCAATATTTAATGCTATCGGATAAACGCTTCTTTTCGGTGTTGCTTACACTCTTGTCAGAGTGGCCATAGTCCGGAGATGAACGTACAGTCGGCCACGAGATTGGTCTGCCACTTTTGAACCTGAAAACACAATGAAATGGAGTCGAAAAGTGGTAGACGACTTTCTTGGTCGACCGTACATGGTTTTGGTCATGGAACATTGTTATGTTTCTACACTTGTTACGAATTACCGATAAACTTTACCGATTAAAATATTGCAGAGACTCAGAATATGCAAAGATGTGAGTCCTACGTCCCCAGTTTAATAACACTGAGTGCGGCCGGGAATTATTAATAAAAACATTACCGGCGCAACGCGCTGCCGGATAAAATTACCGATTCATCAAAAGCTAGGTGTCCACCACTTCATTCCCATAACCCTTTTTTTTGCCTCCTGTAACCATCCTCAGATATCGAGCTATTCTTGTACCAAAAATGGTTGAAATCCGTTGGGCCGTTTTGACTTGATGAGGCCTCAAATACCTACTATCTAATATAAAAACTTAAAACAAACTAAACTCTGATTTTTAATTCAAGACCAAAATCTAACGTCACAGGCGCACATTCGCTGTGATTACTGCATATTGGTTTAAGTGTCAGTATTTTTATCAATAAAACTTACTTAAAAATCCAAGTTTAGCTGGTGCCCGCAACTTCGTCAGCAGAGGATAAAAAAGTCATAAACCTCTTTTTTTCTTCAGTGTAGTCGGGTAAAAAATATCCTTCAACCATCTGTGGATCCCCAACTATCTGAGTATTAAAAATATTTGGAATCCGTTTAGTCCTTTTGGCGTGATGAAGCTACAACGACATATACAAAAAGTTCAGTGGGCTTCAAATTGTCCATATCACTTACTTTTTCGAAAAAAAACTTAAATGTATACAGTCATAACATTTTCACAAGTTAGAAATAAGTAGTAAAGATAAGGTAGTAAAAATACCTATAGAAGTTGACTTTGATATCTGGCTTGTGTAGTACACTGTCCTTTTTATACGTCCTGTATACATTCATACAAGGCGTGAGGCGAGATAAAATCTGGGAATATTTTACAAGAATTATATGAAACTTGATCAATTTAACTTTAATCCAAGACGCGCAAAAGTTGGTAACACGCGAAACGAGATACTCCTACCCGTATTGCCTCATTAAACAATTACGTCTCGTTAGATTAGCTTGTTAAAGCTTAGATTTGACAACTTTTCTTGTTAACTCCGCCATAACATGTCACGACAAGTTCAAAGTAAATGTTTTTTGTTGAAAAGTTAATTTATTTTACACTGTTTAGTTAATCGTTACCTATTTAAACAGAATTGTATGCTTTTTCAGTTGAGTACCGCTTTTAGGCCACGAAGCTCGCTGAGTGGCCTAATTAAGGTACGAGACTTAAAAAGCTAAGTATATTGTAAACAATACTTTTTCTACAAGTAACCCATAAACATGAATAATATATAAATAAAACATAGCTAAAGCCATAAATGTAAATGAAACAAAGCTAAAAAAATAATTATATAAACACTGCGCTTTGTTTTTAAAATTCAGTATAGTTCTGTGCGGAGTTGTATAATATAGGTATTATAGTTCAGTGGCATATAATATAAACCATAGAGTATATAATATAAACCATAGAGTGATGGTACAATCTAAAAAGTAGGTATGCCTTTTTAGCATGATTTGCGGACTTCTTATTCACAGCTCGTTCACGAGTAGAAAAAGTACATCTCGTGACGATTCAAACAAGCCCAAACACGGCTAGGATACATTATGATTTTTAAACAGCTGAGATATTTTAATCGAGATGTGTATCGGCGCCACCCGTATATCACTTATCGTTGAGGAGTTCTAGTGACCTTCTATGGTCTTCTTCATCAGTTCCACTACACCAATTTACACATTCTGAATGCAAATGCGTATTATGTTTCTTATAATACCATATGTATGCCTACAATATTGAGGAGTTCCGTTAATTCCTCATGGATCGACGAATCTTTAAAACAAGAAAAAATCTAAATCCGTTTATAAATGACAGAGTTCTAAGGTACCTAAAAGCCATTTTAAAAA
Source organism: Hedya salicella (assembly GCA_905404275.2). NCBI lineage: Eukaryota > Metazoa > Arthropoda > Insecta > Lepidoptera > Tortricidae > Hedya > Hedya salicella. Next base: position 16,618,201 of record FR990114.1, read on the forward strand.
AATACAACCGATTTGATAACCACCTCTATTTTTTAGAGTCGGGATAAAAAATCAGGAACAATTTTGCACAAATCGACCTAATTGCAAACTAATACAAACTTATGTCTATACTATAAGTTGTAAAAATGGAATGTCCGTACATTGGAGATATCAAAAAAAAACTGATACAGACTATTTGAATGTTCGTATCGTATGTTTGTATGTGTGGTTGCGGCTTCATCACATGTAAACAGATTTCAATTATTTTTTGGTACACGGGTAGCTTGGGCATCTACAGATAGTAATAGGATACTTTTTACCTGACTACTCTGAAATAAAAGGAGGGTTGTCTTTCTCCTCCGCTGACGAAGGGGCCCACCTTCTATAATAAGGTTTGTACGTCCTCTCAACTTCTAATAAAATTAATTCAGGCTTACAGTCTAAAACCCTGATATCTCGAAGTTTACATTAAATTATTGTTAATTTTAATCTTAATTGAAGAAGATTAGCTGATTATCTTCCGGGCTGGAAGTAATCCGTTTATATATGAACGTTAATTAGTTCTTTTTACTAAGAAAACACGTTAATGTAACAAATTTAAATATGGCGTCTCTTTTGATGCCATAATTTTTATGAAAAAAAAAATCGATGGATTTTGACAGCTTAATTTATTTATATTTTTTATTTAATTATTATTGGAAAAAAGAAAATCTTGTCATATAAAAGGCGAACTTAATACCATAGGGCATTCTCTACCAGTCAACCTTGAGGCAAAGCAGATAATTGAAGAAAAGCAGGCAGTTTTATAATTTATCTAACGTTTATCCCGTTCTAAACCTCCACGAAAAAGAGGGTTGCTATAAGTTAACGTGAATATTATCTGTGTGTCTGTCTGTGGCACGATAACTCTTAAACGGGTGCACCCATTTCATTTAGTTTTTAGGCGATACATTGAATCAAAATGTCGCGGGTTGTCACTCTTAAGTACAGTTTGTACCTAGGTATGACGTCAGGAGTAGGGATTGCAATCCGGTCCAATTCTTTTGAAGTTTTGCTATTGCGTCTATCCAACATTATGCTTTTTGTCCAGTTTATTGGTCGTAAAGTAGGCACGCGGAGCTGTTTTAGCAAATTAACTAATAAACCAATGGTTTAAAGCTAAAAATCACCCTTATTAAGTCAAAAATCAGTCTCAATAGCCACTTATTTCACAGTAATATGAAAAATTTAGCATCTGCTTCAGTAATATTTAGCCTTAACCTAATAACACAACAATAGTATTAACCTGTTTACAGCCACATATGAACACATGGTAACCTTGTTTGATAGTAAATATAACAAAATTAAATCTTCTTTATAAAAAATAAAAATAACACTTTAATTAAAGGAACTTTTAATACTTTTAATTGCCAAATCTAAGAATTTACCACTAATTTGGTGTATTGGATCATGATTCATGATCGTTCTTTTAACTTTGACGCCACTTTTCTTCTCTAATATATAATATTTAATCAAATTTATTTATACTATAAGAGGTAACAAAAGCATTAATAAAATACTATGCTTCCTTAATACTCGTAATATTAAACATACATTCAGATAGCTAAGAAACATAATTAGCCATTAGACAAGATTAACGCCTCAAACAATAATTAAGAAAGACATCGTTCTTCAAAGCTTAACTAGATCTAGATCATGTTGACGTGATATTTTTTTCGAAACTCAAATTTTCACCAAATTATAATCAGCTTTCTTGGGTTGGGTAGTCTGTACCTATGTAAGTATGTCAGTTGTGGCATCTCTTCAGTCTCTTAGGGTATACCGGACCCGCCCCCGTATTGCCTAACGCGTTTGACGCTCGCAATTGCAATCAAGTGTCATGATTTTGTATGGACTATGACAGTTGATTCAGATACCAAGTGTCAAAATTTCGTTAGGCAATAACCCCGCCGGTCCGGATCTGATAAATTTTTACCGGATCCGGTGGCCGCCAAAAAGTACCGGATCCGCCGGATTACCGGAACCACTGGACCGGATTGCAATCCCTAGTCAGGTGCCCACACTATATATATCTTTAATGCGATTTATCTTAGTATTTTTTTGATAATTTACAAATGCAAAATTCTTGGTCAATATATTTTTATTATCTACTGACGGATTAATTCGAATTTTGGTATTTGTACCCCGTCATCGTGCCTATTGAATACGTTCAATAATCAATTATTGCTTGCTGGTGCCTTCTAGGTATGTAAACATATTGAGCTAACTAATTATATTGATGTATTGATACAAATTAATAACGTTTACTTAGCAAGTCTAGTTAACTTAAACTAATTTGAGTGTATTACAGTTGTGTACACTAGTTGTGTACTCGGCCCAATGAGTTTAGTAAGCTATACATAGTCCTTTAATGAATCTGCTCAATACTGTATTTGCCTGATGTATACATATTATGCATGTGCAAAAGTTCCGATCCCAGATCGCAATAGGTATAGGTTTATAGGCTAGTTTTCTGGAACTCGATGTCTTATAGTTAAAATTAGAGACATCTGCTAACGAAATCTAAATGAATGTAAATATTAAAGCAAAAAGTTTAATATCTCTATTCTTTGAATGGGACTCAAACACACGTCCCACGTCTCCAACGAGTCTTTGGACGAACACGGGAGGACAGTTATAGGATACTTCTTACCCGAGTAAAGGTGCGTCCACATTTGTATCATTTGCCCGTATCAGATCATCGTCGTGTAGCATGATCGCGTGTCACGATCACGCGTTTGGACGTTACGCCGAGCCGATCACTCGAAATCCATGTTGCTACGCGTATCAAACACTCGGATCGGACAAACACGGCATGATCGCGACGGTGCGACGTCCACACTAGCGATCATGACACGCGATCATGCTACGCGGTTATGATACGCCGCGATCCATCTCGAGTCGGTTTTTGCCCGATCATCTTCTGTCTCGTCCATTGCAGCTACGCGTGAAAGAGATGGCCGAGAGGCGTGGCTTGAGTCGCTGGCGCAGGTGTGTTACGGCGAATTTCCAAAGTACTGCCATTTTTAGTTGCTACACGCGCGGTGCCGCCGACGCATGGGCGCTGGGCGCTGTTGTCCACGCTGGTGCTCGGCGCTCGCGGCTTATCAGCTGTCGTGATAATAATCTTCAAGTTTCTGATCGCAGAGTGCAATAGTTTTACACGGAACACAACGATACTACAGAAGAACGATCACGCGAAAAATAATGATCGGAGAAATGCCAAAATTATCGGCGCGGTGATCGGATACGGTGATACGCTACGGCTTAGTGTGGACGCGTTTCTTCACGCGGCGGCGCAAATGATACGGAATGCCGACAGTGAGCGTCCAAGCAGCGCGATACGCAGTCATGCCACGGGAAGTGTGGACGCACCTTAAGGTGAAGCCAAAATGGGAGCAAGGACTTATTTTATTTCTCCTCTGAAAACGAGGTAGCGGGCAAATTCTACAAAAGTTGTAATATGAATTGTCTGTACATTGAAGATACTTATTTTCAAAACAATGATTGTAACGGACTATTTGCAGGTCACTAGATCGTTTTTTTTATGTATGTACGTACATATGTGTGGATTTCAACAATTTTTGTACACGAGAAGCTGGGTATCCACAGATGGTCATAGGAAACCTTTTACCCGACTACGCTGAAGAAAGAAAATAGGGGTAATGACTTTTTCTCCTCCGCGAACGAAGATGGAGGCGCCTTCTAGTAAATAAATATAACACTTAAATACATAGAAAACATCTAATAACCCAGGAACACACTCGAGCTCCTCAGAGAATATTGGCCCAAACATTGAACCTGGTAGTAGAACCGTGTAGATTAGTTTAGACTGACTGTAACTATTAGATTTGATCCGCACTTCTAGTCCACCAAATATGATCGCTTGATAATATTTACTTAGAAGTCAAACTAGGAAATTTCTATTAATTTGTATTGATTTAATCATTATAAATGTACTAGTACAATGTTTGTAGCTAACTTGATTTAATAGGTTTGTGAAGGAGCTTTACTATTTGATATATATGATTAAATTTGCGAAGAAACCTTTGGAAAGAACCCTAAAATACATTTCAATCTCTGAACAGAAATAGTCCTTTGATCGCGGTTCAGTTGCCCGGAGGAAACCGGAGGTTTTGTAGAATCTTTCCTTAAAGCGAGCCGAAAATGTTACACTTGTACTTGAAAGCAGTATGTTTATTTACCGTCTTTGTAGCAAGATTGGAACGATTTTTTTTTCACATTGCTCGCTCGGAAAAGATCCATTTACAGCGCAAAATCTGCGTCGAAAAGTTCGTTTTATCCGCTAGCGTGGAAAAGTCGTTTGAAGTTCGAATTTATATTTTATTATGTGTTTATTTGTTTGTTATGTTATGAGTATGTTTCGTAGGTTCATTATCACTAGTCTTAAATGAAAAATAACCGGTTTGTTATACATAATTTATTTTCTTACATTTTTGGTTATGCGGTCTCACCTAGTACAGAACTCATTTACCACTGGAGATGCCATACGAAGATATTCCTTTCTGCCAAAGTAATCGCGTAATCTCCGGTTAGCTTATAAGGTAAATTGCCAGTGTGTGGGTGTTTCTTTGTTTGTAGGTGATTTATTTTAACTGTGTGCGTTTGTAGAAATAAGAATATTAGTGTGCATGTACGTGTGTACCCCACCTTTGTCATCTGCATTAGTTATTAAAATTATTAAGTATAATTTTAGTATGCAATTTGACTTATGCCAGTAGGAAAATTGCCAGCTACTATTTTGATGCTGACTGTCGAACTAGGAACTAGAGTCGAACTAGGTTTTTTAGGTTGCTTCTAAACAGACGCGGTCTGAAGGGTAGATCACTAAGGACATGACCCCCCCCCCCCCCACCCAAATCGCGTCCACGTCAGATTGTAAAAAATCCAAAAATGTACAAAAAAAAACACCAATTGTTTTGTAATAAAAAAAGAAGACTTTCATTTGCTTTATAACGTGTGCAATTAAACTGTAAATTGTGCAATAAAGTCCAATTTACTCGACACATTTTATTATTAGTGACCCCCTCAAAAACTTGCGGTGCCTGCTTCCAAACTCTGGTCTCGCCATTGCAACCATAATATTAATAGAACCCTAAAAACATTACAATCTCCAACAGAAATAGTCCTTTGATCGTTTAGTTGCCCGAAAGGAAACCCGAGGTCGTGAACAATCTTTTCTTAAAAAGAGCAGAAAACGTTACGGTTGTACTCGACCAGTTTGTTTATTTGCCGTCATTTTATCGTCACAAGATTGGAAACGTTTTCGTTGGCCTTTTTGGATAAGAAGAACCACAACCTCTATTTAGTTTGTTGATTTTTACCCGATTAATTCAGGGCAAAGGTTGTTTTCAAGTAAATATATACCAGTATGTAATATGTGCTGTATAAATACGTACGTAACATACATACATACAATCACGCCTTTTTCCCATTACGGGGTAGGCAGAGACTACCTCCTTCCACTTGCTACGGTCCTAGCATACAACTGCCGCTTCTTCAACATTCATTAATCTCCTCATTTTGTGCTGTCACAACCCTTTCGCCTTGGCTCATTCACACACAGAATATCAATATTTCTCGCATCCATCATCTGACATACTTCATCTATTTTATAATTCATTCCTCCACTTACATTTATCGTAGCAAAGCGGCTCTCCATAGCCCACTCTTCGCTCTCGCTGGGACCGAGACGTGATGGGTTGCGAACCACATCGCCGCCATTATGGTTTTTGAAACTATTTAAACTCATTGTGTTCCCACGAGCTGATAAGGATAAAATATTCGAACCCAGCAGAGCCTCATATACCAGGTAAGGGTTTAGCCTTAGTCTGGGGTCACCAGTCCCAGGGCAATTCAGCACGCTAAACGACTAGACTCGCCTCTAGCCACGCATACATCGGCACGGCATACCTTGGATTGGCGGAATAGGAGGAAGGATAACAGGGTAAAAAAAAGGAATTGAACGAATTTAGACGGGAGAAAGGGTTAAAGGATACTACTGTCCCGGAAGACTATGTATGAGCCAGTAGCAGAGCAGCTCGGGGAGCCGGGGTCGCATACCCGTATACCATAACAAAAATGCCGGAAAGGCGTAGGCGGTCGTATGAGTAATCCCTGACTAAGTACTTAACTTTCGAAATAAATACTAAATTGCCGAAAAACATATTCTGCTAAAATAAACGCGTTCTTATCACATTGTAAAAACCTGCTTAATTTCTATTTTTGATTATGAAAAAACTTTTTTAACTCACGATTGTAATGAAAATAACTTTTAATGAATTAATGCTAAGATTTAAAGACTTGCAAATATGTTAAGGAATGTTTTGTCATTAATGGCAGTTGGAAGCAGCGTGCCAAAGTGAGACCTAAGTGGCGTAAAGATCTAATCGTTGGGATGAAATGACATGACGAAGTCTGGCTGGAAAACATGAATTAAAGAAAAAAACATATTACTACTGATGTGCCCTTTTTAGGGTTTCGTACCAAAAAGGTAAAAAAGGAACCCGCAAAGGAAGCATAAGCTCGGGATCTCTCTACGAGATCGAATCAGAAATGAGGAGATTCGTAGACAAACCAAAGTCACCGACATAGCAAACATGGTAAGCAAACTAAAGTGGCAATGGGCAGGGCTCATAGTTCGAAGAACCGGTGGCCGTTGGGGCAGAAAGATTCTCGAATGGAGACCGCGTACCGGCAAGCGCAGCGTGGTCGGGACCTGGTAAGAGTTGCCGGGACTCGCTGGATGCGGGTCGCCTCTAACCGGCTCATGTAGAAATCTATGAGGAGGCCTGTGTCCAGCAGTGGACGTGCTATGGCTGAAATAATGATGATCATGATCAATGAGTGGAGAACGTGTAAGTTTAAATCAATGTTTTTTGAGAATGTTGTTTACCTACTTACTGTATAATAAAATTAACTACTTAATCCGGATATAAAGTTCAGAACAACACCCAAGACACGTAATCTCCGGAACAAACCCTTCTTAATATTAGAACGACGAACCGTAAACGTCTCGGGCCTCAGGTCAGGCGACCCTTCCTGTTTAACACGCGCGTATTAGTTAACTTTGGACACGGCGTGTTAATCACAGACAGACAACTTAGAGTGTTAACCTCAGCTTAAGTCATGGCCACACTAGTACCTACTCGTGGGCCTTGCGAACGATACAACATTAACGTATATCGTCACCTGCGGGCCTGTGATGGTTACGTTTGTCACGCGATAAATAAATGACATAGCTGCCGTCACCTTCTGACACGTATGTGAGAGCGAGAGTGACAGGCGCGTTATCATATCATTTAACGCGTGATAAACACGACCATCATAGGCCCGCTGGTACCCATAGGCCCGCTGGTACCCATAGTACAAGCTTTGCTTAGTTTGCGACTAGGTCGATTTGTGTAAGATTGTCCCTAATATTTATTTATTTATGAAGGAATTACAATTTAATTTGTAATGTGGCCATTTTTAGATTTAGTTTAGATTAAGTTAGTTTTATTTTAAGTTTAAGTACTGCTATAATATTTGTTTATTAATAAAACCATTTGTATTTGTAATTTTATTTTAATGTGGGTCTCTTCAAGACAAGAGTGAATATGCTGTTACTGGGCATGACGTACACTGGAGGGCAAAAAGGTCGGTTCATTTATACTATTATAAAGTTGTAAAAATGAAATGTCTGTACATTAAGGATATTTAAAAAAATGATTAAAACGGACTATGTGGAGGGCACTGTCGAAATATACTACATTTTTAGTGTTCCGTGGCCAAAATGGCAAAAACGGAACCCTTATAGATTCGTCATGTCTGTCTGTCGGTCTGTCTGTCCGCCCGTATGTCACAGGCATTTTACTCACAAACTATAAGATGTACATTGATGACATTTGGAGCATAGGTGTTGTGTTAACCGCTACTTAGTTTGATATTTAATAAAAAATATATATATTTCTAGGGCGGGCACTCCATACATGTAATACAAACTAAAAAAAAAAAATTCAATAATATCAAGGTGTAGTACATATTTCGACAGTAATTTTAAAAACCATTGAGGTTTCTAAAAAAAAAATGATTTAGTGAATATTTTACGAAATATTCGCTACGAATCTATTTTCTAAATGGTCAGTTCAAAAAATCTGAAAAATTTACAAATATAAAACTTAATGAATACTTCCAACGAAAATTGTTTTCAACATGATCGGACATACCGTTTTTAAGTTATTGCCAGAAAACTGCGCTTCTCAGCAAAAGGACGTAAGTGCCGGGGAGATACGCTCTTTTTTTGGTGTTTTTTTTTTCATATCGTATTTTTGTCATCCGTAGTCCATTTTTTTGTATAAACGGCTGCGGAACCCTTCATGGGCGAGTCCGACTCGCACTTGGCTGCTTTTTATGTTTGTATGTGTCGTTATGGCTTCATCGCGCGAAATCGGCTAAACGGATTTCAACTATTTTTGGCATACAGGGAGTTGGGTATTCACAGATGGTTATAGGATATTTTTGAAATAACTACGCTGTTGAAAAAGGAAGGGTTATGACTTTTTCTAATACGCGAACGAAGTGGCGTGCACATTGTAGTAAAAAATAAAAATGATAACTCATCTTCCATTCACAAATCCTTTACCAATTATTTTCCCAGAACCCTGTTCAAACTTTTAGGTTGCTTGTAAGTAATTTATAATTGGGTCTCACGAATAGGTACAAGTCGTAAGTTCATTATTGTGGCTTTGGGAGTATACTATGTGGATGTATGAAGTTTTCGTGATTAATAAATTATGTGCAGAATTGAGGCCCTCGGAGTTGGAAAGTTTCTTAGGGTAGAAGTTACAACAAAGATTACTTGGGATATTAGCTTTTGAATATAGCTTTACTCGTTTCTAATATGATTTTGTAACTGATCTTTATTTAAAAACTCGGCCAAGTGCGAGACGGATTTCGCGCATCTAGGCACAACGGCAAATCTAAGTAAACAGTTTTTTCGGCTTAGTGACTTCGAATAGTCCGTGTCACTTATTTTGTTGAAAATATCTTCAATGTGTGAAGACATTTAATATTTACCACTAATTAATAGGGTTCGGAGGATTAGGAACACATAGTGATTTTATCGGACCGATGCGACCTTCAAGCCTTCAAGAAAAGAGCGTACTCCCACCTCAAAGGCCGGCAACACACTTGTGACTCCTGTGGTGATGCAAGTGTCTATGGGCGACAGTGATCATACCATCAGGCGACCCGTCTCCTCATTTGCCTCCTATGTCATAAAAAAAACACATATTATCTTCGGGAACACATTGTGTACGGTACCCTAAAAAGTAATCTGATGCAATCAAAATGAATCGTAGCGTCGTTGAAATCTCTACAAACTCTTTCCGATATATCGCCTTCGGAGAATTGCCATCGCGCGTTCCGCAGGCTTAAAGAGCACGAAACGCAGCTGCGCAGTGTTAAAATAATACAAAAATAAAAGGCTAAGAGGTAATCGTCGAGCTGCTTTTTAAGGTCCATTTCAGAGATGGGCATTCAAGAATAAATCATCATTCAAACTAACGAGCCGCAAGAATAAATCAGCGCGCCGTCATTCAAGAATAGCTTATTCTGACTAACCTGTTTAAGAATAATTCACAGCAGCAAAAATTGAGTGAGACTAGTTTAGTCGTCATTCAAATAAATCAATTTATGATTAATTATTTTAAATATATTTTTTTGATTTTATGATTTTTTGTTTGTAAAAACTATACCTACTCGACTACTGGTGTGGACGATTAGCTCAGATGGTAGAGCGTGCTGCCCCGGTCTGGCTCAAGGCACTGGTTCAAGTCCAGTATCGTCGAAATTTTTTTTCATTTGTTTCTGATCTTTGTTTATAATAATAACACTAGTGGAGTGATCCACTAATAAATTGCAAAAATTGTGATTATTATCATGATATTTGTAAAACAAAAAGTTCAGTCTTGATAATAGCGCCACCTCTCGCCGAGCAATGGCACCTGTAAAGGTATCTGCTCGGGGTGAAAGTAACTTCATAGTTCTTCACTAGGCGGCGCTAACGGCTAAAGAGTCGGATGCACCATACAGAGATCCATAAGCAAGAACAGATGACAAAATTCGTCGACTACTGGTGTGGACGATTAGCTCAGATGGTAGAGCGTGCTGCCCCGGTCTGGCTCAAGGCACTGGTTCAAGTCCAGTATCGTCGAAAATTTTTTTCATTTGTTTCTGATCTTTGTTTATAAAACTATACCTACTTAAAAAGTAAAGTTGTAGTATCGTTATGTTTAGTCTGTTACATTTTTGAGTTATGCCTTATATGGCGTTTTATATTACGCATGTAAAAGCCATTTTTTTTCGTTTTTATTTATACTTATGTGTAACATTACATGTATGTAATATTTATTTACCCCAGGAGCAATTAGATAGGGTATCACCAAATGGTCCTGATGATGGACCCTGGGAGTACCTAATGGAACTCAGGACTGGATCAACATAGACGAATGCTTTTTAGCTTAATGGACTTAGAATGAGGAGCAATTACGTAGGGTACTACCAAATGGTCCTGATGATGGACCCTGGGGGTACCTAACGGAACTCAGGATTGGAATAACATACTAGAACTCATTGTAAGTCCATTAAGCTAAAAAAGCACTCGTCTATGTTGATATCATCAGGACCATTTGGTGGTACCCTATCTAAATGCTTCTCATACTAAGTCCATTAAGCTAAAAAGCATTCGTCTATGTTGATCCAGTCCTGAGTTCCGTTATGTACCCGCAGGGTCCATCATCAGGACCATTTGGCGGTACCATATTAAAATGCTTCTCATACTAAGTCCATTAACCTAAAAAGCATTCGTCCATGTTGATCCAGTCCTGAGTTCCGTAAGGTACCCCCAGGGTCCATCATCAGGACCATTTGGTGGTACTCCATTTTATTGCTCCTCATTTTAAGTATATCAAACTAAATAACTCTCTTCTATGTTTAAACAATCCTGAGATCCAGTAGGTACCCCTAGGGTCCATCACCTGATCCGTCCAGAATGGAAGTTTTCAACATGGACTCGGAGTCTATAAGGTGCTGAACTCTCATATTTACGTACTAAATCCTCGACGAAATCAAGTATCACGACTTAACTTGAATTTGGCCATTCAATCATTAATATCAATCAAAGGTTGAATAATATACTAAACTTACTAAAAGTTAATTTAGTTTTTTAATACTTTCGAAACACTAAAGATCACACTAACGTACGGCCAACACTGGTCATAAGTATATTAATAATCTGTTCATATATCATAATTATGACATAATGTCGTTGTGTGGCACGCATAGGAAAGCGCAGCGTGGGACGGCCTCCCACTAGGTGGACAGATGACCTCGTGAGTCAGTAGATGCGGGCTGCGCAGGATCGCACCCTAGATAGTGGCATGACTTGCAGATTATGTAGATACCTATACTCGAAAATCATTACATTCCCACTTGCGCAATCAGGAAAATATAAACAATAGGTTACCTAATAAACTAACTACAAATTACGTATTTAGGAATTTTTTGTCAAAAATACTCATGACTTTGAAATTTGAATTAAGCATCTTACACTAAGTATAACAAACTGGTTAAAAATAACATACATAAAAAAACACTAAAAATAATCATAATCAAAAAAACAGTCATTCAAATAAAACGTTAGTTTAAATAAGCGCTTCTCAAACTAATTCATTCAACACGTTATTCGTCAATCAGAATGACGAATTTATGTATTTAGTCTATTTCACGTCATTCAGAATGACGCGCTCAAGAATAAATCTTATTAGATTATTTTTAAATGGTAATAACGTCTGGCCGTTTATTCTTATTCTTATTCAAACTAATATTTGCCCAACTCTGTCCATTTAGATGGTGCGAATTTCGCGCCTACACCATACGATTAGCGTAGTACGAGAAAAAATATAGTATCATGTAAACCATACGTACGATATCGCACGAGAAGGAGCGATAATCGCCTCGCCTTTGATAATTGGATGTCTCCATGTAAATAAAAGTACACACTTTACTTTGGTCGCAGAGGAGGAATAGGTCATAACCCTTAATCTTGCTTTAGCGTACGGTAAAAAATATCCTTCACAATAACATAAAATAAAAACGCGTCAATTTGCAACTATCTCTGCTCTTTTTAACCGACTTCCAAAAAAAGGAGGTTCTCAATTCGACGGAATGTTTTTTTTTTTTATGGATGTTCACCGATTACTCAAAGACTATTTGACAGATTTCAATTTTTTTTTTTGGTTTTATAGAAGGTACTTTCTAGTTAGTCCCATTTGATTTTGGTGAAGATCTGATGATGGAATCCATGAGGAATTGAAGGAGCTCCTCAAATATTGTAGGCATACATATAGCGATTTTGGTATTATACGAAACATAATAAGCATTTGCATTCAGAAAGTGTAAATTGGTGAAGTGGAACTGATGCAGAAGACCACAGAATGCCATCGGAACTCCTCAATGATAAATGATTTACGGGTGGCGACAAAATATCTTGATTAATTTAGCTAAGCAACTTCATAGTCACAAATTTAAATGCTCCTGATGAGAATGGTACCATCGAATTGATTTGATGATGGAGCAGGAAGGTAGGCACCAGATCTATGTAATAAAATAATGTATCCTAGCCGTGTTTGGGCTTGTTCGAATCGTCACGAGATACACTTTTAAGTAACGATTAACTAAAAAGTGTAAAATTAATAAAATTTTAAACAAAAAAATAAAACCGACTCCAAAAAAAACTAAAAAGTAAAAAATAACGCCATAATTCAGTTTCTTCAAATTACTCACAAGTAACCGTACGTATACTCAATCTATACAGTATATACAATTACTGTTATTTTGGAGTCGGTGCCATCGTGTCACAACTTACTAAAATCGCCAATTTTCAATATTTTACACATTCTTTATATGGCACCGACGCCAAAATAAGATTAATTGTATATACTGTATAGATTGAGTATACATACGGTTACTTGTAAGTAATTTGAAGAAACTGAATTATGGCGTTATTTTTTACTTTTTAGTTTTTTTTGGCGTCGGTTTTATTTTTTTGTTTATTTTATACTTATATAGCCTTTTAGGAAGGGTACACTGGTAATGCAATTTTTTACATTTTAAGAAACTTTGTCTAACTTTCATCGGAGGTATCTTGGCCTGAGAGGTATCTTGGCCTGAAAATCTGGTTCTGGCTTGGTTCACATTAAATTCTAATTGCTTTCCAGGTAAAAAGTACATAGGACAAATTTAACGAGAACTGTAAAAACAAAAGACTAAATTTTGTCTCATTTTTACTTCTCAGAATCGTATTTTCTCTGATAAATACTTATATTTGTTGAATGTAGTATTTTTATTACGTTTGAAGAGATCTAACAAGACAAGGGGCTATGTTGGCAACTTTCCTGAGGTAATTCTGATGAGGGACAAGAAAGAAAATAGCTTTATAAGCACAACGTATATGATCGTGATACTGTGACGTGAATTCTTATGAAAGCGGCTAAGCTAAATATACTTATATATCTACACGGGTAATATGAGGTTAATACTGAGTTTAGAACATGGTATTTTCTGTGGACGGTATAATATTTATTGGCTTGGGTATAAAGTAGTAAAAATTTGATGTTGGTACACTGTAAAAATAAGATTATCCCACAAAAGATCCATCTGTTGATGACCAGCTAGCCGGGTGGCAAAAATGAAGCCACAACGACACAAAACATACAAATACTCAAAAATAAATATTTTTCACTTCAGCGACCTCCAATAGTCCGTTATAATTTTTTTACTATTAATAAAGATGAAATGTTTGTACATTGAAGATATTTATAAAAAACAAGTGATTCGCACTATGAACGTCACTGCACAAAAGCATTAAATCAAATAGGGTAACAAAAATCTCCTCTGCATCGTCAAATTCAAATTTCTGTACTATTATAAAATTCTGAAAATGAAATATCTGAAATAATTGAAGATATTGAAAAAAAGATACGGATTTTTTTAAGGTCACTGAATTGAATACTTAATGTTTTATTTTTTATTTTTTGCGTGTTTGTATGTGCATCATCACGTCAAAACGGCTTAACAGATTTCACATATTTCTGGTACACGAGTAGCTGGGCATCCAGAGATGGTTCTAGACTACTTTTTACTCGACTACACTGTAGAAAGGTTATGATTTTTTTCCTCCGCTAACGGTGCTACCGGGCACTTCTCGTTATTAATTATAGGAAACATTCATCGGCGTTTTATGTTCCGGCAGCAGCTTTCGGCTTGCTACGTAGTTTTGAGCGTTTCGACAGACAGACAGGTGAAACGTGGGTAATATTAACTACCTGTCATATCCCTTTCAGTAAGTAGGTAACTATTTACTGGGTAGCCCTCGAGGTTGCGGAGCTGAGCTATTATTTGTTTTGCTGTGTAAACATTTGGGCTTATATTGAATCGTATTGTTGCTAAGGTATAGTTTAATAAAGTATGGCTTATAGAATAGTGCGTCAATAAAGTACTGTACAACAGACTTGGAAAATTCAAATTACAGTTTTCCGAGTTTTACATACAATTACAGACACAGACCTCTTCAATAGATTTTCACATGGGCTGGATAGAGGCGAGTCGCATCCAGCGAGTTCCCACAACCCTAACCTGGTCGTCCGACCACTTTGCGAGTAGCCTTTCATGCTGTGCTTGCCGGTATGCGGGTATCAGTTCTTCGAACTATGTGTCCTGCCCATTTCCACTTCAGTTTGCGTACCCTGTTTGCTATATCGGTGACCTTGGTTCGGCTACGAATCTCCTCATTTCTGATTCGATCTCGTAGAGAGATCCCGAGCATAGCCCTTTCCATAGCTCGCTGAGCTGATTTTTCAGCACATGTGCATGTGCTGTAAAATTAACCTTCCAAAAACGGAACTTTTTAAAATTTGAAGTCTCGATAAATGTCCATTTTGTAAATAAAAATGGCACGTGACCGTATTTCTTGTACCTAACAATGAAATTTTCAAGGAAACACATCACGGTCCTCATATGGGTATAAACTTCAACTTGAAATATTTAATCGTTCGTAAGAAAAGCGTCTTGACGGAGGGATAGACGGATGGATGGACTTCGACAATATCATTCGGTCAGATAAAACTTCATGTTTTTCCTTTTACGTTCAGTTCAGTTTTTAATTAAGGCTGTCCATCAGAATAATTTTGCCAGCTGCAACGTATTAAGGCAAGGTACGGTTATATATTAAAAATATAAAATAATATAATAAAATGCAATCTCCACCTTCGAGCTCTGACTGAATTCTTCATACTCGCCAATACGAGTGTTACGTGGAAGCTCGGCCTTCGGCCTCGCGATGGTTGACGCTTGGAAAATTACTTGTAGGCACGTCAACAGGATTCAAGTTCAGTCATGTCTGGTGTCCAATTTCACGCGTCACCTCCAAAGAGATTGACGGACGAAAGATCGGGACGGATTATGGACCGACGGATACACTAAGGAATGCTGTCAGATGGAAACTTACCGATTATATCTTTCTACAGCTTTACAGTTAGCTGATAAAGTCTGAGCGTTTCGTGGGGTTTGATAAATGCAAATTAAAGACATACGTACTTATTTTAATAGGGTTATGATACAAGGACGGTGAAGATTCTGCCAGGACAAATAAGAATGCCATGCATTACCTATGTTCCTCTGGACCACGCATGCGCAAAAGAAGAGTATGTGAGCAGAGAGAAAAAAAAAATAGACTCGTCTAGAATCCTGCCTTTTTAACCGACTTCCAAAAAAAGGAGGAGGTTCTCAATTCGACGGAATGTTTTTTTTTATTTTTTTTTTATTTTTTTTTTTTTATTTTTTTTTTTTTATGGATGTTCACCGATTACTCAAAGACTATTTGACTGATTTCAAATTATTTTTTTTGGTTTTATAGAAGGTACTCTCTAGTTGATCCCATTTAATTTTGGTGAAGATCTGATGATGGAATCCATGAGGAATTGAATGAACTCCTCAAATATTGTAGGCATACATATAGCGATTTTGGTATTATAAGAAACATGATAAGCATTTGCATTCAGAGAGTGTAAATTGGTGAAGTGGAACTGATGCAGAAGACCACAGAAGGCCATCGGAACTCCTCAATGATAAATGATTTACGGGTGGCGACAAAATATCTTGATTAATTTAGCTAAGCAACTTCATAGTCACAAATTTAAATGTTCCTGATGAGAATGGTACCAACGAATTGAAGATGGAGCCGGAAGGTAGGCACCAGATCTATGTAATAAAATAATGTATCCTAGCCGTGTTTGGGCTTGTTCGAATCGTCACGAGATACACTTTTAAGTAACGATTAACTAAAAAGTGTAAAATAAATAAACTTTTAAACAAAAAAATAAAACCGACTCCAAAAAAAACTAAAAAGTAAAAAATAACGCCATAATTCAGTTTCTTCAAATTACTTACAAGGAACCGTTTGTATACTCAATCTATACAGTATATACAATTAATGTTATTTTGGAGCCGGTGCCATCGTGTCACAACTTACTAAAATCGTCAATTTTCAATATTTTACACATTCTTTATATGGCACCGACGCCAAAATAAGATTAATTGTATATACTGTATAGATTGAGTATACAAACGGTTACTTGTAAGTAATTTGAAGAAACTGAATTATGGCGTTATTTTTTACTTTTTAGTTTTTTTTGGAGTCGGTTTTACTTTTTTGTTTAATTATTTTTCATAATCGTAACCATGGCGACGAGGTACAGAAATAAGTTGATTGATATTAAAACAAATAGCAAACTATTTATAAGTAGAAATGGCGAAAATGCTTTATTAAACACTGCACTGCAAATAAAAATACTTTTTCGAGTAAAAAAATTACCAAGATATAATACGCCATCAAACATTTAATTCTGTCTCTTTCTAGCAAAACAGAATTTAACATGGAGTTTATATGGCCGGAGTACACTATGCCGTAACAGAGTACATGTCGGACTTCTCTGTCAAATCGCTATCTAATTAGTAGGTACTTTAAAATGCCCATTTCACTTTTTGAAATCCTTTTTTTAACGGTATTTTGATATTTTGTTGGGAAAGCGATAAAAAAATTACTCATGCATGTACCCTATAGGTTTCAATCGTGTCGCCTATATAGGTTGTGTGACTGTGACGTGTGGTTTTGGTTATAACACCATGGAACCCTAAATGTCAGCCTATCTCAAAAAATCAATCAGTAAGCACTAAGCAGTGACAAGTGGTTCAGTGGCGTTATCTGTCCAGGGGTCGATGTCCGGTGAGAGACCTCTGCCCACCGCCAAAAGAGCTTAAATGCCATTAGATGCTTATGAAGATATGCTTTTTTGCTGTTGTATGTCAGTTAAATGTCTCTGCGACTTATGTACAATGGTAAAAGGGCTTATACGCCTTTGTATACTAATGAAGACATGGTATGTCTGTGCAGCGCCAAAAGAGCTTATGTGCCATTGGGTGTTCATGAAGATAATACCTTTTTGGTGTAGTAGGTATGTCAATCATGTCATCATCAAATCTAGTACCTCCGTGCAGCGGCAAACGGGCTTAATATGCCATTGGGTACTTAGGTATATGGATAATGTATTTTTGTGGCAGTGTGGTTGGTTTTGATTCAATATGTTAAAAGTATCTGCCACCTCTTTATACAGTTGGAAAAGATCCTATCTGCTGTTGGTTTATGTACTTAAGTCTTCTTGTTGGTGTATTGTGTTGATCTGGCCCTAAGTCTCGTTTAACAGTGATTAATAATTAAAAGTAAGTAGGTACCTGCTGAAGCTTGCTGGTCGAATTATCTATACTATTCTAAAGTTGTAAAAATATAAATATAAAAAAAGTGATACGGACTATTTGAAGGTCACTTAATATAAAGATATTTTTTTTAATTATTTGTATATCTGTACATGTGTCGTTATGGTTTCATCACGCTAAAACAGCTAAACGGTTTTTAACTTTTTTGGTACCTACACCTACACTGCTAGCTGCAATGGGCATCCGCAAATGTTTATATTATTTATAGGATACCTTTATGTAGGTGTTTTTATTTACTGACTAGAAGTTCGTTCGTCGAGCAGCAAAAGTCATAAACCATCTTTATTTCTTCAGCGTAATCGGGTACCTACATAAAGTATCTGTGGGTGGATACCCAGCTACCCGCGTATGAAAAAATAGGTGAAACCCGTTTAGCCGATTTGGCGTGATGACACATAAAAAATACAAATAAGCATTTTTCGATTCAGTAACCTGGAAGAGTACGATATATATTTTTTTTGTAAATATCCTCAATGTGTACAGACATTTAATTTTTACAACTTTGTAATTGTATAGATATTCTGTAATGATATGAACGAAGTGACATATTCATACTATCATCAATAGTCGTATAAGTACCTATTTTGATACTATATCCACCTAATTTATGGTATGTGATAGGTCAGAGTAACTGTACGATTATTTCGGCTCCCCTGACGTAAGCCTCTTTAGCTCAGTGGTAGAGCACTGGTCTCGTAAACCAGGGGTCGTGAGTTCAAACCTCACAGGAGGCACACATATGAAATTACTTTTTGCTTCCTTGTTACGTGTTTTTGCGTAGAAATTTTATTTTGTTTAGAATAAAACGCATGTTTCATTAAAAAGCAAAATTAAAAAAAGTTTTTTACAATATGAAATTATTTGAAAACATTAAATTAACTAAATTGATTACAGGGGAAAATTTAATTTCGATTGGCAATAGAAAACACGTTTTCAAAATTTCCCTTGAAAACTGTTTTTCAATCAACTCCCAGCGAACACAGCATTTATAATCCATTTTCCTTCACTCAAAAACCAGTAAATAACGAACTTTCTCTTTGGTTTCAGATCGGCGTTCGGAATGCGAAATCAAAATCACTCCTGAACTTTAATAAAAGGATTAAATCCCAGTGAGAAGTTTATCGAAATCCGCGTTCTTTTTTCGAATAAGAAAAAGTGTGTTCGAATTTTAAAATGTTCCGATACTGGTTGTGTTTTGTTTTCTTTTTGGCGGGTAACTGCGGTGCGAATAACTGTAGGGATGCCAACCTTTGCTGTCCTGGACGGGACAGTGCGTGCGTGGTGCAGAAGGCACATCAAAACGCGATTATAGAGGATCTCACGGACAAACCGTGCTACTGTGACCACGCGTGCTTGAAACTGGGAGACTGCTGTTCCGACTTTAGAGAAACTTGTGGAGGTAAGTGTTTTATTTAAATGGATCATGTAAGATGTTCGTAATTTTGGGTTCTGTAGCGGGGTTTGGAAAATATAAATATTATATTGAAATGAAAACAAAATATTCGAATGTTGTGTACGTTTATTGCTTTGTTTCACGTGTATTGTTAATGATTGTATTTTATTTAACAATGTTGTGATACTTACTTAGTGTGTTTTTCGGGTATTTTTTATTTTTAAAATATTAAATGGTTGTTTAGAGCAACTACGACTATGATGTGGTAAATAGTTTAGGTATACAAGAAGTGACTTATAAACTTAATAAAGAAAGGCGGCTCCTTTTTACCCGACTGCGCGACGCAAAGGAGGGTAATGTGTTTATCAGTCTATGTATGTATGTATGTATGTTTGTTCCTATCTGGCACTCTAGACACCAAACGCGTGGACCGATTTTGATGATTCTTACATCAATCGATTCGTCTTAACTGTCCGAATGTCACTGAAGACATGAAAATGATGAAAACTCAAAATGGCGATGAAGAGACGCCATATGGTGAAAAATAAAAAGAATAAAATCGATGTACTATATCGAGTGGGGTATTATTGAATAGGGATTTGAAAATCATTAGTAGGTTTCTTTTATTATTTTGAATTTTGAATTACCAGTTAGGAACTATAACGATTTAAAGTTGGTTGGCACGCCGTTCTTACTAATATTTCATTGAATTGTAATAAATCTGTGCAAGCTTCTCAATAACCCCGACGATAAAGATTGCGTACAGACTTTTATAATTTTAACTAAAAAGTGTAAAATAAAAAAAAATATTAAAAAAACCCGATTGCGTAAAAAATACTAAAAAGAAAAAAACAAGTCCAGTACCCTAGAAATTTGTTAAGTTATAATGGAAATGTTTCATGATTCATGATCGATACTCACATAAAACAAATAATAAATTCTAATATG
Organism: Hedya salicella; assembly: GCA_905404275.2. Taxonomy (NCBI): domain Eukaryota; kingdom Metazoa; phylum Arthropoda; class Insecta; order Lepidoptera; family Tortricidae; genus Hedya; species Hedya salicella. The sequence goes on from FR990114.1 coordinate 16,638,452, forward strand.
GAACATAGCGATTTTAAACAGTCGTCTATTATTTGTTTTATGTGAGTATCGATCATGAATCATGAAACATTTCCATTATAACTTAACAAATTTCTAGGGTACTGGACTTATTTTTTTCTTTTCAATTTTTTTACGCAGTCGGGTTTTTGTTTTTTTTTTTTATGTTTTTTTTTTACATAATTACGCTAATTGTGGAACAATAAAAGTATTAAGATCTTAATTTCACTAATGCCGGCACTTGTATTTTTTTTTAAATATAAACGTGTGGATTTCGTTACACGATCAATAACATCCTAGTTTATTTCAAGCTGGAAACTATAATCTTTAAAATATACCTACTAAACACCTTTTACATATTATTAGTATAATAGCATTAATGCGAACAAGGGTTCCGTAGGAGATTACGGAACCCCTGTATGTTTTTGTTTTTCTCATTTACCGCCATGCTCATTAAATATTTCTTAACAACGTTCGTTCTTTTTTCAAAATTAACAAGCGGTTAACAAGAACCCCGTCTTCCTCATTCTATAACGACGTAAGTGCCATTTTAATGGCACTAAAAGATGGCCTTTTGTGTCTGAGAGGTGTGGTTACTGGAATAACGGTCGGTACTGTTACTGTTAAAGTTTGGTATTTAATGTATGGGGTACCTTATTGGTTTTATGGATATAGTTTTAAGGCTACGTGGTACAGTCAGATGCAGTGAATAGTAATCTCTTGCCGTGCAAACAAGTTTGGTATGTAAGCGACTGCACAAAATTATAAGGATGTTTGTTTAATCTCAAAATTTGTAAATAATATATGAAGACTAGCTTCTGCCCGCGACTTCCTCCGCCTTAAATTCGTTTATCGCGGATAAGGGTATTTATCCGGGATAAAAAGTAGTCTATGTCCTTCCCCTGCACTCAAACTATCTCCATACCAAATTTCATTCCAATCGGTTCAGCGATCCTGATGAAAACAAGCAGTATAACGAATTACGTTAAAAAATGGTTTCGAGTTCGATATGTAGATTGTTTTATGAAATTTAAATTTGGGAAAGTCCTATATTAGTAACAACTATACTTTACCATTGATTGACCCATAAAATGGTTAACCTATGTTATGAAATCGTTTCGATGAACGCAAGTCAACTTTTTATGTCTGTCTGTCTGTCTATGTCAGACCAATATAAAATGACCGTATACCACGTACTTTACAGCGTGCTCTGCTAACACTGAATTTTCATAGATACGACCGTTTTTAGCGTACATTTTGTACGGAACCCTCGGTGCGCGAGTCCAACTCGCACTTAGCTGGTTTGTTTGCTATGAAATACATAATTGTGCAGGTAGCCCTTGGTATGCGCGTTCGATTTATACTTTCCCGAAGGTATTAAATTCATTTACCTAGAAGGTAATACAATTTAACTTTCATAACAACTGTTCTAATATTATCGCAAACTTAAAGTTATTTCGTATACCTATTTAGTTGATAATTTTCCTTTCGGATGTCATCGGGAAAACTCGTAGCAGATCCGAACAACTTCGAAAGGTTGTTGACGTATCCACATAATCCTAATAATATTACAAACGTGAAAGTTTGGATGTATGGATGGATGTCCACTTAACCTCAAAAACAACTGAACAAATTTTATGGCACTTTCCAGCTACGTACCTTTTTTTAAGTCATGGGAGTCAAACCAGCAGACGGGTCGACTGTTCACCGTCGCCCATAGACACTTGCATCACCAGAGGAGTCACAAGTGCGTTGCCGGCTTTTCAGGTGGGAGTACGCTCTTTTCTTGAAGGCTTGAAGGTCGCATCGGTCCGGAAATACTGCAGGCAGCAATGTATTCCACAAGCCTTTGATTCAATTAATTTCGATTTTACAGTTTAGTCGTGCGAGGCAGGAAATTTCTAGAAAACTCACATACGCTATAATTTATGTCAAACTTCATCACTTTAGGGACGAAAAAGAGGATGAAACTTTGTAGGTTATAAATTGCACCTCTACGCGGATGAAGTCGCTGGACTAGAAACAGCTAGTATAATAATATATCTATACTATTATAAAGTTGTAACAATTGGAATGTTTGTATGTGTCGTCAGATGGTTACCTAAAGGATACTTTTTACCCGATTATGCTGAAGAAAAAAAGAGGGGTTATGACTTTTTCTCCTCTACGAACGAAGTTGCGGACGCCTTCTAGTCGTAAAATAAGGACAAGAATTTCCTGAAACTAAATATTATCTCTAATGATATAACTGACTTACACATCAGAGCATGTTACTTTTGCTTACCTATCTGAAATAATACAATTAGTTTTCTCATCGTTTTCTAGATAACATATATTTTTCTTGGGAAATTGCCTTTCGTAGAAAAAGGAGCGCTTAAAATATCACAAACGAACAGGAAAATAATGTTACCTACACGCTTCCTGTAGTTTATCTTTATTATGTTTTACTTGGAATATATTTTTATTTATTATTTCAAGGCAGCTAGAAAATACCTAAATCTTGGGTAAGATTTTAGATTATAAGTTTACCATTTTTTATGTGCTAGAAGTTTCATGTTTCCTACTATTTAGTGGATAAAAATAAGCTTTTTGTCAATTTTTTTTTGGTATGTTATACAACGACCTTTCAATTGTCTTTCAATAGGGTAGTTTCTTGTGTAAAAAAAATCGACTTAATCAGTTCGCCAGTTAGATTATCAAAAAATATTGAATACGTATTGTCAATCAAACAAAAAAGACAAAGATAAAGCGCGACAAAGTTATGAGTGGGGGTGCATGACGTCACGCCGTGCGAAAAACGGTCGCACGGCGTGACGTCACGGGGAATAGTAGTATACTAGCCCGTTAAAGTTTCAATGTGATGTCGCCACTAAATAGCTCAAAATAATATAAAAATTTACAACCACTTCGAGAATATGTGTCTTCGAAAGAGAGGCGATAATGACCCCTCTCACTCGTAACAACTATAAATACTCAATTATAAATCACCATTGACTTCCCAGATACTACTTAATATACACTTAGTTATAATGTGATTGAATAGGTACAGTCAGCGTCAATTAGTCTGTAGCATGAAAACGCCAAATATATCGTCACACGTCTTTATGCCCATAAGAATAAAGATGTGTTGCGATATTCTGGGCACTTCGGATGCTGCAGACTATTTGACACTGACTGTACTACTTCAAGTGTCAAAATTGATCATGAAATCATGACCGAATTAGACGCGGAATTTTCGAATTACACTCGCGATTCCTTTTTTTTTCAATTAAACTATTTTTCCCAAACTACCTTAGTTCCCAACTACAATTTAATTTCCCAACTCACACTTTTCTTCATAATCGAAAATGAATACCCGTCTTTTTTACTGTTGAGTAGGGGTGACATCGTCGATATAATGGTACATATATATAGCTTTATCATATTTTATTTAATTGACAAAAAAAAATACGTGTCCAATATTTTCTGATAATCTAACAGACGGACTTATTATATATTTTTAGGACACTCGCTGTCATGCCTAATTGCAAAGTCTATAGATATACTGAGCGAACTAAATGAGTACATATCTCAGTGAGCGAAACATATCAATCAATCTTTTGAATTAAGTGATATGCATCTACTCGACGATTTAAAACGCGTATACGCTGTTAATAATTAACTAACACGGAACGGTGAAATCAGGCATTACGAGTAAAAAAATATGCTTGCTACACCCGACAAGGGTCCTTGTAATGTATCTAAGCTTAAGCCTGTAACTTGGCATGCAATAAATATCTTATCTTATCTCTGTGATCGAATCGTGTAAATTTAAATTGATAATTATTGTAAATTTCCCAGGACTCTACGCGAAACTCGTACGTGTTTTCCAAACGCCTGACCGGGATAGGTCGGCGAAATAGCGCAGAAATAACTTTTTGCCTTTATTTTCTGGCAGGCGCTAAATTTGTTTTACAAACGGCGGGAACGGGGTTTGTATAAGTTTTTGCTTAAAAATATTTTTGATGCAAGTATTTATTTACTATACCATTACCAGTAAAATGTATCTATACGCTACTGAGTACTAATTATCTGTGCGACGGCTGACAAACAACTGTCATAGTCACAAAGTTGCCAAATGTTATACTTGGGATGTGTGTTATGTCGTCGGGTTTTTTACCGCTATACGTTTGCCCCTGGGTCATGATTCAAGCGTTTCACCAGCTCCATTTTCATGGAAATCATTTGTGTCTATATGCCTGTAGTTTTCAATGTGATTTCGCCACCAAATAGTTCAAAATAATATAAAAATTTACAACCACTTCGAGAATATGTGTCTACGAAAGAGAGGCGATAATGACCCCCTCTGACTCGTAACAACTATTCTCAATTATAAATCACCATTGACTTCCCAGATACTACTTAATATACGCTTAGTTATAATGTGATTTAATAGTTACAGTACTACTTCAAGTGACAAAATTAATCATAAATTCATGACCGAATTAGATGCGGAATTTTCGAATTACTCTCGCGATTTTTTTTTTCAATCAAACTATATTTCCTAAACTACCTTAGTTCCCAACTACATATTTCATTCCCAACTCCCACTTTTCTTCAAAATCGAAAATGAATACATGTCTTTTTTATCGTTGAGTAGGGGTGACATCGTCGATATAATGGTACCTATTAACTGTTAGCGAGATCGCAACAGTGCGCGTTTGTTAGCTCGATACTTTGATTAACAAACGCGCGCTATTACGAGTTTGCTGTCAGTTAAATAGATTCGAAATAATCGATGATGTCACAACTCACCTCGTTCGCCCGTAGAACTCAATAGTGTAAAGTTTGTTTTATACAATTTGGGAAAAAATATCAAGAAAAACTAAGGTTATCAATGGAACATTTGAAATATGAAATAGTAGTAGAAAATAGTAAGCATAATTTGATTATTTATTAGTATTATATTTATGTAATAATAATCTGTAAAATCCGAGTACCTAAGTGGAAATCTCCTTCCATATTTCGTCGCAGGCAATCTGCGCTAACTCTTTTTACAGCACCCGCGTCGCCGCACAATAAAACATTAGTTAAAATCGAAAATGGCCGCCGGGTGCCATTGAGTTGATGTTTGTTCTTACGATATCGATTCTAGTTTCGTAAACTGATATGAGGCATGTTTCCGATGGGAAAATAAGTTTTATTTCGTTGAAACGATTTTTTGGGTTTCAGGGCATTTATCTCTTTGACAATCGTTTTAACTTTTGCCTAAGCTGTATTAGAGGTTATAAGAACTTAACAGACGTATTTAGTGAAGGGAAAAGATTTCAACCCACAAAAAGTTGCTATCCAAATTTCAACCTTTTCTCTAGGAACTAATTTCTAATTTTAAAAATGTAATACGAATGGATTGTGTCCTTTACTGATTTCAAAACATTCTGATTGGAGTAGGTACATCTTTTATTATTAATCTAACACAGTGGCGTGCAGGTATAATTTATAGTTGGTATAATAGTACATTACTGCAGACGTCGGGAAAGAAGGGTTTGCGGGGTGAGTAGGTATAGACGGCCGACCGTAGGGAGGCCGGATAGTGATACGAAGCCGGCAAGCACTTTTCACGGCCAGAGGCATGTACCTAAAGTACTTTTCTCAAACATATGCAATGAAATAAAAAAATACACTACGCAAAAAACTACACGACAAAAGTTCTTTCAATTTTCGCTTCAATCCCTCCATAATAATATTTTCTTGTGTTTCCGCGATTATTTCTCATTGAAATAAAACAATTTAACGGATTATATCGCGTATATTATCTCATTTTAGTTCCCGACGTTTCGGAAGCTTTCCTGCTTTCCATGGTCACGGGTGGACACACATGGACACGGGTGGTACAATTTGTACAAACTATCCATTTTTGAAAAACAAATAAAGGTTTACATATAAGCCAGATGGGCCTAAGCTATAAAGACAGTTACACATGTGCCAGAAGGGCTTAATTATTGTATTTTAATAATTTAACAAGCAGCATTTCACAAATTTCCATGGAAAGCTGGAAAGCTTCCGAAACGTCGGGAACTAAAATGAGATAATATACGCGATATAATCCGTTAAATTGTTTCATTTCTCTCCATGTTTTTTTTTACGGAAGTCGTCTGTATTTCGCGTGTGTAGTGTTCGAGTAGACCCTATTAGGGCCGTAATACACAACCTCATTATAAGAATCTTAATTTCTATACTAAATAAAATAAATGCAGAGGATTTTAAATATTGTCTATGGTCTCTGGTTACGAACGTATAGACAATATTTTAAATTTATTCATCAACATATGAACCATACAGATTTGTGTTCTTAATGTCAGTTCGTGTGTAATAGGCATTAACGCGGATTTTTGATCCGATAACCATTCAGCCACAAGAAAAAAAAAACAGCTGTTTAGTCTGTTCATGAACACAGGCGCCATGTTAACATTAAAATTTAAAAATAAATTACTTTCCGGCCTAGGCCTTCAATTTTGTATGAAAATTCCATTACAGTTCTCTCAAGTTGTTCCGCCCGAAATGTAATACTTTGAAACCTGTTTTACCGCCCGTAATGACGACATTTTATTGCATGTTTTAGAAATAAATATTTAATGACATAATATCTCATTGACACGGTTGCATTTTTACATAAAAAAAAAACAGATAACACAGCATATTTCAAGCAATGGTCCATAGATTTGTTTAGATATAGAGATTTGTAGACGTAGGTATCGTTATTGTAGGGACTGTTAATGTTTTTAAACCGTCAATACAAATAAAAGTATGCTTTGCGACTATCATATTATGTATGACAGTGTGCCTTGCGACATTGATGCCAAGTATTTTTAGCCAATTTTGGCGAATGGCATTTCATTGTTCGCTTATCGAGTAACTCTCCCGAAAATTGTGTTCGAACGATCTCGATCTCGAACGCTGTTGTGCCCAAATGGAAGGCAAATGAGGCTTGGCATCGCGTGTTTATGGAGAAACCAATTTCGCGTAAAATTGAACAAACACCACGACGCCACTCGAGTCAAGCTTCAGTAACTTCTAGAGATATATTGCTCAAGGGAAAACTAAAAAGTTGTGGCTTTCAAATGGATATTGAATGATGTGGCTGGCATGGTAAAAACACAAAAGCTCACAGTACCTGCCTACTTCATGTGTAGCCTTAAGCTTAAGACGATAATACTAGCAAAAGGCCTTTTGGAAATTAGGTACTTTTAAAAACTATTGCTATCGCATCGCCTCAAATCCCCCGTATTACAGTGCAAAAGGGACGACTGCAGCTCGGAACGATCTGACCTACAATAAACTGGCGAAAACCTCTTCCAAAACTGGAGTAATTGTAGTTTTTCTTTTACATATATTATAACGAGGGTTTCGGCTATGCTTCTATGTTTTCTGTTTTTCTTTTATATTCGTTAAATTTGTTTATCGAATGTGTGCTTATGGCGCCGGATGGTGGCATTTTTTGCAGTTTTAGCGGGCCTCTAATTCTTAAATTAAACATATTAATAAGAAAAATAAAACATAGGGGCATGGCACAGCTAAGTATAGATTATGTTTATTAAATAAAATGCTCTAAAGCAATTATCCAGGGAGGAAACGGGGGATTACGTAAAACGGAAATTTCTATATTATTATAAGGTTGTAAAAATTAAATGTCTGTACATTTAAGTTATTTTCAAAAAATTAAGTGTTATGGACTGTTTTTAAAGTCACTGAACTGATCTTTTTTGTATTTATTCTATATTTGTATGTGTCGTTGTGGCTTCATCACGCCAAAGCGGCTAAACGGATTTTAACAACTTTTGGTACACGGGCATTGTATATAGGGTCTCCTTCGGAATCCCTAATGTCGTTTGTCCTAACGCTTTTTTTTCAGAATCCATAACTTTTTCGGATTTATGGTTTCTGAAAAAAAAAAGATCAAGAAATAAAAATATAGATTAAGTAGGTTAGGTTAGGTTTGTTTTATAATAATCCTGAAAAGTTTACAGTTTCGTAAAAAAATGCGTTATGACAAACGATACATTAGGACGAATGACGTTAGGGATTCCGATATAGATGCTTGCATACACCGTGAGCGTTAATAACCCGAAAGATTTAAACGACCTATTTTTGACGACTGTACGAGTAAATAATGTTATATCAACATGGGTCTAATTATGTGTCTTAATTAAATTACTATTTCAGTACGAATTAAATCTTATTAATTGCCCGCTTCTTTGTGAACAAGCCTTTAGGTGGGAATCTCAAGTTGAAGAACAGAGAGCGAGCATGATACTTCACGAATCGCTCCGAAATCATATGATGAAAGGCGAATGGCGTGACTTGTATTCCACAAATGACAAGAAGTGTCAAGTTATGTCTAACACGATTTTGTTTTGAAATTATTTTTATTTATTGGCACCACAAAATACCACAAATACTTATGTATCCAAACTTTATTAGGTGCGGTGACATTAATGTGCTCTTTCATTATTATTCAAACTTTGTGTCTTAGGTATCTTTTTTTTGACTAACAATCACAACCATAAATTGTTAGGCATGATAATATTCGAAGGAAAACATACTACTTATTTTTTACATCATACTTACCTCTTACCTCATACAGGAAAGGGACTTTGTTGTAACAGCGATCATGCTAACCTGTACCTACAGTAAAATAAACAACAACATGAAACAGTTACGCATTTTTATTACGACTAATTTAATGAATTAGATTTTCAAAATGTGTACCGCCGTTTTCAGCACAAATATTCAATCTTGAACGGATTTCATGATTCAAGTTAACATAAGTGTTCTTGATTTCTTCTGAAACCGATTGAATTCTTATTAACAACTCTTCTATGGAGTTCACAGGTGTTGAGTAAACCTTATCTTTCAGAGTTCCTCATAGAAAGAAATCTAGCGGAGTTAAATCCGGTGACGGGCAGGCCATGCTAAAACTTCGCTCCCACGGCCGATCCATGTCTCGGGGTATTGTTGGTTCAGCCAATTACGAACATCCAAGCCGAAGTGGGCCGGGCATCCGTCGTGCTGGAACCACATAGTTCGTCGGGTTTCCAAATCGACATCTTCTAGCAGGTCGTTTAATTCATTATTTAGAAATAATAAATAGTTGTGAGAATTCAGTCTATTTGGAAATATGACGGGACTGTAGGGTTGTAGCTCGTGGTGGTATAATAAAAAGGAGCTGGTAAGGGTTTGATGTTTTGTATTCAACGTCTGTATATATACTACTTTTACATACGGCCTCTTATTAATGGTGAAGGGTTAATACCTTCACAGGACCTATTATTTTATTCCCAATAATGCCAGCCCACAAGTTTACGGAAAATTTGTGCTGGTATGAATTTTCCCTTTTCGCATGGGGATTTTCTTCTAACCACATATGCTGAATATGGGAATTAAAAAGTCCCTCTCTCGTGAACAACGATTCATCCGTCCATAATATCTTATTTAGAAATCCAGGATCTTCCACTAATTTCTGATTCATCCTTTGGCAAAAGGCAACTCTAGCTAGCCCGTCATTGTTAATTAATCCGTGTACTTTCCTGTAGTGAAAAGGATGCAGGCCGTACCTTTTCCATAGCCTTAATACGAGCTTATAGTTAACATTGCCCATTCTTGCTACAGCTCTTGATGACAAAATTGGGTCTTCTGTTATGATGTTCATTATTCTGTTCTCTGCTTGTTCATCTAGATTTATAGCCCTTTCTCTGTGAACTTTTCCAAGCCCTTTTTCGCGAAACTGTCGATGGACATCCGCAAAAGTCGAATGGTAAGGTATACGACGGTTTGGGTATCGTCTTCGGTATTCGGCGACTGCCTGGAGCGAGTTTCCATCACAAAATCCGTACACAAAGTGGATATCTGCTAAATGAGCCGAAGGATAATGCGGCATAGCGAATATTATTTATTACAGTCAATAAAATGTTCAATGTTATTTTATCTTGCGTGACAATTAGTTATCATTTGTAATGTGTCATTTTAGTGACAATCAATTTCAAACTAGCCAGTTATAAGAAGAATTACTCTCGCGACTTAGAACAGAACAAACCTAATTATCTCTATTCTCAGTGATAACAAAAAAGCTACTTGAGATTGAAGTGTGTAAGATAAGATATTATAATTATTCGGATTAATACACTACACTGTATTTTAGTTGCATGTTATATCTTTTTATCTCGTGAACACATTTTGTAGATAGATACCAAACTTCTTTATGAAACTGGCTAACAACCATACAGTTAGTGCATCTACGTGTAAAAGAAGTAGGTGGCTACGTCATGCTCACGCCCTTAAGGTGTGTTACACTGGAGATTTTTTAACTCTTGATTTGTTGTAAATAATTAATATCTCCTTAATTATGAGTTTTTGGACTATATGTTACATAACTTTATATACTCTAATTAGGCTCTAGTATCGTTAGCTTGAATCTTTCGGGTTATTAACGGTCACGGTGTATAAAATTGTTACGCTATGTGTTTATCTGTCTGTCCGTCTGAACGTGTGCTCGTTTCTCTGCATATTACACATCTGTTTTTGGCATCTCTCCGTATTCTTGTGTATTACTTTCGTGGTCACGTTTTTATAGAAATGCCTATGTGCTGTTTAATGTGTTGTATTTTTGTACATATATTTTTCATGACGTCATTTCACATTGGGAGTTGACTTTTATGTTACGTAAACATAATGTCAAATAAGTGCAAAGTTTAAGCCGGTGCTTAGTACCGAATGGGAGCCGCCGGCTGACGACGGGATATTAAAAAAACGTATTAAAACGAGAGGTTATGAGACCGAAGTACAGTTGGACTCGGTATACAAAAACACAGTTGATATGAATACACGGAACAATATAAAGGGAACTGAAATGAAGTCATATTTTTTTCTCTTACGAGATCTATTTAGTTTCGAATCAGAATCAAGAGCACTACGTACCGGTTCTAAGGGGGTGCATCAAAAATTTAAGCAATTTTTTAGTGTAATTTTGGGTGAACAGATTGGGGATTGGGATATAACCCATGCAGCGCCTAACGCGGAAACATGTTTGCTTAAAATGATAGAAAAGTTACCAGAAAAGGCGTCTTCATTTTCCGTTATTTGTCTAGTTTGTACAAACGACAGATTAATAAACGGCTAAATTGTGTAAGAATGTCATTCTTCCCTTTATCTTTTACTTCACACTAACTTAAAATGTTAACGGAACATAATAATATCTTCGATTTCATTGTACTTTTACATCTGGCGCTTACGCCAAAAAACCCCAAGCATGTAGTGTATTAGCTTTCTCTTTCTTTGATGCCCGCGAGCAATAAATGTGTCCCTTATTACAACTTATTACAATACGTTTTTTAACTCGCCGCGTTATGCGTTTTTTTCGACACAAACGTGTGTCAGTATGCTGCTTGCGGAATGAAAAAAACGCACGTCGACGCGTTCCCAAAGCGCGTCGTAAACGGCGTGTTTAAAAAGTGTTTGTGCGGTGTAGATAGGCCCTTAGATATCCGTATCCGATGAAGATATTTGCATATTGCAAGAGAAACACAAAAAAGGCAATGTAGGAATGTATGCGCATTGCTAACAGCGCCATCTATATTCATATGTGAGCGATTGTGTTGACAATATTTAGAACTACTGAATTCCATTAACCTATCCAACTACATCACAAACAAAAGTTTCTGTCAAAAACTATTTTTTTATGGCAAGTTATTATTGCCGACTTCACATTTCTTTGAGCATCCATTAACTACTCGCCGAAACGATTCTAAAGAGCCCAAACTCGATCGGACCCCCTATGACCAACATCCGGCTCCATCATCAGCATCAACAGCTCTATGGTGCCATTATTATTGTATGGTCATTGAAGTTACGTAGGTATACCAAATTTCAGCTTAATCTGTTCTCAGGAAGTGGTTAAAAATCTTCCTTGCAAGATTTGTAAACATACTTAATGTGAAATTAAAAAGTAATCAATGTAAAGGTAGGTATATATGAAGATGTTTGGATGTTTGTTACAAAAAAATGTGTTAACCATCAAACGAATTTCAATGAGACTGTGCACACAAATGTATCTGGACAAAAATAAAAACATAGGCTCATCATGATTCTCCTGCCCTTATTCCATTCATTTGGGGTCGGCGCTGCATGTTTTTTCCTACCATACTTTCATATCACCTCTACTCCTCGGTTAATTCCATTTTTCTTATGTCACCTTTCACAAAATCCATCCATATTTTCTTTGGTCTCCTAGAGCCTTCTCTCTAGAGCTTTCTCAACGTGTTGTCTCGTTACGGGGCTCCCGTCTCTTCGCATCACGTGCCAGTATCATGCTAGTCGCAATTTATCTGTCATTGGTGTTACTGTCAGACTTCCTCATATATACTCATTCCTTATTGAGAGCACTCTCTAACTGGTTATAGCTTGACAAGTTATTTTGTGATACTCCCATGGTCTGCGGGTGACGGGGGGAAAGACAGCGGGGGCGAGTAAAGGTGCGTCCACATTTGTATCATTTGCCCGATCAGATCTTCGTTCCGTAGCATGATCGCGTGTCACGATCACGCGTTTGGACGTTGCGTCGATCCGATCGCAAGAAATCCGTGTTGCTACGCGTATCACACACTTAATATCGGACGAGTGCGGCATAATCGCCGCGCCGGCATTGAACGTCCAAGCAGCGCGATACGCAGTCATGTCACGGCACAGTGATCTGATACGGGCAAATGATACAAATGTGGACGCACCTTAAGAAGTGTGCACGCGGCCCCCCGTCGTCCTCTGACCATGGTTGTGTCACTAAAGAACTTGTCAAGCTATAATAGATTTCGTTCTCTGTTTGCGCTTCGAAATGTTACCCGGTTAGCCTCTCAAAATGTTTAAACCTAAACGGTGCGGAAAATATACCGGTTTTTAAGCTCTGGTCGCGAGTAAATACAAGAAGGAAAAACTAACACAACCCCAACACTTGCCAAGTAGACTGTACAAAGAAAACAAAAATGGCGTCGTATGCAAAAGGATTACTGGCTTTCCAAGATTATCCTTCTTATTATTCGCTAAACAGAGTATACCTGACAGCGACAAATACTTACGTCTGCGAATATATAAAATATTACAAGATTTAGAAACATGCAAACGAGTATTTTATACAGTTTTTTGTTACTGTTTTTTACGAATAGTATTTGATTGTAGTAGCAATGAATATAGAATGAGTAGAGTGATACCAGAAGCCCGTTTCACAAATGCTTGTAACGTGTATTACAAAGTAAGGAGTAATCGGTGAACATACATAAAAAAAATACAAACTATCGAACATATAACCTTCTCCTTTTTTGGAAGTCGGTTAAAAAAGCATAACATTATTTACCTTCCCAAAACTTAAGTCCCTTCGCAAAAGGTGTTTTCTTGGTACAAACCCAGTAAATTTCGCTAAAGTATCGTTCTCGAGATCTACAATCAAGATAAGCGGGAATTCCGCCTTATTTATATATTTTTAAGGGTTCGCGAGTCACTTTACGTTTTATTACCTTGTTGGGGTAAAATGTAAATGTGCTTATGTTCAGTTTTTTTTCATACTACAAAGCTTTTTGTCGTCTTAACCGACTCCCAAAACGGAGGGCGGTTCTCAGTTCGTTTTTATTTTATGTTGCTTTTCACCGATTAGGGACTCTAAAACAATTAGATTGATTTTGAAAATCTGTTTAAAAAAAATCTAGATGGCTACCGTGAGAAGTCAAACATATTTCGATTAAATCAGCCGTCACTGACGTCGTAAAATCCGAGTACTGAGGGGCTACTATCCGACACGCGTAATTCGAAGTTCGCATGGCGCAGTCTCACTCACTCGAACACACTATAATACCAGAGCAAAAGGGACGGCACGATACGAACTTAGTTTTTCGAACTTCGGAGTAACCTCTCTGCTCGACATAGGTATATCTTTCGATTCATGACCGATTCCGATTACATTTTATTCCTTATACTCTTAATCATTTATTTGTAAGATGTTTTGTAATTTTACATGTCAGATATAATAAATTAAAAGAACAACTAGATGGCAAAAATTGAAAGTCTAGCTACTAGGTCAAATAGGGTATCATATGAAAGGACTTGATCTGCACATTTTCAAACAACTTATTGTGCTTAAATTTCGTTTTATCAAGGAAAAAATACCATTCACCCCCCTTTATCCGAAGTTTACCAAGCGAAAAATCAGAATTTTTCTGGAATTTTATTGTTATAATTTAATATAACAAATAACATAAAATGAGGTCCCGCCTATATTATCTTTAGTTACTGAGGTACTTACATATATATGTAATGTACTTACGTGTGTCCATTTTATAGTCTATATTTACCCTGTAATAAACAAAACATTGTCTCCGATAAACCCTACACTGATAACCAAAGCCTCGGGCGAGGATAGATTGATGAAACGAACAAAGTATCGAAAAACGCCGATTTTAAACTTTAAACATTCGTTTACAAGCTTGTGTTTCCAATATTGCTACGTTGTCAGATGCATCTTTAAGTAACTGGGTTATCCCTAGGGTCGAAAATAATGTATTGTCATTGCTGCCTTCAATTGTAAACTCTAAGGGCACAAAATAAGGTTTTTATTGTAACACGCTTTGGCGAGATATGATTCTCGGTAAGTTCGTTGGTCACATGAATAGCAAAAACAATGAGTCTATACAGGGTGTCACAAAAGAGTCGAAAAATCGTTTAAGTGAGTATTAAATTGAAATCGCGATATTTGTAAATATATTTTTTTACTTGATTTTTATGGATGTTGGAATGACCTATGTTGAATAAAATCAATAAAAATATAGTATCCTATCGTCGAAACTCAGTCAAAGTTGAAAAAGTCAACCTTTATTACCTACCATTTTATGTAATAACCTAACATGGTCAATACATCTTTGAATACAATTTTACTTAGCTATTAAATGATTTTAGAATTCGTATCTTAGTTCTTATTTTTTGTCACGCCCTATAGAGCTTTCTTTTTTCAAGACACACAACTATGATCCAAACTATTATCAACTGTCGCTACAGATTCAACAGCTATTTCTCGTATGACGCACTATTTCAAGTAATTAGCGGTCTATGCACTTAATTTATACACAATTAAATAGACTAGCTCGCTAGCTATTGATAATTATTTTGAAAAAACATGACTGTTGAATTTGTTTCGTTTTCCTTCTCAACAGTGGTCTCCTGTAAGTCAGACCTGTAAAATTGCCCTAGTGGCCTACTTACAGAATAAACTATTTGAATTTGACACAATAAAACTTAACACCTAATTTACAGAAACAGATATTGACTCAAAATTTTTCTATAACTGCGGGATTTTGTCCATATTTAGGAGGTTTTACGGTATTGGAATTAATTAGCTGACTCCCCCTGTATAAGTTTTCTACATATGTATATATACATATATGCATATAAATAATCTTGAGGGTGTTTTGATGCTGACGCCATATAGTTTCATATTACTTGTTGTACTTTAAGCCTTACAAGTACTTCAAATGTCTAATGTTTCGGAGGGTAACTTTAAAGATCTAGAAACCTTATGTCGACATTCACATTAGACAAAGGCCTGTATTTTACACGAACAAAAGATATTATGTACAATAGGCATGATGCTGGGATCTGAAAATCAATATTTGAATTAGGACGTCAGTTGGATAATAAAATAATTGGAATAGTAGTTTTTGCTTTTTAAAATTCATAAAAAAGTACTTACTCTAGATAAATTGCATTTAAGTTCAGGTGTGACGGCGTGTGAGATCATAACTGGGTATAGTAGGTATAAAGTCACCCCACAACGACACAAACAAACATACAAAAAACCAAAACAAATATTTATCGATTCAGTGACCTTCAAATAGTCTGTATCACTTGTTTTGTTCAAAATATATTTTTTTACTCCTTATTTTTGTGTAAATGAACTCCGCGAATTATAAAAAGGCATATTTTTTGGATTGGAACATTTGTCTATACTGTATGGTTTATATTATAATATATAATACATTTATAAATACAACTTTAATGATAAATCTGTGTGTCATGTTATAAATATAGAAAATAAACCCATATTCAGGATTGACATATTCTCGTTCTGTTTTTATGTTGAAGCCTCCGTAACATTCAAACTACTAAGTTACATACATGAATTCGAAATTCTGAAAGTATACCAATTCATTTGATACTAACCACTCCATAACTTCAAAGTACAAGTGTGTTTTTTGCCGTCCTAAACTTTAACCAACGTTTTCACAACTATATCGCTTTTTCACTTTTGCAAATTTGAAGAATTAAAAAAAAAAAAAACTATAGCGCCTAGAGACATATATCTTTCACCAAAAGATAGCGTATGATCTGTACTATTAGGAACTACTCATAACTCCATATCGACAAAGTGGGACCTTTTCCCAAAAAGAGTCACATATGACACTGAACTATAATTAAATATTATACAACGCTCAGTTGTATAATATTTCATTCATCAGAACTATAATAAATTTCAAAAAAAGAAAGCAGTTTTTGCATTTTTTTTTTAGCTTTGTTTCATTTATTGTAGTTTATGGGTTACTCGTAGAAAAAGTATTGTATACAATAGTTTTATAATTTGCTTTTTAAATCTCCTTAAATAGGCCACTCAGCAAGCTTCATTGTCTAAACGCGGTACTCAACTGAAAGAGCATACATTATATAGCGATTACATTAAATATTATTAATGTACTGGCATTTAATGTTCCAACTTCATAATAGTATAGATATGTACGGTCTGGGGCTCGGGTCAGAGCCTCCGTTACGTCCACGTTACGTCTTATTACTTTTTAGTATCTCCTCTACGGTGGTTTCTCGTCTACTATCCTTTTTTTCTTGTCGAGTTTGGGACTAATTCGTGAGTCTGTAAATTTTCCAATTAGTACAGTCGGCCACTCACGGTTTGGTCAGAACGTCCGTATGGAGGTCCGTCAGGTCCATACGTCTGCAAGAAGATATAGTATCCTACCAATATAAGTACACTTTATCTAGAATAACAAATCATTACAGATTAACCGTGACAAAACAGACAATACAACGCACACGAGAGATTTGCACCCGAAATATTCTCCACTCAGCAATGCCGTCGGTTTGGCTAGGTATTTCAATGCCAACAGCGCGCGGCGCTGGTTTTCTGTTTAGCCAGTGGAACAATGAAATTTATAGTCATAAAATTTAGGACACATTACAGAAATACAGATTAAAATGTTTACTCCAGCATGATAAATTCAAAGTACTCTTCAGATAAGGTTAATCGGGGCAAATAAAAAACATTTATGTTGAGTAGAAACTTCATATAGTTTGTTAGTAAAATGAAATAGCTATACCTAAAATGTTAGTAAATACAAAAACTTAAACAAAATGCACACTTTTTTCCACGAGCTATTTACAGCAGTGCTTGGGGCTGGCTGGCATCCGGCGCACCAGGCTGGCATCTTTTGCGCATGGTCGCATAGAGGAGTCAATGCCCGCTTCCGCGAACATCCCTGATGCGCTGCAGAAGCGAGGCAGCTCCACCAGCACCGGCGCTTTGTAATATTGAACCCGGAAAGCCCCATAGATCCGTTGTGTAAAATATCTCCATAAGCTGCACGTGTATAGAGAAGTACAATATGCTAGAAATAGTGTCAGCTTCACTTACCTAGTGTACTAACTTATGGGCAATTATATTGGCCCTTATCGACAGTTGCGTCTATGACGGAAATCTTTTAATAGACGACTGTATAGACCTAACATTACGAACAGATATAATGAGTTCAGCTATTCGACACCACAAGCAACCACTGTCAGGAAAGTTGACCAGCGGTTAGTGCGGCGTAAAAGTAGTAGGTGGCCACGTCACGCCTTTAGGGTGTGTTACAATTGAGATTTTTTTACTTTTGGTTTGTTTTAAATAATTATCTCTTAAATTATGGGTTTTTGGACTATATTTTATGTAATTTTATAAACTCTATAATTGTTGGTTTAAATCTTTCGGGTTAATTAACTCTCACCATGTATATGACACACTAGACACTCTTTCCCGGTTAAAACTACTTTTCACTAATAAAAACAGTCAAAAGTGTTTTCGACTAAAGCGCTTGGTTGAAAATTTTGGTTATTATAGATTTTGACTGAAAAATTAAAAGTCCAAATTACTTTTGCCCAAAAATAGTAATTAAAATCATTATTGACTAAGAATATGTAGTAAAGTATCGATCAAATTAGTTTTGCCTAAGAATGGTAGTTAAAACTCCTTTTGATAGATGAAGAATGGTAACTAGTTAAAGTTGCTTTTGGCCAAAAATATGGTTAGGTTAGTTACTCCTTTCAAATACAAAATAAAACGTTTTGACCGATACATTTGGTCAAAACTAGTTTTGACTAGGAAAAGTAGTCCTAAGTCCTGTTGCCTACAGGCTTTGGTCAAAAGTAGTTTTGGCGGAAATTTCAGTCAAAACCAAGGCTAGTTAAAAATAGTTTTAGTCGGGAACGATTCATGACTGTAACATATACCTACATATCACGGCTCATTTCCATAGTGGTAGGCAGATACCACTTGAATCCACTTGCTACGAGATTTGCATACCTCTTTCGCTTTAGCAACTTTAATTAAATCCCTCACACATGCTTGTCAGTTTAGAGTACTCTTGACCTGGCCCTTTGTTAATACATCCTCTATTTGATTAATGGCTTATAGTATCCTGGTTAGATGTAACAATAAATTGTGCTCACATGCGCATATTTTCATGCAGTTGCCACAAAAAATAAGCATGTAATACAACTAAGCTCTCAGCGGATATGACATTTTTTTTTGTTTGTAATTACTACTTAACATAACAATAGATAATGGCCTTAATATTATAAATGAAAAACTTTCACTTCTTGTTTCTTTACGAATTGAAATGTAAACATTGTCATCAGTAACACAGAGTCTAATTTTAACTAATCTAAAAGAAGCCTGGAATGTAGAACCAGTGATCTTATTTCTTGTTTTTTATAATCTTAGAACAGAACAAAGTAAAATATAATATTATTTTATGCAATCGTTACCTATATAATGTATGTTTTTAGTCAAGTACCGCATTTAGGCCACGAAGCTAGCAGAGTGGCTTAACTAAGGTACGAGACTTAAAAAGCTAATTATATAACAATTGTATACAATATTTGTTGTACGAGAAACTCATAAACTACAATTAATGAAACATAGCTAAAAATAATAATTACAAAAACACTGCGTTTATTTTTTGTAATACATTATAGTCCTGTGTGGAGTTGTATAATATAGGTATTATAGGTCAGTGGCATATAAACCATAGAGTACAGAGTGATGGTCCTATATAAAAACTATGCCTTTTTAGTATGATTCGCGGGCTTCTTATTCACAGATTATTCACGAGTAGAAAAATAAATTTATATATTTCCACCTCACAATGACTTTAAAGATTAGGTACCTATAATTTAATTTATCTTCTCATCTAATCTATGATTACACCTTCTACTCGTAATATCAGGGCCCTCATATACAACACGGAAACATGAAGACAGCGACCGTCTTGGCAAATATTAGGATTATCAGACCTTCCCTTATTTGCAGTATTAGCAGCGCGTATAATTTAATTACAACAATGTCTAGAAGAGGCGTGTAATAAAACGTACCTTTCCAAATATCTGGACTTGCAAAATATGTTATTGAGTAGGTATGTGTATATTACCAGTAAAAAACAAACTTAATCTTGTCATTATTAAACCGCCAGTCATTTGAATTTAAAAGTAGTTTAAGACCATACAATCCTCGAACCAGTTTTTGAAATCCGAATGGTTATAAAAAAATACCCAATTCAATTTCAAAAGAAACGTTGATTCTATCATATCCTATGTATCTTTTGATTAATTGATGTTAAAGATTTGTATTACATTTGCTATAGAAAAACTTACCAATTACTATGCCACCCTGTATAAATGCAAAAAAAGTTCCTCAACAGCCATGCTTAATCAAACCTAAAACTTTTTCACCCTAATTTCCATTTCCTCAAGACATCTCCATCAAACTGTAAGTATTCGGCAATTAATTTGGGTTCGCATGTTAACTAATACCTTTCGAGTTGAACGGTAGATGTGCATGACAGGATTACGTAAGCGACATAAATTACCCAGCAACTTAAGCCCTTTTGCCCGAGGTCGGTAAGCTCCATATTATTGTCAAGGTAACGTAAGCGTCATAGAATTCCTAGTATCTTAAGCCCCTTTGGGTAAGCTCTTTAGTAACACCTGTGTGTAATAGTCTTATAGGGAGCTCTTTGGAAGGACTTAGAGGGCTTAGTTGTTTGAAACTATTATGTATTGATATACCTCCATGCTATTGGTACTATTGGTATGTATGTGTGGGTTTAGTGGCTGGTTGGTAGACTATTGATGTTAGTTTGAATAGAATGTAGTAGGGGAAAGTGGTCACCCTTCGTACACTTTATAGATTTCATTTTTTTACTTTTTGGTCAATTGTCATATTTATCTTGTTTGTATACGTAATTGTAACAAATATATTGTAGTTTGTTACAAAAAAATCCGAAAGTATTATGTCAAAAGATTAAAGAGTTATAGTCATTTTGCTACTATAAGATATTTGTACGAACGTTCCCCACGTATGGGGTACCTTCGTACAGTAGGTGGGGTACTTTCGTACGCCATGGGGTAGATTCATACAGGGTAATTAAAAAGCTGATAAAAGTTGTTAATTTAATAATTATTATAAAAATATTTATTTATCAAAGAACTAACTTAATAATATTTGACTTGACTCATTGTCAATAAATCTTTCTTAAGAAAAATAACAAAAAATAAAATCGTCAATCGGCCAGTTTACTTATTGATAATTCTAAGCCTTACAATCAGTCTAAATGAGATGTTTATTCATTTTGTATAAAATCCTTGTGCAGTCTTTGACAATTTAAACTTAAAGTAGGTAATACATTTGGTTGTTACTTTGGAACTTGTTGCACATCATAATTATTTTAATTAACTGCAAAAGTAACAAGCCTAGCCATTCTAGCTGTACAGCCCGCTAGTGGTTGAGGATCAGGGCGACAACGCTGATATACAGAAGTGTGTTTGTCTTCTATATCAGGGAAAAATAAGGACCATGATCAGCCCGATTTCTTCCGAAAATAAGAGTTTCAGCTCTGTACCCGAATAATGACTGAAAACTTTTCCGACGTAATTAACAACAGAAATCTTTTTTTCAAACTTTACCAAAACATAACAATTATTTTAGATTTTCTCTGGTGTCATATTTAAAGTATTATATTGATACTAAGTCTCTTCGTCCATTTCTAAACCAACTGGAAGAGGAGCTTAATTGCGATCCTTCAGATTCCTCTGAATCTTCATAACTTTCTATTTTCTTATCTTTCTTTTTATCTTGAATTAAATTCCTTGAAACTACGTTTCACTGCTTTGGCTCTGGCTTTCCTTTCCTGTGCTGTTATATTTTTCAATTTTTTCTGTCTATGTCTCTCTTCTAATTCAGTTTTTTCAAGTGTATCTTTATATACACGGTATTTACCCGGTTTTCTTCCTTTATTAGTTTTTCTGTTTCTAACAGCTAAAAATATGTTAAGTGTGCTGTCCGCTCGATAATTTGAAAAGGTGATACTATATTTTATTTCATAAAAATCGAATTTGATGTACTGGTGGTTAATAAGATCTAAAGGGGAGCATTCGTACGCGTACGAATGTGCCCCCTGTCCGGCTGTCCGAACGCACCCCATGCCTTGCACAAAATTAAAATACAACTTTATATTAATTCTTATCTAGTTGGAGAAGTAAAACAATTAAAACACAAAATAAACAATGTTACTATTGATTAATCATCACCATTTTGTCAAAAACATTACAATTCTACTTACAATTATGAACTAAACTTTGTAGCAAGTGGAAATAAAAAAATAAAAAAGAAGCGAAGCGCAATGGTTGCTTATAGATGTTGTTATGATGATGTCCCGACTTGCTGCAATTATTTTAAAAGAAATTAAATTTGCTCGGATGAGTTCAGTGGTATTACACCAACTTTTAGTTCAAGGGCCGTTTAGACCACTGTAGCTTCTGCTGGTACAACTAGCGGTATTATATGGAAGCAATAGAATATTTACAAACATGCGTTTATTAAATTTAGGCTTTGGACCGGTTACAAGGGCCTGAGTCGACGGCGACCTGCCCGTTAAATGAATGCTTTAATCTATACCGGTTCGAATTATACGCGCACTGAATTTACCCACGACAGGAGTCGCGTATGCCGGCCAGCATAAACAAAACGTTATAATGTCTGTGCACTTACAAGAGACGCCGAAGACTTGAAGCGTGCCGCAGAATCGGGCTGAGAGGAGTTACCATATGTGGAGTAACTTATGCGCAGCTGGTGGACGGCCTGGCCGACCCTCTACTGCGCTACCCGCGCGATAGCGGAGCGAGTCGGACAGGTGGACTGCCGCACGACGAGAAGTCTCGGGGCGCCTTGGTCGGCTGAGGCGCGTCGCTGAAGAACCGCCGGCGCTAGGCGCGCGGCTAGGGTGATGGGAAGGATGTTATAATCCCTTGGGATCACCGACGGGGCTCGGGGGCCCGAGGCACTGCACAGCGGCGGGCCGGCCTGCGCGGCGGAGCGAGCTCATGCCACTTGGCGTCGCAAGCCTCGGGCAGCCTCCGAGATCCGGGGCATCGGAGCCATCCCCCCTGGAACTCCTACCCTACGGTAGCACTCACGGGCGCTCAACGGCGCACAAACGGCCTACATAAATATGAAGCACTGTCACCTTCACTGAACACTGCTAATATATATTGACACAATGTTTTTTTGGACCGCCGACGTGCCAGATTACATAATAATGAATTAATACATGTTGACGAGGGCCCGGGAGGCCATCCCGACTCGGATACCCCCGGCTTCGCGTATATATAAAAGTGAGGTTATCGGTGTGGAACGCGCGTGTGTGTCGCCTCTCGATGCTAAAAACCAACTGTCAACGGTTGTCATTAGTGTCATCCCCCCTTCTTAAGTCAGCCCATTGGTTCCGTTTCACGATACTCGGAGGAAACTCCTGAATTTACATATTACGAGTTTAACTTAAGGTTTTTGTATTACATATAATTTGTACCTATATATCGTATATTGGTTTCTTTTCTAATTTATCTTTAGCAATAACTATGTTGCAACGACGTAGCTCAAAGATGCGCGACACGCGTCGCGCGTGTATCGAAACGGGTTTCTGACACATCTGTCATTCGGATTTTTGGGACTACCCCGCTATGATTATTTACACGGTTGGCGAACAAAACTCTTTTAGAAATAGCTTAAATTGTGTAATTCTAGTTTGATTATCGTATAGCTCGCTTTCCTGCGGTCATTTTGATATGGGTTTCGTCGGAAACGCATCAGTAGTTATGGTGTAATCTAACCTTTCAAGTGCTGTTTCTGCATGACGTTTCGACTGTGATACTGATCCCTCAGTTCGCGAGTGGCTGTAGATATGGTTGTAATTCGATAGTTCATGAAGTGCATTATCTCCAGAAAACTACAGGTAATGGCAGAAAATGTTATTCACCGAGATATTGGTACGTCAAAACAAGCCATTTTCTATGTCCTATTCGCTAAGCGAAGTAACACCTAGGCTTCGCTACAACTTAGGTAAGAAATTTACTCACTGCGCGCGAAAACACGTTATGTCTTGTCAGTTGATACACCGTAGTGCGCCTATCGCGACACTCCGCTAGCAACATGGCAGCCGGTAGGTCTATGCTCACAAGCAAAGGTGTGTTTGTGTGCCGTTTAGTTTTTCTGTTAACCTAATTGTACGAATGTGCCCCGCGTACGAATGGTGACCACTTTCCCCTAAGGAATTATGTGTATGGTACAGTACAATGATGGTTGGCAGAGTGATTATGTTCATTGACGGACTTTTATAGCTAACAAAGTAAAAATATTTTATAAATAACATTTTGTTTGACATTACGTAAAAAATAGAGATGTACATATAATACGCTACAATAACTTTTTATTGCACACCTCACAAAACAGAGTAGTACATTCAAGGAGAGTTAAACAACAGGCGGTCTTATCGCTAAACAGCGATCTCTTTCAGACAACATTTGATATACCTCTATTTCATTAAGCTCTCAAAGCTCGAAAGCTAAAATTTGAGTTTAGATCTATTATTATCTTTATGATGTCGACTAAGAATAAGGAAGGGTTTTTCTAAATCACGTACGGGAGTTACGGGACTGAAGCCACTTTGCGAAAGTCAGCCTCTTTACTTCCTCAAATCACTTAATGTATTTTTTTATCAAAAATAATCGCCTGTTTTCGATAAGCATGTATTAAATAGGCTGTCAAGGCTATTGCAGGAACAATCGCTGCCGCCTTATTGCGCCTTAACTTTGTTTGAAGCCTTTCAGTATGAAATGCAAATCAGGCGAGAGAGGGTACATTTTTCCTTTCATGAATTGTTCTTGTTTTTTTTATTTGTTACGGTGATTGTTTCACAATATGCAGGTGTTAAATAGGATGTCAATCTACTACAAGAACAATTGTCGAATACTAAACGCGCCTTAACTTTGTTTGAGGCCTTTCCTTAGATTCGATACAACATACTAAATAGGGCGAAAGTGGTAAATTGTATACCGGTTCTGTACAAAAAACAACAGATAAACTGGTACAACCTAATATACACTTTATTTCCAGCTTTGCATGTGTGAAAAAAAGTGGCTTATACTATTTTTAATGTAAAGGACCCTAGCCTAAATAAAGTCGTTATCCGCGAAAATTACCCAAGTAACATCACAAGTTATTGTTATTTGTGTCTATCAATTGATAATTTACAATCAGTAATAAACCACGGCTAACCTATAAAATTTTGGCGCATTATGCATGCTAACAGAGTTGTAACTCCATGCAAAAAGTAACAGAGTGGTCAACGATAATTTGATATGACCCTAAAATTGATTTCTTTGAGTTCACTCCATCCCACCTGATATTAAGTGCCGATGAACCCAAGGAAACAGGCTTGTCTATAAAATAAGTTTCCGTCAAAATTTTCATTTTAGTGACAAGCTTTTAATGCCGACCGTATTTTTCCTTAAATATCCATCCATTACTCACCGAGAGAGGCGGTTGTATTCTAAAGAGCCAAAACTCTGTACAAATGCATTATTTTATTACAAAGTTCTTATTATCTCCTTCCTGCTCCATCATCAGATCATCTCGTTGGTATCATAACTATTGCATTGTCACCAAATTGACATAACTATGCCAAATTTTTGCTTAATCGGAAACCGTAAAGTAGGTCAAATTTAACTTGCAAGATTCCATTCGAACAAAATAGATTGCAAGTTAAATAAAAGCTTGTAATATACTCGTATAATTGCTCCCGACTTGAAGATACCCAAATCGCCTTTTGGGAATTGTAGATTAAACACTAGTTGTTTCTCTTTGCAAGAAATCAAAGCGATCCATTGCTGTTCATGTAGCGTTTTGAGAGAATTAACGACAGATTAATATCTGTCGTTAATTCTCTCAAAACCAGTAACAAACTTTTTTTCATATAAAGTCCATATGCAGGTGTTAAATAGGCTCTCAAGCTATTGTACAGGAACAAACGCCGAGCCTTATTGCGCCTTAATTTCGTTTTTAAGCGTTTATAAACAGGTATCTTGAATTTTTTACGAAAATCGTGATGTTACCATCACGATCTTCATTATTTTTAAAGTGAATTTCTTCACTAAGAAACTATATTCTTGTAACATACAAAGATATAAAAAATGAAACAATTTCAAAACACCGACTCGAATTGAACCAGTGCCTGATGTCTTGCCCGGACAAGGCACGAGGCAGCTTTTATATATATGTCATAATAGAAGGCGCCCGCAACTTCGTTCCCGGGGGAGAAAAAGTTATAACCCCTTATTTTCTTCAGCGCAGTCGGGTAAAAAGTATTCTTTAACCATCTGGAGATACCCAGCTACCCGTATTGTCCCAAAAATAGTTAAAATCCGTTTAGCCGATTTTGCGTGATGAAGCCGCAGCGACACATACAAACATAGAAAAAAATCTAAAAATATATTTTTACTGTGATATATGTTCACAATACTTTTTTTTTTATATATCACACAGCACAGACATTTCATTTTTATAACTTTATAATAGAATAGAATAGAAAGATGATAACTAGTGCGAGAGAGGGTATTTTTTTCTTTTCATGAACCACTTTTTGTCATTGTTTCACAATATGCAGGTGTTAAATAGGTTATCAGGCTATTACAGGAACAATAGCCGAAGCCTTATTGCGCCTTAACTTTGTTTGGGGCCTTTCGTGAGATTCGATACGACATGCTAAATAGGGCGAGAATGGGGGATATCGTATCGGTTCCGTACAATAAATACCAAGTAATGAAGAGAGCTGTTATTTTCCAAATAAAAAAATAAACAGGAAAGTCGTTACTGAACATATAAAACTAAAAAATTGTGTACTTAGTTGTTATGAGATGCATTAAGAAATGGGTTCTTGGAAATTCCTTGTGCGCGGTAAATTTTAAATTAATCACAGTGTCTCATTAAAAAAAACTTTGTTACGTAGTCAATTGTTATAAATATTTTTGTCACATTTGCTACAGTGATTGTTTTCCAATATGCAGGTGTTAAATTATCTGTCAAGCTATCATAGGAACAATCGCCGAAGCTTTATTGCGCCTTAACTTTGTTTGAACCCCACAAAAGTCATATTTATTAGGAAAACAACTGCCCTTTTTGTAGCTTGTTATTTAATGTACGGAATCAATATCACGTCCCCCATGCTTCATCTATTTAGCATGTCGTATCGAATCTCACAAAGGCCTCAAACAAAGTTAAGGTGCAATAAAGTTTCGGCGATTGTTCTTGTAATAGCTTGACAGCTTTACACCTGCGGTTTACCCTCATCTGGCGTATTTTTTTTGTCATAATCATCATTTGGCATAATGTTTTTTTTTCTGGACACGTAAACTTTTTTGGACTGTTATGAAACAATTCTAATTGGACCTAATGTATTCAACAGGATGACTTCAAAAGTCCTGAAAAAAATACATTACGCAAAATGATGAATTAAATCAAATCAAATCAAATATATTTATTTGCAAAAATACAGTCCAAAGGTGTTGGGTACAATTCGATTTCCGTGTATTTTGCTTGCAAGCAAGCGTGCAAATACGTGTCGGAGTCAAAAAACATGAAATTACATAATCAAGCAAGAATTAAATTATACAAAAATTATACAACAATTAACAAAATCAAGTAATGTTGGCAATAATAGTCATAAATAATCATCAATAAATACTATTCAGTAGAATCAAGAAATACTATTCAGCAGTCAGATTAAATTCGAAATATTCCTTAACACTATAAAAACAATTGTCAAGAAGCCAGCTTGTTAAATTGCGACTAAATTTATTACCCTGTAGTGACTTTAGGTGCTCCGGCAAATTATGCCAAATAATGAACTTCACCCTTCATCAGTTATACCGATAAGAGTTTGACTTTTAAATTTATGTGGATGAAAGCTGCGCTTAGTTTATTATTTATTGAACAAATAAACATACATACACAAAAACAAAACAGAAAAGAAGACTTACGAAAGATATAAACTTAACTTATTTTTTTATTATTTATTGGGACCTAAACTATATTTACAAAAGTCCCCGGTGGGCAAGGTGCCCATAAGGCTGGCCGCGTTGCCGCGTTGGATGGCGATTCCTATCCGCTGAGCGAGGAACGAGCCAGCCTTTTGGCCACCCGAGGACCGGAGAAGCAAGTAGCTGACTTTTTAAACAGTCTACTTGCTTCCCAGTCTCCACGGCCCCAGGGTCTCCACGGCAAACGGCGCAAATACGTAAATGTCACTGAGAGATACGTATTTGCGCCGTTTTGCTGAGTGTGTATCGTTTTATATTGATACCAACGCGCGTCGACGGTGCGTTTGAACAACGCGGTGTGTATAGGCCCTAAACTCAAACAGAAATCTTGAACTGGTTCACTCTATACTGCACCATTTGACTGAAACTTTATCGCCGATACCTCTACCCGCATGTCTGTCTTTTATATGAGTTTTACATTTACATATTCATCTAATTAACATGTTATTTGTCTTCAAGTTTAATGGCACGAGTTTCGCAATGGTTTGACTATACGTCATCGTGATATATTCATTTGGATATACATAGCTCCATTTTTCAGTCGGGTATATTTACCCAAATATATAAATACACAAATTGAGCTAGTCCTATGGCAAGCTGAAGACTTGTGTTATGTGTAGTAGACGAGAATATCATACAATAATAAAGCTCTCAAAATAAAATGTCTGTATATTGAAGAAATAAAAAAAAGTGATACGAACTATTTAAAGGTCACTGAATCGTTTTTTTTTTTTTAATTATTTGTAAGTTTGAATTTGTTGTTGTGGCTTTATTACGCCAAAATGGCTAAACGGTTTTCAACTGTTTCCGGTACAAGTGTAGCTGGGCAGCCACAGGTGGTTATAGGACACATTGTACTCGATTACGCTGAAACAAAAAGAGGGTTGTGTTTTTTTTCTCCTCCGCTTATGAAGTGGCCGCACCTATACCGGCCGTATTTAATAGATATACATAGAAAACATTCAAGACTTAAGAAGAAATATTCATGCTCATTCATCACACAAATATTCCGGTAGTTGAATCTAGGACCGCCAGCTTCGCAGTTTTTTGAGTGCGTATATGTATGTTTAGCAGTAAGAAAGAAAGTGAACATAGCCTAATCTATCAGGAAACGTTTCATTTTCGTCGGGGGTTAAAAACAAATTAAAACAATAAAAAGTGGTAATCCTGATGTCCCACTCACTTGTTTCAGTGTTCAGTCTATAACACTATTTTAAAAATAACGGTTTATTATTTCCCCACGGAACCCCAAGCGGCGTAATCATTTTTTTACCCCACAAATTGGTGAGTGGCGGAGGGGAGGGGGTTGTCGGGAAATTGTTTCAGCTTTTACCCCGTCACCTTGTTACGGGGTGCAGTTAGACGGGTACACAATCGGGGATTGTGCCCCGAATGGGGTAGTTACGGCTTAAAAAAGGTTCTCAATAGCCAATCGGCTATCTTTTTTGTTAAAGTTCGTTTTTGGTTTTAGAACCTATTTAGAATAGGGATGTTCTCTGATTTCAAAATTTGTAAAAAATTATATAAGATCCTTTTGACGACTGGATTGGCTCAGCGGGAGTAACGTTGCCTGCGAAGCTGGAGGTCCTGGGTTCAAATCCCGGCCAGGGCAAATTTTGGTGTGATATAATTGTTCCTGAGTCTTGAATGTTTTCTATGTATATAAGTAAATATATCTACTAAATATATCGTTATTTAGTACACACTCTAGTACCCATAACACAAGCCTTGTTGAGCTTACCATGGGACCAGTTCGATTTGTGTAACATTATCTTTTCTTATGTTTCCGCGACTATTACTCATTGAAATAAAACAATTTAACGGACTATATCGCGTATATTATCTCATTTTAGTTCCCGACGTTTCGGAAGCTTTTCAGCTTTCCGTGGTCACGGGTGGACACCCGTACGTAATATACGCGATATAATCCGTTAAATTGTTTTATTCCAATTGTGTAACATTGTCCTGTAATATATATATTTTTTATCCTGATAAAAGAAGCAAAATACGGAACTTAGCATAGGCCTCTCGCTTACATTTCCATGATTCCCTATCAGATACTACGTTCGGCCAGTTGTTGAGAAACGCATTCAGATCGTCCCGCCATCTTCTCCTAGGCCTGTCCCGTCTACGTTAGCCATCTTGTGGCACCCATTTAGTGACTACACTAGCCCACCTTTCCGAGAGCATGCGGCAGACGTGACCGGCTCAGTCCCACTTTAGCCTAGCTTTAGGAACTACGTTATGATTTTGAGCCCGAAATTTTGCGTGTAGCTTCTTTATGAGCCCTTAAAGTTGGGTGGGAAAGTCCATTTTTAAACTATGATAATGTTAATAACTAATAATACCATTGAATAACCCACCAAATGTATGGTAACTTTTGTTATGAAATCGTTTCGATAAACACAAGTTACCGACATTGACAGACAGACATAAAATTATACTGTTTTTTAGTATTTGTTGTTATAGCGGCAACATAAATATATGGTATGTGAAAATGTCAACTGTCTCGCTATCACGGTTCATGAGATACAGCCTGGCGACAGACAGACAGAAAAACAGACCGTTAGACAGACAGACATACATTTGACGACCGGTTTAGCTCAGTGGGAGTAACGTTCCTGCGAAGCTGAGGTCCTGAGTTCAAATCCCGGTAAGAGCAAATATTTGTGTGATGAGCATAAATATTTGTTCCTGAGTCTTGGATGTTTTCTATGTTATTATATTTAAAAAAGTAATATATCTATTAAGTATATCGTCGTCTAGTACCCATAACACAAGCCTTATGGAGGTTACCTAGACTAGGGCGATTTGTGTAAAATTGTCCCGCAATATTTATTTTCACAAATTATCAAGCGGAGGAAACAAACACACGACGACAATCAGGTTTGACCACATGAAGTTAGTAGGCCAAAACCTTCCGATAAACAAATTATGTTAAAAAAGAAAAAATACGTGTCCAATAATTCTCTTTCTAAAATTAAAATTTAGTCATCATTCCCATTCTGGCAACAACTGACACCGTAACATAGACACACCGGTTCATATCTCACAAATTGTAAAGGAGGTTGGGCTAATTGGCCTATTGACCGTTTAAAAACTGTTGTGCAGAACAAAAGCCCTATAACAGTAAAAAAAAACTTATTGATGGAGTGTTTTTATTTTGCCATAACTTGTTTCACACAGCGATTTAATATTTCCCGCCATACAAAAAGTTTTAGAATATAAAAAAACCTTTCAAATGACATATGGCTAGTCATTATTGGTTTTTAGGCCAGTGTCCATAGAAAACTAACGCCTTACGATACTTGCTCGTGTTCCATTGATCGGTATGAACATTACTAACTGTACCCAGTATAAAGACGAGATTTGGCGCGTTATTCACAACTTAACTTTCCAACCAAAGTATTTTTTTCAGGGTAGACCTTTTTAGATTTCATAGATTTCTGTATTCGGTACTTTTTTGTAATAGGTATGTTGACTGTATTTAAATAAAAATAAAATCAGAAATCCAAAAAAAGAATTGTGTTCGATACCTTGTGTGTAGCTTGTTTTATGAGCCTTTAAAGTTGGGTAGGAAAGTCCATTTCCAAAGTATGAAATTATCTGTCTAATAATACCATTGTATTATCCATGAAAAGTATGATAACTTTTGTTATGAATCTGTTTCGATAAACGCAAGTTTTAACATAGCTGCAGAACAAAGTTAGTAATTTCCCCATACAAGGTAGGAGCGTGTGACGTCACATGTTCGTAGGCTTTATTTAGTATGGTGCGTTTTTTAAGAAAGTTCAAACTGTGACTTCATTGTTGTATCTAGTGGAGTATTTTATAGATAGAAGTAGTTTTTTCACCCAGTGGTAATGTTTAGAAAGCCCTTTCAATCATAGAAATTGAAAGGGCGTTCTAAACATTACCACTAGAAAAAAAATTACAATTTTTTTCAAGATTCCTATTCTCGTAATTTGTTTTGAGACGGGCAAAAAAGAGTATTTGTATTGTATAATAGGAGTCTTTAAATGGCCACTAGCATAGTTATTTATTTATTTACCTCGGCCCTATGGCCATTTGGACCAAAGTCTAACTTTCTACGCGATGAAGTCCTGTTTCGTTGCGTTGTGATAATGTGTGAAAATTGAGATTTAATTGAACCACTAATGCTCCTTTTGTATGGCAGCCGATATCGGATAGACTCATAAACCTTGATTAAGAAGTGAACTCGGCTGATATTAACCAGTTACGCGAGTTTCAGCACGTACTTCAGACTTGTTCACTCGGAAATTTGGAAATCGATGTTTAATAATCATATACAATGTGAAATTTGATTGGTTGTTTTCCCGCAGCAAGATGATTTTGAACATCATACTGAACAACTTTCCTCAAGGAACATAGATAGGTCAAAATATGAAAAAAAATCAACTTCCCATAGAAAATATGCAATCAACTGATCAAGTCTACTTTGGGGAGTCGATTTTTTTTTCATATCTCGACCTATGTTCCTTGGGAAAAGTTGTTCAAAATCATCTCGCTGCGGGAAAACAACCAAATTTTCACATTGCATATCGCACAACGATTACAGCGGGTATAAACACGCGATAAATAAACCGGTCTCTTTCACTTACACATACTTGTGAAAAGTGACGACTGTATTGTCATTTATTGTTACAACACAACGAACGGGGCTTAATCACCAGAGGCCAGAATAGATGGTGCCTATACCTAAACTTCATTGGAGCCATGGGCACGCACACATAATCTAACCTAACCTACTTTTCTGACAGCGATTCGGTTTTCTACGAGGTCATAGTTCTAACCTAACCTAACCTACTTTTCCGACAGCGATTCAGAATAATTGCCTACATTTGATTAGTAAAAAAACACTAAAAGTATCTAATTAGTCTTTTTTTCAAGAAACCCAATATTTGTTGTCATAATTTGTGCATTATGAGTGTTAGAATAAAAAATAATATTCCTTAATGTTATGGCTTGATAAAACTATGACAATTGAGAATTATTACTAAATAAAATTATAATCATCAATAACATTACTAGAAAAATTTATGACATTCGACTTTATAGTTAAAGCAATTATAATATAATACACAAAAAATATGACTACTTACAAACAATTGTGACATACCACAAATTATGCCAAAAAATAATTATGACCATCAACTTTATGGTTAAACAGTTATGACAATCGAAATTATGACAAAAGTTGTTATTCGACTAGATGGGCACCCTTGTAATTATGTATGTTTATAGACTTACAATCTTCACAGTAACCAACTTTATGTGTCCTAATGCCTACCCATCTACCTATGTATTAAGGTGGATTTTCGATTCCTTTATTCGAGATTTTTTAATGTAACTTTTGCTCTTAGCCTCAAGGTTGACTGGTAGAGAATGCCCTATGGAATTAAGTCCGCCTTTTGTGCGATAAGTTTTTCTTTTCTGTAATAAAGAACTATTTATTAAAATAAATAAATGAATAATTCGTGTATATTTTTTTATAAGTTTTAATTGAACTCTCCACAGTTAAAAAAATCCAAAAAAAACCTTCAGTTGCTGCCACAAACTTGAAATAATGAAATGAAACTTCATATTCCTCATAGTTCCTTTACTTTTCAGAGAAATTGTGTCTTTGGTTAGATGTTAAAATAAGTTGTGCTCAGCTCAATAGGGACAATGCATGATTTTTTATTTTTGCTTTATTAAAAGCTCATTCATGTAAAAAACAG
The DNA here is from genome assembly GCA_905404275.2 of Hedya salicella. Lineage (NCBI taxonomy): Eukaryota > Metazoa > Arthropoda > Insecta > Lepidoptera > Tortricidae > Hedya > Hedya salicella. The sequence continues at coordinate 16,671,949 of FR990114.1, forward strand.
CAGACAATTTTTTTTTTGAATAACTTTAAAAATAACCAAGATATAAGCCATCAAACATTTCATTCTATCTCTTTCTAGCAAAACGAAATTTAATATGAAGTTTATATGGCCGGCGTAGACTATGACGTAACAGTACATGTCCGACCTCTCTGTCAAATCGCCGTTTAATTAGCAGTTTATAATGCCTATATCATGCGTATTTCTTGGCCAATTTTAATTTTAATTTCACTTTTTGAAATCGTTTTTACGGTATTTTCATATTTTGTTAAGAAAAGCGATAAAAAAATTCATGCATATACCCTATTGGGGTCCAGCGTCTACCACACAAGTCATTTTTTTGACTTCTTGAATGGACGGCGGGCCATCAACATCTTCAACATCTCTTGATGATGCCTCGTAGAGAAGCGAAACAAGTGTCCATTATGAATATTATTAAACTGTTTGGCAGTGGTTTGTTGTGTTTGCATGCGTATTTTTTTATGGAAACTGCATGAAAATATGCGCACAGTCATAGTCCTTTATTGATAACATTCAAAATATTACATGTCATTATAATTATATTATTAAAATTTTCACATTGCTATATTATATTGGATTGTATGTTATTTCGAAAAATAATTGTATGTCTTAAAATGAGTGCTCGAGGAACCCCGTTTTCAGTTTTCTCAGAAAAAAAGGTATGTTATCAATTTCCTTTAGTTCTACAGGCAGTTAGCTGTAGACTTTGGATCCTACATTTTGCATGATTTTGGAAGACTTGGCCAGTCGACTGTAGGGTGTATTGAGCTGAGTTTTGGATCCTAGCCGTGTGCGTGTTATTTTATTTTTAGGGAATACAGCAATGTTTTGCTTTACGTGTATGAGCTCAATTCATTGTCTAAAAATCTAACCAAGACACCATGTCGCGCGGTAGCAAAGGAACTATAATCCATTAATCTTACATAGGATTCCGAAAAGTAACACCTGAATCTACCAATTATAGTTACGAGTATGTTTGGTGTAGGAAAACTTTTTACGCGCACTGCACGCACAATTTTATAAACCAAGTAATCTTAACGCGGAACGCGCCATTTCGCGTACGCCGCCATGTTTGAAATCCCCACGGCGCGAGTTCTGTTCGAGTAACGGAAAAAGCCGTTGAAACAAGCAGAGTGTGTTCGGGCCCCAGGGACAGAAAGTTTCAGTTCCACGTATCAGATGTAGCTCGGTGATTCCGCGACGAGTTCGTCCGTAGGAAATTCATACGAGCATTACACACAGTCGGGCATTCTAAGACAAAAATATTACTTAACGCCAAAAGTATCGGAAAAAAACACAAGAATTGCTCTAAAATGGGACAAAGTATACTAAACTTATCGAACCTAGTAGTAACACGAACACTGACCCAATTCGCTTACTGCCCTGTTTAAAATTATGTTATTTTACATGCAAAAAGCACACATGTACAGGGTTGTGTGTTCTATTTGCTTGTAAAATGATATAATTTTTAACAGTATGAGAATCAAAGTGACATTACAAAATAATGATCCTTCATATATAGATTTTCGCTAAACCGCAAAACGTCACTATTTGAATGATTTTTGATTTTGTACAGGGTCTCAGAGAGCGCATGTGTGTATCACAACAATTCTTGTTTTCTTCTTGTTAAATCTACTTATAGATCTACATATTTTGCCACAGAGAGATTCAAATATGGCCTAGCGCAGCGGTTCTCAAGCTTTTTCGCGGCCCCCAACTCCTTTGAGAAAGCAACATATTTGACAGAGCCCTAAGATAATTAAGAAGTAGTTTATGAGTATTCTTTATTAATACCGGAGGCAGTATTCTTTAAATCTATTTCATGACCGTACTATGCAAGCAATGCAATATAATATTGAGAAACATTTTAGTTTGGGAAATTTGCAGACAACCCTGCAAGCATTTTTTTTATAATAACCTATATCGCGGAGCCTCTACAAAAGCTTCGTGGAGCTTTGAGTATTGCTGGACTAGTGTTATATGTATCACATGCTATCAATTAGATAACTGGAAAATACCATGTTAATGCCGTGTAATGCTTCAGCTACCGCGCTTTTATATAATTGAAAATCACAATTGTAATTTCATCCACGCGGTTGAAAAAAAAAACAAGTTTAAAAATAGGAATAAAAACGATTTCTGCGCTGTGGGACGAATCTTGCGCTGTGGATATTATATTTGGATGCATGCATTTAATTATTACTCAATAAACAATTATGAAATAAAAAATGTCAAGTCCAAAGTTAATTTTTACAAAGAAATTGCTCACGCTGATGACCTTCGATTATGAAGATTTTTTGTTACTCGAATAGTAAAGTTCAGGAATGAACTCATCGCTGAATCACTGAATACCAAGGCGGGAGTTTCTTGATTCTATTTTATGTGTTATTTATACTTGAAAACGTTACATAGAAGGGTTATGGGAGGCAATGGCAAGGAAACATTGATGGAAAGTGATGTATAGAGTGCTTCATAATGTCAAATGAAAGTTGTTTTTATTACAAATATAAGTATGTTCACCTTTATTCGCTTCCTTTATATTTTGTAGTTATTCTACCTGGGGTCCGTTTTACAAAAGTTTGTTAGTTGTATTACAATCTTTAAAACTATGTATTTTACTAACAAAATGGATCAATGTTATTTTATAAATAAATAAATTTGAATTTGAATTGGGAACATGAAGTTTCCCAAACGTGTTCATATTATATTTTTTCCTGATAGTATACATTATGTAGACTCAGAATCTAAAGATGGTTTACTTTTATGCCGTGTTGGTTATTAGATATCATTTTATAAATCCTCGATGTGACATTTGTTCAATCCAGTCGAACTTATACATTTTTACTTTGGTTCATAGTATAAAAAGAAAAAAAGAACATAAAAAAATAAATTGTGACACTGTCATTGTCAAACGAATTAATAGAGTGATTAATAGATTTGTTTATTAGTTACGTTTGCTTTTGTGTCTGCGGTTTTCTGGAGTTTTTAACGACGATTTGGGTCTGATCTCTGGATTCCGACTTACCTGCACTTCACGACGACCCCGCGCTGTTTATTGGACTACGACTGGAAGCTTGACTGACGACTCACGCATGTATTTTGGACAACGGTTCTGCTTCCTCTGACGACCCTTGGCTTCAAAAAATGAGCTCATCAGTTGACTTTGTGCGGGAAGATTCTACAAATTTTACTGATATGAATATGGCTGTTATTTTAGAATACTTCCAGACTAGTGAAAACCACAATATTGCTGAGATAAGGGGTGTTAAAACGTTTATGTAAGTAGTATGTTGTCAAATAGTATCTAGCATCCAAAGCGCCAAATTTATCGTCACACATCTTTGTGCCTATAGTAATAATAATAATGTTGTATTGCGATATACTTGGCGCTTTGGATGTTACTATACTATTTGATGTTGACTGTATCTACCTACTTTTACGAATTCAAGGGTTTTAACAATCCTACAACTATTTTCTTTTTAATATTTTAGGGCGTCAAGAAATGGTTATGTACAGTATGCAGTGCGTTATGTGGAAGTAAAAAGAGACAACAATGATTGCGTTGTTAGAGTTCACAAAAAAATATTACATTGCGATTTAGCGGAGTCGGGTAAAAAGTATCCTGTAACCATCTGTGGATACCCAGCTACTCGTGTACCAAAATTAGTTGGGATCTGTTTACCTATTTAGTTCTTATCCTGTACAATAATAAAGGCAGACTTTACAGTTATTTTTATGCAAATTAAATAAAACAGCGGATATGCTCATTGAAGTTTTATTAAATCACTTTGTAGGTTCATCAAGGCACAAGCAATGACAACACTCTCATCTAAATATTTGATACGACTGAGGTTTACGACCCAATGAGGCTTCAAAAACCTAAAGACACACTCTTCGGATTAAATATAGGCAAAATATATATAACACTGTGACTTTTCTGCTGCTAAAGAGTTGTCATGTAGGCACGAGTTAGGTGATAATTAATAACACATATATTTAATTTACGTATACCAATGATATGAAATGTTAATTAAAGAGACAACATTGTCTTAAGAATGAAATTTATTGTTACATCAAAGTGCTCTGCACAGACGTGTAAATTCCTCTTCAGGCAATAAATACCTTTCCACAGCTTGACACCACGTAGCTTTTAAAACGTCCTGTATCTTTAAAAATGTCCCTCATATATTTTTTACAAGAGGGCACAAAACATTGCACTTCATCACGGAAATATGCCCTGTCATAAAATTTTTGAGGGTTGGCTTTGCTATTTCCTGTTTCATCAGTCATTGTATATGATTTACGCCAATAACATACGCAGCGGTCATTAAAGGAGAAAAGAATCGTTGTCCAAAATACGTGCGTGAGTCGTCAGTAAAGCATCCAGTCGTAGTCCAATAAACAGCGCGGGGTCCTCGTGAAGTGCAGGTAAGTTGGAATCCAGAGATCAGGCCCAAATCGTCGTTAAAAACTCCAGAAAACCGTAGACACAAGCAAACGTAACTAATAAACAAATCAGTTAATTCGTTTGACAATGGCAGTATTACAATCAATATATGTAACCGAAACTGAAAGAAAAAACAGCAAATATTGTTGCACAATTTCGACAGTTCTTTTAAAAATACATCGAGGATTCTAAACAAAAATGATTTAGTGAATGTTTTCGGAAATAAGCGCTCCGAAAGTTGCGTAAATTGTGTCCCCCCCTCCCCCCCATCTATTTTCTAAACGGTATGTCCAAAAATATGAAATAAATTACAAAGATAAAGCTTAATGAATACTTTCAACGAAAATTGTTTTGAATAGGCCGACATGCTCTTGGCCGGTTTTTTCCCAAATATTTCTTTTTATCTAATCGGAAGACCCGGAATAAACAATAATAATCAATAGTTGAAGTCAAACAGAAATTATCGAAGCCCGTTCAGGTCATATCAAAAGGTTTTCCTATCAACATAACATCGCCACCTATCGACATATTCAGATACTAAATTAAATTGAACAAAGAAAAAATAATTTAAATAAAACAATTTAACGGATTATATCGCGTATATTATCTCATTTGAGTTCCCGATGTTTCGGAAGCTTTTCAGCTTTCCATGGTCACGCAAAATATTAAGGAAAGAATAAGTAAAAATTCACGTTAAATCGTAATCTTTAACATTTTATATCTTAAGATCCCATCGCTCCAAGCCATTAAATTTACTTTGTCACTTTTACTCAGACAAAATTATAAAATACGATAATGGCTGACATGAAACCAAATGGCGTGAGCAGTATTTAAAAACCGGCCAAGTGCGAAGCAACGTCGACAGCCCCAATTCCACGAACGAAGGCGTAAATGTACTGGGATGACGGCTGTCAAAAAACGGTTGTGAGAAAAATTCAACTAGTGTGGACGCCGGACCAGTAACATTTCCCGCATCACCTGATAATGCCTCGTAGAGAGGCGAAACACGTGTCGAGGATTATACTGTCTGGTGGTGCTTTGTTGTATTTGCATGCGTATTTGTTTGTGGAAACTGCATGAAATTATGCGCTGTTGAGCACAATTTATTGTAACATCTAACCAAGACACTATTTCGCGCAAAAGCAAAGGAACTATAATCCATTAATCTAATATGGAATCCCGCAAAGTAATTATTGTTACTAGCACTGATACACACGATATGGATGAACTTCGCAAATAAATAATTATTTTATAAGTACGTTACTTTTGTATCGTCACCATAGCCTATAGTTTTATTTTTATTTATTTATTTTTATTATAAACCATTCTGTGATAATTTTAAAGAGTTTTGTCAAGTCTGTCTTTCTGTCAAAAAGTCTTGACAGAAAGACAGAGGAGCATTAGTAATAAAGTTCCGTTGGTAACCTTTAGGTAAGGAACCATAAAGATGGAAACAGCAGTAAATATCCTATTGTTCTGTCGCTCCGAATAACATCATATTTCATTACAATATGTGCGAGACTTACGCCCTTTTGTGAGAATGGTATTGTGCCGGTTTAAGAAAACAATGGCTCAAAGTGTTTCGCAGATTTATGAAGTGTCAAATGGAGTGAGAATTTTGTTGCTTGTGGCGTTTTTTACTGCTAACGGCTTGCAGCCTTTTTAATAAGTTAATAATACATTTCGGTTATGGTAAGAAAAATCGCGATTTATAATTAACTAGGTTTTTCACGCGGTCACTTGGTGAAAATTATTTTGTCTGTTGGAATTTTACAGAAAATTACTTTCTTGGGCTAGTTTCCTGCCTATGCGAAAACTACGCTACAAATATATCTAGCTATAGCATTTGCAAGAAGTTTTCAAAAGCCTCACGAAACGTTCACTGAAACTTTTAGAAATAATGTATCACAGTTTCACATCTAAATTTTAATTCAGTATCTAAGAATTGCACAGTTAATCTAGATTAAGGAAGAAACGTCCAAACTTTCTAAAGAAGTTAAAAGTTTCAACAAAATATAGCAGGAATTCCATTTTCAAAAATTCCCCGATAGTTCTAACCGTTCGTAAATCAAACTTTATTTTACCTGAAATGGATCCGCGCGAACAACTTTTGTTTCGAATAAAACTTTGCAGCCAGTAAGTTGCGTAAGCAACGAACTTTCAAATTTCGAACGCTGCATATCTATAATGGCGGATTATTTGCAAATTCAATTTAATCGACCACAACCGGTATTTTGTTTTATTTTAACTGAAATTTCGTGCTGAATTTGCTTTACTTTCACGGTTTTGGGGTAAATGTAAATCTGGCGGCTGTTTGTGTAATTTTCTTGTTTTCCTTTGCTATTGGAAACTGTATACTTTTTGTATTTTCCTTGTTATGTATTCGTCTACCGTGTATTATGTTTTTGTATACTTATTAAGTAGAATTACCGTAACCGTCTTTATAAAAATAGCGTGTATTTGCCAAGTGTTTAAATCGATTATTAATGAATACTTTTATTTTGGGTATCGCAGTTTTTTCCAACAGACAACACTAAGAATGTAAACAGCTCTAACCATGCGTAAAAAGGAACAAAATTCAGACATTTTCTTTTTAATTCAAAGCCCAATTTATCTCTAATGAAAGCAAACCTAGCAGAAAATCTCAAATTAAACTACATTCAGCTCCATAGGCGTAGCCATTCAGGCTTCTTTCAACTTCTTAAAGGGAACGTATAAATAGCTATTGGTGTGCGTGGAATGGAACCGCTTTTAAATAAATTCTTTTTAATCGCGCCGAGACTACGGCCTTTGAGCAAAATGCCAACAAAAATACTTGCCTCGGAAATACGGTACGAGAGAACGTGCAAGCCAACATGGAGGTTATAAATAATCTTGTATGAAGGTTTTATTATAATGCAATTTCGATCTGCAAATATTTTTAGTAGCGTACGTTGGATATTCTTTTTATTCCTTGTAAACTTTATAAATGCGCTCGTCCATGTGCATGTAGTGAAATTGGATTATGTTGTTGACTATTATTTATTTTCTCGTTGAGAAACAGTTTCGTATTGTTATGATAATAATGATCGAACTGTTGCTTAAAAACCCATTTACGCACATTGGACCAATTTGGTTACAATCTTGTTTATGGTCGTAATTTAATCCATTGCTTGGTATTACCCCAGATATCACTAGTTGCACTCCAAAAAGCAGTGTTGGACGCTAACGGGTTAAACCAGGGGTTTCCAATCTTTTTTAGACTGCGACACCTGTTAGGTTGTAAATTTTTCGCGACCCTGTTGTAAAGATACCTTCGAATAGCTCTAGATTTAGTTTAATCATTACCAGTGAATTTGGTAGCATTTTTGATGCATCGATCATAGTGCCGTGCCATAGGTGTGGCAATTTTCAACCGAAATAATGGATTAGGGTTACTGTCTACAATATACAACTATGTTTCATCGTTTAAATTTTCCGCACCTAAAACCTAATATCATGATCGCTGAAATGCTACCAAATTTACTATCAGTGCTCTTTACCATGCTCACAACTTGTTGTAACTCTTGGAACAGTTCAACGACGGGGGCGTCGCGCAAGACGCATTTGTCCCAGAGTTGCATTTGCCCGGTTAACCTTACTGCTTACGTGTCAATAACAAAAGTTTTACGTTAAATTGTTACCAAAGTTACCTATATGGAATTTGTACCTAAAATAAATATTTTCATTCATTGATAAATATTAATTGTTATTGTTTACTACTGACAGTACCCTATTGAACCTCAGTTCCCAGGCATAACATTGGTATTTAGAGAGCTCTTTTTCCCTCGTCCTATCCTGAGAACCATTTAAACTACATCACGACGTCAATGGGGAATAGTCGTACTTTATATCCCGGCCTCCGAAAGGCAGCGATCACTTTGTTCAGACGGTTCGTTTATTCTGTACGTCAGTTAATACATATAGACTAAAAACAGTAAGACTCAGAACTGTAGAATAGTTGTTTTCGAAATTAGCAAAACGTTTGGAATGGGATGTTCTTTCTGAGAATGTTCCCAAACTTTTCAGTCTACTCAGCTACTGGAGACTTTCTTTTTTCTTTATTAAGGAGCTTTATCGCATGGCGATTGTGTCGCTCCATTGAGCCATCAGTAAAAATTCTACTGTTCATCGATTAGCGAGACCCAGTTTCACTAGCTTAAACAGCACTCTGGCATTGTCCGATAAAGAAGATGCCAGTGCGCTGTTGCAGCCGCCTAGGTAGGTCTGCAGAATTCTAGTATGTTCATAGAGGTCTATGAACATACTAGAATTCCGCAGATCGTTTCTGAATGCCTCATTCCGCACACATTCCATCAACATGTGGTCTGGAGACAAAATATTTAGATTACCTACATTAGCGGTTACGTGGTGTCCATTCGTCGCTCATGACGAAGGTCCTCTTATAGACTATTTAACGCTTTTTCTGTGGTATGTTATAGAACGACCTCTCAAAAATAAAAATTATGGCGGAAAAACTACATCAATCTCATAAAGACTCTCCGAGATAAAACAATGTTTCAATCACATTTTTGGACTTTCCCAAAAAACGCAACTAAAGCTTGCTTAGTGATGTAAGACGGTAAGAATATTCCCCTGGTATGGGGAAATCAAGAACTTTGTTCTGCAGCTATGTTAAAACTTGCGTTTATCAAAACGGTTTAATAACAAAAGTTACCATAAATTTTATGCGTTGGGATATTGGGATTGGAATTATTATTTATTAATATTTTCATACTTTAAAAATGGACTTTTCCACCCAACTTTAAGGGTTCGTTAAAAAAACTATACGAAGGATATCGTACTCAATATTTTAACGTAGTTCCTTATTTTGCATGTTTTATCAGGATCTTACATAATTTTTACAAATTTTGAGATCAAGCAACATTCGTATTAATGCGTATAATGCGTCTGTTAAAGATTTTTTAAAATCCGAACACTGAAACTACCCATACTCTCCCTGCCTAAACTATGGCAGTAGGTATACGTACGAAAAAAGAGAGCAGGGATAGTTGCAAAAGGATGCGTTTTATGTTATTGTTAAAAGACGCTTTTGTCCCGTAGTCGCATTTGCCCCGGAAATTTAACATTTTATCTATTGTGTATTATGTACCTATATCGCCGCCTGCTACCCATATAGTACAAGCTTTACTTAGTTTGGTTCTGGGTCGATTTGTGTAAGATTGTCCCTGTGTTATTTATTTATAACAGCGTCTAATTTTCTCGCATCTAATGTCGATATTTCACCACTCTGTTATACATAAGTATTATGACGTGGAAATGTGCTAGATATATCAGAAATCTGTCATTGTTGTGAGCCCATTATGCGCGGAAAGCGAATTGAGTGCGTCATCCGTCACTCGGTGTCAATCATCACGTTGTTGAGATTTTACGGAATATGTGATTATATTTTTCGGGTCAAAAGGAAAAAAATACCTGATGATCACAATTTTTCAGTTCAAAAATTTACACTACTAAAGCGTTAGCGGCTATTTCTTATAGAAGATTTCTTACAGAATCATCAACTTTAAGGGCCAGATATTCTTTGAAAAGTCGGGAAATGGATTATCTAGGTTATACAAATGGGTACCGTAAACACGGGTAAGTTTGACCCAATGGAGGGTAACTTTGACCAACATGAAAACCTTATTAAAAACGATCTAATAGAAAACATAAAAACGTTAAAGGCTAGCTAAAACCAACCTCATGGCATATGTCCATAATTACAGTGCAATAATATAACCTGGACTGAATAAATCTCACTGGCCAAAGTTACCCTTCAGGGCTAAAGTAATCCGACTTTACGGTAATTGCGTTTAAATTGTTTTATTTTAATCAGTAATTTACTATGTAAAAAGCTGCAAAAATTATGGCCATTTGAAAAACTTGATTAGCAAAAAGGTGTGAAATTTCTATTCCACGTATTTTTGTAAATGAAATAATGCAGGTTATTAACTAGGTTCATTTCTACTATTGTATATAATCTAATTTTTAATTCATAAAGTGGGAGCCACTGTCTATGATATATACCTATGTATTTGATGAATAGGACGGTTACCCAAATCTGGCATAAACTTTTTTGTCATAATCATCATTTGGAATAATTCGTGATTTGACATAATGCATTTTTTTCACTGTGAAATTCTCAGGACTTTTTAAGGCATTATCCTATACTGAAATAATAATGATCTTTATTCTGTAAGTAGGCCGCAAGGGCACTTTTACAAGTCTGACTCTACGGCGTTTACCAAGAGGAGACCACTGAGGAGAAGAAAGCCGGAACAAACTCAACCGTCAGTCATGTTTTCGAAATAACTCTTATATCTATCACAATATTTGTACTTAACCTATCATAAATATATGTTTTGAGTATAAACTCAATGCGCAGTTCTTTAAGAAAACATATCAAAACTTATAAATGTTAAAAAGATAGAATGTAAAAAAGCAAAATAATGTTTTTTTATTTAAAACGACTTACATACGTTTCATATGCCACCTGATAAGAACCGTGTCCCGGTAAAAGTAAATTATTTGGTTTCTGTTTTGGGCCATGCATTTTTGTCTGTTAAATAGTCCTGTACCCTATAATATGCCTTTGCCATTAGGGACTCTTTTAAGTACTTTTTGAAAGCAGGACACGGTAATTTTAAAGCATCATCTGGTAGCTTATTATAAAAATCCTGTTAAATACATTAGGTTGGGTTAGTTATGTTTTATAACAATTCTGAAAAGTTTACGTGTTATTATTATGCCAAATGATGATTATGACAAAAATGCTTATGCCAGATAAGGGTAATCCGAATAGGGATGTTGCCAACTTTTGACACCTTTTCCGGTGGTATGTTATAGAACGATTTATTATTATTATTGAAAATAATCGAAATATTGGTGAAAAGATTACTTCAATCTCATAAAAATTCCCCGAGATACGACAATTAAATTCACACATTCCCAAAAAACGCTCCATACTAAAGCCTAGGAATATGTGACGTCACACGTTCCTAGGCTTTAGCACACATTTAGGGCAATTAAGAGCTTTATTTTGCAGCTATGTTAAAACCTGCGTTTTTCGAAACGGTTTCATAACAAAAATGACCATACATTTGATGGGTTATTCAAAATTGTATTATTAGTTACTAATGTTTTCATTTTCAAGTAGAGTGGTTTAAATGTACGGCTTTTAAACTGAGACTGCCGGTAGGTAGTTACTTTTTGCTGCGTGGTGTAAAATTTGCGATGTGCAGTGGGCCTGGTCGTACTGTTTCCACAACCGTACTGTGTCGAAAACTCGCAACAAAGTGTACAATGAGAAGTCAATCCTCGCGACTGACGGCTAGGCTGACGGTCTAAATGCTAACTGGCGAAAAGCTATTATGGTCCAAATTCCGCTTTGAACTGTTTTACATTTTTTTTATATAAACAAGCTTACGGCCTGCCTGATGTTAAACAGTCATCATAGTCTGTGAAATTCAACAGTCAAATGTTTAGTAAAAATTGCTAAGTGTAACTCTTCCCATCACCCTAGTCACTCCCGCTTATGACTCCTGAATTACATTGATTAGTAGATAGATACATTTTTGACATATTTTTACGATTGAATGTGATTGCACCGTAAGACTTTATTCTCGCCACCCATTGTAATTTTAACCAAAACCCTTCTCTAATCCACTGAATCGGCGCTCGAATTAAAAACCGAAACATAATGCAAACAGAATTTCATTCCGGTTTTAATCATTGAGGGTCGGTTCTAATTATTCAACTTAATTGGAGTTTTGTCCGGACTGTGTCGGATGGACTTAGCTTAACCCTTTTGAATGTCCACAGTTCCAAATATTTAAATATATACTGAATTTACAAGCTTTCTGCCAATTAGAGCCTACGGAAGAGATAGCAAAATATGCAATAGATTTTCAGGTCTTTTTTAGTTTAGTATCTTAAATAAAAAAATTAAATAAATAAATATTACGGGACAATTTTACACAAATCGAACTAGCCCCATGGTAAGCTCAATAAGGCTTGTGTTATGGGTACTAGACGACGATATATTTAATAGATATATTACTTATATACATAGAAAACATCCAAGACTCAGAAACAAATATTTATGCTCATCACACAAATATTTGCCCTTACCGGGATTTGAACCCAGGACCTCAGCTTTGCAGGCAACGTTACTCCCACTCCCACTCAGCCAAACCGGTCGTCAAAATCTTAGGCACAATGTCGCAGGGGCCGCTTTATTTAGATTTAGTTAGCTTTATTTCGTGTTAGTATAGTTTAAATTTTAGGTTTAGTTTTACTTTAATCTATTTGTTCAATTGTTTATATGCAATGCAATAGAATTGTTTAGTAAAATCAAACACTATATCATTCACTTCAACTCGGACGATTTGGTGTAGTTGATAAGCTATACTCGTGTATTGATTTAAATTCACACAATTTGGTATGGTTGTGAAGCTGTATTGATTTAAACTCACACGATCTGGTCTGGTTTTGGAGGACATCACATGACGTCTGAAACATCGGAGAACGTTCAACGTAAGATAATTAATGAAATCAAATTTACACGCTACTAAACCCTGTTTTGGTAGGTATTGATAATTGTAATTAACTTTGAACGACAAATTAAACTAATCAAAAAATAAATACTAAAAAGTAGAAAAATAACTGCATAATTTAGTGTCTTTGATTTACTTACAATTAACCGCTTTTCGACTCAATCTATACATTTAATATTACTTTGTGATCAGTGCTACCTAATGATGTGTAAAATGTTCAAAACTGACGATTTTAGTAAGTTGTTACACGATGGCACTCTCTCCAAAACAACATTAATTCCATATATTGTACTTATAGATTGAGTAGAATTGCCTCCTTTTGGAAGTCGGTTAAAAATGAATAAGGTTAGATTTTTAATAGGATACGATTGCTATGTCTATAAAGAAAACCAACAGCAATTTTGTATCTAAACAATGGGTGCGGATGCTTTTAAGTACCAATTAGAAAGTGCCTCGCCTCCCGATTATCAGTACAACTGTTGTTCCATTTGAAATTAGATCGCACAAAAAACAGTTTGTCAACAAAATAAAGTAGCAACAAACCAAGCCTTTTTTGCATGAAAATTGGACAAACCGCGTAATTATAAAATGTCTAAGGATTTTTCGAAAGTACCAATTAGAATGTACTTGGCGTCCCGATTATCAGTACAGCCGGTGTTCGTTCTGAAATGGAATCGCAAAACAACAGTCTGGTCACAATTAGCAATGCAAACAAGGCGTGTTCCAGCGCGTGCCCGCTGATTCGTTCCTAATTAGACAACGGACGGGTAAAGGGGGAATTTAACGGTTTAGCTAATATTTGGAACTTTTTTTCAATGGATTAATTGTATTTACCTTAACATAGGGTGAGTGTTACAGTAATACACTAATTAAAGTTAGTAGAAAGACTGACACTATATTTATTTATTTATTTATTTATTCAAACTTTATTGCACCATACAAGAAACTAAAAATGGCGGACTTAATGCCATAATGGCATTCTCTACCAGTCAACCATTAGGCTAAACAGAGAAATTATTGGTGCGGGATATCGGTATCAGACTTGTACAAAATATTAATTACAAGACAATCTTCCTATTAACTAGTTATATACTTTTATATTACATTATACCCAACAAATAAAATATCAGGAAGTGTCGGAAAATTGTATATTGTTGTAAATGGTAATCTAAATCTAAATAATAATAAAAAAAAAAAACTAGTGCCTGGTCATCTATGGGCTAGAAGTTGTCCGCAACTTCATAGCCCTCTTTTTTTTCTTCAGCATAGTCGGGTAAAAAGGTTCCCTTTAACCATCCGTGGAGGACCAGCTGCCCGTGTCCGGCAAATGGTTGAAATTCGTTCCGCTGGCTGAGCGTGATGAAGGCGCAAAGACACATACATACATAGAATTACAAAAAATATATTCAGTGACATTCATAATAATATATGTATCACTTTTTTTAGTATCTTCAATATACAGACATTTAATTTTTTCAACTTTATTATAGTATATAGATTTAGAAAAAGAGGGGTCTCTGTGTGGCATCTGCTACTGTCTGTGGCATCGTGGCTCTTAAACGGATGGATCGATTTAATTTTTTTTTTATTGTGTTTGAAAGGTGATTTCATCAAAATTGTTCTTAGCTGTTTTAGCACAGACAGACATACATTTTTACCCAAGCTGAAATGGAGACGCTTCGCTCGCTACGCTCGATCGGTCAATGAGCGATAATAGCAGAAACCCAATTTCATTCTCAATTCGTGTATAACACCTTCAATCTCATCAATAAGCACAAACTCAGTCAATCAACGACTAATGAACACATTTTAGGTATTATCAGCCCATACGTACGCAAAGGTCGTAAACCCCACAGAAACACCTGACTCTTACGTCATTTCTAACCTGAGCTCTGCTCTGCATTTCTGTGGCATATCCCTATTGATCTGACACATATACTGCTAACCTTTACAATGTTGTATCAAATCTACTCACTGCTTGGAAATTCAACCTTATTTTAAGGCTTTAATGAAGTATGTAAAGGGACAGGGTTAGGTAACATACGAGCTTGTGGAATTTAGTGTTAGTGTTTGTTAGCTGAGCACTAATGCAACATTGAGGTTTAGATTTGATTTCGAATCGATATAGTCTGTATGTTTACAAATGGATTCTCATTATTTCGCTGTAGGACTATTGTGGTTTAATAGCTTTAGACACAAAATTGAGGTAGTATCTGAAAAAAAACCGACCAAGTGCGAGTCGGACTCGCGCACGGAAGGTTTCAGTACAAGATATACGCTAAAACGACCGTATCTACAAAAGTTCAATGTTAGTAGAGCCCTACTCCTAAGTATAATGTATATTTCAGGGACAATCTGACACAAATCGACCTAGTCCCAAACTAAGCAAAGCTTGTACTAGGGTACTAGGCGACTTAAATACATAGAAGACATCCAAGACCCAGGAACAAACATTCGTGCTCATCACACAAACACTTGCCCTGGCCGGGATACGAATCCGGGACCGCCAGCTTCGTAGGCCGTTGTTCAACCCTCTGAGCCAAACGTGTCATCAAACGTGTATGTGGTGTGAGGTCGTTTCATATTGGCTTTTGACATTGACAGACAGACATAAAAAAATTAAGTTATTTCGTCGGTTGTGCTATAAATTTCAAGTTTCTAGGACAACTGGAAGTAACGTACCTTATAGGTTTTCCATGGACGGCAATTTGTATGGAAACACCGTTATTAATGCCTGTTTTACATCTTCAAGGGACATTCAAGAGAGGGAAGAGGGTGCAATAATATAAAGATTCTATTAAAAAAAAAAAATCTGCGACAATTTTTTATTTCCGACTGTACTTTCCATTAAACATCTACCAACTACACCAACTACTCAACGAGACGATTCTAAAGAGCACAAACTCGGTAAGTCTCCGTTATTTTACTTATTTATCGTATTGCATTATATACACTGGAATAGGGTCATGTCGAATTAATTGAAAGAATAAAAAAAAATACTATTATTATTTTACTACAGAATTCCTATAACCACCTTCCGACTCCATCATCCGATCAGTTAGAAGTTGTCATAATATTGTGGGAGTGTAGCAGTTGGTAGTCAAAACAACATTAACTAGTTACGTATTTATTCTTCGAGAGCCAAATCAGTAATGAATATTTTAACATTTTGACATTACAAAAACAGAAGACATTCCTTATTCGAATAGGTCATTCGAATCTATTATTTCAAATGACGGCCAGGATATGAAAGAGGTGTCTACACATGAGCCACCTCACATATCCTGCCGTCTCGGCGTAAGGCCGAAGGCCGCTAAACATAACTGCTGGCCCTACCTGACTTGGTACGTCCCTACCTATACGGGGGACCCAATACAATTATTTACCCAATCGGCCTCTAGCTAAGAGGTAGCCAAAGTTAAGTCACATATGTTTACCAGCTTATGGCATTTTACGTAAACATATGTTGTGCAACCCTAGCTTTACCCTTGAAAACCCCGCCAAAAAACAGGGCAACGATTACTATAACCCCAATTTAATTTTCGATAGACATTCCTTATTCGAATTGGTCATTCGAATCTATTATTTAAAATAACGGCCAGGATATGAAAGAGGTGTCTACACATGAGTCACCTCACAATATTGTATTGTCACCTAATTAACACCAGTATGCCATATTTTAGCTAAATCGGAAACCGGGAAGTGGGTCAAAATGTGCAAGATTTGTTTACATGGTTAATTACATAGTAATAGGTGAACCTAAGGTTATAAATAAAGCTTTGAAAAAGAACAAAGAAAATCTAGTTGGTACACGTTGTTATAATTATAAACGACCCCTTTGTGTTAACATTAATATATCTCCATTGAAACTTGAATCCCGAAATCGACCTCAGATAGCAAACGTATTAAATATTAATGGTTAACCATTAATTTCCTCAGAGACAAGAAATGATCAAATTTTAATTTATTCAAAACGCGACCAGTAGCGACAGTTAAACGCAGAATTGCCAATAAAAAGCAGTTAACTGCAATTTGTCAGCTGCGTCCCTAATGGCGAGGAGTGTTCCTCACATTTATATTTAAAACGACTCAACCAACCCAATTTTACGGTTAAAATACGCCATTTCGTCATTGGAAGGTAAGATTGCGAACTGAGACGCTGGCTGCGACGTACAATAAAAAAAAAATGAGTGTCGAACTCGCGAACGAGGGGTTTCGTATCACTTTCTCTATCTAGATAAGAAAAACCAACGAGAAAAAAATATTACTTGTAGGTATCCCATTACAGTTTTAACTTTATTTTATTTTTAGCAGTTATGGTACTACAGGGTTGGGCAGATTAGGTGTCCCATTGTAAAAATGAAAACAAAACTTCAAATTTCAATATTGGGCATGTTTTTATTTTAAGCATAGTCTATATTTACAAAATTAATTAAATAGCTCAAATCGCTCTCCTTTAGCCGGTGTAACTTTACGCGTTCTACCATAGAATGAGTTGCACTCATCTGGTATATCGTTTAGATAAGGATCTTGACCAACTGGTGCTTGAATGAAATTCATTCCCTGTGTGCTCCCAATTCTGCTGAGCATAATATCGAACCTGCTCACAAAACTTCTCGAGATTCGGTTGAGAAAATGTAACTTGTAGAGAAGAACAGCCGGACAGACAGACATACGAAAGCATTTTTGCCGAAGCTGAAACGGTGACGCTTCGAAAAGTCCAATGCATCAAAGTCTGGTGAAGATGCAGACTATTATTGCCAGGGTATAGTTATAATCTGTCATATTTGTTCGACACCAGTCTTGTGTACGTTTTGCTTTGTGAGACGGGCCACCGTCTTGTTGAAAGCAATAATAGTAATTTCTATACAATTTTCGGATATGTCTTCATTAAGTTTTACTCCCCGATCAATAAACAGCAGTGGTAGTTTGTCCCTAGGTGATATCGCACCCCATACCATGACAGCCGCCGCAGTTGAAACCGCTGTACGGCTAATTTGTCTACTGGAATATCCCTCAATGAAGCACCATAAACATGATCATTTTCTTGATTATGGCTTTCTTCCAATTGGAACATCTATTCGTCGGAAAAAATAATGTCATCGCCCTCATGGCAAGGTAGTCATCCCACTCCCTGCATTTTATCACTCTAGCTTTTTTCTGGGCAACAGTTAATCCATGTTTTTTTGTAGGCCTTTAACCCTAGCACTACCTTGCACTTTGGGTTGGATTTCACTGAATACGCTCACAAACGTTTTTAATTAAAATTTTGATGTAAACAGATCGTTTTCGACCAAAATGCACAGGTTTGAGAAATTTAAGGTTCTCAGTTTGGGTCTGGAACCTTATGCTTATGCTATACAGCATATAGCAAGATCGCTAACGCTCTCAAGATTCAGTTTACGTAGTAGATGTAACCGGTAACCCACTTTACACAATCAGATCAGCCTGGCATTCCAAGTATAGCGCTTTGAGTGGTAGCATGATGCTGTCGGTGCAGCCATGATTGTGTTGGGGTTTTGTTTAGTTTTATAGGACCTCCGTGGATGTATAATTTATTCTTTGTACAGAAAAAATCCCAATGATCACAACACAACAATTGTATAATCGTCTATAAATATGGCTAACTTAATTTACTTTCGTTGGTAATTCTTCGACGTTTCGGTCGTCATTTTGAGTCCTGTGTAGTGATATCTCGAAAGAACTGGAAAGGCGAGTATCAACATCTTGCCGCGCGAATTTTTCGATCTACCCGCGCTTGGTGTTGATAATTATGTTGAACATGAGTAAGAAAGATATATACGATCTTGTATTTCTTTCTAACCCGTGTGTTCAGCGTCCGATACCGATATATCGGTTAATGTGAAAATGCTCCAAGGTCGTCACTAGACCGACACACTACACTCACGACATCTGTCGATTTATCGGATGATGTTAACAACCACACACTAGGTGCAGAGGCTGTCATGCCATCCTAAGACCTAGCACTAGGATGACGGTTACTTATAACTAGATTCCACGAAGATGAAAGTTTGAAAATCACAATTATTTATCTATACTATTATAAATTGTAAAAATAAAATGTTTGTATGTGTCGTTGTGGCTTCATCAGGCTAAATTGGCTAAATGGATTTCAACTATTTTTGGTACACGGGTAGCTGGGTATCTCCAGGTGGTTAAAGGATAGTTTTTACCCGACTATGCTAAACAAAAAAGAGGGGTTATGACTTTTTCTCCACTGCGAATGAAGTTGCGGGCACCTTCTAGTCTATAATAAAGAAGATTCATGACATTATGGTTGTTTTCAAACGATAAGAAATAAATATTACGTCGACGGTACTGACAACCACGGAAGTTATTCCACGAAAATGAAAATATCTCATTTAATATCAGTTTATAACGCGTGGCTAAAAGCCATATTTTTACACTTTTTTGCCATTTCTCATTATTTTGTGTCAAAATGGATTGTTGTAGCCCCTTGTGAGAAAATATACTATTATCATACAAGTTCTATAAAAAAACCAATAGGCAACTACATACACTTCACTTTTAAATAGTATTTCTTAATTATACAGAAAATATATAAATAATAAATAAATATTACGGGACAATTTTACACAAATCGAACTAGCCCCATGGTAAGCTCAATAAAGCTTGTGTTATGGGTACTAGACGACGATATATTTAATAGATATATTACTTATATACATAGAAAACATCCAAGACTCAGGAACAAATATTTATGCTCATCACACAAATATTTGCCCTTACCGGGATTTGAACCCAGGACCTCAGCTTCGCAGGCAACGTTACTCCCACTGAGCCAAACCGGTCGTCAAATAACATTAACTACTACCATGGACCTATAAAATAAACGGACGGAGTTTTTAGAATATTCAACTGAATTCAGCTAATGGCGGACCGCATTAAATGTGTGTATTTTAACAGAGTTGCCATGTAATACAACAAAATTTCCCCAATCACGAAATAGATTTCAAATATATTTTCCCCGTGAAAAGGTTAGAATGCCATGACTGGCAACATTGTATATTTTTTCGTTTTGCTTCATTATTTTGTGGTATTTGAATAAAACCTTAAACCCGATCTAGACCTTCCGATCCTATCCGATCCGATTCTAATTATCGGATGTAATCGGATAATGTATTGTGCAACGAATCCCAATTTTTAGGGCCTGTAGCACAATACACTATCCGATTTTATCCGATAATTAGGATCGGATCGGAAGGTGTAGAACGGGTTTTAAGGTATGTTCAATACATACATACCCTACATGTTTAGCATTATTGAGTTTAATTTAACTAGACATCGCGTTTGCCCTTATTCTATTTACAAAACAAGATATAGACATGATTCATTTTAGAGTTCTACTTGTGGTAATATCATGAAACTTTGCATTGTGTCAACTTAATTACTGAAAACGTAATTAATGTATTGAAAACATTTCAGGTGACATTCATATTTCTCATAATAATCAAGAAAAACCAAAAAATATGCGACATTGCCCGTTAAGCCGGTATAAACCCTCTTAAGAAGTGCAGAATTGAGATCTACCTACGTGGAATTAAAGAAAAGCCGTTAAAATTTCCGTATACATTTTTATGGGGGCGTAAAGGTAGTCGATATTTATGGTCAGGCCGTTATTTTTAACACCAGTACTGCAATCAAATGAAGTTTATGCTTACTCTGTGGTTTTTACGGTCTGGTAAATTAAAACACATGTGTAATAACTATAGGATACTTTTACCCGACTACACTGAAGCTAAAATGATAATATTCTCTTTCGTTTCCGCGATTATAACTCAGTTAAATAAAACACCGTAATGGCAATAGAGAAGAAGGGTTGTCGCTACCACATCCACGTACATCTTATCAAGGAATAGGCAAGACACAGAACTGCAAAACCTTAAGTTCCGACGGTGTAAAAATATGATATTAGGGCCCTGTTTAATAAACAATACAAATTGTAAATTGTAACTTGTAAATACAAGTGACAAGTCTACAACTTTATGTTTAATAAAAATTACAAGTTACAAGTTTACTATGGTGGAAAGTCTACAAAATTGTAGAATTGTAGCTACAATTCTACATATTTCTGTTTAATAAACATTTTCGTTTTACATGTGACAATTTACATATTTGTAGGAAAAACTGGTTTATTACACACAATTGTAATTACAAGTTTACATATATTGTAAATTGTAGAAAAAAATCGTCAGGTGCCGCGTCGCCTGTCAAACCATTACAAGTTTCGGCGTCTGCCTAATACTGACAAACACAAGGAAAAAGTATTTCTACACAAAAATGGTAGTGACAAGTAGCGATAGTAGTGAAATTAGTGATGATGGACATGTGATTGAACGATGACCGCGAGTTTTTCGTAAAAGGGTAAACTTCACATTAAATGTAACTGATTTTACATTTAAAGAAAAAGGATAACAGTCACAGAAGCTAATTATGATAACCGAAATCATACGTAATCAAGATGATAATATGGCAAGATTTTTTTCTTAATATCTTTAATCCTAACGTTGGTTTGTTATGACATTAAAAACCCAATATTATGAGAAATCAACACAAACATGAAAATATTTTGATTACTTTTTTAAATGTGGAAATAAACACCAATTCTTCTGTGAGCATATAAAAATTAGAACTTACGATGGTCTTTTTTCTAAAATTTTGCCATGTAGTGCCACGGAGGTATTTTCAGTCTTTATTGTAGATGCATAAAGGCGTTAATTATGCAGGATGTCCTTCCATTTTTTTAATTTCATATCGTGAGTTAACTTTTCACTAAACCGAATAAAACATCCTTGCTGTCGTGTATTATTGACCAAAATCGTACTTTTGTTGTTATTATCCATGATCACCTTCCAACAGTTCAAAGTTTATCAAATTCTAGCTTACAACTTCAATTTCAATCTAACCGCATCATTAAGAATCGGCAACAAAAAGTTACAATTTAATGTAAATTGTAATCTACAACTACAAATTTGTAACTACAAATTTGACAGAATTCTACAGGCGTTTTTACATATGTAAGCGTTTATTAAACAGCATCTATAATTACATAAATTGTAGGGTTTTTACCTGTAAAGTTCTTACAAATTTGTAACATTTATTAAACGACACTTGTAGCACAAGTTGACAAATTTGTCACTTTTTTACAAAATTGTGGACTTGTAACGCTTATTAAACAGGGCCCTGGGCAACAGAAAGTTGTAGACTTGTCACTTGTTTTTACAAGTTACAATTTACAATTTGTAATGTTTATTAAATAGGGCCCTGGTCAAAAATAGCTTACCTAGGTCTTGGCTTAGAAATTCTACGATTATATACGTTACTATTGGTTCACGAAGGAACATATGAAGGGAAACCTTCCGATTTCATTAAAATGGAAACTCATGGACATGTGCATTCTTCCTTCTTGACCTATGGAGCACAGACTTGGCCTTTCAATCAATCAATCATAATCAATCAAATAATGCTTTATTCAAGTAGGCCTAGTTACAAGCACTTTCTAATTGTCAGATATAGTACATTAGAGAAGTGTTTACTGGGAGAGATACAATATGATCCAACAATTGTTGCAAGGATTAGGGAAAACCCAGAAAAATCTAATTGACTTTGACACAAGTTCAGAAATCTACACTCAAGGTTTGCCAAAGAGCCATGGAGCCTAGTATTTTGGGCGTGAAACGAACTGATCGGATGAAGAATACAGTACTACGTTCCAAAACCCGGATACCCGACGTGGCCCAAACAGCTGCCAAGCTGAAGTAGGACTGGGCCGGACATGTCGGTCGCATGCCGGGTGACTTGTGGGCTAAAGTAGCCACCGAGTGGGTCCCACAAAATAGAGTCCGGCGTCGCGGTAGGCCTCGACGAAGATGGTGGGAAGAGCTTGACTCTTTTCAAAACAACTGGTGGGAGATTGCCTAAGACCGGGACATGTAAAGAATGAAAGGAGGGGCCTTTGCCCAGCAGTGGGACACTATAGGCTCTTAAATCCATACTAATATTATAAATGCGAGAGTGTGTCTGTCTGTCTGTCTGTTACCTCTTCAAGCTTAAACCGCTGAACCGATTTGAATGAAATTTGATATGGAGATAGTTTGAGGCCCGGGGAAGGAAATAGGCTACTTTTTATCCCGGAAAAATATCCTTATCCGCGATGAACGAATTTAAGGCGGACGAAGTAGCGGGCAGAAGCTAGTAATATATATATATATACGAGATAGTCTGGGAGTTTGTATCGCGGCATTTCTTTCTCTTTATAAGCCTCATTTTCTGAAACGCTGGTAGTTTTAAAAAACAAAATATTTAATCCCTTCTGTAAACACATGTGTAGCTACTTGTGCACGTTAGGTCCATCTGCCACGTACCTTTATTTGTTTTCGTGGGTAGTTTACACAAATTGTAACTTTGACAGAGATTATTTTTTCCTTGTCTACATTGTGAACTTCGGGAACTCAAATGAGAAAATATACGTGATATAGTACATTGAAATTGTTTTATTTAAATAGGTATTGTATTGGGTTATGATTTTTCCACTTCCGCGAACGAACAAACTTCTAGTTGGAAAATAAAGTTTTGATTTTGTTATGCTGGCACTACACATTGGTGTAACTGGCAACGCAGGCAAGATAAGTTGACGATATTAAAAAAATATATGCAGTTCGTCTCGTATTTAAAGACGGAAAAAGTCATAACCCTTTTTTGTTTCAGCGTTGTCAGGTACAAATATACTTTAAACATCCTCGGATGTAGCTATCCTTCTACCAAAAAATCCACGGCTCTCATTCTTAAATTTCGCACTCGGCCGCCGATTTCGGACTCTGTTCAGTAGGATTGATGCGAAAACAAATATATCTAGGTATACTATTATAAATTTGTAAAAATATAATTTCTATATCTACATTGAAGATATATTCAAAATAATGGCTGTCCAAATAGTCCGTATTAGTGTTTTGGTGGTCACCGAATCGTTTATGTAACGAATTTTTTACATCATACGTTATGAAATTTGATATATTTTTTTAATAGAAATAGAAAATGATGCCTTGCCTACCTTATGCCTAAAAGTCCGATGCGTTTGTCAATTTTATTCACAAGTAATTTGTTACATAAAAGTATCGGCGGTCGAAACGCTCCGCGGCCCGGCCCTTGTATGATTATATATCTCGTTGTGGCTTCATTACGCCAAAATGGCTTAAAAGATTGCAACTATTTGTGGTACATGGATGGTTGGGTTATCCACAGATCACAGATAGTTATAGAGAAAATGAGACGTTATGACTAACTCCTCCGCGAACGAAGTTGTCGGTACCTTATAGTATATACATAAAACACAAAGGTTAACATTTCTGCAAGAAATAAAGACCTAGATTAAACAGAAAAATAACCTTAACCTACTCTTCGACTACTTATTTGATTCGATCTTCAAATCCCCATTTTATTTCAGTCAGATTCATCAAAATGCCTTTAATATTAACATTTCAATAATAGTATCTCCTGATGTCGATTACGTCTTCAAATCTATTCCAATCCATACTTCATTTCATTAATGATGAGAGGAAAGATCAATCGAGATTCAGTTTCCATCATTTTAAATGAAATCTATTATCTACGAAACCTTTCAAAGATCAAATATTATATAATTTTCCTTATTCATCGCCCCTTATTGTCAGGTTTTGAATAGAATCGAAAACAGTCGGGTTTCGCATTTTTGATCTATGATTGCAGTGTAGATTACAAAACGCCTTCATATTTATTTAAATATATATATAGACTGTACTGAGTTTGTTTGATCTCCGGTTTTATTGGAATTGGTTTATAAATAACTGAGTTTTGAGGTAACAAACATTGAAAAAAAAACACAACCGAATTATGAACGACCTCCCTTTTTGGGAGACGGTTAATAAGCCAGAAAGTAGTCCTCGGGCTCAAATCAGCAGCTGGGGACGCAACCGGGAAAACGCACAGATGGAAAGAGAAATTGCCGAAACAATCACACAAAACAGACATACGTACAAACATGCATAAAAATCGCTTCAGTGACCTGTGAAGGTCACCGTTAAACTTATTTCCATGAAAATATAAATTTTTATTGATATTCTTACAACTTTAAAATAGTATAGGTACCCTAGCTACCTACCTATATTTTGCTTGTAACATGTAGAGATTAAGACAAAATGGATCGATTTTACCTCATATCTGGACGCACGGTACTGCCCCCGCCAAGGTTAGGAATAAGCAAGTTATTTAACAATTACTGTCTTGTCGTTTTTTAAAATTCTCTTTCATAATATGGCAGTGTTAGGTATTTGGATCTGGACGTGTCAATAAGTGATTTTAAAACGATGAAGTTTTTATTTTATTGCTTATATTGTTTATGTTTATGAGTATCTCGCTATAGACAGAGCTAATGGACAGAGTAATAATCTTAGCCCAGACGACAGGACAGGCAAAAGTCTTCGAGTTTTCCCCTGTCAAAGTTACAATGTGTGTAAACTACCCACATTGAGAAAACAAAATAAAGGTGAACATAATGCTAGATGGGCGTAATCTGTAAAGATAGTTTTACACATGTGCCAGAAGGGCTTAATTATTTTATTCATAGCTACTGGGTCAGATAGGGTATCATATGAAAGGGCTTGACCGGCACATTTTTAAAAAACAAAATATTGTGATTATTATTTTTTTATTTGCAAAAAACCTATTTGAACAGTCCGGTTTCGTTAAGTTTGCACCTTATTTGTATGTTATGCCATAGATATCAGGTGCAAACATAACTCATCCGGAACCGGATAATATAATAATGTTAGGGTACTTAACTGAAAGTTTGTAGTACGGAACCCTCGGTGCGTGAGTCGGACTCGCACTTGGCCGGTTTTTTAAATATTTGCTGCTGTAGCGGTCATGTTACACGTTCTGTTAAAGTACCTACATATTACGGCGGAAGAGTTAGTTGTTATCGACAGGCGGACAGAGATACAGAGGATGCTTAGTTATAAGGTTCCGGTTGTACCTTTTGGGTACGGAACCCTAACAAATAAACCTGGGAGTCTTGGCCACTTATTTTACAAGTAACACTTTTGTGAGACAGATCTTCCCTCACCTACAGACCTAGCTCCGCAAATAAATCGTTATTATTTAGGAACCCTCGAATTTCTCGAACGTTTAAAGACAATTTATGGGCTCCTTAAGCGACGGATCCCGGCACGTACATTGTCGGAATTATTCGAGTCGCTCTTAAGCACCGGAATCATCTGCTGGCGATATAAAGCGAGGTTTTTACTGCTGAATAAAATTGTAGAACAGGAGTACGTTAAATGTGGCTATTTTATACAAAGTGGCAACTTAATATGTACTAGCTGCTGGCTTCGCTCGGGTGTTAGAAAAAGATGAAACCAATTACTTCCCTATACTGTATACATTGAATGTTTTGAAAATCACTCTGATATATTTTGTCTCACTTACTCACTTCATTTATGGAAATTTTCAAACTCAAAAATTACACTTTTCAGTGCAATTTTTAGTACATTTTTCTACATACAATCTTTGTAATGATAATTACAAACAGAAGGAAAGAATTAGCCAAATAGTCGTTGCTGTTATGAAGTGATGTGCGAACATTATACCATTGCGTTGCCTGCTTTATAATTATAAACGGCAGCCAAAAAAATAAAATTAATTGACAATCCTGACAAAAATAAAATTAATTGACAATTAATTGACAGTTTAACAATCCTGTATTTTAGATTAATATGCGACAAAACAATCTGACGATATTTTTTTGCACAATATGCTTTTTACGTAAACATACGAAAAAATACTGGCGCTAATATAGTATAATAGCCCATACATTTCTTCAATAGATTTATATTTATATACATATAGATTTACAATAAGAGGTTTATAAATTTGATAAATAAACAGTTGGCACCTTATCGAAGTTCATCAAATTAAAAAGCAGATTATTTTCACTTTTCGCCACTTCTAATGATATTTTAAATTAAAAAAAACCGAAAACTGTTAATGCAATCTGGGGATTCAAAGCGGGATTTTTACGGCTGGATATGATTGCACAACAGGAGTACGTTAAATGTAGCTATTTTAAACAATTTGGTAATTGATTATCCACTTGCATTTAAGTACAATAATGTGAAGCTAGTTCTTGGCTTTGCCGGTGTAACAAAGGTATGTCTTTTGTAATCGTATCAAGCAAAGTTTATAATGTCTCGTTGGGTTGCATTACAACTGAGTGGATATATTATAACTTATAAGGTTTACCCAGTGTTTAACACCGTCCCAATTGATGACACTTCGGAATTAGGCTAGCACCAATTGATGGAAAAACGTGATACCAACTATTGGACTTAGGCTGGCTGTTACGATATTTATCTTCTAAATTATTATAAAGTTGTAAAAATAAAATGTTTTTACATTGAAGATATTTTCAAAAAATAATTGTAGCGGACTATTTGGAAATCACTAAATCGGAAAATATTTTATTTTTTGTAGATAGATTATATTGACTCGGAAACATAACAAGGAAAGGCTTGAAAAGGTCTACTCACCCTGTGCGAGATTGAGTAACTTTTCTATTCCAGAAATTTTCTATTCCAAATTTTCCAAAAACGTAATTCAAAATCACATGGGAAAAGTTGCGTTGGGGCGGCCGTTAATATCGTGAGGAGTTAATTTGGGGGAGGGGGAGGTTTCGACAAGAAACCGTTTAAAATTACGAGGAAGCAATGTTTAATTAAACAATACATGTTTCTCCACTAACATAGCAAAATCTTACACAGTAGGTATTATTTATCGCAGTTATATGAACGCTAAACACTCAAGGATTTTTCGAAATATCGAATTGCTTCACGTAATTTAATAAACACCCTCTGTGCGACAGATGGCGTGGAAAGATGTATAACGCGTAAGATGTAAAATAAAGATGCAAAAAACCCGAATATGAGCTTACACGAAAAATTGTGTGAGAAACTAGTAAATCAAATAGAGACCATTTGTTTATTATAATTTTTTGTTTGATATGTATAGTTAGTTAGTTTTAATTTACAGAGTAGTTTATTCTTACTCTTTTGCCATTATTATTAAATAAAAGAAATTTCGTCAGCGGAGGAAAAAAATAATATAACACTATATTTTCTTCTGTTTCCGCGATTATTACTCATTGAAATAAAACATGGTCCTCCCATTTCCATGGTCATGGTCCTCCCGTGACCATGGAAAGCTGGAAAGCTTCCGAAACGTCGGGAACTAAAATAAGATAATATACGCGATATAATCCGTTAAATTGTTTTATTTCAATAATATAACACTCTTTTTTTCTAAACGTAGTCGGGTAAAAAAAATACCGTAACCGTCTGTGGATGGCCAGCTACCCCTGTATCAAAAATATTTGAAATCCGTTCAGCCGTTTTCATTTATTCTATTCAGTTTCCTTCAAATGGTACGGACCATCACTTATTTATTTGGAAATATCTTCCAATGTACAGACATTTCATTTTTACAATAGATATATACTATAAAACAAATGAAATAGATATATACATACCAACAAGCTCCACAGAGCAGGCTTCGTCCGGAATAAATATGAGGAAATACATTCTCCACACATCCACTTAAACGTGTATCTGTTAATTTCCCTTTAAATTACCACGTTTAAACCCACTGAAATACGTAAGTGCTGAAATATGTCGAGAAGGATTACTGAACACACGCTCCAAGGCACTTGTACCGCTAATACACCAACTCGGATAAACAAAACGCAACTTTGCACCACAAGGGCGATAAAGTCGGCATTACAATACAAGGAAGCAAAATATT
This sequence comes from Hedya salicella, assembly GCA_905404275.2. Taxonomy (NCBI): domain Eukaryota; kingdom Metazoa; phylum Arthropoda; class Insecta; order Lepidoptera; family Tortricidae; genus Hedya; species Hedya salicella. The sequence goes on from FR990114.1 coordinate 16,700,860, forward strand.
ACTTTTTAAACGTATTCTTTGAAACGAACCGAAACGTATGCCCATTGGATAAAGACTCAATTCCGTTGTTAATCTCTACAATGCGTGGGAACAGTTTTTAAAATCATGTATGGTAGGAAAATGAGCTTATTTTGAATGCTTTAAAGTAGAAATGTGCAAATCACAAGTAAGATTCACATGATATATATCTTTTTGTTTAAATCAGTTGCTCAGTTATTTACTCATTGAATAATAAAACATCTCAGTTTATCAGTAAATCTTTCGTTCACTTCACTCAAAATTTAAACTCAACTGAATGAAATTCAGAATGGATTGGTCTATGAATATAATAACACAAACCCTATAAAGTTCGGGTGTTCGAACCTCGGCTAGCGTAGCCCTACCTGCTTTCCTGTCCTCTGCTTATTGCTCGCTATCTCTCGTTGGCATCATTTTAAACCATACTCAGATGGTCGACGATGAGGTGGCGAGCCTGAGGGAGGCGAGGGAAGCATGGTGTGGCTCGTGCCCTGGATCGGACATCCCAGTCACAAGACATGTTCAACAAGCGTGGGATGCCCCTCGCCTCAAGGCAGTTCACGCATCACTCTTTGAGAATAGTCCGGACGACTCAGAACGTGCCCGCCTTCTGGCTGTATCAGTTCCAGAAGCAGGCCACTGGCTGCATGCGCTCCCATCTCGTCAAATAGGCACTTTTCTGGATCCAAGCTGTTTAAGAATAGCAATATGCTTGAGGCTTGGGTCCAGAATTTGCGTCTCCCACACCTGCATCGGTGGAAAGAGCGTCGATCAGCTTGGGCGACATGGTCTTTCATGTTCCAAAAGCGCTGGTCGGCTATACCGATACGGCACTTTGAACGATTTGGTCCGTCGGTCGCTTGCCACTGCGTCGATACCTGCCGCCCTAGAGCCTACTGGTATGGCAAGAGATGACGGCAAGCGTCCCGACGGAGCAACGTTGGTGCCGTGGAGGTTGGGTAGAGCCTTTATATGGGACGCTACTTGTGTCGACACGTTCGCACAGTCCCATATCGAGGCAACCCGCTCGCTGTCCGGCACTGCGGCTGACCAGGCTCAGGTTCTCAAGCGCCGCAAATACTCGTCTTTACTTAAAGACTATGCGTTTGCGGCGCTTGCGGTAGAAACTTTGGGTTCCTGGTCAGCCGACATGAAGAAGTTTATGGGGGCCCTGTCGGCGAGGCTGATCGACGCCACGGGAAACCGTCGCGCTGGCGGCTACCTCTCGCAACGAGTTTCTCTCGCAATTCAGAGAGGTAACGCCGCCAGCGTGATGGGGACCATGCCGCAAGGCAAACTTTTAGACGGGGTTTTCTTTTTATAATAGTATTTAGTTTTGAGTTAGTATTAAGTTATTTATAGATTCATTTATTACCTATTTTGTTTTCGTTGCTTTTATAATATTAATAGATGTATAATGTAAAAACTTTAATTAAAAGGAACTTCTTGTAAATTAATTGAGAAATTAAAAACAATGTTTTTACACAAACATGTATTTTTCTTCCTGAAACAATAATTTAAAAAGTGATATTGATATGTGTACAAGATAACTTATTGCACAAAATCAATGAAACAAATATATTACATTAAAAGTAACATAAAAATATTACTAAACTAAAACAAAATAACACTAACTAAATCTAAAAATGGCCCATTGAATTGAGTCGTATTTTTCAAACATCTTCGCCATTAGTAACTCATTCTGTAGCTATTTGTATCATTTGTACTATTTTTTACTATGCATCATTCAATTATTTATGATGTAATAGTTAAAGTCTGAAGTCCCACTGAACGAAATTATGATAATGAGTGGAAACAAAATAGTCGGGAAACAGTCGTTTGTTGAAATTCATTAAATTCACAAAATCAAGAGCTGAGTAGTGTAACCTTGAATAAACAATTTTCTAAAATTGCTTCATTCAATAAAATTTGAAACGGGAGAATTTTCCAATTTGTGCATTATGTGTATGTACATTTTGTTTTTGGTACGTTTTGCTTTTTGTACGTTTCGCTTGTGCACATTTTATACGTTGTAAACATTTAGATGATTTAGCGTATTGCACATTTTGCTCACTGTACATTTTGTTCCTGAGGGAAGCATACGAGTTTTCCAGAGAGCTGATATGAATCCATATTTTCATACCAGTGACTCGTTTTGCGCATCTCTAGTGTAAAAATGAGGGTGCAGACGGTACAGGATGGGATTACGGAAATTTATTTTCATGTTCGTTGTAGGCTTTTAATTAACTGTTGTGTTCGTGAGGGCTTATGCAGACAGAGTTTTTTAAACGCGCTGTTGACGTGCGTGTTACGCGACGAGGCTCCCATGCTCTCGACAGTCATCATTGAGTCACCACTTTCCCGATAACCTTCGATTGGCTCTCACGATACTGCTGAGTCGAAGGACCATCATCGAAACACCGCCTTCCCCAGTAACCAGCCAATGAGAGCCATCTCACGAAAATGCTGAGTGGAGATTTAGTTACCCCGACGTAACATCTGTGTGTATCGCGAGTGCTTTATGTCTTCTACCGCGGTCGCGTAAGGTTGTGATCGACCTCGATCAATAGTTTAAGTTAAGAATGAAGTTAATTTGTAATTTAGGTGCGCACCGTTATATTTTTGGTAATTAAAATCACTTTAAAAATTAAGAGTTGTAAAAACTATTTCTGATAGCGGCCACCTATATAACTCGCGTTTGTATCACGATATGAAAATATCTTGAATGAACAGACATGTAGTTTTTACAATTATATTACATCTATACTATTATAAATTTGTAAAAATGAAATGTCTAAAAGAAACTATTGTAAGGGACTATTTGGAGGTCAAAAATATTTTTTTGGATTTTTTGTATGTGTCGTTGTGGCTTCATCTGCTTCATCACGCCAAATCGGCTAAACGGATTTCAACTAGTTTTGGTACACGGATAGATGGGTATCTCCTGATGGTTATAGGATTCTTTTTGCCCGACTACGCGGAAGAAAAAAAGAAGGGTTAGGTTTATGACTTTTTCTCCTCTGCGAACGAAGTTGTGGGTACCTTCTAGCAGTAGTATAAATGTGAATATCTGTGAAGAAGTTAGTTACTATGACATTTCGAAGAGGCTTACAGAAGTTACTGGCGACCAAAGAGCTGACAGTTTCCTCGCTCTAAGAATCAGAGGGTCTACTCTAAAATTCGATATTCGAAGTTCGTATCGCACCATCCCTCTCGCTCACAGGTTAAACTGTATTTGAGTGAACGAGATGGCGCGATACGAACTTTGAATATCGAATTTCAGTCTGGCGATTCAGCGAGGAAACGCCACCAGCATCTTTGCTACAATGGCGCAGGGTCCATTTTTAGATTTACTCAGTTTTATTTTGTTTTCGTTTAGTTACTTTTTAGGTTAAGTTTTAATAAGTAAGTTAAATGCAAATAACAATTATTATTTCCTATGGACCTTATAGTTTAAGTTTGTTTTGGAATAAATTTAATTTTAATAGTTACTAATTACATTCTTCTATTCCAGTGGTGGATTGCGACGTGTCCCCCTGGGGCCAGTGGTCGGAGTGCGACACGCGCTGCGGAGCGGGCAGCATGGTGCGCTCGCGCCGCGTGACGCGGTCGCCGGCGCGCGGCGGGCGCCATTGCCCCTCGCTGGTGCAGCGCCGCGCGTGCCAGGAGCATGAGGGTTGCCCGCGCGATAGCGTCGTACTGCAGCGAGGTAAATACAAATATCTATTATTAAATAGCTGTCCCATCTTCACGTTTCTATCATCGCACCTCCCCCGCCTCAAAAACAAAGTACATCCCTACTATCAGGATGCTTGGCATCCCAAAAATAAACGGGCATCACGCTCATTTTTAACACGTACTTGCAAGTTGTGGAATGATCTTCCCCCTGAGGTGATTCCAGAGCGATAACACGAGATTCTACAAGAAGCGTGTTAACAGCGGGCCTATGATGGTTGCGTTTGTCCCACGATAAATAAATGACATAGCTGCCGTCACTTTCTGACACGTATGTGAGTGCGAGCGTGACAGGTGCGTTATCATATCATTTATCGCGTGACAGACGCGACCATAATAGGCCCGCAGGGCACTCAAAGGTTGGCAATGTATGGGCGATCCCTCCGGTGTTGCACATATCCATGGCGACGATGACCACTTTCCATCAGGAGGCTCGTCTGCCCGTTTGCCACAAGTGTGTGAAAGTTAAAGGTGTATAGAAAGAAACCTTAACAGTCCATGAACGGAGCTACCAGTTACTAGACAGAGAGTGCGTGCTTTATATTTCCCTCCATTCCATATATTAAGTAAGTACTGTACTGTAATTTTCAGTACCGTAAGACAGACAACGCGCAACTAGTGACGTGGCGAGCAAATTCTCACTTCATTGCGCGGTCGAGACGCTCACCGCTCAGGAGTTAGTTGTTATCACACGCAATGTATTAGGAATTCGTTTGCCGCGCCGCTGGTCGCGCATTGTATTGGTCGGGCCCTTATACAAGCATAGTCTAGTCTAGGGTTGACAACTGCTAATATCTACATTTGTTTCAGACGAGACAGCAATGATCCTGCCGGGCGCGCTCTCCGTGAGCCGCCATTTTAACGCCACCTCCGACATCCGTAAGAACCTGCGTCTGCGCAATCCGGACGACCCTGAGGCTAATGCACATAGAGAGTGAGTACATAAGGGCCAGGTCAAGGGCACATCAAGAGCCCGTTCGTATTTGTCGTAAAAAAAACGTCATAAACTAATTTTTGAAGTTGTTTCTAAGAAACCGAAAAGATATTTAAAATTCCGATAAGTTATTTGCATAAGTAAGTTCCTTATTTTGTAAGTAGCAACCTCACGTTTTAGAAGCACTGAATACGAGTATTATAACTTTAATCCGATTAGCGACCGTAGTTTTCTGAAGAGCGGACGACGTCAAAAGTTTGATGAACCCTTGAAACTTTATGATTTCATATGAAAACCTAAGTGTTCACTTAAATGTTTTTCCACAATCGCATTTCATTCTTATTTGACACTACAGCCTCAAATTTACGTTATTTTGTACATATACATACATAGGTAAAAATCATTCTTATTACACCATATTTGTCAACAAAATATCACTATACACAAGGATTTTCTCACGATCGTTGAACTATTAATTGTATGCATCGTAATTTACAATAAAGTACATTTTTCTCACAATAAAATTCAGTAAAAAAAAGTTTTTGAACTATTGCTTGCTTCTGCGGTCCTCGGGCGACCAAAAGGATCGCTCGTTCCTCGCTCAGCGTATAGGCATCCACCTTGCCCACTGGCAGCGATTTAGGGGACACTTGTAAATATGGTTTAGGTCCCAATCCATACTAATATAATATTATAAATGTGTCTGTCTGTCTGTCTGTCTGTTACCTCTTCACGCTTAAACCGCTGAACCGATTTGGATGAAATTTGGTATGGAGATAGTTTGAGTACCGGGGAAGGACATAGGCTACTTTTAATCTCGGAAAAATACTCTTATTCGCGATAAACGAATTTAAAACGGACAAAGTCGCGAGCAGAAGCTAGTAAATAATAATTAAGTTAGGTTTATATTTTTCATAAGTGTTTCTTTTCTGTTTTGTTTTTATGTATGATTTTTGAACTTCAATTTGAAATTTATTTTTTATTTTTTCAAAAGTTGTATAAATATTCGGTTGCATGCGCGGGAAAAGCTTTCAGTACGTGGGAGCGTGTTTCGTGATAAGGCTCCTAAAAAAATATCTAAAACACGATACTATATAAACTATTTGCAAATTATGCGTCCAAATAACGTATACTATGACTTAAAAATATAAAATGTATACCTCTGGGACAACATAATATTCCCAATTGAAAGCTGAAACTGTGTTTTATTTTGCATAGGTTACTGGTCAGAACACGAATGATTTAATATTATTAAAAATGTACGCGCCACCAAAGCAGCAGCGAATTATACTTTATTAACAACAAAAGCCAACATTGTAACTCAGTAAGCCTATATAAATCGTGTCTGACGCTAAATTTGATTCGCCCCAGGGTTACCGCTTCACAAAATATTTGAGATACTTTTTACAAGCATCTATTTAGTTTCACCTGCCCCGTTGTCTGTCTGTCGGTCTGTAATCAAATCTTGCAAGTTTTTGATCCACTTCCCGGTTTCCAATTGAGCTAAAATTGGGCATACGTATGTGAGTTCAGTGACAATGCAATAGTATGATACCATCGAGCTGATCCGCTGATGGAGCAGGAAGGTGGTCATAGGAACTCTGTAATAAAATAATGCAATCCTACGAAGTTTGGGCTTTTTAGATGATCAAAGAAAAGTACAGTCGGCGATAAAAGCTTGTCACAAAAATGAAATTTTTGATAGAAACTTATTTAAACATATACAGTGGACTAAAGTCTGTGCTTGACTTTGGTCTCATTTGGTGGAAAGTGATATGAAATGTGAGGAACAGCATCCTAAACTATTTTGGTGATATAGATACGCTATTTTTGTCATATAGCGTACAGAAATCCGGATAATCTCGAAAAACTGATTGCTTCCTTTCAATGTAATAAACAATTTTATCAGGTTTGATATATGGGAAAGGCAAACGTGATAGGGATGCTTTCTTGCGTCATCAACTCACTCGAGGCTCTGTTCTATACGGAGCACGCTTACTTAATAATGCCCATGAAACGGCAAAATGGCTGGTCAATGGAAATAAAAATGGCGAAAGGAAAGCTCTGTTACAAGTTTTTGAAAATGCACGTTAATGTTCAGGTCGAATTAGTATTTTTTTTTATGACATCAGAGGCAAACGAGCAGACGGGTCGCCTGATGGTAAGCGATCACCATCGCCCATAGACACTTGCATCACCAGAGAAGTTACAAGTGCGTTGCCGGCCTTTCCATGGGAGTACGCTCTTTTCTTGAAGCCTTTAAGAGGCCCCAATTGGGCCGAGCTTGCCGGCTGAATTTCACCTTCCCATACAAACGGAGTTTCGTTCTCATTTTAAAACTACGTGTTGGATTGTAACAAAACTTTGCATATACAATGACATGAGGTATATCTACGCCTGTAATTAGTTTATATGGCTCCAGTTTATAAAACAAACGAAATACAGCAAAAACAAGTTTTGTATAAAAAACTTAAATTCGCCGTATTTTTTTACTATGGTGTCTGAAGCTACATAAACTAATTACAGGCCTGCATATACCTTAACTTATTCTAAACATAAAGTTTCAGAGCAAACTATCACAAGTCGTTTTAAAATGATAGCGAAACTACGTTTGTATGGAGAATCAAGCTTACTGGGGACTCTTAAATCAATCTTGGGTACTACCTACTGACTTGCCCGCTCGCTCTTAGAGCTTCACAAAAGGATATAACAAGCCGTGTCATTACCGAACAAATGTGTCATGCATTTTAAACACGTACAGCAAACTACGAAAATAGTCCTATTTCTACAAACACACTTAAAATAAATCATCTACAAACAAGAAAAAACACCCACACACTCACAATTTACCGTATGCACTAACCGGAGATTTCGCGATAACTTTGGCAGAGGGGTAGAGGGTATTGGTATGGCATCTCCAGTGGTTAAATGCTGTAGTATGGTAAGTAGCCGCTCAATGTCTACACTATTGCCGCATTGTATGATGTACTCGTATATGTATGATCATAAAAAAAAACTTAGTAGCAAAAAAATATTATATTTCCTGACAAATGTAGAGAGCAAGCCTCATAAAGATTTGAAAAAAAAACATTAAGTATCTTTAGTTTTTTTCTTCCAAAATATTGATTTTTTGGGCTTATCTTACTCATACAGTTGAACCTCACACAAGAAAAAATATGTTTCGAATATTACATTTCGGTTTCGTTACATCTTTCATTGGTCAAAAACTGCATCATTATATACTATAATAAAGTTGTAAAAATGAAAAATGTGTACATTGAAGAAATTTATATTAAGATTGAAACGGACTACTAAAGAAACGAATATTTTTTTGGATTTATAGTATGTGTCGTTGTGGCTTCATTACGCCAAATCGGCTAAACGGATTCCAACTATTTATGGTACACGGGTAGCTGGGTATCACCAAATGGTAATAGGATACTTTTTACCCGACTACGCTGAAGAAAAAAAGGGGTAATGAATTTTTCTCCTCCGCGAGCGGGACACCTTCTAGTTTTAAATAAATGGCAACCCTATTTCGTGGAAAATTCCGGCGTAATCAAACTAAGCGCCATTTTGGATGTTTCATTAGCAAACAACTAGCGTCCCAGCTACATGGTAAATAATACATGTTTACTCGTAATCAATGTTCAACGTAGGTCTGTATGACATTCGAAACCACAGTGCACTTTAGTGGAATATGTCATTATTAACTCCACAGATGACATCAGTGCTTGAAAATCTGTTTATTTTCTTTACCGATTAGGTTAGCCACACTTTGAGAGCCTAACCCATAATAAAGGTTAGGCTCGCAAGAAACCGCTCTGATTAACCGGTTAAAATCTCGGATACATCTCGGAGCGCAAACAGGGAACGAAATCCATTAACCGGTTATAAAGCGATTTCTCAGTGGATAACGTTCCCAAATCAATTAGTTCGAACGTAATCAAAATAATTAACCGGTTAAGTCCCGACGAATTGAGAACCTCCTCCTTTTTTTGAGAGTAGTTCAAAAATAATATTCATACGGGCCACATTTTGCCGTCAAAAGCAACCGTGTGGTCGGTACGACCACATCAAAACAACTGCAAGAAGCTGCCGTGCAACTATTCACACGTAACCACTGCGTCACGACTTCTTGTTACTGCGTTGTCGTTTGGTTGGTTTTTGTCTGAATAGAGCCTAAAGTCTCTATAATCTATCTCCACATAAGCTTCGCCTCTATTTATACTATCTACTCGCTACTCTATTTCTATACAATTCTACCCTCCTTATTTTAAAACGTCTACGGTATCTATAATATTAATAATATATCTCCATACAAGCTTAGCTTCCATTTACACTACTCGCTAATCTATCGCTATACAAATGTACCCTTACAAAACTGTCCCAACGGAAGGGTGTTTTAGCTATCAAAACGGCAGCTTGTACCAATATTTGCGCGTCTGTTTTGCGATTTTATGCCTCCTAATATCATATTGTTCCGTTTAGCTGTGACAAAGGTTTGTTTGTGTAAATATTTATCAGGAAAGGATGATTATTGTGTACCGTTTCCCGAGTACAGTGCTACATAAAAGAGAAGAAATTAAATGAGGGCGCCACTTTCTACATAACTGTGACATTTTTGGCGCAAAATGCTTAAACATGGCGACAATTTAGTATACTATATTTTTTAGCTTCATTTTATTTAATTTCTACTCTTTTATGTCGCACTGTAGGTAAGGTAATATTGGAAAAAATAAACAAGGAACCAGGGCTCGGTACCGATATTTTTAAAAAGAAAGTTTTTTTTCTAGAAAGTTTTAAAACTTTATTTAGGAGATGAGAAATTAATCACAAAACCAAAGACCTGATTCAAGTTCGAGAATTTTAATAAAATATAGGAAAATCTCGTACTTGAACGAAAAAAACGAATCGTTATTTCGGTGATCTTGTATGAAAAAAATACCGGTTCCGAGCCCTGCGAGGAATTTTGTACGTTTTTATGTATTAAATAAATTGTTACATACAATTCGGATCATTAGGTTTCTCAGAAGCGTGTATGTTTCATTTTACCTATATAGTATACGTTTATTGGACACAGAGTCGATAAAATGTTTAACGAAGAGAGAGCTTTATATGTATAGCGTATTATTAAGAGGTATGCCATTAACAGTAATTGTTTTAAGAGTATTTTTCTCTCATCTACAAAATCGTCTGAATAGCCTACTTTATCTGACGCAAAATATAATTAAGTAAATGTGGTTACGTCAATCATATAACATCTACCTTAGGGTGATAAAATATACAACCTATTTCTTAACTTCTTAGATTGCATGTACTTTCCGTATATATAGCAAATACAGCTAAAATAAAATAAAATAAATGTATTGAAGTCGATTACTCATTCATAAAAAATGATTTTCTAAATAGCTTTAAGCTACTAAGGTGATTCATGCCATAAGTTGTAGAGAGATATGTTAACGTAACTTTTGAGTGTGTGGAAACTATTTCAAATGTATGCTTTAAACTTTAAATTCACTTGGCAGCGTTACTACTCTAAATCGACTAAGAACCAACCAAACTGTTATTATGTAGAAAAGTAATGCTTGAGATTTGGACTTTTCCAGTTTCAACGATTGTCTTTTGACCTCGCCAACGCTCCTTTAGTTTTCCGTGGCATCCCGGAGTCGCTCATAAACATTGATAGCCATAACGTATTGTTTGCTGTGTCGTTTATCCTAAACCCATTTTCGCCGATACTGTCAAGTTTTTAGGATATCGTAAATATTGTAGTTTAGGGTATGCTCGTAAAGTTAGTGTTTGGAGGAGTTTGCTCTGATTTATAGTTAATAGTGTTTGCTCTTGGTGAATGGGATTTTCTACCTTTTAATTTGTCCCAACATGAATGCAAAAGTATGTTTATTTTTGGATGTAACAAATTAACGTACCAATTCATAGGTCAGTTATTTGTTTGTTTTGCTATAACGCAGCAACAGAGCAATTAATATTTTTTTTTGCAAAAAGATAGGATAGGTATTGCTCCGGCCAGTAGTGATGTAGGATCTTTCTCGAGAAAATGCCTGGGTATTAACATAATTTTGCCTGGCGGACGAAGCCACGGGGAAAACGTTGTGGTCTTAAAACTTTTTTATTCGAACATTGAAACAGTGAGTCTGTGGCATCTTACCCTCCCAATATAAATGTTTGGTGAAGAAGTAGCGGAATTTGGTTGTTTAATCCAATTTGACAGACCGGAAATTGTTGCAGATACTGCGTGGAGTTCACAGTGACCAAAGTTTCGAAGGCCTGCCACCTGGACTCGGATTACAAAGCACTGAGAGAAGGTATGTCTTTGACAGGTGACAGATACCCCAATCAAGAAGGTTGACTTTCAATCATTGCATTAAGAACAGAACTGAATTCATCAATTTATTTCTATCAGTGTAATTTTATTAAAAGTCCAATAGCGATACTTCCATGAAACTTGATTCTCGCTTGTTATTTTACTGCTTGCAATAACCAGTTCTCTGTAAGAAAGTTGGTGCTTAAGGTACTTTGATTTTTTAATTCGCTTTTGCATATTTTTTATGGATTATTACCAAAGTTTTTATAATGAGAAAATATACGTACAGCTACAAAGAATAAAGGAATCCTATCACGCTTAAGGTACCGTAAAGGCATCTTAGCTATATTTGAGAGTAACTATAAAAGGTAATACAGTACATCTGATGAAAGGATCTACACAAAAACATTTTATCTCATAGTTTCTGACTTTCCCATAGTCGATCTAAATGGATCCTGTATAGAAAATCCTAAAAGACTCGTTGATTTGGCTATTCTACTACAATCCCGGACGGAAATTTGGTTGGTAGCGGATATTGATTCAGTTCGAATGAAGTGTGTGATGCTTTGTATGGCCCGAAAGCCGCGCACATTCAATTTAAGAATTCGAGCTGTACGCGTAGGTGTTACAAAACTTGGATCCATTTATTTTTATTAACCCTCGACGAAATACAAGAACTCTTATAAGTTTAACGTTCCTGTGGGTGCCACGGATAGCCGTGGCATTGTAAATTTGAAAAGAGTATTTGATATAGTTATTTGGGTTCCGTACATGAATAGAAAAAAAAACAGTGTGTCGAGTAATTTTTTTATCGTTTCACCGTTTTGTTTAAAACTAGTCTGTCTTTAAAATAGTATAAATAGATGATAATGATAGGTTCGAACGCAGAATAGTTTTATTTAGGTCTGTATCTTAGATCGAAAAAAAATCTATTATTCTGTATTAATTTATCAATTATTATGTATCGGTAATCACGAGGAATATATTTTATTCATTTACCTAATTGGTTTCACAAACTGTTTTTTTGCTGAATTTGACGTTGGTTCATTCGATATTTTTTACTCGTAATGATTTCAGGAATGCGTGGCAAAAATCTTTAGAATTTTCGCGTGCTCCGTGTGTATTTGTGATGAATGCATTGTGAATAGAATAGAATAGAATAGAATAGAATACTTTATTGTTTAACTGTGTCAATACATGGGTTGGAAAATTATTACATTCTGGTTTCAACAGCTACCCATTCCGGGTGTACAATATATTATTTATATACTATTTTTTCTAGTTCTCTCTATTTTTACAGTTTTGAAATTGTGTTTAGCTACTATAATATTCATTAAGATCATAGAAAGCCTTTTCGATCAGCCATTTCTTTAGCCTGCATTTGAAAGTTATCCCTTCCAGAGCTTTTAAATCGGCAGGGAGATGGTTAAATATACAAATCGCCATTATAAAAGTACTCTTTTTATAAATAGAGTTTTTAACTTTAGGTAGATTTAAATTATATTTATATTGCCTTCTTGTATTATTCTTTAGTGAAGACTTTGTTGTAAAATACATTGATTGATTTTTGACGAATAAACACAGCTCTAAAATGTAAATGCCAGTTAACGTTAGAAAACGTTTATCTCGAAAGATGTCACGGAGCGAGTCTTCCATGCGCATCCGGTATACAGCCCTTAAACATTTCTTTTGTAATCTAAAAATCTTGTATACTTCGACAGAATTGCCCCAGTAGATCACACCGTAAGTAAGTAGTGGGTACACGCTTCCATAATAAGCATTTCTTACCACAGTTTCAGAACATGCTCCCGACAGAATTGAAAGAGCATAACAACTACTAGAGAGCTTCTTGTTTAAATGTTCAATGTGAGACTTCCAGTTTAAATGACAATCTATTTTGATCCCAAGAAAGTTAGCGCTAGTGACCTCCTCTATGGAAGTACCTGCTTGTGATATAGTAAGCGATAAAGGATCAGTTTTGTAGTTTCTGAATTGTATAGGTAACGTAAAATATTTATGTCTGATATTTTACTTTACCTATACAATTTATTAACACTTTGTGAAACCAATTAGGCAAACCTGATTGCAAATGAAACATAATATTATTTATTGCTACTGCTACCGAATTCCGGGAAATCACTCAATCCTTTCCACCCATTTCCCCGTAAAATATTCCCAGCAGCCATTTAAATTTTCGAGCAGTGTGAATTTATTTGTAAATACAACCTAAAATTGAAATTTGTGTTTCTGATGGCCGTCATATAATTTAATTGATTTGATTTTACCTCCTAACATATTAATTATGTTTCCATCATCGTTATATTAGTTTATAGAAGTCAATGCCTCTCCAAGGATCTCAACAAATACCGGCCTTACGCCGCCGTCTTCAATTGGTTTCCCGTGATTTTATGTACACCTAATTTAATTATGTACCTACTGCGTTCTGTTTTTGCCAATAGTCTATTAATATTACTGTATATGGATATTTCTATAACCGTTTCAACCGCTATCAGTTTCCTGTTGTGTATTTTAATTAGATGAACCGCTACGAACATAATACTGTACTGACGGTACAACGCGGGGCGATGTGACGATTATTATTGTATACATCTTCAATATTTGCAACAGGAAACTCAATAGAGAATAGGAAATTGCAATAGAACTACCCATCTAAGGCATGCTTTGAGAGGAGTATTATGAATAACAGTTTCTGAGGAGAGAGGTGTAGCTTGCTACTTTGTGGTTTAATATATTTTTTCTTCTTTCATGAATCTTATATCAGTCCTTTTGCAATTATAGGTCAACTGTACCCATGGATCTCATCATACAATGCTTAGTCGAGTTTTTGACACGGGAGTACAAAAAGGTGTACCTACGTGTTTGACGACACGTTTGGCTCAGTTGGTTTAACAACGACCCAAGCTGGCGGTCTCGGGTTCAAATTCCGGCCATGGCAAGTGTTTGTGTGATGAGAACGAATTGTTGATCGTGGGTCTTAGAAGAGTTCTATGTATTTAAGTATTATAATTTAATTTATCATCGACTGGTACATATGGTACAAGATTTGCTTAGATTGGAACTAGGCCGATTTGTGTAAGATTGTCCTTGATATTTATTATTTAGTATGTACATATTTCGGTAAATAATTATTCAGCGTCAGCTCTGCAGAATGATGTCTACTGCTGAACTAAGACCGTTCTCAATCATCTTCACAATGATGTGTCTGGCGATCACATAAAATCATTGGTCCTCTGAAGATTTGCCAAATTGTAGTAGTGTATAAGGTGAGACTCTTAGAATCTTCACTAATATTACAAATGCGAAATTGTGTTTGTTGGTTTTTGGATTTGTCCTTCTCTAATGAAATAACAGGGCAATTGATTAAAGTACATTTTTTACATAGAATGACTAAAAGTTGGAAAGTGACATAGCTATTTTTTGCCACGAATATGCACGTTTCCCAAGGGATAACAAAAATTGTAGGCCACGCGGGCTGGAAAACCGAGTAAATTATAATCTTATCTTAATTGTTCTAGGCGAGAAAGTGTGCGTGCTCTGCGAAGCGGCGGCCCTTCGTCGGGATCTAAAATGGCGGTGCGGCGGTCACGGTGTGACCGGCCATTCTACGCGTTTCTACGCGCTGGTGGCGCCACACTGCCGCGGAAAATGGCAGCGCGCCGGTAGCCCTGACAAACGAGATCACTGCTGCGCCAATCCGCACTTCATATTCGTTTAGACCCGCTTCAGCTTAGCTAGCGTAGCTTAAGGAGAATAAATGGTTTTTGGTCTTTACTCTGTAACAGAAAATTTTAGCGATGAGTCTGTAATCTTGCCTATATGTCAACGTCTTGAAATTACTTTCAATTTTGTTTTAATGTCATTTTATCTACAACAGTGACAGTTAATATACAAAACAAATAGTTTCACTCAAAAAGGATGCTTATTTTTTATCACTTTTAGGTTACTATCACTGATACATTTCCTAATTAGCAATATAGTTAACGATGACAGTTATAGTTCAATACAAGTAATTTCAATCAAACAAGATGCTTAAATTCGATTAAACACGATTACGCACCTTACGCGCTTAAATCATAGTAAGACGACCACTATGTGATACTGCATCTTTTTCCTGACACACTTCCAGGCGCTCGTGATGACGTACTGCAGCTGGCACAGCAACAGCCTTTTACCGCGATCTTAAATCAGCCATTCTTCGCGTGCCTACGCGCTGGTGGCACCACATTGGGAGCACTATTGCACCAACTCGCACGTCATATATGTGTAGACCCACTCCAGCAGAGGTAGTGCAGTTTAAGTCTATCAAAAGATTCTGTAAAAGAAAATAGTTTTTTAGGAAGGAATCAGAATCATCCTAATCTTGCAGAATTGCCTACATTTTGAAGTATTTTAAATTTTGTTATAGTTTACTATTATAAAATCTTTGTATCATTGTAATTACAGCAGTAACAGGTATACTATTATATAAAACAAATCATTGCACTCATAAAGGAAGCTTAACTTTACAGTAGGTGTAAAACATTTCACGATTATTAATGTATTTACAGCAGTGACGGTTGTACTATATAACATCTATCTGTTTTCAGCTTAGCGTAGTGTTTAGTCTAATAACTAAATAAATATTTATTATTCATACAAAATATTTTTTCAGCAAGGTTGAATCAATACTTCTTGATTTTTGTCATTATGGAGTTAAGTTACTAGTATACTTTAAGAGTTTTTGGTCATTCGGAACACTATTGTCGGTATACCGGTATTTTTTTACTGCTTTACGCTTGGTTGTGTTTGTAGTAGACAATATAGGCAAGCGGCATGAAAACACACCACACAGTTTTGTAGAAATATCCCCAAAAAGTTATAATGAAAGCCTTTAATGCGGGAAAGTATAACTTAAAGTCACCCTTTCAGATAGCGTATCTATTTTTACAACCGCAAACTTCCAACCCCAACAAAGTTATAATGCAGTTTCAGAATAGTCCCATTCTTCGGTTCGGGCTTCCCATTGATTTTGCAAAGTATCCAACTTCAATCAATCCACGTTACAACAGCCTCCGTTAGAAAATATCTCCTATCTTTACGCGGTTAAGATTTATAAACGTTTGACCGAGATTCTCTGGTAGATTTAGACTAAAGATAATGTATATGGCAGGTACTATTACGCTTCAGTGGGTAAGGGATGTGTTCCACTTGAATAAAAAGCTTGTAAGTTGGTAATTTATGCGGACCCATTATATTGCGTTCTACTTTGAATATTGAAAAGTCTTCGCTGCGTCCCATAGATCAAAAGGCATGATGAAAAAATCATAAGAGAAATAGATGGAGTAATCACGTGTTCCACGTATTTCCTAATAGATTTCACCCATTTTTCCCTGCCCTGCGTTATAGGACTTAATATAAGCCTCCATGTCAGCATGATGGAGCGTATCGAACTGATAAGAATGATTGATGATAATGGACATTGAAAATTTTATTTCTCCATACCTTGGTCATTGTACTAATTCACAACGACTTTATTTCAAATATGTTAAAGGCTATTGTTGCATGCCTGCTGAAATTTTTGCCGGCTAAGTCAAATACAAAAGTTGTCACGTGTAAGGGAGTCATTATAATTTCAAACGAAAAATTTGATATTGGCATACTCTTCTAAGCCTTTTTGAAGACGAACCTACGAGTGTACGTTGCAGATATATCCTTAATTGGTATATAAAGAGAATAGCTATCCACTGACATGTGAGATCTTCAATCACATATCAATTCAATAAAAAAAAACGATTGCTCTTCTTTTTATTAAGGTACTTTGAGAACAAGGATGTTGCACTTAACTGTGACTTATAATACAGGTTCTAAGATAACTTAGCTCTCTAAGGATCATACAATTCGTACGCTGGCTGGATTCAGAAAAACGCTGAGAGTTTAGCTTCTGAAGTCTCTGTTTTATAAACAGCGGTGGTCTACCGCATGTAGTTCTATCCTACTAAGTACAATGGGAAGTAACATTGCATTGATTAATTTAAACCGATATTATCGCAGCTCTGCCAACAGTACATATATGTGCCTACTAATAATATTGTTTCAAATCGAGTTTGAACTTTTTGCGTTTTTGCAATTTTGACTTGTGAAACGGAGGCCGTTTTAGGAAAACTACCCGTAAACGTAAAAGGTGAAACATTAGTACATATGGTAGTTATTTTTGCTCTGCGGGTTAAATATCTGGCCTGAACTATTAGTATTAATATGTAATTAACAGTCCAAAATTCATTTACAAACAGACTTGATTTTTTTTATAGCTTGAATATAGTATAAAAAAATCGGACGCAACTTTTTTTCATCTGCAGTCCATTTTTGTACGAACAAAAAATGCACTGCAGATGAAAAAAAATACATTATCAAAAGAATGCTCTTTTGATAATGCACTTTTTCATATCGTATCGTATTATCTTCACGGCACTTACGTCCTTTTGCTGAGTCATGGTCTACATTAAATAGTATACTTTATTCACCTGGATGCAGATATACTATTAATGTGTGCAAAACATTTTGCTATGACAGCGAATCTATGGTCAAAACCCTATATATCTATAATATGTGTTCCCTATCAAATTGTGGGTTCATGTGGAACTGTACCTAACTAAGAAATTAGTTTAAGAACTTCATACTAACATGATTGTAATAAAAGATTTTGATTTTGAACCCCTATTTTTTTTTGGACCATAGTTGGGGCGCCTGGACTAGAAATGGGTGATTTTACGGGACGCGAGGACTTATGAAGCTATCATGTTCAGTGCCGGTAACGCACATCAGAGGGGCGTGGTCAAGTGGTGAATCTGACGCCATAATTTCACATTTATGTTCAAGGAACCACAAAACCGGATCTCTATTATGAGTATAAAGGAAAAATCCCGGTTCTTAATTTGAAAATTTATATAAAATACGTTGTTTTCTGCAAAAATTGTGCTTTATTTCATAACGTGAGTTTTTATCATATTTTCATTCTGTTGGCTTCGTTCCCATTCGCCCGACAACCGATTGGATACGAGGAAAATAAATAAGCATTAAAATTTCAGTGGGATGCGATATTTATTGGCAGTACGATTGAAGTATATTGACTGTACGTGCATTTTTATTGCAATGTTAGTGCCGAATTTATTTGTGTACGGGAAAAAGTAACTGAAGTTAAGCTTTTGATTTATTATTATATTTTCGTTATCGTTTACTCGGGATTTTATTGAATGGGATTAATTATAAACCGCATGTTTGCTTTAACTTGCCAATTTAAGAATATTCATCTCTCCCATAGAATAAATACCTATTAAACAGTCATAAAAACGAAACGATGTTTTTGCTTACTCATAAATACGAAGGAAACACGAGTGTGAATTTCAATATTCTAAAGAATATCACAGCTGGTACAGTCAGCGTCATATTGTTAGTAGCAGTCCAAGTGGCCAAATATATCATAACACACCCTTATTGCTATGCAAATAAAGATCTGTTCCGGTATATTTGGCTACTTTTGTGGCTATGTACTACTTAATGCTAGTGTAAAGTGTTAAAAATATTGATTATAAATTTGACGTATAGTAATTTTTAAATATTTGGTTGGAGAAACGATTGATAATATAGAATTGTAATAAATCCTTGAACAATAACTTACCAAATCGCGTTAGGCTAATGGGATTCAAACCGACATTAATAATTCTAAACTACTTACGCCATACCGGCAAAGCTAATTTCACTACACCACGGCGCAGTCAAACCAATTTCACTGCCACCTATTCATCCATTATATCTGGAATAGCGAAAAATAGTTGCATTGCTAGCACATTTCAGATCGCCTTGACTCTTTGGCACTGCGTAGAGATGTAGCTTCGCTCTGCATTTTCTATCGCTTGTATAACGGGGAGTGCGGCGGGCAGCGGGCGGCAGGGAGTGTCCGGCAGGAGGCAGGGAGTGTCCACAGCGTGACTGAATTGGGGAAAAAATTGTAACCGGCAGTATTTCCGGACGAATGCGACCTTCAATCTTTTAAATAAAAGAGCGTACTCCCACCACAAATGCCAGCAACGCCCTTGTGACTCTGATGTTACAGGTGTATATGGGCGACGGTGATCGCTTCCCATCAGGCGATCCGTCTGCTCGTTTGCCTTCTATTATTACATAAAAAAAAATCTGTCACTTACGAGTATTCAACCATTATGTGTGGAATAGCGAAAAGCAATTACTATTATGTAGATGTTTGTACGTTTGGCGTTTGTTTAAAACTGAAGCCAAAATCTGATTTGTCTATGATTCTACACAGTCGGGTTTTAGGATTTGCTTTGGTTGCAAATATTGGGGTTATGTGAAACTTTGTTCTTAGGTTCGGGACATATTGTGGTCGTGTTAATTGCAGAATACAAAAAAAGCGGCCAAGTGCGAGTCGAACTCGCCCATGAAGGGTTCCGCAGCCGTTTATACAAAAAAATGCACTACCGGTAACAAAAAATACGATATGAAAAAAAAACACTAACAAAAGAGCGTATCTGGCCGGCACTTAAGTCCTTTTGCTGAGAAGCGCAGTTTTTTGGTAATAACTTAAAAATGGTATGTCCGATCATGTTGATAACAATTTTCGTTGGAAGTATTTATTGAGCTTTATATTTGTAAATTTTTTCATATTTTTTGAACATACCGTTTAGAAAATAGAAGGGGGGGGGGGGGGGGGGGGGGATACAATTTTTGCTACTCAGAAAATATTCGCTAAATCAAAAATTGGTTGTAAAAACCTCAGTGTTTTTAGAAAAACTATCGAATGATGTGCCACACGTTGATATTTGCTAAAAAAAATTTTTTTACGTTTCGGTTACATATATGGAGTGCCCCACCTAGAAATATGTATATTTTTTACTTAACTATCAAACTAAGTAGCGGTTTACACACGACACCTATGCTCTAAATTTCATCAATGTACATCTTATACTTTTTGAGTAAAATACCTGTGACATACGGACGGACAGACAGACAGACAGACAAGACGAATCTATAAGGGTTCCGTTTTTGCTAAATTGGCTATGGAACCCTAAAAAAAAAGCTATAGTTTAATTTAGTTTGCGTGTGTTTGTATTAGTCGTTTTGTAAATTAGTCATAAGTATTTCAAATATACTTAGTTACTTTACGTATTTTAATTATAGATCACTAGTTGTTGCCCGTGACTTCCTCTGCATAGTGATGCAAGTATGTGTAATTCTGATGTCTAAACAATATTACTGGAAATTTTCGTTGAGATCCATTCTGTAGTTTTTAAAATTAAGAGGAAACGTACATACATAGATCGGCACAAACTTTAACTAACGTTTATAATAGCAGTATAATAATAATCAACAAAGACAAAGCAAGATTTCCATTAATGGTGTTTACTTTATTTAAACCTTCTATTTCTTCTAGATTTCATACAAGGGATGTATGTTTTAGTATGAGCTTACAAAAAAAATCGTATTTATAAAAAGAAATGAAAATTCATAGTGACACTATGTCAGCAACATAAAAATAAATCGTTTAACATCTAATATTTTAATTATAATGATATGAATGATTGTTGTTTTAGAATTAAGATTCAATTTTAGCCTGATTGTTCATTATTAAAATCCTGGTAATTATAAATCAAAAACTTGTTGACTTGGCTATTTTTTAAGCTTATAATAAATTACACGCTACTGAAATATTTTAAATAAAGCTTAATGATAATTTACCGTATTTTAGAATTAGTGTAATAAGTTTTACATTAAAGTATAGGACTATAATTACAATAGTTTGTGAATACATATCTTCAACGACTTATGTACATAAAATGTTAATAAATGCATTAAAAAAAATATCTTGTTTTATTCTACCCACTACCTGATTTTCTGTTCGGTTCCTGATTGTCGTATCGAGAAATAACTTTCATAATTTTTAAAATTGGCCGTTGAGGTGGAAAGGTATTTTGAGTGGCGACTGCGTACAACACGACGCAGCTCGGGAAGGCCCCCAACAAGAGGGACCAACGATCAGATCAGGATCGATGTGGAGGTCCTTTGGGAGAGGCCTTTGTCCAACAGTGTAAGTCTTTAGGTTAGACAGTTGATTTATTATATTTTGACACCGGTTCATAGTTTATTATGGCCGCCGTCTCATAACCATGAGACAACCTTACCCGGTGAGTTATTGGGTAACAAAATGTTGACAATTGGTATACGAATCAACTGTCATAGCCCATTGTATGCACCTAATCAGTCGTTACACAATTTCTTTTTTTTGAAATTTGTTTTTGTTTGTGGGATATTTTACAAGGACCGAAATAAATGACAATATATCATTGCGCGAAAAGAGCACAAACCGATAGTAGAGAGCTGGGGGGTTATTGCCTAACGAAATTTTGACAATTGGTATAGTTGAATTATCGAGAAGATGGAATTGCATTTGTAGTGGTTGTACCGTTTGCAACAAAAGGAGAATAATTTTCTCTTAACTTAATAAAATGACATACCCAAGAAGTGGAATAAGTAGTAGTCCTCTGTTTTTTTCTTTTATTCGCTATCATGTTCTTCATCTGAGCTGTCACAAGTATTGATAATAAAATTGTCTGTTATTTGATCCATTTCTCCTTCCTGACATCGATATTTATTTTCTTCACTCTCGACGTGGTGACAAATATTTTCCCAGTCCTCAGCAGTGATGGTATTCATTCGTTCAGTTGCTAAACTCATAATGCCTTGCATGTTTAATGAAACGTTTCTTTTTGCTACATATCCTTTTGCCATGGACCAAATATTATCGATCGGATTGAATGTCGGGTGATACGGTGGCAATCGTAATACGGAGTGGCCATGTTCTTTTAAAATTGCATCTATGTGGTACTCGCGAAACCGCTCTTTGTTCTGTTTAATTAATTCATACAAACTGGTTTTGTACAACCGGTTATACGAAATGTTGTGTTCTGTCAACCAATCCATCATTTCTTGTTTATTAGAATTTGACGTTGGAGCACGATTCAAAAGTTTGTTGTGATAGGACGCATTATCCACGATAAGTACGCTATTCGGTTTGAGGTTCGGTATTAATTTTTCTTTTAACCATTTTTCGTAGTTGACAAAGTTCATCTGGTCATGGTAATCTCCCGTTTTTTGGTTCGCCTTAAACATTAACAAAGCGTTGGGAATAAAACCATCTTATCCTCCTGCGTGCACTATTATTAACCGCTGGCCTGTACTGATTTGTTTTTTTACACCAAATTCTGTTCCATCGGTCCAAGCTTCTCCGGACACATGTGAAGTGTGGATGTAGGTTTCATCAGTATAAACTAGTGGTCTATCTTGAGATCGATATTCCGCAATTTTGATAAGGTAATTTATTCTTAGCAGTCGTATGTTGTGTTTTTCCATTAATATTTTTCGGTTGTCCTCGGTCTTTTTCCATTTAAATCCTAATTTTTGTATTTGTTTTCGTAAGGTGCAAATTTGTAATCTATATCGGATTTTAACACAGAGTGGAGTCCCTTTAAGGTTGGAAATTGCTTATGGGACAGATGAAAATTGTATATAGTTCTCCGGATGACTTCCTGATCAAAATCGTCTACTGCTGATGACGGACAAGGACGCAACTTTTTATTCTTCGGGGAGGTGAATTTCTTTGTTGTTGCGAATTTCTCGCTGTTACTCTCAGTCACAATGTTATAAACAGTAGAGAGACAAACACCTGTAGCTTTTTCAACTAACTGGGCAGCGGTGTAAGGCAAGTTTAAATTTTTCGTCAGTTCATTTTCAAAATATTTATAACAGTTGAAAATTATTTGCTTACTTTGACTCTCAATAGGACCAAAATTACTTACAGCCATATTTTTTTAAAATATAGAAATTATTCGTAGTCGTACGGGCGGACACAATAATTAATTGAGAATACAATCAAATCAGATGTAAAAATATACGCACAACGTAAATAATATTGACAATTTCACACTGACAATATTTTTGTTTTTAGTTCTTCGATATATATATATATATATATATAACAACCTCTTTGTATGCTGATAGTACAAGAAAATAGAAAATTCAAATATAGAATGCCTGTAAACAAACAATACTACTACATATGCAATTCCACGCTCTCGATGATTCAACTATATCCGAATCAACTGACATAGCCCATACAAAATCATGACACTTGATTGTTTTGACGCGTTTGACGCTTGATTCCAAGCCCCTTATTGATTAGACAGTTGATCCCATTATACCAATTGTCAAAATCTGCCCCTCTATTGCCTAACAATGCTATTTATATTTATTCTTCTCTCTCATGAGGGAAGAATAAATATCAACGCAGATACACAAACTAACAAGTTATTATGCACAAATACATGAAAATCTTCTTAAACGCAACTTCATACGAAAATTAATCGCTCGAAAAAGTGTCTTGTCGAAATTTGAAACGTTTTAAAGTTAGCAAAAAGCGAAAGTTCAATTTTTGCGGTAAAAGCAGAGCAAACTGTTGAATTGTTACTGCAGTGCAGAATATTGGAGCGATGGAAATTAAATAAGCGTCAATATTCGCTCACTGTTTCGAGTGAACCGGACTGATTGTGTTACTCGACTGACTGAATAGTGAGTATAACTATACTATTAAAAAGTTGTAAAATTTAAATATCTGTACATTAACGATAATAAAAAAAACCGGCCAAGAGAATGTCGGACCGTGCTCAGTGTAGGGTTCCGCAGCCGTTCATACAAAAAAATGCACTACAGATGAACAGCATACGATATGAAAAAGTGCACTAGCAAATAGCGTATTTCCAGGGCGTAAGTGCCCTTTTGTTAAGAAGCGCCGTTTTTCGGCAACAACTCAAAAACGGTATATCCGATCATATTGAAAAGAATTTTCGTTGAAAGTATTTATCATACTTTATCAATGTATTTTTTTTAATGTTTTAGACATACCGTTTAGAAAATAGACCCCTTAATGGAGGGGGACCCCTTTATGGAGCAGGACATAATTTGTGCTACTTTCGGAGCGATTATTTCCGAAAATATTCACTAAAACAAAAAAAATATATTAGAAACCTCACAATGATTTTAAAAGTTCTGTCGAAATATGTACCACACATTGATACTATTTTTTTTCAGATGTTGTAACCTCCACATGGTCCGTCACAATAATTTTATTGAAAATGTCTGCAATGTACAAACATTTTATTTTTACAACTTCATAATAATACAGATAAATACAAAGAAATGGATATGCCCGTATTCTGTTACCAAAAACTTTTAACGCGCCTACGGACCTGTTAAATTTTAAATGAAAGGTTTTACCGCAAAATAATTGAGTAATCCAAACTCGGCGCCACCGGGCAAAGTTATATACCCATTGTTTCCTATTCAAAGGATAAATTCAATTTGGAGTGATAAATGGTTTCAATACAAATAAAGAAAGAAACAAACATGATTAATAGGTGAGCGTAGTGACGTTCGGCTATCAAACGTTTGAGAGAAGATTGGGACATTTTGATTTTTCACTGAAAAGGTACAGATTCAGATTTTTATTGGTAAAACTAGAAGTTGCGGGGGAGGAAAACCTCCGACACAGTCTCCCCCTCGTTTTTCTTCAACGTAGTTTGGTAAAAAGTATCCGTATAACCATCTGGAGATACCCAGCTATCCGTGTACCAAAAATATTGGAAATCTGTTAAGCCGATTTTACGTGAAGAAGCCACAACGACACATTCAAACATACAAAAAATTCAAAAAATTTTTTTTTTGTTTTAGTGAACTGCAAATAGACCATAACAATATTATTTTCTTCTGTTTCCGCGATTATTACTCATTGAAATGAACTAAAATGAGATAATATATTAAATTGTTTTATTTCAATTCATAACAATATTTTTTATGGGAATATCTTCAATGTACAGACATTTTAGTTTTACAACTTTATAATAGTATAGATAATAAATACATTAAATTAATTATGTTAATATTCATATATTTGAACCTATTACATTTAATTATTATAAAATTTCTATACTTAACTCGAAAGTTTTAGGTTATTGATCTTAATTTTTGGTTTCATTACAGGCAAGTTTTAACATAGCTGCAGAATAAAGTTCTTAATTTCCTCATACAAGGTAGGAACGTGTGACGTCACAAGTTCCTAGGCTTTAGTATGCAGCGTTTATTGGGAAAGTCCAATAATGTGATGTTAATATAGTTGTATCTCGGTAAGTTTTAATGAGATTGAAGTACTTAGTTTTTTCACATTTTTTTATATTATTCAGAGGTCGTTCTATAACATACTTACCACTGAAAAAAGTTGTCAATAATTTACAACATTCCGATTATACTTTAGCTTCGTCTTAAAAGAATATTATGAATAATTAATCAACCATTCGTGTACTGACAGGAATAATTGCAGTTTTAAAGAAGCAAGTACCGAGCCTGACCTGTTTTTAGGGTTCCGTACCAAAAAGGTAAAAAAAGGAACCATTATGGTGCGACTCTGTCTGTCCTGTTAGAGCGCCATATCTCAAAAACTACACTTATGCTATCTATTTGAAATTTGGATTTTTTATAAACATGGTCAGCCCACATGTTAAGGAAACATTATATAATATATTTTTATTTTCTAAAAAAACGACGAATACGAGGGGTGGGGGTAGGGGAAATTAAAAGTCTAGTCACTAGCTCAAGTAGAATATTATATAAAAGAGCTTGATCTGTACATTTTCGAACAATTTTATTTTTATTATAAACAAAGATCAGAAACAAATGAATTTTTTTTCGATGATAATGGACTTGAACCATACAGGTCGGATGCACCATACAGAGATCCATAAGCAAGAACAGATGACAAAATTCGTCGACTACTGGTATGGACGATTAGCTCAGATGGTAGAGCGTGCTGCCCCGGTCTGGCTCAAGGCACTAGTTCAAGACTTGACTTGAGCCAGACCGGGGCAGCACAGGGAAATTTTCGACGATACTTGACTTGAACTTCAACCCCTTTATCTCCGAAGTTTACCGCGCGAAAAATCTGGAATTTTCTGATGAATATTAGACGAAAATTATAACCATATATATCTATCTGTCTTACTTTTGTAATCAACAAAAATCATTTTTGTATAACCCGGTTTGGTTAAGTTTGCCCCTCATTTGTATGGGACGCCATAGATACCAGAGGCAAACTTAACTCAAGCGGTAAGTTAAGTCGGAATAAGTGAAGGTTTGTACGGAACCCTCGGTGCGCGAGTCAGACTCGCACTTGACCGGTTTTTCTTTTTCTCCAACTGACTAACGACATGCTTGAGTGTTCTTGTATGAACACACCCCTTTAAAAGTCTAACCATATTCAGTTTTAATTCTTTGTCAGCGTCTCTTTGTGCGCCATGTTTTAAATTTTCAACCTTTCTCCGCTCTGCGGTTGCGTGGTTCCTTTGTACAAATGTTTCCACAACTTTTTAAAAATAGGAATAATTGTCACCGGTTGTTCTAGCTTTTGTTTACACTTGTGAGTTTTGTTTAATTAATTCGTTGGTTAATTAAAAGAAAGACGACGGAACAAAGATGGGACTGGGAAATCAGGTTAGCGTCATGAACAACTTGGTCTCAAAAAATGATACACTGTCGCTGAATAGAACATATACTTTAATACAAACAAACATTGAACAATTTACACCGTACCAAACATATAGCGCTGGGGTCATTAAGTCAGGAAAAATCTCAACAGCGCGATGCAGAAGTTAATATGAGAAATTTACGAAACTAACAACGCCATCTCTGGGAAAATTGGTGTACCAAACTAAACAGAAACTGATGTATGTCAACACAGCCGTGGAACACGTCACAATCCTTGAAAGCAGTGGCATGCATAGGGTTTTTGTTTTTCAGTGCACATGGAGTCATGCGGTCATTCAGTACTTCAGGGTAGGCAGTTTCTCTGCGCCTATAGCCATGATCATTGAGTAGGCGGTGCCTTTGTGTCTATACAGGGTTTCCCTAAAACCAGCGCCAGAATGAAGAGGGGTGATAGAACAAGCTACTATATTAAGTAAACTTGACCTTAATAAAGAGTTCATGGTTTTCGCGATAGTGGCACTTTAAAAAACTCGTGACCTAACCTAAAACCTGTGACTTTTGTATTCTCATTGACGGCGCTAAGGTTATAATACCTTTAAAAAATAGGTATATGGGTCAAAGCGGATGGATAAATTCGAGGCGATTGGCACAGTGCTTGCTGGTGGAGGGGTAGACACGCTCGACGCGTAATCGAGAGGTACCAGGTTTGAGTCCTGGTGTGACCACGTGCGAGGGCAATCGTATTTTTGTTTACGCTTTGAATTGTATCTTTGTCACATAAAAAGAGTAATGTGGTGTTATTTTTCCCACATTAAAAACACAGAAAACAAAAATTTGTGTTTCATAGAAATAAAGTCAATTTGTTTAATTTCATTTTACATACCTAGTAATTATTTTAAAAATGACGATTTTCATAAGTCTTGTTTTATAGAATATTATTTTATTTAAAAATCACTATTATCGATTCTTATTTTACCTAATCATCACGTAGCCGGAAAACGTTTTTACTTATATTTTATCGTCTGATACTAATGATACAAATTAACTTAAGACAAATCACCGTATTACAGTTGTTAGACAAACTGAAATTAGACGAAAAGTTACTAGTCAAGGGAATACCCCCCGAAGCAAGCGGAGTGCCAAAATGCTTGCTTGCTAGTATACAAAGGACAAAATGGAATGTGGGTTACAAAAACCGAAAACTGCAGGTAAGGTTTGTATTCTGCCCATGTATAAGTTGAATTATCGAGAAGATGGAATTGCATTTGTAGTGGTTGTACCGTTTGCAACAAAAGGAGAATAATTTTCTCTGAACTTAATAAAATGACATACCCAAGAAGTGGAATAAGTAGTAGTTGCTTATGGGACAGATGAAAATTGTATATAGTTCTCCGGATGACTTCCTGATCAAAATCGTCTACTGCTGATGACGGACAAGGACGCAACTTTTTATTCTTCGGGGAGGTGAATTTCTTTGTTGTTGCGAATTTCTCGCTGTTGCTCTCAGTCACAATGTTATAAACAGTAGAGAGACAAACACCTGTAGCTTTTTCAACTAACTGGGCAGCGGTGTAAGGCAAGTTTAAATTTTTCGTCAGTTCATTTTCAAAATATTTATAACAGTTGAAAATTATTTGCTTACTTTGACTCTCAATAGGACCAAAATTACTTACAGCCATATTTTTTTTAAATATAGTAATTATTCGTAGTCGTACGGGCGGACACAATAATTAATTGAGAATACAATCAAATCAGATGTAAAAATATACGCACAACGTAAATAATATTGACAATTTCACACTGACATTATTTTTGTTATTAGTTCTTCGATATATATATATAACAACCTCTTTGTATGCTGATAGTACAAGAAAATAGAAAATTCAAATATAGAATGCCTGTAAACAAACAATACTACTACATATGCAATTCCACGCTCTCGATGATTCAACTATACAGCGGAGCGTTAAAATGCTTGCTTGCATGTACGCAATTGACAATATGGAACATGGGTCAAAAATGGGTTATTTCAAGCTACGGTCTCTCAAATATTGGCTTTTTGTAAATACTATCGGTATTTTGTTCCACGGTATTTAAATTTTTGGGCATTGTAATACTTACTCTAAATAATTTTAATTAAGCTAAAATTAGGCAAACCGAAATTAGGCACAAAGTTGTTAGAAAAAATCAAATTATGCGACTTGTATGTTAAACGAAATGTAATTATGTATGCGAACTAAAAAATTGGTAAATTTAAATTAGCAAAGATAAAATTATGTAAAGTAAGGAATATACGAAATGATTTTCACTCAAACGAAAATAAGATAAAGTGAGTGATTATGCTAAATAATTTACGTATAAATAAAATTAGGTAAACTGTAATTAGGCAAAAAGTTCTTAGGCCAAACAAGGGTAAGCCGTTTGGATTCGCTGAAGCTTGTATTTAGCTATTTTTTTTAACTCTTGACTAATTAATGATGGTAAGTATTTGAGCTATTATCAAATTAAGGGTGTATTCAATGAAAAGTTGTTGATAATTTTCCAAGCGACTCATAGTCATAGTCACCTCTCGCGGCGGTCTACCCAATATGCATACATTAGCCTCGCGGTGTGTAGCAAACATGTACACTCGACTATTTACGCCGGCTTACCGAGGCCGCTGGCGCAAGCCGCATATTTTGTATTCAACGAAGAATATATATGTAGGCACTTATTAATATTACAAATATCGTTTACAGTGTAAATGTTGCCGTTGTGTATGCCAGGTTGAAAAACTAATGGGATATGAAAGAAATATGAAGATCGGGAATGGATGAATATTATCAAATCTTGAAATTTTGTTTATAGGTAGGAATAAGCCTCCTTATTGTCAGAAAAAAAAATACAGATTTTTCTGTGGCTTGGAAAAAAATAAAAAGATGACATGTTGTTAGTGGGCCTATATACCTGCCTTAAACGGTACGGCAAAGGCAGCACTGATATTTTGGATTAATATGGCTGTAAATGTACTGTGTGTGTTATTCTTGCCGTACCGTATGAGGCGGGCATATAGGCCCACCGACACCTTTTCATCTTTTTATTTTTTTCTAAGCCACAGAAAAATCTGTAATTTTTTTTTCTGACAATAAGGAGGCTTATTCCTACCTATAAACAAAATTTCAAGATTTTTTTAAATTTTCATCCATTCCCCATTCTCTATACTTCTATTTTAATTTTTTTCAGTTATCAGTTTCTTTTTTGCTTTCATAGGTACATTGGAAGATGGTACATTTTATATTTTATTTGTACAGATGTAGTGCATAATTGTTTTCCATCGTATTTTCTCGGAGACGTTTGTATTTGTCATGTTACTTCAGTCAACCTCAGTACTTTTTGTATTGTGACCGACTAAAATAGTAGGTAAGACACGTTCGTACGTTTCCGTAAAAATACGAAGAAAAACTATTATACCCTACATCTGTAGTAGCTGTTGGTTCTCCTACAATAAATAAATCAATAATTTAGATTTTAGATATTAGCTTGGAAATCGATTATGGCAGGAAACCACAAAAAAAAGATACATTGTGGAACACAAGAACTTTTTCAATTCGCACGTGTCTGCGTTGTCTGCAAGATTGATTGTTTAGTGATAATATTATCTGTTAATTTTTTATGTATTTAGCGTGGTTTGTAAAATTGAGTACTTGTACTGTATTGCATGTCTCGTATATTATCATCGTCCTAATGCGCGCCTTATATATCTATCGAAACCTCAACTTCAAGTTTACGGTAAGCATATTTGCAGGCATTTTCCAGTGAGCCATTTTCATCGCTCGAGGCACTTTATCCAATATGCACACATTAGCCTCGCGGTGAGTATATGTATTAACGCCGGCTCGCCGAGGCAGCTGGCGCAAGCCACACATTTATATTCAACGAAGAATATATATGTAGGCACCTATTAATATGTACAACAAGTTTAATCGTGATCATCATTATCATGTCAGCCTAAAAACGTTCAATGCTGGACAAAGGTGTCCCCCAAGTATTTCCACAATGACCACATCCTCTACCAACGGTATCCCGTGATCCTGACCAGATCATCGGTTCATCTAGTTGGGGGCCTTCTTATGCTGCGTCGTCCTGTATGCGATCGTTACTCAAGAACCTTTCTCCAGCGGTCATCTGTTCTACTAGCAATGTTTCCACTGCCAGTAAGTCGTAGACGAACCAAGTTGAGAAAGAGATCAATCGACGGATTCAACTTCGATAGGCAGCGTTTGGGAAACTCCGAAGTGTTTTCTCGTCCAGGATACCTCAGTGCTTGAAGACGAAAGTCAACCAGTGCGTATTACTGTTGAAGGCCTACGGAGCCGAGACGTGGAACTATGGGCCTCTTAAGGAACCTCGGAGTTCAGAGTCACTCTGCGAGCTATGGAAAGGGCTATGCTCGGGATCTCCCTACGAGATCGAAACAGAAATGAGGCGATACGTAGACAAACCAAGGTCACCGACATAGCAAACAGGGTAAGCAAACTGAAGTGGCAATGGGCAGGGCACATATTTCAGGGCAGAAAGGTTCTTGAGTGGAGACCGCGTACCAGCAAGCGCAGCGTGGAAGGCCACCACAAGGTAGTCGGATGACCTGGTTAGGGTTGCGGGAACTTGCTGGGTGCGGGTCGCCTCTATCCGGCCCATGTGGAAATCTAGTAGTGGACGTTCTATGGCTGAAATGATGATGATGATAACGGTGGGTAGAAAAAATAATGGAGCATATTATGAAACGTAAATATGATGGAACTAACGTGATATTTCTTATATACCTTTATTATCCGACGTCTCAACGTATTTTCTTACGTCACGGTCGCGAATCGTCTGGTGAAACAGCGAGTTGACAATAAAACTAAAAAAAAATATTGTCACCATCTTGGGGACCAGTGATTCAAAAGTTAAAATTGTACTTGGTACAAATGTATAGTGACTTACAATTGCAATCGGTTTGAAACAAGCGGCCATTTAAAAACCACTTCAAGATTTACTCAAATATAGCCGCTATTTTATTGAAAGCCGACACATTTTTCTGCCGACATTAGATTAGCCGAGCCGAGTCGAGCTGAGTCGAGGCAAGTAACTAAGCAGTAACGAAGTGCGATGCAGCTACGAAGATAAATTAGTTTAGCAGACGTATTGGAAGTATTTTAACGCTGTTTTAAACTAATTCCAAATGGAAGTGGTAAAGTGCCTCTACAGGCTTCATACGAGTCAGGAGCAGGAGTGACAGGGGTGATGGGGGGGGGGACAGCTATGTCACTTATTTGTCGCGTGACAAACGCAACCATCATAGGCCCGCTGAGGAGTCACAAGCGCGTGGCCGGCCTTTCAGATGGGACGCTCTTTTCTTCAAGGCTTGGAGGTGGCATCGGTCCGGAAATACTTCCGGCAACAATTTATTCAACAGTTCAGTCGTAGGAGGTAGGAAATTTCTGGAGTGAGACGAAAATTTAGCGTTTTGAAGAAAAGCACGAAGATATTTATACAAACATTCCCGGAAGAAAACGTTCTGTTTCGTCAGCTAAGAATATAAATATAGTAAAAAAAGTTTATAAACGGAATCCCTCGATGTCTGTTAGAGTTGCTGCGGATAAATTGTCAATATCGAAGTCAAGTATAGCTCGAATGAAAGCACATGACCTACAGCTTAAAGCGTTTGCAAAATTATCTGCTGCTAAATATATTAAAGACCAGGAAGTGCGTGCTAAAATAGGATGCCGAAGAAAGAGTGTATGAAAAAACACTGAGAAAAGTTCTTATAATCGATGACGAAACCTACGTGCCCATGCCCATGGACCTGATGGATGTTCTTAGAAAGCGGTAGTATTGCTTTCCAGGAACATCCATCAGGTCCATGGGCATGGGCATGCGAAAAATCGGGACGCTGTAGATTATTAACAAAAAATCATACTAAAGGCCAAATTTTTCAACAAATACCTCGTTTGGCAAGACATAGACCAGAGTAGTAATACGTCTGAACCATATATTTGCACAGGGTCTATGAACGCACGCATTTACCTGAGAGAATGTATAACAAAGCGATTGATTCCCTTCATTGATAAATATTACCAAAGGGAAGAAATTATATTCTGGCTGGATATGGCGTCATGCCACTACGCCACGGAAGTCACCCAAAATTTAGAGGCTGCGGGGATAGATTCTATACGAAAACATAATAACGCCCCAAATGTTCCCCAAGCTCGTGGTATTGAAACTTTTTGGTCTTTATGCAAACGAGAATATAAAAAACAAACAGAAAATCCCAAATCGTTGGCGGCATTTAAACATCGATGGACTAGATTGGCTAAAATTGTCGCAACTAGGTCAGGAAAAGCTGTAATGAGGCGAGCAGCAATAAACCTTAGAAAAATTGGCTATAAAGACATTGCACGAGAAAATTTAATATAAAATAGCAAATATGATTGTATTCTTAATTGGACTTAATGTAAATGTTAGCACCTTGCTATATTTTTTCATTAAATATTTTCATTTGAATCATGTCTCTTTACTTCTGGGACACACGGAAAGAAAATTCTAGTTTATGTAACCAGAATAAAGTTAACTTAACCAGATTGTCGTGTAATATATACGACAGCTAACTATTTTGTCGATTTTACTACAAAAATCTGGTAATAGCTTACAAGAATATCTACCACAGTTAAACATAATACTGGTACACATAATGAAAATTTGTGAATAGTGCACAAAAACCTATCTGTATCCATTACAAATAGGTTTTGTTAAGTATAACGGAATCGGTATCGTTCGTAACACCATGCTTTATTTTGGAGATTACTATATTTTTAGTAACGACTAATAGATCATTATAGTGACTATTAACAAATTTAATGCAAATATTACCAAGTTGAGATTTTAGCAAACTATATATTTTTTTACACTTTACTACTTACCAACATTGTGGTTAGCCATTATCACATCAAATGATTGAGTTTACTATAAAAAGAAATTAATATTGTTCAGTTTACTATATTTTTTTGGTAATAACAACAATGTTTTATTTTTTGCTCCAATATTCAGTAGGTGAATGGGTCTTTAAAAAAATATGTACATATATACTTACCGTATTGTAAAAAAAAGTTGAAATCTGTCTATTTAGTCACGAAATTTTTATATAAGTATAATTTTTGCGACTCAACTGACAGATTTTAACATTTTTCTTAATTAACAACACGGTAATTATGTAAACTTTTTTAAAGACTCAATTACAGCAAACTTGTAATACAAGCAGTCGTACTAAAGTAAAGATACCCTCTGCGCCAAGCTACGTTATTGACTATTTTTAGAATAAATGCTTATTACTCATACTTTTTCTATCAGAAACAGTACCTAAACAAAGTGCTTGCATGACGTAGAAGGAATTTTACTCTCCGGGCGTTAAACCTGCGACCTTCTGAAATCAGAAGGACCATCTATGAGGGTTTCTTGAAATCCAGGTGGCAACACTCTATCATCATACCAAAGTATGATTGGTGGATATTGACACTTCTAGTCAAAAAGATCTGACGCCAGTGTCACCACTTGGTGATTTTTTAATTTCAAGAAACCCTCATTTTGTATAAGTAAAATGAAGATATGGTCAACAACAGTTTTTAATAAAACAAAACATTAAACGTTTGTGAGTTTATTCCAATAATTTTACAATGTCCTTATCCACTTCCTGATTTGGAACACTTCTATAATATCTATTTATGAAACTAATCACACTATTTGTCACAGTCAATGTCTATGCACGCGTACGTACTGCTCGCTCCAAAAGATGAAATGATAAACAAACCAACGGCAGCCAGTCGGTGTTGCCAACCAAAGTTCAGGCAATCAATACAATATATTTGCAAATGTAAGCAACGTTACGTTTGATATTAGATTCACATTTTGCACAAAACATTATATTATGGTACTGATGACATAATCTGGTAAATAGTAGTACGAGTATATGGATATGGTTATTTAAACATTTTTTCTACTTGCGTTATTTTAGAGACAACCTAAATATTGTATTGTTAAATTGACAGCTAGCAACAACAAACGAATTATGGGGTAAACAGTACTCTATGAATCTAGCTTATTTAAATAACAAAAATATTTTTTTTTACTTGCGTTATTTTAGAGACAACCTAAATATTGTATTGTTTAATTGACAGTTAGCAACAACAAATGAATTATGAAGGTATACTTTACAAGTATCGAAAGTTTCTCTCTACAATAATAATATGTACTAATAAAGAGCTTTGAGTATTGTTTACTAAAATGTGTTTACTATAATATTCTGTCATCTATTAAAATACGACTATTTGTTGTTAAAAGTCAATACGGTAAAGTTAACTTAATTCTGTTTCTTTATATCAGAATGAAATTTACAATATGTTCTGGTAGTATTGTTATAATAATTTCTTTCCGTGCAACCCAGTATATCACTACACTTACGTCCTTTTTTAACGCAAAAACCGTGTATCCGATCACGTTGAAAACAATTTTCGTTGAAGTTAGTTATTTGAATATTAAACTAAGTAGCGGCTTGTACAAGACACTTATGCTCTAAATTTCATCAATATACATCTTGTAGTTTTTGAGTAAAATGCCTGTGACATACGGACGGACGGACGGGCGGACATGACGAAACGAAACTATAAGGGTTTTTGCAAAATATGTTGAAATTTTTACTACCAAGATTATTGTAGCGCAATAGTACATCGGAGATTTTTTCGTCTCCAACAGAATGCGTGGATTTTGCCGACTCCGCTACTTACTTCTATCTGTCGGGTGAAAACTCGTATATTTGAGAAAGTTAGTCAAGTCGGTTCCCAACAGTGCCATTACACTCTTTTCATTTTAGTAACGTTATAATAACGCTTTCTATTGAATATCAATGATAACCAGCTGAGGGACTTCTTAAATTTTTCAACGAACTGGCAACCCCTTTCGATAAATGACAAAATTATGTGATAAATTTGTCAAAGACGTTAATCACAGCAAGACGTATGATACAATTTTCAATAGTGATAAAATGGGGAACACCCAAATAATCCGAAATATTTTATTCCGAATTTGCTTTTACCGATTGTCGAAATTCCAAATTTTATATTTCCTTTGTATTAAAATATCGATTATTGAAAAGCCCGAAATTTAGTCCACCGAATATCAAATTTCCAATTTTTTTTTATATTACGATGTTTATAACTCCGAAGAATAAAAATCCCGATGTTTTTTGCTCCGAAAAAAGATAATTCAATTTTAATTATCTGAAATGTCATTGCTAATTCGGAATTCTGACATTCGGAAACATAAAGTTCGTGATTTTTAATAATCGGAATTTTGACATTCGGAAATATAAAGTTCATGACTTTTTTCAATTTATATCGGGTTGCATAAAATTGAAAGTCATATTGTTGATAGGCATAAATTGTTTCGTCATAAGCATAATTACGCATAAAGGTTAATGGTCATAAATTTTTGCGTATAATGTTTTTACTCATAACGATTAAGAGCATACATTGTAATGGTCATAACATTTTTGCGCATAAAAACTTTCAGCATAAATATGGATGGGGATTTCAAAGCATATTATACAATCGCCATAATAGTATTACAAGTCCGTTGTCATAATTTTAAGTGAACGTAAAACGAAGATTTAAATCCGCGGCTCGCTCGCTTCGCTCGCTCATTAGGGACACAGTTCAACCTAACACTCGTCCTCGCTTCGCTCGTC
Source organism: Hedya salicella (assembly GCA_905404275.2). NCBI lineage: Eukaryota > Metazoa > Arthropoda > Insecta > Lepidoptera > Tortricidae > Hedya > Hedya salicella. The sequence goes on from FR990114.1 coordinate 16,737,229, forward strand.
GTCGTACCTAACCCAAGCCAAGTCGGACCTGCCTTAGAACTAGATTAATGGGTTAGGTTGGGTAGGGGTCACAGTTCTAACCTAACCTACAATTCGGTCCAAGCATGCATTTTTATAAGCAAAAAGATACTAAAAATCATATTTTCATTTCTTTTTAAGCAACCCATTGCATAAATATCATTTGTCATAATTTATGTATTACAATTGTCATCGCAAACAATAATTATAATCATCAATATAATGACTAAAAATTATATGACATTCAACATAAGGATGAAAAAAATTATGACATGGTGCAATTATGATAGGAAACAATTATGACATAGGACAATTTATGTCCTATCAACAGCATAAATGCATGGACATGGCAAAGACGATAATCGCTTGGCTGTCTTAAGATGCTGAGAGAACGTAGCTCTCAGCATTGCACGATGGTTACAAAAAAATAAACTATATGGCGTTGTTATCAAAACGAACAAAGAATTTAATGCTTTGTTTGTTGATATGTAAGTCTCACAAGCACTAAAATTGTTCTGTAATATAATAATCTACTACATGGATGAAATATAATTACTATTAAATAAATGCTTCCACTGAAATTAAAATGGCACCTGTATTTAACTTTTGGAACACGCTTCTTTTTAACCGATTTCCAGAAAAAGGAGGAGGTTTTTAATTCGTCGGAATGTTTTTTTTTAAGTAAGGTTGTTTTAAAATTTATCTTTCAAGAGTATTGTTACTATCGTAACAGAACAGAGTCTGTTCTGCAACAAGAACTCATTGCAAATATACCGCCATTTACACTTTGTTTCTTCATGAAACTACGAGGTTTTTAAACATACTTAACTTCATAACAATAACATATGCGATGAAATGAATATTACGGCACTATACTTTAATAAAAATAATATAATAAGCAAGGTGGAACTTTAGAATACCCTCCTTTGGAGAATAGTCTACTTTGGATGCAAATTTCCGTAAATAGTTGCGTTGCTAGTTATTTGAAACTCATCAAGGATGAAAATATATTATAATATCATATAATATGAAGAGATAGTCAATTGATACATAGACTAGGCTGAAACAAAATAATCATTGTTTGTGCCTGGATCTTTTCCTGAATATTGACTATTAATACCTACACTTATAGCAATTGAAATACTGATTCAATATTAGTATGGTTATTAAATTATATAGTTATTACAAGAAAATTTACAATTGACTGTGTGTATTCATAAAAGGTAAGGTAAAAGAAAAATAGTCACAAGTTCTCTTATAATGGCACTCCTCAAAAGTAGGGTTTTTTATTTTTTAATTACGTCCAATTAATAACTATCTATACTTACAACTAGAAATAATACAACTTTGAAATGAAAAAAAAAACTTTATTTCTTACACAATATTTATATAAGATAAATAACCCAATTTATTAATCTATAATTTAAGTAAAATCTCTTAAGATTTTGTTTAGGGTAGGTATAGCTTAAGTATTCATTTCCAAAATTGGAAAGAGGATTGAAGCTTCCCTTCAACAAAACAGTATTATAAGCGAATACAATTAATTACTGAGACTGGTTATTATTGTAGGCGAAGGCACTCTAACATTTACATTTTTCTGTTTAACTAACTTATAATTATATTTTCTTCTGTTTCCGCGATTATTACTCATTGAAATAAAACAATTTAACGGATTATATCGCATATATTATCTCATTTTTTCAATTGTAACTTTGACAGAGGAAAATACATCTTTTCTCAGTCCTCCCGTGACCATGGAAAGCTGGAAAGCTTCCGAAACGTCGGGAACTAAAATGAGATAATATACGCGATATAATCCGTTAAATTGTTTTATTTCAATAACTTATCATTTCTAAACAATTCAAAGACTGAGTGATGAAAAAAATATCGTAAAATACTGTCACAAAATAGCGTATATGCAAAAAAAACAATACGTGATTGAGTCCCGTTTTGTAGTATAAAAATGTAGTTATTTACTATCATAGTATAGAAAAATATAAAAATAAAATATACTTAACGCAATGACGCCCGGTTTAACTCCTAATAAACATCAGTGTAACCCTATCTCCACTTACTTCTGTCCTTAATTGGTATAGCCACAGGTTTTCAATGGGATTTAAATCTGGTGATCTAGCAGGTCACAAAATGATATTTATGTTATAACGCCGGCGAAAACACTCACTTACACTTTGGAAACGATGTATAAGACAATTGTCCTGCACAAATGAAATTATGGGTAATTCTTCCTCCGGATACACATTTCGAATCATGGTCTCCTCCAGCACATTGACGTAATCAGCAATTAGCCCGACTGGGCAGTCTGACGAGTTCTCCCGGGTCAGCCCCGCTCATCCAACCCCACATATTCACTGTAATGCGAACAGATTGCACATTGGGCACTACGTGATCGTTATTATAACGCGTATTATTTCGACAGCACAAGCTTAAACGTCCGTGTTGAGTAGTGAAACGTTTTTTCTTCAGTGAAAATGATATTACTTCAATCGGCATTTACGTATTATCGAGCAAACTTTAGTCTCACTTCTTAGAGCTGTGGAGTCAGCAAGGGTTTGACTGCATGCTTGCGAGGATGTAAACCCTCACTGTGTGGAGGACACGGCGAACAGTGTCCACGCCTATGTTAAATAAACGGGTGTAATGGGTTGTCGGTGGAAAACCATTTTCTTCATATTCATGGACCATGCTTTGACGCCGCTGTGCGCTTATAAGTCGAGGTCTACCGATCCTTTGGCGGTGCAGATCCTATATGATCCTTCCTCTGTGAATTGTCGCACCCATAACACAACTGTTTTCCTCTGTAACAATTTTCAGAAATGTATAATCATTATTAAATTAGCATACAGATATAACTAATATAAAAAATCTAGAAAGAAGTGTAAACTATAATACTTACGCTTACAACGATTTCTGTGGCAATTTCTGTCAATTTTTTGCCTTGACTATGCAAAGTAATTATTTGTAACATTGTGGCTAAGTCAATATTGCAACGAGAACCCCTTATTACAAAATAAAAGAACTAAATACATACTAAAACTCAATCAAAAATACAATCGAACGGACGGCAGCCGCAAGGGATCGAACGAACAGTTTCTTTGTATAAAAACTAAAAACGGTATATTCATAATCTTAAGTCTACCCTCTAAATATGTTTGCTTACTTTTATATAATTGTTGCACTATTCAACAACTATTCAACATGTGACTTAATTATAAATATTTATTTGTTTAAATAAAAATGTTTTGTTTAAGCAGCTAAAAAATAAATTAAAAAAAAACTATTAACACTAAACGCATGCCTTGCAAACGTAGGTGATTAGTTATTACAAATACGGTTATAAATTTCATCCATGTCGAATATGGCTTGATGGCTAAGGGGTTTAATGAGTGGATCAATACGACAAATGTTCCAGGTTCAAATCCTCTCGTACACGGTATAGGAAAAAAGCGTTATTGTATTTTGTGTTTAAATTAGCAAAATCATCGATGGCTTTGGTTATATATGACGGTGAATCTAAGTACGAGTAATATTTAATTGAAGGTGCATTCAAAAATACTGGATTCTGAAAATACGTTCCATCATGTAAATTGAATATTTGAGTGACTTGCCGTGTGTGTTTGGCAAACGAAAGTTCAACCGAGATTTTTTTAAATATTTTGATGTTATCAACGCCATCTAGTAAGATCTCGTGAAACCAATGTCGTTACCGGATTGATGGCGTCTCGTTTCGCTGCAAAGCAAACTTTCTGACAAATGTCCATGCAATTATGCTGTCCAGTGTTCTTAAACTTTTGTGAGCAACAACTTTATGCGTAAAGAGTTATGACTATCGATATTATGACAATAGTCGGTATGCGATTGGAGGGACACCCTGCTTGCATGCATGTACACAATTGACATAATGGAACATGGGCCAAAAACCGAAAACTGTAGGTTAGGTTATTCTGATGTTTCGGACTTTTGTTTAGTCGGATTTATTATTGGTCGGATTAATGATATTCGGAATTTTGAAATTCGGCATTTTAGTATTCGGAATTCGTACTTTTGATATTTCGGATTATTGTTCAGTCGGAATTCTTATTTAATTGTTCGATGTATTGACATACGGAATTTAGAAAATCGGAAATGTACACATTAGAAATCTTCAAATTTCGGATTTATAAATATCGGAATTGTCATATTCGAAATTTTGATCCATTCGGAATTATAAGAATTGGTATTATAAAATTCGTGATTCTGAAAATCGGATTTAAATTTTTCGTATTTATGTAGTGTACCCGTGGAATTAGTAGTACCTGCCTATATACCTAAACTTCGCGGGAGGACTTAATTAAGAATGGATATAACCAGGGATCGGAACCTATATCTGAAATGTTTTAAAACTGTATTTAGGAGAAACGAAATTAATCACAAAACAGCTCATTCAAGTTTTGGAATTTTAATAAAATATACGAAAATCTAGTAATTTCCGGCCAAGGCGAGTGTTTGTGTGATGAGCACGAATGTTTGTTCCCGGGTCTTGGATGTTTTCTATGTATTATTATTATAATTTATCTATATTATTATGTATATCGTTGCCTAGTACCCATATTACAAGCTTTGCTTAGTTTGGGACTAGGTCGGTTGGTGTAAGATTGTCATTAATATATTGACCAAAAATTACGAATCGTTATTTCGAATATTTTGTATGAAATAAAAAACCCGATACCTGGTTATAACCACCAAAAGAATGATTGATTTTTATTGATTACGGGATTTCCTGCATTAGTTAATTTGTATTATATTATAACCAATAATGAGTGAACTTATGTGTGTTAAAGTATTGACTAAGGTCAGAGTTTACATGACTAACATATTAACATACATAACATTGGTATTGTATCATCTAAGTATAGGTATTGGTATAAGTATGCATTATTTGCTTGTGTGTCCTAACGCTGTCAGTACTGAATGATTTTTCCCACTGCACCATTTTCATGCATCTCTATTTAGCCCTATGGTTGACTGGTAGAGCATGCCATTTGGCATTAAGTATACCATTTGTTCTTACTTTTTTTTAAAAATAAAGTTTAGATAAATAACAATTGTCTAATGCAGAAAATTCGAATACGTTGACAACCCAAAATTGGACATAAATAGGTCCATCGGACATGGACTGGCCCCGTGAGTAAATTTATATCTATTAATAATTATAACTCAACCTGGAACTCCGTTTCGACCTCCTGGTAATTAGACTGCATTTGTTTATAAACGATTACAAAAGAAAACCATCGGGCCTATGATGGTGACGTTTGTCACGCGATAAATAAGTGACATAGCTGCCGTCACTTTCTGACACGTATGTGAGTGCGAGAGTGACAGGCGCGTTATCATATCATTTATCTCGTGATAAACGCGACCATCATAGGCCCGCATACCACCACTGGCAACCCAGATTTTGGTGATTGTTTACTAAACGAGGCTTTGGAATGGATACTATATACAAATAATACAATAGGCATGATGACTGGATATAAAAATCAAAATTCTAAATAGTCCTTCAGATAATACAAAAATATTGGACATGTATTGTTTGCTTTTTCAAAATGATATAAAAATCCTCAGATAAATCGCATTAAAGTTTAGGAGTGGGGGGTCCGTGATGTCACTCCTAACTAAAATTTGTACTTAGGAGTGACGTCACACGATATTTTAACTCAATGTATCGCCTTTATTTTTTGATTAAATAAAAAAAGAAAAAAAAATGTGTCCAATATTTTTTATTCATTTACAAGACGGACTAATTATTAAAATTTAGTCATCATCCCTTATCATTCCGTTGTATTCTATTCTATTCTAAACTCCGAGTACCTACGAAAAATATTTCGTAGCTCTTTGGTGTTAAATAAAACAGTCATGGCTGGCTTTAACTTCATTGACGAGTAATAAAGCAAATCATCGAAGTAGTTCCTGCCGTACAGCCGGTTTAATGCGACCCCTAACATTTTACTAAGTCGTCGTATGCGGTAACTGAGAGGCACTAGTAGCGACTATATCATTACAAACTATTAATAATTGACTTACAATGTTTTATGTAAGTTCGGATCAAATCTCACATGTTACATTTTACTTACTTTCCGGTTTCCGTTTGGGCTAAAATTCGGCTTATTTATAGTGACAGTACAATAATAATAACCAATCACATAACATAAGTCCGTGCTTAACAGCCGAGCATTCCAATAATCCATAAACTGCCACTGTTTCGATCCCTCAATCTGACACTCGCTCGCTTCTGCAGTTTCTGCAAATCGCTCTGTTAGGGTGAAACATTAGTTTCATACATCTTACTCTTGCTCACTTAACCTTGTACTATATTACTTATTCTGTGACTGAACATCTGTTCTAATGCACTTTTTTCGAATGATCACATTTTCGAGAATCAATGTCCTTCGTACAAAAACTGTAATGTAATGACAAAACTATGAATCTCAAAATGTCTAATGATTCTAAATGGGTACTTAATTATTCTCTTAATGTATTGAATGGTTGGCTCATAAAAAAAATTAAACCTACCTATCAAACCTCCTAGTAGGGTAGACTGGGTACGGTTGGAACAATTTTACTTATATCGTCCGCAATTTTTCAGTTTATTATCTAAGAGATGAAGTAAATGTATCAAATGAAGGAGTGTCTTTACCTACTAATAGGTAATTAAATTTTAGCCCTAAGTCCATTAATATTTGTTGTAGATCAAGTTAAAAAAGAAATTCGATTTGTTCCAACCGTCCCCATCCCAGGGGCGGTTGGAACAATGATGGTGGTCAGTTGGAACACATGCAAGTAACACAAAATATTACATTTTAACAAGTTTTAATCATCTTTTTTTCATACTTAAGAATATTATAGGAATGTTGTTGTAAGACAGCATTTAAAAATCAACATCCTTACTATAGTTTAATCAGCCTTTGCGTATTTGAGCACACAAGTAAACATCTGCGTACATTATCAGTCTTTTTAACTAAAATATGACCATATCTTTAACCTTATTTAAATAATTAAGAAAAACAAAACATAAATAAACTCCTTGCATATAAAAAAAAAACCAAAAAAAAAGACTCAACAATCTTAAATCAAAATATTAAATTAACCTTCCAAATTCTTCCAAAATCAAAATATTAAATTAATCTTCACAATTATGGCAAACATAGCTAACACTACCATCTGTGCATTCTTCATGAGCCCACAGTTTACAAGTAGTACATTCTATCCACTTTTCTCCGGATCTGCTCTCTGAATATGGTGACATACAAACAAGACAGAAACACTCCTCCTCCTCCTCATCTGATGAGTCTTCCTTTTGTGCAACCTTCTTTTTTCCTTTTTTGTCGTATTCTCTTTTCTTTTCCCTTTATCCAATTGCTGCTTCTTCTTTCCCCCGTCTAGTTGCTTTTTAACTTGCTTAGCTTTAGTTCGTTTCAGTTTTGCTTCTTGTTCTTTTCTTATCTCTTCTTTTTCAGGAGTATCTGTGTATATTGTTGACTTCCTAGTTTTCCGCCCTCTATTATTATATTTTCTCGGAGGAGCTTTCGGGAATGGCCGTACAGCTTCTGGTGAGAATACACCAAGAGAGAATAACTTGTACTAGGTTTTGGCGAAGTTTCCTGAGTAGTAACGTCGCTGTAATATACAGGCGGAGAAGTTACAGTTTTTGGCGGTTCTTCAGTAGGAATGTTGTCCTGTTCAACGGTTGGAATTAGTGAACTATTGACAGCCACTTGCTGATTCATCATAATATCTGGCGATTTTTCACGAGGTAAGGCATGAGGCGGTTGCTGAACCGTTTCGTTTCCAGGTGGGGCTGTATTCGGTTCGGTTATAACTGCTGCCTCTGTCGTATTTTCTTGGTATGACCTTTCAGTTCTAAGTACAGGCTGTTCAGGTAGACGTGTATCAGGTACAGGTTCAACGACTGCTTCGGCGATATTTTCAGGTTATGGTCTATCGGTGACAAATGCAGGAGCAAAGTCCAGCTCGGTAAAAAGATTACGATTAAATGGACAAGTTCCAGTTCTTAATGCATGCATGCATAGCATGTAAATTTAGCCAAAACTTATCAAGATAATCAAACTTTATAATATTCAACCCAAACTCGATGAAGTTGCATCATTATAAAACGAGAAAAACAAACAAATGCACTGTTCCAACCGTACCCATAAAAAATGTTCCAAACGTCCCCAAGTCCCACTTTAGGCAACAAGCCGTTGTAGAAATTTCTATATTAACAGTACATTAAAACTAAAACCGATAACGTGCTTCCCAGTAACCACTTCAAACACAAGTAAACTCCTAAAACCAGCACATACATAGAAACCAAGATAATTAGAAAACTCTTAGTGTGAAAATACTTACTTTTGGTCACAAAAACACAATAGGGCCTCCTAGACACAATCACAGCGCGCGGGAAGCGACGCAACACTGCGATTCGTGTTTATACCTGTCGCCCGATTCGTTCCCCCCTTGGACCCTTCCCCGCCGCTTCAACGGTTTACGAGATATTCGTGTTGTTCCAACCGTCCTGTGTTCCAACCGTACCCAGTCTACCCTATCTATGATAATCGATAAGAGATCGTCTTGGTTTGTTTCATTTTATTTTGGTTTACTACTTGTACTTATTGAAATAAAACATAACTTGTACTTAGTTAGAAAATAGTCTATAAACTGGATGTAGAACACGTTAGAATTTTCGTTCACTGGACATTTTAAACGTAGGACAATCCCAATGTAGGACAAACGTCTTCAGGCATTTTGTACATTCGAAATCATAATGTTAGACACTTTGTCTTTATGAATTTTGTTCCTAGAAATTTTGATTTTAGAAAACATGCTGCGGATCCCTTATAAATTGACAAATTATGTTTTAAAAAAAAAATAGAGACCGTTACTTTGCAACTTGATAAAACAAACCTCGCCTAACCTGTTTGGTTTCATGTGAATCGCGAGAACGAAAATCTTTACATCCGTACTTTATTGCACTGTATGAATTTATTTTTAATTCTAATGCATGTGTATTCTATGAGTACATACAATAAAGTCGGGTTGTCAAAGAGACGTAAGCTTGTTAGTCCCGGAGTCTCACCTCATTTGTACGCTAGGTCTCACTTTATGACCTAGTTTAGTTAGCAAAAGAAACGCTTTCAGGCTACATGATACGCGCTGTATATAATTTAATTACTCGTACAAGCTGTTTTCCTCTTCAAAGAAAAGCGTAGAATCCTTGTTTCGTTTAAAAGGTTATTGCGATTTTTTTTCTATCAAACTAGAATGTACCCGCAACTTCGTTCGTGGACGGGAAAAAGTCGGCTCTATATCGGAATCCCTAACGTCTTTTGTCCTAATGTATCGTTTGTCCTAATGTATCATTTGCCATAACGCATTTTTTTCAGAAACCGTAAACTTTTCAGCATTGTTATAAAACAAACCTAACCTAACCTAACCTTATCTATACGACGATCTTTTAAAAAATCCTGAAATAATTATGGGTTCTGAAAAAAATGCGTTATGATACATTAGGACAAACGATACATTAGGACAAATGACGTTAGGGATTTCGAATGAGACCCGAAAAAGTCATAACCCCTCTTTTTTTCGTCAGCGTAATTGGGTAAAAACTATCCTTTAATCATCTGGAGATACCCTGACACAAAATCCAAAAAAATATGGTTCGATTCAGTGACCTCCAAAATAGTCCGTTACAATCATCTTTTTGAAAATATCTTCAATGTGCAGACGTTTAGTTTTTACTACTTTATAATAGTATAGGAAATATTTACATTATCTTTTAAAAATGCACCTATTAACAAAGAGAACGTCCTTGACTAAAATTAAGGAAAAATAATCTCGTTTCATACAATTTACTAGGTATACATATATAGATTGCTAACATCTTAATCATTACTTTTCTTTTCATTACACATTCTTATTAAACTTCTGTTTGAGTTAAAACTTAAAATTTACGAGTATTAAAATCTTGTTACCTAGTTTCAGCTGCACACGGTTTTGATCTAGGTAGGTTTTTCTGTGCCTATGTGGGACCATGGTCATTCAGGGTAGGCAGTTTCTCTGTGCCTGTATGGAGCGATGTTCGTTAAGGGTAGGCAGTGCCTTTGTGCCTATATGGACCGTACGCCACTTGCGTATTTCTTGTAAAAGATATGACAAATGAGGAAATCCGCTGGAGACAAGGTCTTAGATATAGCTCAAAAAATTGCTAGACTTAAGTGGCAGTGGGTTGGGTACATTGCTCGTAGAACTGCTGGCCGCTGGGACAGAAAGGTTCTCGAGTGGCGACTACGTACAAGACGAAACACCGCTCACAAACGGTATTGAACCTTTAAGTCTAAGGAGAGACTTCGCCTCTTTATGTGTGTTCTACCGCCTGTATAATGGGCTGTGTTCCGAGGAATTGTTCGACATGATGCCTACAGCCACCTTCTACCATCGCACCGCTCGCCATCGGCGGGATATTCATCCACGCACCTTGGAACCAAAAATCGTCGCGCACTGTACGGTATCAAAGGAATTTTCTACCGCGCACACTCCGTATGTGGAATGACCTCCCTGCCGCGGTTTTCCCTGGAGGTTACAATATGGGGTTCTTCAAGAGGGGAGTGCATAGGTTCTTAAAGGGTCGGCAACACGCTCGTAATGCCCCTGGCGTTGCAAGCGCTCATAGGCATCAGGCAGGCGGTACGCTTGTTTGGCACCTTAGTAGTATAAAAAAATAAAAATAAATCCTTGGGGAGGCCTTTGTCCAGCAGTGAACTTCTTCGGCTAATATGATGATGCTATGACAAATGAAACTTAAATCCTCTTAAAGTTATATCACGAAGTTATTTACATGAAATATTTTTCCCGTTAACAGCTAAAATACAATTATTTTATTTTCAACCATACCGAAAATAATTTCCTCTAAGCTGTACCATTTTATTTTCGTGCCGTTTGTTTAAAAACACAACAAAATTATGTTTACAGGAAATGTTGACGTTACCCCATCTTACACCATCCTTCATTATTATAAGAATCCGCTCAAAATTTCAAAAAGTCACAACTAATTAACTGTCTTGCACAAATTGTGCTTTGAAATTTTGAAATAAAGGTCAAATTCTAAGGAGAAAATATACAGGGTGACGGGCACACTGGATGCCCCAGTAATCTGGTGTAGAATTTATTCTTTTCACAGGGTAAAATGGAAGGAATGTTGTCCCTTTTGACAACATTTAATTAATTCAGGACTCAGTTTTATTTAGTTGGAACCCCGAATTATTTTGGGCTCACCGTGACGATGTTTGATCTGAATTGTGGGAAGGAGATAAACAGATGTTTCGGTCGGACCTTTTTTAATCAAATGTTTCGGGCACATGAATATACACGCAGTCTTAAATGGTGAACAACATAAGCTACGCGGACGATATGGTGTTGCTGAGTCCGTCAGCCTGTGCATTGAGGGATTTGCTGCGCACCTGCGAGGACTATGCTACAGCTCATGGACTGAAATATAATTGCGTCAAAAGCGAGGTTATGGTCTTCGCTGAGCGAAGTAAATCGATAGGCTACGTGCCGCCTTTCAGACTTTATGGTAACGAGTTGACGAAGACTGATCGGTTTAAATATTTAGGTCACGTAATAACCAGTAACTTAAAAGATGACTGTGATATAGAAAGGGAACGCAGGGCGTTGGCTGTTCGAGGGAATATGCTGGCCCGCAGGTTCACGCATTGTACAGGAGAAGTAAAAATAACATTATTTAAATCTTTCTGTCAATCGTTCTACACAAGTGGCCTGTGGGTAAGTTTTACCCAAAAAACACTCAACGCTTTGCGTGTCCTCTATAACAACATGTTTAGAATGTTGATGGGACTACCCAGATTCTGTAGCGCGTCAGGCATGTTTGCCGATGCCCGCGTAGATGGTTTTCACGCCATAATGCGCAAAAAAATTGCTTCCATCAGAGGCAGAGTACTGGGTAGTTCCAACAACATTCTAAGAGTACTTGCTGACAGAGGAGACAGCCCTTTGCAGATATACTGGATGTCGACGTTAATAAACCCTCACTCTGAGGACATTTATTTCGTCAATTAATATGTGTATATTAGATATTATAATTAATTAATTAATTAATAATTTAATCAACTAACCTAGCTACTTAAGTATTTACTAACAATATATTGGATCACTGTTGTCTTGAATAAATAATTTTGAATTTTGAATTTGAATTAATTCTCAAAAAATTTTTGTGTACTTTAAGTGTATAGCCACTACAGTTTTTTATAGCACAAAACGAAACTTCGTTTTTTAGCATTAGAAAAAGGGTAAACAATCTTGACATGTCTTTTTATTGAAAAACTCTTTCGAAAAATAAGTCACCGCAAATATGTAACAATTATATATAGACCCGGCTATCTTGTCGCACTGACGTTGCTTTTTCGTAGGGGGTGAATGTTTTTTTATCGACTTTCTAAAGGTCGACGGTGTAGTAATTAAAGTTATATGCCACTGACAATTAGTCAAAGACAATCACAAGGTTTCATACCTTGTGATTGTCTTTGACTTTGACAATGAACGGATATAAGGTATAAAAAAGTCTATAAATAAAAGTCTCGGGTATTTGTTAGTTAAGACTGTTTATCATGGTTTTTCCACAATAATAACAATAAACTTCTATTGTAACATAGTAATATGTACTAAGAAAATAAACTCCTCGCCAATATTGAACAAATACTATTACATTGCACAAATATTATTATTATTGCAAGGGATTGCGGCTGTGTGTCAATGTGAGATGCAGTTGCAAATAGATTTATCTAAGGTTATCACCGCATAAGACCAATGAGGTAAATATATTTATATTCAAGAAATTTAATACCAACAAGTTGAGATTGAACAGAGATTTAAAGGCGAAAATCAATCGCATTATTGCATAACTTAAACATCGATATCGAGAACGTCGATAAAAAAAAAAACGTTCAAGCCCTACAAAAAAGTAATGTCAGGTCGACAAGATAACAGGGTCTAATTATCAAGCAAGGATGGATATTTTTGATTTATAAGTAATAGCTACGATTTTTAAAGCGTTTTTAAAAATAAAAAGACACTTCAAGATTGTTTAACCTTTTTCTAATGGTACAAAATTGAAGTATAGCCGGCTTCCTATTTCCTGTGTTTTATAGAAACTGATTTTTAACTGAGTTGGTACTGTAACGTGTTACGTAGACAACAGTCCTCAGGAGATATGGAGAATGTCATATCACAGTATTGACTGATCGTGTATCGAGTATATTGATGGATATGTTGTTGATATGACAACGTCTCTAACAAAGTGATTTGCTTCCACATTCCTCGTTAGGACGGCTAAAGAGTGGAACTCTCTTCCAGCATATCTTTTTCCGGAACAATATAACTTAGATCTCTTCAAGACGAGAGTGAATAGACACTATCTAGGTAAGCGTGCTCCATCGTCGGCTTCATCGTCTCTTACCAATAGGGAAGATTGAAGTCTAAATGCTTGCCTATCTTACATAAAAAATAATCATAATAATATTTATCACAAACTGCCATTACGGAATTCTTCTACATTATATTGTACTAGATGATCAATAACTATCATAATATTTCATACATATCAGTAGATCACTTCCGACGATAATATTTATACACTTTTGACGTTTTGTTTCTAAAACCGATATCTCGCTTCGTTAACTTCTTTTTTCTTCATGAGTTTTTACGAGTCTGATTTGAAGGTAAAAACGTAAGTCTCTTAAGTTTTCATTTAGCAGATTTGATGTAAAATGAAATAAAGATCATGACAGGATGAAAAAATATGTGCTACCCTATATATACACTATTTTAGGTAATATGACGGTATTTTCCGAACCGAAATTTTTCATTTGAATGTTATAAAATAAAGTTGTAAAAACTTAAGATATTTGAAAAATATTGATTGAATTGACGACTATTTTCGAAAACCGGTTTGGCTCAGTGGGAGTAACGTTGCCTGCGAAGCTGAGGTCCTGGGTTCAAATCCCGGTAAGGGCAAATATTTGTGTGATGAGCATAAATGTTTGTTCCTGAGTCTTGGATGTTTTCTATGTATATAAGTAATATATCTATTAAAATATATCGTCGTCTTTTTACCCATAACACAAGCCTTGTTAGGCTTACCATGGGACTAGTTTGATTTGTGTAAAATTGTCGCGTAATATTTATTTATTTATAATTAACTTTTTTAGCGTTCCGTATCCAAAGGGTAAAACGGACGCCTATTACGAAGACTCCGCTGTCCGTTTGTTTAGGTACATAAAAACCTAACCTAGGATGTTGCCGGCAGTAGGGCAGGGCTCTAAATCAAATCAAATGAAATCAATCTGTATATTGCAAGAATAATAAGGTGATACAGACATACACAGTGTTGCGTATGTTCTACCAGAATACGCATGCAATCAATATTCAAATTGTTAGCTCAACTTGTTATGTCAAGCACTATACCAAACCCAGGATCATACATTATTACAAAATAAAAAAGCAAAAACAATTTCATTTAGAAACACAATAAGTTTACAGCCCAATACGACTAAGTTTTCCGATAGCGAGTAGTAAGTAATATGAATTTGTCAGATCTTCACCACTAAATAGTTGGCTTGTCTGCTACCTACCGATCTAGCTCTAGTCTAGCTACTGATGCTACAGGGCCGCAGAGAGACGTACCTCCTAATAACAACGCCCCGTGTCCAGGATTACTGTCAGGCAATTGGGATGACCCAATGTTTTGCAATGTATGCTCATTTAAAAACCATTTCGAGGAATAGGTTTAACAAACCGCTCGCAATCTATATAGATTCCAAAAATATAATTTCTGGCATAAGTTATTCGTGTTTTTAATTTTGACTTTTATTTGTCCTTGCAAAAAAAACCCTAGTACAGACACCAGTCATTAGTGATGTCACTTGAAATATCTCCTAGGCAATAAAAATATTAAACGCATCCAAATATAAAACGCATGAAATTAAGCCTATTTTAACAAAAAAAAAATAAACAAGGGCATTCGATCCATTCATGTAGCGAAACGCAAGTACAAGTAACAGGCAGATCAACCCGATGAGCTGTCACTCACGAAGGGCACCCGGATCCTCATTTTGAAAAAGACCAACGATAGCCGGTCGCGGGGAGAGTACCAAAGCCACACTTGGTTCCCTTCAAACTACACGAACGAGGCGAAACTGAGGACCTGGTCCACACTTATGCAATGGCGGAGTATGTTCTAGATATTTGAGATGATCGTCGAGACTCTTCGGTATGAATAAGACTTTTTACCGTATCGATTATGATTATTATTATAGGGACCTCGCAGTGATATCGCTTTGAGCGTAGAGAATAAGTGCCGTTTGGGGTGACAGTAGACCCCATGTCGCGAACGTTGATTTCCTCGGAATTTCATAACGTTTTGTTTTCGGAACAATGCCGGCGTGTGTTGGAATTTCATCATATTAAACTAAACGAAACTATGTTATACAATGCTGGAGAGTGGAAATAACAAAAGGCACATAAGGGAATATTAGATATTGATAAGGTTTACGATTCGTGATATTTACAAATAAATAGTTTGTTACGAATTGCTCAATAGGCTATTTAACAACTTTCTGTGGTATGCTATAGAAAGACCTCTCATTAATAAAAATATTGGTAAATTAACAACTTCAATCTCATATAAACTTTTTCCCAAAAAGGGCTTCATACTTAGCTTAGTGACGTCACATGGTTAGTACTTACCTTGAATGGGGAAATTAAGAACTTTGTTCTGCACCTATGTTAAAACTTGCGTTTATAGAAACGGTTTTATAACAAAAATTACCATAAATTTTTTTGGCTATTTAATGGTACATATTATTGTATGGTATGATGTTCATATTTTCATACTTTAAAAATGGACTTTTCGAACCTACTTTAAGGGCTCATAGAGAAAGCTACACGTAAGATATCGTACTCAAAAATTTAACGTAGTTCCTAATTTTGCTTGAATAATCAGGATCTTGTATATATTTTACATATTTTGAGATCAAGCAACATCCCTTGTGTTACCGATGTTAATTTTAAGGTAACCGCTAATCCGTAGAGGTGATTTATCATAAGTGCATCCCATCAGAATCTCGGATAGATGACGCCAATCTTTTAATACTTCTAACAATGTTAGGCAGCCGATTTTCGCTCTGACAAGATTTCATAATTTGACTTCTGCATTGGCAGTGTCTTTTAGGCCTTTGCCACACTACTTAGATGCGTTCTACGGTCTGCGCTTAGGTCAATTCATACATTAATGTCATGTAATGTATGAATTGACCTGACCGCAGACCGCAGAACTCATCGGGTTGGTTTTGGACTGTCTAGAACACAATTTGACTTCATTTGGTTTGCCTAGAGCTTAAGGTGACTACTACATAATAGGTTGAGCACTCAAATCTACTGTTTTTGTACGGTTCTTGTCAGATGAGATTTTGTAGGTATTGCATATCATGGTGCAAAGTTTTCCATGTGAAACTGGACCGGCCAACTTTGAATTTTAATGCCTGGTGCCGATAAGCAGCGTGCAGTAGGTGGGGACTTAGGCGCCGCAGGATGTGTGGGTAGTAACACAAACCAAGGTATTCTGTTGGAATGCCCCCAAAGAAGCCGACAAAGCAGAATTAAATTAAACCACATTTCAGATAAATATTATATTTCATAGTCCCTTCATATAACACCAATTTATGTGAAAACTGTTTTATATTGTACCTAAAAATATCACCCTTTCCAAAGTAAACGGTATTAAAAGCAACAATGTATCTTATATAACAAATAAGCGGGGTAGCAAATCCTTAATTAGTGATTATTTTTTGGTACTGGCGTCTCTTTGGACAAAAATAAATCTAAAGGAACTAGTTTACCTAAATAAAGTTGATTTCTTAAAGAAGTAACAAAAATACGGCCACTTATACATAAATTAAATAATACCCCATGAAGCCCCCCAAAAACAATAAATAGATTCTTAAATCTATCGGAATTTTTTGACACAAAAAAATCAAACACAACAAAATAAATTACGAAAGCAACCAACACAAAATCACTAGCTGCAAATAAATTGCCTATGGCTTTGGATCATACTGGTGACGCTCTGCATCTGTTTGCCTGTCTGTCCGTCCCTTTCAATGAGAACTTTATTGATTATATTGGCACAATCCTTGTTCTCAAGAATAGTTACGTGTGTACCTTCTAAGTAATGAACAGTGACATTGCTATGCGTGAATTTATCCAAACCATAGTTCTCATCGCACACTAAGTTAGGAATGTTATCTTTAGGACGCAAAAGGACTATCGGCGCTTGAATCTTCTTGATGTCTTTGGAGTTATAGTTGAGAACAATCTTGACTCTGTCATATGAGACTGCAGCAACGGAGGCAATAAATTTGGGGCTGTATTTTGATTGGATAGGGGACATTTCGATGGCGACCTTGACTTTCTCTTCGAAGCTCGAAAGCTGGCTGAGTTTTTCCAGAAGCGCAGCGGAGACGTCATTATTAGGGGCGACAATATCGATAGTGTGGCAGATCAGGGCATTTTGCAATTGTTCATCACTCTTGAAGCAGATGACGGTGGTGAGCAAGCCTTGCACGAAGTCTGGAGCGCCGTCGACACAAAATACTACACCATTCTTGTGACCTGTCGAAAAAAGTGAACAGGATTATGCATCAGGTCAGTCATGTGGATCGGTGAGATACTTTATGTATTTAACTACTATCAAAACTAATTAATAACACCATCATCATCATCTATATACGTCCCACTTCTGGGCACAAGCCTTTCATGGATGAAAGGGAAATTATACCATGGTTTTATTAATTTCAACGTTTACTTGTGAGGAAATAAGGAGATTTAAAATTACTTTTACTTTAAATAGTTGAGTTTTCGGGTGGACGCCGGACAGTCTAAGTCGTAAGTAGCGAAACACTTGTCGAGGATTATATTGTTTGGTAGTGGTTCGTTGTATTTTTTGTGGGAACCGCATGAAAATATGCGCTATTTGATAGAATAGCAAAGGAACTAATTTAATTTATTAATCTACTTTTATTTTATTTTACACCGATCAAAATGAATGCTAGTAGCCGTGAACTGATGAAATTGGTGCCTTGTCAAAACAAACTTACTTTAATAGACATTTAGGACGACCAAAAATGTTTGATACCCGGTTTAATGGGTCATTACTTGAGCACTTCAACCGCCTAGGTTCCCTAGACAGAATTTTATCGAACTGTCTGTAAGATTTAAGAGCCATTTTGAACTATTTGGTGAAAAAATAGTTTGGAATCATATGAATCTATAGGCAGTTGAAACACCTGGAAGTTTTAATAGGATTACAAACTATTTCTTAGAAGTCAGGTATCACCACAAACATTACACATATGTACAGACACTTTTCGAAAAGAAAAACGCTAAAAGCGTGATACCTACTGGGTAAGGTTGTCTCACGGGTTGGTTGTCAAACGACGGCCATAATAAAAAAAACTGTATGAACGAATAAGTTCATCGACCGGTGTCCTAAGATCGCGAGAGTTTTATCTAAAAGGGGGATATAGCTCTGGCGACCTTTCGACACCGGTTTATAGTCTGTTCTGCCCGCTGTGACAACCTTACCCGGTCTCCCCCAGTGAAAACCATACAAAAAAGAATTTCCCTGCAATTTACGTGCGAAACCTTTCATGCACTAATCCGACTCGCACTTGGACGGTTTTTCATCACTTTTATTTTCAAACTTATAACTCCGAGTTTGCATGCTTTTGGACGAGCACTCGTTCGCCTAAAATTATGAAAACCAAGTAGAAGTTTCAAAATAAAACAGAAAACTATTCCTTTTAATTATCTGTCGTTCTTCTGTACAATAGCTTCAAAGTTCGGTCCATGGTTCGTTATTAGTTGACTAACTTTCGCCGCCGTCCTGAGCGGGGATGTCGTGAAAAGAGTGGTTTTGGCCATTTAATATAATGAAATTTTGGCTAGCTTTGTAGATTAAAGAGCACTCTTTAAAAGTTGAATCGGGACTTTCTTTGTTAATTTGTATTAAATCTTTAGCGAAAACGTCAGTTAAAAGTCATACTTCTGCGTTATACAAGATAGATCGACGACATTTATGTCACTGCAAGAGATGCAAAAGGGGTACGACCGTTTGTTGCGGAAGTCTTTGGGGGACAGCTATGTTTATCAGTAGCCGATTAAGGGAAGATATTTCCTCTGTATACAACAAGGTGCCTGCGAGGAATCCAAAAGTTTTAAGTACGTATTCCTTAGGTCATTAGGAGCAAAATATGTTATATTGACCCCAGTCATATCCAGCTTAGTTTTGAAGATATTATCACTTTTTATGCAAACTATGTATCGCGATTACTAAAGCGCATTAAGCTCTTTTGATTGCGACGTTGCCAAGTTTCAGATTGATATTAACAGACAGCAAAGTGACAGCTACCACTCACTAAAGTCATCCTTTTTTTGAAAAATAATCGTTACCATTTAATTAAAAGTTAACTTTCAAAAAGAAGCGAAAGTTATACTCAATTTTTATGTACTAAAATCGACAAAACCACATTTTTCTTACTGAATTTGACTCGAGTTCATACCTATCAAAATTTTTACTCCTAATGACCTCAGAATCTTTCAGCTTTGCGGGGACCAAGTATAGCCTAGGCAAGCTACACCTGCGTAGCAAAGATTTACTTCGCTAAAAAATAAACAAAAAACGTATGATAGTATAAGATTATTAACATATAAACAAAGAATAGATGTATATAAATTATTTTCTTGAACCAGCGGGCCTATGATGGTCGCGTTTATCACGCGATAAATGATATGATAACGCGCCTGACACTCTCGCACTCACATACGTGTCAGAAGGTGACGGCAGCTATGTCACTTATTTATCGCGTGACAAACGCAACCATCATAGGCCCGCAGGGACCGTTACCGGTATTCATTTAAATGTAATTATTAAATGATCTACCGGGCATTTTTAACGCTCAGTAGAGTACGTCTCACGTTGTCTCTTTTACCCCGGTTGACCTTAGTAGACAAACAGTCCCTAAGCCAAGGGTCACTAACCTTCGCTCTCCAGCTTAGCAGCCAGTTCCAGCATCAGTTGGCAGCCAAAGCTGTAGCCAAGCAAAGTGAAGGGGCCTCCAGGGGCCAATCGCGTTCGCACCGTCTGGAAACACATGATATCGTCATTGCTGCAGTTTTAAAATAAAAAAAGTTATCTTAAAATTCTACAGTGAAGAGACAAAGACATCGTCTGTAACATTTAAAGCGTCAAATATATTCCAACACACCTTTATTACTATAGGCACAACGTGTGACGATATATTTGGCGCTCTACAAACTATTAATAACATCTGTCGCAAATTTCTCTCGTCAGGCCTGCGGTAGAACATGTCCCCCACGCTTAGTCAGCCACCAAAAACGGTCTCTCTCATAATCAACATTTATCTATACTATTAAAAAGTTGTAATTAAATGAAGTTTAAGTAAATCGAAGATATCTTCAAAAAGCTATCGTAACGGACTATTTGGAGTGTACTGAATCGAAAACTATTTTGTTTCTATTTTTTTCATGTGTCGTCGTGGCTTCATCACGCCAAATCGGCTAAACCGATTTCGACTATTTTCGGTGCACGGGTAGCTGGACATCCGCAGATGATTACAGGATACTTTTTACCCGATTACACTGAAGAAAAAAGAGGGGTTATGTTTTCTTCCCCTCCACGAACAAAGTTGCGGGTACCTTCATGTTACACAATAAATTGCCTGCAATTGATGCAAGGGCCTATAAAATTAAACCTCAAAGGGAACATTAACATTCTATAGTTAGTGGTCTAATCAGCCGTTCACCAATGCGATGGACAGACCAGATGCGCTGACGAGTGCTTCTCTTAACTAATATGCTCATAGAGCTCAGGTCAGGGTGAATTGGAGGAAAATTTTACAACGCGCACGCGTGACCACGACTGCTCTGCTAAGAGCATACGCCTAAGAAGAAGATAGTGAAGAAATTGACTAGTTAGAAAGTCTAAAGTCGAAAGGCCGAAGACCTAAACGAGGGTCAGGCCAAATATCCAGACTATACTGGAGTTAGCTGCCAGCGCTGGTGAATTAGTGAAATCGATATGGGACAGTTGGATGACAAGAATTACAAGATTAAAGAGTCACAATTCTAAACAGTGTGGAAACGATATTTAGATTACATTAACTGTAACTCATGTTGTAAAAGCGGATCTTTGCTCGAGATATTTCGATCTATTTCAAGGTCCTTAGTCAGGAATGACTTCTGGTCCTTAGTGGACCCCGACGCTACCCACCTCATACTGCGCCCTCAGGCTTTGCCTTGACAGCCTGGTTACTTGAAAAAGGCGCAGGATGGCCACTTCAACCATGCAATCCTGGCAAGCTATGTCGGTTACTTTAGTTCTTCTGCGGATATCCTCATTTCTAATTCTATCACGCAGAGAAACTCCGGGCACAGCCCTTTCCATTGTACGTTGCGTGCTTCTGAGCTTAATCAAATACATTGCTGCTTTATTATAAAAGTAAGATCACTCACCAGGTACAGCCTATTGACCATAGCCTCTATATCCTCATTGGCATGTTCCACGCCCAATTGCAACACGCAGACTTTGCACTTGAGCCTTCGGCAGAGCGGTTCCATCACCGACGCGGCGCCTTCCAAGCCTGGCAGGATGAACATCGGAGGGTTCTCCGTATCGTGGATGGCTTCGTGACCCTAGAAGAATGCGAAGTTTTAGAAGACGATATAGACAATAAAACACAAACCAAGGGGCTGAAGTCTGAGGTCCTCTTAAGCTCCTGGTCGCATTTATCACACATCATTGGCACAAAGTGACGGCTGCTTTATCATTTAACTTTCATGCCATAAACGCAAATATCATGCCCAGTGAGTTATTTCGGAAGTTAACTGATAAGTAGCTAAACGTCTAGAACCCGATCCTCATCACTACGTATTTGCTTGTAACGAAATAAATTAGGACGCGAAGTCCATACTAGGGTTATAACGAATGCGCGACCATTAGCGAATATCAGTGTTAACTATGTGCATCTGCATTCGTAGATATTTGCAATATTCCTAATACAATACTCATTATTTTCCTAGTCACTAAATTACTTCAAGGACGACAAACAATCATTTTCATTGCGTTGCGGCACTTTGCCTCCAGGCACTCTTTGCCTACTACGCCTATGTTGAATTGCGGTTGTGATATGGAATTATACTGTGGGTGTTTTGGTTCGGTTTTAGTATCAAAAAATATGTGCCACCTCTTCACTGGAATTAATTATATTACGTCACAATCAAGTTTTAAGAGAGGCTGATTGAGCAGTTTTTGTACAGTCAGAATCAAATAGTCTTCGGACTGTACCATCGTTTAAGTCGACATATTTAGGACTGACCCTGTGGGGGCTGATTTACACGAGATTCAAACTGGCCCATAGAAAGAAACCACAGAAGATTGGGATCAGTGGTGTGTACTCGTATTGGAGAAAGACACACTTTGGGTCACTGCACCAGAGGAGTAACTAAGTATTTAAGGTTGAATGTCTTTGAGACCTCCAAGTTGGGTGAAAAGATGGCTAGGATGAAGTTTTTCGCGTCGAGGACTAAGATAATTTGAGGAGCTCCGTTCTATAAGTATGTAAATAAGTATGAGAATCTGTACAGGGAGAGGACAGGAGAAAGACAATCTCCTAAAACTTTATACGGTATCAAATATTGATTGTTCCCTTCGCTTCTGAACTTATCCACCGAACATTGTAATAGTTGACATTTCTGTCCCTGTATGCTAACTGTACATTTCCAATGTGGCCAACTGTCCTTTCCGCTCCAGAAACTGTTTTCGATTACGCTAGAGCTAAGTTAGAGCACTAATTCCCAGTTCAGAAACAGTGAAATTATCGAAGCGTATGATTTATTTCGAAACACTGAATTGGACTATATTGGACCTACATTAAACTATATACGGATTTGTATAATAATCCGCTTTATATTACGTAATCATAGGATTATTTCGGGGGTGAAATTAAGTCTGGTCAATCGCATCACTTTGTGCTTAGTTGTGTACCACAAACCTTATCTTTGTGTACTTAGTAAAAAAGTGTTGCAGATTTTTGGTACGTGTTGCAATTGACAACGGTTTTTTCCAAAAAATCAAATATATATATATTTTTTGGATTCTTGATAATGACCTAACAAAATCGGTGTCGATTAAATATTACTTGGTGGAATGTTGTTAATTTGGAGTACAATCATACAAAGTATTGTTTAGTTCGACTTACACCATTTGCATACAAAGAACGTTATTAAATATGAAATTGCGTTAAAATTTTATTACATCAAGGTTTCAGATGTGGTGTTACGTCCTGTAGAGACCGTGTAAATTCACATCCAAAAATTAAACACGTTTTGTAGTGTTAAAGTAATCACACAAGGCTTGAAATATATTTCCGGGTTAAAAAAAGCGAAAAGTTGCAAAACTAATGTAAATAAATATTTCAACTACCTTAATATTAAAACTTAAGGGAGGAATACATTCACTGTGGCCGAAATCAGTCGAGTCTATCATCATCAAGGTTTTCAGGATAGGTATTCGAGCGTTTCAACTGCCTTGCTTTTGTATACACACTTGCAAAGGCTCTGTAGATCTTTGTGTCATTTCGGGCTATTTGGTGGAAGGAAGTACATTTCAATGAGTTTACAAATAAAAAAAATTAAAACCCATTCAAATGTACGAGCGTTTCGATAAAATGGAGTCGGTGGAAGTCGAATCCCTACATAAAGGAGATACAGATGGGGACCGACAACTAAGCTAGGTAGACTGAGTAATAAGGCTCTTTTCCCTCGGGTACGGAACTCTAAAATCTAGCTAATATCTGAGGGAACCTTAGCATAAATTCTTGAGCCCGCATATTTGAGAGCCTTTTAATCTGAGATGTATGCAAATTACTGTTCGGGGAACGAATTACCGGTAACAGAGTCATTAACATTTATATCTAAGTCTGCGGACAATTTTCCAGATATAAAGAGACTTGAGTATTAAAAATTAACACTTATGAAAATGTAAATAATCCATTGGTTCATATAGAAATCTATAAATCTTTTGTTTTATTAAATTACTAGTTAACATGGTCATAGCAAAGCCGACCTAGTCCCAAGCTTAGCTAGATGTGAGCTGTAGATACTAGGCAACTATATACATACTTATATAGATACATAATTAAATAAATAGAAACCATCTAAGACCCAGGAACAAAAACACTTGCCCTGGCTGGGATTCGAATCTTCTGTTGTGTTTGGCCGTAAGCTGTCGTCGAAGATTCTGCATCGCGTTGCGTTGGTCGTCATTCAGATGATGATGCCTCTAAAGACGTGTCAATTCCCATATACAGTAGTCTTATTTCTCACCTTAGTTACCATAGTCTCGAAGATCTCAGAGACGAATCGCCCATTGCCGAAATTCTTCATGAGAACTGCGTAGCAATGTCGTCATTCGGATGATGATGCCTCTAAAGACATGTCAGTTCCTATATACATTAGTCTTCTTTCTTACCTCAGTGCCATCGGTGACCATGGTAGGCATGTAGATGAAAGGCTCAGAGACGAGTCGCTCTTCACCGAAGTTCCTCATCAGGACTCTGAGACCAGCTGCGCCTTCGGTCGTGTTCGGCCGTGCCGCTGTCGTCGAGGATTCTGCCTCGCGTTGCGCTGTCAGTTCTACTAGCCTGTGTAATAAATTATAATAATTAAGTAAAGACCGATAAAGTTATCTGTTATGATGTGTAAGTGAAGGTCGCAGGGACGTAGCACAGGGCTAGTAATGGTGACGAGTTTGGGATGATGTCCATGGCTGTGGCTGGTAATGGACGAGTTTTGGTTGATGAATGAGTACCTATGTTGTAAATAGCCTCTGCAATTGATTAAAATAAAATAAAATACATGCAAATCAACAGAGTGGAATACATAAAATTTGCAAGCTATGAGAAATGAAAAAAAAAGCTTAAAAGAAATAAGAAGCAGTGTTCTAAATTTATGTACAAAAGCTAATGATATTACAGATGCCTTCTATTAAAAACGAAGCTACCACCATGCTCACCATGTAAGAAATATTTCCTTATAAAAAAGTATTGATTCAGCAAAACAGATACTAAGTGTTTGAGTAGTGACAGACTTTTTTGAGCTTTGGTTGTCACCTGACGACCGGTTTCCTATCTTTTCTTAAATAGACATTGTAATGAAACCTTTTACAAAAGCAGAAACGTCTAAATGTCGAAATTATAAAGAATACTATAATATACACTCCGGATCATAACGGGTACTACCAATTAGGCCTTTGAAGCCCCGAACACAAGCATCGAAGTTTTCAACGAGCTAATTATTCTTTTCCTTTTAATTTATTTTTAGACTTTCTAATATTTTCAATAATTCCTCTGGCGCATCGCATTGCTAATTTGTAGGTTTAGTACTTACTTGGCGAATGTAAGTGTTCTGATGTCTTGTGCAGTGAGGAAAATTTCGAATTCTCTCTCCAGCGTCTGCTTGATCTCCACAGCCATCATACTGTCCATGCCAAGCTCGGCCAGAGACACTTGTTGAGATACCGTCTTCAGGTCCTTGATGCCTGGTGAGAGTCGATGAGTTAGCTCAAGTGGTAAAGAGAAGTCTTTGAGTATGCTCTTGCATCAAATAATACCTATTTCAATCTCTGTCTATAAAACAGTAACGGAACTTGACTATTGACAGACACCGTACAGCCTAAATGGCTGAAGGAAGGTTTTTTCTTTAATTAGAATTGCACGCGGTCAAACACCAAGCACTAAGAAAAGATAATTTTGAATACTTTTTTAATCGTTGGTATCTTGGAGATATATTATCTAGCCCTTTGAACGCCACAGTCAGCTGTGGCCGACAACGGAAAATCGTGCCCCAGACGCCAATGTCGGCTATACCCGTCGAGTGCGTCAGTGAAATAGCGACCTACGTGCATTCGCGTAAGTTTCAAGATGGCGTGGCGTCTGAATTGACAACTTTTACATTTAGATGTGGCGTTCAAAAGCTTAAGGAAGTTACTAGTAAAAGAACTTTACTCAATAGTTTCTCTACCAAAGACGTGGTAAATTATTTACTTACCCATGATCTGCGCAATAGCGTCAACCAAGTTGCCGCAGCCAGAACCGCCAGCCTTCTTTTCGGCCACCACGATTGAAGAAACGATGGCGGCGTCCTGCTTCAAGAATTTATCGAGAGCTAGCAGGCAGGAGGAGATCCTCTGCTGCAGGGTGCCTCCGATCTCGAGCTGAACGTCTTCGTCCTGCAAGTCGGCTACAAGACCCACCTAGAAAAAACATTGGAAAGAAACAGTGAACAAATTTATAGTGAAATAATTTATAGGTAAACCTAAGTCGTGAGACTCGAGAGACAAAAGGTCGAAGCTTACGAGCAATGTTTGTTATTATACAACATCCATCTTAAGTTCACATCAAGTTCAAGCATCACAGTTGAGTATTGGTCTAACCCGCATCACTCTGCAGCAAACCGTTTCTGTATTTCTTTTTTGTCTAACCCTTCATCAGGGTTTAAGTCTCCTTGTAAATTTAAAGTGAACAGGGTCCCTTCACAGGTTTCTGTCTTTATATCATACCCTTGCGAGACTTGAGAGACAACATCAAATAAATTTGTATCTAATAACAGATCAAAGCCAAAAGATCTTACTCGTAGAGCACAGCCATTGCATTAATTAATTCGGTTTATAGGGGAATTGTAACAAACTATTAAGCAGATAGCTACCTAGTCTATTGTATCCATCCATCTTCCATGACCTAATGCTCTCACTGAAAAGTCATAGCTGTCAGACCGATCGACCTCCTCCATTGGCTGATGTGTTCCTTCATCTTATTAAATGTTTTTCTGACTAATGTCACCTCGCCTATTGTAAGGTTTACTTTGTGTTAAGTACGAGAACTTAGATCAACAAGAGTTACATCTCAACATTACTTTGGACTGCCAATTGCTATCAATTACAGTTAGTGAAGACCTTGTGGTCAGACCAGTATTGCCTTACTTATATTACTAGTTCAACTTACATCACCAACAGCTCCCCACTGCACTGCCAGGGCTGGCAGACCGAGCTTCTTCCTCCATTCACAGATGCGCTCCATTACAGAGTTGGAAAGACCGTAGTTGGTCTGACCCGCATTACCACGACCACATGACACTGATGAGAAGACCACGAAGTCCCTAGGGTAGGAATATTGATTTGAACGCTGATAATTTATATTAAGGTAAGATATGATTCAATTTAAGTAAGTAAAGTGGGATTAGCAAGGTCTACTAAAGGAAATAAAATTCAATTCCTTTGCCAGAACAATACAAGTTTATTTAGAAGTTATAAGACATATCAAAGAAAGTGTGTAATAATGAAAAAAGGCTATGTTCTCAGAAGGTCTATTTAAAAAAACTGAAAAAGTATCATCTGCCGAGCCATCGTAAATAGGAACTGAGCAAAATCGCTTGTGCACTATACTGAATGGAAAATGGAAAAAGAAGAGTATCATGACACAGATAAAAGTTCACATTCAGTTATATTTTTTTAATATTTTGTAATAAAATTTATTACAGTAAAAAAAGTTAAAATTGTATATTTTTTTGACTATTGAGTACCTATTGCTGTAACGAAGCGCTTTTTTGACTTTCATGGAGTTTGTATGGCGTAAGAATAGACTTGACTAATGTATTGGGGTATATTGTATGAGGGATTCATTTGCAAACTTACTTCAATCCGGGGCACAGTTTCTTGGTAAGTTTGTCCAAATGCATCGTCGCTAGAGCTTTAGGTGCGAACGAGGTCTTGAAACTGTCAGGGGTCTGGTTTTGGAAAATGGAGTCTTTGAGCACGACGGCGAGATTGAAAACCGCTTGTACAGGACCCAGTTTCAACGCCATCTTGAGCATCTCTTCGCAGCCTGATTCGGTGGTGACGTCATGGGTTGAGATCTGGATTTCAGCTCCATAGCCGGCCCAAGCACTAAATAAAAAAACACAAGTGAAGCGCAAACTTGAACATACAAAATAAAAATAAAAGAGACCTTATGAACATAAATAAACAAAACAAAATAGATACGTCCTAGGGATACTGACACCTTATCATAGAAAATTTCAAAAGTGACTTTTGTTTTAGATAAATTGAAGCTGAGCTGATGACATTTTTCAGCTATTATCTTAATATTCTTTTTTTTTTTTAATGCAAACCATGATATCAAGTGACACCAAAATCTAAAGGTGCTCACTAAGTAGTTATGTAACGTAAAACAATGTGTAACAATAGCATATTTTAACAGTATTATTGTTGTAACGTATACTTAAGTGTGTAGAAGATGCTTCACTTGGAGAGATATAAAGTAGGTAAAGATGATGTGACTGACCGTAGCCTCGAAGACTGGTAACCGTTGGAGATACCGCGACGGGAAGTAAGCACGATCTTCCTACCACCACGCAGAATCAGCCAGTCAGCCAGTTCGAGACCAAATCCACCCAAGCCTCCCACGATTATGTACACCTTCTCAGGATCACACATGTATCTGGAATTAAAGATCAGGTAAGGCTAACCGTCCGGAGATTTAAAGGGACAGTATTGATTATAGTGACATCTCTGGGCAGTTTTTGTTTAAATGCGATAGATATGAAGAACCAAAAGTACGCAGACAATAGAGTACACTTCTGAATTTTTTTCATCGCTCTTCTTAACACAATACCGTAAAATCTATTGCAAAATGTGAAATTAAAATTGGCCAAGAAATAAGCATGATATAGGCATTTGAAACTACTAATTAAACAGCGATTTGACAGAGCGGTCCGACATGTACTGTTACGACATAGTGCACTCCGGCCATATAAAATCCATATTAAATTCCGTTTTGCTAGAAAGAGATAGAATGAAATGTTTGATCAAATCAAATCAAATCAAAATATTCTTTATTCAAGTAGGCCTAGTTACAAGCACTTTCGAAATGTCAGTTACATGAGAGTGAATGTTTGCTGGGAGAAATACAATATGATCCAACATTTGCTGCAATGAAACCCAGAAAAACCTAATCATCTCATTTAACTTAAGTGTAATACTCGTATTATTGATAAAATCATCATTTTTAAAATTAAAATAATCAATAAGATAAATCCCAAAAGGATTGTCAATAAAAAATAAATAATCTAGAATGTGTCTAGAATAAAATTCTAAATGTCAGAGTATATAAAACAATTAAGATAAAAATATATATACCTTCGGTATTCGTTAAAATATGTTCGTTAAAACACGTTTGATGGCTTATATCTTGCTTATTTTCATAGTTATTCGAAAAATTATCTATGTTTACTGTTTGCTACATGAACAAGCTTTAAGTAAAACAAAAATAAAAATTCATGCATTTTCCCTATTCAGGAACGCGAAATATATTTTTTACCGAAGACGTGTAAAAAACATTATATGAAATGGAACGTCATGCTCATGAGTCATGACATAAATTTACTTTTTTTTGTAAGTAAATAAAGTTTATAAGTAAATAGACTTTTGGTCTGTAATCCATTTTTTATCGAAGACGTGTAAAAAACATTATATGAAATGGAAAGTCATGGTCATGACTCATGACATAATTTTTCTTTTTTTTTGTAAGCAAATAAAGTTTATAAGTAAATAGACTTTTGGTCTGTAATCCCTTGTATTATTTTTAACTTTGTGTTCTCTTTAACCCACGACGAAAAATAAGTTAAATGTGTGTATCTGTGGTGTTTCTGTATGTGGCATCATAATACTTTGCACTGATTTTGATTTGGTTTTTAGTGCTTGTCGAGTGTTCTTTGTTATGGTTCAAAAAAA
This sequence comes from Hedya salicella, assembly GCA_905404275.2. NCBI lineage: Eukaryota > Metazoa > Arthropoda > Insecta > Lepidoptera > Tortricidae > Hedya > Hedya salicella. Next base: position 16,767,242 of record FR990114.1, read on the forward strand.
TCGATTTAGCCGTTCGACAATTAACAGCTTTATTCTAGATGTGTCGTGGTGTTTTATTGGATCACTGATTTGTTATTTTTATTCAAAAACTGACCAGTGATCGACCCCTTTCTTACCTTGGTACAGCCTCAACGGGTAGTGGTGCTGGCTTGACCGTCCTGTGACTACGCTCATCATCACGGACTTTGACGATTACCTAGACACAATTAATCATAATAGGTAATAGGTAATATAGATTACTGTATAGGTAAGCGATAGTAACAAAACCTTGTAATGTATAGGACCTATGGTGTGCGCCATCTATTTTCATCGCCAGTCTCCCAATAAATAGCAAAGTAACCGGACGTACGCTTGTTTTATCCCTATACCACAATGGCGTACGAGGATTAAGGAGTTTAAGGGAAGTTAGTTGTTTTTTTCTACTTATCGAGTGCCAAGCGTAATCAGGATGTCAGTTCAGTCGGAAGGACCATATTAATTGTTTGGCGCTTCATGACATGTTTATTTAAGAACCTGAGTTAGAACCGAGTAAGGCTGGCTAGGCCTCCTTACTGATACTCAGATTCTAGCGGAGTAGCATAAACCCGCAAAATGCCATCCGGGTCACTTGGATTAATTACATGTAAAAAGTACATACTTAAGGCAGGTTGTTTCAAACCTCCTGTAACGCAGTTAAAAATTTTGCAATATGGAAAACCTGACATTTCACCTTGGTATATTCGTTGTCAGCGTTATAATTAGCGTTAACCATTCCGTTACAAGCAGTTGATGCATCTTTATTGTGAACACAGTATTAACAATTACTCTCAGTAGATGTCACTGATTTCACTGACTTACCTTGCCAATATGCTTTCCGGCGGCCATGTAACGGAAGGCTGTTTCAATTTCGTGCCTCTCGAACGTGCAGTAGGTCAACGGACGCACGGCTCCACTCTCGATGCCAGAGATCAGGAGGTCTTGCAGTTTCTTTGGGACAAAACAATACATTGATTTTAGCGTCATCTCTCGGTAGCTGGTGGTAGCTACAAAGGGTTGAGAAAGTAGATTGAAAAATCTCACAGGTGCTTTAGCGGTGACGAGCTGTGTAAATTCAACACTCAATCAATCAATCAAAATATACTTCATTCAAGTAGGCCTAGGTACAAGCACTTTCGAATTGTCAGGTACAGTACATTATAGAAGTGTTTGCTGGGAGACATACAATATATTCCAACATTTGTTGCAAGGATTAGGGAAAACCCAGAAAAACCTAATCACTAGAATCTATAGGGCAAAATTATTAAGGTTTCATTTGACATATCTCGTTTGAATAAGAGCGTTTTTTATTAGAAATCCAGGTATAAGTTCAGTTTGATCAATGATCAAAATGGATTATTCATTATGTTTGAACATTGGTTGAACAGAACGTTTATTTTTAACATTGAGGGTAGCGTGGATATTTGAACGAGGTACGATGAGAATGTTTGCTCAATGATACCACTATACAAAAATAAAATATTAAAAAAAACAAAAAACCCGACTGCGTAAAAAACTAAAAAGAAAAAACAAGTCCAGTACCCTAGAAATTTGTTAACCCATAAGAAATCTAGATCGACGCAAACCTTCCCAACAATGGGTCCCGACTGTTTAAAACTAACTGGACTTGTTTTTTTCTGTTTAGTTTTTTACGCAGTCGGGTTTTTTGTTTTTTTTTTTATTTTACACTTTTTAGTTAAAATTATAAAAGTCAGTAAATTTCGCAATCTTCATCGTGAGGGTTATTAAGGAGCTTGGACAGATTTATTACAATACCATTAAATGAAAATTTAGTGAGAAAGGCTTGCTAACCAACTTTAAATCGTTATAGTTCCTAACAGGTAATTCCAAATTAAAAATGATAAAAAAACCTCATAATGCTTTTCAAATCCCTATTCATTGATACCCCACTCGATATAGTAGGTAGATTTTCATTTTTTTCTTTTTCACAATATGGCGTCTCATTATCGCCATTTTGAGTTTTCATCATTTTCATGTCTTCAGTGACATTTGGACAGTTAAGACAAATCGATTGACGTAAAAATCATCAAAATCGGTCCACGCGTTTGGTCTCTAGAGTGCCAGATAGGAACAAACATACATACATACATACATAGACTGATAAACACATTACCACTCCTTTGCGTTGCGCAGTCGGGTAAAAATGCAAGGCTTATGCTTAGAGATGCTACTGTTGCACCATGTTAACCACACATCATTCACGACTGATTGATTAATGAAGGTATGAAACATAGCAATTACAAAAATGATTACTTACCCTCCTGAAATCGAAGCTTTGGTCGAAGATGTAGTCCAACATGATGCCGTGGAAGGAGGTCTCTTTGAGGAAGAAGTACATTCCGATGGGAGTGTTCTGGCTGATGTCAAACTTGCCGATCTCGAGGAACCGGCCGCGGTAGCCGAGACAACGTACAGAGGCCTGCAGGGAATAACAAAAAAATAATTTTAATTTCTTGTCCAGTAAAAAGATTGATGGCGTGTTATTTGATAAATAAAGTCTCAGAAAGGTTTGTTGGTGTTTTGTAACATTGATATGATGTCGAGCTTTACAGGTCGTACCTGGAGTTTTTCATCAGATAGGGAGTTGAGCACCATGTCGACACCCTTGCCTTTGGTCTCTCTGCGTATCATATCTTCGAAGGATATGTCACGAGAGTTTCCAATGTTGCTATCTAAAAGTTAACAGAAATATGAATTACTAGTACAGAGGCAAATCATTTATGTACATAACGTGACTACACGTTACAGAGGATAATCATAAATTCGAAACAACATAACGAAGGAGTAAGATTGAATTCTATCCAAGTAGCTTGGAGTAAAAAAGAGTGGAAATGTTTAATGATTTTGTTAAGGTACACAAAAAAAAAGAAAGAATAATAGATGCCGTACAACACAAATACTCTTAAACATTATATTAGTCTAAAGACGTCCGCTGCTGGACAAATATACAGCAACACATGACCGCCACCCACATCCAATAAACTAAAGATAGTATACTATCGTTAAACCCGTACCCTTCAGTTGTGGAAACAGCTTCTTAATAAACGCGCGTTTCTCAGCCGTGCCGACGGTGGTGAACACTTCGCAACCGTAGTGCAACGCGACGCTGATGGCCGCTTGACCCACACCACCAGAGCCAGCGTGGATCAGGATGGACTCACCAGGTTGGAGCTGGCCGACCATTACCTATGGGAAAATGACGTAGGATTATATGCAGACTTAAAATTTTGCCAATCCTGACATTTCTAGGCTGAAAAGAGATTGCGGCCGGAATTTGTTTTTGCCACCAACTAAGTGGCGATTCCTGTCAGCAAACAACACGTCCAATGCGGTTACACAGTGCGAGTCAAACTCAAGGCATCTAAGGGTAACGCGAGATTTGCAAGTGGCTTAAGAAACTTACTGATTGTTCGAAACTAACTAGCTCAGTTTTGACTAGAAAACTACCGTACTCAGAGTATTCAGACATATTTAGATTACATTGGCCGTAAACACACATCGTACAAACCGAGTACTGATCGAGACTTTTACTTTGAAGACACGTTTGGCTCAGTGGCTTGCACAACGCCTTACGAACCTGGGGGTTCTGGGTTCGAATCCCGGCCGGAGCAAGTGTTTTTGTGATGAGCACGAATATTTGTTCCTGGGTCTTGGATATTGTCTATGTATTTAAGTATTATAATTTATGTATATACTAGCTTCTGCGCGCGACTTCGTCCGCCTTAAATTCGTTTATTGCGGATAGGGGCATTTTTCCTGTCCTTCCCCGGGACTCAAACTATCTCCATACCAAATTTCATCCAAATCGGTTCAGCGGTTTAAGCGTGAAGAGGTAACAGACAGACAGACACACAGACAGACAGACCGACACACTTTCGCATTTATAATATATCGTCGCCTAGTACCCGTAGTTCAAACTTTGCTTAGTTTGGGAATACGTCGATTTGTGTAAGATTGTTCCTAATATTTATGTATATATTTACTTTTCGGTCTATACCGAGGACCGTATTAATGAGACAAAAGTAGTAGACCTCGGCACTGCCTTTCTACTAGTCAGTTATTTTGATGAAGTCTTCAGAATGAACCTAAACATATCGAAAAGTACTCGGCTTTTACGACGTGAGTAACCGCTAATGTTATTTAGATAAGCAGTTCAGTTATCTCTCGGTCCACTTTGAAGATGTTAAATAGGAACCCAAAGAAGCTGCTCACCATAGCATAGTATACGGTGCCGTAGGCAACAGGAACTGTGGCCGCTTCCTCAAATGTCCATTCATCAGGAATGTTCCACATCAGGGCTCTGTCGCCTTCCACCAGGTTAGCCATGCCACTGTTCTTCACCATACACATGACACGGGAGCCACTGAAAAATTAAACAATATTATTCTCCATCCGGAAAACTTAACTATGTTAAGGCATGTCGTTCTTTACACTGGATACCGATAACTACGCTTTCAAAACGTACATATGTTTTCAGCCTGCATCTTCTGTCGAAATTGTATCTCTTCTGTTGAGATAGATCTCTTTGTTTTCAGATATTTTACGTTGCGTACCTAAATATTTAGATTTACTTTCGATTTCTATACTAAGACCTGATTTCCACTTTCTAAAAATAAACCAGGCTTATCTCGACTATGAACAAGAAAATCTGATGATAGTGTCGTCAAAGTGAAGAAATTTGTACTCAGTAAATAGGTGATACAAGTATTGGTTCCTGCCAAGAAAAAAATCTCATAACTTCATTGTGACATGATTCTGTGGTGGCCTGTATTAATTTCATGCACTTACTTGCTAGTCCTTCCAACGATCTCGAATCCTTGGACGCACTCCTGTGCAAGTCTGCCTCGGGCCACTGCGTCTACTGTTACACGTCCAGTCGCTGTCATGACGTCACGGAAGTTCAGCGCTGCACAGTATACCTGGGTAAAGATATAAGATTCAATACTCGAACCTAAGGCACATTCCTGGTATGGGCTCGTATGGGAATCATTTCTTCTGACCCCCTCCTCCCTATTGGTAATATTTGGTGATTGTAACGCTACGCCCCCCCATTCAAGATCACGTGTATTTTTGAGACTACTTGACTTTCCTGCTGTGTAAAAAAAATACACGCGATGTCATTTCCGACCCCCTCTCCCCTATCGTGATCGTTTGTGATATTTTTCTGACCCCCACCCCCCGTAAATAATTACATGATTTCTGGACGAGCCCTATGATGCTCATACGTAAACATGAAGCTAAGTGTGTAACTGTGCAAGTGTGGTTATTTTGGCAATAAATTTGTACTTACGTGTACCAAAACACGTTCAGGGCTCTTGAAAACCATGTTGTGCTTAAGCGGTCCTTCAAGCCATTTCAGCGATGAAAGATCTCCTATGGTGAGAGTGTTTACAAAAGCATGTTCAGCTCGCGTCGTGTCCAAGTCGCCGAGAAGTAGATGGCGGTATGTGCCCCATTGACCCTGAAGAAAATGTACACGTTAACTTTTTTGCCACATTGAATAAAGATAAACTAATAGATACCGATGATAAGTACTTACATCTTGCAATATATTGATAGCCATATCCTTATCCAACTGTTCTTCATACAGGTCCAGATCTGAGTTGAATTCAGGTGCAGACGGGTCAGAAATAAGGAATCCATACACAATTTCACCACCTGGCTCTCTTCTCAAACAATTTACCAATCCGAGGAGACCATTGATATGCTCATTTTGAGCATATAAAACAACTTTTTGTCCTTCCTTGAGTTCTTCTTTGACCGTCTCAATCCAGGAATACGAGTCATCAGTAGCAGAAATCTTGATGAACTTAGCTGGTTTAGCTCCCACCCTTTTTCTGAAGAGGACCAGGTATTCGCAACCAGTATCTTGAATTGTGATGATATCATATTTTTCTGCGTACTCTTTGGGGTTGGGACGTGTCTTTTCTCGGCTGATGATGAAGCACTTGTCTCTTAAAGTTGATGCGGCTTGCTGGAGAGTCTGTGAGAAAGGTATAAGATTTTTTCATTGAATTCAAAGAACAGGATTTTCAAATAAATGTATATTCTAATAGTGTGCTAAAATTGTAACAGAATTATTTTGAACTAGTCCTGTAGTGCACAGAAGAAAGTAAAACATCTATGAGTAATTTTTTGATACACGTACACAAGATTTTCAAAATTCAAAACCTTTTCAAACTAACGTTTCCCGTCTTACTTACATCAGGCCTTGATAGCAGGTTAGCTCCAACGAACAGTACCGTATTCGTCTCTCCCGATATCTTCTTGTTTTCTACAGTTACATTACTCGGTATCTCTATAGTGTCCTCTGATATCACCAGCAGCTCAGCCTGCATGAGCGGCATGTCACCAAGAATGTCACCGATTTGTGGAATGAGGGGTTCCAGGCTGTTGTTCTTATATTCCTCGTCAACCAGCTCAATACTCTTCACTTTGAAAGTTTGGATGTTCTCGAGGATGATTTGGATATTGGCACGTAGGATGTCTTCAGTCTTGAAAATGAATTTTATATTAAAACATTTGCATCAAATTTGAAAATACAAGTAAAAAGTATTTGGAAAATTTTGATAGCGTACCTTCATCTTGTTCTTTCCAAAGCTCGGCATAAATTCATATTTCTCCAGTACTGGTACTCCAAGGGGTACTCTCTTTGAAATAGGAGTAGCATGGAGACCACGGATTTCTACGCCACCAGACCTGAATGAAAATATATAAAAATTAAATTTGCCCAGGTCTGTAATTATATAGTTTCCAAGTTAAAAGCAACGGAAATAACACGATGATCAGATCAAGTTTTAAGTAAAATGTTTAATTTATTATATCAATTGCCAACTATTTGAAAGACAGTGAATGGACAGTAAAAATATTAAAGTTCACTTTGGTCGCAGGTGGTGGAAAGCGGAACAAATTTGATTTAATTTGATTTACCAGATTTGCAATAAGTAAACTTGAATAGTTCTCTAGCTGCACTGACCTGATCACTCCCACATCAGGATAGACTCTGACTTCAAACGATTGCCTGGTAGACTCAGGGTTCATTTTTGATATAGCGTTATAATGCATAGACGCATCAATAGACAGCCTCTCGATTCTAGTCGGGACGAAGAGACCACGGGTATCGTGGCCAATAATCTTCAATTGGAGCATGCAGTCCATGAACGTAACCCAGTTATTCACCCAGGCAAGACGGCCGCGGGTGCCTTCGATGTTGCAGCCGAGGACCCCTCGGAAGAGACCGCTAAAGAAAGAAATGATTTGTTACAAGATGATTTTTAACGATATTGTTTTTAGTGATCATGTCAAGGATATCTCCTACTCGCGTCGTGTCCTCATTAGGGTCGTGTATTCACTGGGAAAACTGGTTGTAGGCTGGCTATGTCTAAACTAAAGAATATCCCACACGTCTTCTTATAACGTAAGTATACACTCTAAGGCTTAGAGTATTTAACCACTGGAGTAAGGCAAGCTATTTCACTACCGAAAAAAAAAGTCTTTTAGTGGGAGGTGAGGTAAAGACGTACAGTACAATATCCCTATTGCTTCAAACGCACACAATATAAAAAAAGAAACTTACACACAGAAAAAAACAAACTGACAAATTATCGTGTAAACTGACATGATGTCATACACTACGGCATACGAAAATGTCCGTATGTCATCTTTTTTGACGTATGTAATTGTTTGAAGATTACAAACCCTTACCCGTATTGGTATCCTCTAAGCCTCAATTCCTTGTAGAAGTCCTTGGTCAGCAAGTGTTTAATGTTGGGACCGCTGACCTCTGGCAGAGCTGGCAATACCCTGTAGTTCTGACCCACGTCCTTCTGGGCGTAAATACGGCCAGTCACAATGGATGCACCGCTTTCGACAATCTACAGCAACATAAGACATATACCAAGTTCACTAGAAAGCTACAATGTCGCTTAGAGACAAGTATTACAACATGACGGATACTTACATTTTGAGCGACAAACCTAGTCAGAAATTGCAAGTAAATTCTTAAACGAACCTATAATATATATAATAACCTGAAATCCAGAGCAATGGAATACACAAACAGCAAGTAAACACAAAGTTTGCAATTAATTTCCGAGCTGATGTTTTTGTCACTTTTGGTGGAAGCTACTTTTGACCAGGCTGTGGTTCATTCAAAGTCAAAGGTATGAATTAGCTGTTTGCAGCAAAATTGCATAGAAGGTTACTGACGAATAACGTGTCAATCACTGTACATTTCTTGTTTAATCTTTCTCTCTACCACTGCCCAGTTGGCAGTTGCACTGATAATCGATATAAAGTCACTTATGTTACCAGGTGAATGCCATAACGTCCTATCAGTTAGTAATTCAGATCTTCTATTCTAACCTTTCAGATGTAGCTCTTTCTGTCTGTCAATGGCGTATTTGCCGTGGTGTCCATATTTAAAAAAACAAAACAACAACTAACCTGTCCCCACAAGGTGAAATGATGACCTGGTAAAAGTCTCCAGATTCCACTGGATGCAAGTGGCGTAGACGATCATACGATCGTTTTTTGGCCTATGTTTAGCTGTGGATGGCTTTTGACTGGTGATGATGAGGATGGTGATAAACTAACCTCAAAGTTGCCGCTGCCCTTCTGGATCATGATGATAAACTCCAGGTTCCCGTCCTTGGGGATGTTAGTCGCTCTTTGGAATCTGACGTTTTCAAACACCACCGACACCTCGGTGAACAGTTCTCCCATCATCATGCCCAGGGTCTCCCACACGAGGACCAAGTAGCCCGTGGCGGGGTAAAGGTTACGTCCTAGGAAAGAAAGGTTTATTTTTTATTCTGTTACTGTGTGAGTTAGCTTGAGTCAAATATAATAAAGTTATAACTCATCTCCTGTTGATTTGGTGACCAAGCAAATATAAAATACAGGCAAAAAAGGTTGGCTAAAAAATCTGTACCAAACAGTGTGAATACAATTGAGTCCCAATGTGCCTTAGTTTTTGTTTAGTTAAAGTGCAAAAATAAGCAGTAGCTTATCTGGAAGCGATTGTCGTTTAGCGATAAGACCGACTATTTTTGGTTTACGTTGAGGCTCCCATAGGTGTAGTGAAATAAACGTGATACATGATAGTTTTATATTTATCAATATTTTAAAATTTTTGAGTTAATACTTAGGATGAAATCAGTTAAATTGACAGCAGTTAGAAAAGTCTAACCAATGCCAATGTTATTTCAATAAACCACATTTGATTACAATGTCCATATCATAACAAAATATTCACCAAATTTTGATTGGCAACCCAAACCCATTTATTAATTTATTTAAACTTTAATGCACAAAACAAAAGTTAGTACAAATAGCGGACTTGATGCCAAATGGCATTATCTGCCAATCAACCATAGGGCCAAACAGAAATGCATGAAAATGGTGCTTTGGGAATAATCATTCAGTACTGACCCAATATGTTATTTTATTAGGACTGAGTATAACTTTAATTTAAGGGCATTTTCATTTTAACTCGTACGGTTTAACAGAACCTTAGTTACCGATATTTAAATAACGTCCAACCTTAAAATTTTGTGACAAAACAAGACATTTGACATTAACCGTCAATTTTGTTACTAACACTAACCGCTAATGTTTAATACTTGTTAAAATTGAAAAGTGCCCTTTAACACCATTTCATTGAATAAAGAGAAAGGTACTAATATGTAGAATATTGCAGTGGATATGTAGAATTAGCATAGAATCTCCCATTATAACATCACGACACAGGGAACTGCAATAGGCTTGCGAAATTGGGACAGGATAACTAAACTGTATAACTGTAGCATAAAGTGCTCAAAGCTGCTCAAATTAAACTCCGTCCGTATTAATTGAAAGTAAACCGCAACTAATCAAGCTTCGAATTGAAATGGCCGGTTGCGGCGACATACCCGTATTGAAAACCTATATTAAATTCCTATTTCAATTTGCCTCGTCTATTCGAGATTTATGCCTTTTCTTTTGTTAGTGACTAGCTGTGTGCACGGTAAAATTTAATGGAATTCTCACACCTGCTCGATTACTCAGAGCTTTCACTAATTTAAATTACATTTGCATGTAATCACGTCATAGGAGCTGAGTACTGCTCGACATATCTAATGGCCCCTCTACACGATCGCTGATCATCAGCGAGCAGCTGGAACACAGTTATACGTTAGAAAGAGCACCACATGTTTCCATCTCATTCTAACACATTATCGCGTCCCGTCTGCTCGCCGATGAGCGGCGATTGTGTAGAGGGGCCAAAAAGGAGGTAGTACCACAGTCTAGAAATGAATACAGTCATCCGACGAAGCCGCCTAGACAGAGCAATTGTGCGGAGTGGGTGCAAGGGGCGAGTGGGGGGGGGGGGGGGGGAGCCCGAGCAGCATAGTCCGTATTAGTTAGGTAGTTCGGGATATGTCATTGTCATTTACGCAAACGTCAATGGCATAGGCCCACTGTATTCTTTTTACGCTGTAGTAGTTCGGTGCCTTCACCGCCCGCGCCTGCTATTTCGGCTAGGCGACAACAATGCGCAACGAGAGGCGCGACAAGCGAATTCTCTCTTCATTGCGCGGTCGAGGCGCTCACAGTACAGCAGTTAGTTGGCAACACACGTAATGTATTGGGAATTCGGTTGCCGCGCCGCTGGTCGCGTTCTCGTGGCTAACCCCAAGTAGCCGGGCTGTCAAAGCCAGGGCATTCAGTGCGCGACGGGCAGCGTCTGTGTCCACTAGTCGCTAATGGCTAAGGCGCAGGCCACACATAAGAGGTAGGACGAGGAAGAGGCGCAGACGGAACGAGGAAGCGACTATTTTAAATTACATACAAAAGACGGGGCGCGGACGCGTTGTTGTTGCGCCCTTTTCAGAAATATGTTGTTATGAAGCAAGCGCCAGTGAGACAGCAGGCATAGCACCATGCACCCTGCTCCCTCTGCCCCGCTGCGCCGGTGTCGCGTCTTCTCTGTGTGTTCTGCAGAAGGGCGCAGATGACGAAGCGACGCGCCCGCGACGCGTCGTCACCCCGTCTCTTTTTATCTGTTTTGTAGCGCGGCGCTTCTACATTTTGTATGAAAATTCATAAAAGGGGCACCGACGCGACCTCGTCCTACGTCTCTTCTGTGTGGCCTGCACCTAATGTTTTCGTAATGGACAGAAACATTTCTAGCAGTACTAGGCTGTATGTACCGTAATCTAAATATAGCTGATACTCATGGTAATTTTCTGGCTTTCAAATAATCAAAGATAAGAAAGAGAAAGAAAGAAGAAAAAAAATAGAACAATAATTTATTTTGTGGTCTTACCATCAACAACGTGTCCAGCCATGTATTCGCTGTCTTCGTCCACGATGGACATTCTGACTGTTCGCTCTCCGGACTTCATCTTCTCTTGCGCCTTGTATGATGTCACGTACCTGGTGACGAACATTATAATTAATACGGAGCTGATACTGTAAAGTCTTTGGGAAGAGGTAGTATATGATGTATTTTAAAATTTAATATTAGTCGCTCGCTATCCGACTGAGCGTTTAACTGAGTCGTCACCTACGAAAAAAGAGGGGCGGGGCTCGGCGACATAACGTACCAGCAGGGTAATGTCTCTGTCCTGAGCTCGCTATGTATAGGTACCATTGATGCGCATCGCGCTTAATAAACGGACGGTCATATTTTGAGCGCTGCAATGGAAGCAAAAATTGCTCGCTCACTAATAAACACAGTTGGCTCTCTGTCACGCGGTCACGCGTAGCTTTCACTAAGATCAAGAACCATTAAAACAAGAGGCTTGCGATACTCCATACTTCCGATCTTCTCCAACCGTAAGGAGACATCAAGGCAAAAACTAAATGGCGATTTAAAACTAAACATTTAACTATGTTATCGTTGATCAAAGAAACATAGAACTGTAACAATAAGCTCGAAAACAGCTAATAATAAATAAATCGTAACGTTTAAATACTATAACGCTTACAAAGTTAAATTTATATAAATATCGGGGAACTGCTTTCATTCAGTTAGAATGGTCTATGCTAAGATCAAAAGAGATAGTGAGATATCATTCTGTACTTGTAGCATTAAATTTAGTGTTGCGTTTACCACGTCGGCATCGCTACCAAATAACTTAACGTTCAGTATATGTTTGAGACATAAATCCAAACAACTTACTTTGATTCCATGTCATGAATTCTTATGAAGAAAGCATATTGGAGTGAGCGCCGTCGTGCGATTAGCCGCAACGGATCACCGGCGACGATTTGTTTGCGGCGACTGACGGATGCGCCGCGATTAATATTATTCGCTCGTTATTAGTCGCGCAAACACCAACCACGCGGCAAACGAAATTAGAGATAAAATGGTCGTTCATTTGTTTTTTCAACGATCTACTTGCTCCATAAATATTATTATCATTATAACGTTATACTTACTATAGCTATAACTATGTTTGAAATGATTTAGTTTTACACTTGTTTTGTTTTTAATCTAATTTGATAATGTAGTATTTAACGATGTACCAGTACCGTTACATTATATTTTAACGCCGGCCGCGGCTGCTGGCGCACCAACCTGCTCGGCGAGGCGCCGCTGACGCGCAACGTGCGAACCCTAATTGCCGAGAATATTGACTTGTTTGCATATTCTCTGAGTGAATTCACAAAGTGTGCATTATACATATTATGCTATAGGCGTAGACTAGATAATAACGTTATCGTCAGAGTAGTTAGACTACTGTCTTGGGCGTAGATCCTGTAAAGATAGATGTAAGTATAGAAAATAAATAAATAAATAAATTCAAATCTATATAATTTTTACCAATATTTACGAAGATGGCATGATAGATTACACAAATAATCTTTCACAAACTTATTTAGTAATAGACAATTCTCGGTAAAAAAAGGACAATATTAATATTTTTGGAATCGTAATTAAGTATATAAATATGTTCTTAGAATCAAAGGCAAAATGTATTTTAAAGGTTTTGAATTTGTTCACGGTAAACGATTTTCATTATATGCCATTACTTTATGAAACGAAAGATGGCTGTGTATTGGTGTGTGCGCCGACGTGGTCGCGACGGATCACCAGCGGCGATTTGTTTGCGGCGACTGACGGATGCGCTGCGATTAATATTAGTCGTTCAGTATTAATCGCGCACGCACCGACCACGCGGCATATGATTAAAAAATAATAATTTTAATAAATATTTTCATAACATTTAGATTTTAGCTCTTGCAAAATGAAGCTACAACAGATTGTTTTAAAGTGACACAAGTTCAACAATTACTTAAAAATACTCTTTTAATCATTCACTGACGGACATCGCACAGCCGAAAGATGGTTGGTTTAGTTTTAATTTCCAAGTGTATTTAAGTCTCAGCGTTGAATAAATACGTCTATGTTTATTTACTAAATGTAAATTTTCACATTCAACAATAATACTAAAACAACGAACTGCAAAACGAAAATCGGATTAAAAAGGATTTTTAACAAAACCTTGTTTTTAAAACTGACAACTGACTGAGTGTTTTATCGAATAATAAGTGACTACGCGATTGAGATGGGTTTGCTGGTTCAACAAACATTCACTCTTGCTTTCCTTGAATTTGATAATACTAGTTTATGCAATTGACACATAATGAGATGCCTTAAAGCACGAGTGTGGTTTTATGAAACGAGCCGAAGACGAGTTTGATAATAAAATCGTTGTGTTTTAAGGCCTAATTAGGTACAGAAGCACTTGTGTGCATCTAACGATTTTTGAATTTAGAACCTACTTTCCACATTCATTACGATTGAATTTTCGTTAAATTTCTTTAGATATATCGCTTCACGGGTTAAGAGTTAATTGATAGTTCTTCACGGAAATGTATGGAACAGCTGATTTTTTTGCTCAGGGTAACCCTCCCCATCACCTCTGTCAGTCCTGCTCATGACCCCAAAACCACCCAGTATGTGAGTTATAAATCAGGCTATGCGGTAGGCGGAGACCCGAGTGCGAGGGCGAATTTCCGACTTGGTAGTTTTAATTAAAAGAAACTGACGGATTGGTTCGGTTTCTAAGACGGATGCTGTTAAACCAGTTCGGTTCTAGTTTTAGAACTAAGGAATAAAGCATATAATCTTAGATTATGAAAGATTGTTCATAAAGAATGTCCCAATGGATAATCAATTGAGTGTAAGATTTGAGAAGCCAGTTTCTTGTTAATTGTGAGTTTTTTTATTCAGGGTTTGGATACAGGATAATTATTTTTAAATTTAATAAGTTTCTGCCAAATTTTTTGTGAAAAGATTTTATTGCCATTTGTAATTATCTTTCAACGTAAATCAACTACTCACTGAGCCCAAATTCAGTAGGATAACATTACGTTAATGTATTACAGAGCTCCTATGACCTTCATTCGGCTCCATTATAAAATCAGCTCGACAGTATCAGAATATTGTATTGTCACCTAACTTACATAAGTATGCCAAATTTTAGCTCAATCGGAAACTAGAAAGTGGTTCAAATTTAACTTGATAGACCCACATACTAACACAGCGGTTCTCAAACAAGCGAAATATTTGACGAAGCCCTATAATAATCAAAAAATAGTTGATGGTTGATGACCCGAGTTAAGGGCTAGATTATGGCAAATCTGACTTAAATAAACAAATTCAAGGGCATCAAATAATTAATGGTTGATGGCCAGACCTAAGGATCAGATTAAGGAAAATCTGACTGAAAGAAACGATTTCAAGAGCAATGAATAGTTGATGGTTGATGGCCAGAGCTAACAGCCAGATTAAGGCAAATCCGACTTAAATAATCGAAGTCAATGGTAACAAATAGTTGATGGTTGATGGCCAGAGCTAAGGGCCAGATTAAGGCAAATCCGACTTAAATAATCGAAGTCAATGGTAACAAATAGTTGATGGTTGATGGCCAGAGCTAAGGGCCAGATTAAGGCAAATCCGACTTAAATAATCGAAGACAAGGGCAACAAATAATTGATGGATGATGGCCAGAGCTAAAGGCCAGATTATGGTAAATCTAACTTAAATAATCGAAGTCAAGGACAACAAATAATAGATAGTTGATGGCTTGAGTTAGGGCCAAATTAAGGCAAATCTGGCTTAAATAAACGATTTCAAGGGCAATGAATAGTTGATGGTTGATGGCCAGAGCTAAGGCTAGATTAAAGCAAATCCGACTTAAATAATCTAAGTCAAGGACAACAAATAATTGATGGTTGATGGCTAGAGTTAGGGCCAAATTAAGACAAATCTGACTTAAATCAACGAATTCAAGAGCAACAGTTGATGTTTGATGAACTTAGCTCTGTCCATTATGGCGGTGACGAGCCCGATAGCGTTTGTCTCGCTAGCGTTGTTTGTGAATAAGATAGGTGTAATTTAGTAGTTGCTAGAACGAGAAGTACTAAGACCGGAATGTTATAGCGCCAGTTTATGACGCGGCATACACAGCTCATAAAGACACTGCACGGACATTTGGTGTAGAGCCAATTCAGAAACTGGGTCGTAAAGTTGTATATTATATCAGAAACGAACTAGATACCAATTCTGTGTTTTTTGTATACGACTAAGGTGGCAAACAAGCGTACGGCCTGCCTGATGTTAAGCAGTCACCGCAGCCTGTTATGCGCAGCAGTCGAAATCTTAACAATAGTTTTTGCACTAGTGTGTTTTATGTTTTATTCAGAGAACACACTACGCATACGAAACAAATATAGATAACACAAGCTTCTGCCCGCGACTTCGTCCGCCTGAAATTTCTTTTATCGCGGATAAGGGTATTAAAAAGTAGCCTATGTCCTTCCCCGGGACTCAAACTATCGCCATACCAAATTTCATCCAAATCGGTCCAGCGGTTTAATCGTGAAGAGGTAACAGACAGACAGACAGACAGACAGACAGACACACTTTCGTATTTATAATATTAGTATGGATAGTATGGATGTGAAATACTAACATTATGTCAATCTGGTGCATGAATCATGTTCATGTTTAAATTTTTTAAACCTTATTTATTACTATAGAAGGTGAACGCATTTCGTCCGCGGCGGAAAAAAAGTCCTAATCCTATTTAAAAGTTTTGAGTAGTCGAGTAAAATTATCCTATAAGCATTAGTGAATGCCCAGCTTCCCGTGTATCAGAAATGGTTGAAATCCATCCAGCCGTTTTGACGTTTAGAAGTAGCAAAGACATATACATATATAGAATAAAAACCGGCTAAGAGCATATCGGACCATAATCATACGTCATACGATTTGAAAACAGGCACTAGCAAAAGAGCGTATCTCCACGGCTCTTACGTCCCTTTGCTGAGAAGCGCAGTTTTGTGGCAATAGCTCAAAAACGGTATTTATCCGATCATGTTGAAAATAATTTGGCTTAAAAGTATTTATTTAGGTTCATATTTGTAATTGTTTTCATATATTTAGACATATGGTTTAGAAAATAATGGGACACAATTTATGCTACTTTCGGAGCGATTATTTTCGAAAATATTCAAAAAAAATATTTTTAGACAACTCGAAATGTTTTTATAAGAACTGTCAAAATATGTGACACATTGATATTTCTGCGGTTACATGTATGGATCCCCCCCTCTAGAAATATTATTATTTGTTATTTAACTTTTAAACTAAGCTTCTACAAGACCTATACTCAAAATTTCATCAATATACATCTTGAAGTTTTTGAATAAAATGCCTTTGACATATGTACAGACGGACGGACGGACATGACGAAACCATAAGGGTTCCGTTTTTGCCATTTTGGCTACGGAACCCTAAAAAATACCCCGTTTTGATTTTTTTAAGTATCTTTAATCTTCAGACATTTCATATACATATACTTTATAATAGTCTTTTAAAATTTTATAATTGACAAGAGTAGTTTAACATCTCAAGTATATCATTAATACATTCCTCCGAAATTTATCCCGAGGGCGACGATTATACCAACTGTCATTGCTAAGACAGAAAATAATTATCAATTTATTTGTTCGTGACAGGTTTAAATATTTCATTTAAACCCGAGACCTTTAGGTGATTGACGCCTTAATTATGATTAAATAATTAATTTGTGGGATCTTTGCTTATCCCATCTCAAATCAGGGACCATCTTATACAAATACGATCTAGGTCCTAAGTAAACAAAGTTTGTACTAAATATAGGTACCAGGCGACGATATACAAACGAGTAATATACAGATATATTATAATACTTTAATACACAAAAACAATGCAAGACCTAGGAACAAATGTGCTCTGGCCGGGATTCGAACCCGAGACCGACAGCTTCGTAAGACGTCCAGCGGGCCTATGATACATACGTGTCAGAAGGTGATGGCAGCTATGTCACTTATTTATCGCGTGACAAACGCAACCATCATAGGGGCCCGCAGGTTGCATCAACAAAAGTAGTAGTATAAACTTACTAGAAGATATTGTGTATACCTCCCGCCTCAGAAACAAAGTACATCCCCACTATCTGGATGCTTGGCATCCCAACAATAAACGGCCATTACGCTCATTTTTACCATGTCCTTGCAACTTGTGGAATGGCCTTCCCCCTGAGTTGTTTCCGGAGTGCTATAACATGGGATTCTTCAAGAAGCGAGTTAACAGGGTACACAAATGTTGGCAAAGTATGGGCGATTCCTCCGGTGTTTCACATATTCATTGGCGACGATGACCACTTTCCATCAGGTGGCTCGTCTGCCCGTTTGTCACTCATTACATTAAAAACAAACCTAATAGGGTTAATTGCATCGGTGGGGGCCAATGAGTAGCAATTTTTTTATGATATCATAGGAACGTATCATGTTGTGACTACCCTCACTCTCTTTTTTACATCTATAGTGCCAAACTTTAGCGAGAGGTTTGAATTTTATGAAATATCTTGTCACATTTATCCCCATAGGTGCCATTACCCCGATGATATAATCTTCTTCTGGCTGTCGGAATCTTCTTGAATGGCTATGCGTATATTTCTGTGAGCAACAAAATAACTTCCATTTTCTTACTATATGTACCCAATTTTCATTCAAAGTTCTATAGTTTATTACGGTTATAAACACGTATTGTTCGGACGTTTGGTTCGGACCTCCAAATCATCTACCACTATAATTACTCTATTATAAAATTGTTAAATTAAAAAGTCTGTACGTTGAAGATACTTAAAAAATAAGTGTAATGGGCTATTTGAAGGTCATTCTTTGTAAGCATATCTGTATGCAAGTCTTTGCCGCTTCATCACGTCAAAATGGCTAGTTGAAAACTATTCTTCGTATATACAAAGATAATAATGGATGGGGCCCGTTCACAAAAGCTTGTAGCTTGTATTAAAAGTGGAAGTCTCTTTCCAATAATATGAATTAAAAAGAGATTTCCACCTGTAATAGAAGTTACAAGCTTTTGTGATCGGGCCCCTGGACGGAGGATGCGAAGTGAAAAAAACATAACATTCTCCTCCGCGAACGAAGTTGTGGGATCCTTTCAGTAGGTAAAAGAATATTCTTGTAAACATTTTACCATCAATGCCTGTGGCTCAAATGCCAACCCTCATTAGGATTAAATTAAATTGGCAAAAAAGGGAAATATTATAGGATAGAAAAAGGAAAATTAGTAAATGGATTAATTAAGGATTGCCGAAACGGATTCTTTTGAGGCTCGTTGTTTGTACATTAAGAGGTTTGAAGTTTTTGACTAAAACGTTTTAAATTCCGTTATGATTGACGGATTGCTATTTTTTGGTGCTATCATTTATAGAATGACAAATGTGCGGCTACAGATTATCGTTAAGGGTGGTAATTTTTTTGTGATTTCTTCCGAAAAAGATTGGTCTAAAAAGTGCTTTAGTTAGTCAAGTCAGTTTGCAGGGAGGGCAATTGCACTTTTGCTAATGGGATAGACCAGTTTTCTTTGTTTTTGAATGGTAATGTAATGGTCATCTTAATGAATACCATTATATAACAACAAAGAACATAACACATAACCTTAGTTGTGTGTTGTGTGAATTAAGTATCTTTATGGGATGGTCTATGAGACGTAAAGCTTCTCGGATTGAGACCACGAGCCAGATGACGCAGAGGGATACTATGACTGTGCCTAGACACAAGTTATGTTGGTGGATTTTGTCCAAAAGAAAAAACATCTTGGCTCAAAAACCTTATGGGTAATAATACCGAAAGAAGAAGAAGAAACCCTCAAACATAGTCTCTGGAAAGTTCCAAAGTATTCCTTACGAGTCTTCGCTGTGCTTCAACCCAGAGACACTGATAGTCCCGGGTTATAGGGTAAATTTTGAACACATACCAGGCATATAATCTCTGCAATATTCGGCATATCTTTATTCGGTGTATCTTACGTTCGTCCAGAGACACTGACAATCCTGGGTTTCTGGGTAAATTTTGAGTACACTTCAGGTGTATACTCTTTCGAAACTTCTAATGTAATCCTTACCAATCTTCACTGTGCTCCCATTCCACCAGGTGAGCCATCATGGGTGTGCCCAGAGATACTGGGAACTGGATGTGTGGGTAGATCTCAGCCAGGTGCGGGTTCAATCCGGCTTCGTACAGTCTAAAAGAAAATCCAGTTGAGAGAAGTAAGGAAAATATTATTCAAATACTGGTTTCAATATATTGGCCGATCTATTATACAGTTTTTCTCTCACGATGATGTGATTCAATGTTTATACGGCTAGTTACTCACTTTCCCAAAGCAGTAAGTAAGACTTGGACATTATCCTCATGTCCTTTCTTCGTGAGTGGGATGTTCACTACGTCCTTCTTCAAGGACCGCCTCAGGATAGCCTGCAGAAGACCGTGGGGCGCGATCTCGATGGTGATGGCGTTATGGTGGATGAGACGCGAGGCTTCTTCGAAGAGGACTGGGCTCTGTAGGACATAGATTGGTTGGAAGATCAAGAAGCGGGGTTTTAGGTAAAATGGGTCCAATTGTAGAATAAATAGGGTTAAGTCGCACATATCCAAAAATGGGGAGAGTATTCCTCACATTTGAAAGGATCCTTTTTTATACATGGGTTTTGAATGATCACATGGCGTTGGCCATGGTCATTTCGGTTAATGTACCTACTGAAGTAAGTATTGTCGTAATAGGTACTGAATAGCTTGAACAATACTGCTGTAACGCGCCTTAGGTATGCGAGCGGCGAGACGCGGGGGCCGACGATGGTAGAATGACGAATTAGCGGCTGCTCTGCCCCCCCGTCTCACCGCTTGCATACCTAAGGCGCGGTACAGCGGTGTTGGTCAAGCACTTCAAGTACTTTTGTCGCTTCAAATTAGTTTACATACCAGCAGATTGTTGGTGTGGTATTCAGCAGAGGAGTACTCAGCCCGCTTGTCGTTCCAGAACTGCTGTGGGACTGACGTGGACACCCACTTCTCGGAGCGGGGTTTGGGTTCAGGAATCACCTCTTTTAGGTACTTCAGGAGGGTGGGGCCTGGAGAAATGACACAATTGAGAGGATAAACTAATGAATTAACAGTGCGCAATACAATTCTAAACACAAGCCAATAAATAAATGTTATTACAGAAATGATAAATAAGTACTAATAATTGAAGAATGGAAAGAAATAGGCCTTTAGAAATGTTAATATTGTAGTGTTAGTATGTTTTATTATTAAAACACCATACGTTTCAAAATTTAAAAGAACTTAAAAATGTGTAGGTACCTTAACTCTCTTAATTTCCAAATTTCGGAGAATATACCAAGCACATACTTGAGTATCTGTACATTAGCAAAATAAAGAAATAAAGTAAACATGCCAGTCTATGACGACTTAATTCCATTGATATTAATTCCCTGGTTTTCACCTCTATTTCTAAGAATTATTGTTAAAGGAATCAACTAATAGAGTGTGTTAAGTATCTGATCTGGGGCTTTACATTTACCAGCAATTTACAACATTTAATGATGCTTTAGTCTTACCAGCCTCAGCGATGTATCTGGAGTGGTAAGCGATGTTGGAGCATGGAACTTCCTTAGCGAAGATACCCTTGGCAGTCAGCTTGCCGACGAACTCTTTCATGGCATCAGCCGGGCCGGAGATGGTGCTGGATTCTGGGCCGTTGCGGCAGGCCACTTCGATCTCGTGGGGGCACATGGTCTTCATCTGTTGAAGGTTATTTAAGTGTTACTTCTGATGGTATCACTACACAGTTAGAGAAGAATTACGGAATTATGGAACGGGAATTTGAATCACAGAGACATAAAAGGAATACAGATATAGTAGAGGTAATGTAAAAATAAGTTAGTTTAGAAGGAAATGGAGATTTGAATTCAAACCAACAAAGATTAAAAGTAATTGAGTTTAGACGGATAGTGAAAGTTTGAATTCAGAGCGAGAACGATTTTTAAGGAGAATGAGTCTAAGATCCAAGGAGCGACAGCGTCCAAGATGAAATCTATAAAGGCTACCAAATAAAAAAAAACTATTGCTTGATGTGTCTTTCTACTGTGACATAATAAAGAATATAATTACAGCACGTCCTGGACCCAAACCTCAAAATAAATATTAATATTTTAATTTGCAATAATTATACAACATGAAAGGCGTCTTTACTTTTTGACTAATTCCTCTATTCCTCCATTGAACAAAAACAATGTTGAAAGAGCTGGAATAAAAAGCTACTTTTTACAAATTGTAAAGGTACCGCTGAACATTAAACATCTGAAAAATAGTCTTAAATCTTACTTGTTTGTATCCAAGACCAACGGCCGCCATAGAACCCTTGATGAAGGGCGTCTCGACGGAGGCCTTGCCGCGATAGTAAGCAGCGAGGATCATCTGCTCCGCTGTGAAGCAGCCGTCAGCGTACGCGCACCCAAGCTCACCCACGCTGTGACCTGAGGATGAAATGTCACTGTAGAGCCGGCGGTCACAGTCCTTTCTGTGGTTAATGGCTTGTGATTTTTAGGAATAAATATGAAACGTCAGGACAAAACACGATTGATAGATAAAATAGACGGTAACGATAAAGATTTGCAACGACGTATATGTTTATCTTTTCAGATGTATCAAACCAAGAAACTTAGAGTTGACTTCCATGTGTATAACAATTCAAGTGAATCTCGCATAAGGTGCACCCTAAAAAAATCTGTAAAACTAAAGCTAAGCCACTTTAGAATTTAGTCTACTTACCGATAATGTGATCAGGCTCAATCCCAATAGACTTCAGAATGTCAGTCAGACCGATTTGTACAGCAGCGATACCGATGAAAGAGTGGAGAATGTTGTCGTATATCTTTGGGTCGGGTTCTGTGATGATCCTGGTCAGATTGATGCCCTTGGGTTCTAACGCTTTGTGGCATCTAGTGAGAAAGAAAAAGGTTTTAAAATAAGCAATGCTAGTCAAAAGTAGTACAGCGTTTTAAATCTAATGGGTAGAGGAGGTCTGAGCTCCGATCTTGGTTGGCAGATCTTGATTCGCATCTGGTCAAGTAGGGTTTTTCAGAGGAGACCACCGTCTAACAAAGGACATCACTCGGCTGATGATAATGATGACAGGGTAATATATGAATAAAATATAAGCCTCTGAGCCAAATATGATCCTAGCGGTTATTTTATATTATGAATAATGTCGAAGCTCGTCGCAGAGTATTTTGTTTAAAATAAGATTGTCTTCGCGGTGAAGCACTTTTCTTAAACTCAGAGGGTAGTAACCCTATTGGATAATAAATAAAGTTGATGATGATATCATTTAAATAGTCTTACTTGTGAATAGCAGCAGCAAAGATGGGGATCCTCATGAGTTGTGCCGCCATGCCGGCCCATTGTGAGCCCATGCCGGAGTACACGAACCAGACTGGCCGCTTCAAACCGGAGAAGTATTCCATGCTACGAGCCATGGTCTGGCTCTTTGTTGGTAACGAACCTGTATGAATAAATCTGTTAATAAGTTCCAGGCGTTCAGTCATATTGTACGTTATTTCTATTTTTAACGATTGCAAAGTCTAGCAAAACTTAGGTATCTATGCAACCAGCTGGTATGTATCTTCATTCGAATTTAGTGAAGTTTGTGACTGTCACTTTTACCCTAACATAAACTGTTTCCCAATACACACATTTTTAAGGGCTTCGGAAGTAATGAATCCGTTTGAACCACAACATATTGACAAAAATATTATTGTCATTTTTACCATCACAAAGTTATTAAATGTCTAAATATTGGAGAAAAAAAAATGTGGAACTGACACTTTGAAAGCCACTGAATCGAAAAATATTTTTTAAGTCTCGTACCTTAATTAGGCCACTCAGCAAGCTACGTGGCCTAAACGCGGTACTCGACTGAAAAAGCATACATTATATAACGATTGTATAAAATACTATAAATTATGTCTGTACCTATTTGACGTTGCGACATCACGTCATACAGCTAAACGGATTTCAACTATTTTTGCTACACGGATCATGGGCCATAACTTTCTTTTCTACCTCAGCGTAAGAAGTATCCTATAACCTTTGTAAATACAAATGGTTATAGGATACTTCTTACGCTGAGGTAGAAAAGAAAGTTATGGCTTTTTTCTCTTGCGCGAACGAATTTTGCCTGCAACTTCTACTACTTATTACTTATAGGTACTAAAGTTCCAAATATGGTACTTACGCAACAAAGTATATCCTCTAACGACATGTCCGCCAATATCTTCATCATGGATGGAGTGCCAGAGCCGGACCAGCTCAGCATCGACCGTCCTCGACTCCAGGTCATCCAGGATCTTCGCCACAGCGGACTCTGTGCGGCCTGAGACGCAGACCAGACGGGGTAAATCGTCTTCTGGGAGGCCGTTGTTGACCTGGGGATATTGAGTTGGGTTCTTTAGTGCTGATTGTTCGTAATTATAATCATAATTATTTATTTATTTTTAAGACGTAGGTACAAAAGGCGTTATAAAAGGTGGTATGGTTATTGAATTAATCACTCACTATGCTCAGCCGTACGTCGTACAAGTAGTAAAAATAACGTAACGTAATAATAAAAAGTAGTTATAATCGTAAGATCTGTCGATGTGTTGAAGAATTCTAAACAGTCCGTTATTTCCAACCAAACTTTCTTTTGATTACTGTATTTCCCCATCTCATAACCAAAAAAATCGTCTCAAAATATCTTCATTGGTGACAATAACCCAATTATAAGTGATTTTGAGGTCTCTTCTGAGGCGAGATAGCTCTGTTACTTAACAAAATATGTTGATCTTTATGACATTATTTGTATACAGTATATCTACAGAATAATAAACCCAAAGTGATCTGCATAAGCCTTACAAATTGATGATATAGTGCGCAGATCACTATGAGCCCTTATTGCGTAGCTACTTTTGCTGCTTACTGTATCAAGTCTATTATTTAATCAGGGTTTATAATCTAGATCTATTTACCACCATAATACGGATTACACGGATGTAGCTCCAGATCTGCGTTGGGCCGCCGGTGTAACATTACTGGACTGTATCCGCAATACCTACATCCGTGGCAGCTTCAGAGTAAGATTTATCCCCAAAAAACTAGCCGAGAGCCGATTGAGATGATATTGGAATGTCATGCACCGGGAAACACATGACACCAAAGGTACTTGATATGTTCTCCGCCAAAGAGACGAGGAAGACCCTGACTTAAATGAATGGCGACATGAAACAAGCCCAGATCCCGCCTAAGACGACCCAGGAACTGAAATTCCTGGCGAATAATAACTAGGAGAGCCTAGCCCAAATAATGTGGCCCAAACAAAAGGAGAAGGAGATGCTGATAGATTTCGATCCAGATCTTCCATACAATACAAATCCGGATCTAAAACCGTACTTTGTAGTACAGGGTGCAGACATACCTTGGGCCTAGCCACATTCTTCAGCAGCACGTGGGCATTGGCTCCTCCGAAGCCAAAGCTGTTGATGGAGCACATCCCCTTGTTCCAGGGATGCTTGTCCGTGACCACCTGGAGATGGCCGTTGACCAGCGCCTCCACGCCCTCGCGGGGGGTGCTGTAGTTCAGGTTGGGGGGGATGTAACCTGTTGTGTAGGCGATGCACATCTGGAGACAAAATTATAAAATATAGTTTTACTAGTTTTTTGTTTATGTATTCTTGTATGTAACTACTGTTGTACTAAAAAATATAATCAACAATAAACATTATAATGATCACAGCGCCATCTCTCTCGTAAGCTTGATACTACTGATACAGCAGTTCAGCTTCAAGAGTGCTGCGTAAACGCACGTTCTTAGAGTGGTGCTATAAGGTACTAAGCCTTTCAAAAATATATGGTACCAAACGTATCGTTACCGAAGGTAGAGGATTGTCTGTCTGATAGTTTAATGATTCAAGACGTTGTTCCAGTATAGCAGAGACGCTGGTACAATTCCGGCTTAGACTACAGTGGATCACAATATTGTTTTCTTGCTACTTAGATCTTAGTATTAATATAGTTTTACTTAGTTTAGCATTTATGTATATCTCCAGGGTGGAATCAGAGACGCGATCAGAAATCATTTTTGCAGCACTCGAAATATATAGTGTATTTTAGTTTAGAGCTTAATATATTTTATGAAGGTGGCTACCGTAGCTGCTATGCCCAGCGTCCAAATGCCCCAAAAGATAATTTTAGACTACTCCTATTTGAAATTAATTTATTATTAATATGCCAGTTGTGATACAAAACGTTGGCCCATTTAAAGAATGCATTTGTTACCGTGATATAAAGCACCGGGTTTGTTGGTACTTTGTATGTACAGACGTATACAGGATGGGCTTTTTAAAACGATAACATGGGTTTTTTATGCTATCGGGGGCAAACAGAGAACGGTAACAGAGTAACGCACTTACGTTACCGGCCTTTTTTTCATATGTAAGTGGTCTATTTTATCGTTGACCTCAAAAAATCTTCGATAAGTAGAAATAGGAACAAATGTTGTTTTTCGGCAAAACTGACATTTGTCTCGATGAGTGTACATTTTATAATTACCACGCTCCAAGTTAATTTAAAAAAAAAACTGTGGTTTTCGTGTGGCGGGAAGGATTTGGGTAGTTTATTGACTCATTGATACTTTTTACTATATTCATACATATTATAGTATCTACCTGCTTGGATGTTTGAATAATGCTACAATTTTACTGTACTTTTTTTACGACAAAATATTAACTTAAACCGGAAAAGTTGATTAGAACAGGTCTTTCGTCGCTCAATTGTTTATACAGGCACCAACTAAAATGAGGGATTTATACCAGTTTTCTTATACCAGCGCAGTTTTTTCCATTGTTTGTAAACCCATTGTTTTCTCTAATAGACTAAATCCTAGTGCATCGTACTAAGCATTTTTATTTATCTCACTCCCATTATTCTGCACCTTTGGCTCCCCAGATAAATTTCCCACAGTAATAAAAGAATGCATGGGTGTCCATATCCCAAGTATACAGGGTGAATTCTAATCCGTGAATCGAAATATTTTTCAGCCTGCCAAATGTCATTTAAAGTATATTTTTGTATTTTTTATGTATAATATTTGAATTTGTCTCAATTCACTGAGGCTTGTTGGATTATATTTGTTAGTTCTCAAAGATAACCCTTAAATTAATGATCATTAAGTATAAACGTTTGAATTAAAAAAAAGTATTGATACGGAGGATATTTAATCGATTTTTTTCTAGTTTATCAGTGTCGTTGTCGCTCCATCACGCCTAAATGGCTTAATAGATTTTAACCTATTTGTGGTACACGGGCAGCTGGATATCCACAGATAGTTATAGGATATGTTTTACTCGACTACGCTGTAGAAAAACGGAGGGTATGACTTTTTCTACCACGCTGCACTAAGGGTAAATCTGGCCATGTAATTCACGACTTGAATGACATCCTGTATTACATTTTCGTTCGCAAGCTCGTCGAGTTATTCTGCAAAGACGTACAATGGCCAGCTTTTACAATAGCCGTAAGTCTGACTTAATATATTACTGTGAAATTCGGGTTCTCTCCTATTTTCGAGATACGCTCTATAAGCTTTATTCAGCGGAGCAAATAATGGCGGAGCTACAACATTCAAATGTTTTCCTCCTTTTTTAAAGAGATTTTCACCGGAGTGCGTCCGAAACTGTTGTATAATATTTTCAGTCGGGTTATTTTTTCAGAGTACCAATCATACACTTATTATCTAACGTGTATGTGTCACTGTTTCTTGTAAAATATCTACTCTGTAGTAAATTAAGTTGCCCATAGAAGTTCGTTCGAAGGACCAATCTCAAATTAGGCTCCTTATTGGAACCGATCGATTTGTCGTATTCGATACAGATTTAGAAAATACAATTTAAGAAAAAAATATCTCTGGCTCTGAACTGATCTTAGCAATGGAGCAGAGTCCAGAGGCATGCATGCTCGCTGTGGCTAAAATTTGACTTATTAGAGTGATAAGTACGTATTGCATCGAATGAAAATCCCTCGTCTTATGAACCGATCATCACAGTATACCACAGAGACAGTGTCTACATCAATGTTGAACGTAAAGATACTTAATCTTAGTAATTTATATGAGTAAAATTCACCAATGTGGTCAAGATTTGACTGGATGGAGCTGGTAATCAGTTGTTGGCCACGATTAGAGCAGATATCCTTTACCAAATAGAAATCCTGTGCTACTGAACTGACCGTAGCAACGGAGCAGAGTCCTGAGCCACAATAAAGTCCTATGGTGCTGAACTTACCTTAGCAACGGAGCAGAGTCCAGAGACAAAATAAAGTCCTCTGGTGCTGAACTGACCTTAGCAACGGAGCAGAGTCCAGAGGCAGGCTCGCTGTGGCCAAGGTTGGACTTGATGGAGCCGATGAGGAGCGGCTTATCACGTCCTGTACAGAAGATCTCGTCTATCGCCACTAGTTCTTCCGGGTCTCCTACTTTGGTTCCTGGTGGGAAAAAAACGATAAGTTAATTAAAAATTGGTTCGTAAGACATTTTTTATTTTATTTTATTTATTTGGCACACTAAACAGATAACATTCAAAATAACATATAACAATACATAGAACAGGCTTTGTAGAAAAAATGCATTAAAGGAGAGCAGTAAGAAATTAAAGAGCAAGAAGATTAAAGGAGATAATATAGAGCTTAAGACTTGTCATGTGGTCGGAGAGCGAGATATAAATGTTTGAGGCCCAAAAAGTTGGACCATCGTTAGTCATTATTAACTATACCAACCCGATGAAACTAAAATGTTCCGCTGCGCGACGAAAATATTCAATACAGTTGTATATATGGTTAATTGTTCGTCGCACAACGGAAACTTTCATAGAAAATTTAAATACGTGGTTTAATGAGTTCGACTTTTTGAATTCCGCCCTAATACGCTCCGCACCTCTAGCAGAACAGACTTACGCTACTCTTTGTCGCACGACAAATTCACCGTCTCTTTTATTTCTATACAATGCGAGAAAGATAGGTGAGCACGTTGCCCTAGCACGGCCAGTGCATCGATAAACATAAATAAATGAACACACATCGAACATAAAAATAATGTGGTATCTTTTATCTTTACAGTAATATTTTTGAAGAGGTAGTTATTTTAAAAAGGAAGAGCTTCGAATTAAGTTGTCACATCTCTTATCTTTTCTGTTTCTTTGAAAATTATTTTGTTCTATCTTTATGTTTAAGGAGTTGGATACATAAGAGTTACCCTCATCTGGAATAAACTTTTTGTCATAACTATCATAGGTAACCTGATACATAAAACGGAACATGCCAGCCACTTTTACAAATATTCACGAGACCAGTTATAATTAATAAATAAAAGCACCGCTGCGAGTTTCTCGATTGAAACAAGACACCAAATATAAAACGAAAAAGTTGTAAACTCCTATTGCACCGCACGGTATCCTGGCACATACAACCCTATCGCAGTCATTGTTTATTCAAGGAAACGGTCGTAATGCGTTTACCTTCCGAGCTGAGAAAAGACTTCCTTCAATCTCTAAATTGGACTTCCTAAGCTTGTCTAAGCTAAGAAGCGTATCAGCTTCGGAAAGACGAATACTCATACGCTATTTTGGATCTATAAACTATACCTTCTTGTACAGTCACAATAGACTATTTGCACAGGTTCGGGATAAATAGATGCTTTAGCAGAGGACTCTAAAGGCCCGTTCACATATGGCAAACGCGTCGCGAATCCGCAATATATCATCTGTGAAAATTTCGACAGTCTTACTATCACGGTTCATGAGATACAGCCTGGTGACAGACGGACACACAGATAGATGGACGGATAGTGGAGTCTTAATAATAGGCTCCCATTTTACCCTTTGGGTACGGAACCCTAAAAATTATCGATTAGCGAATTACACGCTAGCGAATGATTCGCCGGATGCAGATGGACCTTAAGATCTGATTCTGCTAAAGCAAGTAAAGACTTTGTGACCTGTTAGATAGGGTTGCAAATAGAGAACAATTCTTACTTCAAAGCTTCTACAATTTTAGGCAATGGATTTTGGTCATTGCAAATTCATTTGTTTTCTGCTGGCAATCTACTGCGAAATGCATTCTAATTTGTTTCTTTTTAAGGGTAAACAACCAGAGAATATGCATTCACTTTATTTGATATGCAAATCTAGATTGTGTCATAATAAACCCTTTGTGTGTTACAATAATCCTTTTCTAAAGCATAGACAGAGTGTTCAATCTGAATTATGGATGAGAAAATTATTAGAGTAAGTATTAATTAAGGTGATGAATGATAAATAGGAAATTATTGGAAACTCCTTTCCTAATAAAAGAAATACTCACATTAGGGTACTCGACTGACAGATATAATCAGTTCCTTTTTATGAACTGTCAGAACGCTCAGAAAGTATAAAGTTTGAAAGGAAGATGGTTAATGACCACATAAATTGCCTCCTAATTAATTATTGATCGTTTTATGATCACCAAAAGCTTAAACATTTAAACTTTCATGGATGTTTTGGATGTTTTCTGTGTATTTTCAAAAATATAATTAAACTGTAAGCGTGCCCAATTCTCAGTGGGATGAACTAAAATATTAAAAGAAAATAATGTTTTGTTATTGAAACTCTAACGATACATTTTCTAGCAACCAAGTCGTGATGTATAAAGTTTCAAGAATATTCCCCGTTGAAATGCGCTGCATCGAATAGCTCCATTTAATACGGGCAGCTAAACATAAACTAATTGTGCCAGCTTTGTGCTGCGAGAACGGCTAATGGGGTGAATGTAGCTCTCGGCGGGGTGAAATGTTTTTACTGTCGCTTGTAAAGGACAATAGAATAGAGATAATGAAAAGATAAAACTGGCACTAAAAGTGAACAATAACGTACTATTTATTATTTTGTATTATTACATGATGTCATTAAAAATGTAGATGCTATTAATACTTTCGCTGCTAAGTTTTTCGTAGCGTTATGCACTTTCCTCTAAAATGGGGAAGCCCATGGTAGTGGCTACACGCCCGCTAGGCGGGTTCCTCGCAATTAATGTGTTAAAAGTATCAGAAATGAAATGGAAAGAAATGAGGCTCCATTTATATCTAAATAGAATCAATTAATAAGTACAAATAACAACATGTTCCAAATAAAAAGTTAATGAAAAGCTTTTTTAAAATCACCTAAGTAAATTTGGTAGTATCTAAAATATTCATATAGTGTCGTAATAGTTTCAAGAATATTCCACCTTAAAATGTGTAGGATCTCATTTAATACGGGAAGCTAAACTAATTGCGTCTTCTTTGTGCTGCGAGAACCGCTAGTGGGGTGAATATAGCTTCAGGCAGGATAAAACGTTTTTATAGTCGCATGTAAACGATTATATCGATAGTGGGAAAAGAAAACTGGCACAAAAAGTGAATAAAAACGGGTTTACTTGTTTTTGATGTTAATATAAATGTAGATTCTGTTATAAGTATCATAAATGGGATGGAAAGAATTGAGGTTTCAATTTATATTTAAATTTAATCTTTCTTAGGTACTTTACAAAATGTTTCAAATAAGAAAGTTACTAAAAAGCTTTTTTAATAATCACCTAATTCAGATGAATATAGTTTCAAAAATATTCCCCTTTAAAGTGTGTTACAATTCATAGCTCCATCTAATACGGGCAGCTAAATATTTCATTGTGCCGCCTTTGTGCTACAAGAACGTCTTATGGGGTGAATGTAGCTCCTGGCGGGGTGAAATATTTTTATTGTAGCTTGTAAAGGACAGTAACGATAGTGAAAAAAGAAAACTGGCACAAAAAATAATGTAAACGTATTATTTTTGTTTGTTTTGTATTTTTCATTATTAGGTTTGATTTGAATCAATGTAAATAACAATGAAGATATTACTTATATGTATATCAGAAATGATCGGAAAATCATGACAAATTGTTCTTCATATATTAAATCATGATTGCAAATTATCAACATTTGACGTCTTTGAGTAAAAACAACAACGGATCTATATCGGGATCCCTAACGTCATTTATCCTAATGTATCGTTTGTACTAATGTATCATTTGCCATAACGCATTTTTTTCAGAAACCGTTAACTTTTCATGATTGTTATAAAACAAACCTAACCTAACCTAATCTATACGACGATCATTTAAAAAGTCCTAAAAAAAGTACGGTTTCTGAAAAAAATGCGCTATGGCAAATGATACATCTGGCCAACGATACATTAGGACACAAGACATTAGGGATTCCGAAGTAGACCCAACAACAACATGTTTAAAATAAAACAGTAACTAGTTAAAAAGCCTCTTTAGGAATAACCTTCGTACATTTTATAGTTTCTAAAATGTATGAATAAAGTTTCAAGACAATTCCCGGCTAAAGTACGCTGCATCGAATAGCTCCATTTAATACGGGCAGCTAAACATAAACTATGTAATTGTGCCAGCTTTGTGCTGCGAGAACGGCTAATGGGCCGAATGTAGCTCTCGGCGGGGTGAAATGTTTTTATTGTCGCTTGTAAAGGGAAATCATTATGATAGTGGAAAATATAAACTTATACTGCAATAAATTCTTTTATTAAGATTTTAAGGTTGTAACTGTTATAAGTACTACGTTAGTGAATTACCGTTACATCGGGTGCATTAAAAATGTAAATTAGTATCTAGAAATATCACAAGTCGGATGGAAACATTGAGACAGTTTTAAAAATAAATTCAACTGAAAGTTTTGTAAATAAAAAAAAGTACATAATAGTTATTTATATTTAGTACTTGTACTATTATAAAGTTGTAAAAATGAAATGTATGTGCATTTATTTTTATTTTATTTGTATGTGTCGTTGTGGCTTCATCACGCCAAAACGGCTAAACAGATTTCAACTATTTTTGGTACACGGGTAGCTGGGTATCCACAGATGGTTAAAGAATATTTTTTATCCGATTATGCTGAAGCAAAAACGAGGGTTATAATTTTTTCCTCCTCTACGAACGAAATTGCTGGCACCTTCTAGTATGCAATAAAGTTCATAATTCGTAAGGTGTTAGTAACATATAACGTTTAATGTATAAAAAAAAGAAAACCTTACGTAAGAAATCCTTTACACTAACAACACAACACAACGCGGTATTCTAAAACTTTTAAAATGATGTTAAGGGCCTACTTCGTCATTTGTAAATCACGCCCCAAATCGATTTGACTCCGCGCGTGATTTGTAATAAGGGACGCATTTTTTGCTCGCGCACATCGTAAGCGCCAGATGTAAAAGTACCATGAAATCGAAGATATTATTCTGTTTTGTTAATATTTAACTTAATCACTTAAAAGATAAAGGGAAGAATGACATTTTTACATAATTTAGCCATTTATTAATCCGTCGTTTGTATAAACTAGACAAGAAACGGAAAATGAAGACGCGTGTTCGGATAACTTTTCTATAGAGGAAATCTTCATTAAACATGTTTCCGCGTTAATCACTGAATAGCTTATATAGTCCAAAAACACATATCTGAAAACCAGCCTGTTTTATATACTAGATTTGACAAAAAATACGCTAAAAAATAGCTTACATTTTTGATGCATCCCCTTACAAATAGCGTTTAAGTTGCAATATCGCAGGATAACTAAAAGAAGACTTGCAAAGTTGGGAGAGCTAAGTGCCTGTGTGGCCAATTTTGCTCGTTTATGATGATGGAAAAACTGGCCAAGTGTGAGTCGGACTCGCCCACGAAAGGTTCCGTAACGGGATCGTTCTTAATTATTTAAGACAACGGCTCCATACCACTGATAATAATTTATGTGTGACAGAGGCGTAGACGTATAATACGCAAAAAAAAACTTTTTTTGCGGCCACAGTAACACATACATTCTGTGAAAATTGTCTAGCTTATTACTGCCCAAGAGATAGGGCCTGTGACGGACAGACAGACAAAGACACTCGGACTCTTATTAATAGGGTTCCATTGGTATTGGGTACCCTTCAGCGGGCCTATGCGTTTATCACGCGATTAATGATATGATAACGCGCCTGTCACTCTCGAACTCACAAACGTGTCAGAAGGTGACGGCAGCTATGTTACTTATTTATCGCATGATAAACGCAACCAACATAGGCCCGCTGGTCTTCTTTTCTGTCATTTAAGAGCCTTATCACGAAACATGCTTGCACGGTACTGACAATACCGCGCGTGTCTTTGTCTGTCTGTCCGTCACAGGCCCTATGGCCTGTGACGGACAGACAGACAAAGACACTCGGACTCTTATTAATAGGGTTCCATTGGTATTGGGTACCCTTCAGCGGGCCTATGCGTTTATCACGCGATTAATGATATGATAACGCGCCTGTCACTCTCGAACTCACAAACGTGTCAGAAGGTGACGGCAGCTATGT
This sequence comes from Hedya salicella, assembly GCA_905404275.2. Taxonomy (NCBI): domain Eukaryota; kingdom Metazoa; phylum Arthropoda; class Insecta; order Lepidoptera; family Tortricidae; genus Hedya; species Hedya salicella. The sequence continues at coordinate 16,801,120 of FR990114.1, forward strand.
TACTTATTTATCGCATGATAAACGCAACCAACATAGGCCCGCTGGTCTTCTTTTCTGTCATTTAAGAGCCTTATCACGAAACATGCTTGCACGGTACTGACAATACCGCGCGTGCACCTAAATATTTATACAACTTTAGAATATAAAAAATTGATTGTTCACTAAGTTTTGAGCTAATAACTAAATTGCGTTGCTACAATTATCTACTTTTATAAAATGCATAACATTAATAATTCAACTATAATCTGAAAATTCTTATGTTTTCAGTTAGATTTTGATGAACAATACGGTATAAATAGGAACGATTTACATATGCATGTATACAAAATAATGAAAATTTTAGGGCGCAGTGTAAAATATGAAGATAATGCAATTGGGAAAAAATATATAAACAGTTTGGTCTTCATATGACCTCATACAATTTTAGGAGCTCAAACTTATACAGGGTATTTGGTAACAGGATGCAAAGTTGAAAGGAGGTGATAGCTTAGGCCATTTAGAAAATTTTAAGCGATATATGTGTTAAGAAAATGTTATTAGTTTTTTTTTTTATTTAAGTTTTAAGATTTTTCTGGGAAAACTCAATAGTACTTTTTTTACTGTAGGTAGCATTTTTTGTATTTTTTTTTTGTATTGTAAAATGTCTTTCGTACACCATAAAAGTTATTTGAAACATCTGTGTCTAAAGAAATAAAAACTAGAGCGATTTAAAAATTAAATAACATGAAAAAAAATGATTTAAGTGTTTTCTAAGGACGGTAAAAAAAAAACTAAATTAGCCCCGGTTTTTCAAACCATTTAAGAAACATGCTTAGCCCTTTCATTTAAGCTATCAAGCACGGCTGTAGCTATCGTATCTTTAAAAATAAGCCACTTAAACCAACTAGAGAGCTAAAATGTTTCACTCTACTTGTGATACTTGTGACGAATCTAATTATGATTTTGTAATAAAACATTGGTTCTTAATACTAAGTTGGCGTTTACCTGACATTTGAAATGTTTTGAAAGGGTTAAGTGCAGTGGACAAAACTGTCACATGCAATTTTAATAAACAACGGTTCGCGGTGGTGTGAAACAAAAGGGACCGATAGCGACGGGCGGCGTTTAACAAAGATGACTCAAGCCGTTTTATTATGCGTTATTGTTAAAGATAAACTGATTTGCTACTTGCGTATTTATGCAAAAACTACTAACTTAGTCTAATTACAGCTTCAGTTGCGGTTAGACGTTCATTGTGTTTTTATTCCCTCCATCATCCAAAATTTACCGTGTCAAGTTGTAGCTGCCGTAGGCGCTCCTTCACGTGTAATTACGATTCCCTGCGTTGTAAACATGGAGTTCATCTTTGTTAAACGCCACCCGCCTCTATCGGTCCCTTTTGTTTCACACCACCGCGAACCTTTGTTTATTAAAATTGCATGTGACAATTTTGTCCACTGCACTTAACCCTTTCAAAACATTTCAAATGTCAGGTAAACGCCAAATTAGTATTAAGAACCAATGTTTTATTACAAAATCATAATTAGATTCGTCACAAGTATCACAAGTCGAGTGAAACATTTTAGCTCTCTAGTTGGTTTAAGTGGCTTATTTTTAAAGATACGATAGCTACAGTCGTGCTTGATAGCTTAAATGAAAGGGCAATAGCCAAGCATGTTTTTTAAATGGTTTGAAGAACCGGGGCTATTTTAGTTTTTTTTTACCGTCCTTAGAAAACACTTAAATCATTTTTTTTTCATGTTATTTAATTTTTAAATCGCTGTAGTTTTTTTTCTTTAGATACAGATGTTTCAAATAACTTTTATAGTGTACGAAAGACATTGCACAATACAAAAAAAATACAAAAAAATGCTACCTACATTAAAAGAAGTACTATTGTCGATGTAGTCTGAAATTTTGGAGTTTTCCCAGAAAAATCTTAAAACTTAAAAAAAAAAAACTAATAACATTTGCCTAACACATATATCGCTTAAAATGTTCTAAATGGCCTAAGCTATCACCTCCTTTCAACTTTGCATCCTGTTACCAAACACCCTGTATTATGACTTCGCGCGCTCTTCAAAACACTACTGTTGGTAATTGGGGGAATTTTGTGAAAATATTAAGTTCTACTCTTTGAGGGCGATACTTACAGAATAAGGAACAGAATTATGCCAACAACTCATAAGGATTTGGAATATTATTTTATTGTAGAAATACAACGCCAAAAATCTGTTTCTGACGCTTTATTTAGCAAAAATACGAAAGGGCTCTTGTCCGTGTAAACCCTTCATATACGGAACCATAGAAAGTACACCGTGTCAGAGTAACGTGGTAACATGATAATGTTAATATGATTGGACGAGGCAGCCACAAAAGGTGTTTTATGAAATTTATTCGCCGTATACACCGTGGCAAAGTGAAACTCGATATACACCGTGACCGTTAATAACCCGAAAGATTTAAGGTAACGATACTAGAGCCTAATTAGAGTATATAAAGTTATATAACATATGGTCCAAAAACTCATAATTAAAGAGATATTAATTATTTACAACAAATCAAAAGTTAAAAAATCTCCAGTGTAACACACCTTAAGGGCGTGAGCATGACGTAGCCACCTACTTTTTTTACACGTAGATGCACTATCTGTATGGTTGTTAGCCAGTTTCATAAAGAAGTTTGGTATCTATCTACAAAAAGTTTTTACTACCGAAAATATTTTCATCACGAGATAAAAGGATATAACATACAACTAAAATACAGTGTAGTGTATTAATCCGAATAATTATAATATCTTATTTTACACACTTCAATCTCAAGTAGCTTTTTTGTTATCACTGAGAATAGAGATAATTAGGTTTGTTCTGTTCTAAGCCGCGAGAGTGGTTCTTCTTATAACTGGCTAGTTTGAAATTGATTGTCACTAAAATGACACATTACAAATGATAACTAATTGTCACGCAAGATAAAATAACATTGAACATTTTATTGACTGTAATAAATAATATTCACTATGCCGCATTATCCTTCAGCTCAATTAGCAGATATCCACTTTGTGTACGGATTTTGTGATGGGAACTCGCTCCAAGCAGTCGCCGAATACCGAAGACGATACCTTACCATTCGACTTTTGCGGATGTCCATCGACAGTTTCGCGAAAAAGGGCTTGAAAAAGTTCACAGAGAAAGGGCTATAAATCTAGATGAATAAGCAGAGAACAGAATAATGAACATCATAACAGAAGACCCAATTTTGTCATCAAGAGCTGTAGCAAGAATGGGCAATGTTAACTATAAGCTCGTATTAAGGCTATGGAAAAGGTACGGCCTGCATCCTTTTCACTACAGGAAAGTACACGGATTAATTAACAATGACGGGCTAGATAGAGTTGCCTTTTGCCAAAGGATGAATCAGAAATTAGTGGAAGATCCTGGATTTCTAAATAAGATATTATGGACAGATGAATCGTTGTTAACGAGAGAGGGAGTTTTTAATTCCCATAATCAGCATATGTGGTTAGAAGAAAATCCCCATGCGAAAAGGGAATGGGAATAAAATAATAGGTCCCGTCATATTTTCAAATAGACTGAATTCTCACAACTATTTATTATTTCTAAATAATGAATTAAATGACCTGCTAGAAGATGTCGATTTGGAAAACCGACGAACTATGTTCCAGCACGACGGATGCCCGGCCCACTTCGGCTTGGATGTTCGTAATTGGCTGAACCAACAATACCCCGAGACATGGATCGGCCGTGGGAGCGAAGTTTTAGCATGGCCTGCCCGGTCACCGGATTTAACTCCCCTAGATTTCTTTCTATGAGGAACTCTGAAAGATAAGGTTTACTCAACACCTGTGAACTCCAGAGAAGAGTTGTTAATAAGAATTCAAACGGTTTCAGAAGAAATCAAGAACACTTATGTTAACTTCAATCATGAAATCCGTTCAAGATTGAGTATTTTGTGCTGAAAACGGCGGTACACATTTTGAAAATCTAATTAATTAAATTACTCGTAATAAAAATGCGTAACTGTTTCATGTTGTTGTTTATTTTACTGTAGGTACAGATTAGCATGATCGCTGATACAACAAATTCCCTTTCCTGTATGAGGTAAAAGGTAAGTATGATGTAAAAAAATAAGTAGTATGATTTCCTTCGAATATTATCACGCCTAACAATTTATGGTTGTGATTGTTAGTCAAAAAAAAAGATATCTAAGACACAAAGTTTCAATAATAATGTAAGAGCACTTCGTACTGAAATAGTAATTTAATTAAGACACATAATTAGACCCATGTTGATATAACATTATTTACTCGTACAGTCGTCAAAAATATGTGGTTTAAATCTTTCGGGTTATTAACGGTCACGGTGTATACACGTATTTCTGATAATATTACAAGTTAATGATGTTATTGAAATAAAACAATTTAACGGATTATATCGCGTATATTATCTCATTTTAGTTCCCGACGTTTCGGAAGCTTTCCAGCTTTCCATGGTCACGGGAGTCCTCCCGTGACCATGGAAAGCTTTATTTCAATGAGTAATAATCGCGGAAACAGAAGAAAATATAATGATGTTATGTCAAAATAACTCCAATAGGAATGATGTCTCATGTGAAATTATATAGTTTACTGTGGTAACATAAATAAGTAACTAAATATTACGGGATAATTTTACGCAAATCGAAATCTGTCCCATGGTAAGTTCAATAAGGCTTTTGTTATGGGTACTTGACGACGATACAGATTTAATAGATATATTTACTTATATACATAAAATATTTGCCCATTACGGGATTAAACCCAGGACCATCAGCTTCGTAGGCAACGTTACTCCCGCTGAGCCAAACCGGTCGTAAAACCCGATTAAGAAATACCAATCTTATATCATAAAATTAAGAAAAGAATATTAAAAAAATGTAAACGATGGAATATGAAACTTATAAGTTACGCAATTTTTTTGACAATTTAAATTCAAATTAGAAACTTCAATATTTTATGGACCAAAATAACTTCCTCCATTTTATTCCAGACGCATATGACAATGCATCTGGAATCCCTTTTGTCTTCATATTTTCGTCTTTGTTTAAGCTCAAAACATTTATGTATATTATCTAAGGCAAGAGATCGAACGAGATGTTTAATCCCATGGAGGAGGTTCGTGGACTCCACGGGGGATCACAAAGCTGGCAGATTCCTCGTCCAAAAAATTGCCATTCAGTGAGGAAATGCTGCCAGCATCCTCGGCACAATTCCAAAGGGTTCCACTTTTTTTAAATTTCTTATAAGATTAATAAAACAATTTAAACGGATTATATCGTGTGTTTCTCATTTGAGTTCCCGACGTTTCAGAAGCTTTTTAGTTTTCTTGTTCACGGTTCGGGTCGGGTTTAAATGAGTTAAAATCGTGGAAACATAAGATATTATTTTATTATAAGATTTTAGTTTTTTAGTTTATGTATGTAGTTTTTGATAAGTTAATTTATATCTTGTGGAGGTACCTAGTTGTAATTTGTATTAGAACATGATTGTTGATTGCAATTTTTTTTCATCTAAGATGTACGGATATACGTATATACATCTTAGATAATAAAAAAATAGTAATCAGGTGTCACTTGAATTCGCCTTTAAAAACTCATAAAACCCCACAGGACGAGTATAAAATATGTAGGTATTTTTTATTTTGTGTACTAGGTACGTAAAAGTTCGCGCAAAGCTTTCGTTAATCTCACAGTTTCTTTTCTGCTCAGTATTTTTTTCAGCTAGTTCCAAAAATGCCCAAGATTCTATCAGCCTTAATTAAACAAACAAATTAAGTAGAAATCTCGCATCATTAATTTTCGCAGTAAAAAGGTTTGCCCTGTATTCCCGTAAATTTGGTGCGCAGTAAAAAGAGACTGAGTGAAGAAAGTTTTTAATTTAAATGCGAGCATGCGTCCCGGAAATGTTTTTGCCATTCTTCTATATAATAGTGATGTTGCCTGGTCTCAATTTGTGAAAATTATATATGATCCTGATAAAAAAAAGCAAAATAAGGAACTACGTTAAAAAAATGAATAATACAATTGAATAACTCAGAAAATGTATGGTAACTTTTGTTATGAAACTGTTCCGATAAACGCAAGTTTTAACATAACTGCAGAACAAAGTTTTTAATTTCCCCTTAAAAGATACTAAGTAACCATGTGACGTCACTAAGCTAGTTCGGCTTTGGTATGAAGCGTTTTTTGGAAAAGTCCAAAGATGTGATCTTAACCCATTTCAGTTGATTTGGCACTGGTAGTTAAAGGCTGAACGCATATATTTTTTTTTATGTAACTAGTGGCAAAAGGGCAGACGAGCCACCTGATGGAAAGTAGTCATCGTCGCCCATGGATATGTGCAATACCGGAAGAATCGCCCATATTTTGCCAACCTTTGAGATCCCTGTTAACTCGCTTCTTGAAGAATCCCATGTTATAGCGCTCTGAAAATACCTCAATTTATTCCACCACTTGCAAGTGCGTGGTAAAAATGAGCCAGATGCCCGTTTATTTTTGGGATGCCAAGCATCCAGATAGTGGGGATGTACTTTGTTTCTGAGGCGGATATTATGGCTAAATATTTAAGTGCTAGGAAAAAACCGTTTAAGTTTACAAACCGAAATATAAAACCTCTCAATACCCAACCGCCATATTGTTACAGTTCAGTTTTTTGTGCCTCCTATAAAATTTGATCCGATTGAATTACGAGGTTTGCGACTTTAGCCGAAGATATACTTATTTATTCAGATTATTACCATAACTTTCTCGTCTTGGGTTTAGTTTCAGACTGACCATACAGTCGACGCAGCGCGGCGCTTGGGCTCAGGTCACAGATCACCCGCGCTAAACTGAACGTTACTACTAAAAATAAATTAAAATAAGATCTATTCTCACTGCTTACCAGTTCCATGGGCTTCGACGAACTCCATGCTCTGAGGTGGCACGGAGCACTCTTCGTAGAACTCTCGTAATAACATCTTTTGGATATGTCCAGCTGGATACGTGATGCCCTGTTCTTTGTATCCATCGCAATTTGTCTTGGCGTGCAGCAGTTGGGCGTATACTCTGTTAACAAAACAAAATCTATATTAGACAAGCCACAAACAAGGTAGTTTTCAAGAGGATGCTAAGAAAGTGGATCTATATCGGAATCCCTAACTTCGTTTGTCCTAACGCATTTTTTTATGAAACTGTAAACTTTTTTCAGGTTTATTATAAAACAAACCTAACCTGACCTAATCTATACGATGATCTTTTACTAAATCCTAATACGTAATCGCAGCTTTATACGGGGAAAACATTTACTATACCCAAAAGAGATACAGACTCTCGGAATCAAGAAAGCTTTGAAGTTCTTTGCAACAACAGAACAAGATCGGGAACTGTATGAGGTGGCGAGCACAATAGATCATCTATGGTCGCAGTGATACGGAGGCTGTATAGCCTGGAATACCCACTACCAATAGAATAAGAATAAGTGTCTTTGCAGACCTCAGGCATGCAAAGCTATTCACAGAAAAAAATAGAATAAGTCTGGAACAAGGAACTGTGGGACTACAGCAAAAGACAACTCAGAATCATAAAATGGGGGTGTTCACAGGTCACTTCGGAGTCCAAGGACTCCTGGCCAATCTGGTACTTTCTGATAATACGGATTGTAGAAAGTGCGGTGACAATCGAACACCTATGTCTATGTGAATGTCATGCCCTCGCCAGACTGAGAATAAAATAATTTTTGTATTGGGTGCCCAAAGCCAAAGGAATTCCAGACCATTGGTATCTATTCTCCGGTATATGGACATTGGTAGAACAAAAAATTGCGTAGCAAGAAGAAGTAATTACAGAAAATATCCCACTGTAGATTAGTAATGCCAAAATGACTATTAGTACTATCATAAATATAAAACAATTTAATACATAAGCTCCTTGAAATGTATGGTTTGGTAGAAAATAGTTGTACTTCTTCTTCACGGTAGTATGTCAGCCAAGTTCACAAAGCAAAAAAGGCGGTTAATAATCATCGGCGGTTTCGGATCCATAAATGTACGTATTATGAAACAAAACGTGAGGGTTATAAGTTACCGTAAAGATAGGTCAAGTGCTCAAGAGACGTTGAAGGGTTCAATCTAAATGTAAAGAGGGTGGAGTTATCGTACAAATCCTTCCTCATCTACATAAATAGATGTAGCATATGGATGTTTCTTATACATTATTAGGATGTTGACAATTTTTTACAACTTTTTTCTGTGTATGTTATAGAACGACCTCTCAATAATAGAAACATTGGTGACAAACTACTTCAATCTCATAAAGACTCCCCGAGATACAAAAATGTTAAAATCACATTTCTGGACTTTCCCAAAAACCGCTCCATGCTAAAGCCTAGGAACGTGTGACGTCACACTTTCTTTGTATAAAAAAATTAAGAACTTTGTTCGGCAGCTATGTTAAAACATGCGATTATTGAAACGGTTTCATTACAACAGTTAGTGTACATTTCATGGGTTATTCAATGGTATTATTAGTAGTTAATATTTTTATATCTTAATAATAGACTTTTCCATCCAACTTTAAAGGCTCATAAAACAAGCTACACGTTAAGGTATCGAACACAGTTATTTTTTTTGGATTTTTATCATACAAACTATCACTGTTTTTATTTTAGTACTGTCAACATCCCAATTGTAGCAAAATAATAACTTACAGTTCGAATTTTGAAGCAGTCTGGGGTCTACACCATAACAGCTCTTTAAACGCCCGATTCCACTACCGCTTTGGAAAATGTACATGTGTTTGTCTTCTTTAATAAAAAAATAACCGTCCAAGTTTGAGTTAGACTCGCGCACCGAGAGCTCCGCCCAGAATATACGCTAAAGACGGCCGTAGTGAAAATCCAGTGTTAGCAGAGCTCAAAGCAAAATGTACGCGGTGCGGAGTCATTTTATACTGGTTAATGACATAGACAGACAGATTTATAAAATTAGATTTTCGGATTTATTTTGCGGGTTGTGCTATAAGAGTTACCTTCATACCAAATTTCAATTTTCTAGGTCAACGAGAAGTGCCCTATTTTATTAATGACTATATCTTTGGATTGCGTTGACTTAGAAGCTTGATTTTTTTACAGCTTCAAGGGACCGCAGACATAAATGAACTTTTCATTAGTTATTATTAACTAATACGGGAAATCTCGTATTCCATAAAAGTCAATAATTATTTTTGGTGGTGCCACTCTGTTGACGAACCAAGGTCACCGACATAGCAAACTGAAGTCGCAATGGGCAGGGCACATAGTTCGAAGAACCGATGGCCGTCGGGGCAGAAACGTTCTCGGGTGGAGACCGCGTACCGGCAAGCGCAGCGTGGCCACCCGCAAGGTGGTCGGACGACCTCGTTAGGGTTGCGGGGACTCGCTGAATGCGGGTCGCCTCTATTCGGCTCACGTGGAAATCTATAGAGGTAGACCTGTGTCCAGCAAGTGGACGTCCTATGGCTGAAATGATGATGATGATGAACTACTCTTAATCACATCCTCCCGAGAAGTTTAGGTAAGGTAAGGGTAGGTAAGGCACTACCTATTCCGACCTAAACATTACCCAATCTTAGAAAGTGTGTAGGTACAGTTAAGAGTGAAACTCTAGGCAGAATCTGAAAAAAGCTTTCTGCTGGGTCCTGCAAAAGAATAATGCCGTATCTACAAAAGGGGTTCTCATAAAGTTATGACGTTTTACTATTCCGTCCGCCAGCCGTGTCGAGAACACTCGAAATGAAACATTTCCACGAGAATAGTAGAAGTCAAGATGACAGGTGCTGGGAGGTTGAAATGTTGAAATATTGTAGTGGTAAAAAAGGTTACAATTGCTATGAGGAACTATAAAGAATATCAACCTTTTACGAGAAGCTGTAAGATTCAGTTTGTACATTCGTGTTAGTGTTGGTCGACTTTTCTAGTTTTAGGTTACTTTAAAAAATATGGCGGTGAACTTAGCCTACAGAATTAATAGAAATAGTTGTTAAGAAGCTGTAGTTGGAAAAAAATGGTTTGTATTAAATAATAGCAACTGTTCAAAATACTGGATACTGTATGTAAAATTGTTTATCCCGGCATTGCATTGCTTATTAAAATACCCATCGAATGTACTAAGCCCAAAGAAAGTGTCTTATTTAAAACAAAAATATCAGTTTTACTTGAAACTATATTTGCAAAACATACATTTTCTCGAAACTTGCTTTCATTTAAATTAGAAACGAAAAAAAAATTGTAAAATTTATTATACTTTCTCTAAAGAATGTTTGACGACCGGTTTGGCTCAGTGGGAGTAACGTTGCCTGCGAAGCTGAGGACCTGGGTTCAAATCCCGGTAAGGGCAAATATTTGTGTGATGAGCATACATATCTGTTCCTGAGTCTTGGATGTTTTCTATGTATATAAGTAATATATCTATTAAATATATCGTCGCCTAGTACCCATAACACAAGCCTTATTGAGCTTACCATGGGACTAGAGTGATTTGTGTGAAATTGTCCCGTAATATTTATTTATTTATTATTTATAATGTGGTGAGATAAGGAATATATACGGGGTCAGATAAGGAAAATAATTAATTTAAATCAAGGGTCCTAATTAAAAAAAAAAAATTTTTAAAATTATAAATAGATATCGGTAAAGTTTATAAGCCATCCGTAAAACTAACCAAATATCAACAGCATTAATATTCATACAGTATAACATAATTCTCATGTGACTTATTAATAGAACACATTTAAGCAGTATTTGTCCTAAACAAAATAACATTCCGTTGTCTCCATTAGCGGTAATGCCAGAAGGAACTCCCAAAGGTCAGAGCGCCAGACATACTTAAGTAGGTATTACAGAGGTACTTTATATTAAAACCACCTTAAACGTCAACAGAATTCATATTTAGACAGCATAATACAATTTTCGTATGACACAATAAAACACATTTTCTCAGACATGCAGTGAAATCTCTACGTTGTGTTCCTTTTAATAAGGCTTTAAGTCTCACGTGTCCTGTACCGTGCATAATGAGATTTCATTATGTACACCTGCAAAGCGACGTTCTTCTGTTTCAATTCGCTTATTAATTTTTTTTATTCCATTGTGTGAAGCAATATACACACATCGACGTAAAAAGGGATTGTCAGCCTCTTATCCCGGGATATACCTACTTAGCTGGCAATCCTTATTTGCACAGTCTCTGCAGTAATGTACTACCTATTTCATCACCGCGGGCCATAAGTATTATTTCCCACCATCTCCGTGAGCAAAATCTTGCTTTCTGCCCAGAGGAACACGTTGTATCCATTAGCGGTAATACCAGAAGGATTTCCCAAAGGTCAGAGCACCAGACAGACTTAAGTAGGTACCTAAATATTACGGAGTTACGTTACGGCTTAAATACATTTGAGAACCGCTGGTGCAAATATAAAGCGCCCGCAACATCGTTCTTGCACTGCAATTGTCAACCTTTTTTTTTACCGTGCATAGTCAAATAAAATGTAAGAATTAATAAAAAAAATAGTAAAGGATTTTAAAATGGTCTGTTTCATATATTTTAAGCAAGTCTCGTGATAATGTCTCGCCGAGTGTAGACAACGGGTGTAGGAGATAGAGAATATTTTTTTCAAAGAATTTTAGTAAAAATAATTTGCTGTCGCATTGTCCGTCATAAGTAGTAAGGATTTATTTTACATATATTTTGGGAAATACATGTGCCTTACATGACTGCGATACTGCAAATGAAAGAAAATTCTAAACAACTTGGACTTACCTTCTAGAATCTTTGGCTTTCTGAAGGAAGCAGACCACGATGGCTTCAGAGCGAGCGTAGCCGTTGGCGCTGTTGTCAAAACTCTTGCATCTGCCGTCAGGAGACAATACTCCCAATCTATAGTCAACAAAAAAAAAACATTCGTTGAAATATAGAATCATCTAGAAAGCTGAAGCGGGGCCAGTGATATGTAACATGCTTTAGGTCTGACTCCGACAATAGTGGAGTCGCAGCTGCCATTTCTGATGGCTTTGAAAGCAAACTGCACTCAAAAGCATAGAAAGATCTCGAATAAGTTAAGTCTTCGGTGTATGAAACTTCTATGGCTGTCAGCCAACATATGATGAAACTGATCGATTAGCCGAGGAAAATCCTTTAAAAAGGCTGATATCAAATCTAATGACAAGTTACTTGAAGAACTGTTACCTGGTGATAAATTACGATAGAGACATAATTTAGATAGTGTAGCGAGAGCTTGAACAAGCTGGGTCCACGGTGTATGAAAACCCAGTGAGCGCAAACCAACACAAGATGAAAAGAAAATGGTTGATCAGCCAAGGTCTATTATAAAGTCTGGTATCAACTTCAAGGCAGGTTACCTTGAGAATTGAAGTGACACATAAGGATGGAGACACAGGTTCGAGCCTCCGACGATGGCGGAGTCGCAATGGCCGTCTCTAATGGCTCTGAAGGCATGCTCCAAAGCATACAAAGAGCTGGAGCAGGCTGAGTCAACGGTGTACGAAGGGCCGGTGACTCCAAGCCAGTAGGAAATTCGGTTGGCCAACATAGCACGGGAACACCTGTGGACAACAATATTGTTATTATCGTGATATTTTGATGAACGGAGTATGCAAAGAACTGGTAATATTTATATGATAATATTTTATAAATAAATAAAATAAATAAAAAAGCCTTTATTTCTTACATAATTAGGTACAATAATTACAAAAATGCTTACGTTAGTATTTATATTAAATCTAGTGTTAGTAGGTAACTATTTATATTATTATTACTTAAATATTTTGGTTTCTTATAAATGTACTTATATAATAACTTTTATCTATAATAATTATTCTGCAAGAACCCCTCTGCAGGTAAAGGCCTCCTCCAAAGTGTGCCAATCTTCTCTGGATTTTGCAGATTGCATCCAGTTGGGATCCGCTATGCGTTTGATCCCGTCTTCTCATCTGTTCCGAGGTCTCCCTTTCTTTCTTTTACCTACAGGTCCATTCCATGCAGTCACGCAATTGGTCCATCGCTGGTCTTGAAGCCGTGCCACATGTCCAGCCCACTTCCGTTTTAATGCAAGAGCTTGTGTTAGACCGTCTGCTGCTTTGGTGGTATTGCGTATTTTTGAATGCCGTATTTTATGTATTTTCTTAATATTTAACATACTGCGTTCCATTCCGCGTTGGCAAGTCGTAATTCTATGTCTTACGTTTTGATTAAACTTCCACGCCTGGCTAGCGTAGGTTAAACATGGTATAAGGCAAGAGTTCATGACCTTGGTCTTGAGTCTGGTTGGCATGATGCTCTTAAATATTTCCTTTAAGCTCCAGTACTTATTCCATGTTAACTGTGCCCTGCGTTCGGTCTCTTGGTAGTTGCTTGATCTGTCGAAGCTAATTTGTTTTCCGAGGTATATGTACTGCTCGGTATATTTGAGAGCTTGGTCGTCGACATATATTTGTACTTTGGTGCTGTTTGTCATTATCATTGTTTTGGAGAGGTTCATTTCCAAACCAGCAAGCTTACTAACGGTATTTAATGACTCTACCATGTCTTGCAGTTCAGTACCGTTCTCTGATATCAGCACTAAATCGTCGGCGAAGCGTAGGTGGCCTAAGTGTCTCTTTTTTATTTTAACTCCACATTTATTCCAGTCAAGCTTGCTTATTATTGACTCTAATACGGCTATAAACAGTAAAGGTGACAGGGGGTCGCCCTGTCTTACCGCTCTGCTTACGGGAAACCAGGGACCAGCTGTTTCCAGTTTTACTCTACTTTTGCCGTTGTTATACTTTTTATTACTTGAATATATTCTTGTTCTACATTCTGTGTCGATAGAGTTTCCCAGATATAGTTATGTGACACCGAGTCGAATGCTTTTTTATAATCTATATATGCCAAGTAGAGCGGCCTATTTCTCTCCTGGTACTTCTCGATAAGAAGTTCTACCGTGTGGATACGGTCAATCGTCGAAAATCCTTTCCTAAATCCTGCCTGTTCTATGGGTTGTCTGGTTTCTAGCGTAGAGCTTATTTTTTTGTTAAGGATTGTTGAAAATAGCTTATATGTACAAGGCAGTAAGCTTATCGGTCTGTAGTTGCTTATATCTTTTGGGTCACCTTTTTTGTATAGCAAAATGATGTTCGATTCGGACCATTGGGCGGGCGTCTTTCCAGTCTCAAGGATTGATTAGTAAGGGGTGCGGCTAGTATGGGGGCAGCTATTTTTAGAGCTTCGTTTGTTATGTTGTCCGAACCTGGACTTTTCTCTGATTGTAGTTTCTTCAATTTCCTGATGACTTCGTTTACTTCAATTTTTGCTCTATCCTTTGGTGTTCTCCGGAGTGATATCTTGGATTTCGGTGCTTGTGTATTCTCGCTCTTTTGCGCTGTATAATTCCTTGTAGAACTCGGTGGCTATACTTATGACGTCACTGCGGTTGTTTTTGTTTGTATCACCTCGTTTTAGGCCGTCGATACAAGCTTTGTCAGGCTTTAGCTCTTTATATGCCTTTTTCGTACTGCCAGTGCGGCTCAGGTGTTTTTCTATAGTGTTATATCTATAGGGGCTGTAGTCCTTTTTAATATATTTACTAACAAGCTTGAAAAGGGCCGAGATTTCGTTTCTTATAGCTCTAGTTTTGTTTCCCCTTTTTTGCAGTTCCTGTCTTCTCGTCAAAAGTTTTAGTGTGCGTTTGACAGTATTTTGGGTTTTTTCTCAGAGTTTGGTGTTTCTCGTGCGTATTGTAGACTTGTGGTAATAAATCTGATTAATATACTATAGTAATTTTGAACTGAAGTTATGTTCTGTATGTACATTTGATCCTTCATTATCTGGAAGTTTAGATATTCTTGGAATTTCAATATTTCATCTTCGCTTTTCAGTGTGGTACCTTGAGGGTTGGTATATCGTGTCCTACTTTAATTTGTTTTTGTATCGTATGTTATTTTAGCTCTTACTGGCCTATGGTCCGAAGGGTAGTTAATATTTAATACTTCTACGTTTTGGAAAATAAGAGGTCTGTTAGATAGTACAAAATCAATTTCGTTTTTATATGTCCCATCCGGTGATTGCCAGGTCCATTTATTTTTTTGTTTTTTCTTGAAAATGGTATTCATAATTGACAGCCGGTTTTAATAACGAAATCGATTAATTTTTTACCTCTCTCGTTTCTAACTCCATATCCATGTTTTTTCATGATTAGACGCTCCTATTTTTTTGGTATCCCAATTTTCGCATTTAAGTCACCCATCAGTATGTAGTCTTTATATGCCAATTCTATTGCCTTGTTTACTGCCGTGTAGAAGCTGTCCATATCGGAGTCGCTAGCTGTTGTTGTAGGGGCATAAACTTGTATGATGGATAGACGGCCAATTCCAAATTTCAGGTTTAGTATTGCTACTCTCTCAGAAAGGCCATGGTGACTTTCTATATTACTTTTGAGATGGGTTTTTATTATGAAACCTACCCCATATTGTCCAGGTGTGTGACCAGTATGACACAAAATAAAGGATTCATGTTCTTCGATTTTGTTTCCTTAGCGTCTCGTTTCTGCTAGGCCTATTATGTCATATTTTATTTCTTCGAGAGCTTCGGTCAGTTCTATTAAACGTTCGTATGATGAGTGCGTTTTGACGTTGTATGTCATTATGTAAAAATGTTTGGATACATTTGTTTTATCCTTTGGAGGGTTTTGGTCGTGATCTTCCACGGTGACCAACCGGCTTGGAAGATGAGGTTCATGTTCTAATAGAGGTTTTTGTATGTTAATGCTGCGAGAGGGGGGCGATGATTGCTAGATATTGTCGTTTTTGTTGTCTTGTTGATCTGGTATTTTGTTTGGGTTCTTATTGATGAGGTAATTCAATATGCCAGGTTTTATAATTACCTCCGATAAGCTTGATATTCTTCTTAATGGTGACTGGGTTTTATTTTTCTTACTAGCTTGTGCGGTTGTTGTTTCGGCTTGTTTGCTGGTTGAGGGTTCAGGGGATGTTGAAAGCATTATTTTGTTGTTACCAGTTGTTTTATTTTTTTCGCTTATCACCAGTTTGTCATATTTTATTTTTACAAGGTTTCCTTTCTCCTTTTCGATTCTTGTTTGGTCTTGAAGCTTTTTCCTTTTCTCTAGAATATTTTGTGAATAGTCTTCAGTTATATAGTAACCAGTGTCTTTGAGTGCCTTTTTATGTTTGAACAAATTAATTTTTGTGCCTAGTGTACAAAAAGTAAGTATTATTGGACGAGGTTTTTTCCCCTTTTTTGCCAATTCTTTTGACTTCTTGAATATCCCGGCGATCTAATTCTTGAGTAAAGTAGTAGTAGTAGTCTTTGATGAAGTTAATCATGTTGGTTTCTAGGTTTGAGTATGATGTTTCCTTTTCTTCTATTCCGAAAAAAACAACGTTGTTTTTTCTTGCCTGTTTTTCTAGAAAATACAGCCTTTTTTCCTGGTCGTCTAACTTTTCTTTAAGGATCTCGTATTTTTCACTGAATATTTTAAACTTTTCTTCCAGAATTTCGTTTATATTGTGTGTAAATTTTCCGTCACTTTATCTCCGCTCTTTTTTACAGCGTTTTTTTGCTCGGTAAGGTCCTCCTGAATTTTACGGAGCTCTTGCATGATTTGTTCCATTTCTTAATTTTTTTTTCTAGGATGTTTTTTACAGAAAAACCCTTATTGATAGATTGTTATGGTAAAGGTAGTGCCCTCTCGTGGTGCTGATCCGATCCGAATTAGTGAGCAACTTAGTTAGCGCGCTGACGGCTGGGTCGAAGATAGTTCGAACTTGTTGTTGTTGTAGTACAGATAATTTTCAACAGATGTCGTTAGTGTCTTTCTTTGTAAATAATGATATTGATAATCAATCATGGCCGGCGCAGCGGCGAGTTGGCTGAAACGCGCCAAGAATTAATATACCGGGGTCTCCGCTCTCAATAACATTTTAAGCCATTCGTCATCGCGACCCGGGGTCCATGGGGTCCATGCGCACGGCTCCTTTTCAAGGAGCTATCAACTGGTCTTTGACACCTCATGCGACCAAAAAAAGCTGGCAGATTCCTCAACCGCCATAGTCGTACAGCGAGGAAATGCTGTCAGCATCTATACCACTACGGGGGCCCTTTTTAGATGTAATTTAATATTTAAGCATAGGTTTAGGACATCATCATAGTTTACAAACTACAAAACCAAAAAATCTTAATAAAAATAGAAACACCTGTAAGATAATTTTGGACTGAAGCCTTTATTTTCAGTATATTTAATCGAATTACTTTGATTTAAAAACCATAGAAACAAAACATTAGATGTTTAAATAGGGTACAGAAATCTCTTATAAAATTTATGTAAGTTAACTAAAATTGTTTCTCCCATTAAACTTTACGATTGCCATAGTTTCTCCATTTTCCTATTGTAGCGTTTCATATCGAGTTATAAAAGCATTTAAACTAATTTAGAACTCCGAAGGCTAAGGCTCAAGCAATTCAATTTCAAGTTCCAACTTACATCACTCTAAAATGTGCTTCAAAAGCAATGTTATTCAATATATAATAAAGGTTACATTTCAAGCTGCTACAAGAGCGGGATATAACGTTTAGATAAGTCGATTTTCAGCTAGCGTGTACACAACAACCCTTACCATATCATCCATGATGGTGATGAGATGCCATATCAACTCTAACCATATTATAACTAACAAAATGTTCGGACAACATTGGCATGATACAGTTTCTTGTAATTTATTTATTGTAAAAAAACATCATTTTCGAAACTGCAATCATTCGAATTTTTTACCATCATTGCATCTCAACGAATAACTTTCACTTTTATGTCTTATATATATATATATATTATTTTTACCCTTACAAACGTATGGCGAGGCTAGATTAACACATTCACGACTAACATTTTCGTAGTGCTACGCGCGTAGCCGATAACATGAGAAAATGCGTATATAGCAAAAGTTACTAAGAAACAGAGCGCTCGCCTACCGGGCTCCCGGTGGGTTACAGCGAACCCGCTAGACGGGACCGGGTGGGCGTACACATTTTCCCATGTTAACGGCTACGCGCGTAACGTTACAAAATTCGTAGTTGCGAAAGTTCTAACACATTCACTGCCAGGAACCCGCCTAGCGGGCGCTCTACTCGTAGGCGCGTAGCCGATACCATGCGTTTCCCTGTATGTAAAGGAAAGTGCGTAGTGCTACGAAAAGTTTGGCGACGAAAAAATAAAAGATACAATGTCTATATTAAATGAAAATACTGGTATTGAAGGAAACTAGAGTAAAATTTTCTGCACTAGAGACTTGAAGTCAAAGCTTAAACGTCCTTAGCTTCCAACAACGTCGAGCCGGACAAGTTGAACTGGAGACAGAACTTTTCTAGTTTCTAGAAAAATATAATTGCAGTAGGTACTCGGGAGTTGAAAGTAACTAATGAAATTATTTTCTTGTAAAGTATGGCGGGACTACTTTGGTCCTTTGTCCTGGACACAGGCAAAAACATGGATGCAAAACTCCGGCGGGAATAAGTTGATAAATCTACAGAAAAAAATATACCTTATGCAATCTATCTATATATTAGGTATGATCGTCACCTAGCACCCATAGTACAAGCTTTGCTTAGTTTGGATCTAGGCCGATTTGTGAAAGATTGTCCCTAATATTTATTTATTTAATTTATTAGTAATTAAATTTTCTTTGCAGATATATCTTGAGATAAGGACTGATTCCCTACGTGTACGGATTTATTTTCCATCGTTTTCAGCGCCAATAATTATCTATACCTACATAAAATTGTAAAAATGAAATTTAGTGTCTTTACATTGAAAAAAAAAAAAAGGTTTAACGGACTGTTTGGAGGATTTTATTATATGTCTAATGTACCTCAGGTACCTGAGGTCAGCCAGGACAAATGCGGTTATGAGGCAAATGCGTCTTTTGACAATACCTAACATAAAAACGCATAAAAAGGGAGGTTATGGGTAGTCGCAATTATCTCAGTTGACCTTACCAACAGACAGAAATAATGTTTACTGCAAACGATGCATGATAACTGCAAATAAAAATATACGTACCCAGTGATACCGAAGCCATTGACCTGCATTTTTTCATAGAACCAAGTCTTCTCAGATTCTGAGAAGCACGCGCCGACGAACACGCCCACCTTTTGATTCTTCAGTTCTTTAGGGTTCACTCCTGAGAACAATACAAATAATTTACTATTAAACTGGAATATAGTGTATGTTAGAGTACAAATAGCGAGACATATCGATACCTTTGAACTCAAAGGACGCAAACGCCACACAAATGAATGGTGGTTAACTGGTTAGGTACGCCCTTTGAATCTAACCATTTTGCCTATTATACAAGGTGGGAATGAATAACTCGACAAACTTTATCCAACTAGTTTAGTGCCTCATTAGAGTACAGTGAAAAAAAAACTTTTTTGGGAAACTTTTATGTTTATAAATTCGCGTGTAATAAAGGTGACCTTAAAGCTGAACGATAGCACTATTCAACGCGAATTATCCTACTCATTTAATTCTGACCTATATCAAAATGTTTCGTAGGTACTATTTTCTACATTCACATCCATATCAAATAATATCAGTTATAAACTAGGGAAACAAATAAAGATTCTGTTTGGCCCAATGGTTGACTTGATATTGAACGTCTTAAGGCATTAAGTCCGACATTTGAACTATCTTGTATTGTGCAATAAAGTAAAAAAAAAACCTTTTTCCGATTTTGATTCGAACTATCAAATAATGTCATAGTAAAAAATATTTAGAGTAGAATACAGCGTTGCCCTTTAATCTTTACGAACACTAATCCAAACAAAATAACACCAAAATTCAATTAGACAAAATATTTCCATTCCAATAAAAAGCAACATTAATTTCCAAAATTGAATTCTTAATCTATGCCGGAACTGGAGTAAAATCTCGGTAAAATATCAAATTTTCGTTCAAATCCTGACAGATGACGTTTCTTCCGTTTCAATATTCCATTAGCTGACATATTACGGCGCTGAATTATTCAGCGTCAGGAATGATAATCTGTTAACATTACAGTGGGCGGCCGGGTCTGATATTTTGGACTTGTTATATTATTGGATAGGGTTGGCAATACTGGAATATTCATATAAAGATCATTATCTAAATTTGTTGTAAATGTGGAATTGTGTTATTCGGTTTTTCTTTAATTAACAGAATAATTCAAACAATGGAGCGGGCTGGGGCTTTTTCTAGCAAAACAGAATTTAATATTGAGTTTATATGGCCGGAGTGCACTATAACGAAATAGTATATGTCGGACCTCTTCGTCATATCGCTGCCTACTTAGTAATTTAAAATGCAGGTAGCTAGGTATTGTGAAGGTATATAGACTAGGAAACATACATGCTCCGACCCTGGTTATCTCATAGCATAAGGCCATTCAGGATTTGTTTGTAAGGGACTCCCTGTGCAGGCAGGGACCATTGTACGCTAGGTAGGAGTAGTTTTGTGTAGTGCACTACGCTACCTGCGTCCTCCCCGGGACGGCGGGATACGTGAAGGTATTAATCCTTCACCATTAATAAGACACAGGCCTTATGTAAAAGTAGTACATATTCCAATCTAAGTACGACATCTGTCTCGTTCCAGCTTTATGTCATTAGGTTTAAGTCTTAACATCAAACCCGTACCAGCTCACTTTTATTTTATACCATCATCTGCTATACCCCACAGTATCCACATATGGTTACAGGATACTTTTTAACTGACTACGCTGAAGGAAAAAAAGAGGGGTGATGACTTTTTCTCCTCCGCGACCGAAGGCGCCTTCTAGTAGTTAATAAAACTGCAGTAAAACAGCAAATTCTTGTTTTACTCGAACGCATTTAACATACTAGATTACCGACGTGCTTTAACCTCGCCCGCCTGATTTTTCCCACTTTTTCATAAATAAACGTTATCTTTTTTCCAAATTTCCCTCTTTTGAAAGTAGATTTTCGGAAAATATTACTTAGAGCATCTTTCCACCATCTAATCTACATTTTCCCAGTTTCGTGTTCATATAGGTATGCATTTCTTCAGATAGGTATGCATTGTCTCTTAATCGCTACCTCAAAAAACATCACTATTTTATAAGTGACTAGAAGGTGGCTCAACTTTGTTCGCGGTGGAGAAACCCGTGTACCAAAATAGATGAAATCTGTTTAGCAGATTTGGCGTGATGAAGCCACAACGACACATACAAACATATTTACACAAAATCTAAAACAATATATTTCGTTTCAGTGACCTCCAAATAGTCCCTTACAACCATATTTTTGAAATATCTTCAATGTACAGAAATTCATTTTTACAACTTTATAATAGTACAGAAGAAGATATATGTTAGTATTTCAAACAACTCATTGTTCAAAATTCACGAACCACATCCTTGAAGCGGTTTCAAAACTCGAACCATTTCCCGTCTCTTACTGACGGAATTCTTGATTCCGTTGCAATTAAATTCTAATTGTAGTCACAACTCTCAAAGCAAATAAGTTATCTAGCTAATAAGGGCATACTGACGCAATTATGATTAATTCTAGCTTTCCCGTGCCTTTCATCTTATGGGGATTTTGATAATTGTGGAATTAAGCTTGATTTAAGATAGGCTTGTGTCCTTAAAAAAATATAATTAGTCCGTCGGTTAAGAAAGAAAGAAGGAAAGAAAGAACGGACTTAATGCCATAAAGCCACTCTGTACCAGTCAACCATTAGGCTAAACAAGGAAATTATTGGTGCTGGTGATATCGGTATCAGACTTGTACAAAATAATAATTACAAGGGCGAGACACCCAAGTTACATAGTATACAAACTATACATAATACTTAATATATATAAACATGATACATGTATACATAGATATATATATAAATACATACAAGTACTGCTTCTAAACTACTATGAAGACTCTTAATCTTGAAGATGGATTGGGAACCAAGAGATTCTTAGAATATTGGATGCGGATTTTTTTCTTTTGTCAATAAATAATTTAAAACATCATGTAGATATAGCCCGTTAAAGTTCCCTGTGACGTCATGCGCCCCCACTCCGAAATTTTGACGCACTTTATCTTTGTATTTTTTTGTTTGATTGACAGGAGAAAAAATACGTATCCAATATTTTTTGATAATCTAACTAGCGGCCTATTTAGTTTTTTTCCCCAGGAAACTACCCTAATCTATATAATAAAGTAAACCTTTAGAGGTGGTTAAAAGTGAAAGTAATTTTATCTCAAACTCGAAGGTGCGACTTCGTTCGCAGAGGGGAATAGAGTCATAGCCCTCGTTTCCGATTCAGCGTAGTCGGGTAAAAAGTGTCCTATATTTAATACCCTACCCTGATATTTAATTTTAAAATTACTTAGTTGCTGTCTTAAAATCATTATAACTATAATACCTACAGTTTATAATTCTGCATTAGACAATTGTTATTCCTGAATAATCTGACGTTGAGAGTGATTTATCTATACTATTATAAATAATAAATAAATAAATATTACGGGACAATTTTTACACAAATCGAACTAGTCCCATGGCAACCTCAATAAGGCTTGTGTTATAGGTACTAGACGACGATATATTTAATAAATATATTATTACTTATATACATAGAAAACATCCAAGACTCAGGAACAAATATTTATGCTCATCACACAAATATTTGCCCTTACCGGGATTTGAACCCAGGACCTCAGCTTCGCAGGCAACGTTACTCCCACTGAGCCAAACCGGTCGTCTCATTATAAAGTTGTAAAAATGAAATATCTGTACATTGAAGATATTTAAAATAAAAATAGATTTGGAGGTCACTGAATATATTTTTTTGGATTTTTTGTATGTTTGTATGTGTCGTTGTGGCTTCATCACGCAAAATAAACTGATTTCAACAATTTTTGGTATACTGAGAGCTGGGTATCTCCAGATGGCTATAGGATACTTTTTACCAAACTACGCTGAAGAAAAAACGAGGGTTTATGACTTTTTCTCCTCCGCGAACGAAGTTGGGGGCATCTTCTAATTAGTTATAAATTAACTAATCCGGGAAATCCCGTATTCAATGACAATAATTCATTATTTTGGTTATAACCACTCTTAATTACGGCCTCCCGCAAAGTTTAGATTTTAGGCACTACCTATTCTGACCTCTTGTAATATGTCGCACTATTACAG
Source organism: Hedya salicella (assembly GCA_905404275.2). Taxonomy (NCBI): domain Eukaryota; kingdom Metazoa; phylum Arthropoda; class Insecta; order Lepidoptera; family Tortricidae; genus Hedya; species Hedya salicella. The sequence goes on from FR990114.1 coordinate 16,824,370, forward strand.
TTTTGACGACCAGTTTGGCTCAGTGGGAGTAACGTTGCCTGCGAAGCTGAGGTCCTGGGTTCAAATCCCGGTAAGGGCAAATATTTGTGCGATGAGCATAAATATTTGTTCCTGAGTCTTGGATGTTTTTCTATGTATATTAGTAATATATCTATTAAATATATCGTCGTCTAGTACCCATAACACAAGCCTTATTGAGCTTACCATGGGACTAGAGCGATTTGTGTAAATTGTCCCGTAATATTTATTTATTTATTTATTAATATTACACTTCTAGAGCACTGTGACAGACAGACAGTGCGTCCGTAAGTCCCTAAAATACTTGTATAATATTTAAACGTATCTTGACTGCATGCAAATACCCTGAACAAACTCTGCGCCGTCGGTTAAAACAAAACTCTATTAAAATTTAAGCCTAATATCGCACCCCCGCCGCCGAATATGAAATGAAGGAAATTTGAATTGTAAGAGCTGGAGTGGTCGACAATATTGAGTTATAATCACCGGAGTTATATCTTTAATGGATTTGAAGATAGCGCCTCGGTTATAACTTCGGGGTTTTGCGGAAAAATTGGAAATTTGCAAATTTTCTTTGGAGTTTGTTTACTGAGTGGGTACGAATATTTAAGGTGTGTTTTGTGATTTTTGATACGGATACGTGAGAGTTGCTATGATATTAATTATTATATTACTAGAAGTCGCCCGCAACTTCGTTCGCGGAGAAGAAGAAGTCATAACCCCTCTTTTTTTGACAGCGTAATCGGTCAAAAGGTATCCTATAACCATCTGGAGATCAGGGCCTTGGAACTGGTATTTAAAATTTTCTAAAAAACAACGCTATATTCATAATGTTTAAAACTGTATTTCAGGTTCTGGAATTTTATTAAAGTATATAAAAATCTCGTAATTGAACGAAAAAGAAACGGAAAATATACCGGTTATTTTGTATGAAGAAAATACCGGTTTCCGAGCCCTGTTGGAGATACCCAGCTACGTAACCATGTACCTAAAATAGTTGAAATCCGTTTAGCCAATTTGGCGCGATGATGCCACAACGACACATACAAACATACAAAAAGTTAAAAAAAATATATTTCGATTCAATGACCTCCAAATAGTCCGTTTCAATATATATATTTTTAAATCTTTAATGTAGTCACCAGCATTAATATCTGCATCAACAAACCACGCTTAAATATCTGACACCACTCTATTTATAGGGCTGTGCATGAGGACGTGTCAGATATTCGCTCGCTTTGTTATTGCGGATATTGATGCTGGTGACTGTACAGATAGAATATATAGATAGTAGTATAGAAGTCTCTCAGGTCCAGTTCCGAACAGGACTACAGGCACGCCGGGCACGCCAGCAGGTGCGGCCTGGTTTGTGGTGATGTGTTGCTGACACATTGGGTTAGGTGGTCCAGGAGCAGACCTCATCCGGCCATGTTTACCCTGCAGCGGCCAACTTGAGTGGACCTGAGAGACACGACGGCTGGGCTGTCAATACCGTTGCCCGGCGGCGTTATTTGAGGAACACGAAAAGAAGAAAAAGTTTAGAAGTGGATACATCACAACATTATGGCATGATAGTCAAGAAATTTTAAGATTTATGAATTTATAATAATAATTCATGTCTTAAAAATTAGCGTTTTCGGACTAAATTCTATTAGTATTTTATATGCTAATAAGGCTCTACTTTCAATGATTATAGTCTATCTGATAGATTATATCGGGTTACTTGTTCCAAACGCGTATAACATATAACCTTCTATCTATTAGCCACGGACGTCCACTGCTGAACAAAGGCCTCCCCTATGGGGGAGTAGCGAGCTATAGTTCGCCGCAGGGTGAGATCCTGCGCAGACCGCATCCACCGACTCCCCGCGACCCTTACGAGGTCATCCCTTCACCTAATCGGGGGCCGTCCTACGCTGCGCTTTCCTATACTTCACTGCCCAACGGCCATCCGTTCTCCGGGCTACATGGCCCACTCATTGCCACTTCAACAATGCAATCCTGTGAGCTATGTCGGTTACTTTGGTTCTTCTGCGGATATGCTCATTTCTGATTCTATCACGAAGAGAAACCCCGAGCATAGCCCCCTCCATTGCATTAGTTAGTAGAGATTTGGAGATGGAGATAGGGTTTATTTACTCTTAAATACATAAAAGACAAAATGAATACCTACCCCTAAAAGAAAGTAAAAAACCCAAAGCACAAGTAAATCACCCAATTACATTTGAAAAATGTCAATTCGTATTCTCGCCATTTCCAAATTACTGAATACAAAAACCACTCGGTTTTCAACTGCCTCAATAGCGCGGGGAGTTAATGTGAAAGGGGACTTAAGGCTGGAAAGGAATTGCCGCCAATGACCGAGACGAATTCAATCCCAATTGGAGATCAAACAAATTGGTCTCATTACTGATGGAGGTTTTGACATAGATGGGTTTGGTATTTGTAGTGCAACTAGGTATTTCTGTGCCGACATGTCTAAAATTTGCATAGTACACGAGAGTTTGAGGCCTCGATAGATTTCAATCCATTTTAGAGCATATTATGAGTAGTTAAACGGTTTGCGACATAGTATACTACTATAGGCTTAATGCATAACTGTTCCTGTGGTATAGGGGCGGTACGGGATAGGTGACAAGTGACGTATACAGGCTGATCAATCTAAATGGGTTAGTAGGAAGAACTCAGAAACTGTGAGAGATAGCGAAATCTGTTCTTAGGAACCATGGCGTTGATTTTAAATTTAATAATAATGGCATTTTTTTTTCAGTCTAGAGAGTTAACTTAAATAAAATAATTATCTTATTTTGAGTTTTTACTTCATTTGTTTAAACAAGATTTCATTAAAAATATGTTCCTTGTGACTTATGATTCGCACCATCAACAATAAGAACGAAAAAACTTGCATAATTTATAACAAAGTTTACAGAGATTTTGACCAGCTTCGATTCCCGGTAATGTATGAGTTAATGCTATTAGTAAAATTTATGTCATTATTATTATTAAATCTAAAATCGACGCCATGGTTCCTAAGAAGATTTCGCTATATATATAGCGAGACAGTTAGGCCACGTTATGTCACGTCACCCCCCGTACCGCTCCCATACCTCAGGAACAGACACAGTTAAGCGTTAGACCTGTTACATTTAAATACATATTTTGTCTCTTTTCGTCATGAGCCTACATATGATCCCAGTTGTTATCGAAACAACAAATTTTAATTAACTACTAGAAGGCTTTTCTTCCTTCAATTGGGATATTGTAATTTTTTTTCTGTGGTATGATATAGAACCACGTCTTAATACATCTGCACAAACTTTCACGTATATAATATTACTAGAAGGTGGCTTCGTTCGCGGAGGAGAAAAAGTCATAACTCTCTTTTTTTCTTCAGCGTACCTATTCAAGAAAAAAATATCCTATTACTATCTGGAGATACCCCGTCCCGTCTCATCCGTTTAGCCGATTTGACGTGATGAAGCCACAACGACACATACAAACATACAAAAATAATCTATTTCGATTCAGTCACCTCCAAATAGTCCGCTTTAATAATTTTTTTAAAATATATTTAATGTACGTACCTACGGACATATATTTTTTAGGGTTCCGTATTACATCTTTATAATAGTATAGGCATTGTCGAATATCACCCGTCTTACCTGTCACCAATAATCAGATTTATAAGATTTCTTAATAAATTTTCTTGGAACAGCATAGCTCCGACATGGTGGAAGCTTTATATAGCGTAGGACACGGCTATATCTAATTTCCTGTAATATCTATTTCTCTGTAGTAAAGTAATTATTGTACATTTTCAGAAATTCGCCTCATCGCGTCCAATCTTAATGATCGGCAAATTTCACGTTCGCTGAGTACATTTTTCCTTTAATGATCTTTTAATGTCCGACTGTCACACCGAAGTTATAATAACGTTACTTTTATTTAAACAAGTGAAAATATTGTCAAATTTACGATTAAGTAAAAAAGTAAGTAGATACATATTGAATTCGTTTCTGATTTAAATGTGTCACGTTTATAAAAGATGCATTTTAGCGAGTATTTCTGCGGCAGCAACGGCGATCTGGACAAGTTTTTCGGCTCAGAAAAAAAAATTGACAGCATCGATTCGCTATTCTAAAACAATAGTAACGGGTAACACTCTTTCATTTGAATGTACTTTAAAATAACTGTTTAATGTAAGGCAGACGGCAGACACATTCCAGTGAAATTACTAATACTTCCTAGTTTTTCCTCGTCTTTCAAACTTTACACATTACTGTACCTACATATTACTCTGGCCTAAAATGCTCCTATAACTAGCAAAATATAATAAATATGAAATTAAACTAAAAACTAAAGGGTATGACGGTACGAAAATCCAACTCGCCTTTGCCAGGTATTTTGAACAAATTTTGGAAATCCTGGTATAACTTTTTTAAAGACTGATTAAATAAGGCTCTTTCACTTATCCATTATTAATACGGAAACAGGAAAATTTATACAAACAAAAATACAGGATGAAACCAATCTAGCGAACATAATACGGATAATTGGATACAAGATCTCATTATATTTATTCTTCACTTGTTTATCAATTAATGATTTAATATAATTATAATTCTTACGCATATATATATTGTATGCACGATCATATATGTATACATACATCCACTTGCCACAAGATTTGCATACCGACAACTTTGATAAAATTTCTCATACATACGTATAATATATATGCGCAAGAATTATACCTCTAATTATATAAATGCAAAAGATTCTCAAATCAGTCCGTCTATAAGAAGACACACTAGTTTAAAAATACTAAAACAATGGTAGTAGCTGTATCTGACTAAGATGAATGTAGGTCTGTCACAAAGGACTCTATAAAAAACTTGGTATAATTTGTGTGTAGGAAACGATACTTTACTCTAACTTTGCCTGTTACATTTCCGACATTATTTTGTATTAGTTTATGTGCAATAAAGCGATTACATACGTACATACATAAATTTGTTTGCCACTTAATAATGTATATTTTAACGTTAATAACCTTAAAATGATAGCCAGATACCAGTAGAATCGTATTTAAACAGCATATTTCAAAATAATTTGAAATCTGAGCACAATATTAAAAAAGGTGTCAAAACGTAGGCGAAATTCTGGGTCTCGATGGTAGGTAATTGATCATTTGTTACGGAATAAATAAATAAAAAATAAAATAAATATTACGAGTCATTTTTGCACAACATCGAACTAGTTGCTTACTCATTAAAGCTTGTGTTATGAGTACAAACGACGACATATTTAATAGATAAATTTACATATGTACATAGAAACCATCCAAGACTCAGGAACAAACATTTTTGCTCATCACACAAATATTTGCCCTTACCGGGATTTGAACACAAGACCTTCAGCTTCGCATACAACGTTACTCCCACTGAGCTAAACAGTGTGCCTAACGTGAGCTGAGTTTACGATCGGCGCTAGCGATTATCTCGTATCGAGAGTCAGTGCACCTCTCTCGCACGCGCTAATAGTGCGAAAGAGATAAACCGTCATCGAGCGCTCGATACTCGCTCGTGCCGAACTCATGGCAGGTGCACAGGTCGTCACATAAGATTAAGTTTGAGGAAATTAAGAGCACATTGTGACACATGGTAAGTTATAGTAGCGAGACACGTGGCATGTTATACTACCGTGACGCGCGGCGTGTTATACTAGCGTGACGCGAAACGTAACGCAGGCGTGACGCTCAGACCGAGCGTGACAGTTTTGTTTTAGTCCAGAGCCTCAAAAAATCAAGCAAATATGTTCCGAATTGTATTTCTTTCTATTTTATTATTTGAGCCATCTAGGGTAAATTGTTGTTGAATATAATATTTCAATGCATGCGTGAGTGTCATTTTGCGTTTCTGTCTTTTTGCGTAAATGTGTCATTTAACTTTTTGCATGTGTCGTTTTGCGTTTCTGTCATTTTGCGTTTCTGTCGTTTCGCGTACATGTGTCATTTTACGAAGTCAGAATGTGTGTAATTGCTACAGTATTTTAGTTTGAACTGGGTGTTGTTATGACGGCGATGTAGTTTTTAGTTTATCCTGCAGATGTCTCCAAATTTAAAACTGTATTAAAACAGAATTAAAATTCGTTTCGTGATTTGAATTTTTCTTTCTTTGAGGCTGAGGATCTGACATGTTTTTAGTGCACTCTCTTTAGGTTATCTTTACTTGTCCTAAATACTAAACAATATTTTAACCTCAAAGTACATCTTTTTTGTCTTAAACTCCCATTTTGTCGTAAATAAAGTAACTGGCATTGATATATTTATTGCCACATTGCCAATTTCATACCTTTTTATTTCCTTGCCAGAAAACAGCTGGCATTTGCATTGAATTAATATTTATAGGTTAGAATGTTGTTTGCAATTTAGAACAAGTAAGGATAAATAGCCTAAAGGTACAGTAGTACCACTAATATAAGTTGCATCGGCAATCTTCGGCCACGCCGATGAGTGCTAACAAGTACCGAATGAAACCGAACGTGTGACCATTTCAATGACAAGGTCCTCATTGAAATGGTCACACGTTCGGTTTCATTGCACTATACGTACGGTACATATGCAATGACAGGTAAACTCGTGCTCTCGCTCATGGCGACTGATGCAACGCCAAATAAAATGGCGGGCGCCGGAGCTGCAGGCGTCACGCGCAAAATTTTGGCCAATGGGCGTTGAAGATTTTACCCGCGCAAACGCGCTGCCTTATAATTGGTTAATGTGTTTTCAAAAAATGCTTTCTGCGCACGTACATCGATGTAACTTATATTTGTGGTACTACTGTAAGCATCGGCTTCATTGTCGCTTACCAACATGTGAGATTGAAGTCAAATTTCTAATACTTATTAAAAAAAAATCGATACGTTTATCTTCGCTGTTTCTCAAATCTCTATTTCCCAGTAATGCCTACTCGCATTGTACTTAGTGTCAGAAATTTCATAACACATACCACCCGCGGGTGTTACGCTACAATTATTAACCTCTGTTGCCAACGTTTGTTAATTACGTTTTCCGAGTTAATTATGAAAACGTTCTGGAAGGTTATAAATCATAAAATTACATGTCGTTAGGTACCCTAAAGGTTGTCTGTAAAGTGAAAAGACAGCGTGTTGTAGCCTCTGCTTGTTTTTTATTTCACTTCGAGTAAAAAACTTTACTTTTCACTTCGAATGAATCTTCTTCGAATCTCAGACCAAGGAAAAAATATACAGGGATCATTACGAACAATTTAGCGTAAAAAATCATGCCCAATTAGTAGTCACACATGCTCACACACACAAATATATTAATGGTTTTGTTTATATAGGGTGCCCGAAAGCAATCCAGAAGATTTTGACCACGCATGTATGAGGCTATTAGGTTTATAAAAATGGTTTACGACCCAAATCAATTCAGCAAAAAAATCTAATCATGTCGATTTTTGTACATAAAACTTTAATAACTTCTCAATGAAAAGTATGCCTTTTAATGAAATGATGACGATTATTTTTCCAGAAAGGATAACTTCCGTGAGTCGAGCTGTCACTTTAATGTCCGTCACGCGAAACTTGGCAACATACGGGGCAGAATCGCAATCAAATTATAAATAGTTTACATGAAAATTTATAATAACTGCAAAACTAAGCCCGATTTGACTGGGGTTCATATAACATTTGCTCCTTTGACTTAACAAATGCGTTATTTAATTCTTTCGAGTTCCTCGCGTGCACCTTGTATATGTATGAGTGAGCGTGTACCAGCGAGATAAGATCTCATATCGCTAAGGTGGATCAAATCGAATTCTAAAAAAACAAAAATATTTTATACCCATCCCGTGGGATAATAAGGTCCCCCATTTTATGAATGGGACCCGAAAACACTCAACTTAATCAAAGTAAAACCGCATAACGTAATTAAAATATATTCAATTGCCTTCGAAGGACAATAACGAAACCGTTCTCGAATCCATTCAGCCGTTAATTCATTCGTTCATTCGTTCGCGGAGCACTAAATTAGACCACAAACGACACTTTAATTGGGGCACGAGCGCGAGAAAGGTTCCGTACATTAGTTACAGAACCTTTCACACGGAATCCTACACTATTACCTGTTTTATTTAATGTATAAATGATTTTCTTGTTTTCCTCACTCATAACTGGCTGAAAACTACGTTCATGAAGTTTGTTGCATTATCGTGATAGGTTTAAAAGTATCATGTAACTATTTTTGTAAACTCCATCCTATCTATACGAGTATCCATACTAATATTATGAACTAGAGGATAGTGGACGCTGATAGTGGAGGAGAAAAAAGTCATAACACCTCTTTTTTCTTCAGCGAAATCGGGTAATAATATATCCTATAGCCACTTGTGGATACCCAGCTACCCGTCTATCAAAAATAATTCAAATCCATTTAGTCGTTTTGGCGTGATGAAGCCACAATGACACAAACAAACATATAAAAATAGATTTTTTTTTGGATTCAGAGACCTCCAAAACTCCGAATACACCATTAAATTTTTACAACTTTATTATACTAGTATCGTATCAAAAATTGGCTCCCCGGCATTTCAAATCAAATCATTAATTGTGTAGTAATTGATACAGATATTGCAATGATCATAGTTTCTGTATAATAAATATTAAATTTATGTCTTTAAGAAGTACAATGGGATAGAGTAATTGTTAAAAGTATTAGCAGAATGGTGCACATACATACCCGACATTCTGTGTTAACTTACCTACATTAGAACCACTTAGAATCACAAACTTGTGTTTCATAAGAACCTGTTCTCTTTTAAACCAGTTTTCATTCAAAGCCAAATCAATTTTAGAGCTAAAACAAAAGCTTTTTCGTCGTGCTACAAATAATTTAGAGAAAAAATGCGAAAAGTGGTTGTAATTTTTAAGAGTGTAATAATAAAACCGTCACGGGTGTACGATGAAATTTTACAACGCACGCCATACGCCGCATACGCGAAGGGTTGTCGCCTTACATAGTCTGGCTATGTAACGTTGTTGCTTTTTAGGGTTGCGTACCTAAAGGGTTTACTCTATGTGTTCGGGACCCTATTACTAAGACTTCGCTGTTCATCTGTCTGTGTCACCAGGCTGTATCTCACGAACCGTGATAGCTAGACACTTAAATTTTCACAGATAATGTAATTCTGTTGTTGCTATAACAACAAATACTAAAAACAGTATAATTTTATGTCTGTCTGTCTATATCAGTAACCAATATTAAATGATCGAGCACCGCGTACGTTTTGCTTAGGAATAGTGCTCTGCTAACACTGGATTTTCATAGATACGGCCATTAGTAGCGTTTATTTTGTACGGAACCCTCAGTGCGCGAGTTCGACTCGCACTTGGCCGGTTTTTTAGGGTTCCGTAGCCAAAATGGCTAAAACGAAACCCTTATAGTTTGGTCATGTCCGTCCCGTATCACAGGTATTTTACACCAAACTACAGGATGTATATTGATAAAATTTGGTGTATAGGTGTGTATAAGCTGCTAGTTAGTTTAGTAGTTAAATATCAAAAACAAATATTTGTACGGCCAACAAAATGTGATTGTTGTATCCCGGGGAGATTTTATGAGATTTTATTTTATTCAAGTAGTTTTTCACCAATATCTCTATTATTGAAAGGTCGTTACCATAGAAAAAGTTGTCATATAGCCTATTCAGCCAATTCCATTATGGAAGATAATCCGGCAACATGCTCAACCAGGTTAATTTGAGGCTTAAGCTGATTAATTGCTCATGCATTAAATCAGACGTAATTTCAGCCTCACGCGGCGGCCATATTATGGCATTTTCAATTGTTTTTAACCTCCGATGAAATAAGTTTCAATCGAAAATTTAAAAAAAATTGCAAGTTTTTATATGTACTTTTCTTTAAACATCCGTCAACTAGATTGAGACAATTCTCAATAGCCCAAACTCGGTAGAATTGCGTTATTTCATTACAAAGTTCCTATGACCACCTTCCGTCTCCATAATCAAATCAGCTGAATGGTACCATAATCCTTGCATTGTCACCTTACATAGGTATGCTAAATTTCAGCACAATCGGATACCAGGAAGTGGTTTCTTTCTGTTTCTATAATTGCTAGATTCAGGCGTATCTTTGCGGAATTCCATATTAGATTAACGGATTATAGTCTTCTTGTGGTAGTATGTAGGTGTAACGCGACTTTTATCGAGGATGACTTCAAGTAGAACTTGAAGTGTTCATGTGAAAGTTGTGATAGTGCAAAACATTTTTGAAATAAAATAAAAAAAAAAGATTAAAGGATTTTAGTTGCTTTGCTTTTCCGGGAAATAATGTCTCAGTCAGATGCGACAGTAAATTGTGCTCACATGCGCATATTTTCATGCAGTTCCCACAAAAACATACGCATGCAATTACAACAAACCACTACCAGACAGTATAATCCTCGACACGTGTTTCGCCTCTCTACGAGACATCATCAGGAGATGCAGGAGATGTCCTGCGTTCACCCGAGAAGTTAAGAGCGGTTCTTTGGTAATCCAAATGAAATTTTGATCCTTACTGTCTGGTGGTGGTATGTTGTGTTTGTATTTGCATGCCTATTTTTGTGGAAACTGCATCAAAATATGCGCATGTGAGCACAATCTACGGCCCAGACACTATTTCGCGGAAATGCAAAGGAACTGAATCCATTAATCTTAATATTTTCTTCTGTTTCCGCGATTATTACTCATTTCAATGAAACAATGTAATGAATTATATCGGGTATATTATCTCATTTGAGTTCCCGACGTTTCGGAAGTTTTTCAGCTCTCCATTGTCACGGGTTGACTGAGACAAGATATATTTTCCTCTGTCAAAGTTACAATTTGTGCAAACTATCCACTTTTAGAAAACAAATAAAAGTGTCCATATATGCTGGATGGGCCTAATCTGTAAAGACAGTTACATATGTGCCAGAAGGGCTTAATTATTTTATTTTAATAATTTACCAAGCAACATTTCACAAATGAGGCATACTGAGGAGAAAAACATTAAGCACATTAAGCATTAATCTTTTTAATTTTATTTCAAAAATGGTTTACATTACCACAACTTTCACATGAACGTTGCAATCCTCGATAAAAAGTCGAACACACTGCCACAAGAAGACTCCTGTCTCACCTAATAAGTAGTCTGTTACCCTCCCCCTTCCTCTTCCTCTTGAGAAAAGAGGGGTCAGCCAAAGTCTACTTGGAGGAGAACTGTCACACAGGAAGCCGCTTCTATCAGAATGAACTGGCAGGAGATTGTGGCCCTCGCCGTGGATCGGAAGGTACGGAGTGGAAAACTTTAGTTGATGCCCTTTGCTCCTCGAGGAGTTAAAGGATCCGAGAGGAGGAAGAAAAAAAAGAATAAGAATAAGAATAAGAATAAGAATAATTTATTTTGTAAAACATAGGTAGGTACATGGGTGTTTCATAAATTGCTTAGTAACACTATGTTTTGCCGAAAGGCATACAAAATTAGAGAGTGTAGCATGCATCATACAAAAAAAGAATAGTCAAAATTAATTAATATTCATTATTATTATCATTAACATTATTATCTATTAAAAATAATAAAGAGGTGTATTATAAGTTTATCTGTGTCACGCATTTATCTGTGTATCTATGCGTCTGTGTGTGTGTCTATTTCTGTGGCGTCGTACGGGTTAAAGGGATGGACCGACTTTTAGGACTGAATTTTTTTTATGGTCGATTCTGTTTTATTTTTTAAATTGCGCAGATAAGGGTGTTTAAAAACTTGCGAGGTCCACAGCTCACAGAGTCACTTATTTTGATCAGGTGTTCTAGAAAATGCTTCAATAATTGGTTATCTAGATAATAACTATACCAAAAATCCACAGCTCACAGAGTCACTTATTTTGATCAGGTGTTCTAGAAAATGCTTCAATAATTGATTATCTAGGTGATAACTATACCAAAAATCTTACTGATCATGGAAGCTTAGAGTATTGTAAGGGAAGTGCTTCAAGTATTGACGCGGTAAACAGCAAGTTTGGATAATGTCAACACTGGTAACTGGGTCACACGGGGACTCTTCCGAAACTTCACCTTTTGTACACATTGCTGATCTCTTACAAATAAGAGGCTTAAGATGATTCAAACCCCTTTCATTTTTAGGGTTCCGTAGCCAAACTGGCTAAACCGGGAAACCTTATAGTTTCGTCATGTCCGTGCATCCGGCCGTATGTTACAGGCATTATACTCAAAAACTACAAGATGTATTTTGATGAAATTTGGAGTATAGGTTACTTTGATAGTTGAATAACAAAAACAAAAAAAAAAAGGGTGAGGGGGGCCACCCTATACATGTAACTGAAGCTGTTTTTTTTCCGCTACCTCCGTCTTACTCTCCAATCACCTTGGGATTTGTTGCCTAGCAACATTATTCAGTCATACATCTAAGATTTGAGGCAGTCAGTAGAGTAATTTCCATTCCAAGGAGGATGACATTAAATGATTGATAAATACAGGCGTTACTTTGCGGAATTCCATACTAGATTAAGAGATTTTTTTTTTTGGGTGGACCATCAACATCTCCTGCATCTCCTGATGATGTCTCGTAGAGAGGCGAAACACGTGTCGAGGATTATACTGTTTGGTGGTGGTTTGTTGTATTTGTTGGTGTTTATGGTTTTTTGTAGAAACTGCATGAAAATATGCGCATGTGAGCACAATTTATTGTCACATCTAACCAAGCCACAATTTGGCGGAAAAGCAAAGGCACTATAATCCATCAATCTGACATTAAATGAACTTACCGGCATCAATGATAGCTTCATACGCCTTTTCCAACAGAATCCTGCACATCGGGTCCATGGTGTGAGCCTGTTTGTAATGGACACCGAAGAACGACGCGTCGAACTTATTGACATGGTTGATCTTGCCCGTGCGCTGCGGGATTTCGGGATGGGCCAGCTTCCATCGGCGCGGGTCGCCTGAGATCAGATCCACCTGAGAAGGATAAGCAGTAATGGATTAGAATTTATGACGATTATGACTAAGTTCTCTGTACGATCAAGTGATAGTAGTGGCATTATAATATAGGATAGCTGGAGAAGTCACAGTGCATGACTGATATGTTTTTTTTGTGGATGGGGAATCATTATATTTCTATTTTTATATTTTATTAGGCTTTATTAGGTTCAAAGATACAAAAAATTACAACTAGAAAGCAAGATACGCATCTATAATTTGACATCTTGGTTTGATAACCAATCTGTGTCATCTACAGTGAGCGCGTGTAAATAACTCAGCCCTCCCACAAAGCGTGTCCCGGGACATATATATATACAATATGTGCAGTTGTTTGCTCTGGTGTACCACATTGGCAGGTCGGTGAAGTCTTGTAGCCCCTTTAGTTGCAGCGGCAGACTTGATTCGATAGTGGTGGGAATTGGTCAGAATCTACCTCCTTACAGTTCGCCCCGGACAACGTCTTCTCAGAAGACTGTTAAAAAATTCTGACTTTTCCTGGCAAACTGAACTTTCTCCTTACAAGCCTCTCAGCTATCATGTATGCATCAATTTGGCTAGACTTATACATAATTTTTCATGTACTTCTAGCACTGTCAGTATGTAAAAGAATGTGTTGAAGAGTTTCTGAACGTTTGCAACGGAGTCAGGGTCTGAAAACATCCGTCGCTTAAGGAGGAAAATTTGGAAAACTACGAAGTGTCTTCTCATCCAGGATACCTCAATGCTTGAAGACGAAAGAACCAGTGCGTATTACCTACGGAGCCGATGGTCGTGGTCTCTAACTTTGGGTCTTAAGGAAGCTCAGAGTCACTCAGCAAGCGATATGCTTGGGATCTCTCTACCAGATCGAAGCAAAAAGGTGGAGATTCATAGACGAACCAAGGTCACCGACATAGAAAACAGGGTAAGCAAACTGAAGCGGCAATGGGCAGGGTACGTAGTTCGAAGACCCGATCGCCATTGTGCCAGAAATATACTCGAGTGGAGACCGTGCACCGGCAAGTGTAACGTGGCCTGGCGGGTGCAAGGTGGTTAAACGACGTAGTTAGGGTTGCGGGGACTCTCTAGATGTGCGTCGCCTTTATCCGGCCCATGTGAAAGTCTATCGAGAAGGCCAGTGTCCAGCAGTGCACGGCCTATGGCTGAAATGATGATAATGATGATGAAGGAGGAAAGAAGAAGATGTAGAAATTGATATAATAATTATTGAAATATCAATATTTGGCTGTCGTTGATAGCTACCTTGTTAAAGAGGTTTTCTTGAAGCTCCACAACGGAGTCGGAGTCTGGGAAATACCCGGAGACACCCGAGATTAGGACCTCATCGCCGGGGGGAGGGTGTGACAGCCGATGTCCGGACTCCAGTCTGTCCTCGACTTTCGTGGTTGGTGCCATCTGTAGAATGAAACAGAAGCTGAGTAAGTAGGTATAGCTTATGGAGTCTATAGGCCGATTGTTTAACTGCTCGCTCGCAGTATGAAAGGGGTATACCTATAGGTAGTACCTACCTCTAGTGCTGCTTATCAATATGGACTTCGTCTACGAATATTGTATAGTTCTGATATGGCTGGCGAGGCCGAACTTTCTTTTAAATACTCTCTTGCACGCGTGGTAGCTGTGAGCGATTAATGACGTTTTCCAATGTTTTTAGCTAAGAACCAAATACCCATTATTTTTCTGACTTTGTCTGTTGACATTCCAATTCCGTCTCATTACGTACACAAATATACAAGAGTAGGCCCCATCAATATGATCGTAAAGTTTAATAATACGCCCTATAACACTGTAATACGGATCAAAATACTACTCCTTCTTCGTCTTAAGTAATGCAACGCTACTTGCGCTGTGACCCCAGGGTTAAAAAAGGGAATATATTTTAATAATTCGATTACATCTACATAGATTAAGCATATTTTTACTTTGTAAATATGTTATAGCGGTCGATTTAATCCCATTAATTGAAATCAAGGACCATTAAAACAAGAGGACTGTAAATTGCCATACTTTTAATCGTGCTCCGATCGCAATGAAATATTCTGGCAAAAACTAGATGGCGGTTTAATACTAAACATTTAACGATGTTATAATTGAACAAAGAAACATAGTACAATAGCAATTAGTACATAACAGCTAATAATAAATAAATCGTAACATTGAAATACTGTGTTACGCTTGCGAAGTTGAATAATTGTGATTAATTCTTATACTAAATGGCGTTGTACCTATCGGGGAACGGGTTTTTCTATGGAGATTGACAGTCATCTTGTTTTAATGGTCCTTGGTTCACAGTAATGCGATCATGTCATAGCATTCATTAGGTAGATTTAGTCATAAATGGAAAGTTTAGTGCTATAATCACTAATAAACGCCCGTTAGGCGAATCAACTGTAAGAAGTGTACCTCAACTGTAAGTGTATATTTATTCTGAGATAAATACATAAACATACAAAATCTATCCACGGCCACTTAGAGTTGGAGTGGGACGCAGTGCGCAAGGCACAAGGACTCTGAGGTGGGTTGAACCGGTTTAACCCGACTTGAGGCGGAGCAGAGAGAAACAGAAAGTCGGACGTATGTTTTCGAAGATAAAAGTCTAACATGAAAAGTAAAACTGGGCTAACGCACGAAATTCCATCATTACAGGCATTTTTGGACATACCGCTTAGAAAATAAAGGAGGGGGAGCGATTATTTCCGAAAATATCAATTTTTTTTAGGAACCCTCTAATTGATTTTTTATATTGTCGAAATAATATGTAGGTACATTGATATGTTTTGCTGAATTTTTTTTTTTTAGGTTCGTCTACATGTATGTAGTGCCCCCCTAGATTTTTTATGTTATTATTTAACTATCAAACTTCGTAGCGGCTTACACAAGACACCTATACTCCAAATGTAATTACTGCACGGGGTGACGGACGGACGGACGGACATTACGAAACTATAAGGGTTCCGTTTTTGCCATTTTGGCTACGGAAACCTAAATAGAGAAGTTTAACTAGAGTAAATTACGATGCACTTTTTATCCAAGAATCTGTTGGCAACTTTTTGAACCTGACTTAAAACGACATTCATTCTCAGTTTGTGAATTTAACATACCTATGTATTATCTTTAAGTAAATGTGAGTACTAGTATCATTGTCTAGTACTATATAGGTACCTATAGCTATGTAAATAAATTGTAAGAAAAACATACCTACTTGACCCAGGAACAAACTCGTGCTCATCAATAAACATTTGCACTTGAAGGAATCGAACCACGATTTTAACTATTTAATTCACATGTAAATATCATACTATTGAGTCTAGAGACGGACAATTTGTGACATCTATCATTATAAAGATGTAAAAATAAACATTTTGTATGTTTGTGTGTGTCGTTGTGGCTTCATCACGCCAAATCGTCTAAACGGATTTCAACTATTTTTGGTACACAGGTAGCTAGGTATCTCCAGGTGGTTATAGGATACTTTTTACCCGACTACACTGTCGAAAAAAAGAGGGGTATGACTTTTGCTCCTTCGCGGACGAAGTTGCGGGCGCCTTCAAGTCTATACAATTATCAATTTGTAAAAATGAAATATCTGTAAGTACATTGAAGATATCCATATCCATACTAATATTATAAATACGAAAGTGTGTCTGTCTGTCTGTTACCTCTTCACGCTTAAACCGCTAACCGATTTGGATGAAATTTGGTGTGGAGATAGTTTGAGTCCCAGGGAATGACATAGGCTACTTTTAATCCCATTAAAATACCCTTATCCGTGATAAACGAATATAAGGCGGACGAAGTCGCGGGCAGAAGCATGTATTAAAATAAATTAAATTAACGAACAATTTGAAAGTCACTGAATGGAAAATATTTTTTTGGGTTTTTTGTATGTTTGTATGTGTCGTAGTGGCTTCTTCACCTCAAAACGGCTTTCAAACATTTACCTGCCTATGATAGTTGCGTTTGTCACGCGACATTTCTATTATGACGTTATTGTTTAATGACGTTCTTTGAAACGTCATAACATAATCTCTGAGCGTTTATATTTAATTTGTCAGTCAAATACCCTATTGTACTTAATTAAATTTTTCACGTAACGTAAACTTATTTATAGGGTTCGAGTTAATTTATTAATATATGGGATTCGTGGTTCCATTGCTTACAATTTAAATAAAATATACGTATTTAATTAATTTTGTTGATCATTTCTTTATAACCAAGTTCACTTGGTGTCACTTGAGAGGCCATTTACCTGAAAATAATTGTTTTTGAACTGCTTTTGAAAGTTGAACCATGAAATTAAATTGTAAACGGTTATTTTTATATCCATACTATTACAAAAGCTGTAAAAATTAGATGTCTGTACATTGAAGATATTCTCAAAATAATGATAGTATTCATTCAGATAGAGGTCATTAAATCGTTTTTTTTTTCGATTTTTTTGTATGTTTGTATGTGTCGTTGAAGCGTCATCACGCCAAATTGGCTAAACGGATTTCAACTATTTTTTGATACACGGGTAGTTAGGTATCTCCAGATGGTTATAGGATATTTTTTACCCGACTAAGCTAAGGAAAAAGAGGTGTTATGACTTTTTCTCCTCCGCGAACAAACTTGCGTTCTTCTTAGAAGGCGCCCCTTCTAAATAACGATATAGATAACGAGTATATCGCCAAGCTAATAGGGTCGACACAGACATAATGTTAATGGGGTCTAACTATTATATAGTCTACACTCTATAGAAAAGGTTATTTTCTATTGTATAGTATTTAGTTATAAGAAATACGACAGTATAATTCAAAATAAGCTGAACTGTTGCTGGCAAGGTTTGTTTTTAATATTAAACAATGCTTTTCTCAAGCTGTTTTCCGTTATGCCTACAAAAGGGAGTTTTCTTTAGCAAAAAGCTACTTAACACGCAACTCCTGACAATAAAAAGATCTCAACTGGCTTAAAAGTTTAGAGAAGCTGCAACTTTATGCCTCACATTGTAAGACTCAAATTACGAGTACACAGATTTTACTTTAGGAGTTTTTGGCATAGGTTATGTCAAAAGGTGCAAAGCAAAAGTGTCTCGAAAATTAAGGCTTTCAGGCTTTACGTAGGAGACCTGAAGGACAGAAAGAGGTCGTTTTTATTCAAATCTTTTGTATACGTACTTTCAGGATTAAGCCGAAAAGGAACATTTTTGAACGTAAAAGCTGAGACGGAATTTGAGTAACCTCTGTTTTTAAAAAGAAAAATCCCGATAGCAACTGTTTTTATAAGATCCTATAACCATCTGCAGCTTCTGATAAATCCATATTCACAACTTTTTCAATCTCCCAATAAGGTATAGCTTGACAAGTTCTTTCGTGGCACTAAAATGGTTTGCGGGCGACGTGGGAGAAAGACAGCGGGGGCGAGTAAGAAGTGTGCGCGCGGCAGGGTCATCGTGCCCCACCGCGCGCACACTTCATACCCACCCCCGCTGCCTGAGAGGGGCCCACACTTCTTACTCGCCTTTGTTGTCTTTCCCCCCGTCGCCCGCAGACTATAGGACAGTCACGAAAGAACGACTCAAGCTACAGTAATTAAATTGTCACCCATTTTGTTCATTCATTACTAAGGAACCAATTTTTTTGTATTACAACTAGTTTTGAAGATAGAATGAATGTGTAGAAAGCATACGATTCTCTAAGTGACGTCACTAGGTGAATATCATACAGTCACAGTTCACAGTATCAAACAGCAGTACAATTTCTATACTAAATCCACCTTAGTAATAGTGATTCAGTATGATTTTCTACGCTCTCTACTTGTCACCTACACTCTTTTGGAACGAGGAACTTTTGAAATTGATTTTTTTGTATGAAATATATTTATATATATATATATATTTAATGAGGCTATATTTAAATTTTAATACTTGTCTGGGAACGATCGCCGCAACGCGATGTTAATAAAACGGGCTACTCAAAAAATACATACAGGGTGCATATGTAAACAAGCACTAAACTCATTCAATAAGAAAAAACCTGTTATCATAGACAAGGTATATGCTGTTTAGGTCGTCCTTATGAGAAAGGGAAGTGTTTTTCCTTAGGCTCTTATTTTAATTGATATTGTTACAAACTTAAGTATTATTTTTTCTTTTCGTTAAGTTTTATAATAATTAGTCAAGCTTGTAGTGATCAAAATCCAAAGATGATTTGTCTGTAATTTCTTTCACGATTAGATGTTTGCTAAGTATATAGTGTAAAATAACTTAACATAGATTTTAAGCCATGATGCCGGGGTATGAAAATAATTTAATTAGTCCGTAAGTTAAATAATAAAAAAATAATTTGATAAATCGGATTAAAGTTTACGAGTGGGGGCTGGCTGACGTCACTCTTGGGTATAAATTGTACCAAGGAGTGACGTCACGTGACATTTTGACTCTATGTGCCGCCTTTATTTTTTTTATTACGTAAAAAAAATAGATATACGTCTCTTATATTTTTTCTTATCTATATGATGGACTAATCATTAAAATAAAGACGTCAAAGGTCGTCGCAAAACACACTATACGTCATAAACCGCTTAAAGAATCCCTAGGTACCAATTTTAGCATATATATATATTCGACTGACTTCAGATCAGGTGATAAGAAGAAATTTACAGATAAAAAAACGCAGTCACGGGTAAATAATAGTGTCTGAATATAATTATAATGTCAACCCACCTTGTTATAACACAAAAAACTGTCACAAAACTGAACTGGAACTAGCCGTAATCGAATCTTGGACGTGGACACCGGCGGGCACCCACTACTGGTCTGGGCTCGGTCGACGCACCGCGATGTTTATAAAACGGACAATTAAAAAAGATTTGCATACAGAGTGCTCTATATGTAAGGGCAATGAATAGGTTCGATAGCAGTGACAGAATTAAAATTTACGTTTACGTAGTTAATCAAAAAAATATTAAAAAAAACAAAAAACCCGACTGCGTAAAAAAACTAAAAAGAAAAAACAAGCCCCGCACCCTAGAAATTTGTTAAGTTATAATGGAAATTTTTCATGATTCATGATCGATACTCACAATATAACAAAGAATAAATTCTAATATGGAGCATAGCGATTTTGAACAGTCGGGACCCATAAGAAATCTAGATCCACGCAAACCTTCCCAACAATGGGTCCCGACTGTTTAAAATCGATATGTTTTAGTTAAAATTATAAAAGTCAGTAAATTTCGCAATTTTCATCGTGAGAGTTATTGAGAAGCTTGGACAGATTTATTACAATACCATTAAATGAAAATTTAGTGAGAACGGCTTGCTAACCAACTTTAAATCGTTATAGTTCCTAACTGGTAATACCAAATAAAAAAATGATAAAAGAAACCTCATAATGATTTTCAAATCCCTATTCATTGATACCCCACTCGATATAGTACGTCGATTTTCATTTTTTTCTTTTTCACAATATGGCGTCTCATTATCGCCATTTTGAGTTTTCATCATTTTCATGTCTTCAGTGACATTCGGACAGTTAAGACAAATCGATTGACGTAAAAATCATCAAAATCGGCCCACGCGTTTGGTCTCTAGAGTGCCAG
Organism: Hedya salicella; assembly: GCA_905404275.2. Taxonomy (NCBI): domain Eukaryota; kingdom Metazoa; phylum Arthropoda; class Insecta; order Lepidoptera; family Tortricidae; genus Hedya; species Hedya salicella. Next base: position 16,845,024 of record FR990114.1, read on the forward strand.
ATAGGAACAAACGTAGATACATACATACATACATACATACATATATAGACTGATAAACACATTACCACTCCTTTGCGTTGCGCAGTCGGGTAAAAAAGGACCGACTTCCCGGGAAAAGATACTTAAGTAAGCTCGGTGACAAATGCAATATTATGATTAACTATGATACTTTTAATCTAATCTGTCATAGGAACACTATAATAAACTAGAAAGTGCCCGCAAACTTCGTCCGCGGAGGAGAAAAAAATCATAACCCTCTTTTATCGTCAGCGTAGTCGAGTATCATCGTACACAAACAAACATACAAAAAAATCCAAAAAATATATATTTCCATTCAGTGACCTCCAAATAGTCCGTTCCAATCACTTGTTTGAAAATATCTTCAATGTACATTTCATTATTACAACTTTATAATAGTACTAGCTTCTGCCCGCGACTTTGTCCGCCTTAAATTCGTTTATCGCGGATAAGGCTATTTTTCCGGGATAAAAAGTAGCCTACATCCTTCCCCGGGACTCTGTGGTTTAAGCGTGAAGAGGTAACAGACAGACAGACACACTTTCGCATTTATAATATTAGTATGGATAGATATAGTAATCGTACCGAATTTGGTCTCTTTAGAATCGTCTGTAAAAGGTACAGTCGGTAATAAAAGCATATCACAAAAATGAAATTTTCGACAGAGACTTATCTCTCAGCGCTTTGACTTTTGTAGCTATATAAATTTAACGAATACCTACTTGTTTCTATTCTAGGGCGCGTAAATTAGAAACTATCGCCTGATATCACCAAACGTGACAGTACACCCCGAGGGCGGATTAGTGATTACCATATCAATCTAAAACAACGTAGGAACACGACAAATTCTATGCACATACAACCTTATTGCTTGGTGAAAACTGGATCAGTATGGTTGTTTGTTCTGGAAAATAGGCTTTTGATAGAAATGTTGGGAGGGAAAAGGATTGTAGTTGCAATGTCAGTAGGCTTGTGAAATATTGCTTTAATTGTACAGAAGATTAAGGATTTTGTACGTCAGTCGGTATAAACAGATTACACTAATGTCTTTATGTTATTTTGATAAAATATTTTTAAACGCACTCAGAATATATATTTAGAAGGAGCGTGTGACCTCGTGAACAAAGAAGAAAGAAGTTATCATCTTTTATGTGTTAACGTAATCGGGAGAAAAATTACTGCATATAACCAGCCTTGGATATCCAAATATCCAAAATAAATGGAAATCGGTCCAGTCTTTTCGATTTGATGTGTCTAAAAATACTGAACTAAGGATTTAGAATTTGATGTAACTTTTAAATTTTCCAAGAATTTTTTTTTGTTGTGAGATCATGGAGAACCTACAGTTTTTCCCTTTGGTGTTGTATGTTCGTATTCATATCGTCGCCTAGTACCCATAGAACAAGCTTTGCTTAGTTTGGGACTAGGTCGATTTGTGTAAGATTGTCCCTGATATTTATTATTATTCCACACTTATTTATTTTCAATCTTAGGCTAGGTTTTTTACAATATATATACATAAAGTAAAATACAAAAAGCAAATACAAAATATAAACACATTATAAAGTGGTTAGGGCTGCACAGAGAGGAACCTCCTGACGATGTGGGCCGTGTCCAGGATTACTGCCTTCTGTATGTGACCCTTGATCCAGCCATCTAGCGAGAGTCTCTTAAGATGTTCGTCGAGACTCTTGGCTATAAGACCGTTTACCGAAACGACTATCGGCACAATGATCGTCGAATCAACATCCCACATGGCAGTCACCTCGTGAGCCAAGTCAAGGTACTTGCTGAGTTTGTCCTTCTCGGCCTTCACGAGGTTCTCGTCATGTGGGATGGTAATGTCGACGAGCATTGCCCGGCGCTTAGATCGATCTACCAGCACGATATCAGGCTTATTGGCTACAATAGTCCTGTCCGTGATGATAGATCGATCCCAATACAGCGTGGCAAGACCATTTTCGAGAACTGGCATCAGTGCATACTTATAGTAGGTGCCCTCAGACACCACAAGACCATATTTAACAGCAAGTTGCTGGTGAATAATCCTGGCTACTTGGTTATGTCTGTGCAAATACTCGCCGTTAGCAAGATGAGAACAACCGGAGATGATATGCCTGAGTGACTCTTCGGGACGGCGGCATGCCCGACAAATGTTGACCGTACCATCCTTCAGGATATACCTCCGGTAATTGTTTGTCATGATAACTTCGTCAGCAATTGCACAGGCAAAACCTTCGGTTTCCCCGAAGAGATCGCCGAAACGTAGCCAGTTCACCGACGCGAGCAGATCTACATCGAGCCCTGTAAGGGCCTTGTAGAACCACCCGTGTAGCTCCTTACTCTTCCATACGTCTTTGCGGTTTACGGTGCTGAGCACCGTTGGTCTGCGCCAGTTCTCGTTTGCCAAGGATAGAGGAGTGAGGCCTTTGTCTACTGCCACTACATCGCGATGTATCCCACACTCGTTGTTTAGGAAATACTCCCTGAGGCTGCACACCTCACGATAATGGAGGTCCTTAGCGTTTAAAAAGCCACGGCCCCCACACTTACGCGGGATGTACAGTCTCATAACTGACGAGTGTGGGTGTAGCATGCGGTGTGTAGTGAGCAGCAGACGGACCCTCCTACCCAGGGCGTCCAGCTCAGTCTGAGTCCATCTTAGTATGCCAAAGGAGTAAGTGAGCAGGGGCATCACCCAAGCGTTAAAGGCGCGCGCCTTGTTGCCACCCGACAAAAGACTGTTAAGTATTTTTGTCAGGGAACAGAAAAAGCGCTCCTTCACTGCCTGCCTAATGTCCCTATCCGCAATACTCAATGCCTGTGACATACCAAGGTATTTGTAGGTTTCTATTTCGGAGAGAGATCTGAGAGACATTGTCTCAGAAACCTGTAAATTCGTGGAATTTACAACTTTCCCCACTGTACATGCATGACAGCACACTTGTCTACACCAAACTCCATTTTGATGGCGCTACTGAAAGTATCTGTGACTTTCAGTAGCTCCCCAAGTTCCGGTCGTTTTGGTGCAAGCAGCTCGAGGTCGTCCATGTACATCAGATGAGAAATGATCTCATCCCCTCTCCGAACCCGACAACCTAGTCCTGAATCCTTCAGCAGAGTGCTGAGTGGATTCAGGGCTAGGCAGAACCACAGTGGACTCAAACTGTCGCCCTGAAAAATATCCCTCTTGATCCTTATAAAGTCCTGCGGAGCAGGGCGGGCGTCTTGGCCGCCTGGTTGACGAAGGACTGTTGTCCACTGTCTCATACACGCGCCTAAGAAGGATCTTAGAGCTGCATCAGCTTTATACAACTCCAAAATCCTCTCGAGCCATGAATGAGGCACCGAATCATAGGCCTTCTTGTAGTCAATCAAAGCGGCAGAGAAAGACCCCTGGTTCCGCCGAACTTGTTGGCAAATGGTCGTGTCAATGAGGAGGAGCTCCTTAGTACCACGGGACCCAACCCTACACCCATTTTGAGAGAAGGCTAAAACGTTGTTCGCAACAATGTGCGTGTTAATTTTTGCTCTCAAAATAGATGTAAGGAGCTTGTGCAGCGTAGGCAAGCACGTGATGGGTCGGTAGTTTTTCGCTTCCGTGGTACTACCAGACTTATAGAGCAAGAAAGTAACACCAGTTGTAAAGAAAGATGGCAGGGAACCAAGCTCGAGGGCTTGTTGGGATTGTGTTGCCAGTCGTTCGTGTGAGCATCGAAATCACTTAACCCAGAAGTTGTGCAACCCTCTGGCCCAGGACCTTTCCAGTTCTTAGTCGTACGAGCCGCACAACTCACGTCATCGGGGCTGATAGTAACAGCCCCCATGGCTTCGATGGGCTCACGCTCGCGCTCGACAACAGTGATCCACTCGCCCTTTGTGTGATCGACTGGCACCGACCAGATACTACGCCAGAAATTAATCATAGCAGTAGGATCCGGCAGGTGCCCATCGGTCACACGTTGGTCGATTCCCTCCCACTTTCGGTATCCCTTCCTTTGATCGCTCTTGAAGAGACGATTCTGCTGGAATCGATCCACACGTTAGCTGTAGCGATGAATACGGCTTGCCCACGCATAGACTTTCTGCTTCAGGAAGTCGATGCGCTCCGTGACACAGGCCATGTAATCACGGGGACTGACATCAGTAGTCCCCGCAAAGGCCTGTGCTACGTAGCGCATGACACGAGGGCGGTTGTTACCCCCCCTGAAGCAGATAAGCTTTGCAATGAGAGTCCTAAACGTGCTGATACGCCGCTCGATCCGTACTTGCCAGGCAGAGACACCACCGGCAGTCCGCGGTGCTCGGTCAGCGTCCGGGAACTTGACACGAGCAACGCGGCACGCCGCGATGGCCCCGTAGTACATGATCGAGTGAGTATCAGCTAGATCTTCGCTAGCCCGCAGATACGGGTCAAGCAAAGCGTTCAAGGCTGCCACTAGCGCTAAGTTACGTTCATTCGCGGGCAAGCGTGGTAATCGCGGCCTAGAGTCAGGTGCAAATCGATACCGCTCAATCGTCTCTTCCAGAGTCCTCCTCAATTGCTCATTGGCCAAGGTACTTACGCTACTCCTTCAGTGCTCTTCGTCAGAATCGGGATCGACCCGCGGCGCCCCCGGCATTATTATTATTATTATAGTAATTATCTTTTCAAAATCAAAGTATATATAAAGTATATTAAACATAGAAATTAAATTAGTAAACTAACTGCTCCGCTCGTCGAAGGCGTGAGGTGTTGGACCGGTAATTCAAAGGTAGTGGGTTTGAGTCTCAAGGTGGATGAGGTAAGCTTAAGTAATTTTTTTCTTTGTCTAACGATAGTTAAAATAAATGAGTAGTCAATTGTCCACATTAAAAAACTTTGTAACATATATATATGTGTTGGTGAGGTAATTGCTGATGAGGTCTGCCACTTTTCCGTTTTGAGTCAAATATTAAACAATTTTTTTATGCCTTCAATTATATTTTTTACACTAAAAGCATACTTTCGTTCATATAAGTTATTAGTGAAACGAAAAAAAGCCCCCGCCTCGTTTAGAAAAATACGTCTCCTCGTTAACCCCCTATAACGTAAAAAAAAGTTATTAACATCCCTCTCGTTTTTACCGACGTTGGAAAACAGTACTATTGAAAATGCTATACAATAGGAAAGCCAGTTCTAGCTCAGCAGTTCTAAGTTGCAAATCGGATATACTGGCCAGCTATCCGCAAAGTGCTTATTGGTGATAAATGGCAAGGCGATGGACTACGGATACGGTCGATACAAATCTGATTCGGGATTCCCAATCGCTTATGCATTTGGGGAAATCTGCAATCCTAATCCTTTCTAAAATATCATACAATACAGTCGTACTCTTTATAGACGACCGGTTTGGCTCACCGGGAGTAACGTTGCCTGCGAAGCTGAAGGTCCTGGGTTCAAATCCCGGTAAGGGCAAATATTTGTGAGATGAGCATAAATATTTGTTCCTGAGTCTTAGATGTTTTCTATATAAGTAAATAATATCTATTAAATATATCGTCGTCTAGTACCCATAACACAAGCCTTATTGAGCTTACCATGAGACTAGTTATATTTGTGTAAAATTGTCCTGTAATATTTTTTTATTTATTTATTGCGCACCAAAAGAAAATAACATGAGACACTTAAATCTGAAACATTATGAAAAATGGTAAACAACAGGCGGTCTTATCGCTAAGAAGCGATATCTTCCACACAACCTTAAGGTAGTAGAGATGGCGCAAAGTAATCAACCAATGAGTAACAAAGGTGCACAAGAAGATGACACAATCAATCAAAACATAAATCAAAGCCAGAAAAAAAAGGAAAAAATCAGATACATACAAAACTAATAAATTATTGAATAACATACAAATAGATAAACATTATATAAAATTTGACTGAACTACACGATATCGACAGTTCCTCGTTCTTATCACCATATTTCATTACAATACAAACATTAGCTGGATCCGGCCTAGCACTGGTAGCATAACAGACAGTTTTTTCTTCTTAAGAATTTTTAGCAGATTATTTCCGTTTTGATTAGTTTTACGCAACATAAATGTATGATGTGTCTACATATACGGGTAGATTATGTTGAGTTCAAACGTAGTTTACGTTTTTGTTTTTAGTATAGTTTTCAGGTTTCAGCTGAAAAACAGCGCTGGAGTGTCGCTCAGGAGGCGGCACGATCAGCACTATGCTGACGCCTAGACCAATTGCCACAAACTTGTTTTTTTTATGGGTTATGTATAGATAAGTAGCTTAAGTTATTGCTAGATTAAGTACTTTTGTTCTGTATATTTTTATCATTTAGTTGTGGCAATAAATATATTTTCTTTCTTTCTTTCTATATTAATATTGTAATTAAAAAAAAATAGTTGCGATCCACTGCAGTCTAAGTCAGGGTCTCTGTTTAGTCGGAACAGCGTCTTGAACCGTTCGACCATCAGACCACTTAGCGCTTATGATTCGCAACAAATAAATCCTCTAGGTACCTTTGGTAGCGATGCGTTATTCACGACCCTGTTTGTAAAAATAACAAGACGAGAAAATTTCGACGTCCGCAAGTTCATTGACTTATATTATGAAGCTTGAAAATAACAGAACCGCCTGTATACATTTTTCAGCGTGGTTTTAAAAAGTTTCATGTCACTGTTATTCGTGATAAACGTATATTTGCATTGTGGCTAAAATATTTATTATGAAATATTTACGTTTCTATTTTACCCGACTACGGGTAAACCTAAAAGGCCAACTCACACCGAATGCGTGTGCGTGACGTCCACGTAGATACGCGCGTGGTGCGCGCCTTGTAAAGTACGAATCCTCATAAGAGATGATACACCGCACCTAAATGGTTATGGATTTTTTTAAAATTAATAGTCACGTTACGCTGATATCACTACTGTCTTCACAAAAAAAAAACAAAATCAAAAATATTTATTTTTTAGAAAAAAGGTTTTCAAATAATTGACAAATCCTCCTTTTAATATCCTACTTGTATTAGGAGGATTCGCTCTTTCGTACAATGGTTTACTTGTGTGTCTGTAGGTGTGTGCGATATATGTTTGAGGGTGTATTGTGGGTCAGCACATAATTGCTTCCGTTTCATCGTACTTTTTACCTTTCAACCAAGTTGTGATTAGGTTTTTACACTCGCCATATGATTTATTGTCTACTGACGAGATAGCTTATGTAACTTTAATATGTGTTCTTGGAGAGTTCTCCATGAACACAAATCGAACTTAGTTCTAGATAATCCTATGTATAGAGCTCATCATAACACAAAGCCTATAGAGCTTAAATAAATGAATAAATATTACGAGAAATTATTACTCCAAAAGAACTAGTCCTATGGTAAGCGCAATAAGGCTCGTGTCATGGATACTAGACGACGATATATTTAATATATCGTCGTCTAGTATTTATACTTACATACATAAAAAAAAAATCTAAGACTCGGGAACAAATATTTATGCTCGTCTCAAATATTTGCTCTTACCGGGATTTGAAGGTCCTGACCTTCGGCTTCGCAGGCAACGTTACTCCCGCTGAGCCAAACCGATCCTCGAAAGAGCTTGCCATGGGACTAGTTATATTTGTGTAAAATTGACAGTTAATGTTTATTAATAAATACAAAACATAAAGATACGCGCGTAGACTGCTAAAATCATAACCTTTTATTTTCGTTTTGCCACATTCAGGTAGAACGCTGGTTTGACGTAGAAAGTAGCCGATTTTAAACAAAGACCTATTTACAAGTATCACTGCAACATTATACGGTAAAGCGCATTGTATGTAAAGTAGCTGTTTTCAGCCCGTCTGGATGGGAACCCCTGACCCTGCCGACTACATTACAGTACCCATAGCACTCGATCGACATTTCGAAAATATAGAAACTAGCTAGAAGATTAAATAGACGGACATTGCTTAAGGAATTTAGTGTCGCGTACTTATTCGTATAAGTGCAAATTAATGATAGTACTGCCCCCCTATTGCTTAACGCGTTTGACGTTTGTAATCAGAATCAAGTGTCATGATGTTGTTTGGGCTATGACAGTTAATTCGAATACCAATTGTCAACATTTCGTTTGGCAATAAGCCCTCTGGTGGTCGTTTCAGAAATGCTCATAATTTGTGTAACAAGCTAAAAGCCACCCATCCGATTCCCTTAAAGCCCCAAATAAAACCCCAATGTCCATAGCTAAGGCCACTGACAACAGACATGACACAGACCGGCTAGAAATTAGCTAGGTACACTCCGAGTGTCGTGCGCTCGAGCGCGGCAGTCACCCACACGTGGTGCCGGGAGCTGCTGCGGCAGCTCCCCCGCCACAACATATAGTTACGGTAACCGTAAAATTGCTTTCCAATATTCAGCATCATCAATCAATCAACAAGCGGAAGTCTCTTTTTAATTCATATTGTTAGAAAGAGACTTTCACTTGTTATACAAGTTACTAGCTTTTGAGAAGCTGATATTTTAACGGCATAAAAAGAGTAACGATGGAATTTACTTATCTGAGTACAAATGCTGAGGGGCTATTCCGAAATTCGAAATTCGTAACGTGCGGTCCCTCTCGTTCTCATGTTAAGATGTATTTGAGTGAGCGGGATGGTGCCATACGAACTTCGAATAGCCTCTTTGCTATATTTATCAGTAGTTTTCTATTTTAAAACGACAACCTTGGTTACAAACCAAAACTGCAAAAACGCAAAAAGTGCCGTCTTGGTCTGAAGAACTATGCTTTTGCTTAGTATGTAAGGTACTTGCGACCAAGATGGCCCGGTTCTTAAGATGGCCTACTATCATCTTGTGAATTGAATTGAATTGAATTGTTACGAACAGGGCCATCTTAGCCGCAAGTACGTTACTTGGTATAACACCTACATTCGGTAGATAGGACTACCACTATTGATAAAACACGGGATTAACCAGATTAAGGGGCTACCCAGAAAATTTCGGTAAATTTCATTGTTTTTAAAGTGATACAAAACTAGTCCACTTGGTGCAAAGCACGTACCAAATATATATTATTGAAGCTTATATTTTTGTGAACTGGAGTATTATAATAATTCATAAATCAAGAGAAAAAAAAAAATTAGTAAAGTCCTTTTTCTATCTTTAATTGGTATAGGCTCCCTCATCAAGCGACGCTTAAACATGGGATTAAAACCAAAGAGTGACTGACGATGTTTATTTTAAAATTATCAAACGGGAGCCCATTGAACTAAACGCCCTTCACTAACCGATTTATGAAACATGCATTCAAATGTGGGATAAACTCATTCATTTTAAGATTGGTTTTACTCTCTAGATATATAGTTAAGGAAATATTTTTGGCCTTAAGTAACTTTAAATCTATTTTAGTGCCCTTACCGTATATGTACTGTACAATTGCTTTGAATTTACAACTGACATATGCTTTTATTCCATGGATATTCGACTTTAACACAAAAGAGTTTCTATTACAAACAAACGACATTTAGGCAGTGTGTAAGTAATATAAACTCTTTTACATTAGTGTTAAAATCGAATATACAATGGAATAAGATCATATGTCAGTGGTAAACTCAAAGTAATCGTACTGTAAGTAAGCGAAACTGATGTTGTTTTCAGCAAATATTTCGACAGTTCTTTTAAGGACATTTTGAGGTTTCTAAAAAATATTCTTTGATTTAGTGAATATTTTCGGAAATAATCACTCCAATAGTAGTATAAATCGTGTCGCCTTTATTTTCTAAATCCTATGCCAAAATAATAAATACTTTAATAAATACTTTCAAAGAAAAATATTATCAACCTGATCGGATATACCGTTTTTGAGTTATTTTATTCCAGAAAAACTGCGCTTCTCTGCAAAAGGACGTAAATGCCACGAAGATACGCTCTTTTGCTGGTGCGCTTTTTCAGATCGTAATTTTTCATCTTTAGTTCATTTCTTTATAGTACCAGTAGGGAACCCTGCACTGAGCATGGTCCGACGTGCTCTTGGCCGGTTTTGTTTCAATATTTATGATTATGACTAGGGACAACTCCCGTAGAACCTCACCTCACCCTATAATCCATACTAATATTATAAATGCGAAAGTGTGTCTGTCTGTCTGTCTGTCTGTCTGTCTGTTACCTCTTCACGCTTAAACCGCTTAAATCGGTTCAGCGGTTTAAGCGTGAAGAGGTAACAGACAGACAAACAGACAGACAGACACACTTTCGCATTTATAATATTAAGTATGGATACTATTATAAAATTGTAAAAATCAAATGTCTGTACATTGAAAATATTAAAAAAATATATATTGTAACGGACTATTTGGAGGTCACTGAATGGAAATATATTTTTTTTGGATTTTTTGTATGTTTGTATGTATCGTTGCTGCTTCATCACGCTTAATCGCCTAAACGGATTTCAACTATCTTTAGTACACGGGTGGCTAGCTATTTAATCTACAGATGGTTATAGATTATTTTTTATCTGACTACGCTGAAGAAAAAAGTGAGCTATGATTTTCTTTCCTCCGCGGACGAAGTTTAGCACCTTCTAGTCGTTTATAATTAGGATCACTTAAGTGTACGAGATATTTTATAACCGTCATATACTTTATAGTGATCCAATCGAAGATAATGACGCTTTGGAACTATATCAGGATTATTCCTAAGCCTAAATGAAGGTATAGCTGAGAAGTGCATTCAATTTCGATTAGAGCACTATAGGGTAGACGGCCGAATTGAATACCGAGCTTAAGGCGAGGGGTCACCCCGACTCGAACCCACAGTGCAGCAGTAACAGATACCTAGTGTAAATAAATTCATTATAGCAACCTCCATGGAGTATGGAAAAGGTCATATCGAGGTTAAATAAAGTAGGTATCTAAAGAACAATAACAACTTAAACATAAAAAATCTGAATCCAAATAATTTAATTTATTATTTTAAATAACTGTCAACAAGGTTGCTGCCTCTTCACCTACCCATGCACCCTGGAATCCGGCTTTCCGGAAAGCCAGAGCCACTATTCCCTACAGACCCTCCTCAAGAGGATTTAAAAGGCCTCAAGACCTTATTAATCACCAACTACGCTTTGGACATTACGTCAGCAAAAAGGACACGCTCTTAGCCGACACATCAAAACAGCTGTTCATTAATAGCTTCAACTCTGGTTTGCCAAAAAGTCCTAGCAACCCTTCTGGTTGCTAGACAAAACCTTAAGTTTCGCTAGGCGCCACGCTCCTTCGGAGCAAGGCGCCCACTTCACACCTCTAAAACGGTCTCCATAGCGCGGAACAGATATAGAAACAATCAAAAAAAAATGACAAGAAGTGTCAAACTCTTGTGCTGTGATTGGTGGATGTTGACACTTCTTGTCAGTTAGACCAGGGTACACAATCTTAGTACTGTAGCCAAGGCAACTCGTACTGAATTACGCTATTATATATAATGGACTGATTTGCCTATATACAGGCGAAGTCTAATACTTCATTTTAAATTTAGCAGCATTATAATTGTAGTAGTTTCATGCCTGTGTATCGGATGGCGCTGTGGTAGATATAATGAAATTAGTTTAAATCTTACGTATATTGATACACTTCTATCTAAAGTATCACCCTTTCGATTTAGCCGTATTACTCGCATAAAAAGTAAAAAAATATCTACTAATTTGATATTTATAATATATGAAAGCAATCTTGGAAAGTAAGTTTAGAAAAATAAAAATCAATTAAAAATAATATATAATATTAATAAGAGCACAGTAATGTAAAGTAAATAGTTCAAATCTTCGGCAATAACATATTTTAGGGTCCTAATTATGTACTAGTGGTAGAAGTAAAATTATGAACTGGCAACACTTTAAAAAAAACCACCGTACCTTTGACGGTTAAAAACAAAAGTTTCAAATATTATTTTCAGATATGCGTTTGTGACCGTTGAGTTTTCCATCAATATATGATTTTTCTTTTCCTCCTGTGCAGTGGCGTAGCTAGGCGTAGGCGAAACGGGCCCTCACCCACGGCCTCGCCCTTAATGGGGCCTCGCGCGAAGCCCCCTTGTCGATGCTGAACATTCTCGTGGAAGACTAGATTAGTCTACGCCACTGCTCCTCTGAGTTCGTTGAGTAGTCTTTTCTCCTACGGCTTAGAGTTGAGTACAGTTACCGTCATTGTGGTGATTTTGTTACCGAGATAGAGACTCGTTTTTTATTCAGTGAGACAGGATTCCAGTGTAGACATTATGTCAATGTCCAGTAAAAAGTGCTGTGTACCAGGATGTATGGATAGTAAAGGTAAGCATATAACTTTACCCCTGTTATATAATTTATAAGAATAAGATGAACAACATTTATTTGTATAAAGTTTTTGTGTGATTGTATAAAAATTATTGCTGCTCTTCAAACTTTGCTCAGGGTGCACTCCGAATCCTAATCTATCTATACTATTATAAAGTTGTAAAAATGAAATGTCTGTATATTGAAAATATTTTCAAAAAAAAATATTGTTATGGACTATTCAGATTTCAAAATTTTTTAGTACACGGGTAGCTGGGTATCTCCAGATTGTTATAGGATACTTTTTACCCGACTACGCTGAAGAAATAACGAGGTGTTATGACTATTTCTCCTCCGCGAACGAAGTTGCGGGCATCTTCTAGTACTATTATATAGTTGTAAAAATGAAATGTCTGCACATTGAAGATATTTTAAAAAAAATGTCCAAATCGGCTAAACAAATTTTAACTGTTTTTGGTACACGGGTAGCTTGGTATCTCCAGATAGTTATAGGATACTTTTTATCCGACTACGCTGTCGTAAAAAAGAGGAGTATGACTTTGTCTCTTTCGCGAACGAAGTTGCGGGCGTCTTCTAGTTATATTATAAACGTGAAAGTTTCGATGTACGGATGGATGTACGTTCCACTTAATCTCAAAAACTACTGGACGATTTTTTACGAAACTTTCCAGTTATGTACCTTTTATATCAGAATACGACATAGACTTTAATGTGTGTCAAATTTTATCCCTTTAAGGGACGAAAAAGGGGATGAAACTTTGTATGGAGAATATTTTTTTCAACACTAGGAACTTGAATTCTTGGTAATCTGCATAACATTTAAATTTGTACAATATAATACATGCGAAAGTGTGTGTGTCTATCTGTCTGTCTGTTACCGCTTCACGCTTAAACTGCTGATTTAGATAAAATTTGGTAGAGATATTTGAGTTTCGACGAAGGACATAAGCTACTTTTTATCACAGAAAATAATCTTTTATCCACGATAAACGAATCTAAGGCGGATGGAGTCGGACAGATGCTAGTAAATTATATTTTCAACAAGTCGATTAAGCATTTTTATATTTGCTAGAAATATAAAACCTATACATATTGTGCCAGGACACTGGAAAGAAAAACAATTTTACTTGTAATATTTTAACGTTGAGACTAGTTTTTCACTTTCCTTGGAAATGTAGGATGATTGGTAAAAATTGTTACTGCAAACTATATGTGATCATCTAAAACAAAAGGAACCTAATTGTGCTTGGCATATCTACTTTAGCCACACAAATAGAGATAGATATGATGTAAGTAAACACTAACTGCAAGAAGTTGCGTTTGCTGCGGAAAGCCATACATAATATATTTAATTGGATTTAGAAAAAAAAAAACGAGTTATTGTAAAAAAAATTCAGGTGTACACCAGACACTTCATGTGTTTCCTGAGCCTGTAAAGGAGAAAGAACGCTTTAAAACTTGGGTGTTGAATATTGGTGGCGACATCATAGGCCTAGATGATTATGACATATACAAACGTCGCCGAGTGTGCCATGCACATTTTGAAGAGAAGTTTTGTTGCCGTTATAAGAGACTTAGCAATATAGCTGTGCCGACCCTAAATATCCCTGGTACGTAGAATTTTGAAAAAATATTGTTTATACTGGTAAAATAAAAACCCAAATTTACAAGTACAAGTATTATTATTAAAATTATCTATAAACACAATTTTAAAATCAAATCGGAATCACTGACAATCGTCCTAGTCTAACAACACGTCCGTTTTCGCTTCGAAGACCAGTGCCAAAGAGAACCTCCCCTCGGCGCTGCTGCGTCAGGAAATGAGATAACCGCGTGTGAACTTGTCTGCATACCGCGCGGCAGAGGGCGCCTTGGTGCCAACTCCATGCTAACAATATATTCTTTAAACTACATCTTCAGAGTGAATGTGTCATAGGAATGGATAAACTAATATAATTCTCTCATTATAATCAATTAAATTAGACGTTAGGTAGTATTCTGAGTTGTGAAATTTAAGTCAGTGAAATAAAATATTTATTTTATATTTCAGGGTCGCTATCTCTTCCAAAATTTACATGCACAGAAAGAAGACCATTAAGGCAACTACAAAACACTCCTGCGTTTGAAACACAGAGTGCAGATCAAGGACTATTTGGCTCCGAAGCTTCAACTTCAATTGGTAATAATTATGTTTACATGCTATTAACATCCATTGCCTAGGACTAGCACATTTTCTTAGGTACCGTTCCGTCTGTCTGTGTCTATCGGTCCGTTTGTCTCCGGGCTGTATCCCATACTTAGACAGTTGAAATTTTCACACATGATGTATTTCTGTTGCCGCTATAATAAAAAATACTAAAAATAGACTAATTTTATATATGTCTGTCTGTAATAATAACCAATAAAATATGTATAAAATGACCGAACACAGCGTACATTTTGTTTAGGAGTAGGGCTCTGCTAACACTGGATTTTCATAGATACAGCCGTTTGCAGCGTACATTTTGTACGGAACCCTCGGTGCGCGAGTCTGACTCGCACTTGGCCGGTTTTTTGTATATAAGTGTCGTTGTGGCCTCATCACGTTGTAATTTCTGTAAAAGTTAACGGTGTCTGTCCGTCACCCAGGACCCTTTTTAGGGTTCCTTAGCCAAAATGGCTGATACGGAACCCTTATAGTTTCGTCATATCCGTCCGTCCGTCCATCCGTCTGTATGTAAATAAGTAAATATATATATCTATGTAAATAAGTAAATATCGACGGCAAAAAGTGGCAACGTAGTAAACGCCAATGAATTTGTGCGGTTGCTATTAAATGTTTCCTATTTTTGTGGTCGATATATCTAAGTATATGTACTTTTTTAAAGTTGTAAAAATTAAATGTCTATATATTGCAGGTATTAAAATATATATACTGTAACGAATTATTTTGAAGACAATGACTCGAAAATTTTGGTTTTTAAATATTTTGTATGTTCGTATGTGTTGTTGTTTTTGCTTTAGAATCGCCTCGGTGAGTAGTTGATGGTTGTTCAAAGAAAACTACAGTCGGCAATAAAAGCTTGTCACAAAATGATTTTTTTACCTGAGACTTATTAACACCGACAAAAGGTATCAAGTTGAAATTTATTGCTTTTGTTTTAGCAAAACTATAATGAAATAAAGAGAATTACATGAGTATCTTAAATTATTTTGTGTCCCATTTCAGGGTCTGCGTCGCTATTGAAATTCGTTGATACTGCAACAATACCCAAGCTGAGTGCAAGTTCTACCATTGTAGCAGCAGAACAATCGCATTTAAGTTCCAAGCCTCGATCAACATATACAAGTAAATGCATTTATAAAAATAATTCTAGCTATGAAGCTTTTGTGTTATCAATTTATCATGGCCGCAGCCTTGGATGAGTTGAGGCAGTAAGGCCTTGGAGATCAAAAATATAATTAAAGCAAATGTCTAAAACAATCAGATCATACATGTTCTAACTATTGTTGTAGCCCCCCCCCCCCCTCCCATTGGCAAGCGACACCCTTGTTGGTTAACATATTCGCTAAGTGAGATTTCATCGCTTACAGGATTAGCCAATGCTGTTGTAACAAGACCGGTACAAAGTGCAAGTTGTACGGTTTTAGCACCAACAGAACAATTTCAGTTTGGCAGCGAGACACTTTCAATTGCAACAGGTAAAGACACATATAATAAAGCTGAAGAGGGTCGAAAGTCTGGAAGACATGGAAGATATTCGAAAAAAAATTGGCCGGGGATACTTAAAATCGATAACAGAACACGATCCAACAGTTTTTAGAATTTTTGCCTTTGCCTTTGCCTTTATTTGTACGCGCATCACGTGAAAACAGCGAACTTTACTAATCGGTCTATCAAATACCTTTCTAAACTGGTGGCGCTAAGCTTAATACCTTTTTGCCAAATCCATACTCATATTATAAATGCGAAAGTGTGTGTCTGTCTGTTACCTCTTCACGCTTAAACAGTTGAACCGATTTTGATGAAAATTTGGTATGGAGATAGTTTGAGTCCCGGGTTTGAGGCTACTTTTTATCCCGGAAAAATACCCTTATCCGCGATAAACGATTTTAAGGCGGACGAAGTCGCGGGCAGAAGCTAGTATTATATAAATACGAAAGTGACTTTATCTGTCTGTCAGTTTATTGCGTGTGTTACATACGTAAGTATTACCATTTTTTGGCGCCCTGTGTATCTTGATGGAATTTGATGAATGAGGTGTCAAATGATACTTAGGTTTTGACAAATTCTCTGCGATTGCTGGTCAGTATTTACATAATGTACCTACATACATAAAAAGTTGGATAAAGTTACGTCGCAACAAATGATTTTCATCCAATATATCAAATTACATTATATTCTGAAGACGACATGGCTAATCAACTTGTTTTTCAATTATGTCCATTTTAAACGTCACCATGATATGCCAACGCTAGCCTATGGACACGCGCGTACATTGTTAAAACGTTATACGCATATCCCCATTGGCTTAAGACGGCATAGCATAGTGATATGTCTAAAATTTACATATAGCAAAAGTCCCTGTCCCTGCAGTTTAATTGTGTAAGATTTTTGGCATCGCCTTCGCTTTCAATCCATTCATAAATCGTGCAATTTTGAATGAATTTAAAGTGACGGGAATGGCAGAAAGGTTTACATCCTAACCAATCATTTTGATGCACTATCATTTCAGAATGTCCTACTCTATGTTGGGATTCTGGAACACAGCAACCACACATCCAAAGTGCCGCTGGAAGAAATCACAATTTCATGGTGAATGAAAGTAAGTAGAGTTATGATGTAAATTTATTGTTATTTAATTATGTTATACCTATGTATGTCCTTCCTTGCCCACGCGACATTATAATTTGTGCCCCTGACACTAAGACCTAGTGTAAGAGGTACCCTACCTTTGCCTGCGTGGCAAGCATATTTCTCCCTCGGGAATCCTGCAGTTTTCAAATGTAAAAGTGGCCTATGTGACTCTCCATAAACTATCTCCAAGACCCATCAATTTCTCAATCTAATGAGCCAAAACTCGATAGGATTATGTTCGCCAAAGAGAAGATCCTATGGGCACCTTCCGGCTCCATCATCAATTTAGCTTGGCGGTAACAGATTGTTGCATTGTCACCGAATATAAGTATGCCACAGGGCTAGCTGGAAACCCAGGGAAGGTTATAGAGGGTACCGTACGATATGCACTGAGCTCAGCCGCTTTTATATTTATACGTGTTTTTTTTATTACAGAACGATACCAAATGGAACCAATTTCACAAGTCAAGAAAAAGCTACGGAAGCGTATTTCCACTACCCCAGCTGAAAAGGCTTTATATTCAAAACTTATGAAAGTGACCATCAAGCTCAGCAAATGCCGGAACAAGGCTAAGACTCAGGTTGCCAAGATTAAATCATTGCAAAAACTATCAAACAATCCAATTTTTTTGAAATCCCTGGACAATTTATCTAGCACAGCCAAGATACTTACCTTAATGCAATTTCGGGAAAACAAAAAAAAAAGCAGAGGCCGGCGGTTTACATTACAGGAAAAAATTGTTGCTTTAAGTATTTACAAGCAAAGTCCAAAAGGTTACAGATTTTTGAGAAAAATCTACACTTTGCCATCACCCCAGACACTTGTAAAATTACTGAGCATGGCAGACATTAGGCCAGGAATCAATACAAACACAATGCGCCAAATCAAAAAGGCCACAGAAAAAATGAAGTTGGAACACAGACTATGCATTGTGCTTTTTGATGAAATGTCACTCAAAGCTAACGTAAGTTACAATGAAAGAAGAGATAAAGTGGGTGGCTTTGTGACAAATGGCCTGGATACACGTTCTGAATTTGCAGATCATGCTCAAGTGTATATGGTGAGAGGCGTACATAAAAATTATAAACAGCCAGTAGCATATACCTTTTCGCAAGCTGCAACAAAAGGCCCGGAACTGGCCAAGCAATTAAGAGCTGTAATAGCTGAGCTACAAGCTGCTGGACTTATTGTAGTAGCGACGGTATGTGACCAAGGAAGCAATAATATGCAATATATCAAAATTCTTACGCAAGAGACCAGAGCTGAACTTCTTAGAAAGGGGCAAGAACCAAGAGGAAATATCTTTATTGTCAACGACCATGAAATCGTACCGCTTTACGATCCACCCTATCTAATGAAATGCATAAGGAATAATTTAATTACCCAAGATTTAGTTTATAAGAAAGATGGACAAACTAAAGTAGCAAAATGGTTCCATATTAGTTGTCTACATAATGAGAACCCTGGTTATAAGGGTATACGATTGGTGCCAAAACTGACGGACTTACATTGTATTCCAGCCAAAATACCTAAAATGAAAGTGAAGTACGCCACCCAGTTATTCAGCCAGACTGTGGCGTCGAATATGGGCTACCTTGCAGGTAATCATGTAGCCAACCTATACTTATTTTATATTAGAATTTACCCGCGGCTTTCATCAAACGGCAATCGTACTTTGCTTATCCCGCAGGAACCATGCATTCTTCCGGGATAGAAAGTAGCCTATGTCTCTTCAGCCAACAATAAATTCCCATAGATTTGATGCGCCGCTGCTGCGTAAAAAGAGGCATACCAACAAACGGACACATTTGCGCATTTATAATATATGTGAAGATGTTTATACAATACTAGAAGGCATCCGCAACTTTGTTTGTGGAGGAGAAAAAGTCCTAACCCCTCTTTTTTAGGGTTCCGTACCAAAAAGGTACAAAAGGAACCCTTATGGTGCGACTCTGTCTGTCTTTCTGTCTGACTGTCTGTCTGTCTGTCTGTATCAAAACTACTTATGCTATTTGAAATATCGCCGTGTACCAAAAATAGGTGAAATCCGTTTAGCCGATTTAACGTGATGTAGCCACAACGACACATACAAACATTTCATTTTTACAACTTTATAATTATAATAGTAAAGAATGATAGGCGCATCTAACGCGGAGTAACACACTTAAATAGGCAAATAAATACCTAGTCACGATAATGGGCAAACTAACTACGGCTGATGTAATTCCCATGTAATTAAGCTCGAAAGTTGGTATTTATTTATTGATAAATTCGGATTGTGTAGGTAAAATAATGGTCGAAGGCCTATTCAACAATTTATTTATTTTGCAGATAAGGGTATAATCCCTGGCGAATCAAAAGACACAGCAGACATCTTGCTGTTTTTCGACAGACTTTTCAATTCTGTAAACGGAAGCTTTGAGAAAAGGAAAAAACATTGCAAACCTCTTTTGGGACCAGCCACGCCGAAATCTACACACCACCAGCTGTGGATGGATTCAAAGAAAATGTTACAGGACATGAAATTTATTCATCCTAAAACACAACAGAATGAGTATGTACCAACTTTGAAAAACTGGGTTTGGACGCTAGACGGAATAGAACTGTTACTTAAAAGGATGAATATGAAGTACGGCATAACTTCGGTTTGGTTGCGACATCTGAATCAGGACCCGATCGAAAACTTTTTTGGATCCATTAGAAGCCATGGATGCCGCAATGTAAATCCTACATCAGAAAAGTTCGAGTCTGCTTTCACAACATTATTGGTAAATAGTTTGTCTAGTGCCCATGCCCCAGGAGCAAACTGCGAAGTAGACAACTGTGTCACACTGCATGAAGCCATCATCACAGGCTGTGAAAGACGCACTGATCCCATTGATGATGGGCTTAATTTATCAAACATAACAATTACTCCTCTTAAAGAAAAAAATGATCCTCGTAAAATTGGGGGCTTACAGTATGTGAGTGGATATTTCCTTAAAAGTGCCAATCAAAAGGTGTGTAAGGGGTGTGATCAATGTAAACATGATTTAATAAATGATACTGAACCGGAATATTTGAAATGTAGGGAGTATGCAAACACTAAATGACTTTACAGTCCTAGCGATTCCCTCCTGCTTTGCGTTTCAAGCCTTCAAGATATAAATTATGCTATAATAAAAGAAAATTTAGAAAAAAATAATTTGAAAGAATTAATAAAAACCATCATTTTTATGTTTATAGATTTTGGTTTTATAAAATGCGAAATGCACAGGGAAAATTTAATTGACTTCTTGATAAATATATCTTGCCGATTTTTTATTTACAATTATTGTAAAGAAATCAATAAAATTTTAATAAATTGCAGAGCTTGCGATGATGACGATGACATGTTTAAGGTAAAAGCAGATAAATATTGTCGTAAAAATCTTAAAAGAAAAATCTGTCGACAAAGATGTTAAATGTCTAATGAAGTAATCAACAGACTCTATCTTAAACAGACAAATACTAAATAATGATGTTACCTAAATCAAAAACACATAATGGCTTAGAAAAAAATAAAAAGGTGTTGGTGGGCCTATATGCCCGCCTTATACGGTACGGCAAGAATAACAGTTCATTAACAGAAAATTTAATCGAAAATATCAATGCTGCTCTTCAATCTTCAATGCTGCTCTATTTGTTTCTGATCTTTGTTTATAATAATAACGCTGGTGGAGTGATCCACTAATAAATTGCAAAAATTGTGATTATTATCATGATATTTGTAAAACAAAAAGTACATGTATATATCTGCTTTGCCTCAAGGTTGACTTGTAGAGAATGCCCTATAAGTCCGCATGTTGTATGATAAGTTTTTCTTTTGTGCAACAAAGATTAAATAAATATATATAAAGTTAAGTATAAACTTGGCTTTACAATTGATGTTTACGTCTTTTTGGTGCTGTTCTTTTTAGTAATTAATGAAATTGGTTTATTTAGACCGCTTTATTTTTTTTACGATAGGTAAGCATTTGACCTCGATATTACCTGGTAAAAGTGTCTAAGATGAAGCATGCTTACCTAGATAATGCCTATTCACTGTCGACTTAAAGAAGGTCCAAGTTAATCAGGACAAAGTGCACTTTTTCATATCGTATTTTATTCATGTGTAGTGCATTTTTTGTATGAACGGCTGCGGCACCCTATACCTACTGAGCATGGTCCAATGTGCTTTTGGCCGGTTTTTTGTTGTAGCTTCTGAATTATCTAATTTAGTTGCAATTGCATTGCAAAATGTAAGCGAATTGTAATTTAATTTATAGCGCACATTGTGTTTGCCTGCAATGTGATGGGGTAAATGATCTAATATGATAGTACTTATTTTATTTACCTTTGTTGTATGTTATTGTAGTTGATGAACCTAATAAATAAATTAATATTAAAACTGATTTTTTATATTGCTGTATATTGATCATTACTAAAAGTTTATTAATAAGCTCTAAATAAATATGTTCAAAATTACTTAAGTTAAACAAGATTAATACTTAACACTGAAATAAAAGATGTTAACATTATTTTGCAGTTTTATTTAAGTACTTTGCTTGTTCTGCCATAGGATAGGAAAAGATTTTGTATATGTTAACTTGTACTTGAAACCTTATTATTAATGTTAATAATAATAGCCCAGCAGTGACAAAATACCCGGTCATTTTTAGTCGTCAATTAGTCAAGTTTAGAAATTAGGTTACCTATACTATACTTTTCAATATTGACATTAGAAGCAAGTAAAAATACTTTGAACCGATTTATAAAATGAAGCGGAATTAGTCAATATTTTATGTTAACATTTAAAATTAGGTAATTTATATAAGGTTCATATAATTTCAAGGAACATATTTTTGGCTCAATCAAACTAGTTTAAAGTTTATTGCAAAACTAAATGAGAAAGCAAATAAATATTGCAATGAAATAATTTCGCAATAAGCTTTCAATCATTTTAGTTGAATTGCGTTCAGTTCTATCCCAATTACCATCCAGGCCAATCCATGTTAACTTGAAAAACAGTTATGGGACTGTTTTTTCAAGTTAGCATGGATTGGCCTGACAGGGCGGAATTTAAAATAACCCGCGTAACTATAGCAACCTGAATCCACTTTTGTCAACAAGAGTTGCCGTCTGCAAACTCCAGATTGCGCCACAATTCTCTTTCCCGAATCAAGCCTCAAGTTAAGTCTCTATTTCAATATATAACAAAGTACTCTGTGAGTTAGACCTTACGTCATGGTGGCGTCAACTGGTGATATTTCTATTTTAGAAAATCCTCATTCAGTTCAATCCATTTGATTCGTTACAAAATATAAATATAAGGACTTGGTACTATACAATATACACACCTTTTGAAAACCAATGTTCCCAATTCTCGGTCTCCATATACGAGTACTACGAGTAGGTATGAAAAGTCGTTGACTTTAGCGTACACAGCGTTGTTACTACTTAATGAAATTAATTTGAATACATTCACGATCAAACGCGTAAACGGCATAAATATAACGAAAAAGATAATGACATTTGGTGCGGCAATTCTAACATGAACAAATACTTGGTGGACTGAGCGAAAAATCCCTTCATATCTATAACTATTAAAAAGTTGTAAAAATGAAATGTCTATACATTGAAGATATTAAAAAAAAAAACTGTTGTAAGGGACTATTTGGAGGTCACTGAAGCGAGAGATAAATTTTGGATTTTTTGTATGTTTGTATGTGTCGTTGCGGCTTCAACACGCCAAATCGGCTAAACAGATTTCAACTATTTTTGGTACATAAGTAGCTGAGTATCCACAGATTCAAATCCATACTAATATTATAAATGCGAATGTGTGTCTGTCTGTCTGTCTGTCTGTCTGTTACCTCTTCACGCTTAAGCCGCTGAACCGATTTGGATGAAATTTGGTATGGAGATAGTTTGAGTCCCGGGTAAGGACATAGGCTACTTTTTATCCCGGAAAAATACCCTTATCCGTGATAAACGAATTTAAGGCGGACGAAATCGCGGGCAGAAGCTAGTTATATATACGTTACTTGCTATAAGAGACTTTTTACTCGACTACGCTGAAGAAAAAAGTGGTGTTATGACTTTCTCTCCTCCGCGAACGAAGGATGCCTTCAGTTACTTATAAAATAAGAGGACACAGAACTCGACGCGATCCTTACGACTGTAGTCTCAGTCACTACTCTACTTTCACACGAGAAATGCCCTTTCGGATATCCGGAGTACTCGAGTTTAGAAAGGTGTGACCTCCTCAAGTTGCACTTAAAGATGGAGCTCGGAAATGCAGCCCCTTTTACACTCTTGCAGGGCTTTTGTAAAACACTTTGTGTATGAACAGTACAGTTCTATAGATTTAAAAAATGGCCAAATTTATAATGTTTGTTCATTGAAATATTAAAATCACAAAATGCTTCAATCGATACTGAGTAGATTTATATGGTTTCGATTTCTATGAAAATTATAAAATATAAAGAAATATTTATTAAAGTAGTTTTTTTTTAATCTCTTTTGCATCCTCATACAT
Organism: Hedya salicella; assembly: GCA_905404275.2. Lineage (NCBI taxonomy): Eukaryota > Metazoa > Arthropoda > Insecta > Lepidoptera > Tortricidae > Hedya > Hedya salicella. Next base: position 16,868,709 of record FR990114.1, read on the forward strand.
AAATGTCTTTGAAACACCAATTTATAAAAACAAAGAAAATAGTAAAATAGACCATAGTTGTAGGACATTTCACTATACAATAATAGAGCATGTAGAATAAAAAGAAATAAAACCGGCCAAGTGCGAGTCAGACTCGCGCACCGAGTGTTCCGTGCAAACTTTCACTTACCCCAACATTATTATATTACCCGGTTCCGGTTGAGTTAAGTTTGCACCTGATATATCTAGCACTGCATACAAATGAGGTGCAAACTTAACGCAACCGGGTTATTCAAATAGGTTTTTGAAAAATAAAAAATAAATTAGCTAGTTAGAGACATGGTTATAACTTTCGTGTAATATGCATATTATTATTAATTATTAAATTACAAATTTTTTGTTCAGTAAACTTCGGAGATAAATGGTGTTTTTTTCACATTTTCCTTAACAAAACAAAATGTAATCAAAATAAAAAAAAATTGTTCAAAAATGTGCAGATCAAGTCCTTTCATATAATATACTACGTCACCTTGTAGCTAGACTTTTAATTTTTGCCCCCCCCCCCCCTCTATTTCGTCGGTTTTTTTAGAAAATAATAATATATTTTTGAATATTTAATTTGCGAAAAGCCCACATGGGGCTTACTATGTTTATAAATATTCCAAATTTGAAGTAGATACCATAAGTAGTTTTTGAGATATGGCGCTTTAATAGTCGGACAGACAGACAGACATACAGACAGACAGAGACGCACCATAAAGGTTCCTTTTCTACCATTTTTGGTACGGAACCCTAAAAAGATAACATGGCAACATTAAATATACTTGACAATTCATTCACCCATCCGGTGAATGAATAATGCTGGCTTCTTTACCCCTTTGTCAGATTCAATAAAAAAACATGTCCGTGTAAAATCCATACTAATGTTATAAATGTGAAAGTGTATCTGTGTCTGTCTGTTACCGTTTCACGCTAAAACCGCTGAACCGATTGGAATTAAATTTGGTATGGAGATAGTTTGAGTCCAGGGGATGGACATAGGCTACTATTTATCCCGGCAAAATACCCTTATCCGCGATAAACGAATTTAAGGCGGACGAAGTCGCGGGCAGAAGCCCGTACTCTATATATCGCGATGTTCGTGATTTTTAAAGTGAATTTCTTTACTAAGATACTAAGAGCATTTGACCACTACAGATGCCATACGAATGCATTCCTTTCTGCAAAAATTTAATCTTGAAATCCCCGATTAGTTTATACGGTAAATTGTCAGTGTGTGGGTGTTGTTTTGCTAGTAGGTGATTTATTTAATTGTGTGCGTTTGTAAAAATGGGAATATTTCCGTAGTGTGTCGTACGTGTACTTACCCCTTATTGGGGTGTACTGCAACAATACTCTGTTCATCCTTACTTTGTCCTGAATAGAAAACAACATTCTAACCTAAAAGTACACCTTTTTTGTGTGAAACTCTCATTTTCTCATAAATAAAGTAACAGGAATTAATATTTTTAGTTGCCAATATCATACATTCAATTGAAGTCCTTGCGAGAAAACAGCTGGTATTGGGTTTAAGAGTCCCCAGCAAGCTTGGCCGAATTTTACCTTCCCATACAAACAGGTATATCTAGGCCTGAAATTAGTTTATATTGCTCCAGTTTATAAAACAAACGAAATACAGCAAAAACAAGTTTTGTATGAAAAACTTAAATTCGCTGTATTTTTATAGTATGGTATGTGAAACTACATAAACTGATTACAGGCCTGCATATACCTTAACTTATTCTCAGTACAAAGTTTCAGAGCAAACTAGCTAGTCGTTTTAAAATGAGAGCGTAACTACGTTTGTATAGAGAACCGAGCTAACCGGGGACTCTTAAATGCATATTTTAAAGTTAGAATGTTGTTTAATATTTAGGACAAGTAGGGATGAATAGAGTATAAATTAGTATACTGATGCTAGGGTTTTAATCTTGCTTACGAAAATAAGCAAGAATGTAATTTTTTTGTTTTGAGAAAAGCAACTTGCAATTTTATATTTTTGCATGAATTTTGTTGACTTCATTCAGACACATTATATCATTCATATTCACGAACATATTCATCGGCGGTCAGGTAGAAATATCTCAAAAGCTAGGCATTTCAGCTCAAAAAGACGTAAGTGCCAGGGATATTTATAATAAAAATAGCCTTTTGTGCATGGCCAAAGTTTGCCTTAAAAATGTTACCTTGAATTTCATAAGATGCCGGCATCTAGGAGGAAATATGAAATGTACTCCATTTCTGCAAGTTATTTTAGGAAACCATATTTCCATTGCATAGCGTTAAATTACGCATCCTATAGGATTACACTCTTAAATATCGATACACATCTTTATTCTTATGGGCATAAGGAGGTGTGACGATATATTTGGCGCTTTGGATGCTACAGAATATTTGACACTGACTGTACGAGGCAGAAGGGTCAATCAAGTTTTTTCTGGACCTCGTTACCATACTAAATAAAATAGAGTCGAACCCAACTATATACTTTTTCTCTTAGTTGGTAATAAAATGTTTGGAATAACAATATGCCTATTTAATATATTCAAGATTATGTAGTTGCCGGAATTAACTAATTTTGTTTATTTCTACACTATGCACATTGTTTATTGTCAACGGTCTTATTTGATGCAATCAATTACTTATTCACAATAAAGGAGGTTGCATCGTTGCCCGAACAGATTTATTTTGTTTATTTCTACAATATGCACATTGTTTATTGTTAACAACGGTCTTATTTGGTGCAATTATTTACTTCTTCAGAATAACGAAGGTGTTGCATCGTTGCCCGATCAAATTTATTTTGTATATTTCTACAATATGCACATTGTTTATTGTTAACAACGGTCTTATTTGGTGCAATTATTTACTTATTCAGAATAACGAAGGTGTTGCATCGTTGCCCGATCAAATTTATTTTGTATATTTCTACAATATGCACATTGTTCATTGTTATCAAGGGTCTTATTTGGTGCAATTATTTACTTATTCAGAATAACGAAGGTGTTGCATCGTTGCCCGATCAAATTTATTTTGTATATTTCTACAATATGCACATTGTTTATTGTTATCGAGGGTCTTATTTGGTGCAATTATTTACTTATTCACAATAAAGAAGGTTACATCGTTGCCTGAACAGATATATTTTGTTTATTTCTACAATATGCACATTGTTTATTGTTATCAACGGTCTTATTGGGTGCAATTATTTACTTATTCACAATAAAGAAGGTTACATCGTTGCCCGAACAGATTTATTTTGTTTATTTCTACAATATGCACATTATTCTATTACTAAAAGTTGCCCGCAACTTCGTTTCCGGAGGAGAAAAAGTCATAAACCTCTTTTTTCTTAAGCGTAGTCGGGTAAGAAGTATCCTATCTCCTCGTATCTGTGCATACCTAGCTACTCGTGTACAAAAAGTAGTTTAAAACCGTTTAGCCGATTTGGCGTGATGAAGCCACAACGATACATACAAACGTACATAAAAAAAAACCTGATGTTTCATTTTTACAAGTTTATAATAGTAGAGATAAATAGAGTTCAATCCTAAATATCAAGCAATCAAATAAAGAGATGATGCTATCAATGTATGTTTTGTTAAATATATTTTTCTCAAACATGCAATGAAATATTGACGTTGTGTTCCTTATAATAGACCCCGAAGTCTCACATTTCGGGTGCAGCGCGATGAGGGGCACATAATGATAATTTCATACGAAATTGCGGGCCATGACCTGCAAAGCGACCTTCTTTTGTTTCAATTCGCTCCGAGCGCCTCCGCGCACCCCGGCGCAAAGCGGAAGAGAACGAATATACGATGTATATTAAAATAACATTCTAGTGGGAAAACATACTTATTATATAAAAAATATTGGTTTTTATTTCATTGCATGTTTGAGAAAAACACTATACTACTTTAAGCCTTGGCGCGAACAGGGATTCTCGGCCTCGTATCTCTAGATATAACTACTCGGCCGGCAAACTCCTATTTCGCAGCCTCTGCAGTAATGGACTATTGTGACTGTTGTCTGTCAAAAAAAGGAGGTAAGAGATTTAGAAAAATTTACCGCATTTTTGTTTGTAATATCGTTGTCGTGAATCATGACAGACCGAATCTATTGACAATGGGAACGCGTACCAGGTGTACGGCGTCGGAAACTCGAGATCCGCCGAGATACAGCATCCCGCGAGATAAACTTAATGGGGTGCTCTCTGTGAAAAAATGTTGGTATCAAACTACACGATGAGGCAAGTATATTGCCCTACTTGTGGTAAGTCGTAACCGAGTTGATTTTTCTTTCTTAAAAGGAAAAACGTTGGATGCTGAGCGCCAGACCAAGGAAGCTTCTAGTGAAACTAAATAGAAAGAGGAGACTATGATTTTGTGAAGGATAGCCAAAGAAGGATATGCATAAAAGTCGTAGTTGACGGTGCGTGCTCTGAATCCAAGTCTACGAAAATTGGCGTTCCTCAAGGATGTGTTCTATCGCCCACTCTGTTCCTTCTGCATAACAATCGTCAACTCAGTGGTAACACTCTTGACAGAGTGGTCGTGGTCAACACGTTAAAATAAAATGTCGCTAGTGGGAACGCAAATGGCGGCGATGTGGTTCGCAACCCATCACGTCTCGGTCCCAGCGAGAGCGAAGAGTGGGCTATGGAGAGCCGCTTTGCTACGTTAAATGTAAGGGGAGGAATGAATGATAAAATAGATGAAGTATGTCAGATGATGGATGCGAGAATTTTTTTTATTCTGTGTGTGAACGAGACAAAGCGAAAGGATTGTGACAGCACAAAATGAAGAGATTAATGAATGTTGATGAAGCGGCAGTTGTATGCCAGGACCGTAGCAAGTGGAAGGAGGTAGTCTCTGCCCCGTAATGGGAAAAAGGCGTGATTTTATGTATGAGTACGTATGTATGTAAATAATAGAAGATAAAAGAAAATGAAAGAAAACTTGCAACTGTAAGAGTTCAATCCTAACTAAATACAGGGCATCTCGCAAGATAAGCTCAATGGTGTGAAAATTTCCTGCAAAATACCAAAAAACACGTTTATTGTAATGATTATTCGGGTGGATCAACTTTCTTGCTGTTATTCTGTCTGATAACTCAGGAGATAATATGGACAGAATTAATAATAGTCTAGGCTGTATACTGACGAGATGGGACCTTGAAAAGTGGATATTAGCGAGAAAAAAAAATTCTAATTAAAATCGTAGTTTTAAAGAGTAACTAAGGAGACGTAACGATGGCCACGATGTACTGAAAAAAATGATTGAGTAATTTAACCTCATTTGTATTACTGTTTGTAATCACGGTCGGACATATCCTGTGAAAAGTCTTACGGTTTATGAGTTAGACTATAGACCTAGACCTAGGGCTTAGGGCCAAACAGACGGATAGGGAGGCTAAGTAATAGCTGATAAAATGGAACTTTCAAGTTTCCGGTCCCGAGATAAATAAATATTACGGGATTTTTTTCACAAAAATCGAACTAGTCCCATGGTAAGCTCAATAAGGTTTGTGTTATGAGTACTAGACGACGATATATTTAATAGATATATTTACTTATATACATAGAAAACATCCAAAACTGAGGAACAGATTGTGTGCTCATCACCAGTGATCGTTTTGGTAGCATTTTTGGTTCAGCTTTCATGCCCAAGGAGCATACAAGCTGTATAAGAGCTTATTACAGCCATTATACAGCCAGATTCAGCGTTACAAGGGCTGTATAAGGTATAAGCTCTAATACTGTTTGTGTGCTACTTGGGTGGTATTGCGCTATACATAAAATAAATAAAAATAAACTGAAGCATTTAATTCGGACAACGTAATCCATATGTTAGTATTTTAATTAAACTTAAATAAATATGTTAGCACCTAAACTTAAGTGTTGAAAGGTCCAGTGCCTGATTAGGGCGCTGTCCCATCTCTCTGCCACGACGGTGAAGCTATTGATGCGGAAATATACCAATTTAAACGACTAAATATAACTAGATTATATTGTAGACAGTAACCCTAATGTATCGTTTCGATTGTGCCACATTTATGGCACTCTACCATGATTTCTATACCAAAAATGATACCAAATTTATTATCACTGCTCATCAGATAAATATTCGCCCTTACCGTTTCAAGACCGCTTACCGCATCAGCTGCATACAAGAATCCACCATGTGTAGAAGTGAGGCAATCTTCAATAAAGCTAAGTAATATGGAAGCATTATTTACGTGAAACGCCGACGCACTGCGAGACGGCGCAGCGTTTTATGAAGCGCCATAAATTTGTTCTGGCAGCGGCGGCTGCGCGAAAATAACCTCTTAAACCTGAATCGCAATTATTAGGCGTACGCACTGAGCGCGGAAACGATCAGGTTTTAGGGACGTTTATTTTATTATGGATTGTAGTCACTGATTATAGTTCCTTTGCTTGTAAAAAAATGTAACGTTGTACCCGGCTCACACACACATGCATGCACCGTCAAACTTGTACTTGAGCACATACACACTCTCATCTACGAGAATACCTTTCTGTTTGATACATCCCGCGTTCTTTAACTTTTATTACTTTAATAATTCATGTTTTAGGTAGTTAATATTTTTTTCCTTAATTTCATTAAAAATTAATATTTTCTTCTGTTTCCGCGATTATTACTCATTGAAATAAAACAATTTAACGGATTATATCGCGTATATTATCTCATTTTAGTTTTCGGAAGCTTTCCAGCTTTCCATGGTCACGGGAGGACTCCCGTGACCATGGAAAGCTGGAAAGCTTCCGAAACGTCGGGAACTAAAATGAGATAATATACGCGATATAATCCGTTAAATTGTTTTATTTCATTAAAAATTGCTCACATAAAAGTCACTATAAATAATTGCTTGCCAAACCTGTATAATTCGTTAGCGCCAGATAAACTGTAATTGCCAAACGTAAAATAGTGTCAACCTACGAGACAAGCTGAGGCTAGTGTACCCCTACACAACACACACACAGGTACTTCCTGTTGAGGTGTAAAAAAAATCAAGCAGTGTTCAGTTTACGCTCATATTTAATTTCCATGTATTGTTACACACTTGTAATAATGTCACTACATCAACAACAACAACAACAACAACAATTCTTTATTGCACACCAACAACAGAAACAGTATAATAGAGCCTTAACATAAAATAGGTAAACAATAGGCGGTCTTATCGCTAAAGAGCGATCTCTTCCAGACAACCTTTGGGTAGCGGAAATGACATAAAATAGCTAGAAATGAGTAGGTGGTGAGATAAGATTACATATAATACAAAAATAAATAAAAACAAACATACATATTATACATATACATATACTAAACATACATACTATTATAAATATATATACAAAGTAAGAAAGAAAACTATGATACAGTTGACATCAAAGTGATTAGAAAACCAGAAGCAGAATTAAAAATAGAAATTATGGGAGAGATAAATAATGATCCTTTAACTTAGTTTTAAAAATAGGCAATGATTTCGCTTGCCTTAAATCGAGTGGAAGAGAGTTCCACAACACAGTAGGCCGGAATGTAAAAGATTTTTTATAAAACTTCGTCACTGTATGTTAATAAACGATCTGTTTTTGTATTTTCCGCAAAACAATGTCTTAGTTAGATGCGACACTACGTTTTGCTCACTGTGCATATTTTCATGCAGTTTCCACAAAAAAATACGCATGCAAATACAAAAAACCACACCCAGATACTCGTAGTATAATTCTCGACACGTGTTTCACCTCTCTACAAGGCATCAGCAACAGATGCAGGAAGCAGGAAATGTTCACGGTTCGGCGTGCACCCGAGAAGTAAGTCAGATTATCTGCTGCTCTAAATATCTACTTAACTAACTTTTCAATGCCACCAAATGCGGTACTTAACCTTTACCTTCGTTTGGTACTTATCGATATGTGAATAAATAAACAAATGAAATAATTATCTGTTCTATTATATTCTATTATACGGTAAAACCCGGATAGTTGCCCCGGGGGTATAGTTGCTTCACTAGCAATGTTATTGTATTTATCTATCAAAAGACTCTGCAACTACAACTAAGTTGACAGTGTTGCATGTCTCTGTGCGATTGCATTGGACGGCTAGGTGCAATCAAAGTTTTTGAGGGATAAATGTCCTTTTTCTCGACGGGGCGTCTATCCTAAACGTAATTTACATGGATTAGGCAACTGTTCCCTATATGGGATATTTGCTCCAAAATTTAGAGGTACGCAGAAATCGCCAAAAGTTTGGAAATATCACAGATAATGTTTATTCCTTTACCTTTCAGAAACTTGAAGATAATAAACCAAACGACCTAGCCGTTATACTAATAAAGAATTTTGTAGTAGATATAAATTGATTTCAAAAAGTGAGGCAAGTATCCCTATTGTAGTCTCTAAAATGTTGCATTTGACTTCAATCTCACCTATTGGTCAGTATCGACGATGGAGCATGCTCACCTAGATAGTAAAAGTTCTTCATGCTTCCACCTGAATAGGTAAGTTTTCTCTTTTTTACAGGACAATTTTACACAAATCGAACTAGTCCCATGGTAAGCTCAAAAAGGCTTGTGTTATGGGTACTAGACGATGATAAATTTCATAGGTATATTTTTTTATATAAGGCTTGTCCACGAAAAAAAGTAGCCAGCGAAAACTAAGTCTCCACTGTCTCCCAATAGATCTAGGTACTTCAAAGTGAGCCCAAAAATAGATAGCATCTGATATAAATATCCATAACGGCACTCAAAACGATAGGTGAAGAGTCCTTTTTAATGAAATTCATAAAAAATATATATTTCATATTGAATATCTGAATTGAAATACTTTTTTTCGTGGACAAGCCGTACATCGAAAACATCTAAGACTCAGGAACAAATGTATGCTCATCACATACATATTTGCCATTATCGTAGGATTTGAACTCAGGGACTTCAGCTTCACAGGCACAACGTGACTCCCGCTGAGCTAAACTGGTCGTCACCAGTTATTGGTACAGTACTATGATCACCACAAACAAGTGTTTCCCAAAGTGTAGGTCCGTCCCGAAAAGCCTCTTTAACGCTTTCGAACCGACTTTTTCGTAGCGCTAGGCTCGTAGCTAATACTTAACGTGGGAATAACCGTATGTAGCGAAAACTCGCTACGAGCAGAGCACCCACCGAGTGGGCTGCGGTGGTAAATATATGAAGGAAACATGCAAATAATTGAAAAATACTGTCATAAACATTAGTGGCAAAACGCGGCGATTAAACGCCGTGTGCGCACCACAGTGCATTCTACAGAGTCGTCTACGCACAGTTTCTTCCGTTTTACACGTTTAATTAAAACCCAGCCCACTCTTAATGTCGGCTGATATTGTCAAACTTGAATTCCTCGGGGAGATTTACGTGGTTTTTTAAATTTTACCATATTTTAAGGTGAATTTTTTCAGGGGTTTTAAGGGATGTTTTATTAAGCGTTGTCTGGAGGTGTTTTATATAATAAGTCCAAGTTCAGACTGTTAGTTCTTTTACGTCGCTTTACTGCCTATTAAGAAGTTGTGTAAGCCTCACGGGCGGTGATAAAATGTCGCATGTACCTTATAACTGCCCGTCAAATACACGAGTTGTGAGACATTATTCATTTTACCACCCTAGGTGTGTAATGTTTTATTTAGGACGGTTACATACTGAATATGCTGATGACGGAATCACGTAATACAATCCCGCTACACACACTCACCGGATCGCTATTCATATGTGTGTACTAAGCCTATAATACTCTGATAATCTCTAGGAAAGCACACGCAGAAAAATATCCATTTATCCACAGAATTACGTGATTGGTTTATGAACCCCCTGCCAAGGACACTTAAAACAAGAGGACTGACAATCACCACACAGAAAGGCGTTCCCCAACATTTACAACGCCATATCTGTATTAAGAATTATTGTTTGGGTCATATTTTCTCTGTAACTCGTTGCCATGGTTACGCCCACTGAGTCACTCTTTAAAACTATGATTTTAAACAGTATAAAGGCAATAAAATTGTTATTTCTAGCCAATACAGGTCCATTTTTCAAGGGCCATCTCGTCAGTATGGGCTCCTCCAGAAATCATATGATCGTTTATGGGGGGGGGGGGGGGGGAATATCACAAACGACATCACGTGTAATTTTTTTACACAACAGGAAAGTCAAAAAATAACTCAATAACTCACTTAATTCTTACTTAGTCACATTGTCACATTGTCCATAATGGTCTATGAAGCGGTGTCGAAAGAACGCGAGAGCTATATCTCCCTCGTAGATAAAGCTCTCGCGTTCTTTTGACACCGGTCGATGAACTCATTCATTTTTTCAATTTCCTGTTATAGCCGTCGTGTGACAACCTGCCTGCCTCGCAGTATTTCCGGACCGATGCGCCCTTCAAACCTTTAAGAAAAGAGCGTACTCCCACCTGAAAGGCCGGCAACGCACTTGCGACCGGTGATGCAAGTGTCTATGGGCGACGGTGATCGCTTACCATCAGGCGATCCGTCTGCTCGTTTGCCTCCTAAGTCAAAAAAAAAACCATCCTGTGAGAAAACCTTAGCCGGTCTCCCCTAGGCCAAATATGATCACATGATATCTGGACGAGCCCTATGTAGCCTATATCATTAGCATTTTTCTAAGTCATACGGCCACTAATGTCTCCTGAGTTACAGGACAGAGTAACAACAAAAAAAAGTGGATCAACCCATTTACAATAATTCGACTTTGCCAGTGTGACACAGTATTTAAATGTTACGATTTATTTATTACAAGAAGGTGACTCGCAACTTCGATCGCGGAGGAGGATAGTTCAAATCTGTTACGCCGATTTGGCGAGATGAACCCACAGCGTTATAAGATCATGGTTATAGGATACTTTTTACCTTACTTCGCTGAAGACAAAAAGAGGGATTATGACTTTTTCTTCTCCGCGGACGAAGAAGTGATGCACATTTTCTGAATGCTATGGATTCACAGATCTGATGAGGAAAAAACCCCAGCTGTTACCACTCGTATCAAATCCGTGGTACCAGGTGGGAATAACCCATATTATTGAACTTCCAATCGACTAGTTTGAATTTCAACAGTTAAGCTTCCAATAAACTATCGCATTATGGCGATTTCTCCAAAACTGGATATTTTTGTTATATTCCAAATAAATAAAAAGTAAAGTGTTTTCATTAATAACACTAGCAAAGCATTGAACTCTCCACACGCAATGTTCGTGATTGTTTTGGCCCCCATTGTCTCTGCCTCCATTGAACAGGTGACCATAAATCAAGGCTGGAATAACGTTTGTCCGTTAATCCGCATTATACGAGGTGTTGTCGCGCATAACACCTTGGTTAACGCGATCGATTACTGTGGCACAATATCAAGAATAGCGACTGTGACGTAACGGGCACAATCATATGCAAAGATCGATCGTACCCCTCAAAAGAAACCACGTTTTGGTGAGCTAAGTGGACGTACTCGTATACGAGTGGAATGATAGAAACATGTTATAAAGCAAACTTAGAATTTAATTGATGAAAAGAGTACTATTATGTAAGTAAATGACAGCTAAAAAAAGACAAATAACAACCCGTTGCTTACCAAAAATAAAACAGAAAAAGATCATCAAAATCGGTCAAATCATGTCGGAATGTTGGAACATGCTAAGAGTAGGGTTCCGCAGCCGTTTATACAAAAAAAATGCACTACAGATGAATAAAATACGATATGAAAAAGGGCATTAGCAAAAGAGCGTTCACGGCACTTACGTCCTAAGCTGAGAAGCGCAGTTTTTCGGCAATAACTCAAAAACGGTATATGTTGAAAATATTTTTCTTTGAAAGTTTTTATTAAGCTATATTTGTAATTTTTTTCCTATCTTTTGAACGTAGAAAATACAGGAGGAGAGGCGGAGGGGACACAATTTATAATACTTTCGGAGCGATTATTTCTGTTAATATTTACTACATCAAACAAATTTTTAGAGACCCTTCAAATATTTTTAAAATAACCGTCGAAATATGTGCCACACAATATTTAGTGAAACTTTTTTTCCCGTTACATGTACGGAGAGTCCTTCCCCTAGATTTTTTTTTGTTTTTTAACTATTCAACTAAGTTTCATCAATATACATCTTGTAGTTTTTGAGTAAAATGCCTGTGACAAACATGACGAAACTATAAGGATTCAGTTTTTACCATGTTTGATACAGAACCCTAAAAACGTGATATCGTCATCAGCTAGTTGCCAACCACATCGTCTCTAATCTCGGTGGTCGGTAGATGAGCCATTCGATGAATGATTCAATATTAATTTGTTCGATTCGAATCACAACACGGTTTTGTGCTATTTAGAATTTATAGTGTCGTAAAAAATGGAATAACCACGTAAATTCAAATTCAAAACTTCATTCAGCAAGTAAGCCTGCATGGCACTTTTACATGAATCATTTTACAATAAACAGAAAATACATTCAAAATCTTGATAATGACATCATAGTGCATAGTAATATTAATGCAATAGACAAATACGTGTGCACACTTTACAGGGAGAAGTAATGAAGAGATATTGTCTACGTTGCCATTAAAGAGAAGACCAAAATCTCTGGTCAGAGAATCTCAGGGGCAGACCCAAACCGAGGTAGAAAGATGTACCTAGTATCTACACGATTGAATGTCGGGTATCCGAAGAACCCCCCCCCCCCCCCCCCCCCCCCCCCCCCCCAAGTGGGATAATAGCTAGGAAGAGAGAGAGAGATATTACTGTAAACAATGTATCAAAATTTAACCCTTTTTCTCGCATTGTTGAGTATACTCAACGCCCAAATTTAAAAAATCCTGCGAAGTTGTTTTCATTTATATTCACAACATAGAGTTATAAAATATTTCCTTATTTCCTAACGCATTTTTACCAACTAGCTTCATTGCCCGGGCGCACGTATTTCAACAGTTTGGGGTAAAATTATACCGAAACAACCAACGACTGTGAGTCGCGAGGTAAAAAATAATTCATTATATTTATTTACTTTCACATTATCGATTGAATTACTATTATAAGTAATTTTCAAGGGTGTGTGCTTTGTGTTTCTGTATATTTCTAACAAGATGGGTGTAAGACTAGGACGTTATTTGGTTCCAAATATGCGTTTTGAGTATGCTCAACATTGCGAAACTTTGAGAGACCTATAAATTTCACTGCATGTTAAGCATTCTCAACACTGTCCATCTGTGAACAATGAACACTCTGTGTGAACTGTTGAGTATTTTCAACATTGCGAAGTTAAGGTTATATAAATCATAAAGGGAGCAGTTAAGACGATGCACTTTTTTCATCTGAGCTGTCTAATAATTTAAGCCTTACTAGAGTTTCAGAGCTTGTATCACAGATAAGTTCAGTGTTATTATTTCGGTTAAATTCAAATTTCTTCATTAGAACTACAACTGCTGATGCATGAAGATTCTGCGTTTTTTGACGGCATTAATGCCATAATTTAGCTGATACGATTACATTTTATTTTATCCTCAAGCAAGTAGACAAAAAATCATGCAGTAAATAGACCACCATTATCCAGGCAACATGTTAGTAAATAAACAAGAAATATGAGGCGCAAAACTCAACTTTTGGCATATAAATACGAAAATTATACCATTTATCAATGTTAAATATTTACTTTTATTCTACACTTGATGTTTCATCATACTATCAGCGGCATCTACATTTATAATATCAATCCCGATGATGATCGCTACTTTTAAATGCTTTAATTCATGTAAAAAGTTGGACAAAATGGTTTGATAATTTGAGAAGAAAGGCGGTTTAGCATAGATGAAATAGCAAAAGAAAATGCCGTTGAAAAAGTTTTGGGTCCAAATAGCAATGAGCTGCTGAAAAAGAACATAATTGGACTTTTGGACATGGACAACGCAATATGTGCCAAAAAAAACAGCTGTCACAGGATCTCCTATTGCAGTCCACTATAGTAATATTAATAATATACAGGAAACTTCCCTGCGTTCACGTCCTACTGAAGATATAAACATTGCAGTAAAGGCACCACAAACATGCAATACTCAGAATGTAATTTCAGTCTGTGCCTTGATTAAAAGCAAAGTTGTTTTTAGTCGTTTCATATCGCTCAATAAATACATTTTTCTTATAAAAAAATATAATTATGTTATCTATTGCAACCTCCACATAATGCGCAATGTTGAGAATACTCAACATGAGTTTACAAGGGTAGAATGTTCAATGTTGGACAATGTTAAGCATTCTCAACATACATTTTCTCAAAAAATGTAAATGCGTATTTTTTTTTTCGTGAGCTTACAATAACCCTATTGACAAATTTTCATGCCTAAACCAACAGAAAATAGAAAAAAAATATCTTGGGCGTTAAAGGGATGATGTATTATTTACTGGAAGGTGCCCACAACTGCGTTCGCGGAGGAGAAAAAGTCATAATCCCTCTTTTCTTCTTCAGCGTAGTTGGGTAAAAAGTGACCTATAACCATCTGTGAATACCCAGATACCCGTGTAACAAAAGTAATTGAAATCCGTTGAGCTGATTTGTCGTGATGAAGCCACAACGACACATCCAACAAGAATATTTTTCGATTTAGTGACCTACAAACAGTCCGTTACAATGAAATAAAACAATTTAACGGATTATATCGCGTATATTATCTCATTTTAGTTCCCGACGTTTCGTAAAATGAGATAATATACGCGATATAATCCGTTGAATTGTTTTACTTCAATGATTAATAAACGCGGAAACATTTTTAATGTACATTAAAGATATAAAAAAATTACATTGTAACGGACTTAATATTTTCTTCTGTTTTTTTTTTCTTTGTATAACGGAGAGTGTTCCGAGGAATTGTTCGTGTTGATCCCAGCTGCATCTTTCCGCCATAGTCCTACGCGACAATATTTCCATCCTCACCACTTAGATGGTTGGCAGTCCACAGTTGTGCGTTTTTCTAGAAATTTCCTACCTCGCACGACTGAAATGTGGAATAAATTGCCGCATGCAGTATTTCCGGACCGATGCGATCTTCAAACCTTCAAGAAAAGAGCGTACTCCCGCCTGAAAGGCCAGCAACGCACTTGTGACTCCTCTGGTGATGCAAGTGTCTATGAGCGACGGTGACCGCTTACATCAGGCGACCCGTCTGCTCGTTTGCCCCTATGCCATAAAAAAAAACAGAAGAAAATATTAAGTCCGTTACAATGTTTTTTTTTTAAATATCTTTCATATACATTTCATTTGTACAACTTAATAATATACTTGGATGTTTCACAGGTTGGTATTAACCAAGCTTTATTTTATCTAGGATGTTCAGCAATTATTTTATCTCTGTCCCCGTTGAACAGATGACCATAAATCGTAGCTCAAATAATGTATGTCCGTTAATCCGCATTATCCGAGGTGTTATCGCGCATAACGCTATAAATTATAACAGCTGTTGGGCTAGCATAACCGTCCGCAATTACATTCTACGCGTGTCTTATCATTAAATGATTTTCTCGGACTGTACGGCACACGTAGAAAGACGCTCAAATAAGCTAGATGTTTGAGCCAGAGAGGTCAACAATACTGATGAAGTTATACAAGGTGACTTCTAAGACGTGCAACAAAATGTTACTTTTCCGAGGCTACTCACAACGGTCTTCTTAATTGACTTCCATATGGGCCGGGTAGAGGCGACCCGCATCCAGCTAGTACCCGCAGCCCTAAGCAGGCCGTCCGACCACCTTGCGGGTGGCCTGCCGGTACGCGGTCTCCACTCGACCACCTTTCTGCCCCAACGGCCATCGGTTCTTTGAACTATGTGCTCTGCCACCACTTCAGTTTGCTTACGCTGTTTGCTATGTCGGTGACCTTGGTTCGTCTACGAATCTCCTCATTCCTGATTCGATCTCGAAGAGAGATCCCGAGCATAGCCCTTTCCGTAACTCGCTGTGATTCTGAGCTTCCTTAAGAGGCCCATAGTTAGCAACCACGTCTCGGCTCCGTAGGTCATCAGCGGTAATACGCACTGGTTGAAGACTTTCGTCTTCAAGCACTGAGAAAACCGGTATCGAAAAGTCACGAGAGTTTTATTTAGGAGAGAGAGATATAGTCCTTTGACACCGGTTCAAATTTTATTTGATATTCAGGGTAACAACAGCCGTAAATAAATATCTATACTATTATAAAGTTGCAAAAATTAAATGTGTGTACATTGAAGATATTTTCAATAAAATCGTTGTTACGGACTATTTCGAGTTCGCTAAAACAAAAAATATTTCGTTTCGTTGTGGCTTCATCACGCAAAATCGGCTAAACCGATTTCAACTATTTTTGGTACACGGGTAGCTGGGTACCTCTAGATGCTTATAGGATACTTTTTACCTGACCACGCTGAAGAAAAAAAGTAGGTTATGACTTTTCATCCTCCGTGTACAAAGTTGCGGGCATCTTCTAGTATGAGATTAAGTTATTTACATAACAGAGGGCCAATAACAGTTATCCATTGGTTACTTAAAAAATAAGATTTTAGCTCAGTAGAATCAGAACCAGATGTTTGATATTGTTGATACATTTGGTCATACATCATAGTCCATTAAGGCCGCTGTAACAGCTGACCAGTGCGACAACCTTACTTCGGCTTCCTATATATATAACTCAATTCTCCTTATTTCTGCGGATGGCAATAAATTACACGGGATGAAATAATGTATCGTTTCCTGGTAATCCGGTATTACGGCGTTGTCGCGCTTAGTCCGATAAATCAACACCTGTACCCTAATCAACGAGAAGCTTTGTCTCACATCGTGATAATTCCAATCGTGACCTAATTATTAT
This sequence comes from Hedya salicella, assembly GCA_905404275.2. Classification (NCBI taxonomy): domain Eukaryota; kingdom Metazoa; phylum Arthropoda; class Insecta; order Lepidoptera; family Tortricidae; genus Hedya; species Hedya salicella. The sequence continues at coordinate 16,885,612 of FR990114.1, forward strand.
GTTCTATACATGAAAAAAAAATTGTCCTGTCGGTTTAATTTTTCTCAGGAACAGTTAGGTGTATAACTGTACCAAATTGATATTTTGGAATTAAAAAATAGGTACCTTATTATCAAAATCAAAAGAGGTGTTGAGACTGTAGATAATTAAAGCTTCTGAATGCAGTTAAAATATTTGGCTATTCATGTCATTCTTTTTGATACTCTTAAAGTTAAGGTCACTTTAACGAATAATATGAAAAACGAAAGCATATTTTTCTTACATCATTACATTATATAATTTTCAAACTATCTGGGTATATGCTATGCAATTTACTCGATATAGGCTGAAATTCTGGGTAATTCTATCGTGTAACTCAGAATCAGAAAACCATAGTGACAGAGTTACATAGAAAAAAGCTAATCGGTAATTTTCAAATTCAGCACAGACACTTTTTGTATGGAACTACAACTCCTTTATCATGCATTATTACAAAAATTTCATAGGTCAACTATGATTTACTGCTGACTGTAAATGATCCTAAAATACACAAATAAAAACAAACAACAACAACTTATAACTTGTGTTACTTGTGTTGTGAGGAAAACGACTTAGTTAGGCTTGGAAAAGTTACCTGCGCAAAATTTGATGATGATAATGACTCTAAATAATCTAGGCTATTAAACATATTGCCGAGATGGCCCCTTGAAACATGGACCTATATTGGCTATTAAACATATTGCCGAGATGGCCCCTTGAAACATGGACCTATATTGGCTATTAAACATATTGCCGAGATGGCCCCTTGAAACATGGACCTATATTGGCTATTAAACATATTGCCGAGATGGCCCCTTGAAACATGGACCTATATTGGCTATTAAACATATTGCCGAGATGGCCCCTTGAAACATGGACCTATATTGGCTATTAAACATATTACCGAGATGGCCCCTTGAAACATGGACCTATATTGGCTATTAAACATATTGCCGAGATGGCCCCTTGAAACATGAGCTATATTGGCTATTAAACATATTGCCGAGATGGCCCCTTGAAACATGGACCTATATTGGCTATTAAACATATTGCCGAGAAGGCCCCTTGAAACATGGACCTATATTGGCTATTAAACATATTTTTGTTGCCTTTATATCGTTAAATCGTACTTTTAAAGTCACCCATCACGTTACCATGGCATTTAAAAAAAACAGAGGATTTATGGGGAACTTCAGTAAAAATTGTTCATCATATCATAGATTTAATTGCACCCTATCTAGCCTTCATTTATAATAATTGTATATCAGAGGGCGTGTTTCCAGATCTTATGAAACTTAGTAAAGTCATACCTCTTTTTAAATCAGGTGACTTGAGTGACTTGACTAATTTCCGTCCGATATCTATACTACCTGTATTAAGTAAAGTTATCATAAAGTTTTCGAAAAGTTAATGTTGATGGATCTGCTGGGACTCTTCAATAGAAATGAACTGCTTAGTAGTAAACAGTTCGGTTCCACAAGGGGACGTTCCACGGCTGATGCAGCATCTGTACTCATTAAACATATTTACAACATCTGGGAGAAATCTTGTGATGCAATTGGAGTTTTTGTGACCTTTCTAAGGCATTTGATTGCGTTGATCATGGAACACTCATTTTGAAATTAGAACATGGCCTGTTTATAAATGCCTTAAGCCTTAAGTCTTCATATCTCAGCAATAGAACACAAACAGTTGCTGTAAATGGAACCCAATCCAGTGGAGCTGCAGTTAAGCTAGGAGTGCCACAGGGCTCTATCTTAGGGCCATGTCTATTTTTTATATAAATGACTTATCATCTATAGTAGAAAATCTTTGTGATATAGTACTATTTGCTGATGATACATCATTAATTTTCAAAGTTGACCGGAAAGCAACAGACTATGCCGAAATTAATAGTGTACTAGTTAAAGTACTTGACTGGTTTAATATTAATAATCTGCTATTGAATGCTAAGAAAACGAAATGTGTTAGATTTGCTTTACCGTATGTTAGAGCAGTGGATTCTACTACATCGCTAAATGGTGAATGTTTAGAAATGATGGATAGGGCATTATTCTTAGGTATAACACTGGACAAGAACTTGCAATGGAGTCCCCATATATAACCTGAACTCCCGTGACTCCTTAAGAGAACTTTTTAAAAACATCAACATATTAACCGTAGCGTCCCAATATATTTATGAGAATATTATTTAATAACATAAATAAGAACCTAGAGTCTTTTACTAAGAATTCTGATATCAACAATTACTAGAAATAAAAACAAAATCTCTATCAGAAAGTTCCGCGTTCGTAAAGTAGCCAAATCATTCGTAGGCCAATGTATACATTTTTATAATAAGCTACCAGATGATGCTTTAAAACTATAATTTCCAGCTCTCAAAAAGTACTTAATAGAGTCCCTAATGGCAAAGGCTTATTATAGGGTAGAGGACTATTTAACAGACAAAAATGCATGGCCCAAAACAGAAACCAAATAATTTACTATTACCGGGACACGGTTCCTATAAGGTGGCATATCAAACGTATGTAAGTTGTTTGAAATAAAAAAATACCATTTTGCTTTTTTATATTCTTATTGTTTTTTTACTTTTATAAGTTTTGATATGCTTTCTTGAAGAACTACGCATTGAGTTTATATACTCAAAACATATATTTAGGATAGGCTAAGTACAAATATTGTAATAGATATAAGAGTTATTTCGAAAAAATTACAGACTGTTGAGTTTGTTTCGGCTTTCTTCTCTTTAGTGGTCTCCTCTTGGGAAACGCCGTAGAGTCAGACTTGTAAAAGTGCCCTTGTGGCCTACTTACAGAATAAAGATCATTATTTCATTAGTTTGGTCTGTGCTTGCGCATCCATCAGTAGAGTTGCTTCGCTGAAGTACCTGGGTGTTACATTAGACGAAAACCTTAATTTTAAGAAGCACATTTCAGTCACGTCCGGCAGAGTGCGTAAATTTATTTGTACCCTGAAATTTTTAAGACACTGCGCTGACGAGCCTCTGCTGAAAATGGTGTATATTGCCCTGTGTCAATCTGTCTTAGATTATTGTATTTTAGCCTGGGGTGGCTGTGCTAAATCTTCTTTGATACCGCTAGAAAGAGCTCAAAGAGCGGTACTAAAGGCAGCTTTGTGCAGACCACGGCTCTATCCTACTGCAGACCTTTACAAGGAAGCAGAAGTTTTAAGCGTCCGGAAATTATTTTTATATCGAGCGATTACCACCACTCACAAGAAAATTCTGCAACTGCCATCCTATCCTCACTTGTTAAAGAAAAGAGTATTTAGAATTCCCGTACGTACAGTAAAAACTGCGTTTGCAAAACGTTTTAAAACACGGCTATTTCCCAAAATTTATAACAACATTGCTAACGTATGTGACATAAAACTATGCCGAATCCCTGAGGTTAAAAAGCGAATACGGGATCTCTTGCTATCGTGTACTTACGAACAAGCTGAAGTAGCTTTGAGGTAATGAGACCTTTCGCACCCTTCACACTCGTTTGTCACACTACACTCACACATAAATACATTCACACTGCATGAAACTAGTTTCATCACTCGTTTTAATTTAGTTATTTTTGTTTGATATAATCTTTGGAATTACTGTAAAATTATTATTATTATCATTGTTCCTTCAGAATTGTAAATAGCAGCATTGTTCTTGTATCTCTCGTGTGTGACTCGACTTCCACGATACAGGCTATGCCTAGTACGGAAGTCACTGCTGCACTACATTGTTATTTGCTTGTAATCATTTTTGGAAAATAAATTATTCTTATTCTTAAATTATTCTTATTCTATTTCATTATAGGTACAGAAAAAAAATGATCTACCCTGCTAATAAAATCAGAGGGGTTATAGCCTAACTAAATTTAGACAATAGGGAGGATGACAACATTTTAATAATTAGTCTGTCATCTAGATTAATAAAAAATATTGGACACGTATTTTTTCTTTTTTTTACATAATCGAAAAATAAAGATGATACATTGAGTCAAAATGTCGCGTGACGTCACTCCTAAGTAAAAAATTTACTTAGGAGTGATGTCACGAGCCCCCCCCACTCCTAAACTTTAATGCGATGTATCTGAGTATTTTTTTATTATTTTGAAAAAGCCTAAAATACGTATCCAATATTTTTTTATTATCTAGCTGACGAACTAGAAATTTGATTTTCATACCCATTCATCATGCCTATTGGTATCCGAATCAACTGTCATAGCCCATACAAAATCATGACACTTGATTCTGATTCCGAGCGTAAAACGCGTTAGGTAATCTGGACGCAAGTAACAATAGCACTGGGATTTATAATGGTTGAATTTATTGCAAAGCAAATAAATTATGCTCTCTGAAATTTGCACTTGTGACTCCTCTGGTGTTGCAGGTATAGATACCTGCAACACCGCGACGGTGATCGCTTACCATCAGGCGATCTGTCTGCTCATTTTCTCCCTATTACATAAGAAAAATATTACTCAACTCTTAAAATTGACATATTAGAAGGCCCTTAAGATCTGATCCGTCTGAATGAATAAAAAGAATAAGCTACGTTCGTATTATCTTGTCGAATACAAGTTAGGACAAATATAATTGTCCGCAAAACCCAATTCTTAAGCGGAACGCAGGACGAAAAATAAAATATGTTAAGTACAAGTTAACCGCCCAAAAACCGCCCTTTACAAACAAATCACGTTAGCTTTCGGGAGTAGGGATGAGCCGCGACTCGAGCGACTCAAATCGAGAAATTTGCTCAACCATAGTTTTTTTGTAATCTATAACTATAAGGCCCCGCCGAACTTCGTTCGCGGAGAAGTAAAAGTCATAACCCCGGTCACGGAAGCCGGAAGAAAAGAGGACAAGACCAGGGATAGGATATTTATTGAAGTATTTAATAACGGATAAAACAGACAGTCCATCCTTAGCTACTATTTTTGCATTTTCAAAGAGTTAAGTAATCAATTACAAAATATTCATACGCTTAATACGTTTCCGTGCCTAGTATTATCAATTCAAATGTGTTGTCAGTGACAGACCAACAGTATGGTTTTAGATTCAAATAAAGTTTATATGTATTCAAATAAGAGTCACTCACAGCACTGGAATCAGGAATTAGGACGGATCCGGTCAGACGGATTTATGCTTAAGCTTAAAGATTTTGAAATATTGTTTTCACTACTCCTGCTCAAAAAGTACGTCATATTAGCTTCGCGAAGCGAGCCTAAAATAGTACATTTAGCCCCTAGGATTTAAAAGAAAGCCATATAATCCCATAAAAAAATCCATGACACTGAAAAAAAAAACATGTGGCCAGCTACATTATCCTTATGAATAATTAAAAACAAATAAACCAACCCGATCAGATTGGCCAAACTTTCTGCTAGAATTGCTCAAACTGTACTATTAGTTTTTCATGAAATATACAGTTTTAATGTTGTCTTTTTTATTTTCTCGCAGTCGAAGTGAAAAGTAGAGTGTTTAACACGTGGCTAAAAGCCATTATGACACTCAGCCATATTTGTCCTCGCTCACTTCGTGAGCTCGTCCAAATAATCATTTCGTACCAAAATGGCTTATTTTAGCCCCTTGTCAAAGAATCTACTATTATGAGTAGGAGACTTAGACCCTAATCTGATCAGGTCCGAAGTTCAGAATTGAATTATCTCGAGCATGTGATCGAGTGTGAAATATTAAATAATTTTGAATTTGATGTCAGAAGAATAATTAAAAAAAATGCGCATAGCCAGACAGTTTGTAAGCGATGAGTCATAACGCGCCTCGTTACACCCCTTTCTTTTTCGACAGCGTAGTCGGGTAAAAAGTATTCTATAACCATCTGTGGATACGCAGCTGCCTGTAACAAAAATAGTTGCAATCTGTTTATCCAACTTGGCGTGATGAAGCCACAACGACGTATACAAACATACAAAAAAATATAAAAAAATATATATTCGCTTCAAGAAATCCAAGTAATCCGTTACAATATTTCTTTTTAAATATCTTTTATGTACATTTAATTTTTACAATTTTATAATAGTATAGAAGTTCTTCATCATATACATAGATCCTCATGACAGAGTTGTGTTGGTTTTGAAGATCTTGGTTTTATAATTCACCGAAACCTAGATTTACACTAAGGCCATTAGGAACTTGTGTCTAGGGCGATAAAGTCAAATGGTTTGGGGCGTCAAAATTGTCTTTCGTTATCAAAAATTGGAGGCATTGTTTATGTTGCCCTAGGGTGGCATTGAGGTTATATCACACCCTAAATTCACCGAAATAGTTATTAAAATGATAAACGGAGCTCAAGTGACAATGAAATGATAATATATGCGATATAATCCTTTTAAATTGTTTTATTTAAATGTATGTATGTATGTAATCACTATATTGTATATAAACTAATAGAAAAATATTGGTATTTACAAAACACGAATATATACAACGGCCAACTTATCCCTATGAGCGATCTCTTCCAGTTAACCTTTAAGCGAATAAGAGAAAACAAAGTATACATTAAATTTAGTTATATAAATCTTTTTAACGCACGGCGTTTTTTGGTTTCTGACACACATCAGCCGAATATGTCATATCATAGAGCTTGCCTTATTTTGACTGTCAACGATTCGCCTAACCTATTGCAAGTGTCCTTGGGCTGAATAAATATATAATATTTTAGAACATGCTTTAAATCGCTAAACCCAATTCTTAAATCGAATACGTTACGCAAAGTAATACAGCTACAAGTCTACAACTTAACCGTCCGAAAACCCGTATGAAACAAATGCAACTAGCTTTCGAGCGTATTAATTAAGGATAAGGCATAATTTGAGCGACTCAACTTGAGCAAATTGCTAAACTATAGTATTTTACTTTAACTGTAAAGTTCTATACTATTCACTCAGAGCATTTAACTACTAAAAATGGCAAGTCTTTCATGCATTTAGTGGGAGACGAAGTAAACACGGACATCAAACTGCGGAAATATTAATACAAACGCACGCAGTGAAAAAAACACATACAAGCGAAAAACAAGGTAGGTAGGTCGCCTGCTTTGGGTATTATACAGGATACATTTCGGGGAGTGCGCGGCGGCACTGCATGAGCTCATTCCACCTTCTCCATTTCGTCAGTATGGGACGTAGATCTGTGTTCCACCCTTATGTTCTTGATATTAACTAGAACAAAGCGATTTGCTTCAACATTTATCGTTAGGCTGAATTCATGATTCCATTTATTGTACTATTTTCTTAGCAAATTAAATATTGGCGTTTGAAGTTGAAGTTTGAAGTAAAGACAGCTAAAGAGTGGAACTCTCTACCACGCACACACACTGTCAATTTATCGTTTACCTTATATTTGTCATTTGATAGGGAAATGCGAACGTATGCCATCCCCAGTCATTTTATGCTCTAAGGCCATACATAAAAAAATAGTTCACAGTATATTTAAAAAAAGTATCTTATCAGCATCTGTAGCATCCAAGTGGCGATGGTATAATATTATAATTAGACTATGTTAACGGTCATGTATATTGCTATGTATCTTTATGCCTAAGAGTAAAACCGTTTTGGTTGGTGATATATTGGGCACTTTGGATGCTACAGACTATTTGATGATGACTGTTTCAGCAGAGTTGTGCCGTTTAAGAAGTTGTAAGTGTAGAATAAGTGTTTTCTAAAACGTTCTTCATACAAAAGTAAGAACCGAAATGGTATATATCTTAACTATATAAGTTTACCCTCATGGGGCATATTTTTTTTTTGTCTTAATTATCATTTCAGCTACGAACGAACTCAATCAACTTTTGAAACAAAAATCGAATTTGGTTCATTCCTTTAGGATGTAACATTTCATTGACACACGCACAGATGGACGTGATACATACAGCGTTTTTTTTCCGTCGGTGGTTAAGTAAAACTATGAGTGTCCCAAATATCCACGATTTGACGGTAAATTTATTTGTTTCACGAAGTTTTTATTTTCAACTTAGCTGTTACTAAAATAGCACTAATTAATTACTCATGTAAAATTATCATTCCGTATGACGTACGTATGATTTCCGTGACGGACTATTAGGTGACTATTTTAAATAGGCTATTTGACAACTTTCTTGTGGTATGTTTATAGAACGACGTCTTAAATCTCATAAAAACTCCCCGGCAATGTAAAAAGCACATTTTTGGATTTTCCCAACGCTTCATGCCTTAGCCTACTATGTGACGTCACACGCTTGTATCTCGTATGGGGAAATTAAGAACTTTGTTCTGCAGCTATGTTAAAACATGCGTTTATAGAAACGGTTTCATCTGTACATTTTACGGGTTATTCAATGGTATTATTAGTTATTAATATTTGTGTAATCTAAATGGACTTTCCCATCCAACTTTAAAGGCTCATAAAATAAGCTACACGTAAGGTAGCGACTCAATTTTTTTTTTGGATTTCTAACATAGAAATTACAATTTGGCACTTTTTTTTATTGAGTACAGTCAATATCTCAATTAACACCTAAGTAATGAATGACAAAGACTCATAATCAAAATCAAAATCAAAATATCCTTTATTCAAGTAGGCTTAGATACAAGCACTTTCGAATTGTCAGTAACAATGAGAGAAGTCTTTGTTGATTTGATTAAAAATCAACGTCAACGTCAATCGTGACTCTTGATTGATTTCACTAAAAATAGTATTTAGTGTATGTGACTCCACCTATTGAGCTTTAGACTCGATCTTTGCTATACTAAGTGTTTCTTACACTCAGATACCAAGGGCTCATAAAACAAGTTGTGACATCGCCAAGATCGCAAGGCCACTTATATTTATTTTTGCTGTCTTAATCATAAAAATGTCACGATGAGTGACACAAAATAAAATAACTCGAAACAAATTGATAAAACGGCCATAAAAGTTCTATGACTCTATTGACATACGACCTAACTTGAGCGGCTCAGACTCTTGATTTATCTGACTCAAAATGATCCTCAAATGTAACTCAACTGCTCCGTTTATTCACTATAATTCCGAATCGCTCTTCTGGTTGCCGAAATGGTAAAATATATGTACAAGTTAAATGACTCATACAGTTTGCTTGACTAAAATTCTCGAGTTTTTTGACTCAAAACAAAATTTCCGTCCCTAATGTTTCACTCATGATTATTTGATTTTTATTTTTAATATTGTGCAACAAATTCGTATTGTTAAAGTGTAATAGGGTATAAGTAGTAAAACATTCATATTATTATATTGACGATATTATGTTATTTTACTATTATTGTAATTAATAATATTCCAATAATTATTGTTTAGAATAAATAAAATACAAATGCACGGCCCCATAACTATTATTAAGTATACGTACTTAACTTACAGTATCTATCATTCTTCTCCTCGGTCATAAATCAAAATAGAAGATATGACTAGCTGAGATGAATGATTAAGATTCTCAATGACAGTGACTTCAGTCAAGCATTCTTTGCACAACATTAATTAGCCATAATCTCCATTCAACTCACTCAAAATTAATCCTCTCTCAATTTAGGTATAACATGGCAGTTTGAGATTTTTCACTCCAGTTTGAGTGACTCAAATTCTTGAGCTCTTGACTCAATCATTCCCATCCCTAGTGTTTCGCACACTCAGATCCCAAGGGCCCATAAATAATAATAAGTGTGACACCGCAAGGATCGCAAGGCTTAGCCGCTGCAACTTCTATTATTCTTATAGTCTTCATAAAACTGAATGGCTTTTTCACGCTTAGGAATGGCGTGGTGCCAGAGACACGTAGTTTGTATGGATGTGTATGGTAATATATAGCGTGTAACCTCTTTACGTAGGGGATCTTTAGCACCTCGTACTAGGGTGTAATCGAAAGAAACCGTGTCAATTCGCATCTAATTGAGTTAATTCGAGCGTTTTTCTCGTATTACTTCCGTGGACACATTTTCTTCGTAGTGTCTGCCGATTTTTGCGATATTTCTAGATGTTTGGTACATGTCCCGGACTTCTGAGAAATAGTGTGATATTCTATTTGAATCTGTTTGAAAAAATGTATCCAGGAATGTGATGAGGAACTGAGCCACTAACTCGAATAAATTAACTATTACCATTTGTTGGTACGAGTTTTGGGGGTTAGATAATAGCGTTGTTTGAGAATTGACAACTTTAAAAAAGTCCAAGTAGGTATTACAATCTTCGCAGAATCATCTCCTTTGACCTGTTGCTTCTTCTTTCAAATTTTATAACACTTCTTCCACTTCTCAAGCGATCCGGATGTGGAATACTTTGTCGTTGGACGTAAGGTGTTCTAAATCTATTCCCGTTTTTAAGAATCATCTTAAGCAGCACTATTTATCGCTCCCTTAAGCTGAGATGTCGATATCATGTAGTTAAGTAAAATTTTGGTTATATGTATTTATTTTTGTATATCGACGACAAAAAGCGGTTATCGAATTTCGTCAAAAAATTCGTTATATAGTGCAGCGGTTGAAACGCTCCGCGGCCTGGCCCATTTACTTTATAACTTGTTGTAATTTCAGATATCGCAAAACCTATCCATGTTCCAAAAAGTGCATTTAAGTGAAAGTGGGTCAATTTTTCAAGCAAAAAATCACGAGTTAATACGACTATCACTCACAAGATTATCTCTGCATACAGAATAACTTAATTAAAAGATTAAAGAACCCTCAATTACGACTGTATGGCACGCACGCTATTTACTGTCTGGATTAGGCAGCGTCCACACCGTTTTATTTCATGTCATCTATACTATTATAAAGTTGTAAAAATTTAATGTCAGTACATTGCAGATATTTTCAAAAAAATGTTGTAACGAACAATTTGGAGTTTAGGTAATTTTATTGTATGTTTGTATGTGTCGTTGTGGCTTCATAACGCCACATCGGCTAAACGGAATTCAATTGTTTTTGGCTCAGGGTCTGGGTATATACAGATGGTTATATAAAACTTGTGGGTGCTGATTATAGTAAGTTTTCGCTACATTCACATTTCCCCATGTTATCAGTAGAGTTGGGATGTTTCGTGGCATTTGTGGTCACAAAGAGCAATAGAGTCGTTTCTATATTTTTTTTGATTGAATGAATGAATGATTGATAAACCGTAAATGGATTCATAAAAATTAAATAAAACCAAAATAATTTGTTAAAATGTATAATGTTGTACCTATTCAAGGTCCTGAACAAGATCGTTCTCGACAGAAATGGATTTTTCGCTAATTGAGAAACCGTATAACGCCAGCAAATATGGAACAAATTGTCATAGTATATGCTTTTCATAATCTTGACAACCCTTTAACATCACTTGAAGATAATATGCAAGATTTTGAAACTTGAATTCCAGTTGCAGCTTGTTCCAGCTCTTGAATACGTAAACATTTTAGCAAACAAGTAAAATTTATTTAAATTATATATTATAAAATCTACACAATATGGACTTATCATTCACTTATACATTTTTTCAAATAAAAATATACACAATGGCGTCTACACCATATTACGTGTGCCATAATGCCACCAGAAACCTAACCACAAGTTATCAGCTACGCGCGTTGCGATTCGATTATTTCGGTCGTGAATGTTAAGCATCGGTGTGACGATTCCTTCACGACATGACAGAGGCAATTTTATCACCCAACTAATGAAGCTCCTTACAAAAGATGTCTCAATTATTAAAATTTGACGTAAATAGTCTGGAAAAATAAGTGGATAGCGTTTATTTGTTTTAACAGACCAATTTTCCGTACTTCTGATTTTTACAATACCGTAAATGTTTCATTATTTTTAAGTACAGCCGCTTCATTTTAATTTCGTCATCAAAGTGGAACTTTAATAAATAAAACCGGTCAAGTGCGAGTCTGACTCGCGCGCCGAGGGTTCCGTACAAATTTTCATTATTCCGACTTAACTTACCACTTGAGTTAAGTTTGCCTCTGGTATGTATGGCGTCACATACAAATGAGGGGCAAACGTAACCAAACGGGTTATTCAAAAATGATTTTTGGTGATTAAAAAAAGTTAGAAAGACAGATATATGGTTATAATTTTCGTGTAATATTCATTTTAAATTACATAATTCAAGAAAATCCCTGCTTTTTCGCTAGGTAAATTTCAGAGATAAAAATTTTCCTTAAAAAAACGAAATTTAAGCTCAATAAAAAAAATTGTTCGAAAATGTACAGATCAAGCCCTTTCATATGGTACCTACTGACTAGACTTTTAATTTTTGCCCCCCCTCAAACTGGTCGTTTTTTTTATAAAATAAAAAAATACCTATTTTATAATTTTTCCTTTGAAATACATGTGGGCTGACTATGTTTATAAATATTCCAAATTTCAAATAGATAGCATAAGTATTTTTTGAAATAAGGCGCTCTAAGAGTCGACCAGACAGGCAGACAGAGTCGCACCATAATAAGGGTTCCTTTTTTACTTTTTTGGTACGGAACCCTAAAAACATAAGATAAGGTACTATAGACCTAAAGCATAACTGAAAATGTTTCTGAGGAATGGAAGCGGTACGGGGGGTGGCATGTTATGTGACGTAATTATATGTGTATAGCGAGATAGGTTAGGACACGTCATGTCACATCACTTGTCACCCCTCCCGTATCATTCCCATACCTCACGAACAGACTCAGTTAAGCGTTAGATCAGTAATATTCTAACACATTTAAAAGCACACATCTTTTTGCGTGAGAGTTACACAAGTGACATAAAGGTCATTGATATATTAATTTTAGTTTTAAAAAAATGGCCTGAAAAGAGTTTTTCTCTTAATACCGTAAATTTCTGTCGGGAGTCCAAAAATAACTTTTAGGGCCCGTAGAGATTATTATACAGAGAGATTACTAGCATAACGTAAGTATCCATACTAATATTATAAATGCGAAAGTGTGTCTGTCTGTCTGTCTGTTTGTATGTCTGTCTGTCTGTTACCTCTTCACGCTTAAACCGCTGAACCTATTTGGATGAAATTTGGTATGGAGATAGTTTGAGTCCCGGAGAAGGACATAGGCTACTTTTTATCCCGGAAAAATACCCTTATCCGCGATAAACGAATTTAAGGCGGACGAAGTCGAAGGCAGATGCTAGTATTAAATAATGTTTGATCATCCGGTACAATGATAATATGTTAAAATTAATATTATAACACAGAGTTCGATTGTAAAAGAAAAAAAAAACAATGCGACCTTTTAAATTGCAAGCACAGGATTTGAACCTGCGACCTCTTCTTTAACACAGAAGTGCTCTCACCAACTGAGCTATCGCAACTTTAAGTACATGGCTTGAAATTTTCAAACACAATCTAGTTCACAATAGTAGCGCTCTCTGTATCTTTCTTATTTCAAAATGCTAAGCGCATTAGCCACACTCCAAGACATGCGTATCACGCTTCATCTCTGTCCCATTGCTTCTCCAGCAAGTATTAGGACAATGAGAGAGATGGCGCTGTTCTTCAATGAAGAAACTGAATTTATATAATCATTGTTATTTTTTTATAAATTTGAAAATACTACTATTTTTATTATAAATTATATTAATATTATAACACAGAGTATGATTGTATAAGAAAAAATCAATGCGATTTACTAAATTGAAAACAGGATTTGAACCACTACTTTAACGCAGAAGTGCTCTGACCAACTGAGCTATAATATAATAATATTAGAACATGCCCGCAACTTCGTTCGCGGAGGAGAAAAAGGCATAATCCGTCATTTTTTCTTCAGCGTAGTCGGGTTAAAAGTATCCTATAACCATCTGATGATACCCGGCTACCCATGTGCCAAATATAGTTGAAATCGGTTTAGCCGATTTTGCGTGATGAAGCCACAACGACACATACAAACATACAACCAACCAAAAAGAACCATTTTTTTTAAATATCTTCAATGTACAGACATTTCTTCTCTGTATATGTATCTTCAATGTATAGACGTTAAATACGGATGAACAGGAAAGGATTATTAATAATTTTTAAAAATGGTTCTGTGGTCGGCTGGGACGGCATTTCAAACAAAATGCTTAAACAATACAAACACATCCTGATTCCACCTCTCACGCACACCTTCCAAAAATGCCTTTCTGAAGGAATTTTTCCCAAATGACTTAAAAAAGCGGTAATTATTTCTGTGTACAAATCCGGCAGTAAGCATCAGGTAACGAACTACAGACCCATTTCACTTTTACTTTCCATATCAAAAATATTCGAAAAAATCAGAAATTCTAGACTTATTAAATATCTTAAAGAACAAAATCTCCTATCCAAAAATCAGTTTGGTTTTAGGTCAGGACTATCAACTGCCGACGCTGTACATGAACTGACTAATCACCTAGTCCAAGAACTTAATAAGGGAAATCAGACAATAGGAATCTTTCTAGACCTCGCAAAAGCTTTTGACACTGTCCCTATTCCCATTCTACTCCATAAGCTTGAAGCATTAGGTATTAGAGGTACCCAACTCAAACTTCTAACAAATTATCTAGAGGAACGCACTCAATGCGTGAAGATAGACAATATTATCAGCTCCGACTTAGAAAACCCCGCATTTGGAATTCCACAAAGAAGCGTGCTCGCTTCAACACTATTTTTGATCTATATTAACGACCTTTGTGATCTAAAAATAAAAAATCGTAAAGTTATTTCGTACGCTGATGACACTATACTACTTTTTTCCGCAAAGTCAGCGGAGGACGCACATGAATATGCACAGCGAGGCTTTAATAATGTCAACAACTGATTGCGGCGTCACCTACTAACACTCAATCCAGATAAAACTCAATATGTTCGATTTTCCATGCGTAAGCCTACTGTAGACATAACCTACCGCAACCTCTATGCCCACAACTGTAATGACATAACATCAGACAAATGCAGTTGCCCGGACATAACGCGTAGGTACCAACAAGATTAAATATCTCGGAATTATAATCGACGAGACCCTCTGGTTTAAATTCCATGTCGAAGCACTCTGTAATAGAGTCCGTAAGTTAATTTTTGTTATTAAAAAAGTGCGTTCTTTTGCGGATGCGCAACTACTCAAGACAGTTTATTTTGCTCTCTGCCAATCACTAATAACATACTGCATAACCTCATGGGGAGGTTTGGCTAAAAATACATGACTAAAATTAGAAAGAGCCCAAGGAGCAATCCTGAAGATCTATAACTACCGTCCTTTCCTCTACCCTACTAACCTCATATACAGTGAATGTAAAGTACTAACAGCTCGGCAATTACTTATTGACAGTTTTAAGACAGCATTGCGCAACGTCTTACAGCTACGAATATAAAAACAAAAGGCGTAAATATGTTGTTTGCTCTGATAACATGCAAACAAAACACGCATTCTCTTCGAGATTTTTCATATTTCTAGGACCGCTTATTTACAATAGATTAAATGCGAATTTAGACCTATTTCCATTTAGCTACGCTCAATGTAAGAATACGTTACGTGATTCACTACAAAACATGACATACGAAGATACAGATAACTTACTCACTGTCGTGAAATAAATGTTTATTTTAGATTTTCTTATTATTAGTTTTGTGTAAATCTTAGTATTTAAGCTACCATTAGTTATATTATAATATAGATGAATATTTATTTTATATAAAATAATGTAATATTAGACTTTCCTTTTGCCTGAAACACAGGGGGAACCCTAGTTCAGGATATATAAAAATCTGAATTTAATTGTGTATTATAGAATTTAGCCGTAACTCTCTGTATATTCTGTTGGTTCAATAAATGTATTTGTATTTGATTTCATTTATAATAGAGATAGATGTTAACCAGTATGGAACTTTCTGAAAGTTTCAAATATATTTCTGAAGCGTTAAATTCTCTTAGTAAAAGGCCACTCGTATTAAATTTATGGAAAGTCCCTTTTAGATAGTTTAAAGTTACGCTGGAAATAGTTTAATGGTGCTAGTTTTGAGTTTATAGTACTGTTAAAGATCCGTACTTATGAACTTTAATATTATAATTTTATCTACACCCAAGAAAACAATTTTAACGGATTATATCGTGTATAATTTATTATGTCTCAAGTTACAATTTGTGCAAATTACCCACTTTGAGACAGCAAATAAAGGTGTACATAAATGTCAGATGGGCCTAATCCATAAAGATAGTTACACATGTGCCAGAAGGGCGTAATTATTTTATATTAATAATTTACCAAGCAGTATTTAATAAAGTACTGAGGAGAAGAGAAATTGTGAAATGCTGCTTGTATATACATTTTTTTATCGATATCGATAGTTGTGAAATAGAAGACAGATATGGTCCACCAAATGAAGAACATTTTTACTTTTTCAATATACTTAAAGCAATTTATGTATTTATGATAAAATAACGTTCAACTGAACTCGACGTCAAGGGACCATTTATAAAACTGATTATAATGTTTATGATGTTCAGGTAGGGAGAAATTATTATTGATTTTCATAATTTTTAATAAGATATTCAAGGTTATTTACAGTAAAGCAATGTGATATGCTGATGTCGATTTCGAAGATGAAATTGCACCTAATTCTATAAAAGTGATATAAGACTACAACGACCGCTTACGTTAGAGTTTTTTAAATATATTTTTTCATTTGGTGGACCGTTTTCCTTTTATGTCATAACTATCGATATCGATAAAAAAGCTTCAAACACTAATTAGATTGTGACAGTTTTATTTTGAACTCTGGTGATAATACACCAAATAACGCATAACAACATGCGCAGAATAGAATTTCGCAAAGTTTGTACCACTTCTATAAAGCCATGGTCGATTTATTGGCTAAAGTTGTTAAACTTGGCACCGCGTGAATTATAGACTAGCAGTTTGTTTAAAACTTGCCTTCCCCTGGGACCACCATCAGAAGGTCTCGAGTAAAGGTATCTGTGTAAAGTCTAAAATTCTAAATATGGTCGTGGGTTCCACTGGGAGCTAAAACTTCACTTCATTTAATTAATATAATTATTGAATACAATGTGTGTAAGTAATGTTACGTAGTGTTTAATATCATACAAATCCTTTTCTCTTTGAAGCTGTAAGTTTTTATTTTATATATTGAGGTTATCGCATACAAAAGCAGTTTAATTTTTTTTTATGTTACCAGTGGCAAACGGGCAGACGAGCCACCTGAAGGAAAGTAGTCATCGTCGCCCATGGATATGTGTAAAACCGGAGGAATCGCCTATAATTTGCCAACCTAAGAAAGTTCCAATAAGCTTGGAGTTCATTAAACATTTTACTTTTTAATTGTGAAAAATAGTAAGTTATTATAATCATTCAACAAATTATATCAGTTTATCGTTATCACTTATTTATTATTACGTGGGAAAGTCAAGGGATTTCATATTTCTGCAAATAAGATATTAATATAAGTTGTAAAATTAAATGTCATATTTGCAACTTATATATATATATATAGATATTTAAAAAAAATGTAACGGACTATTAGGAGGTCACTAAATCGATTTTTTTCCTTGATTTTTGTATGTTTGTATGTGTTGTTGTGGCTTCATCGCGCCAAATCGCCTAAACAAAGGTGGTGTGACGTCACATGTTCCTACCTTGTATGGGGAACTTTGTTCAAGCAATGTTTAAACTTGCGTTTACGAAACGGTTTCATAACAAAAGTTACCATACATTTCATGGGTTATTCAATGGTATTATCAGTGATTAATATTTTCATACTTTAAAAATTCACTTTTCCACCCAACTTTAAATAAGGCACATAAAACAAGCTACACGTGAGATATCGTATTCAAAAGTTTAACGTAGTTCCTTATTTTACTGTTTTATCACTATCTTAAATATTTTTTACAAATTTTGAGATAAGGCAAAATCACTATTATTGTATCCGCCGAAACGTCTGATTTCGTGCTGAAACGTATAGGTACTAATGTTGTTTCAGAATATTGTTGCAAATATCTTTGTGAGAGTTTGGTATTTGCCAATTTCAATAATATTCTTTTTTTTTATTTCCAAATTAATAGACATTAATGAATGATCCCGGATCGGTGGGCCAAAGTAAGTACCGAATGGATCCCCCAGGATGGCTACCGGAACCGAGGCAGACCGAAAAGGAGATGGCAGAACGATTTGGACACAAAATGCAAAGGGCTGGCGGGAGTATGCGCTGGATAGGGATGCATGGTGGAAAAGAGGAGCGGCCTTTGCCCAACAGTGGGACACATAAACATATATATATATATATATAATGAAAATGTACCTAATCATGGACTGACAAACCCTCAAAACTTAACCTGAGTCATTGTCCTTATAAAGGACGTAAAGAATTTAATTATTGTGTCCGCCGTAACGTCTGATTTCGTGCTGAAACGTATACGAATGTAACAAAATGAGGGGTATTTTTGACGGCCGGGTGTGGCCTCTAATTAGAGAAATGATCAAAGGGCGCCCGTTTCTGTCCGCCATTAGGAGGCTCGATATTAGTTAATAGCTGAGACCGAGAACGACGCGGCCCGCTTGTTTCAGAACGTCGTTGCAAATATCTTTCTTAAGGCTTTGTTGTATTTGCAAATTTCAAAATTTACATTTAGTACAGTTTCTTTTTCCTCTAAATTTATTGTAATATTAATGAAACATTTTCCTAATAAAAAAAACAAACGAACCCTCAAAATTGTCCTTTATAAAGGACTTAAACAATTATTGTCTTAGTTGAAATGTCTTCGTTTTTGTGATCAAATCGTGCACGATATGATTAATGGCTGAAGAACGAAAGATAACGCTTGTTTAAATATAAAAGTCATTGCTAATATCTCTGTAGGTTTTGTTGTATCAATAGAATTTGCTGATTTTAATAATAAATAGTCTCTTTCTTAGATTCTGAATTAATAATAGTAACATTAATGAATGGTTATACGTAATCACCAACAAACACACGAAACTAAAATTAGTAGGCCGGCAAAATGTCCAAAATTTTGACACTAGTTACAGTTATTTTTGACGATCATGATATAATATCGAATAGTTAATTGTGACAAAAACATTATTTATCCTGAAATAAATTATCTTATCTTATCAAAGAACAGACAACCCGCCTAGGACAGGCAACATTGGAAGAAGATAGGCCATAGAATAATAAATAATAATAATCAAATTGCTGGTTACATTGGTCAAATGAAAATAATTAAGCCCTTCTGGCGCATGTGTAACTGTCTTTACAGATTAGGCCCGTCTGGCATGTATATACACCCACCCAGCCACTCTCGATGAGCTTCGAGATGCCGTCATCCAGGAGTGGGACAACATTCCCCAGGAACACGTCGTGACGCTCATCAGGTCCATGAATGACCGCATGGAAGCTGCTCGGAGGGCTAGAGGAGGGAACACTAGGTTTTAAGACTAAGTTTTAAGGACTGTTATTGTTGATTTTTAATTTTTGTATTGTTCCTTGTCTTTGAAATTTTGATCAGAATACACATTGTTTCACATTTTCCCAGAATTTTCTTTTTTTATGTGGGTGGTGGGCAATTTCCTACCTTCTTCAAATAGGGGATTTTAATAGCTTTCAAATGATACTAATAACGATAGGGTACAGGAAGGATCTTAGGAGTTATAATCGCTTGACACGAATTTTAGGAAAGGTGCGTTTTTTTTGACGCCGAGTGTATGTACACCTTTATTTGTTTTCTGGGTAGTTTGCACAAATTGTCACAGTGACAGAGGAAAATATATCTTTTCTCTGTCAACCCGTGACCATGGAAAACTGAAAAGCTTCCGAAACGTCGGGAACTCAAATGAGATAATATACGCGATATAATCCGTTAAATTGTTTTATTTAAATGAGTAATAGTTGCGAAAACAGAAGAAAATATTGTCATATAATGTATCAGAAAACTGATGCTAGCAGTATATTTTATCCTTTACTTTTGTCAGTCCCAGGTAGGTAGTTACAGATTTACCATCAAAACCTAGCATTCTCAGTGAGTCTTATTACCTCAGACCTCCCCTGCGTCAGTCGGTGCGCATTATACATGAATAGTTGAGCAGCATAGCGGTTGCGGCTGACACCCGACGGAATAGTTTACCTTAAGAGACACTTCATATTGTGCCTATTTTATAAAACTGTTTTATTAGCTCCAGTTGCAAAAACGGGTGTATACTTTCATTTAGTCTACGGCTTTATTACATATTATAAGAATAGAATAGAATAGGATAGTCTTTATTTCGTCATCACAGGTAATCACTATGAGGTGACAATGGTAAGAGTTGATAGCACTTCCGTGATGCGCCTAGTGGCATATAAATAAAAACAATAATAATTTCAATCCTAGGTTACAGGAATATTAAGTCAATAAGTTCGTCGATGTCAATACATCGTTATTTTAAGAGGACCCTACACTGAGCAACATACACCAATAACAGTATAATTTTTATGTTTTCTTGTTCAGTTTCCACGACAAAACGACTTATCTGTTAGTAATTATTATAATTTATAGGATCTTCGAAGATATTATTCGTAACCTAAGAAAAAATGTAGATTCAAATTCTGTTATAATTTAACATTGGAGTTGTATTTCTTAACTCATATATTACCTCATTAATTTGATAAATACTATCAAACCATTTTTCGAAATGCACAAATTGAAAAATAAAAAAATCTAAATTTAAATATTAAATCGTAATATCAAATAAATTTAATTGAAGCGTAAAAGAAAACAACTGTTCGCTTCAATATTTCAATATGTCTAACGCCTCTTAAGGAGCTCCAAATGAAAATTTATGATATTTTATGGGTTTTTGTTCTGTATTTAAATAAATAAAAAAGTTAAAGGACATTTATCCTCGTCCTGACCAATGTTCTCAATAAAGAAAACATTGAATTTAGTAGTTTCTGCCCAAGGTTTTTTATTTATGCTTCAGGATTCTGCCCAATGTTCTCCATGAATCACATATTCAACTTTGCCACCTAGCGACAAAAAAATTCGTGATTTGCGATTTAATTTACTTATTTCTGATTGGTTGGAATATTAGCCAATACTTTGTAAAGGCCTTGCATTGAACTTGCTTGAACTCACCGGTCAGTATCACGTCACACGTCAAGGATGCCCTATTTTTGCAAAAGAGGTAGGTTTGATCCATATTTATCATAGTAGTCTTGCATGAGATTTTAATGAATATCATAGTCATATAAATCAAAATAATTCTAATTTGTAAATAAAAGTTTATTTTTGAAATTTGATTTATTTTAAATTTTTCAAGGCAACTTATCGAAATGTGTGATTTATTGAGAACATTGGGTAGAACTCACTACTGTTTTTATTTTATAGTACTGGTTGATGGAGAGATCGAAGATTTTATTCCGTCTGATGATGAAGATCCGCAATATCATGAGGCCACTCAGTTGGTGATCTTATGGTTTTCCTGACACATCGTTGGGCACAGACGATCGAGACTAAGATCATTGGCGATTAGTTTGGACATGACGAAGGCTTTTCATCGGGTTTGGCACAAAACCACAGTATAATAAAGAGTACTACGTACAGTATGGATATTTAACTTGTAACTTGTAATTTTTATTAAACAGAAAGTTGTAGACTTGTCACTTGTATACAAGTTACAATTTACAATTTGTAATGTTTATTAAACAGGGCCCTGACTTACTATTTAACCCGTCGCATCGTCTGCTAATAAGGATCCATGTTGAAATTTTTATCAGCATTAAAGAAAGTATGATACCCTTAATACTCGTATATATATACGAGTATATATATATATATATATATTGTATATATAATTGATAGATGCAGCCGTTACTTCGCGGAATAGGATAGTTTGTAAAAAAAACATTATTCTAATTAGTCCGGCTGTTCGATTATCAAAAAATATTGGACACGTATTTTTTCTTTTGCTAATCGAACAAAAAAAGACAAAGATAAAGCGCGTCAAAGTTTGGGAGTGGAGGCGCATGACGTCACGCCGTGCGAAAAATGGTCGCACGTCGTGACGTCACGGGGAACTTTAACGGGCTATATCTACATATTTTTTTGTTTAATTGACAATAAATACGTGTCCAATATTTTCTGATAATGTAAATGACGGATTATTTAATTATATTTTTTTAGGACACAAGCCCATTACATTTGCGAAATTGGACGAGAATTATAGTGTCTAGTGGGGACATTAATTTAAACTTACACAATCTTCACTCATTATCACAACACAACCACTGTATGGAGCTTCATAATCCGAAGATCCTTTCTACAGAACGTAATCACTATAGTAGAATCGTACGTGAAGCAATTGAAATCAAGAAACACCGAAATTTCAACCGGGATGACGGTTTCAAACTTTCATCTTCGTGGATTCCTTTTATATTTTCAATGTAAATAAGAAGCCCGCAACTTCGTCGGTGGAGGACAAAACAATCATAACCCTTCTTTCTTCAGCGGAGTCGGATAAAAAACATCCTATAACCATCTGTGGATGAGCTAGCCGTGTACCAGAAATTGTTGAAATCCGTTTTAGCGTACCAAAACGACACATACAACACGTAAAGAACAAAAATTCAAAATAAATCAGTTCAGTGACTCGTCCGTATCACTTTTTTTGCTTACATCTTCAATGTACAGACAACATTTTTATAACTTTATAATAGTATAGATTAGGACCCAGCCGTAAAGTAGAACATTGCAGTTTTTAATGCACCGCCACTGCATATTCACAGTATCACAACGCTAACCTCAATTATACTTGCATTTCGAAATCATTATGTATTCGTTACTAGGAGTCAAATAAACTTATGCAATAATGCAATATCGGTGCAAGTTGAATAAAGACTTGAAACTTACTAGAAAGTGCGTGCAACTTCGTCAGCGTAGGAGAAAAAAATCTTAACCCTGTTTTTTTCAGCGTAGGCGAGTAAAAACTATTTTATAACCATCTGTGGATACCCGTGTACGAAAAATATATTCTTGATTTTTTACGAAAATCTTGATGTTTTCCATTAAGATCTTCGTACCATCCCATCAAGTTTCAATTCATCCCATTAAAATACCGTAATCTAAATAATGAAAAAATTACAAGACTCCGACTGAATTTGAACCAGTGCCTTGTGCCTTGCCGGAGCGCACGCTCTGCCAATTGAGCTACAGAGCCCAGCAAGCCAAAGGCACTTGTTCAAATCCAGTCGGAATCTTGAGATTTTTTTATTATTTAGATTATTGTCACGTGATGAAGCCACAACGACGCATACATATAAACACATACAAAAAAAAATTATTAAGACTTTTCTTATCCTTGACCAAATAGTCCGTTACAATCATTTATTTGAAAATATCTTCAATGTACAGATATTTCATTTTTTCAACTTGGTAAAGTATAGGTAAGCTGTTTACGAAGTAATAGTTACTGTACTTTGTTTCTTTGCCCAATTATAACATTGTTAAATATTCAGTTTTAAAGCGCCATCTAGTTCTTGCCTGAATATCGCCTTGCCGTCGGAACACGATTCAAAGTAAGGCGATGGGGAATGAATGAAAATTTTCAAAAATCTTGAAATTTTGTTTATATGTAACGATAAGGAGGCTTATTCCAACCTATAAACAAAATGTCAAGATTTTCGAAAATTTTCATCCATTCCCCATTGTCAATCGCCTTGTTTGGTCCTTGATTAAGCTAAACGAATTGCAGTTTCAAACAACCCGTAGGTATTTGCATACAGACAATATCACGACATTAACCTCTATTAGACTTGCGTCACATTTACGGCTTACTCGTTGTATAATGATAATCCGTACGTTACTGTATAGTCTTCAATTGGTGCCGAATGAAGTAAGTGACGACACGTTCGCAGTTGGTTGCATAAATCCTACAAAGCTGGTGTTCCCGGGTTCGAATGCCGGCCAGCGCAAGTGTCTGTGAAGAAGTTTGTTGGTATACAATACAACAATTCTTTATTGCACACCAACAACAGAAACAGTAGAGTAGAGCCTTAACTTAAATACGGTAGACAATAGGCGGTCTTATCGCTAAAGAGCGGTCTTTTCCAGACAACCTTTGGGTAGCGGAAATGGCACTAAGATTATAAATAATACAAAAATATGTAAAATATAAACATAAATATATACAAGAAAAGAAATAAAGCCATGATATAGTTGATATGAAACTGATTAGAAAACCAGCAGCAGAATTAAAAAGGAGAAATTATGGTAGTGATAAATAGTGGTCGTTTAACTTAGTTTTAAAAATAGGCAAAGACTTCGCTTGCCTTAAATCGAGCGGAAGAGAGTTCTGTAACAGAGTAGCCTGGAATGAAAAATAATTTGCATAAAACTTTGACTTTGATATGTTGTATGTTGCGGATTTTAATAAGGGCGAAGGCTCCGAAAATGGCACACCAAAACTACGCCAATTGGGAAATTTTAACTCAGTCTTGCGCACAGAGTACTTTGTTATATATTGGATTATGCGTCAAATAAGCAAAAACGCCGTCATGCATAATGAGATTTTGCTAATTACTCAATAAAACCGTCTCAAAACATTTAGGATTAGTGTGCTATTGCTATGTTATTTTTTGCGTAAGCCTGGCCATTTTTACACGTGGATTATCGTGTAGGTCTACCTCTTTTTAACACGCTTTTATTAGGTCGATCTGATGTAATGGAATCTTAAGGTGCGTCCACATTTGTATCATTTGCCCGTATCAGATCATCGTCGCGTGGCATGATCGCGTGTCACGATCACGTGTTTGGACGTTGCGCCGATCGGATCGCTCGAAATCCATTTTGCTACGCGTATCATACAGTTATATCGGACGAGTACGGCATGATTGGCGCGCCGGCAGTAAGCGTCCAAGCAGCGCGATACGCAGTCATGCCACGGCACGATGATCGGATACGAGCAAATGATACAAGTGTGGACGCACCTTAAGGTAACTAATTTAACCATCTTCCAAGGATCGTAGCGTCATGAAAATTGGCAGCTGTATGTAGTTCTGATGACAATACAATAATATGGTACTGTCGAACTGATCTGATGATGAAGCCGGAAGATATTAACTGGAACTTCATGATGGAACATCGTATCATAGCTGTGTTTGGATTTGTTAGAAAAATCTTGTAAATCGTGTTTTTCTAGTGTTTTTTACACTATTAATTTATTATATTATATCATTGCTGGTACTTATTTATTTTGATGGCAAGGATGTATCTTTGACAACAGACGTTACGTAATTCAATGTCACTATAGCTTGACAAATTCTTTCATGACACTCCTATAGTCTGCGGGCGACGAGGTATGAAGTAGGGATGTCACGAATGACGTTTTCGTCACATTCGCGAATGCGAATGACGTTTTCGTCACATTCGCGAATGCGAATGCGAATGCGAATGCGAATGCGAATGCGAATATTAAGGATGCGAATGTACGAATGCGAATATGAATGCGAATGTTATTGAAACCCATTAAAAAAACTCAATAAATCAGTCAGTTTTTTATTTCTCTAATTAACTATTTAACATAATATGGCAGTAGAAAGAAAAAAATAGATCTCATAGGTTACAGTCTGTAACTGTACTGTACCATATAATGTCATTACGCCACACAACAAACACGTTAAACCAACTTAGTGAAAACTAAAAATGCTCCCTCCCTATTGGTCAAAATGAATCACGTCATGCGGCTAGCGCGCTCTGCGCATGCACAAGTCGGCAGCGGGCAGCCAGGGCGGGCGAAACTTGTCACGACCTGCACACATTCGCATTCGCCAATAATTCGCATCGTTTGATGCGAATGCGAATGTCGATGCGAATTTTTCAAAGTATACGAATCATTCGCATATGCGAATATTCGTGACATCCCTAGTATGAAGTGTGCGCGCGGAGCACGACCCTTCCGCGCGTACACTTCTTACTTGCCCCGCTGTCTTCCCCCCCGTCGCCCGCAGACCATGGTGGTATCACGAATGAACTTGTCAGGCTATAATGTAAACAAGGAGAGAACATGACTCAATATTTCTGGTAGCTGGTCATCCACAGATGGTTATAGAATACTTTTGACCTGACTTCCCTGATGAAAAAAGAGGGTTATGATTTTTTTCTCCACTGACGAAGTTCAGAAGGCACCTTCTAGTATCTAATAAATATTTTAACACTATTATACACTATTTATTGAGCTGAACATAAACAGTTGGATTTGTGTAAAATTGTCCCCCAATATTTATTTGGTAATTCTACCCAAAATAAAATGACAGGTAAAAGGAAAAGCTTTTGAAAGGGGTTGTAATCCCCTTTCAAATGCTTTTTCTTTTTTAATTCCATCACGAAACCCTTTAATAATTATTTCCCACCAAATCTTTTATCGTATTGTCTGATTACTCCAATCCCGCAGGACAATTAGCTAGCGACATTATCCGCCATTTTAGTTGCCTCCAGAACTTTTGGCGGGAACGGAAAATTATCTCCAGTGTTGCCAGTTCGGTGGAATGAATTGCCCATTCTCTATGGTCTGTGTTGCTTTATTGTTAATTAAGGCTTAATTGAATTTTGTGTTATAACACAAAATTCTATACTTAATAAGTTCTATAGAACTGAAGTTTTTTGTTTCCATTGAATAGAATTTATACCTTTTTTTATTTTAAAGAATAGAAGGGTGAGTGTTGAAATAATAAACCAATTAAGGCCTAAAGAAAAAAATAGAAATTTTATTACATGAATTTCCCTATTTGCTGGTCAACTACTGGAACTTACACGGGTTATAATATTTTCTTCTGTTTCCGCGATTATTACTCATTGAAATAAAACAATTTAACGGATTATATCGCGTATATTATCTCATTTTAGTTCCCGTGACCATGGAAAGCTGGAAAGCTTCCGAAACGTCGAGAACTAAAATGAGATAATATACGCGATATAATCCGTTAAATTGTTTTATTTCAATTACACGGGTTATGTTATGACTATATTCATCTAAATCAACATTCGTCTTGGTTATGGGACTTATATACTACTAGCTTCTGACCGCGACTTTGTCAGCCTTAAATTCCTTTATCGCGGATAAAAGTACTTTTCCGGGATAAAAAGTACCTAGCTTATGTCCTTGCCCGTGACTCAAACTATCTCTGTATCAAATTTCATCTAAATCGGTTCAGCGGTTTAATCGTGAAGAGGTAACAGACAGACAGACAGACACACTTTCGCATTTATAATACTAGCGGCCGCCCGCGACTTCGTCCGCCTTAGATTCGTTTATCGCGGATAATACGTATTTTTCCGGGATACAAAGTAGCTTATGTCTTTTCCCAAAACTCGATATTTTACGAATTTAAATGTGAAGCATATTACCAAGATTTTAAGTTCCTAGAGTAATAAAATATTTACTATCCATACAAATTTTCATCCCCTTCTTCGTGCCTAATAGGGATGAAATTTTACATACATTATAGTCTTTGTCCTATTTCGATATATAAGGGAGCATTCAAGTATTACATAACGAATTTGGGGGTAGGGGGGACTCTTGTAAAATGTTACGATGCGTTACATGGGCGGTAGGGGGGGTTTGAACTACGCGTTACGTAACATTGTTTTTGTTTTAACCTTTCAGAACGGTCGCATACAGAGATTCTCTCAAGCATTTTATACTTTTTTTTTCAAAATTTCAAATGGGATGACCATTTTTGGGTAAAAAAGGTCACTTGGTGGGTACATAACGTTTTACTAGGGGGGAGGGGTAGTACAGAAAAACTTTACGGTGCGTTAAGTGTGGGGGAGGGAGGGTCAATAATAAAAAAATAAAATATATAAACATTACGGGACAATTTTACACAAATCGAACTAGGCCCATGGTAAGCTCAATAAGGCTTGTTTTATGGGTACTAGACGACGATATATTTAATAGATATATTACGTATATACATAGAAAACATCTAAGACTCAGGAACAAATATTCATGCTCATCACACAAATATTTGCCCTTACCAGGATTTGAACCCAGGACCTCAGCTTCGCAGGAGGCTCCCGCTGAGCCAAACCGCTAATCTCCAAAAATTGCGTTACATAATACTTGAACGCTCCCTAAGGTACATAACTGGAAATTTTCATAAAAGTTCGTCTGGTAGTTCACGTTTATAATATAGTAAGGAAGTAACGATAAGGATAAGGCTTAGTATGGATTTTAAAAAATAAATGTCAGTAATTTGTATATCTATAATATTATACAGTTGTGAAATTGAAATGTCTGTACATTGAAGTTATTTGAAAAAGAAACATTATAACAAACTATTTGGACTAGACTTAACTGAATCGATTTTTTTTTGGATATTTTTTGTATGTTCGTGTGTTCGTATGTATCGTTGTGGCTTCATCACGCCAAATCGGCTAAATAGACTCCAACTATTTTTGGTATACGGGTGCGCTGGGTATCCACAGATGGTTGGTTAAAGGATACTTTTTACCCAAATACGCTGTCGATAAAAAGAGGGGGTTATGACTTTGTCTCCTCCGCGAACGAAGTTGCGGGCGGCATCTAGTACTTTCATAAAAAATGCTTGGAACGGGCTACTTGAAGATAACCGAATCATTTGTTTTAATATATGGTATGAACATACAGAAACATACTAAAGGGCTATTGCCACCAAACGGCCCGCATCGGATCGGAACGGAAAGAATTTTATTGCCTTTAAACGATACTGAATCATATGTGTACTGTTTTTAAGTCTACATTACCAAGCTGTGCACAACAGCCTCACCGCGGGTGTTTTCTGCGACATGTGATCGTAACCGAAAATATGCTGCGACACGCGATCGGCCACGTCCGGTTGTCGTCGTGTGCGATGGGAACCTATCGCCGGTCGATGCCGCCATCGCGATGCGGCCGTCGCCGAGCGAGCCTATTTAATCAGTCAATCCTCATTCTCCGTACGGTGCCGACCGTGTGCGTCGACATTCTGTCGGCCGCGAACAGCTGTTACTGGCTGATCGTATGCGTCGACACGCTACCGGACGCGATCGGTTGTCGCCGCATCCGTTCGTATTCTTTTCGATCCTATCCGATGCGGGCCGTTTGGCGGAAATAGTCCTTTAAGTGACCATCTGTAGGCCTTATGACAATGTCAATAAGGTCTACCAATGGTTAGTTAAGTGTGTGGCTGATGGTACCTATGCCTTACGGCTTCATCTAGTTAAAACGGCTAGACGGATTTCAACTATTATTAGTACTAGACGTTTGAGAATGGCTATATACTTTTACCCGATTACGCTGAAGCAAGGCAGATTGTTACGCATTTTTTAGAAAGAGCGGGCAGATAATATTACTTTTAAAGTTGGTTCAACTCGTTGTACAGTTACATCAAATAGTTCGTGATACCAAAAGTTACCGAATAGTTCGGTATACCTGTTTATGACAGTTGGAATAAGATTGTGTTCCAAAATATTTGGCGGCTTTAGGTGTCACTATTTGTCACTGGCGTCAATCGTTATGTTGGTCAAGCCGGAGTATATTTTCTCTTATTTTTTTCTTTAAAAGCAGTAGACTAAAGTACTCAATTGCTTTAAAGTAGGCAAGCCGATGGGAATCGAGTTCTATTAGCGCCACGCCACTGCTATCTATTTGATGCTGACTGTACCTACCTGTGAAGTAAGAAACTTCATTGTAAATATTGAAATCAATAGATTATCCTCACAAGATTTACGTAGCCGATAAGAAACTTATTTTCAACCTGAAGTTTTATAGCTAACCGGCGCCATTTATTACATTAGTTAGAGCTAGAAGGTGCGCCGCAAATTCGTTTGCGGATGAATGAAAAGTTATAATAATAACCCTCTTTTCTGCTTCAATATAGTCGGGAAAAAATATCCAATAGGTATTTGTGGATGCCTAGCTACCAATGTGCCACAAAATGTTGATATCTGTTAAGCCGTGATGAGACCACAGAAACTGATAAGCTGAGGCTACAAAAATCCCTCTCTTCAAATATCCCGTATCACTTTTTTTTTAATATAATACTTAGTTTCAGTCCGTTCTAGTTAATACCTTTTCACTTACTTCTATGAAAATGTTCAATATCTTCAATATACAGACATTTCATTTTTACATCTTTATAATAGTATAGATATAAAATCGTAGGTCATTCCGTCGATATCGGCGCTATAAATTATAAATCGGCCGGTCGTTTGTCAGGCGGCAGCTGCGAGGATAAATGTGCTGTGCACCGCGGCAGAACGACGTTCCATTACTTCCATAGCCGTCGATCTGACTGTACCTACAGACTCATAGAGGACACACATATGACGCACAGTACTGATTCGAACAGCCGCATTAAAACACACCCTATGACACTGTATCTACGCTGAGCCCCCCACATTAAAAGAAATCTAATGTCACTCCAGGAACCAAGACTCAGGGGAGAGCGGAGGGGTGGAGCCTCCTGCATTAAAACAAACCCAAGGACACTATACACACCAAGTAACGGGGGTTTCAGTGGCTGCGCTCTCCATAATAAAAGAAGTCTAATGACACTACAGGACCTAAGCCACAGGAGAGTTCAGAGGGGCGGAGCGTAGACCCTGCATTACAACAAACCCAATGACACTAAACGCACTTAAGAAACAGGAGAGTTCGGGGAGCGGAGCCTCACATGAAAATAAATCTTTTAC
Source organism: Hedya salicella (assembly GCA_905404275.2). Classification (NCBI taxonomy): domain Eukaryota; kingdom Metazoa; phylum Arthropoda; class Insecta; order Lepidoptera; family Tortricidae; genus Hedya; species Hedya salicella. The sequence goes on from FR990114.1 coordinate 16,916,270, forward strand.
CATATCTTACACCAAGACACAGCGGAGTTCAGGGGGCAAGCCTCCCGCATTACAACAAACCCAATGACACTAAACGCACTTAAGAAACAGGAGAGTTCGGGGAGCGGAGCCTCACATGAAAATAAATCTTTTACCATATCTTACACCAAGACACAGCGGAGTTCAGGGGGCAAGCCTCCCGCATTACAACAAACCCAATGACAATATACGCACCAAGTAACAGGGGGGTTTCAGGGGGCTGCAGCCTCCATAGTAAAATAAGTCTATAATGACACTACAGGAACCAAGACACAGGGAGGTCGGTGGGGTGGAGCCTTCCGCATTAAAACAAACGCAATGACACTATACGCACCAAGAAACAGGGGGGTTTTGGAGACTGCGCTCTCTTAAATAAAAGAAGTCTAGTGACACTACAGGACCCAAGACACAGGAGAGTTCGGAGGGGTGGACCCCTCCCCCTCCCCCCGCCCCCTCCCACATCAAAACAAACCCAATGACACTATACGCACCAGGAAACAGGGGGGTTTGGAGGACTGAGCCCCCTGCATTAAAATAAACATACAGCACCATGTGTACAAAAGTACAGAGTATGTTTCTCTAGTGCTATCTACTTATTCTAACTAAGATACTAACGACTTAACTACCCTCCCCCATTTAGTATTCTAAATTCAGCTGTAATACGGGCTTATACAAGGTTGTATTCGTCTCTTTGATCGACGGTATACAGTGCGATTTCAATGTACGCAGCAATAAACATATTCGCATGTCCGCATACGAGTAGCATTCAAATCAGATACAATAGGGTCTGTTAGCACTGTCTGAGTGCGTCACTCGTACTGTTGTTAACGAAATATAAGCCCTCTATGCAGTTCTATAATCGAATATATGTCAAGTATATCTTTTATGTTCTCTGTGTCGAGCACCGGATGCTTTTTTACTGATGATGATGACGTGTAGTACAAAAGCGCTACCTATACCTACCGTTTGTCAAACAAGAAATATTACCTAAGTATAAAATAATTATTTAAGGATATCATGCGATAAGCTATTCGTGGTCATATAAGTAAAATTAGCAAAACACGATCGAAACTAACCCTGGATTTGACTCAATAAGCATTAGACGGAACAATGATTTGACGAAACAAGGATCCGACGAAATTAGGATTGGACGGAACTAGAATAAGACAAAACAAGCATCTGACAAAACAAGTTTATTATGAAACAGGGACCTGACAATAATATTGCCTGATAAAAATACAAGGAGTTGACGAACCGAGGTTTAGACGAAACTACAATTTAACGAAACATGCATTTGTCGAAACACGGATTTGACAAGCGTCTGTGCCACCCTCAACGCACTCAACCTGGTTATAAATTGTACCTAATGCTAATTTCTTCTCTGTCACTAATTCAAAATGGGAAAATGTATACAATTTAATAAACAAAGCTAAGTCTGCATACTAAGTTTTCTACTTGAATAAAACTTCAAACGCGACGATTTTTCTCAAAAATTTAAGGAACTCTAAAATAAACCACTTCTTGCCCTATGGTTTTCATTGATCCGCCCTATGATTTGCATAGGGGTGAGACTAATCTCAAAGTTTTAAAAATTATATAAGATCCTGATACAGGGCTCGGAACGAAAGGAACAAAAAAACGGTTATTTTGTATGAATAGAATATCGGTTTCCAAGGCATGTCCTGATAAAATAAGCAATACTTATAAGGAACTACTTTAAGAACTCTTTTGATTTCGATACTTTACGTGTAGCTTGTTTGATGAGTTTTTAAAGTTGGGTGAAAAAGTCAATTTTAAAGTATGAAAGTATTAAAAAAGAAAATACCATCGAATAACCAATGAAATGCATAGGAACTTCTGTTATTGAAACAATTTCATTAAACGCAAGTTTTAACATAGCTGCAGAACAAGTAAGTTCTTAATTTCCGCGTACAAGGTAGGAACGTGTGTGTCAGTTACCAAGCAAACGTATGAAGCGTTTTTTGGGAAATTCCAAAAATGTGATTTCGCCATTTTTATATCTCGGGTTGTTTTTATGAGATAAAATTAGTTGTTTCACCAATATTTAGGGTTTTATAAGGTTGTTCTTTAACATACCACAGCAAAAAGTTGTACTACGCTATTTACGTTAGGTACTTAAATTTCCTTCCACCCTAAGTAAACAATAACCCTGTTTGTCCCACTATTAAGGGCCAACTACCCGCAATTTACAAAATAACCCCCATAAGCGGGTTCCGCTAATTCATTTTGCCGAGCATCCCGTGATTCTCCCAAATCACATTGTATGATGAGGGCATTCGTCATACCATTCCCTTGACAAATCACTATTGTACTAATGTGGGAGCGGTTTGTATGGAATGTTTTGTTGCTAAGAAACGTGAAAGGTAGTTTGATATATCGATGCTATTTAGGTGGCCATTTATAGTATGTGGTCGACGGCAAACTTATGTATGTATCCATACATACAATGGTTTGTTTTGTAGCATTTCGAACCTTAATCTTCTTTACTCCATTATAAACATGTAGAAATGAGATGTCTGTACATTGAAGATATTGTTACGTACTAGCGGGGTGCGTACGTAACATTTGGTGTCAGAAGTGGGATTGAAAACTTGTTTCAGGCGGGGTGAAATTTTGATAAAAATAGTCTCAAATTAAATATTGATAGAACTATCTAAAATAGTTAATTTCCAAAATTATAATGCTCCTTATGTAGATATAAAGATACATTTGAACAATACCACGATACAACCTGTAGAATAAACTACTTTTCTTGGCCTTATACTATTGATTAAAATCTTAATTGGAAATGGCATATAATATATCATACTATCATACATACCTGATAGATTTGTGTTTGCGCTACGACGGCTTAAGGGGATGCATCGAAAATTTAACCTATTTTGTAGCGCATTTTTTGTCAAATCTAGTATATAAAACAGGCTGGTTTTCAGATATGTGTTTCTTGACAATATAACCTATTCAGTGATTAACGTGGAAACATGTTTAATGAAAATTTGCTTGATAGAAGACTTATCCGAAAACGCATCTTCATTTCCAGTTTTTTGTCTAGTTTGTACAAACGACAGATTAATAAACGGCTAAATTATGTTAAAATGTCATTCTTCCCTTTATCTTTTAAGTGATTAACTTAAATGTTAACAAAACATAATAATATCTTCGATTTCATGGTACTTTTACATCTGGCGCTTACGCCAAAAAACCCCAAGCATGTAGTGTATTAGCTTTCTCTTTCTTTGATGCGCGCGAGCAATAAATGGGTCCCTTATTACAAATCACGCTTATTGGCTGGCTCCGCGTTTGGGGCGTGATTTACAAATGACGAAGTAGCCCCTTAAAACGGTTGCTTCTCTGGAAGCCGCACTCAATTCATATCATGGGTATGTGTCGTCTGTTTTACGCTACGTTTTAATCATATTGGGTAATTCAGGAGACATGCATAGAGCATTTGTAACGCCAAAAAATGTGTCGGAGCTGTTTAAGGGGCTCATTATCTCGCTCACTGACGACCAATATTCAAAGAGCTGAAAATTTTACCTTTGCCTTGTTTGTATATATATGAGGTTGTTAATTTAAAAAAAAAACATCCGTACTTGTTTCCTCTGTATGAGGATGTCTATAATAAATCAAATGGGAGATATCCGCACAATTTGTATGCACCTCGACAAAGGGTAAGTTTTAGTAGAAACGTAAATTTAATGTCGATCAAATTGTAATAAACTGCCTAATGACATAGTTTCTTTGCAATATTACCAATTGAAAAAAAATATTTAATCTGTTAAATTGTTTATTTAAATGAGTAATAATCGCGGAAACAGAAGAAAATTATATTTAATTGGCTGTCAATTTTCACTGACTTAATGATTTTTTAAATCATTAAAACGGATGTATTATAACCGAATCAATTAAAGAAACCGGCCAAATGCGAGTCGGACTCGCGCACCGAGGGTTCCGTACAAACTTTCACTTACCCTAACAATACCCCGGGCCCCGATTAAGTTAAGTTTGCACCTGATAGGTTCCAATACGTTGCATACTAATGAGGTGCAAACTTAACGGGTGGTTCATATAGGTTTTTTGAAAATTAATAAATAAATTTGCTAGTTAGAGACATGGTAATAATTTTCGTATAATATTTATGTTTATACAATTTATGAAAATTTTTGATTTTCCTCAATAAAACAAAATTTTATCACAATAAAAAAATGTGTTTCAAAAATGTGCAGATTAAGCCCCTCTATATGTTGTTTCGTTTGTAATATATTTGGGCTGGCCATGTTTATAACTATTCCAAATTTCAAATAGAGAGCATAAGTCGTTTTTGAGATATGACGCTTCTTTTAGTCGGACAGACAGACAGAGTCTCACCATAAGGGTTTCTTTTTTACCTTCGGGTACGGTACCCTAAACAGTACAAGTACAGAAGGCTATCTGTGTTCTTCCACTGCAGGACAAAAGCCTCTCCCAAGGATTCCTCAACAACCGGCTGTGCGCCGCCCTCGTCCATTCGTGTCCCGAAATCTTCACTAGATCATCGGTTCAGCTTCTTGAAGGTACCTGCGCTTCGTTCCTTTACGCGGTCGCCACTCGAGAACCTCTCTGCCCCAGCGGCCATCGGATCTACGACCAGTGTTCCACGCCCACTGCCTCTTAAGTCTAGCAACTCTCTGCGCTATGTCGACGACCTAGGTTCTTCGGCGGATCTCCTCAGATATGCCCTTCTGATTCGTTAACAAAGGTCATGTCATGTTAGATAAGCTGAAATCAAAGCCTACGGTGGACATCTTATGCGAAAAGATACAAGTAATGTAATAGAAAGAGTAGACCAAGGAAAAGGTGGACAGATTGCGTGGGAGACGACATGAACAGCAATGAGTGATGAAATAACGGGTCATACAGAGACATCGAAGACAAAACATGTTGTGCCCCAAGTTAATTGGGTGTTAGATGATACTAGTATTAGATATTTGATATGAACCATATTTATCTGTCTGATGTATTTTTAAATACCGCATGTACAACGATCGACATTATTATTATACGATAAACTAAAACATACAAAACATAATTTATAACAAATGGCACTGCTGTTGATATCGTTCGATTTGCAGAGAGATGCCGTTTAATAGCGTCGTATTCCTCATATTTTGTGGACTTTTTTCAATTTGTGCAACAAGAAAAAATACAGTGAAACCGAAGAATGAATCGGTAAGTTTCTAATTCCTCCTTACTTAGATTTTCCTGCAGCTTCTTATTTTGACTTGTAACGTCTGTTATGATGTTAGCAGAGGCCGAGTAAGTTCAGGAATAACAGTAATTAGTGGACTGATAAGAAAATCTCGCCATACGTTTAAAAAAATAATTTTAGATTTTCTCGACACTCTTGATAAAATCACCTTTCATCATCATCATTTCAGCCATTAGTACGTCTACTGCTGGAAACAGGCCTTTTCAAAAGATTTCCACATGGGTTGAATAGAGGCGACCAACTTGCGGGTCATCCACGGTGCGCTTGCCCTTACGCGGTCTCCACTCGAGAACCTTTCTGCCCCTACGGCCATCGGTTCTTCGAACTATATGCCCTGACCATTGCTACTTCAGTTTGTTCACACTGTTTGCTATGTCGGTGACCTCATTTCTGATTGGAGCTGATTAGAAGGATCCGGAGCATAGCCTTTTCCGCAGCTTGCTGAGTGACTATGTATGAGCTTCATGAAGAGGCCCATAGTTAGAGACCAAGTCTTGGCGCCGTATCACTGATAATAGAATATACTGCTTAAAGACTTTCGTCTTCAAGCACTGATGAAGTCACCTTTCAATCACAAAAAATCAAGTTTAAATTGATCCATCAGCGATTTACTTTAATATTACGTCATTTCGAGTGCTGTTGTAATTCGTCACTTTGATCGCCTTCGGTATTATATAACTGTTCACGCCGCAGCGCTCCACATTTTATTAAAGATTTTAAGTACACTACACACGATACATATTTGCACTTATATCGAGCCGCGTCCAATGGAAATGCTCAGATATCGCGTCATATTGTAATTAACCAATCACAGTCATCCACATGCTCGCTCGTGTGAATGCAAGTGTGTGAACACTTGCATTTCTATCGCCAACCGACACACTCGTTCCAAAATGTGTAATAACTGTACAACGTGCTCGAGAGGAACCTGCATGATTTTACCTGCGTATAGTCATTAAGACCAAAAACATGATACATGAAGCCCAGGCAAATCTAGCTTAGTTTTGCCTGGGCTTCTGCTTATTATCAATATTCATGTAAACTATATATTGTGATTACTAAAGTGGATTCAGCTCTTTTGAACGCGACGTTGCCACGTATGTTTCCAAGTATCGTGTCGCTATTGACAGACATCAAAGTCACTTACTAAAGTCATCCTTTTGTGGAAAAATAATCGTTACCGTTTTATTAAGAGGGGTAATTTTAGAGAAGCCAAAGTTTTATGTATCAACAAAACAGGACTAAAAAAAAAGTTTTTATCGTTGAATTTAACATGAGTTCATATAACATTTTGTACACCAAATAACCTCAGGATTGTGTGGTTAAAATCTTGGAGATTCCTCACGAGATATCTGGTAAACTGTTCTTTTTTCGAAAATCTTAGGTTTTCATTAAATTTTCCCTGTTCCTATCCGAAACACCGACCTCAGACGGCAGTGTCTCACTTAGGTGCCTCTGCTGTCTTTGGGTAGGAGAAGGGGTTAGCCTAAAACCTCACCACGTATCACCAGGGGAAGGGGAGGGATAAAAGAACATCACGTGATTAATGGATGAGCCCTGACGATTACTATGAAGTTTTGCTTCCTCCGAGAATAAAGTTGCGCCATCCGATACACTATATAAGTTTATTACAGGTAACTTACTCCTACATAACCACACCTGGGCAATTTAAAAAATGTATTAAACCCAACATGCCCTATGTTAAACCGACCGTAGCAGAGCTGAATATGGAAATTAAAAATGGCGCTATCAAAGGAAACTTGACGATACTGAAGGACAATGTACGCACGCAGGTAAACAGAACAACAGTTATACCAAAGTACCCTGAAAATAAAACCCGTGTCACGCTTTTAGGCTGCCTATCCACTAGAGCAGAGCTGTGCAAAATTAACCAATCAAGGTACGTCGCTGTTTATCGTAATGTATGGATCAGAATGATGGGCAACGAAAGTGGTGGATGAAAGAAGAGTGCACGCAGCCGAGATGAGAATGTTGAGATGAATGTGTGATGTGACGAGGAAAGATCGGATTAGAAATGAGTAAGTATATAAGGGGAAGTTTGAAAGTAGCACCAGTGATAGGCAAAATGAGGAGCAGAACCTAGGTTAGCGGGGTATGGACATCTAATTAGAAGGGAAGAACGTCATATTGGTAAAATAATGTTACGGATGAATGTTGAAGAACGAAGAGCGATCGGTAGGCCAAAAAAGCGATGGATCGATTGTATAAGAGAGGACATGAGAAAGAAAGGAGCAAGTGCTGAAATGACGAATAATAGAGATGAATGGAAGAAAACATGTTGTGCCGACCCTACATAAGTGGGATAAGGGCAGGGAGATGATGAAGTTGCGTCGCTGTTGTAACCCCCACAAGTAAATTTGAATCTAAAGAATGTGATTGGTTAATTTGGCACTGATCCACTCCAGTGGATAGGCAGCCTTAACCAAGACGGATATCGAATCTGACGACACTTATTGGAGAAATGCAAATTCTTGTCAGTTCGCCGATATTTAGTCATCTGAACCGTCTGATTAATATAGTACAATATCTATACACCTCCATAGAATGAGACGCCCCTCCAGCTACTCCGCTCACCATACTAGTAGTGTACGTAATTTTTTTCGCATTGTACCCAGAGGGCGACTATGATTTTCGAAATTCGAAGTTCGTTTAGTCGCATCCCTCTTACTCTCGTGTATTAAATAAGTGAGACAGCGCACTACGAACTTCGAGTTTTGAACTTCAGAATAGCCCCTCAGAGTGCCCACATGACGTCACGTGGCGAGAAGCACAGATATTGTTTCGGGCCGATTTTTGTATCACGTGCTGGGCGTCAACTTGCCGAAATGTATGGAACAACACTGGCGGCGAGGAGCAGGGCATCGAGCCCGTTCGAATGTGTAGTTCCTTGTTTGTCCGCTTAGCGTGAGTAACGCGTGGCCTTAAGCGCGAGCGCCCTTATTTAATACGATTTTGGTTACTTAGGCCTTATTAGCCGACAGGCCTTATTACCCGCAGGTACCTCATTCAAATAACGATGATGGTGGTGGTGGTGATGATGATGATGGCGGTGGTGGTGGTGATGGTGATGGTCGTGGTGATGGTGGCGGTGATGGTAGTGGTGATGGTAGTGGTGGTGGTGGTGGTGACTGTGGTGGTGGTGGTGATGGTGTTGGTGACGGTGGTGGTGGTGGTGGTGGTTATGGTGTTGTGATGGTGATGGTGGTGGTGGTGGTGGTGGTGGTGATGGTGGTGGTGATGCTGGTGGTGGTGGTGGTGGTGGTTATGGTGTTGTGATGGTGATGGTGGTGGTGGTGGTGGTGGTGGTGATGATGGTGGTGATGCTGGTGGTGGTGGTGGTGGTGGTGATGATGATGTATGAATGAAGTTTTTCTTATTACTAAAATCGATGAAATGGTTCCTAAGAAGAGATTTTCGTATGTCTTATAGTTTAAGACTCTCCAATACTGACCGATCTAAACGTGCCACCCTGTATAAAAAAATGTTTTTTATTTCATTGTATGTTTGAGAAAACACTATACAAGCCTCAGCGCGAACAGGGATCATCCAGCAATCCCCTACTTCGCAACCTCTGCAGTAATGTACTATTACGCTCTATTCAATCTTTTAGGTATTCGTGCAAGACTTCTTTTACGAAGACGGCAAGTGGCAGCGAACTTTTTACGTAAATAGCTCGAGCTGTCGGACCAACTTCCTTGCTGCCCTGGCGAAACTTTTTGGCTTCAACTACAACAAGAAAACCTGCTCCATGCCTAAGGTAATACGACGGATCATATAGAATGTATTCAGGTAATAGTGATAAGTATTTAAGGGGCTCCCACACGCGAATGACCCTAGATCCATAGCTCTTCACTTTTGTGTGTTGTATATGTCCCATCGTGTCTACAACCACCGTTGTTACCAATACTGTTTCAGTTTATCTTCACGATTCACCGAAACCAAGATAATCGCCATCAAAATTTTATATATTTACGACAAAAAATCTGTTTTTGCTACTTTTCTTAGAAACTATAGAACCTATTGAAAAACCAGTTGACAATTTTAAAGTGAACATCACTACTTACTTCTTATTGGTAGAAGTCCCATGTCTAAGCGTCGCTTGACGAGGGAGCTTATAGGCAACAATTTAAGACAGAAAAAGGACTACGATTTTATTATAACATTCGAGTTGACAAAAATATAGGACAAATACCAAACTACAATATTTATATATATATATATTAAGTGGTTTGCAGCAAGAGGAATAATTTTATATCACTTTATAAACAGTGAAATTTACCGAAATTTTCCGCGTAACCTCTAAAGAACAACTAATCCGTAGAACGGTTAAACACTCATGACAGTAAATATTGTAATAGATAAAATTTATCCAGAAAAAAATAATGACAGTTGAGTTTGTTTTGGCTTTCTTCTCAACAGTGTGTCCTCTTGGGAAATGCCGTAGAGTCAGACTTATAAAAGTGCCCTTGTGGCCTACTTACAGAATAAAAAATTAGAATTAGAATTTGTTATTTCTCCACATTTTCCTTAATAAAAAGTATAGCAAAAGGGGCCTGATTTTAGAACTAGAGTGATTTGACGCTCACATGGTCACAATACAAACCTAACCTAAACTACAGTTTTCGGTTTTTGACCCATTTTAACTACCCAACATTTATTTCTTTATTTGTAGCTCCGTAGTAATCCAATGGCCGAACTTGTAACTTTAGATCGCTCTAGTTCCTAAACAATCAAGTTTATAAAAAAAACTTCAATCAATAAGAAATGCTTATTTTAATGTCTCTTTTAAAGATAAAAAAAAGTAACAAAACTGTAAAAATAAAATTTTTGGTCGTAAATTTTCTAAGTCATAAAATCGGGCCCCTTTTGCTATACCCCAACCGAAAAATCACAACACCAGCAACTAAAGAAGAGACGATTCCCCGTGACCACAAACACTATGGTAAGAGAGAGAAGAGTATTTTTTTTTTTTTCAGGGCATATACGTCATAGACGTGGACTACAAGCTGGTCGAAAGGATCTGGATAGGCTCCCGAAGACCAGGTCGAATGATGCAGCGAACGGAGATATATACGAAAACTGGCACCATCGCTTGCTATGAACTGGAATCCAGGGTGGAAAAGAAGAAAGATTAAGGTTTCTTTTACAGAAAACTCGCCGAAGGAGTCTGTCTATTAAGAAAAAGAATTCATTTATTTGTGAAACATAGGTACCTACGGAGTTAGTGTTGGTATTAAAATGCGTTAAGCTCTCTATGCCTTGCCGATAAATGTAAAAATATTTGGTTTTTTTGGCATGTGACATTTGCATAAAGAAATAACCTAAAAATTAAAATATCGTATTATGGAAATATCAGTCAATCTTAAAATTTAACAATATCAACTTAGAAAATAATGACAATAAAATACTTATAAACAATTAATCATAAATCTATATCAATTAATAATAAACGGCTGTGTGCTGTATTAACATTTTAGTAGTATATGTGAAGTCAACTTCTTTTTAAAAATATCAAGCTTAAAGTCTCTTATACTAGCTGGAAATTTATTGTATTTTTGGGGTGCCATTTTAAAATACTTTTTCGCACTAATGTAGTTTGGGACTCCTTATTGCACAGTGTATATTTATTGTATTGTATTGTGATCGAGTTGGCAGCCTGCGTGTATCTGTAGTTTTAATAAATAAGCTAAATTGGAAGTAGTGTTGTGAGTTAAGGCTAGATTTGGGCCGTTGCGTTTAAAGCTCAGAGACCCTCAGGGCAACTAAGTCTTGCAACGCACGTATAGGCATCCGAGTTAAGGTGGATATTACGCACACAGCTGCATTGACAAAAAAAAAGTGAATGAAGAATGAGGTAATTCAATTTATGTTCACCTACTCGGGTAAGTGAAAAGATTTTAAACGGATTAATATATCGCGTCGATATGGAAAATTAATAGTTATTTGTTAAGCAAGGCTGCAAAGTTGTTATTCGGCGCGAGTGCTAGAATTGAAAGCCGAGTAAGCGAAGGAATCTAAAATTTAACCAAGAGCGGAGCGAGTGGTTCAAATATAAACACCTGAGCGTAACGAGGCTTTCAAGGCACGAGAAGTCAAATAATTTTGCAGCCGTGCGAAACACACAACTTTTCACCTCACTACAGCAAGGAAACAGTAAGATGTAAGAAAAACTAAGAAATTATAACTAACCGACTATATTTTTTTATATGAAACTAGTGATAATGAGCCTACGAAAGACACTCATCACAAAACAAACAAATAAACATGTAAAAAAATATAAATTCGAACTTCAAGTTACTTTTCCACGCTAGCGGATGAAACTATTTTTTCCACGCAGATTTAGCGCTATAAAGGCAACTTTTCTGAGCGAGTGAGGTGAAAATAATTTTATAGCCCGTTTAACAACATTTATTTAAATCTTGAAAAGTTTTTAAAGAAAATTCTATCAAAATGCATTAGATGAAACTGGTTTTTTGGTAACATCCTGCAAAAACAGGTTTACAAAGTGCTTATATTTGCAGTGGTGGCAATCGACATACTGACGCATGGTATCAAAAGTCAAGTCACGAGTTTTTTAAAAGTACCTATATCTCAGAAACCATGAAATTTTTAGTGTATACACCCAAAGTCGCCAAATACTTAAGAACACAATCTTATTTCAACTTACATAAAGACGTGTACGAATTATATGGTCAATTTGGTTGCCACAAACTATTTGATGGTGACTGCACATAACCTAAAGTTGTGTGCGTGACCCAAAGTAAGTATAATATAAAATTTAAAGAGAGCCCTCTTGTGTAATTTTCTTGTAACTATTTTTGAAGCGCTATCTGCGTTTCGAAACCAGAACTATCGCTATACAAGGTGATTTAAAAGATGTGATACAAAATGATACTTTCCGAGGCTACACACAATGACGATCAACTTTTAGTAGGTATGAGACCAATTTCAAAATCATATTTTTAAGTTAATTTTAAGGTTGGTTGTTAAGTTAGTTAAATTTTTTATATTTATAATTGTTGTCCTTAAGGAAAATATATATTACATTCCCAGTTGTAAAAAAAAAAAACATTTTAATTAATCGACTTCTCGGTACAAACTTGAAGTAAACCGTGGTCGGTTAGTATGGAAGGTCTAATGTTATTGAATGATTTCGATGTTGGTCTCATACTAAAAGTTAATGGTCTTTTGTATATAGCCTCGGAAAGTTATATTTTATATCACGACTTAGAAGTCTACTTGTATATTATATAAGTATATTGGACACCTACATACACCTACGAAGATATGCATGTTCAATTTTTTTGCTTTTCCAGTATTCAACGAGTTACTTTGTTCTAATTCGGTTTTTGTAATACGTACCCTGCCCAAATTATGAAAGTTCTAAAAACGACGAAAAGGTAGGTAGTGCCCTGCACTTTGCATGGCTTGTCTTGACAGAGTTAGCAAGCAAATAACCTAACACAAACTATACAAGTTATACGGGGTGAAAAAAATTGTGAGGCCTGGAGAAAAGCTACCATAAATCCTTAAGAGAGACTTACTAACATGAATAACTGCATTCACAGAACTTGTTAAAAGCTTACTGAACCGGGAATCGAACTAACTAGAATTGCAAAGAAGAAATTTTCACAAAAGTTGACTGTAGCCAGACACACCCTCAGCCAGTTAAACGATCTATTTTTTTTTACAATAATGCCTCATCTATAGATGACATTATCAATGTCAAAGTCTTTAATAAGGTACTAAGAGATAGACTAGCAAACTGCTCTTCATGTGTATTTTATTGATACCTAGCAACTAAATAGTTTAGTCTTATTATATTAAATATACATATTTTGTGTTTGCAGTTATTCATGTTAAGAAAATTTTAATAATGTTTTCTTGTAGAGAAATGAGCCTGTAGATTTTTAGCACTCTGTATAAGACATAATCTTAATTATAATAAGGCGCAAGAAGCTAACTATGATGCAGTAGTTAGTAAAATACTGGCAAAAGTTTTTTTTCCACACATACAGGACAAATTAATTTTGTATTAAGTGAGTATGAGTGTACGTTGGAAATTAAACATTATGTAGTTGATTTTTATATTTGTTTTATTTTCTGTTTTTATAATGCTTGCAACCAGGGGAGTTATTGCGTAATGAAATTTTGACACTTGGTATCCGAATCAACTGTCATAGCCCATACAAAATCGTGACACTTGATTCTGATTTCGAGCGTCAAACGCGGTAGGCAATAGGGAATATGCATGAATTATTGTTTTTGCTTTATTAAAAGTCATTCATGTAACAAACAGTAGACAACATTTTTTTCGTTTAACTATAAAAATAACCAAGATATAAGCCATCAAACATTTTATTCTATCTCTTTCTAGCCAAACAGAATTTAATATGGAGGTTATATGGCCGTAGTGGACTATGACGTAAAAGTACATGTCGGACCTCTCTGTCATATCGCTGTCTAATTATTAGTTTAAAATGCCTATATCATGCGTATATCTTGGCCGATTATAATTTTAATTTCACTTTTTGAAATCGTTTTTACGGTATTATGATATTTTGTTACGAAAAGCGATTAAAAAAAAATCATACATGTACCCTATAGGAGGGCAGATCTTAAATTTTGATAATGATTTTAGTTAAATAATTAGCATTTTCCCGCGACGTTATCACTGTTATCAGTGTACAATATTAAAATATAATATACTTAAATGAAAACGTGTACCTGTCATATTTTTCTAAGCAATTCCTAAGCCACGCTTTCAATACTATGCAAGCAGCGGAAAAGTTATAAATACTTACATTACATACACCAGTGATAGTACATAATTATCTGCACAAGGATTTTTTATATTAGTAAACGGGTAGTGGCACAAAAATATCTGCTCTAACGTTTTCCAAATGTATGGTAAAACGTGTTATACACCTTCGATCCTATCCGATCCGATCCTAATTATTGGATAATGATACATTATCCGATTTTATCCGATAGTTAGGATCGGATCGGATAGGATGGGAAGGTGTAGAACACGTTTAACAAGTAGAAGCTTATTAATATCTGGATAAACAAAACGATTAGAAATTCTAAAGATGACAATGACTGAGAAGAGTACCGTACTGTCAAATAATACATTTGTCTCTTTCAGTTTGACTTTAATTTGAGAGGTTTTATACCAGTATCTATAATGAAACCCCTTTTAATCAAATAATATTTATTCGTTTTCAGTTGCTTAGTTATTGAGAGGTTTGCTGAGATAAATATGACAAGTAAACGTTTATTTATTAAATCTGTACAGGTACAGATGTATAAGTTGGTGTGGTGTCGGTCAGCGGGTCTGTCTGGTGGTGGTTTGTTGTATTTGCAAGCGTATTTTTTGGACGCGCATGTGAGCACAATTATTCTCATATCTAACCAAGGCACTATTTCGCAAAAACCAAAGGCACTATATTACAGTCATGTATAAGTCGGTAGCTATGTACATTTACTTTTGAAGCCTTGTTATCGCTCATATATTTATGATTCCGACTACAATCTCTACGTCTAATAAATCATCGAAGTTCAAGTTTCATGTAGTTTTTCGACAGTATAATTAATATAGTGAAAAAGTTATTCATTTAATCAGACAGCAATTACCAAAACTTTGTCACAAAGAGACAACTGCGCCACCTGCAACTATTTTGAGACAAAATTTGCTCAAATAGTACGATTCAAAACCCATAGACAACTTTAACTCCCAAAAACATATTCCTTTCTCATCCAACGCCAAAGAGAGATAAGCGACAAGCGATGTCGAAGTCAAATAAGTTTATAGAGAGTGTACATATTAGGGTTTAACTAATGAACAGAGGATACGGTGGTCTCCGAGGATAAAAGGGCGTATGTGTCGGATATTACGAGAAAAGGTAAGATCTTTTGGTTGTGCATGGCAGTACATTGATATTCAGCAGTTGGATGCACTCCAATTTCCATTGAGATAAATGAATTGAAAGGTAATGGAATTGTCGTAAAAAGCTTATTAATCGATTAACGAATGTGGTTATTATTATACAGATAAGTAAAATTGTAAAGATGTACGACTTCATACTTTTTAAAAATGATGTGTAATAGCAAGTACAGTCAAGTGCAGAGAAACGTGACCCTGCCACATATGTTTGCATGGCAGTGGGGACGCTTTACTCTGCAGCCGACTGTACAATTAGTATAGAAGCTAAATCGAAACTAAAGTCATTTACAAACAAATTCGAACACTTAAAAAAAAAACATTTGAAGAACAATGAAGGCATCGAATCGATAATTATAATTATTGATTTTATTTTTTCTATAAATTTGGAAATACCATTATTTTATTCTAAATGAATTGGATTGAATACAGAGTTCGATTGCAAAAGATAAAAATATTGCGTCTTACTAGATTGCAAGAAGGATTCGGACCTGCGACTCCTTCTGTTAAGTAGAAGTGCTCTTCCAACTGAGCTACCGCAACTTTACTTACACCACATGACATTATCGAACATAATCAAAATACCATCGGCGTCACTCTGTATCATTTTTCTCTCATTAAACGCTAAGCGCTTTAACCACACACTAAGACTGGCGTGGTGAGTAAGGGAGATCGGGTAAGGTTCTAACGAAGAAATAAGTTTATCGACTGATGTCGAAAGATCGCAAGAGCTTTATCTAAGAAGGAGATGTAGCTCTCGCGAGTTTTCGACACCGATTCATAGCTCATCATGGCCGCCGTGACAACCCGTGGGGCACCCTTACCCGGTCTCCCCTATGGTGACGAATGGCGGATAATTAACTCAAAATCCGAATCCGTCTTGTCTTTCACCTTAGTGGAGTGCAGTGGGGCCCGGATTGCCGGTTAACATTACGGGCTGCGGCGGGATCGCGACTCGTGACCATGAGTCGGGCTTGTGTTCTCAATTTGTGGAGGATAGTGAGGCTGGAGTGAGAACGGGTCATGCTATTACGAATTCGCGGCGACGGAGCAGCTCAGCAGATGAGGGCCATGGAAGCGGGCGCTCGCTGAGGCGGGCAACCGGCTAGGCCTTCTTGGTCGGCTTATTTTTGACAACACGTTTGGTTGGGTTGTACCTACAACGGCCTACGAAGCTAGCGGTCCCGGGTTCGAATCCCGGCTAGGGTAAGTGTTGTGCACGAATGTGTCTTCCTGGGTCTTGGATGTTTTCTATGTATTTAATTATTATAATTTATCTATATATTATGTATATCGTCGCCTAGTACCCATAGTACAAGCAACGACCATACTTACAAATCTACAATTCCTACAATCATGTAACTGTCATGAAGTACCCTCCATTTGTTTGTGTTACGCTTTCACAAAAGTGAATAATTTGCAGACTACAAACTTGTAATCTATACTATTATAAAGTTGTAAAAATTAAATGTCTAAAAAAATTGATTGTTACGGACTATTTGTATTAGTGACCTAAAACGAAAAATATTTTTTTTGGATTTTATGTATGTTTGTATGTGTCGTTGTGGCTTCATCACGCAAAATCCGCTAAACCGATTTCCATAATTTTTGGTACACGGGTAGCTGGGTATCTCCAGATGGTTATAGGATACTTTTTACCCAACTATGCTGAACAAAAAACGACGGGGTATGACGTTTTCTCCTCCGCGAACGAAGTTGCGGGCACCTTGTAGTTAATATATAATTGTGGTACATTAATTTGTTTTCAATTGCTCAATTTTGTCAATTTATACACATGCAAAGTTTTGTGGGATAGTAGGTAGCTAGGCTGGTGAGAGGGCCAGGAGAGTGACCACGAGGTGACACACTGCGGCAGGTGCGTGGCTTGCTGCGGCAGGTGAGGCAATGTAGGCCCCAGGTGAGTTCGGGATGGATAGCAGGTCTCCAGGCATGGAAATGGGGTGAAAGTTTCTATGGGAAAATCTAGGGAACGCGACATTATATAATTGTATTGTATTTATCTATTTGTATTTTAATATAATATGTGTGTATGTGTATAAATATATACTTATACGTAACAATCCCCATATTGACTTGTTGAATTGTCTCTTTTCTTAACTTTTTTTTGTATTATCAACATGAATGATCCTACACTAACTACTAGTTTCTGTTTGCCCCTATGGTTGACTGGTAGAGAATGCCTTAAGGCATTAAGTCCGCCATTTGTAACAGTTTGTATTGTGCAATAAAGTTTAAATAAATGAATAAATATTAGGGACTGATTTAGGAGAGGGCAACCGGGGCTCCCCAGGACCACCACATTTTTTTTATGTATTTACAATATTGTTAGGGTACTCCATTAATTCGTGGTTCCAGGTCCACCGAACCTAAATCTGGCCCTGCGGCAGTTCAATGCTAGTTACATCTGTATATATTAAAAAAAAAATGTCCGTTTCAACTAAAATGATAAGAATCGGTAAAACACACCAACAAACAAACATTGAAATTTTTGATATGCGTAAGGATGAGTGACTAGTATTATAAATATTTGATATGAATCATATTTATCTGTATGATGTGTTTTTAAATACTACATAGACACCGATAGCCATTATTATACTAAACGATAAACTAAACAAGCGTAATCTACAACTGTTGTCACTGTGGTGATATCATTCCAATCGTAACGAGATGTCGTTTAATGGCATCGTATTTTTAATTTTTTGCGGATTTTTTACAATTGGTGTAACAAGAAATAATTCAGTCAGAACGAAACGTGAGGCGGTAAGTTTTTTCCTACTAGCTGCCCGGGTTAGCACGGGTGTACCATTCAATTGCACAACCGTGCACTTGCGGCTGTTTGTCCCGGTTGTTCAGAGGATAGGCCTCAGACTGCGACGACGCGACTAGTTGGCCGTGCCGGCGGCGCGAACCGTGTGCACGAACTCGCCGCTGGGCCGGGCCCTTTCACTACTCAATGCGCTACTGGCATCGACACCTGAGTGCGACTTGTTTGCGTGGCGATGGGCGGCAGTGTGTAGTCAATGCTTGAGATTTTGTGAGGCGATGGGTGCTAGGTGTTCAACTGTTTCAATATAATTTGTTTGTTACCTGTTATTGTAAACTATAATTTTCAACTGTTAGGCTAAGTTTCGTGACGCATTAACCAATGTGTCTGTATATTGTACTGTAATGTCATGTAAACGTTTTAGAAAATAAAAAAAATTTAGCATAGAACGCTATTTATATCAGAATAAGAATGATAAGAGGTAACTATGGTTATCAAAAGCAAGTCAGTGGCTAATAAAGATAAAACCTAAACTTATCTTTACTGTATGGATGGACTATGCAATGAAATCATTTTTTAAGATCTCCCTTATATCTTTTGTCTCACTCACTCTCTCTCTCGTTTCCATGCAATATTTAGTATATTTTTTTACACACAGACCTTATTCTGAGGATTACAAACACAACAAAAAACTGCCCTGCAAAAAAATCACTACAAATTAAAAAATACTATGTAAGAAAGCGGAACTGCAAAAGAGCGTATCTTCATAGCACTTACGTCCTATACTTGAGTTGCGCAGTTTTTCAGCAATAATTATTTTCAAGTTACCTTTATAATATTATTATAAAATTACTTAGGATATAGGGGGGGGGCACCACAATTTACGCAACTTTCGGAGTGATTATTTGCGAAAATATAAACGTAATCCAAAAAATTTTTACAAACCTTAAAGTGTTTTCAAAACTATCAAAGTAAGTAGCGGGTATACAAGGTATACATAAGACACCTATACCAGAATTTCATCAGTATACATCGTTTAGTTTTTAAGTAATATACCTGTGACATACGGATAGACGGACGACGAAATTTTACAGTTATTTTTTTTACTTTGTAATGTTTTTTGGAGCCGTTTCTATTTTTTGTTAAAAAGTTATTACTACATGGGTCACTACAGATGGTAATAGGATACTTTTAACCCGACTAAGCTAAAGGAAAAAGGTGGATTATGTTTTTTTTTCCTCTGATGACGAAGGTGCAGGCACCTTTTTAGTTTACTTAACAAATTACTTTATTACAGGTATCCTACAAAACCATACCTGGACAATTTATAAAATGTATTAAACCAAGCATGCCATATGCTAAGCCAGCAGTAGCAGAGATGTATGTGGAAATTAAGAATTGCGCTATAAAGGGAAATTTCTCAATACTGAAGGATAACATAAGCGTGCAGGTAAAAAGAAAAACAGTTATATTTATTAACATTTTCGCAGCAAAGCTTTCAGTGGCGCTACGCAATTTCCTCTAAGGCTTGTCGACGAGAAAAAGTAGCCATGGTAAACTAAATCTCCACTGTCTCCCAGTAGGTTTAGGTAGTTCAAACCGCAATTAGATTGCCAACTGAGTATTCTTTTTATGTGTAAGAATCTAAAATCCATACATTTTTCTTTACAAGCTGTGAAATCCTACATAATGCTAGTTAAGGTTTAGAGCTAAAATGATTGCACACAAATATGTGTATACTTCTGGCATGATGTAAAACAATTTTTAATACAGTCGCTCAAAAAGTGCTACTTTACGTAGCTGTTCAGCGTGCGCAAAGTTGGTTTTCGCGAACTCGTGCTTTTTACTTTTCCAATGTTTTTTTAATTTATATTGTTCCAATTCATGACTTAGTTGATGATGATCGTGATGGTGATGATGATGGTGATAGTGATGGTCATGATAATGGTAATGGTGATGATGGTGTTGGTGATGATGATGATAATGAAGATAATGGTGATGGTCATGATGATGGTGATGGTGGTGATGGTGAGGATGATGATGATTGTGATGGTGATGATGATGATGATGATGATGATGATGATGATGATGATGATGATGATAATGATGTATATGGTAATTGTGATGGTGATGATGGTGATGGTCTTGATGATGGTGATTATGATGATGGTGAAGATGGTGGTGATGGACATGATTGGTGATGGTGGTAATGATGATGATTGTGATGATGGTGACGATGGTGGTGATGGTCATGATTATGGTGATGGTGGTGATGATGATGGTGATGATGATGGCTATGGACATGATGATGTAATAGTGATGGTGATGATGGTGATGGTCTTGATGATGCTGATGACGTTGATGGTGACGATGGTGGTGATGGACATGATGATGGTGATGGTGGTGATGATGATGGTGATGGTTATGATGATAGTAATGGTGATAGTGATGGTGGTGATGATGATGATTAAACTTATATGTAAGGCTAAAAATATGCATGTTAAGAGTAGGATACAAAAAGCTAAATCTAAGAGTAAAGCCATATGGAACATTGTGAATGAGAACACAGGAAAAAATAAAATGCTAGATAAAGGTACGATCAAACTACAGATTGATAATGAAGTGACTGATGACCCTGTAAGAATAAGCAACACTTTTAATGACAATTTTATTAAAACGGGCCAGGGCATAGAAATCAATGCGGAACATAGTGGTCAACATATGAAACTTTTGCAAAGTAATCACATTAATAATGAAAAATCTATGTTTATGGCTCCTATTGATAACGTAGAAGTAGTAAACATTGTCAGGTCTCTAAAAAACACTAATTCCTGTGGTCCAGACGACATAAGTACTATTGTAATTAAGTATAACATTGAAGTTTTATGTGAACCGCTGTGCGATATTTTCAACGCATGCATACGTGAGGGGATTTTCCCTGTTCAATTTAAAACCGCAAAAGTAGTTCCTTTACATAAAAAACATTCCAAAACAGGTATAAATAATTGCCGGCCTATTTCGCTGCTGACAGTTCTATAAAAGGTTTTTGAAAAGGCAATTGCAACCCGAATGATTAATCATTTAGAAAGAAATAATTATTTTAGAAAAAATCGGAATGCTATAACAGCTATTACTGAATTAGTACGGCAAGTTCTGACCAATCTTAATCTAAATCTGAAATGTGCTGGGACCTTAGTAAGGCGTTTGACTGTGTGAAACATAAAATATTACTGGATAAGTTGCAATATTATGGGATACGTGGGTCTATATTAAAACTACTTACGTCTTATCTAACGGATAGAGTTCAATTTGTCCAAATATCTGACGTAGATAGGTCGGGATATATTCAATTTGTTAATTCTGCTAAAACAGCGATCAACTGTGGGGTCCCCCAAGGATAAATATTGGGACCTCTGCTATTTATTATTTTCATTAATGACTTGCAATATAATATATCATATGGAACAGTTTACCTTTATGCGGACGACACGGGTATTATACTTGAAAATGAAAATATTGTAGCACTTAAGGCCCAAATTAGCCCGACTTGGGCGGACTTGACACATTGGTTTGAATGTAATGGTCTTAAGATTAACATGGATAAAACACTTTATGTCCCTTTTCTAAAACATACTAATAGTATGACGTACGACTTGCCGCTACCCATAACAAAGGCCGCTAATGTCAATTTTTGGGTGTAGAACTAAACTCCCAGTTGCGTTGGTCAGACCATATAAGCCTACTAAAGAAAAAATTGGCCAGCACCTGTTACGCTTTGAAAACTTTGTCAAAAATATTGGATATTTCAGTGCTGAAGACAGTTTATTCTGCTCATTGTGAAAGTGTTATAAGGTACGGCATTGAAGTTTGGGGTAATAGTGTGTATGTATACAGTGTTCTCCTGTTACAAAAAAAAGCTATCAGGTATATCGAAAACGCAAAACCACTCGAACATTGCCGTCCACTTTTTGTGAAGCATGGAATACTGACTGTGATATCACTTTACATTTACTTAATATGCATTTTTATCTATAAAAACAAGTCCAGTTTTGCAAATAATAGTAACAATAGACCACGCAGATAATGCAGATACAATTTTGACATTATGTTACCAGAGTCAAAAAATTATGTACATTTTAAACGTAGAGTTGAATATAATGGTATAAAAATTTATAACTATCTAAATGAGGACATAAGACAATGTAATAATATTAGTGAATTTTCCAGAAAATTAAAATCTTTCTTGATTATACGACCATTTTATAATTTAAATGAATATTTTGATAAATTGTTTGATTAGAGTATTAGTATTATTTTGTAAACTAGAATAAGACTTTGCATGCCTAATTATAGCGAAACATGCCGTCATGTAACTAAATCATACTGACATGTACGTTGTTACTACCACCTGTGTATGTTTGGCAAAATAAATGATTTGATTTGATGATGATGATGATGATGATGATGATGCTTACTTGTTGTTTTTCTTATTTTTTCGCAACTGTATTAAAAAACGTCGTTCGATACACGTGCGGAAATGTCATTCTTCACTCGTCCCGAGTCTTGCCACGAGCCGTAAGCGAGAAGCTCGTGAAGTAATGACATACTTTCCGCACTAGCATCGCAATGTACTATTTATTTTAACTAACTAGTAGGTACATTAATTCTTTATTTACGTTAAGAAAAGGTAATGATTAAGACGAGTGTTTAATGACATAGTGTCCAGTAACAGCCCATAAAGCCCTGTGCTAAGATAATAGCGTATTGTGTGACAGATTTCTCAGTGAGCGATTGGTGGGGATCCTTGGTTAACAATCGACAACATTTAATTTTTTTACCCTCTAATTTGATCTAATAATATTTACAAAATTACGAGGAACGTATTTTATATTTTCAATTATTAACTGTAATGTATTCAGATCATTATAACATTTTACCGTCATTTTATCACACTTGTTGCTCACATAACCTACGTAAATCTGTAACGTTCCGTTGTGACCAGTCACAGTTATACTTTTCTAGATCACTGTGATTTTTTATTGTGTCGTTAGTATTACCCGCCACTAGTTATGATAAAAATGCAAACTTCCAATATGACACATTAACACTTTTTTTTATTATTGCCAAAAAAATAAAGCAAAGGAATTAACTTTGTACCGCCTAAAGATATTACACTATTTGCTAATAATATCCATTATTTACAAAAATATGTGATCCCTAAATTCCAAAAATAATGTTAATGTGTTCCCAAGCCCAAATCTATCCGTGATATTTTAATTGTAGTCACTTTCAAAAAATGGATTGTTGGACAACTTTGACTATTGTACATTATTCACTTTTCTAGGCATCTCTGCATGACTTTTACTATGAAGACGGCAAATGGCAGCTGTCCTTTTTCGTAAAGAACTCAAACTGTCGGACCAACTTCCTTCGCGGCCTAGCGAATCTGTTTAGGATCACTTACAACAAGAAAACCTGCTCAGTGCCTAAGGTAATACAATTGATCATCTAGAAGAGTACGGAATTAATAAAGACATTGCAGAGCAATTAATAGTTAGAACGGTAAAAAAAAATCGACACGTTTAGAAAAAACTGATGATTTCCAAATGGTGTTTTTTTTTATCATGCCTTAAAACACTATTGATCGAGTTTTTCTAATCAAGAGCAACAATTCCACAGAGAGCCATACAGATACAAGCGTCAAACTTGTAACACTCTCTTTTTGTGAGGGGTTAATAATGTCTTTTCACAAACGTAAATCCGTAGGTGGCGTTCTTTCTAGTCGTATAGTGAAGTGACACTATCAATATGGAAATTACTGATTTATGTATGTTTTTTATTTTTTAATTTATTTCACCACACTTACAGCTATTTTTACAGGACTTATACGTAAGACAATAGCGTAACTATTTTTATAATTTTACATTATTAACCTTTAAATCTATTTATCTATACAAAGTACTGAGTTTATAACTAATTATGAATAAAGCTGACTTTGTGAGTCCATTCAGAGAACGTATATTTCCTAGAGACTGTATTTTACTACCATATTCTCGGGCATTATCAATTATCTCTCTCTCTCTTTCTTTCTCTCTCTATCTCGCTCTTCTGAGCTTTTTCCCGGCTACGCCTTCAGCTTCTGCTTCAGAGTTTTCTCCTCCACTTCCAACGGTCTTTGGCATGCTTTATTGTAACACCGTTGGCCTACGTGTGATGAATTCCCTAAAGCTCAACGATTTGCTCAGTTTTCGTTAAGTAACATAGTAGGGACATATGTCACAGTGTAGATCATCGGACTAACGAGTCTTTGTTAGATTTTGCAAGACTTTCGTTGCTTGTGCAACTACGAACCCTCACACAGGCATTCAGAGCAGAGCCACAGACAGTAGAAACATGTTCACCAGATCGATGGTTATACATCATCAAATCAGTCACCAAGACTCCTGTGGCAGAGTGCGCTCGCCATGCAACCAACAGAGATCAGTGGAGAAGAATTACGAAAATAACAATTTAATAAGTAGACGATTCTCCATGACAACAACAACTCTGGGAAGATTGAAAGACTAGGATAAGAAGAGTAATACACTAGTTTCCTTTTCAGGGCACATATCTCTTCAACGTGGATTACAAGCTGCTCGATCGAATCTGGATTGGCTCGCGAAGAACCGGCCGAATCCTGCAACGAGTGGAGGTCTATACGAAAGCTGGTACCGTCGCGTGCTACGAAATCGAATCTACCGTGGTACAGAAGAAAGATTAAGATTTATTTTACAAAACAATTGCTGCATCGGTCTACTTAGTGAAAATAGTGTTGTAAGTTTAAGGGCGTTTTCAGTGAAGCGGAGTTGAGAAACCAACACAAGCGAAATTGAATCTGCAGAATGTGGTTGGTTAATTTTGCACAGCTCCGTTCCGCTTCGCCTCAGCGAAAACGCACCCTAAGGCCCGGAGATCGTCAGGGTGACTTCTGCAAGTCTGGCCACACATGTACATTATGTTATAAGGAAAGTATATGTTGCGTAACCACTCTCTAGTAAGCTCCTAGACTAATTATCTCTATGACGTATTGCACTAGGTACATGAAGTGTGTATGTAGGTCTATATTGTACTGTGTACAACAATACAATACAATAACTCTTTATTGCACACCACACAAAATAGTGTACAGAACACAATACATTCAAGGAGAGGTAAAGGAGAGGCGATCTTATTGCTAAACAGCGATCTCTTCCAGACAACCTTTGGGTAGTGGGAAACGTTGAGAAAAGAAACTGTACGTACAAGTAGGTGGATCAAAGCCGTTTGGAATTGAAGTATTGTATCTACATACATATATATTAAACCAACTTTGTGTATTAGTGTAAGTGTATGTAATTTTCTTTCATTACAGGTCTATAAAAGTTTCTGTTCTTTATGTTGACGTTTCTGTTTAAGTTTGTTTTGCAAGTAGTCATCGTCGCCTTGGATTTGTGCAAGACCAGAGGATCCCCATACTTTGCTTAACTTTAAGCCTGGTTACTCGCTTTTTAAAGAACCCCATATTATAGCGCTCCCAACATACGTAACGGTTCAGCAGATGTCACAATTACAACATGATATTCCGAATAGTTTGATAACCATCATCGTCATTGTAGGGAGTGATTTTCTTGCGAACGCAACTTCTTTTTGTTCGTTTCTTGCTGGTGAGGGACCAGGGGCGACCATGGCGTACTACATGGCTTCTTCCCCACATCCATAGCAACATAAGTTAGAAGTTTTCTACTGTTACGCCGGACCGTCAACATCTCCTGCATCTTCTGATGATGCCTCATAGACAGGCGAAACACGTGTCGACGATTATACTGTGTGGCTAGTGGTGATTTTTTGTATTTTCATGCGTATTTTTTTCGTGGAAACTGCATGAAAACATGCGCTTGTCAGCACAATTTATTGTCATATGTAACCTAACACAATTTCATAATAAAGGAACTATAATCCATTCACATAAAAAAATTAGAAAAACAAAAATCCTGACTATGTAAAAAACTAAAAAGAAAAAAACAAGTCCAGTGGTAGTGAAATTTGTTAAGATATAATGGAAATGATTCATGATCGATACTCACATAAAACAAGTAATACATTCTAATGTGGAACATAGCGATTTTAAGCAGTCGGGGACCCATAAGAAATCTAGATCGACGCAAATCTTCCCAACAATGGGTAACAAACATACGCATGCGCATTACTCTCCTTTGCATCGCGCAGTCGGGTAAAATATATTATATATTCAAATTTCCGAAAGCTACAAAGCGTTAAGAAACTGAACTATCATATATACCATGTTTGGAAAGTTATTTTCACCATCTTCAGGACTAATTACACAATAAAAACCGTGAAAAATCCTATAATTTTCGCTGGAAGCCCCTTAAAGTTAGTAATTTCAGCAGACAGCAATTACCAAAACTTCGTCGCAAAAAGACTGCGCCACCTGCAACTATTATCAGACGAAAGTTGCTCAAATAGTCCTATTCACAACCCATAGACTTTAACCCCTAAAAACCCAACATATGCCTGTCTCATCCAACGTCAAAGGGAGGTAAGGAACAAACGATGTCGGATTCAAATAGATTTATCGAAAGTATAGATATTAGGGTGTAACTAATGAACAGAGGTTACGGTGGGCTCCGTGGATAAAAGGGCGTATGTATCGGATATTACCCGAAAAGGTAAGATCGTTTGGTTGTGCAGGGCAGTACATTGATATTCAGTAGTTGGATGCAGTCCAATTTCCACTGGGATAAATGAATTGAAAGGTAATGGAATGCTTATATAAGGACTTTTTTAATCGATTCACGTATATTTTTACCATTATACAGATAAGCAACGTAACAACGAATTTATATATAAGTACCTATATACAAAAATCTAAAAAAAGCGGCTCCGTGACCATCAAATTGTAAGTATCACTTTTTTTTAACATCTTCAATATACAGACACTTGATTATTACAACTTTATAATAATATATAGATTTTAATTTATATAATAATATATAAATACTTAAAAACTATATATAATAATATATATAGTTTTTAATTTCTCATTTTAGTTTATTTTTAATTTTAGATTTAGTTTTATTTTAAGGTAGTTTAATTGTTTTATTTGTTTGTTCTATAAGTAAATGAAGATTTCTGATAGATTTAACATATATAGATATCGTAAAGATGTCCAAAAATCTTGCCTCCTCTTAATTTGACTAAAAATTTCATTTCATAAATTAAAAGTGAATAGAAGATCCTTTTACATATAAATCACCGCGAGTTATTATTCTGCAAGCTTAAATTTATTTGTTGCACATGCGCACTTGGGAAGTGCTAATTTTGACTACATTAGGTACATTAGTACTGCGGCACAGGTTATTTTGTACTCGTCAAGTATTTACATAGATTAGTAAGAAAACAAAACCGGCCAAGAGCATGTCGGAACATGCTCAGTGTATAATTCCGAAGCAGATCATACAAAACAATGCACTACAAAAAAAAAAAAAAACGATATGAAGAAGGGCATAACCAGGCACTTCCGTCCTTTTGCTGAGAAGCGCAGTTTTTCGACAATAAATCAAAAACGGTATATTCGATCATGTTGGAAACAATTTTCGTTGAAAGTGTTTATTAAGCTTTATCGTTGTAATAGTTTTCATATTTTTTGGACGTACCGTTTAGAAAATAGAGGGGTGGGGGGGGGGGGCACAATTTATGCTACTATGTGATAAATAAATAAATAAAATATTTGCTAGAAAAAAAAGACTGTTTCCGTTACGGAGCGTCCCACCTAAATATATATTTTTTAAATTTAAGGATCAAACTTAGTAGCAGTGTATACAAGACCTTATAAACCAAATATAGACCAAATTTAATCAATACCTCAACTTGTAGTTTTTGAGTAAAATGCCTGTGATATACGGACGGAGGGACATTACGAAACTATAAGGTTTCCATCTTTGAAATTTTGGCAACGGAACCCTAAAGAATAATAATAATACCTATTTTATTTCAAGTAAGTTACATTCATATATGGTAAGCAGAAGAGCGTTATTCTAGATGTAAGTTCTTAAATACCTAAACACTAAAAACTATGACATTGTTCCGTAGCCAAAATGGCAAAAACGGAACCCTTATAGATTCGTCATGTCTGTCTGTCTGTCTGTCTGTCTGTCCATCCGTATGTCACAGGCATTTTACTCACAAACTATAAGATGTATCTTGATGAAATTTGGAGCATTGGTGTCGTGTGTTAACCGCTACTTAGTTTGATTGTTAAATAATAAAAATATATATTTCTATGTTTCTAAACTGAAAAAAAAAAACAGCAAATATCAAGGTGTGGCACATATTTCGACAGTACTTCTAAAAACACTTTAAGGTTTATAAAAAAAAAATTGATTTAGTGAATATTTACCGAAATATTCGCTACGAAAGTAGCAAAAATTGTGTCCCCCCCATCTATTTTCTAAACGGTATGTTAAAAAAATATGAAATATGTTACAAATATGAAGCTTAATAAATAATTCCAACGAAAATTGTTTTCAACATGATCGGACATACCGTTTTTAAGTTATTGCCAAAAAACTGCGCTTCTCATCAAAAGGACGTAAGTGCCGGGGAGATACGCTATTTTGTTAGTGTTTATTTTTCATATCGTATTTTTTTTATCTGTAGTGCATTTTTTTGTATAAACGGCTGCGGTACCCTTCATGGTTAAGTCCGACTCGCACTTGGCCGCTCTTTTCTTACCACTAATCTTGTTATGTCAGATCAAAGTAAAAATGTGTCAGATGTTTAAAAATGATATCCAAAAACAATTATTTAGATACAAAAATGACATATTTCCAGATTCTGAGTTCACATAACGTGTACTATCGAGAAAAAATATAAATAAATACTTACTTACTACTCTGGCTCAGTGACCCGAAGAGGATCTTGGCCTCTGACACAAGAGAACGCCATTCTTCTCTGATTTGCGCCATTCCCTGCCAGTTGGGGCCATTTAGTGCGCACAGATCCTTTTGCACCTCGTCTTTCCAGCGGTATCTGGGCCGACCGACCGGACGTCTTCCACTCGGTCGCCCCTGATACGCTCTCTTTACGGCCCGATCGTCTCCCATCCTATCCAGGTGACCCAGCCAGCGGAGTCGTGTGGCTTTGATCTCGCCAATAATATTAGGTATAGCCACCAGGTCTTCCAACTCACAGTTTTTCCTCCTCCTTCCGCTGCCATCCTCATCTCTTATTGGTCCCAGAATCTTTCGCCAGATTTTCCTTTCCGCTACTATAAGCTTATTTTCTTCCTTTTGAGTCAGTGTCCAAGCTTCACACCCATACATCAGGATTGGTCTAATAACAGTTTTGTAGACGCGAATCTTGGTTGGTCTACTGATCAGCTTGGACACTAAAACTCTATGGAGCGCTGCAGAGCATCTTAGGACATTCTGGATTCGAACGTCACTCTCCTCCGCCCTGTGGTTGGTGTCGGTAACTATGCAAGCAAGGTACTTGAATCTATCTACGCCTTTGTAGGTAGTTGTTCCCACTGTCAAATCCGCTCTTTTTGCTCTGACGTCTTTGTACCTTTTCATGAGGAGATATTCTGTTTTCTGGCGACTTGGCACTCGAATACATCATTCGAAAGGTATTGCAATATGATGGGGGTGTCGAGCTGAATGGCAAGCACAAAATCATTGGTTATGCCGATGTCCTAGGGCTACTGGCGCAAAACAAGGGGGACCTGGAGGCCATAGCAAAGATGGTGGAACAGGAGGGAGAGAAAATTGGTCTCAGAATCAATCGCCAGAAAACAGAATATCTCCTCATAAATAAATAAAATAAAATAAAATAAATAAATAGCACAGGGACAATCGTACACCAATCGACGTCGTCCCAAACTAAGCAAAGCATGTACTATGGATACTAGGCGACGATATACACATAAAATACATATAGATAAATTATAATACCAAACACAAGCCTTATTGAGCTTACCGCTTACGGGACTAGTTAGATTTGTGAAAAATGTCCTGTAATATTTATTTATTTAATACTAAAATATATAGAAAACATCGAAGACTCAGGAACAAATATTCCTGCTTATCACACAAACACTTGCCCTGGCCGGGATTTGAACCCGGGATCGCCAGCTTAGTAGGCCGTTGTGCAACCCACTGAGCTAAACTATGTCGTCATAATGCGTAAATAATATAAATTGACAGCTGTTGAAACGCCTGTACTACCCTTTCATGTTTCGACAGAAATATGCTCACAGGATATTTGCTTTTAAAATACATTCGTTGGTACGTGTATGTATGTATATGTATGAAATAGCAATGGCGCCGGAAACTGGGCAACGGGATTGAAACTTTGTAACCGACTGCCTCGGACACCGCTGTACAGTCCGCAAACAAAAACATTTTATTTACTTATTACTAGACGCCCACAACTTCGTTTGCAAAGAAGAAAAGCCATAACCGAGTGTTTCAACCACTGTTACTTTCCATTCCTGTCTGTGTTACTTTTTTAAAAACGGAACCCTTATAGTTTCGTCATTGTCCGTCCTAGGGATTGCATTCCGACCCAATTCTTGTTAAGTTTTGCTATTGCGTCTTTCCAACATCATGCTTTTTGTGCAGTTTAATGGCCGTAAAGTAGACCGGAGCTGTTTTTGCAAATTAACTATTGAAACAATGATTGAGCGCTAAAAATCACTCTTATGAATTCAAAAATCAATCATAGTAATAGTCATAGTATTTATTCACAAACAATACAAGTATTGTGTTTGAAATACAAACTTATATAGCAACTAATAAATTCAAAAATAAGAGCAATGTAAACAAACAAGAAGAGCGAATGACGCCATACAATATTATTGCGGGAAAAAGGAAATAAAATTGAAATATAAGAATAATTGAAAATAATACAGCTTATCTAAAACATAACTTATTATACAACGAGTCGTCCGTAATGATTTATAGTTCCATAGGCAGCCTGTTGTACAATTTTACAGCTTGATGACCACCGGAATGTACTACTACCTTGAGTGTAGGACATAACGGAAATCTTCTGTTTTTAGTGCGCGTCAGTAAGCGTTTATATTGCTCTTCAGAACTCTCATTCTTGTGGAATTTTGTGAGCAGCACTAAAACATACAAGCTGGGTACCGTGAGAATATTTAGTTCTTTGAAATAATGTCTACACGAAACCCATGGAGGTAAACGAAACATAGTACGAACTGCTCTTTTTTGAATTGTAAGCGCTCTATTAATATTATATTGTAAGCTGTTACCCCAGACCTTGATACTATATTTTAATTTTGATTCGATCAAAGCATAATAGACTGACTTGAGCTGATCGATTCCCATGACCTCCCTAAGACACCGTAAGGCATAGCATGCTGAACAAATTGAGTTCTCGACAACTTCTAGCTCATGTTTCCAGTTTAGATGGGAATCAATACGCACACCGAGACATTTTTCATGGTCCACTACAGCTATGACAGCTCCATTCATTAATACTTCAAGTTTGTCTGACTTCTTAGTTATATTCAAACAAAACTAATTTAGTCTTGTCAGTGTTCACACGTAAATTATTTTTATAAAACCACTCACTTAAAAATGCGACTGCATCATTCATAATTCTATTTAACTCATCAATGTTATCAGCACAAACAGTCGCATTGGTATCATCTGCATATACTGTCAACTTGCAATTTTTAATTTTATTATTTAAGAAATGTATGAGGTCGTTCGTACATACAAAAAATAGTAAAGGGCCCAAGATTGAACCCTGAGGGACACCCCGTTTAATATCAATCCATTGGCTACGCCTATGTACATATAACATGTATCTTACATGTTATAATTGTAATAACGTTAATTGAAAAAAAAAACAAATCTGGCCAAAGAATCATAATTAACCATTAAACAAAATTAACGTCTCAAAGAATAATTAAGAAAGACACCGTTCTTTAAAGCTAAACTAGATCTAGAGCATATTGACTCTTGTCATCTTTTCCTTACTCAAATTTTCACCAAATTAGAATCAGCTTTCTCGGGTAGGGTAGTCTGTTGTGGTGGTTGCTCAGTCTCTTCGAGTCTAAAAAGTACCGGATCCGCCGGACCGGATTGCAATCCCTAGGCTCGTCAGTCAGTCCGTATGTCACAGACATTTTACTCAAAAACTATGAGACTGATGAAATATGGAACATAAATGTCTTTTGTAAGCCGCTACTTAGTTTGATAGTTAAATATATACATGTAACCGAAATTGAAAAATATTTTTTCAGGAAATATCAAAGTGCGGCACATCATTCGACAGATCTTTTAAAAACACGTGGATGTTTTAAAAAAAAAAATGATTTAGTGAATATTTCTGGAAATATTCGCTCCGTAAGTAGCAAAAATTATGTCCCCCTCCGCCTCTATTTTCTAAACGGTATGTTCAAAAAATATGAAAATATTTACAAGTATAAAGTTTAATAAATACTTCATACGAAAATTATTTTCTACATGATCGGACATACAGTTTCTAAGTTATTGCCAAAAAACTGCGCTTCTCAGCAAAAGGACGTAAGTGCCGGGGAGATGCGCTCTTTTGTTAGTGTTTTTTTTTCACATCGTATTTTTTTCCTCTGTAGTGCATTTTTTGTATGAACGGCTGCGGAACCCTACATTGAGCATGGTCCGACATGCTCTTGGCCGTGTTTTTTTTATATAAATCCAATTTAACAGTAAAAGACGTAAAAATAATAAAAAGACGTTAAGGAATTTCTTCCAGGAATTAAAAAGCAGGGAACGACATTTACAAACTCCCATGCTGACGGTACCAGAGATGAATTGTATTACGAAATCATGTCAACGCACGCTATGCATACGAATCCCAAGAACCGGGGCCGCTGAGATAAATACGACAACCATTTATAACGCAGAAGTTTCTAGAAAGAATCTACTGAGATTATTTAATAATGCTGAAAGCTACGAAGTAACAAAAAAAATTATTGAGAATATTAATTTTAATAAAACAATTTAAGCGGATTCATCATCAGAAACTTAAGAGCCTGGCTCTTGTCGGTGGAGCAGCTTCCATGTTTTTCTATCCTCAGCTTTCGTTTTGATGTCCTGATACGACACGCCGTCTACTTTTTCCTTTATTTGGTCTATATAACATCTCCTAGGTCTTCTTCTCTTCCTCCTGCCCTCAATCTTTCCTTCTATAATGATTTTTATGTAATCGTCATGTCGTAGCAAGTATCCAAATATCTGTCCCCTTCTGTTGTCAATGGTTTCTAACAACGACCTTTTCTCTTCTACTCTTTTAAGCACGTCCTCATTCGTTATTTTTTCCGTCCAGCTTATTTTTTTCCATTCGTCTCCAGCACCACATTTCGAATGCTTCTAACCGTTCCCTATCACGCTGTTATTGTTCACGTTTCGCTTCCATATAGGGCCCAGATGTACACTTTTATAAGTCTTTTACGAATGTGGCCCGATATTCTGGCTCTAAATAAGCTCTTCTTAGCAATAAAAGCTTTCTTGGCTATGGCTATTCCAGCGATGATGTCCGGTGTACAACTGAAGTCATCAGTGATTAAATTATGCCTCCTAGATTTTAAATTATTTGACTCGTTCTATTGGTATAAGTATAATTTAGTGTGATTGATCTATGTCTTGAATTTGTTTTTGAAGTGAAAAGTGGTTTTGTTTTATTAATATCATTTTTTATCCGAAGCCTTGAAAAATGTAATCCATTTCTGAAATTAACTCTTCTAACTGTGATGGTGTATGTTTAAAGGATGCAATATCGTCAGCAAAACTAATAAACTGGATTTTATTGCCATTGATGTTTACTCCTTCTTTTCCAGACTCTATTAACTTTTTAATGACACACTCTATGAAAATATTTAAAAAGGCGAAAGTGAACATCCCTGCCGAACTCCCTGACGAATCCTTGCTTTGCCACATTCCTTTCCCATTTGAATAAAAGTGTCTTGATTTGATTTATGCGACTTGAGACTATAAGGAAAAATGATGATGTATAAAAATGTCTACTTTCTAAAAATAAATTCGTTTGAGTATTATAAAGCCAAGGTATACAAACGTCTTAGTCTAATATAACCGATGTATAAAAATGTCTACTATCACAGTATAAAAATGTCCACAATTATAGGAAGTTTGGTCTAAAATGAAAAATGATCGATTTGGGCAATGTTGGCAAACTTTAGATAACTTTACCCGAGGTGAAAATTGATAAAAAAGTTGGTTAAATGTTGATTTAATCATTGTTTCTCGTAATAAACGCATGCATATGAATACGATGGATGCGTTAGACAAAAAAAAAACTTTATCCCGTCATAGAAAAAAAGAGAGAAATTCGGGTTTTTACGAAAAAAGCGGGCAAAGTTGGCATGTTTCACGGTACCTACATAAAAAATGAGTTATTAAACGATACTTGCTTTAAAGCTTTATGTTTTGTATAAAGATTAAATAATTAAAAATCGGCCAAGTGCGAGTCGGACTCGTATACGAAGGGCTCCGTACATGAAAACGTCGTAATAAACAACTGCCAAGACGAAGGGACGGACGTACGGACGGACCGACGGAAAGACATAACGAAACTAAGCGTTTCTTTTTAGCCATTTTGGCCACGGAACCCTAAAAACTATGTTTCAGGTTTTACAGAAATCGGGTTATGTCAGTACATTATCATAATTGTTGGTTGAGATGTCCACTGCTTGAATTGGGACCCAAAGGCCGCCACCATGACCGGTCTAAAGCATAGGTATACGTCCATTACGTCCTTGATAAGAATATATTATGTATCGAGTGTAGAATCTCAACCTTTTTTGAAGTCGGTTAAAAAATCTTATTAATCACTAAAGTAGTCATTTTTATACTTGGACAAATTTACTCATTGTCAGTTATATTTTTCACCAATTATCGAAGCGACATTTTTATACATGGACATACATATACCCTGTCAATATTATACTGGGACGAAATAAGACCAGTAGACATTTTTATATATCGTTATTTTTCCTTATAGTCTCAAGTCGCATAAACCCTTGATTTATGTAGAGTTCAAAAATAATTCGCCTGTCCCTATAATCTAGAGCAGTTTCCCTTAAAATTGACATCATATAATTTTTTCAATTCACTTTCTCAAACGGCTTTTCTAAATCTAAAATGCTATGTTTCTTAATCAGGAGGATCTGCGGAGGATCGCGCTCTGTGTTGAGTTATAGGAAGGCCTATGTTGAGCAGTGGACGTCTGTAACATCGTAGTTTTTAGGGTTCCGTAGCCAAAATGGCGAAAATGGAACCCTCATAGTTTCGTCATGTCCGTCTGCATGTCAAAGGCATTTTACTGAAAAAGTACAAGAAATTTGGAGTCTGAAAGAACCTAATATATTACATAGACAATACTAAAACTATCTACTACAAAAGAATACAAAGGAAAGGAAAATAACCGGCCAAGAGCATGTCGGACCATGCTCAATGTAGGGTTCCGCAGCCGTTTATACAAAAAAATGTACAACAGATGAATAAAATACGATATGAAAAAAAAAGCACTAACAAAAGGGCGTATCTCCCAGGCACTTACCTCCTTTTGCTGAGAAGCGTAGTTTCTTAGCAATAACTTAAAAACGATATGTCCGATCATGTTGAAAACAATTTTCGTTGGAAGTATTTATTCAGCTTTTTTCATATTTTTTGCACATACCGTTTAGAAAATAGAGGGGGGAGGACACAATTTTTGCTACTTTCTGAGCGATTATTTCCGAAAACATTCACAAAATCAATCAACTACACATTGATATGTGCCAAAAAAAATTTTTTTTAGTATCGGTTACATGTATGGAGTGCCCCCCCCCAGAAATATATATTTTTTATTTAACTATCTAACTAAGTAGCGGCTTACACAAGACACCTTTCCTCCAAATTTCATCAATATAGATGTAGTAGTTTTTTGAGTAAAATGCCTGTGACATACGGAACGGACGGACGGACGGACATGACGAAACTATAAGGGTTCCGGTTTTGCCATATTGGCTACGGAACCCTAAAAAGAAATATATATACAACACTCATAAACATTTTTTTAAAAGGCACTTTGAGGTTGTATTTTCGGAAATAGGTAATCGATCCGGAAGGTTGCATTAAATTGTGTCCTCTATCTTCTAAACTCCTATGTCCAAGATATATGAAAAGCTTTAAAAATACTTTCAACGAAAATTAATTTCAACATGATCACAAACTGTTCATGAGTTATTGGCGAAAAACTGCGCTTCTCAGCAAAAGAACGTAAAGGCCAAGAAGATACGCTTTTTCAATGGTGCACTTTTTCAAATCGTTTTTTTTTCATATGTAGTAACGGCTACGGCTCCTTACACTGAGCATGGTCCGATTTTGTTCTTGGCCGGTTTTATTTACTTTATTTCGCCACAAGTGGAATAATACGTGTAAATATCATCCATATTTGTACAACCTCCATCACAATAATAAACCTCGCACGCCCACTCAAACTGATTATTTTAAACCTCACAATTCACAAGCAATCCAAATCTCCAACCGAATATGACATATTTAAATACGAAATTTAAAACTTTTCCTACGCCTTATCCCCATTTCTTTACTAAAAGAGCTTAATCACCGTAATAACTGTAAAGAACTTAACCCCTTGTTCAATTGGGTCTTCAATTCGCGTGTGGGAACAACAACCGAAATTATTTGCATAAATTTAAAATTTCGTTTCGCCCTTAACTCGGTATATTTTCGCTAGAGTCGTCCTTGGTTTCGGCTTTCGGCTACGTAATTGTAATAGCCGAAACCCGAAACCGGGTACGTATAAGAGGATAACAAAAGATGGGTAGATTATATTTTTTTAAATATAATAATTTCCTACTACTTTTATAAAATACTAGAAAGCGCCCGCAACTTCGTTCGGGGAGGAGAAAAAGTCATACGTCCTTTTTTTTTCCACAGCGTAATCGGGTAAAAAGTATCGTATAACCTTTTGGAGACACTCAGTTTTGGAGACAATCGGTTCTGTTAATATTTATTACTAGAAGGTGCAACTTCGTTCACGGAGAAAAAGTCATAACCCTTCTTTTTTTCGGCAGCGTAGTCGGGTAAAGAGTATCCAATAACCATCTGGAGATACCCAGCTACCCGTGTACCAAAAAATGTTGAAATCCGTTAAGCCGATTTCGCGTGATGCAGCCACAACGACACATACTTACAAACATATAAAAAAATATATTTTTCAAATTTCAAATTTTCAGTGACCTCCAAATAGTCTCATTTTTTAGAGTTCTGTAGCCAAAATGGCAAAAACGGAACCCTTATAGTTTCGTCATATCCGTATGTCACAGGCATTTTACTCAAAAACTATAGAAAGTATATTGATGAAATTAGGAACATATTAGGTATCTTGTGTAAGCCGCTACTTAGTTTGATACTTAAATAAAAAATATATATATTTCTAAGGGGGGCACTCCATACATGTAACCGAAACTGAAAAAACTATTTTTGCAGGAAATATCAATGTGCGGCACATCATTACACAGTTCTTTTAAAAGCACTTTGAGATTTCTAAAATAAATTTTTGATTGAGTGAATATTTTCGGAAATATTCGCTCCGAAAGTAGCAAAAACTGTGTCCCCCCGCCCCTCTATTTTCTAAAAGGTATGTTCAAAAAATATGAAAAAATTTACAAATATATAACTTAATAAATACTTCCAATAAAAATTGTTTTTAACATGATCGGACATACCATTTTTAAGTTATTGCCAAAAAACTGCGCTTCTCAGCAAAAGGACGTAAGTGCCGGGGAGATCGCTCTTTTGTTAGTGTTTTTTTTTTTCATATCGTATTTTTTTATCTGTAGTGCATTTTTTGTATAACCGGCTACGGAACCCTACATTGAGCATGGTCCGACATGCACTTGGCCTTGCAACTTCATAATAATATAGATAATATGGTAAAAACCTTTGTAAAAAGTATATTATTCTAATTAGCTCGTCAGTAAGATTATCAATAAATATTGGACACGTATTTTTTCTTTTGTCAATCAAACAAAAAAGACAAAGATAAGGCGCGTCAGTTTGGGAGTGGGGCGTTATTCGCACGGCGTGACGTCACGGCGAGCTTTGACAGGCTATATCATCGTCATTTTTTGTTTCATTGACAAAAGAAATAATACCTCTCCAATATTTTCGGATAATCTAACTGTAGGACTAATTATATTTTTTTAGGACACAAGGCTATTTCGGGCGCCTACTAATATGTATAAAAACAATTGTGATATAGATACCAAAACCATAACGTAAAGAAAAACACAATTGCTTTGGCACGAGGTCACACCAGGAATCGATCCTGGTACAGGGATTACGCGCCCAACGTGTCATCCTCCAGCGAAACTGTGATGTAAGAGGTATACTCGGATAAGGCCGGATTAAAGGTAAGATCGGACGAAAGCAATAGATATGTTTTTATCACTGGTGCGGCGCCATTTTATGCCTTACGTACACTATATGATAATAGGAATGTGGAAGCAAAACATTTTGTTCCAGTCGTTGTCGTATCAACAACATACACTAACTTTTGGAAATGACAAATTAGGGGTATTACAGTTTCGGTTTCGGCTAAAACCGTTATTCGGCAAGCTCTAATCCTGTTTATTCTTCAGGAAACTGAGAATTTTCACGAAATATTCACCGATTTATGTCATTGCGCTGGACGCATTTTATTCGTGGACTAGTAGAATGGAAAGAATAGAGTTTCTGAATACAAAATGTATCGGGCGGAAATTCAAAGCTAAAGGAAACTGAGTGTTTACGCTTCAGTGGTTATTAAAATAAGTTTAAGTTTATACTGGCATTCACCCGAGGCTTCGCTCGCGTTACCAGGAATTAAGTAGCCTAGGTTTTAATACATGACCTGCCCCCGTATTGCCTAACGCGTTTGACGCTCGAAATCAGAATCAAGTGTCATGATTTTGTATGGGCTATGACAGTTGATTCGGATACCAAGTGTCAAAATTTTGTTAGGCAATAACCCCCCGATCTATCTGTGTGCCAAGCTTAATCTAAATTCAGCTTACGGTTTACACGTTATCCCTTCATGACCTTTTTTATTCAATTGACGACACGTTTGGTTCAGTGGGACAACGGCCTACGCAGCTAGCGTTCCTGGGTTAGAATCCCGGCCAGGGCAAGTGTTTGTGAGCACGAATGTTTGCTCCTGGGACTTGGATGTTTTCTATGTATTTAAGTATAATAATTCATCTATAAATTATGTATATCATCGCCTAGCACCTTTGAACTAGGTCGATTTGTGTAAGATTGTCCCTGATATTTATTGAATTAGAAGAAACAAAAAGAAAGAAATCTCGTTTATTCCATAAAGCACACACAACAAGACTTCGCTGGCAACTAGTGTGATATATGTATCGTATCTATATATTACACACGAGTGAAGGTCCTCTTAAAGAGTCCAGAAATGTGTGCGATAAATATGAGACTTTGACTCAGCATGGTGTTGCAATTTGTACGTAAAGCAAACTGCAAGCAAATTATGCTCTTTCTTTTGTTCACGCTAACGGGTAAGGTGCCGTACTGTATAAGGCGGGCATATAGGCCCACCAACACTTATTCATCTTCTTATTTTTTAAGCCACAGAAAAATCTGTAATTTGTTTCTGGCAATAAGGAGGCTTATTCCTACCTATATAAAAATCAAGATTTTTGAATATTTACATCCATTCCCCGTTGCGGGCGCCTACTAATGTGTATAAATTAAATTGTGATATACATACATAGATCAAAGCGTAAAGGAAACACAGTTGCTCTGGCGCGTGATCACACCAGGAATCGAACCTGGTACCTTTGGACGCGCCCAAAATGTCAGCCGCTCCACCAGCGGCACTGTACGCCTCGAATTATCTATCCGCTTTGTACCTGCTTTATTTTTTTATAACGTGATGTAAACTTATACACGGTGATTCTAAATCTGTGATCAGGAACCAATTTTTATATGGTGTTTTAAATTAATGGCAAGGATCAAATTAAATCAAATCAAATCAAAATATCCTTTATTCAAGTAGGCTTAGATACAAGCACTTTCAAATTATCAGTTACAATGAGAGAAGTCTGCTGGGAAACATACAATATGATCCAACATTTGTTGCAAGGATTAGGTAAAACCCAAAAAAACCTAATCACATCATTTAACGTAAGTATACTACTTACTTATTTTTGAAAAAAATCATCATTTTAAAAATTAAGATAATTAAGTAATAAGATAAATCCCAAAAGGATTGTCAATAAAAAAGAAAAAAATCTAGAATATGTCTACAATAAAATTCTAAATGTCAGAGTATATAAAACAATTAATATGCGTGTACCAATTAACTATTACAATATTGTCTTAATTATATTTAAAACTTTTACAATTGTGTTATAACTGATTTATAATTGGTACACGCAGAGGAGACGTACAGATTCTCCAAATCAATGTTAATATAAAATGTAAACTATTTTGTTTTCAGAGATATATAAAGTCTCTAGGCGTTACGGCATGTGAGAAAATTAAATATAATAATTTGATTGAATTCCACTGAGATGTATAAGGTCTCTTAGGGGTCAAAGTGAAAAATACAATAAAAATAATTATTATTAAATCTAAATTTCTTAGAGATGTATATGGTCTCTGGGCGCCATAACATGCAAAAAGATAGAATTAGTTAAATAAAATCCTCAGAAATGTTTAAGGATATACCTCTATAAATAAAACAAAACTCTTAGAGATGTATACAGTCTCTAAATCAAATAAAAAAATAATAACTTCAATCGAGTACAGGATGAAGTCTCTCACGTCATCAGTTCATTAAACACTGGTAGGCAGTTACTAGCTATACAATTAATTTGGCCCTTGCTAGCATGAACAGACCGGACCCTACAAACGGCACCCGTTCACGAGCATGACGCATATCACAGCCATCGCCTCCCTCAACCATATTTTAGGGAAGGT
Source organism: Hedya salicella (assembly GCA_905404275.2). Classification (NCBI taxonomy): domain Eukaryota; kingdom Metazoa; phylum Arthropoda; class Insecta; order Lepidoptera; family Tortricidae; genus Hedya; species Hedya salicella. Next base: position 16,957,363 of record FR990114.1, read on the forward strand.
TGCGACCCGGTCAACGACGCCACCGTAAGCAAAGACCTAGCGAGCATGACTTGCTCACACTGCCGGGCATTAAACACTAATAGTATTGCCCGGTGAGAAACAACAAATGTGCTCTCATGTTACATTAAATGCGAACTATTCTTACCTCTTAAAATAATTAGATAGGATAATTTATGAGTAATAGTTTGTCAATCTTATCATTGTCATATACATAAAGTTTATTGAATTAAGACATATCAAATTTCCCGCAAAAGCGATGGCACTTGACGTATCATACGTTACTCCAATTGTAGGATAACCATGTATCCAGTGGTTCTAAGTTTTTATTATGTTTTAACTTTTAATGAATTAAACATTGAGCTAATTGCGTGAGACCTCGTCTATTAAGTTTAATTTTAGCTGGATATTAAGATTTTCCTGAACCTTATCACCAATTTAGAACCATCGTGTATATCAAAATACATATATTAATGCGGTATTAATTTTATCACATTAAAAACACAGAAACTCAAATTTTGTATTTGATATAAAATATCTATGAAATCAATTAATGTACCTAGCTTATGTAGCGAAGTTCTTAAAGCTTTATAATATCTTATTGATTATCGCCATATTCATCCAAAAGCGTTATTAAGCAATTACAGGCACATTGCGAATAACATTTTCCGTGATATCGCATTATTGTCGTTCTCGACTCTCATTAGATTACGTCGGTCCTAATTAACATTACATTACGCCCTCTCATGGACGAAATATAAGGGCCTACAGCAAAGACCGATAGACTCTTAAATATACTTCGATATCACTTCGAAGGTGTTAAGGCAAAACATTGTAAACTTTAATCACTGAATTTCGAATAAGGTATAATAATAATATTATCGGTTATTGCATATCACATAGCTAAAAGGTAGGTACAATTAGGGCAGTTTTACATGACTGTGATACCCTGCATAGGGCGCAGCAATATGAGAGAGCATCTACAGCTTAATAACTATTGTTTGGTACACTATTACATATATTATCTAATCCATGACCATACATACAACTGCTTTATTTATATCAAGGACCATTGAAACAAGACTACTGACACTTGCCATACTTTGAATCGTGTTGCGATCGCAAGGAGATATTCTTGCAAAAACTAGATGGCGCTTAAAACTAAACATTTAACGATGTTATAATTGAATAAAGATATACATATAATACAGTAACAATTATTTCGCAAATAGTTAATAATAAATAAATCGTAACTTTTAAATACTGTGTCACGCTTGCAAAGTTGAATAATTGTAAAAAACAATTCTTATACATAGATGGCGTTGTAGGTACATATCGAGTAACGGCTTTTTGTATGGAGATAGTCAGTCCTCATGTCCTCTTTTTTTAATGGTCTTTGATTTATACTTTTGCGAATGTCATTATTCCGCGTTCTGATGACAGGTTTTTTTCGGGGCTTCATACAAACCTAACCTTAGTATGTAACACCATCTAAATTTAGCCAAATTATTTTGTCTTTGAAATTATGTATTTCCTTCAGGTGTTCCTTTGAATTTCGAAGTAATACTAATAAAATACCGTATTACTTATACGAGATTATGTCCTCTACCGGTATCGCGTCTTTGCTGTGTGACTTTCTCAGGACCTTTCTATAAAGCAGAGCCTGTCCTGCGTGCCGAAGAGAGTTGCATTTATCGCATGATGGATATAAACGACAATGCATTCGTCTCTTTGTTAAAGTCTGAAAGATTATGTTTTTATATGCTACAGGGCGTAAACGAGCAGCTGGATCACCGGTAAGCGATCACCGTCGCCCATAGACACATGCAAGACCAGCACCTCTGATACCTGTGATACGCGACTCTTAGTCGCGCGACTACGATTCTCTGTCTCTTTCCTTTCAATATAGTGCGAGTAAGACGGGTGATGCTATGTCGCGCGACAAGTGATATTGCGGAGTGCTAGAACGAACCGGAGTCACAAGTGAGTTGCCGGCCTTTGGAGTGGGAGTAAGCTCTTTTCTAGAAGGCTAGGTCCAATAACTAGCATAGGTCCGAAAATACGGCCGGCGGTAGGTAAATTTCGAAGATAAGGGGCAATTTTTCTACATTTTCTTTAATTAATCAGAATTCTCCCAATGTAAAAAAGAAAATCGTTTGAGAATGTGCAAATTAAGCCTTTTCATTTGATACTTAACCTCAGAGTATGTTTAAATTTTTCATTTGCAATACACTTGAGCCAGCCATGTTTATAACTATTCCAAATAGTTAGCATAAATAGTCGAACGGACAGACAGACAAAGACGCATCATAAGGGTTACTTTTTTAACTTGTTGGTACGGAACCCAAAAAAGGTCAGTTGGGTGGTCACTGCTTCGGCCTGTTAAAGTTCGTAGTATTGTATTACGGAACCCACCATATATGATTCCGTCTCGCACTTTTTAAGATCTCTTTTGACGTTTGTTTCCTTAATTGAAACGGAAAATCGCTGTTTCCTCTGACAAAATTCACGAAATTCTCTTTTACGTAATATGTCACAGTCACTTAGTGTCACTTAGCGTTTTATATTATTGTTACAAATGTCATTTAGGATATTTATTATTCTGTATGTCGCACCCGCTCACGGGACAATGGTGTGCCAGACCTTCGGGAGGCGTGCGCGGAGCCGAAACCAAGGCGTCTGCCCTTTCGACAATTGAATGATAATATGTAAGAGGTACACCACGCAACATTAATAATATACATAAATAAATAAGAACAATTTAAAAATAAATATGACATTGACAGATAAAAAACCCACACATTGGCAATTTATTTAGATAAAACAATATTATCGGATTATATCGCGTATATTATCTCATTTGAGTTACCGACGTTTCGAAAGCTTTTCAGCTTGCCTTGTTCACGGGTTGACTGAGAAAAGAGGATTTTTTGCTGGTAAATTAATAAAATAAAATAATTAAGCCCTCCTAGCACATGTGTAATTGTCTTTACAGATCTGACATGAATACACCTTTATTTATTTTCTGAAGGTGGGTAGTTTGCACAAATTGTAACTTTGACAGAGAGATATATATCTTTTCTCAGTCAACCCGTGAATAGGAAAGCTGAAAAACTTACGAAACGTCGGGCACTCAAATGAGATAATATACGCGATATAATTCATTAAAATTGTTTTATTTAAATGAGCAAAGCCCGGATGACGGGAGAAATTATGCGTTGACGTCTCAATAGTGCGAGGACACACATTTTATAAGTCGATAAAATGTCGATAAAAAGCACGATGGACTGGACCACCGTTACAAAATTCAGAAAAATTATAGGTTGAAAATAAAATTAAAATGAGATGTTTGTACTTTTTTTAATATTTTATATAGTTTTCGTAATAAAGAATTAGTATTTTTTCTACATTTACCGATTTTAAACTCTTTCGCCTAGGTGATAAAATTCATTTCAGCCAACTAAAGGACCGTTCTAAATCTACTACTGTAGTAATTGGGGCAAATTTAAATAACTCATAGTGGTTATGAATTACTTCTGTACTACGCAGTTCTACTTCTTTTCCAGATATCAAGTTATTTAAGATTTTTAAAGTTGACACGCCAACGTTTTTCTTCAACATATTCTTATATTTATTGTGAATAATTTGCCTTGAGGATGTAAACGTAATCTTGACAAGTGCACTTTCAACTTTTGAACGATATTCAAGCTGGTTTCCAGGCTTAAATTTTGGTTTTGTAACTGTTTTATGGTACCAGGTATTATTGACACATTATTGTTTATCCATTTTAGATCGTTCAAAATATTGATATCGTTCATAGCACGTTTTACTTTCAAAATATACATTGATTCCCTATTAGGGAATGTTTGTATGACTCGCTTGATTTCAGGTAAATATTTATGATAATAGCAGGCCGCGTCTATCCATGTTCCCCATCTTATTATAGTTGGCTGCGGTGGTAAAGGAATAGTTGGTAACATTTGACGAAACGTTCATATTCTTTTAGGCGATTTTAGGAACACTTTTTTTGAGTATGCGATTAAATTATTCACAGTGGGAAATAGTAATCGAACTTTTTCAGCTACCCTATTCACGCCGTGGGCTAGGCATGTAACATGCACTAGATTGGGAAAATGTCTTTTTAAGTTCCTTCCTGCCTTTAGCATATAGGCTACGCCATCCGTAAGGAGTAACGAAACTTGGTCGTGTTTGTTATGGTCATTTCCCCATAATTTCTCCAAGGTATTTGTAATAAGAGTTGATATAGTCACATTATTAACTTCGTCTAAACAAACACTAGATATGATGTGTGGGGTACCCATATTTTTTTTTAATAAAGATCTAACCATCACTTTACCTATTTGACGTCCGTTGGCATCTGTGGGTTCGTCTACGCTTACGTAAATTTTAGCATTTGCGAGTTCAGTCCAGATTTGATGCATTTTCTCTTTATACGCGATGTCCAAAGTAGTTTTTCTTAGAAAAGATTCATCGGGAATATATATATCTTTACTAAATTTTCCGAATATGCAATTGGAAATGAAATTGGTGAAAATGGGGTTCTTAATCTGGGCCCAGGGGATGTTGCAAGCCAAAATAAACTTTAGCAGTTCAAGATTGAATAAATTTTGAGTTTTTGTTGAAACGCCAATGTGCCTTTTGCTTCTGATGTGTCTTTGTACGGAAAATTTGGTATGTAACATTTTAATTTCACATTTTTTACAAAAGAAGTCTTCACCTCGATCTTCTATCTCGATCTCGTAATCGGCTATCCAAGTACGTAGTTTCTTCTTGCATGGCATGTCAGCTCGATAATGTTAATGGATTAATGATAGAAAATTAATTCGTCTTAATGTAATTTCCAAGATTGACATTGATTGACTTGAGTCAATCAAGTCATGAGTCAATAATGTCAGATAGCGGTTGTTTATAATTGCGATAAGCAAATATGATATGAAAGAGGTTTGAAAGTTATGAAAAAAGTATCTTTTTATAATTGTCACTCTTATTTTAATATTACAATCATTCCCGTGACCCGTAATATTGATAATAATTATAGTATGTAATATAATTAGTTATCTGAAATAAATAATATATAATAAGCTACTAGGTACCTGATGTAATATTATGTAGCAACCTGACATGTAAGATAATAAGTTTGATCAATCAATTTCTGATTCAAAAATTGTTCGTATGGATGTCGATAGAATAGTCGATATTTAATTAAGCACTAGTGAAAAGTGCATTTTTGCTCCCGTCGTCCGGGCTTTGTAAATGAGTAATAATTGCGGCAACAGAAGAAAATATTACTGACAATTTATTGTATAAACCGACCCGCGATTTCAATTTTTGGGTTCCGCACCTCAAGCGGAAAAAACGAAACCCTTATAGGATCACTTTGTTGTCCGTCTGTCTGTCTGTCAAACCCTTTATCTCAAAACTGCGAGGAGGTATCGAGTTGAAATTAACACATTATACTCAAGTCTATGGTCCCTTAAAACTGTGAAAAAACAAACTTCTACATTAACGAGAAAAAATAGATTTTACATTTATTTATGCTGCAAAAAACATATATTTCGACACTCTCAAGGGAATTAAATGATAGGGTACTTCCCGTTGACATTGACATAGAACTATGGAATTTGGAAAGTCATATCATAACATACTACAAATACTTAAAAGAATCTGATAGGATAACTATACATTTGTAATTAAATCATAAAATGAAAAAACTATATAGTTTTTTGCAAAAGACTTATTTGGACAGCCCGGTTGCCTTAAGTTTGCACCTCACCACATACAATACAACGGACCGGGTAATATAATAATTTTACGGAACGTTTGTACAGAACCCTCAGTGCGCGAGTTGGACTCGCACTTGGCCGGTTTTTTAATTGTCATAAGCATGTAGGCAATGTTGCAGGGTTTCACGGTATATCAAGAACTGTTTGACTTTAAATAGAGTGCATATAAAACATGCTTCTGTTGTGGTTTTCTGTTTAAATGTATGTATTGTATATAAACTGACAACCACACCATATCGGGAGCTATTCTGTGCATTCCAGATCGTAAGAGCGTTGTTGAGACGGTCGCAAACACGATTTGTCGGTGTCTGTGGAATTTGCATACATATTGGAGTGTTCGGGAATGGGGTGGTGAAGGATTGGTCGAAGGGATGAAGACTTTTCCAAATAGATTTAGAAGCGTATCAGCACAGTTAAACTTGATATACACATAAAAATAAATTATCTGTTAAAAAGTAGTTTAGTAGTCTTTGTTTCTTAAAATATTATAATTTGTAATGAGGTAGTCTGGGCGTTTTTCTTTGCAGCGTTTCTTTTCTCCTCAATTTTCATCCATAAAAACATATTTCAAGCCGTTGAAAAAGGTGTCTCAATACCAGAGATCCGTGAAGAGAAGCACCCCATTGCAGAGTGCAGGCATGTATAAGCTGGATTGCGAGTGTGATCTTTCATACATTGGTCAAACGAAACGCAGTGTATCGACCCGGGTGAAGGAGCACATAGCAGATGTCAAGCACCGTCGGTGTAATGGGTCTGCAGTCTGTGAACATGTCATTGACAAACCAAACCATTCAATTAAGTTTGACAATCCTTCTATCCTTGCCAAAGAGAAAAGATATTTTCCCAGGATGCCACGCAAGGCTATTGAGATTAAAAAGCATCCTAATTTCATTAGAGAAGATGGGTTGTCGCTATCACCAGCTTGGGATCCTATAATACATCTCATCAAGGAACAAGCAAGACACAGGAATGCTAAACCTAAATTTCCGAATGGTGTAAAAATATCTTAACTGTTAAAAAGTAGTTTAGTAGTCTTTGATTTTTAAATAATATAATTTAGTAACGAGGTAGTCTGGGAGTTTTTCTTTGCAGCGTTTCTTTTCTCCTCAGTACGCCTCATTTCGTGAAATGCTGCTGATAAATTATTAAAATAAAATAATTTGGCTCTTCTGGCACATGTGTACTATCTTTACAGATTATGCCCATCTGGCATATACTTCATTTGTTTTCACAAAGTGGGCAGTTTGCACAAATTGTAACTTTAACAGAGAAAAATTTATCTTTTCTCAGTCAAGCCGTGAACACGTAAAGTAGTAAGCTTCGGAAACTCAAATGAGATAATATACGCGATATAATCTGTTATAATTGTTTTATTCTAATCAGTAATAATCGCGGAACAAAAGAAAATATTAATAGTCAACTAAATTTAAAGTGTCTTGTCTGACTGATTATAAATTACTAGATACGTTTTATATGGAACTGCTAACGTTAAAATTGTCATTCAATTTGATCTGTCGATAAATTGTAATCGCTCATCTGAGATAAATCTATTTGGACGTGAACAAAGCCGATTGTAATCAGCACAAGCCAAATTCAATTTATTGCGCTTTGATTCCAATCTCCTTCTATCTCTTTTTATCCTGATATAAAAGAGCAATGAATGAAAGGGACGATAAATTACGATACGTTTGGCTAAGTTGGTTGCACAATGCCTCATGAAGCTGGCGATCCCAGGTTCGAATCCCAGCCAGGGCAAGTGTTAGTGTGATGAGTACGAATATTTGTTCCTGGGTCTTGGATGATTTATTTTAATTTAAATATTATATTTATCTATATAAGTATTTATATTGACGCCTGGTACCCAACTACCCATGGCACAACCTTTACTTACTTTGGGACTAGATTGATTTGTGTAAGACTGTCCTTGATATATATACTGGGTCCATATTAACTCACATAAAATCGATCCTTCGTATTTTTCTTCTACTACCGATTTCAAGCCAGGCTCATTACTCCATTTATACTTCATAATTTTTTTTTTCATAAATTTGTACTACTACCAACCGAGTTCATAATAAACAGTTTGCAGAACATCGACATTCATAATGTCGTCACTAAGATTATGCTTGTACACGTAATGCTGTTTGTCATATTTCTTTCATTCATAACCAAAATTTTCAATAAACTTATGCATATATTGAATCACATAAAAATGATCCTCCAAATATTTCTACTACTACCGATTGTAGAAAGAAGCATCACTCTTCCAAATGTTTAAATGTATCGATGTTATGATTCATCATTGAGGGCATCTATTGTATTGCACTGACGAAATAGGTACCTATTTTGAAGTTGTTAAATGAAATGTCTGTACATGACGACCGGTTTAGCTCGGTGGGAGTAATGTTGCCTGCGAAGCTGAGGTCCTGGGTTCAAATCCCGATAAGGGCATATATTTGTGTGTTGACCATAAATATTTGTTTCTGAGTCTTGGATGCTTTCTATATATATAAGTAATATATCTATTACATATATCGTCGTCTAGTACCCATAACACAAGCCTTATTGAGCTTACTATGGGACTAGTTCGATTTGTGTAAAATTGTCCTATAATATTTATATTTAATATTTATTGAAGATATTTAAAAAAATATATTGGTCTATTAGAATCGAAAAATATTTTTTGTATGTTTGTATTTTCGTATGTAGGTATCGTTGTGGTTTCATCACGCCAAATCAGCTAAACAGTTCCACAACGACAAAATCAAAAAAAATTTGTACGTTTCAGAGATCTCCAAATAGTCCGTTACCATCATTTTTTTGAAAATATTTTCAATGCACAGACATTTCATTTTCACAACTTTATAATATTATTAATTTATTTGAATTGTAACTTAGAAATATAAAATCATAGGAATAGCGGTTAAAAATATTTTTGATTCACGTGAAAATGGCCGACGTGGGATGCATTTTAGTTAAAAGCTTTGTGGGATTTGGACGGACGCAAATTCTATTTGAACGTGCGTGAAATATTTTGCGGCGGCAGGACAGCCTAAACTTGTTAGGTATATACAGAATATGTTACTAAACTGTTATAGAGAAGGCACTGAATACTAAATCTCGGCGATTTAAATGTAATTTGTATTCGTATGACGAATGCCGCTAACGCCCCTTTAAAAATTTACAGGTATAATCGACCCATACAGTTATTACAGTTTCGGAACAGTTACGTTTGCAGAACTACTTATCTATACTTTTATATAAATGAAATACAAATACAAATACATTTATTGAACCAACATAATATACAGAGAGTTACGGCTAAATCCTATAATACAAAAATTCAATTCAGATTTTAATATATCCTGAACTGGGTTCCCCCCTGTGTTTCAGGCAAAAGGAAAGCCTAATATTAGATCATTTTCTATAAAATAAATATTTATCTATATTATAATAGAACGTATGGTAACTTAAATACTAAAATTTACACAAAAGTAATAATAAAAAAATCTAAAATAAATATTTATTTCACGACAGTGAGTAAATTCTCTGTATCTTCGTATGTCATGTTTTGTAGTGAATCACGTAACGTATTCTTACATTGAGCGTAGCTAAATGGAAATAGGTCTAAATTCGCATTTAATCTATTGTAAATAAGCGGTCCTAGAAATATGAAAAATCTTGAAGACAATGCGTGTTTTGTTTGCATGTTATAAGAGCAAACAACATATTTACGCCTTTTGTTTTTATATTCGGAGCTGTAAGAAGTTGCGCAATGCTGTCTTAAAACTGTAAATAAATAATTGCCGAGCTGTTAGTACTTTACATTCACTGTATATGAGGTTAGTAGGGTAGAGGAAAGGACGATAGTTATAGATCTTCAGGATTGCTCCTTGGGCTCCTTCTAATTTTAGTGATGTATTTTCAGCCAAACCCCCCCATGAGGTTATGCAGTATGTTATTAGTGATTGGCAGAGAGCAAAATAAACTGTCTTAAGTAGTTGCGCATCCGCAATAGAACGCACTTTTTTGAAAACAAAAATTAACTTACGGACTCTATTACAGAGTGCTTCGACATGGAATTTAAACGAGAGGGTTTCGTCGATTATAATTCCAAGATATTTAATTTTAAATAAAAAAGAAATGTCTGTAAATTGAAGATATCTAAAAATAAATATTATAACGGACTATTTGGAAGTCACTGAATCGCATAATTTTTATTTTTTGTAAGTTTGTATGTGTAGTTGTAGTTTCACCGCCAAGTCGGCTAAACGGATTTCAACTATTTATCACAACACAACAAAAGGGGGCTTGTTCGCGTATAAATATGATTTATTTAATTACCTTTCGTTAGTAATTCTTTACGTTTCGGACGTCGCGTTACGTCCATGGTTTCGAAGGAACTGGAGAGGCGAATCAATGCGCTTGGTGCTGATTATTAGGTTGAACACTAAGGTCGTCACTAGACCGACACACTAAGGTGCGTCCACGATTGTATCATTTGCTCTAATCCGATCACCGTGCCGTGGCATGACTGCGTATCGCGCTGCTTGGACGCTCGCTGTGGGCGCGGCGATCATGCCTTGCTGGTCCGATCTAAGTGTGTGATACGCGTATCAACATGCGATCGGATCGGCGCAACGTCCAAACGCGTGATTGTGACACGTGATTATGCTACGGAACGAAGATCTGATCGGGCAAATGATACAAATGTGGACGCACCTCTACACTCCGACGTCAGGCGATTCATCTGATGTTATTTGATGTTGTTTACATTTACTAATTACTGGATTCCACGAAGATGAAAGTTTGAAATATTTCAATTGCGGTACGATTCTATTATAGTAATTACGTTCCGTATAAAAGATCTTAGGATTATGAAACTCAATCCAGTGGTTTGGTCCCGATTCTAATAAATATTCGGCAATAGCGGACCGAGACCATGGACGTAACGCGACGTTCGAAACGTCGAAGAATTATTCACGAAAGGTAATTAAATGAATCATATATTTATACGCGATTAAGCCCCATTTTATTGTGTTGTGATAATGAGTGAAGATCGTGTAAGTTTAAATCAATAGATTTCAACTATCTCTGATGATTATAGAATGCTTGTTACCCAACTACACTGAAGAAAAAATTAGGTTTTTTGAAATTTTATCGTCTGCGAAAGAAACTAATAGAGAATTTGACCATTATCTCTCTCTACCAGTCAGCACTGGAGATGATCGGGTTGCACAACCGGGCCTATGATGGTTGCGTTTGTCACGCGATAAATAAATGACATAGCTGCCGTCACCTTCTGACACATATGTGAGTGCGAGAGTGACAGGCGCGTTATCATATCATTTATCGCATGATAAACACAACTATCATAGGCCCGATCATGCTGCAATGGATAAAAATGGCACAGAGACAAAGCTCCTGTTATCGCTTGACATTCCTGCTCCTTTTAAATTCGTAGGCGCCAACACGGACACTGCCCGCTTAACAAACATTTATGGGTTCCAGAAATGGACAGAAAAGAAAAGTAATGAGGAAGCTTTAAACATAGTTAACGAAGCTTACGCTTTATCCGCCAACAAACTGTCTTCAGTTGGCGGAGTATAATTTTGTATATACCACTTAAGAATCTTTATGATAAATAAACTAAAAAAAAAGATATTTATTGAAAATAATTGAGAACAGGAGAGGAAAAATGTTAGGTCATCTCTTACGTCACGTTAATTACATTAGGACTAATAAATAGAAGGGAAAAGGCAAGGAGGAAGACCAAGAAGGACTTATATGGAGCAAATAAAAGAAAAAAAAAAGTTATGTCATATTAAGTAGCAAAAGAAGCAGCGGAATGTAGAATAAGCTGGAAATTACTCTACCGACAAGAGCTAGGCTCTTAAATATATGATGATGAGGAAAAACTGACAGCCCCTGTGCAGTGGTTGCCTGTAAGCCGACGAAACAGCTCTCCACGTGGTCCTGGAATGCGTCCACGTAGCTACACAATAGGCTGAAATCCTCATAACACCGAGGTCACTCCGGGAAGCTTATGGATACATCAGGAGAATTCTGCGCTTCTGGACGCAGTGAGGCTCTACACCCGTAAGCAGCACAATCCCCACGCACAATGGCGGCTTTTCTGGCCTTAGTGTGGAAAACGGATCGCATAATTATAACCATTGTCCATTCTCATTGACATCTATATATCTATACTATTATATATATTATAAGTTGTGAAAATTAAATGTTTGTATGTGTCGTGGCTTCATCACGCAAAATCAGCTAAACGGATTTCAATATTTTTTGCTACAAGGATAGCTGGGTATCTTCAAATGGTTAGAGGATACTTTTTACCCGACTACGCTGCAGAAAAAAAGTGGGGTTATGACTTTTTCCCGTCCACGTACGAAGTTGCGGGCATCTTCTAGTCTATACTATTATAAAATTCTAGATTTGTAATGAAAGTCAGTTTTCTATGGAGAGGGGTCATGATTCCAGGAATAATCTTAATAGCGCGATGCAGGATCGTCTTTTGTTTTGTATGGCCGCGCGGCGCCTTGCCAGTCTGGCGCCATCTGTTAGCCAGAATTTCTCTGTCCTCTCATCACGCCAAAACGGCTGGACGGATTTTAACCAATTTAGGTACCGGAATAGCTGGACAACCACAGATGGTTTTTTTATCTCTGTCCCAACCACGGTAAAAAAAGTTTTACGCGGACGAGGTCGTGGGCACTTTCTAGTACTATTATAAAGTTGTAAAAATTAAATCTTTGTATGTTTGTATGTGTGGTTGTGGCTTCATCGCGCTAAATTGGCTAAACGTATTTCAACTATTTTTGGTACACGGGTAGCTGGGTATCTCCAGATGGTTATAGGATACTTTTTAACCGACAATGCTGAAGAAAAAGAGGGGTTATGACTTTATCTCCTCCGCGAACGAAGTTACGGGCGCCTTCTAGTACTATTATAAAGTTGTAAAAATGAAATGTCTGTACTTTAAAGTTAAAAAAAAATTATACGGACTATTTGAAGTTCAGTGAATTTAACAATTTTTTTTTGTATGTCTATATGTGTTGTTGTCGCTTCATCACGACAAAAGATAAACGGATTTCAACTATTTTTGGTACACGGCTAGCTTCCACAGAACTTTTCACTCGCCTACGCTCAAGACAAAAAGGGGTAATGACTTTTTCTCCTCGACGAACGAAGTTACTGGCACCCTCTATTATAAGTATGTAATAAAAAGTATCATCAATACGCAAGCATCCTATTATACACCAAATCATAATAGGTATACTATACTGAGATAAAATCAATCATTTTGTAGATGTTTTGATTCGCCATTACAACATAATTGCTATTACAACATAAACCATTACATACCTATCTGTATGTCTTAATATGTTTTTAAACTGTTGTTCACCTTCTAATATTTTTATGTTAATCATAATCATTAACAAATAACATTTGTTTTGAGATGTCGTCTAAAGTTGTCCAATTGTGTTCATTATTTTTCCTTTTTATATTCTCTTTATCTGCGAAAACTACGGTTAATGCAAGAGCTAGCTCGGTAAAGTTATATTTCGTTTTCATCAAGGACCATTTAAACAAGAGGACTGTCAATTGCCATGCTTTGTATCGTGCGCCGAACGCAAGGAGATATTCAGGCAAAGACTAGATGGCAATTTATAACTAAACATTTAATGATGTTATAATTAAACAAAGAAACGGGTCAAACTATAATTACGTGACAGTGTTGTCAGCTTAGCAAAAAAAAAAATGTGCGTCCATACTTGTATCATTTGATCGTATCCGATCACCGTGGCGTGGCATGACTGCGTATCGCGCTGCTTGGACGCTCACGATCACGTCACGCTTGTCCGATCTAAGTGAATGATACGCGTAGCAACATGGATTTCAAGCGATCGGATCGCCGCAACGTCCAAACGTGTAATCGTGACACGCGATCATGCCACGGGACGAAGATCTGATCAGGCAAATGATACAAATGTAGACACACCTTAATATATATAGCACTGGCACGTCCTCAAGTCCTACGACTCTTCTCTTTCCGCGCAGACTATAAGCAATAATAATATTACAGGGTCCTTACACGACGATTCCAATCCGAATAAGGAGTTGCACAAAGCCCAGGATTCCATACGTCCAAGAACCGATGAGTCGTCTCTATATAGAAATGAAGAATACTGTGATCACGGGGAATTACACTGTTTTAAAAGAAATTAGAAACACAACGGTAACTTTTTACAATATGACTCCGAAGCACTATGGTATTCAATGATATAATATAAAAAGAGGTAGATAGGTTACCTACACGATAACCCACGTGCAAATGGCTAGGCTTATGCACACATAAATCTGATAATATTGCAATAACACACTAATCGTAAATGCTTTTAGAAGCTTTTATTGAGTAATTAGTGCAGAATCGTATAATCATAATCGTGCGTGAAATGCCTGACGGGATTTTTGTTTATTTGACGCATAATCCAATATATGACAACGTACTTTGTGCGCGAGACTGAGTCAAGGTTTGCCAATTGGCGTAATTTTGGTGTGCCATTTTCGGAGCCCGTATAATCATCGCGTGGCATGATCGCGTGTCACGATCACGCGTTTGGACGTTGCGCCGATCGGATCGCTCGAAATCCATTTTGCTACGAGTATCACGCAGTTATATCGGACGAGTACGGCATGATCGGCGCGCCGACAGTAAGCGTCCAAGCAGCGCGATACGCAGTCATGCCACGGCACAGTGATCGGATACGAGCAAATGATACAAGTGTGGACGCACCTTAACCTATCTACCTCTTTTTACGTTATATTTATCATTGATGGTATTGAATAGATTCTTAATCATACTAAGTAGAAGGTGCCCGCATCTTCTTACACATGGATGAGAAACAGACCTAAAGCCTGTTTGCTTCTTCAATGTAGTCAAGTAAAAAGTATCCTATAACCATCTGAAGATACCCAGCTACCAGTGTACGAAAACTTGTTGAAATCCGTTCGGCCGATTTGGCGTGATGAAGCCACAACATAAATTTATAAAATTATTTCAATTCATTTTTTATTACGTGCTCGAACTAGTATTTCATTCGAGGAAGATACGAAGTTGAATCTTCTAGTATAGAATTGTAGTAGAAGGGTGATTCTTGAGAATTAGATTATTCATCTCATTCACGTGTCATTTTTTATTGTAAAAAATTTGATCTTAATATATAAAATTATGAAAAACTACTTAATTACAAGCATATTTATCGAATAGGCATCAATTTCGGTCATTTTGATACGAAGATACAGGACTTTGAAGTTTAGCTGACACGTGAATGAGAAAAAGTGGCATGCAAATGATATTTTTATCATTCGCATGTCATTTTTTCTATTTACGTGCCGACTTAAATTGATGAATATTCGATAAAAATCCGGGGAATGCTAAAAGCGACAAGTTAAGTGATAAAACTTAGTTGTGTTGCGATAAACGTTTTAATAATAAAAAACAAAGTACTTAAAATTTGTAAGAAACGTAAATTCAGTCTGCTGGCAACAATTAAATATATTAAATTACAATTTAGCCCAAAATGTATATTTAAGTGTTGCGAATGTTGTTATAAAATTATAAATATATTAATAATTTTATAATAAAAATCACTTTTTTCTTCAAGAAAATATAAGAAAATTATCATTTGAGTGCTGAAAACTCCACGTGAATGAGATCACGTGAATGAGAAAAAATATTTTTATTTGTCGATTATGCCGAAACTGGTATTAATATACACAACAACCATATATTTTTTTTCAAATTAATAACTTATATACTAACGATTTAACTCAAAACTATACGCGATTAGATTCCATAAGTTGGTCGTTGTGGGGAAGTTTGTTCTCAAATACCGAAGGGACACTGCACGCTAATGAGATTTTAGGTGTTTAATATTTTATTGTGGTTAATTCTACTTACTTTAAACAAAAACACTTCGTGTCCCAGTTAGATGAGCTCGTAATTTAATGTAAAAAAAATAGTAAGGTCAAATATGTTACTTCTATGGGTACTTTTTACGTCTGGACGGAGAACAGCGCCATCTTTCTAAAAAATGCTTTATTTAATACTACTAGTCCTCCCTCCAAGACCTGTTCTATGAAGACGGTAGATGGCAGCTGATTTTACAAGCGAAAAAACTGAGCTGCCGCGCCAGCATTGCCTTGATGATCGCAAGAGCCTTCAGTATCAAATATGATAAAAAGACATGTTCCGTACCGAAGGTAGGTTTTTTTCATACTGCTTATTTTCCCTATGAACTGTTCATGCTTGCAACT
This sequence comes from Hedya salicella, assembly GCA_905404275.2. Classification (NCBI taxonomy): domain Eukaryota; kingdom Metazoa; phylum Arthropoda; class Insecta; order Lepidoptera; family Tortricidae; genus Hedya; species Hedya salicella. The sequence continues at coordinate 16,973,499 of FR990114.1, forward strand.
GCAACTAGTGATGTGCCGCTACCGTAAATTACGAGAGCAGAGAGAATTTTGAGGTAATGTTCTCGGTAACGTTCTCCGTAACGGTAATTATCGAGAAAGTAGTATAAGTTTTCTATTTTTTCAACTTTTTTTTACTGATTCTATTTCAATTAGTATAATAATAATCTTCACGAAAAAACTCACAATAACCAGACCAAAGGAACTAGTATATTACCAAAATTACCGTAAGTTACCGCCGTAATTTACCGCAACATTCTCCGAGAAAGTTCTCAGGTAATATTTCTGACGAAAAAATTTGACTTTATTCATTGAAATAGGTGAAATCTAATGTGGTTACGTGATTTCTAATGTAATATTGTATTCTGTAACGTGGTACATACTTTGTGTAGACACAATATACAAGCAAAAATAAAAAAGCACGCCTGAACATTTAAAAAAAATCATTGTTTACCAAAAAAAATAATTTTAAAATGTTTGAAGAAACTTAAATTTAAATGGTAAGAATAATAAAATTTAATCATCAACAACGCAATAAGTAAAAAGGCTATAGTCGGGTTTCCATAGTAAGTCGGCCCTTACATCAAACTGGGTTCGGGTTTTTTGTGTGAGTACGACTTGTAGTGAAAAATATTTTTGCCGAGTATGAATATTTTACTTGTTATAGTTTTTGACTTGTGATGTTTAAAAGTTATTTTTACTTTAAATAAAACAATATAAACAGATTATATCGCGTATGTATATTATCTCATTTGAGTATACTACATTGAAAAACATCGACTGAATACATAACTTGGCCACACATTTTGCTGATTTTGGGTAGGAAATACCGCATGGAAAATTTCAATATTTAGGCAAGTAGTAGGCTAAGTATGGAGTATTTTGATAAAAAAAATATAGAGGTGACTACTTAACAACTGCGTAAAAAATGTTTTTTTTATTCGGTATATATTTTATTTTTTTAATATGATAACTAGTATATTCGTTTTTTGGGTGTCGATGCAAATTTATCTAAAGAACATCATTTCAAAATATGAAGCAAATCGTTTGAATACATCCTTAAAAACAAAACATTAAAAAAACTTAAATAAATCATCATCACCCAGTCTAAAACTATAACAAGTAGAATACTCGGCACATAAAAAACTCGAGCCCATTCGATGTAAGGGCCGATTTTACTATGGAAACCCGGCTGTAGCCTTTACATAAATAATCAACCTGGCTTACATTACAAATTACAAACGTATAATTTAGATAGGTAGAATATAATCATCATAATTCAAACATATAGAAAACAAATCATTAAAAATAATATTAATTGTAAATAATCAACTATATTTGCAGAACAATAACATACAAAATATTATAAAATAAGAAAAAATATCAAAACATTTATAATAGTCTAATCAGTATAATCAACGCAATTTAAATCAATTATAAATACAAAAATATTGTACTTGGACAAGCCGTTCATCCCTAATGGATTTTTTTACCTGCTAGAAAACAATATGACTCTTTCTGTAAAGGATTTGCCTGAATGCGAAATAACTTTATAACTTATGATTAACAGGAGATGGAATCTGATAATCTTAAAACACACTCGTTCCAAGCCATTATCAGTCTAAATTAAACCTCACCAAATTTACTTACGGAGAACATTACCGAGAATTTTCGGTAATTTACGGTAACTTACCACGGTGAGAATTACCGTAAGGGCGTAATTTCTCGGCGGCACATCACCGACTGCAACACACCCTCAGACCTCTTCAGTGAATAAATGAAACCCTTGCCCTTCCCCCACGCCCAGAAATTCTGTACCCACATCTACTCCAATGGGCTTGTGTCCTAAGAAAATAAAATTTGTCCGCCAATTAGATTCTCAGAAAATATTGGACACGTATTTTTTCTTTCGTCAATTAAACAAAAAATTATGAAGATATAGCCCGTTAAAGTTCCCCGTGACGTCACGCCGTGCGACCGTTTTTGGCACGGCGTGACACAATCTTTGTCTTTTTTTGTTTGATTGCCACAAACCTTGGAAACCTGGGAACTACCCTATTATTTGCACGTGTGTATTTCTATAGCTTCTCGCAGTTCCAGACTGATTTCAACACCGCACTAACAGTAAAAAATGCAATTTTAGGGCGCATACAACTTTAAGGTGGACTACAACACTATAGAGCATCTCTTGATGAGCACGCGCAGGTACGGGCGCATGATGCGGCGCGTGGAGTCCTACGTCACGGCCGGGACCTTCGCGTGCTACGAGCTGGAGACCGAAGTGAGGCCGACAGAAAACTAACCTAACCCAGGATTCAGCTTTATAAGGACATTTGCAACGACGCAAGAGTCAATAGTGAGATATAATGAACGAGGTCGTGTTGGGTATCAAATGAAAGAGACTAATACAGTATTTACAGCGGAACATTTGAATAATTTTCCATTCTCTGTTTCTACTTAGTCCCCTACCTACTCTTTTAAATATTGTTCATCGGAAAAATCTAAACAATTCGCCACAGTAGGGTATCCGGTGCTTTAAAGTGAAAAACTTAGCTGCCTGTTCTAGCACAGCTGGGACTTGTGACTCTTTGTCACGCATTAAATGTGGTCGGCAATCCTTCTCCTTTCAGTAAGTATAGTGCAAGAGGGATAGCAGATGAGTACGCGCAAGTACAGTCAAGTGAACCATTAGGCTAAATTCCTTCCTTGTCGCCTGTCATCAATACCCCTAATTTTCAAATTACCATGAGCTCATAATACCTAAATGTCAAATTGTCTCATTCTTAAAATGAACAAAATTCATTATGACTTTGCCCTGAAACGTCATACCTATTCTCTAAATATCAATGTCATGTGCTTCGGTGAGTGCATCGGCTGAATTCTTGGAATGTCCAATCTGTGAAAATGGAAAGGTCTTCAAAGGTAACCGGGGACTTAACATCCATCTGAGCAAATCGCATGTTCCCCTGATAGATTCTCCATCAATAGATCCCCTACGTCTCCCTTGCCCGCGGGTCCAGTTCCCAACGCGACGGCCTCACCGGCACAATTATCTGCATGCCTAGCCTATTTAAAAGCCAATACCAAAATAGCAAAGAAGATACCAAAAGGAGCTCGCGTTGCCGTAGCTCGGAGTCTAACGGAGTGCATTGCCAAGGTAGTATCAGATAATAATTTTACCGCTTGGGAAGCGCTTCTTACGTTTGTGTACAAGACCTGCCATATTCCACGTAAAAAGTCTAACCGCACCCTCTCATCTATTATCAAAAACAACGTCTGCAACCCAACTCTCCCAGCAAATTCAGTTGAACAAATTACAGAGCGTTGTAATTCTCACCTAAATTACAAAATTAGGTGTATTGAAAATAAAGTTTCCGATGGCAACATAAAACTTTTGTTTCCCAGTGACATTTGGGCCTCCCGCTCCCCCGACGTTTAACGTGTTTTGAAAGACAAGCACCCAATTCCTTCGATGCCGGTACAATTACCCACATCAACAGCTACCACACAGCAGCACCTGCAGGTTACCGAACCCGCTACCCTGGTAGCGATTCGCTCCTTCCCCGACGGGTCTGCGGGAGGCTTAGATGGCCTGACCCGTCAACACTTAAAAGATCTAACCTGCCCGCTAATGGTTGACGCTAGGGAGTCCCTACTAAAAGAATTGACCTCTCTGATTAATTTAATGTTATCCGGAAAAATCTGCAGTGCTATCACTCCTATTGTGTATGGTATGGAGCCAATCTAATCGCATTAAAAAAAAAGATGGCGGCATTCGTCCCATAGCAGTTGGAAGTTCACTACGCCGTTTAGCGTCTAAACTATGCTGTCATGAGTTTCGAACCCGTCTTACCGATCAATTCCAACCAAATCAACTTGGCTTTGGCGTCAGAGGTGGATGCGAGGCAACGGTTCACGCCACCCGAACTTTTCTGGAAAAATCCGATTATGATCTAGTAGTAAAATTAGACGTAAAAAACGCTTTTAATTCGGTTTACAGGAGTACACTCTTAAGTGAAATTCATAAAGAACTACCTAAGATTTTCGGATACTTATGGCAATGTTACGGGACATCATCAAAATTAATGTTTAGCAACAAAGAAATCTCCTCTAGCGTCGGCTGCCAGCAGGGAGACCCGCTCAGGCCCGCTATTCTCCGCCTCGCTATGAACCCCATCATCAAACACCTGACGTCAGACTTAAATATCTGGTACCTGGACGACGGCACCATAGTAGGGAACGCGTCTTCGGTTCTAAACGATCTCAACACCGTCATCAACCGCTTCTCTGAGATAGGCCTTTCATTAAATTTTGACAAGTGTGAAACGTTCATCTCCGAGAAACTCTCAGTCAGCACACGACCAGATATTATAAAAAAAATTAATCGCTTTGCACCTAACATCACCATACTATCCCGCGAGACTCTCACCTTACTCGGAGCTCCAATCTCCGAGGACGCTATTCCCTTTGCTGTCACTTCAATATTAAACCATTTCCATGACTACTCCGACTTACTCTTCCAAATTAACCCACACATTGCCATCTACATTTTACGGTTATGCCTTTTTCACCAAAATTCCTGTATATTTTACGCTGTAGCCCTATTTGGAAATACCCCAATTTGACTGCCTCGATAGATGAGCTTTTGAAAGAAACCATAGAAAAAAATCTGAACATATCACCTAATACAACAAGCTGGACTCAGGCAACTTTACCAATCAAAAATGGCGGCTTAGGTCTTTGTACAACAAGGGATCTAGCTCTTCCGGCCTTTCTCTCATCAATTAACAGCACTGTCACGCTCATCAGCGGAATTCTCAAAGTCAATAATTTTTCTGATGTTGTTGTGTCAGGCTTAGCGGATGCGGAAATGGCTTGGAGAACTGGTAGCCCTGGCGAAAACCCACCGGTCGAAAAAGCCAACCAAGCTGCCTGGGACCTAATAAAAATAAAATCTATTCACAGATCCCTACTAGAAAACAGTCACAACCCAAGCGAGCTAGCCCGTTTACTGGCAGTGTCTAAACCCAAGTCAGGACACTGGCTACACGCTCTCCCCTCGCAAAACCTCGGGTCCCTTCTGGATCCGAGCTCTTTGCGAGTAGCCGTCTGTTTCCGCCTCGGGATAAAGAGCTGCGAGCCACATCTCTGCAGTCGCTGTGGAGGCTAAGTGGACGCCCTCGGTCGCCATGGTCTATGCTACCAGCTGAGTGCCAGCCGGCATTTCAGGCACGCGACACTTAATGACCTAATTCGTAGGGCTCTTAGTACTGCTTCCATCCCCGCAACCTTAGAACCCATTGGCCTATCTGCGGCAGATGGAAAGAGGCCTGACGGTTGCACTTTAGTGCCATGGTACACTAACCCCATCCCACGTACACCACTCCGCTCGAAAGCCAGGGACTGCCGCTGATGACGCTCAAACCGTAAAGTGCCGCAAATATGTTTTTTTTTAAAGCAATTACGAATTTGCGGCACTTGCGGTCGAAACCTTTGGGCCATGGTCATCCGACACCAAAAAAAATGTCAAAGAAGTGTCGGACAAGCTCATCGGCGTTTCTGGCGATATTAGAGCTGGGTCATACTTCGCTCAACGCCTTAGCTTGGCCATCCAGAGAGGGAATGCAGCCAGCGTTCTGGGAACGATTCCCCGGGCAGGTTCGACACAGGGGGGGGTGACCCATCAGAATTGTTTACCAAGATTTAAATGCACAATTCTCTCGAATGACAGTTGGATATTAAATATAGAATATGTTGTTTTGCCAAAAGTGTTTCGATGTTTAGGAATTATGAGATTAAGCTATTTTGAAATTCGGCAATATTAAGATTCCGGTGTTTTATGAAAAAAAAATAGACTTTCTGCAATATAGGTATTTTGAGACCAAGAAGTTTTGAGATCTGGGAATATTGATAAAGAGGTAAAATGCAATTTAGTAGTTATAAGCCCAAAGCTATTTCAGTATCAAACTTGTATAAATACAAGGGTGTGATGCCCAAATAATTTACAGCTGCCTCTAAATGAAGACTCTTAATCTTGTTACTTCTATACGAACATGCGTAGGGGCACATAAATAAATTAATAAATATTACAGGACAGTTTAACACAGATCGAACTAGTCCCATGTGGTAAGCTCAATAAGGCTTGTGTTATGGGTACTGGACGACGATATATTTAATAGATATACTTATATACATACAAAACTCAGGCACAAATACTTATGCTCATCACAAAAATATTCGCCCTTACCGGGATTTGAACCCAGGACCTATAGCTTCGCTATATAAAACCGGCCAAGAGCGAGTTGAACTCGCGCACCGAGGGTTCCGTACAAAATATGCGCTATAAACGGCCGTATCTATGAAAAGCCAGTGTTAGCAGAGTTTTCAGTATTAGTTGTTACAGCGGCAACAGAAATACATCATCCGTGAAAATTTCAACTGTATATCTCGGTTCGTGAGATACAGCCTGGTGACAGACGGACAGACAGACAGGCGGACGGACGGATAGCGGAGTCTTAGTAGCATAAATTGTGTCCCCCCTCCCTCTGTTTTCTATACCAAAAAATATGAAAACAATAAAAAGATAAAGCTTAATAAATACTTTCAAAGAAAATTGTTTTCAACATGATCGGATAAACCGCTTTTGAGTTATAGCCGAAAAACGTCACTTCTTAACAAAAATACGTTAGTGCCGTGGAGAATACGCTCTTTTGCTAGAACACTTTTTCATATAGCATTTTTAGGGTCCCGTAGTCAATTAGGAACCCTTATAGTTTCACCATGTCCGTCTGTCTGTCTGTCTGTCCGTCTGCGGCTTAGCTCCGTTATCATTAGTACTAGAAAGCTGAATTTTGGTATGCGGATGTGTATGTATCACGCCGACAAAACGGTAAAATAAAAACTAAAAAAAAATTGTTTTGCGTACCTCTCGTACTTAGGTGCACGAGTGGTGTAAAAAAATTCAGTAGTGGGAGTTCTTTTTTTTTCACAAAAAAACAAACGGGGCTTAATCGCGGATAAATATGATTTATTTAATTGCGTTTCGTTGATAATTCTTCGACGTTTCAGACGTCGCATTACGTCCATGGTCTTGAAAGAATAAATCATATTTATACGCAATCAAGCCCCTTTGTTTTGTTGTGATAATTAGTGAAAATCGTGTTATTTAAAAGAAAAACCTTTTGTATCGCCTGCAGAGACTTCGTCGAGGCAAAGGCACGTTGCCGAAGGCTACACTTGCGCGTAATGGGAGGGACCCAAGTTCTGCAAAGTTTCGGCTTATTTCAGTGGCGTAGCATGCATTATAAATAAATAAAAAATAAAAAATAAATTTCTTCATTTCAGATCGCGATCCATAGCATGTTAGTAACAATCGACTTATGACTAAATTAGTAACACTTACCTACTAAACAAAATACATTTTTTTTTTTTTATATTAAATTCAGCAACGCCCTTTAGCTGTCCCACCCAAAAAGATAGAATAGGACAGTCAAATCTACACGCTATTGCCTTTAGAATGCTGTTGTCGCTAGCTCTCACCCTGCCTAATAGCGAGGCTATCTTTTTTCTTATGATCGCCTGGAACCCGTCTACACGGGCTTCGGCAAACATGCCCGAGGCACTACACCTTCTCGGCAGCCCCAACAGCATTCTAAATGCATTATTGTATTGGACGCGCAGGGCGCTATAGGCTCGCTTTGTATACCTAACCCACAGGCTGCTCGTGTAAAATGATTGTGTATAAGCTTTAAAAAGCGTTATTTTTACTTCGTATGAACATCGAGCAAACCTGCGAGCAAGCATATTACTACGAACCGCTAGTGCCCTGCGCTCCCTTTCAATATCCAGATCATCTTTTAGATCACTTACAATGATATGTCCCAAGTACTTTATACGAGCCCTGTATCAAAATTTGTTGAGGGGCCCAAATGTACCGTCTTATACCTATGTTCCCTCTATTTTCTTAATAAATCAATTTTAACGGATTATATCGCGTATTTATCTCATTTGAGTTCCCGACGTTTCGGAAGCTTTTCAGCTTTCCATGATCACGGGTTGACTGAAAAAAGATACATTTTCTTTGTCAAAGTTACAATTTGTGCAAACTTAACTACTTTGAGAAAACAAATAAAGGTGTACATACATGCCAGATGGCCCTAATCTGTAAAGACGCACATTTGCCAGATTGCACATGTGCCAGAAGGGCTTAATTATTTTATTTTAATAATTTACCAAGCAGCATTTCACAAATGAGGCGTACTGAGGAGAAAAGAAACGCTGCAAAGAAAAACTCCCAGGCTACCTCATTACTAATTATAATATTTTAAAAACAGAGACTATTAAACGACTTTTTAACAGATAGGTGAGATATTTTTACACCGTTCGGAAATTAAGATTTTGCAGTCATGTGTCTTGCTTGTTCCTTGATGAGATGTATTACAGGATCCCAAGCTGGTGGTAGCAACAACGGCAACCCATCTTCTCTATTGAAATTAGGATGCTTTTTAATCTCATCCCAATAGCCTCGCCAGCTTAATTGAATGGTTTGGTTTGTCAATGACATGTTCACAGACTGCAGACCTATAACATCGATGGTGGATTCCCTGTATTTTCCCTAAGGCTGGGACCCTTTTAGGCCGGGGGCGCCATATCCTTGATACGGCTGATACGACAGTAGCTGTATACGCCCGTGGCTTTTAGACAGAGACATTTTGCTTTGTTAGTCATCGGACTGAGAATAAATGACAATGGCAGACACATAAAGAAGATGTATAGATTCTCAATATCAAACAGTGTATCCATATTTACTACGTCAGCAAAGAGGAAAGGAATTAAATAAAATAAACACACACAACAATTGCAGCTCTTTTTTTTCAGTTTTCGTTCTTTAGAATAATGACAGTTCTGTTGCTTCTCCGCCAAATTGTATCTTGGTTAGTTGTGACAATAAATTGTGCTCACATGCGCATATTTTCATGCAGTTTCCACAAAAACATACGCATGCAAATACAACAAACCACCACCAGACAATATAATCCTCGACACGTGTTTCGCCTCTCTACGAGGCATCATCAGGAGATGGTGGAGATGTTAACGGTACGGCGTCCACCCGAGAAAATGGACGCATAGCAGGGACGACGATTTTAGGGTTCCGTACCAAAAAGGTACAAAAGGAACCCTTATGGTGCGACTCTTGTCTGTCTGTCTGTATGACTATTAAAGCGCCATATCTCAAAAACTACTTATGCTAACTATTTGAATTTTGGAATATTTATAAACATGGTTAGCCCGCATGTATTGCACTGGAAATATTTAAAAATATATTTTTATTTTCTAAAAAAACGACGAATATGAGGGGTGGTAGAAATTAAAAGTCTAGCTACTGGGTCAAATGGGGTATCATGTGTCATGTGTGCACATATTAAGACAACTTTTTATTTTTTTTATTTTGATTAGTTTTTGTTTTATTAAGGAAAATGTGAAATAAAAACACCATTATTTCCAAAGTTTACCAATTGAACATTTTGAAATTTTCTCAATTTGTAATAATAAACATAAATATTACACGAAAATTATAGTCACGTCTTTAACTAGCTATTTTTTTTAAATTCGCAAAAAACCTATTTGAGCAACCCGGTTGCATTCAGTTTGCTCCTGATTTGTATGCAATGATATAGATATACGGTACAAACTTAACTCAACCGGAACCGGGTAGTATAATAATGTTAGGGTAAGTGATCGTTTGTACGGAGCCCTCGGGTTTTTTTTTTGAAAACGGCAAACCGCAAATTAACGCCTGGAGCTATAAATTTTTAGTTCTTTTTCTACTAATCCTTCCTATCCATAATTTTGTACCTAGTTATTGTTGTAAATCGCCTTGTTACTTGTTAATTCTATCCACTAGGCTACGTGCCTAATGCCAGAAATACCACGTACATACCGTGTGTAATTTCGCGCTCATCAAGTATTTACGCCACTGCAGCTGTCTCTTTCTGTAATTAGAGTGATGACTGCGAGGTGCTGAATTTTACATCCGTGTGTGTCCCTGGCGGCTTTAGCTAATTCCGATGGGCTTGAAACTAATATTTGCTGTTTATCCTTACTTGGCCTAAATAGTAAAAAACATTCTAATATAACAATATGCTTTTAATGCCAATACCAGCTGTTTTTCGCAAGGAAATAATTTTAATGTAGGAAATTGGCAATGTAGCACTATAAATTAATTCGTGTTTCGTTTGGAGTTTAAGAATAAAGATTACTTTTAGGTTATAATGTTGTTACTATTTAGAACAGATAAGGATAAATAAACTATTATTATTATTGTTGACGATACGTTCGGCTCAGCAGGTTGTACAACGGCCTACGAAGCTAGCGGTCCCGGGTTCGAATCCCGGCAAGGGCAAGTGTTTGTCTGATGAGCACGAATGTTTGTTCCTGGGTCTTGGATGTTTTCTATGTATTTACGTATTATAATTTATCTATATATTATGTATATCGTCGCCTAGGTCCCATAGTACAAGCTTTGCTTAGTTTGGGACTAGGTCGATTTGTGTAAGATTGTCCCTGATATTTATTTATTTATTTTATTTATTTCTACTATATCTAGGGTGGTATTATTTTTAAGGGTCAGTAATATAGCCTGGACCGAGTAAATCTCAATGGCCAAAAATACCCTCCAGGGCTAAAGTAGTCCGACTTTACGGTATTACGCAATTAGTCATCGTCAGATTGTTTTGTGGCGTATCAATCTAAAATATAACATTGTTAAACTGTCATTTTTTATTAATGTTAATTTTTATTGATCATCGTTTATAATTATAAAGCAGGTAACGCAGTGGTCGTCGATGTCCCAAACTTTAGCATGAAAATAAGGTATTTACTGCTCTGCCGTCCTTTAACTAAAACCATACTAACCCGCAAATTATAGTTTTGAGTTATGAGCAAAAAACGTTAAAACCAAAATTTCTAGGAAATGTGTAAATTTATTCCTGTTTCTTTTTATTTAAAAATTAAAACTAAATTTATTCCTTCATTGTTATTACACTACTCCGTTAAAGAATGTGTATTTTTTTTATAAATAGGTTTTTGTGTTTTAGTGTTGCAAATAATTGCTAAACTATTAACGATATTACACTTAAAACACGGTTAAGTCTACCTTAGCCGTTCTTTAGCATTGCATAATAAACAAAACATAGCTAAATAGCGGCTCAGTCACCTAACCTGTTTTAACTATTGTAATTGTACTTTGCATTAGACACTAAGCATAGCTAAATAACAGTTAAGTCACTTAACGAGTTTATAGTATTTGTGTCTGTGAAAAGATTTTGACGACCGGTTTGGCTCAGTGGGAGTAACGTTGCCTGCGAAGCTGAGGTCCTGGGTTCAAATCCCGGTAAGGGCAAATATTTGTGTGATGAGCATAAATATTTGTTCCTGAGTCTTGGATGTTTTCTATGTATATAAGTAATATATCTATTAAATATATCGTCGTCTAGTACCCATAACACAAGCCTTATTGAGCTTACCATGGGGCTAGTTCGATTTGTGTAAAATTGTCCCGTAATATTTATTTATTTATTATTTTATTTATTATTTATTTATTTATTATACTGAAAAACTTTAAACAGGCACGTTAATGGACTGTAACCGTTTTGTAGCTATGCAATAACTGGAAACATTCAAGCAACTTGTGTACGTTGCTAATCTAACTAACTGGGTTTTAGTCGTGTAATCCTGTGGGTAAAAGTTTTAGTATTCTTGGCAAAACCACGTAAATCTACACAATTATACAAGGGTCCGTCAGTATATGTCGGGGCCGTCGTAGGTGCTCGCGCCTTGCCCTATTGAAGGCGCGGACGTCGGGGACCTCCTTCGTCAGACTGCGCAGAATGCCCAGATAAGTGGGGCGGTCGTCTTGAAGTCGTCCTGTTTAGTGGTGGCGTTGGTCAAAATTCTGTTGCGGTGTCGGTCGGCTTTGTCGAAGTAGGCATGGGACAGGTCACGGATGTGGTCGTGTATGGTCGGGATGCCAGCGGCTATATGTATGTCAAAGTTCTGTATTCGTCGAGGGGCGTCGAGTGCCCGTCGGAGCGTCGGAGGAAGTTATTCAGAGAGTCTGTCCGACGTGTCCGAACACGGGGCTTGCATACGTCAGGGTGGGCCTCAAGCAGGCGTAGTAAAGTGCGAGTTTATTTCTAAACTGCATTTTACTACGTCTACCGATCATTGGTCCGAGTCTGTTGAGTATGCAGGTCCCGTGTTCCTTGGCATCCTGGATGTGTCGTTTAAAAGTCAGTTTTCTGTTGAGTGTCACTCCTAGATACCTCACCTCGTCAGTCCAGGGTATAGGTCGGTCGTGTAATACGAGCTGGTCGATCTTGTTGTATATATATCTGGTGGTAGCTCTGTCTGAAGACTACAGCTGCGCTCTTCTCCGGGTTCACCTGGATCCTCCAGCGCTTGAACCACCGGCCTAGGGCGTCGATCGCCCGCTGGAGGTCCCTATAGAAGCTAATAAAAAAAATACAAGCAGTCAAACATAGAACCTCCTGCTTTTTTCGAAGTCCGTTAAAAATAAGTAATTAAATAAATACCGCACGCAATATCTACGTAAATTAAATTAAAATGAGCTGTACTATACAACAAGCCCTTTTAAATCCGCATACCGCAAACATTAAAAGCGAGACAGATTATTTATATTAAGTTTATAAACTTATCTCCGGCTTCCGGACATTGCGTGACGAGAAATTTGCAGCCATCAGTCACTAAGATTATACTAAAACAACCTTCATTTACCTAAAACAACTTCACACAACCGCCCGCGCACGCGCCGCTCAGCTGACTAGCCGCTTGCCGTAAACTTGGAGAGACAAATGTTTTGCGCATAATTAATGATTAAACGAACTTACCTTAAGTGAAGTTCTATCATAATTATACAAAGCGCCTCGTCCTCTTAGATAAATATGTACACATGTAGTAACACCTAAGTGATACCACTCTCCACAGTAGTTGAGAATATATAATTTTTGTTTTTTTCTTAAATGTGGGTAGGGTCGCTCAATTGCCCTACTTATAATCTACGTGTAGCCCCCGCGCACCTCATTTAGTTTAGAGTCTCATTAAGACTATTTATTGATATTTCTCGAAATGAACTAACATCAAAGGGTGTTATGGGTGGGCGGGTTATACATCTATTCGGACGAGGCGCTTCGTATAATTATGATTGAACTTCACTTAAGGTAAGTTCGTTTAATCATTAATTATACTTGCGCCTCGTCCTCTTAGATCGATATGTACACATGTAGACTTTGAGAGTTATTTCGGGAATGTCAATGAAATAGACCTAGTTATTCGGAACCATGTATTTAATCAATTTGTTTAACAAAAAATAAACGTAGACTTAATGATATTCACGATACTGAATACAATTATTCTACATTATATGTATCATATAGCAATATTAATTGTAACAGTTAGGTACAATGATATTTAATCAAATAATAATTATTATTAATCGGCATTAATTATTGACCTAGCTAGAGAACAATCGTTATTATCAACAATAACCCTGTTGTAAAATCTAGCAAAAGTGTTGGAATTACCGCTCCAACCTGCAGCATTTCTTATGAGGTCGATGTTTACTCCCGCAGAGTGCGCACGGGACGTGCTCGCGTGGCGCGTGCTATGTGCAGTGAACACCGACAGACCGACACGTCCACGCTACTCTCTGCTAGCGTGGACTTAATCCATCGACTGAGGGTTTGTGAAGATGCTGGGCTATGAGGTTTTTTGGAACCAATAAATAATGAATCGGATTTATGGAGGGAATCGGTCTTATCAACATAAGCAAGTAGAGTTTTTGATGGGCATATTTCGACTTTTTCTTCAAAGAATGGTAATTAATGCCAGTAAAGGTTGTTTAGAACCTACACGAGAGGTTTTTATTACGTCAGGAATTTTAATTAATATCTTGTCATTTAAACGTTCGATGTTTTTTACATTAATTTTGGAAAAAGTTTGAACTCTGTGTGCTGTTGTGAGAGCTAATAATGTAATGCACTATTTTGAAAGTTCTTCTAAAGAGAGACTTTCATTGGGAAAACGGGTACTTATACATTCTAAAACGCAGTTAGGATTCCAAGTGCAGTTATATTTTGGTAAGGGCGGTCGCAGTCGAAATATTCCCTTAAAAAATCTAGTCACCCGATAATCTTGTGAAATTTCATTTCGTATTGCGCGCCACTATGGAACATCTTAGTAAGGAATTCTAAAACGGTTGGAACTGACGCATCAAATGTATCATGAGACATGTCCTTAGAAAATAGCCACCACTTCTTAATAGCACCGTCATATTGCTTAAGGGAATTTTTTGATAGTGACTCGCAAGTGATGTCTAAGGCTGAAGCTGGGATCCCTCTACGCAGGAATGACTGCCGGATAAGATTCGTGCCACCAGGGTAAGTGTCGAGCGGATTCGCCTGGTGCTGGAATGAGAAATCAAAAAGTCGTTTTCAGGTTCGAATGTGGTCACGTCTGAAAAGAGAAGTGATCTAAATACTGGAAACCATGGCTGACTGGGCCACCGGGGCACAATCATAATTCCTTTAGCTTTATCCATACTAATATTATAAATGCGAAAGTGTGTCTGTCTGTCTGTCCATCTGTCTGTCTGTCTGTCTGTCTGCCTGTCTGTCTGTCTGTCTGTCTGTCTGTCTGTCTGTCTGTCTGTCTGTCTGTTACCTCTTCACGCTTAAACCGCTGAACCGATTTCGATGAAATTTGGTATAGAGATAGTTTGAGTCCCGGGGAAGGACATAGGCTACTTTTTATCCTGGAAAAATACCCTTATCCGCGATAAACGAATTTAAGGCGGACGAAGTCGCGGGCAGTAGCTAGTCACTAATAATTTTTCTAAGGGTCTTCAAAATTATAGGGTCAGGCGGGAATGCATAAAAGAAATAATTCGACCAACATACTGTAAATGCATTTATGGGATATGCATCGGGGTCCCTATGCCATGATATATATTTAGAGCATTTTTTGTTTATTCGACTGGCAAACAAATCTATATTTGGTTTTCCAAAGGAACGTGTTAGAGAATTAAAGGCCCAGTCTTTTAATTCAAATTCTATATCAGGGTGGGAGCGTCGAGATTCTGCATCTGCAGTTGAGTTATCACACGACCTGATATATGATGCGAATATAAAAATACGATGAGCCTCACACCATTGCCAGATCTCTCTGGAGATTTTCGTTAGGTGTGGGTATTGTATACCCCCATGCGATTAATGTACGATATCGCCGTCGAGTTGTTAACCCGGAGAAGAATCTGGCAGTTATATAGATCCTTAGCAAATATTTATAAAGAAATATATGCGGCTAAGAGCTCAAGATAGTTAATATACATTTTCTTTTCACTCTCTGACCATTGACCGCTGGCTGTCTGACCACTACAGGCCGTTCCCCACCCAGAAGTTGAGGCGTCTGTAAATATTTCCCTGCAAAATTCGTCAGTTCGAATAGGGTGGACAGAATTTTCAATATTATGTAGCCACCACTGCAAATCAGGAAGCAACGAATCTGGCAAGGTCATTTATTTATTTATTTATTTATTTATTTACAATAATGTTTACACGGCATTACAGTAGAACCAATGCACCGAGAAACTTATTTAACTTAATATAATATGTATAAAACAGGTAAATTAATTACTTATTACATATTTATAATCTAGTTAGCCTACCGATCATCCATCATCTCGCAGAATTTTAGACATTCACGGCAAACAGCTGCCCAACTCCATGCAAACAAATCACAGTCAGGTGCTGATGCCAGAAGAGCATTAAGCATCGCCAGCGCACGGAGTAGCGGGGAGTTTCTGCGCGACACCGTCCTAGCCGCCGGCACGGCCAGCAGAGGGCGCACCCGCGGTCTCAGGTTTATTTTCGGAACGTCCGCAACAAACAGTCTTACGACCTGCTGCACAAGTTCAGCGCAGTCAGAATCACCTTGTAAAATACGACACGCAGTGATCAGCAAAAAGTTATTCCGTCTCACCTCTAGTGAATTGAACCCTAAACAGCCAAGCAAGAACTTAGTTGGGTATAGAAAAGGATAGTAGCCATATCTTTTTTTATATAAAAACCTAAGAAAAGCCTTCTGGATTTTTTCTAAAAGCAATGTGTATGTCGACTCGTGAGGGTTCCATATGATCGCTGAAGATTCCAGTTTACTTCTCACAAACGCACAGAAGACCAACTTAATGGCCCCGAGATCATAGAAGTTCCTCATGTTGCGAATGACAAAGCCCAGCCTACGGAAGCAACTGGCAGCGAGGCTTCGAATATGCTCATGAAATGTGAGATGTGAATCGAAGACCACACCAAGATCTTTCACGGAGGAAACACGCCTAATGAGGTCTACTCCAAGTGTGTATTGCACGTGTAAAGGGGCAGAAACACGACTGAAGGTGCATACACAACACTTGGACACATTGAATAGGAGTTTGTTATCTATGCTCCATTGGGTAACCGACGCTATATCATCCTGAAGCAAATCACCATCTGTCACGCTCTTCACTCCAAAAACCAGCTTAAGATCGTCAGCGTATAAAAGGCACTTCGCATGATTAACAGCAGTGACGAGATCATTGACCATAAGCCCAAAGAGGAGCGGGCCCAAAATAGAACCCTGACTGACACCAGATCTCGTAGGATACGGCGCTGAGACGAAAAAACCATGCCGAACATACTGCATTCGATCACGCAGATAACTCGCAAAAAGAGTAAGCAACTTTGGAGAAAACCCTACTTTATCAAGCTTCTCCAATAGCACGTCATTATCGACGCGATCGAATGCTTTTTTGTAGTCAAAATATATGACATCTACCTGGATTCCTTTGTCTAGGAACTCAGAGATGGTGTCAGTCAGGATTAAAAGATTAGTAT
Organism: Hedya salicella; assembly: GCA_905404275.2. Lineage (NCBI taxonomy): Eukaryota > Metazoa > Arthropoda > Insecta > Lepidoptera > Tortricidae > Hedya > Hedya salicella. Next base: position 16,990,442 of record FR990114.1, read on the forward strand.
CAACGGAGCGTTTAGCACGAAAGCCATGTTGCGAGTCACACAAAAAGGGTTTAGTCTGGATGGCTATCGATTTATGCAATATGGACTCAAACACTTTCGCTAGCGTTGACAGAATTGCGATAGGTCTATAGTTTTCGACATTGGCAGTGTCGCTACCCTTAGGGATAGGTTTTACCCTTGTAATCTTCCACAAATGCGGATATGATCCAGTAGAGAGCGCTAAATTAAATAAAAAGTGTATAGGCACCTTTAAGTGTTCCATACAACCTTTGACAACATAGGCAGGCAAATTATCGGGCCCTAAGGAGCTATTCGGTTTGAGTTTCTTAATGCCGGCCTCAACATCTTTCATCGATATATGTTCTATGTCTACACACTGGGCAGAGTCTCTCTGACTACAGCCGACACCTTTAAACGAGTTTGCATCTAGCCGAGGAATGTCTGGTAAAAATACACTGGAGAAAAACCTGGAGAAGGCCTGTGCGACCTCTGCACCAACGAAATTTGTCCCCTCAAACGTGACCTCGGACACAAACCCGCCCTTCGATTTGAGACTGCCCATGTGCTGCCAAAAGGACCGAGGGTCATTTTTAACATTTTCTTGGATGCGAACAATGTAAGAGTCATACGCCAAGCTTATTCGTTTTTTAATGTCTTTTCGAAGCAAGGCAAACTCATTATATATATCTAAACTTTTAGTGGCTTTCCATCTCCGATGGATTTCAGCTTTTACTTTTAAGTCAGAGATGATGTCTGACGTAAACCATACCGGGTAACGTGGACTTACTCTCTTAGGTCGTATCCTCCTAGGTATACAGGAGTCAAAGATATTGTATAGAATTTGATAAAAGCTTTCCACTGCAATGTCTACGTTATCCAACTGAAGAATTTCATGCCAACTGACTTCAGATAAAAGGGCGTATAAAAGTTCATAGTTACCTTTTGCGAAATTCCAATCCCGTCTCATATCCAGATTACTAGGATCGATTCGTTCCGGAATACACTGCCGCGTATCATCAATTACAGGGACCGATATCTCTAGCGGCGGGTGATACGCATCCCGTCGAGGGACAACCCCTCCGCCCTCAATTTCCAGGACGCTTACGCCGCTAATGCGCTCCGACACCAGCACAACATCCAACTTTCCACCATATGCATTCGTCACTTCATTCGCGTCAAATAGTTCACACACAGTTAGAAAATACGAGTAATAACATAAAAGGTCATGAGAAGTATACAATGGATTTAAGTTTAAATCACCAAAGACAAGCACAACACCATTCAATGATTCAATGACTAGTTCTACAGTTTGGAACCAAGTCATGTAAACAGAGGCAGAGGCACTCGGCGGAATGTAAACTACACACAGAAAATAGACAGTGGCATCCAGTGTGAAAGTGACCCACAAATCTTCCCCTGTCGCAGTCTCCAGATCCCGGCGACGACGCATCTCCAGACCAGGGCGTACAGCGAATAACACACCGCCGCCCCGCGAACCGGTGGCGCGGTCTCGGCGCATCACGTTCCAACCACCGGACACAAGCTCAGGATCATCAACAGCATCAGTCAGGAAGGACTCCGTCACAGCCACAATATCACAATCCAAGGACAGAAAATTGAGCCTAAAGTCAGTCAGCTTTGTGTTGAGGCCCCTTACATTCTGATACAGGACATTCAATGTGGATTTTGATCTGTTAAGCTTTGTTTGGGTTTTTGGAACGCTTGAGGAAGTTGCCGTCGTTTTTTGCCCTCCGAAATAACCAAGCCTTGACCCTGGCATTGTCAGGCCAGACAGCTGTTGATAAACATTTTTCATACTCTTCTGGGGGAACTCCAATTTTGAAGGACTTATATTCACCCTTGGACTTCAACTCGTCGACGGTGCAGGTGGCCCCCGGGCACAGGGTTTGCAGGTACACTCGTATTTCCTCAGCCCCAGAAACCATATTCCATAGGTGTATGTACTTGCGATACTCCACAGCTTTAAGCGTTGTTACATCAGGGCCAGCGGTACAGCGTCATGCTCTGCGTCAAGTCATGAACTTGCCATAGTTGTCATCACCGTTGAGATTTAAGAATTTGCAACGCTCTAATTCCTTAGTGTATAGCCAGCCATATTCGATGGCTGGGCATGCGGACACAAGCAACCCAACTAATTGTGCAAAATCCCTTATTTTGCAACGTTTGAGCTGTATAAATTTATTTATTTGATCTTTGATTCTTAACCTTTTTTCTATGGGTAGGCTAATTTGGAACCGCTTGGAATCTAATAGAACCCCAAGAAACCTACAGGTTGACAAACAAATCTATATTTGGTTGTAACATGCTCTTATCTTCATTAATGATGAATCCCAAAGCGATTAAGAGATTCTTAGTGATTTCAATGTTATGCAAACATTGTTCATATGTTTGGCCTATTAGAAGCCAGTCATCTAAATACAAAGTGGAGATGAACCCAGCAGTACGCAAGAGTGTGAGGACAGGTTTCATTAATTTAGTGAACGTAAATGGTGCAATAATCAATCCAAACGGAAGGACGTTAAATTGATATAAAATGCCATCAAAAATAAATCTTAAGTATTTTCTTGAATCTTCGTGTATTTTAAGTAAAAAATAGGCGTCCTTTAAATCTAATGTCGCCATAAAGCAATCGTAACTAATTAATTTAATCGCAGTTCTTAAGTCCTCGAGTTTAAAATGCTCCGCATGTATGAAATAGTTAAGATTTTTTAAATTAAGTATAAACCGCATCGAACCATTGGGTTTTGGAATAAGAAAAACACTAGAGATAAATTGATTATCACACGGTTCATATTCGGAGACTGCGCCGATTTCTATAAGGTTATCAATAGCTTCTGGAAATTGGGGTCTCTGTGTCTCAGTATAATTCTGTTGTAACGGTATCGAACGCTGTGTAACCGGTCGCGAAAATTGAATTTAATATCCCTTAATCCAAGAGAGAACCGTGCGGTCATTCGAAATTAGTTTCCATTGCTCATAGAAATCGGCCAATCTACCTGCGTACTTAACGGTATCTAGCGGTGATAGTTGCGTGTCGTCGACGCTTGTTGATGCGACGACGTTCTCGAGTAGCGCGGCGGCGGCGGCGGGACAGCTGGCGCGCGCACCGGCGGCGGGGCAGGCTCGAAGCTCCGCGGTGGCGGCCCCGGCGGCCTGCGCGTCGGGACGGGAGCTTGGCGGTTTAAAGTCTTCGGAACTGCGGTTTTAGGGGCTTTCTTGTCGTAGGCTTCAACTCGGTTCCCGACTTCGATACTGCTTTTGCCGATTTTAATGTTTCAGGTAAACTCTCACCGAATAACAAAGTATCGATCTTTGTATTAGATAAATGCTCTTTCATTTCTTTTTTTAAATTGAAGAAAATAAAATTACGTCTAGTTATGGAGTCTCCGTGCTGGATGTCACATAATAGACGTACTATGTCCATCAATTTTGACAGCATCTCGTTGTTCTTAGTTTTACTATTTAACTGGCATGATAAAATCTCAGCTAAGCAAGAAATAGCACTTGCCAGTTGTGACTGTTTGGTTTCGATACCCTTGTCCCGCTTTATAAAAGTTTCGGGGAGTGCTGCCTTTATCTCTGGGTTCAGTCCGGGTGCAGCGACATGAGAACAATTTTCCGGCGTTCAATATCTTGTCAGCAATTCCTTGCGCGGTTCCTTGCTAAGTCCATCAGTAGCGATATGCTGAAAACGTCTACGAATTTCTGCATGTACCCCAGGAGCATATTTTTTTACTGCCGATGGATCTTCGCCTAAGATCTCAAGCACGTCGCTATCTAATGACATTGCAGCGCTTTCCTCTTTGACTGTAGGAACTGTAGCTGAAGATATGCTCGATTCATTCCATTCTGTGACTATTTCCGGGGATATTTCAATAGGAATATTCCCACTATTTTCTGCAACCTCATCGCGAGGTGCTAGCCAATCCTGTGGTCCCAACGCCGCCACCACTGTAAACGGTATTAATTACTGCTATAAAACGCACTTCATACTTACATCAAAATAACTATGTAAGAGAAAACAAACAGGTCGATACCTGTTTTAGTAGCAGGTACATGAAAAAACTATCGTCAACTCATGATAGTGACTGGCTTGTATATGGGTAAACAAGTAAATACAAGACCCATAGTAGTTTATGTGCATACATAGTGTGTGTCAAGACAGCCCCAATGACAGCTCAGATTACACACTATTTTATCAAACGTAAATACGTTTTGCACATTGAACATAACTAAAAATTATGTGGGTATATCATACGCGATGTATACAACGTATAAAAAAAATGGACAATAGGGAACATGCATGAAATTTTTTCATCGCTTTTTTTTACGAAATATCAAAAGTAGAAACTATTCCAAAAAGTCAAATTAAAATTAAAATCGGCCAAGAAATACGTATGATATAAGAATTTTAAACTACTAATTAGACAGCGATTTGACAGAGGTCCGACATAGACTGTTACGTCACTGTCTACTACGGTCATATAAACTCCATATTAAATTCTGTTAGAAAGAGATAGAATGAAATGTTTGATGGCTTGTATCTTGGGTATTTTTATAGTTATTTGAAAAATTCTTTTTGTTTACTGTTTGTTACACGAATAAGCTTTTAATAAAGCAAAAATTAAAATTCATGCATATTCCCTATTGTTTGTCGTTTCGTTTTAAAAATAACAAATCGTAGTTAGGAACTATGCGCTGTATGTATATCATGCAGATTTTTTATTGAGAAAGATATCCTTAAGTGCCTACCTGAGTTATTACATTCCTTTTTGGATGAATAATCTGGCTAATTCTTCTTCTTCTGACGATGATGAAACTATTCGCCTACGATTGACTTTGCGTTCCAGCTTATGTATTTTATTAAGCAGGTGCTTGAAATTCTCTTCACGCTTTCTTTTCGGCATATTTGAAGACGCAGGCACTGTCGTTAAAGGAAAATAAAGGAGAACACTACACGTCTTGAGTGGTTAAGCACTAAAATGTGTATGAGGTGCGCGGGGGCTACACCTAGATTATAAGTAGGGCAATTGAGCGACCCTACCCACATCAAACAAAAAAATAATAATTATATATATTCTCAACTACAGTGGAGAGTGGTATCACTTAGGTGTTACTACATGTGTACATATCTATCTAAGAGGACGAGGCGCAAGTATAACTTGGTTTTAACGTAGCATTGCGGGTTAACCGGGTTTAAGAGTTGCATACTTATGTTTTTAATGTAGGTATTCATAGCTTAATCACGGTTACTGGGTTTTAGTGTTGTATTTGCAATAGAAATCACAAGCAAATTCTTCCCATTACAGGGCGAAGGGCGTTTAGCCGTGTATAAGCGTAGGAACTGTGTTTTTGTGCAGTATTTGATAAAAAAGTATGTGTTTAAAAAAAGGTAAGAAAAAGGTAATAGGACTTTAACCGCGATTTATGAAGTTTTTGTCAAATAACGGTTTTTTAGCTGTGTATCGTGATTGTGATTTATTCAATAAAACAACCACTAAGGGCTTTTAGATTGCTTATAGTGTAGTAATGTTGGTTTGCGACTTTATAGTATTGTAAAGTGCGACATTTCATGAACTTAGCGTGGTAGGTCGACTCCGTATCTTTGCAACTACAAATAATAAAAATATGATTCAAAGAACATCCGATAGAGCTTTTCTTCCTCTTTTAGGCCATTTAAATTATCGAAAACTGGTATAAAGCAGCTTTGATGAGTTTTAGCCATAGGACGGCAGCGCTGCGTACCTTTTTACGGCTTTAATGATCAATGTATGACTTTTCGTATATAAGAGTCCATAAATCGGTTACGGAACTTATGCCTAGCATGTTAATTTTATAAAACTTTTCTTGTATATTGGTTAGGGGAGACCGGGTAAAGTTGTCTCAAGGGTTGGTTGTCACACGATGGCCATAACAGAAAATTAAACGAACGAAAGTTCATCGACCGGTGTCAAAAGATCGCGAGAGCTTTATATACGAGTGAGATATAGCTTTCGAGTTCTCTCGACATCGGTTCATAGACAATTATGGCCGATGTGACAACCGACCTGTGAGACAACCTTACCCGGTCTCCCCTAACCAATATTCAAGAAAATATTTATAAAATTAACATGCTTCGCATAAGTTCCGTAACCGATTTATGGACTCTTATATACGAAAAGTCATACATTGATTATTATAGCCGTAAAAAGGTACGCAGCGGTAAATACCTTATTTTCATGACTACACTAAGGTTTTTAATGAAAACAGTATGACCCATCTACTTTAGTCGAAAAGATGTCTATTCATGGCAGCACTTTCATTCCGGTATTACCAACCTTAGAAACGTCTAAAGGTCTTTTGCCTAAGGCCATCCGAACTCCCAAATTATGTCTATGAACTTATACGGCACCCGCCATCACAGCAGCACAAGTGGAATACAAATATGCCGGAAAGTTTCATGCGTCGATTTATAGGCTTGTTCGGGTTGGTACATACAGTCAAGAAGTTTAGCAAGCTTCGGGTGGTTTGCCTTTTATTTTTTTAGTTATTAATTAAAGTACTCAAAAGTAGTGTAGGTGCTCCTTAACTGTTAATGAAGACCAGAAATGATCTATAATATAAGCTTTTCAGCTTTCCATCCATGTCCACCCGTGACCATCGAAAGCTGAAAAGCTTCCGAAACGTCGGGAACTCAAATGAGATAATATACGCGATATAATGCGTTACATTGTTTTATTTCAATGAGAAATGATCTAGTTTTAAATTATTTTTGGGAACCGTCAAATATTTCGCTTTCCATTAGGGTTCCGTCGCCAAATAAAAAATAATAATTAAAAAAAAATCTTATCTGTTAAAAAGTAGTTTAGTAGTCTTTCTTTTTAAAATATTATAATAAGTAATGAGGTAGCCTGGGAGTTTTTCTTTGCAGCGTTTCTTTTCTCCTCAGTACGCCTCATTAGTGAAATGCTGCTTGGTAAATTATTAAAATTAAATAATTAAGCCCCTCTAGCACATGTGTAACTGTTTTTACACATTAGGCCCATCTGGCGTGTATGTACACCTTTATTTGTTTTCTCAAAGTGGGTAGTGTGCACAAATTGTAACTTTGACAGAGGGAAATATATCTTTTCTCAGTCAACCCGCGACCATGGAAAGCTGAAAAGCTTCCTAAACGTCGGAAACTCGAATGAGATAATATACGCGATATAATCCGTTAAATTATTTTATTTAAACGGAAATTATACTATCAAAATTCAAGTAGCCGACTCCATATTTACTGAACTTTTTTTGGTGTTTTTCCAACTTTAGGTAAATATCTATCCGATTATCCGAACCCTGATTATTATCTAATAGAAGGTGCCCGCAACTTCAGCAGCGGAGTAGAAAAAAGCATAACACTCTTTCTTTTCTTCAGCGTAATCGGGTTAAAAGTCCTTTAACCATCTGTGGATGACCAGTTACCCGTGTACCAAAAATGGTTGAAATACATCCAGCCAAAATCCATTATCCTGATAATATCGTGAGCGTTGCGGGGAGTTGGTGTATTCGGTCTGCGCGGAATCTCATTCTTTGGCGAGCTTTAGGCGAGGCCTATGTTTAGAAGTGGACGCCCGTGGCTGATAGATAGATAATCTCTACATTACCAATTACATTGCTTATGGGCTGCAATATAATGGGCTGTGTTCCGAGGAATTGTTGCGTCAGCCACCATTTATCACCGCACCGCTTGCCATCGGCAGGGTATTCATCCACACCCCTTGGAAACAAAATGGTTACTCACCGTGCGGTATCAAAGGATTATTTACCACGCACGCTCCGAATGTGCTATTACCTCCTTGCCGCGGTTTTCCCTGGAGGTTACAGAATAGGGTTTTTCAAGAGGGGGGTGAATAGGTTTTTAAGGGGTCGGCAACACGCACGTGATGCCCAGGGGGCGTTGCAGGCGTCCATAGGTGGCGGTGTCTTCTTATCATCTGGCAGGCCGTATGCGCATTTGCCACCTTAATAGTATTATAAAACATATATATGCTCGAAAACATGCTAAACAGAATAATAGTTTAAGCAAGAGAGCTTTCCGATCCGTATTTCACGCTCCCAAAAGCCTACCCATTTCCAATAGCACAAGTTCTGAACTCTGATTAATAAATCGTACTACATTAGTTCTCAGTTCTTAATAAATAAAGATTACAACTTGGTCCCACTGGTACATAAGTTAGACGACAGTTTGCTATACACGGTGCCCGCGAGGAATGGGATTTTTTTTAACTACGCATTCCTTAGGTCATTAGGAGCAAAACATGTTAGGTATATGAAACCCAGGCAAAACAAATCAATCAAATCAAATCAAATATATTTATTTACAAAAATACTGTCATTAAAGGTGTTCTGTACAGTTAAATTTCAGTGTTTTTTGCTTGCAAGCAAGCGTGTAAATATTTATTGGAGTAAAAAAACATGGAATAAATTAATAAAGCAAAACTTGAATTACAACAAGTAGCCAAATCAAATAATGTCGGCAATAATAATTATAAACAAAAAAAAATAGCAATATTATTAATTAATCAGTCAAATTTAATTCGAAATATTCCTTAACACTTGTCAAGAAGCCAGCTCGTTAAATTGCGACTAAATTTAATACCCCGTAGCAACTTTAGGTGTTCCGGTAAATGCTTATATATCTTTATGCACATAATATATACATTTTTGCCGTACATCATTTTGTTACATAAAGGTATACAAATCCGGCTTAGTTTTGAAGATTTTTTATTTTTTATTTAAGTAAACAATTTATTGTGATTACTAAAGTACATTAAGCTCGTTAGATCGCGACGTTGCCACATATGCGGCTAAGTTTCGCGTCACTATTGACAGAAATCAAGGTGACAGCTAAAAAGTAAAGTAATGAAAAAAGTAAACGTAACAATTTTATTAAAAGGGATATTTTCATAGAGAAGTTTATGTACAAAAATCGACTAAACTAGATTTTGTTTTTTTTTTTTGGCTCATACGACTTGGCTCATATAACATTTTTTTACTCCTAATAGCCTCAGGAATGCGTGTGAAAATCTTTCCAATTTCTCGCGGGCACCGTGTAGAGTGCCTCAAGACGAAAGTCTTTGAACAATGCGTCCTTCCGGTCCTTACATACGTGGCCGAGACGTGGATACTTACAAAAGGCCTCGTCCACAAATTCCAGGTCGCTCAGAGAGCATGGAGAGGGCTATGCTCGGAGTTTCTCTGAAGGACAAAATCTGGAACCAGGATATCCGACTTAGAACCAAAGTCACCGGCATAGCGCTCAGAATAAGCAAACTGAAGTGGCAGTAGGCGGGGTATATTTGTTGGAGAGCCGATGGTCATCGACCGCAGCAGCTAAGGGATAGCTTATGGTAATTCGGACTGAAATAATCTAAGTCAAAGACTACAAGTAGTTGACAGTTGATGGCCAGACCTAAGGGTCAGATTAAGGCAAATCTGACTAAAAGAAACGAATTCAAGAGCAATGCATAGTTGATGGCCGGGGCTAAAGGCCAAATTAAGGTTAATCTGACTTAAAGAAACTAATTCAAGCGCCATGAATAGTTGATGGTTGATGGCCAGAGCTAATGGCTAGATTATGGTTAATCTGACGTAAATAATCGATCAATGGCAATGGCAAGAAATATCAGCTAAGGTCTAGATTATGGCGGTGACGAACCCGGTAGCGTTTTTCTCGCTAGCGTGTTTTGTGAATAAGATAACTGCGATTTAGTAGTTGCTAGAAAGAGAAGTACTTAAGACCGGCATGTTATGGCGCCAGTTTATGAGGTGGCATTTGCAGTTCATAAAGACAATGCACGGACATTTGGTGTAGAGCCAATGCAGAAACTGGGTCGTTAAGTTGTATATTATATCAGGAACGAACTAGAAGCCAATTCTGTTTTTTTTATGCTCTTAAAGTGGATATGCTCGGTGTTTCTCTGAAGGACAAAATCCGGAACCAGGATATCCGACAGAGAACCAAAGTCACCTAGATAGCGCTTAGAACAAGCAAACTGAAGTGGGCGGGGTATAATTGTCGGAGAGCCGATGGTCGATGAGGCAGATGAGTTCAGGAGTGGAGACCTCGAACGACCCCCCTGCCAGATCGACCGACGTCTGAAGAGACTGGCGAGAAGCGGTTGGCTGCGCAGAGCTGAGGACCCGGTGAGGTGGCGTGAATTGGAGAGGCCTTTGTTCAGCAGTAGACGACTCCGGGCTAATGATGATGACGATGACCATGTACAATAGTTTGTTAGACTTTTGTGGCCTCACGCCTTAAATGACAGTTTTCCTAAAATGTTATATTCACAAAATGTCTGGATTCTCACAATGTCAAGCAAAAATTATTGAAAAAAAATATTGAAACGTATGATTTGGCGAAAGATTTTTTTTGGATTTTTTGTATGTGTCGTTGTGGCTTCATCACGCCAAATCGGCTGAACGGATTTCAACTATTCTTGGTACATAGGTAGCTGGGTATCTCCGCTTGGTATGGTTAAAGGATACTTTTTACCTAATCGCGCTGACAATAAAAAGAGGGGTTCTGACTTTTCTTCCTCCGCGAAAGAAGTTCCTTCTAATATTTTCTTCTGTTTCCGCGATTATTACTCATTGAAATAAAACAATTTAACGGATTATATCGCGTATATTATCTCATTTTAGTTCCCGACGTTTCGGAAGCTTTCCAGCTTTCCATGGTCACGGGAGGACTGAGAAAAGATGTATTTTCCTCTGTCAAAGTTACAATTTGTGCAAAATACCCATTTTTTGAAAAAACACACAAATAAAGGTGTACATACATGCCAGATGGGCCTAAGCTGTAAAGAGAGTTACACATGTGCTAGAAGGGCTTAATTATTTTATTCTAATAATTTACCAAGCAGCATTTCACAAATGAGGCGTACTGAGGAGAAAAGAAACGCCGCAAAGAAAAACTCCCAGGCTACCTCATTACTAATTATAATATTTAAAAACAGAGACTATTAAACTACTTTTAAACAGATGAGATAGAGATGGAAAGCTGGAAAGCTTCCGAAACGTCGGGAACTAAAATGAGATAATAGACGCGATATAATCCGTTAAATTGTTTTATTTCAATGAGTAATAATCGCGGAAACAGAAGAAAATATTCAGATAAGATATTTTACACCGTTCGGAAATTAAAGTTTTGCAGTCCTGTGTCTCGCTTGTTCTTTGATGAGATGTATTACAGGATCCCAAGCTGGTGGTAGTGACGATCCATATTCTCTATTGTAATTAGGATGCTTTTTAATCTCAATATTTATGAGAATATTATTTATGTTATTAAGAACCTTGAGTCTTTTACTAGGAATTCAGATATCCACAATTTTAATACTAGAAAGAAAAACAAAATCGCTATTAGAAAGTTCCGCGTTCGTAAAGTAGCCAAATCATTCGTAGGCCAATGTATACATTTTTATAATAAGCTACCAGATGATGCTTTGTAATTATCGTTTCCAGCTCTCAAAAAGTACTTAAAAGAGTCCCTAATTGCAAAGGCTTATTATAGGGTAGAGGACTATTTAACAGACAAAAATGCATGGCTCAAAACAGAAACCAAATAATTTACTTTTACCGGGACACGGTTCTTATAAGGTGGCATATCAAACGTATGTAAGTTGTTTTAAATGAAAATCACTATTTAGCTTTTTATATTCTAGTTTTTTTTTTTTTTACTTTTATAAGTTTTGATATGTTTCCTTGAAGAACTACGCATTGAGTTTATACTCAAAACGTATATTTAGGATAAGCTAAGCACGAATATTGTAATAGATATAAGAGTTATTTCGAAAAAATGACTGACTGTTGAGTTTGTTTCGGCTTTCTTCTCTTCAGTGGTCTCCTCTTGGGAAACGCCGTAGAGTCAGATTTGTAAAAGTGCCCTTGTGGCCTACTTACAGAATAAAGATCATTATTTCATTATTTCATTATTTCATTTCATTATTTCATTATTTCAATAGCCTCGCGTAGCATCCTGGGAAAATATCTTTTTTCTTTGGCAAGGATAGAAGGTTTATCAAACTTAATTGAGTGGTTTGGTTTTTTTCAATGACATGTTCACAGACTGCAGACCTATTACACCGACGGTGCTTGACATCTGCTATGTGCTCCTTCACCCGGGTTGATACACTGCGTTTCGTTTGACCAATGTATGAAAGACCACACTCGCAGTCCAGCTTATAAATGCCTGCACTCTGCAAAGGGGTGCTATTCTTCACGGGTCTAAGGTATTGAGACACCTTCTTCAACGGCTTGAAATATGTTTTTATAGAAGCACGCTTCAAGATGTTTCCGATCTTGTCTGTGACCCCTTTCACATATGGTAATACGGCAACAGGCACAGGGGTATCTGCGACAATCAACATCTGACTGCTGAGTTACAGAATGTCAAAAATGCGCTTCGAGCCAACGAGCTCCAGATACCACGTTCCAAGCAGAATCCCAGTATGAAGAAACCAACAGTCGAGCGTAAACCTGCCGTATTTGATTATTGTAATTATTGTAAAAATATGTACTAATTAGAAGTTAAACAGTAAACGAAGTAAACTAACAGATATTGTAGATTGTTTGACAAGGGGCTAAAATAAGCCATTATGACACGAAGTGATTATATGGACGAGCTCACGAAGTGAGCGAGGACGAATATGTCTGAGTGTCATAATGGCTTGAGCCACGTGTTAAACACTCTGCTTTTCACTTCGACTGCGAGAAAAAAAAACTTAACATTAAAATTGTACATTTCATAAAGCAGCATTTCAGTTTGAGCAATTCAATCAGAAAGGTTGGCCAATCTGATCAGGTTGTTTTGTTTGTTTTTAATTATTCGTCAGGAGTATGTAGCTGGCCGCAAGTTTTTTTTTTCAGTGTCATAGAAATTTGTATGGGATTATATAGCTTTCTTTTAAACCCTAGGGGCTAAATGTACTATTTTAGGCTCGCTTCGCGAAGTTAATATGACGTGCTTTTTGAGTAGGAGAAGTAAAAAATATGTTTTTTAACAAAGATATCGAATGCAAGTGTCTATAAATTAATAAAGAAAAACATAGCATACGAAGATGCGTATATTTTTTCCACCCTGTATACGGAATAGGCATGATGCCGGGGTTAGAAATTCAAAATTGTATGAAGTCCGTCAGTTGAATAATAAAAAAAATGGTAAAAAAACGTATTCTTTGCTTAGAAAAATACCCAAATAGGAGCTCGTGACGTCATAACTAAGTATAAACTGTACCAAGGCGTGACGTCACGCGACATTTTAAATAAAATAAATAAATATTACAGGACATTTTTTACACCAATCGAACTAGTCCCATGGTAAGCTCAATAAGGCTTGTGTTATGAGTACACTAGACGGCGATATATTTACTTACAAATATTTATGTTCATCATCACACAAATATTTGGCCTTAACGGGATTTGGACCCAGGACCTTCAGCTTTGCAGGCAACGTTAATCCCGCTGAGCTAAACTGGTCGTCAAATACACTCAATGTATCTCCTATATTTTTTGGTTATCTACATGGCGGACGAATAATTTCAATTTAGTCATCATCTCTATAGATCGATTTTAGAAAACAGCTCATGTATAGATTAGAAATAGCATTTGTCATAAAAAAAAAGATTGCTCTTTTTGAGTTCTGTTTTTCTAGACCTTACTCTCCAGTAGCACCAACTGATGAGTACAAAAATGGTAGGCCTCGTTGTACACGTTTTGAAAGAAAATTTCAATGTTACAGAGACCCCAAGTAAGAGATAAGATCAAGCGATGATGATCTACACAGAATTCTCCTTCAGATTGCGTATATTTTTTCCACGTTTTATACAAAATTGGCGGCTGACAAGTCAATAATCAAAGCAATTAGTGCGGTGGGCGACAGATGGGGCTGAATAAATTACTTGACAGATTCAGGCGTTACTGTTCTGAATTCCATATTAGATTAATGGATTATAGTTCCTTCGCTTTTCTGCGACATATTTCGCGGAAAAGCAAACATTAATCTGAATAATTACTCCTTAGATTATAGTTTAGGGTTCCAGAAAAAGAATATTGTGTATAAATATGATTTAGCTAATTATCTTTCGTTGGTAATTCTTTAACGTTTCGGACGTCGTGTTACGTCCATAGTCTCGAAGGAACTGGAGGGGCGGGGGTATCCACGTTTTCTTGCCACAAGAGTTTTTCGATCTGCCCTCGCTTTGTCTTGATGATTACACTTTGAACAGAATAAACACTAAGGTCATCACTAGCCCGACACACTACACTCACGGCATCTGGCGATTTATGGAATGATATTTCATGATGTTTAGATTTACTCTTAACCTCAAAATATTGCCGACAGTTTTAATTATTATTTTGTTAAAATTATTAGTGATAATGTATCTTCAGTTACCACAGAAGATATATATATACCTAATAATGTTTCCACCATCTATCTTAATCCATTGAGTGTAAATGAATTTAATAAGGTTATTATGTCTCTCAAAAATTCTAAATCGATTGGTTATGATGAAGTGAGAACGGATATAGTTAAAATATGTATGCACTTAATTGCAAAACCACTTATCCGTGCAATAAACCTTTCTTTAGTGCAAGGAGTTTTTCCGGACGCATTAAAAAAGTATGTGGTAAAACCACTCTATTAGAAAGGAGTTAAGACAGATATAGGAAATTGTCATGTCTTCGCCTCAAGATTTAAATAATTAGACAAAGGTAGTTGCCCTGCAACGTTCGGACTTATTCGCACCTAGTTCGGTATCGTAGAAAGAAAAAAAACGTATCTCCGTTCCTCTACGATACCGGCCGCCTGCCAGCCTCATTCCTGTCCGTGCGCGCGCGGCGATCGCACCTGGTCAAGACTGAGCAGTCCTAGTGTAAAATTGTACATATAATTCGTCATACTTTTTGTATTTAGTGCAAGCTAATTCAGTTATGCCGAAAAGAAAATCAATTTCGCAAGAAGAACGATGGAAATAGAAAATAAAAAAATACGAAACTAAATTAAAAAGGAAGTCTTCCAGAGTATTTTACTCGAGTGAGGAAGAAATGGATTATGGTGAGTACTTAATATCCAGTAAAATGTAATGTGGCATATGCATATTGCAATATAATTTATCCCCGATCTAACACGAGATGTTAGACAGTGGAAATATAGCTCCGAGTCATTACGTGATAATGATCAGCAGCAAATTCACAGAGTAGACACGAGATGTTAACCATTATTTCAAATGTAATTTAAAAAATCAGGTTTTATCCTTTTTTGTCCTTTGTTTAAGATATACCGCTGCCTTTTCAAGATTTATCCGCGCCGGAAATCGATGAACAGTTGGGTGTATCGGTCGAGCCCGCATCGGAGATCCGAGTGCCCGCCATGCAGACCCCGGATCCAGCTCCAGCTCCAACTCCTCCGGCACCAGCGACAGAGCCTTCCGAGCCTGTGGAAAGCGTCCCGGCGGCACCAGCTCAACCTGAGCTCGAATTTATCGACCCCGAGTTACTCCAGGCTATCGGAGATTTCTTTCTCGAGGCAGCGGAATGGGGTGACGACAAAAATGGCAAGTCGTCGAAAATATGGACCCCTATTTTAAAGGATGGGCTTAAAAATGAAACTAAGGACTCTTCCTTATATTTTCAAGACCCATTTATTACTTAAAAACTGTCCTTTATCCATATCTCCTATTCTCAATCCTGAGATCTCCGCAATGCTGACAGAGAATTCAAAGAACAGGGATTTGAGGATACTTAAAAAACAAAAGCAACTTGGTTGAGTTTTGTCGGTACTCGGAAAAATTATTACGGGTATACTTTTTGTTTTACAAATATCATGATAATAATCACAATTTTTGCAATTTATTAGTGGATCACTCCACTAGCGTTATTATTATAAACAAAGATCTGAAAGAAATGAAAAAAAAATTCGACGATACTGGACTTGAACCAGTGCCTTGAGCCAGACCGGGGCAGCACGCTCTACCATCTGAGCTAATCGTCCACACCAGTAGTCGACGAATTTTTTCATCTGTTCTTGCTTATGGATCTCTGTATGGTGCATCCGACTCTTGAGCCGTTAGTGCCGCCTAGTGCAGAACTATGAAGTTACTTTCACCCCGAGCAGATACCTTTACAGGTACCATTGCTCGACGAGAGGTGGCGCTATTATCAAGACTGTACTTTTTGTTTTACAAATATCATGATAATAATCACAATTTTTGCAATTTATTAGTGGATCACTCCACTAGCGTTATTATTATAAACAAAGATCTGAAAGAAATGAAAAAAAAAATTCGACGATACTGGACTTGAACCAGTGCCTTGAGCCAGACCGGGGCAGCACGGTCTACCATCTGAGCTAATCGTCCACACCAGTAGTCGACGAATTTTGTCATCTGTTCTTGCTTATGGATCTCTGTATGGTGCATCCGACTCTTTAGCCGTTAGCGCCGCCTAGTGCAGAACTATGAAGTTACTTTTCTGCATTGCTGCCATAACTAATGATAAAGCTGTTATTGATGCAATACTAGGATATAAGATCCCCTTTGCAAATTAGCCATATCAATACCCGGGTACTCGACCCAAATTATCACTGTCTAAAAATGATCATAACTTAGTCGCTAATGAAATTATTCATTTAACTAAAATAAATGCAATCAGACGGTGTGATCCAGTACCTAATCAATTCGTATTTTCCTTGTTCCTAAAAGTAACGGCGAAACACGTTTAATCTCGAACCTGAAGAATTTAAATAAATTCATTAGACCACGCCACTTCAAAATGGAAGACGTAAGAACCGCGATCAAGCTTCTAACACCTAATTGTTACATGGTAAATTTAGATCTTAGAGAAGCGTATTTTTCTGTAAGAATTCATGAATGTCACAGAAAATACCTAAGATTTTATTTTGATGGCATTTTTTATGAATTCCGAGTTTTAACGTTTGGTTTGTGCTCGGCACCATATATTTTTACCAAAATAATGAAGCCGGTGTCTGCTTTTTTAAGGTCGCGTGGTCATAATTCAGTCCAGTACTTAGACGACAGCTTGCTTATCGGCAGAACCCTTAACGAATGTTTAAGCAACCTTAATGAAACAATCGATTGCTTAACAAGCTTAGGGTTCATAATAAACTACTCAAAGAGTTCTTTGATTCCTACGAAATCATGCCAATTTTTAGGTTTTATTTTAAATTCAGAGGGTATGAGCCTTGAATTACCCGCAAAAAAGAAACACGACATACTGTCGCGCACCAAGGTTATGCTAATCACTAAAGCAATGTCAATACGTTTTTTTGCTGCTTACTTAGGTACACTCACAGCCGCTTGTCCTGCAGTCTCTTACGGCTGGTTACACACGAAAACCTTAGAAAGTGCGAGATATCTCGCATTACTTAATAATGAGGATAATTATGATAAAATAATGAATATTTCGAGTAATTTACGTGCAGATTTGTTATGGTGGGAAAATAATATGTTGACTTCAAACAAATCGTTAGTAGTCACTGATTACCGCCTTGAAATTTTCACGGATGCTTCTCTGGACGGTTGGGGGTCTGCTTGTAACGGGGAAACCGTTGGCGGCTCCTGGGACAATGATGAGTATAGAGAAAATATCAATTATTTGGAACTATTAGCTGCTTTCATCGGTCTTAAATCCTTTGCAAAAGATTTCGACAACTGTAATATTTTACTGCGCATTGATAACACCACTGCCATTGCATTTATAAATAAAATGGGTGGTGTGCAAAATGTGCATCTCAGTGACATGGCAAAAAAGATCTGGACTTGGTGTGAACTTCGAAATATACATGTATTTGCGTCGTATATTAAGTCTTGTGAAAATACCGACGCAGACAGGGAATCAAGAAACATCGATACTGAATGGGAGCTAGATGAATGTGCCTTCAAGCAAATAGTGAAAAAGTTTGGGAGGCCTGAAATTGATTTATTTGCCTCTAGAGTAAACGCAAAATGAAATAAATACATATCTTGGAAAAGAGACCCTTTTGCATTGAATATCGATGCACTTACTGTTAACTGGAATAAGCAATTTTTTTATGCGTTCCCACCATTTTCGATTATTCTAAAGGTATTAAGAAAAATTGTTCTGGAACAAGCTACTGGCATTATTGTGGTACCATTATGGCCATCGCAGCCATGGTTTCCTTTGTTTATGTCCTTAATCATCAGTGATTGTATAACTTTTACTCCAAGTAAAAAATTATTATCTTCTAATTTCAGAGAGGTTCATCCAATGCATCAACGCCTTTCCCTGGCTGCGTGCATCTTATCCGGCAGGCGTTTGCCGGCCGTCAAGTTCCCGAATCAACGCTGACGGTTATGCTTTCTTCTCTATCTCAGAATACCATATCTCAATATTCTTCAAGTTTAAAGCTTTAGTGGCATTACTGCAATAAAGAAGGCATTGAAGCACTGGATTTTCAAATTTTTTATCTGTTAGATTTTTTGACGGAATGCTTTGGGAAGGGTGCTTCGTATGGTACGCTTAACAGCCATCGCTCGGCTTTATCACTTATTTCTAGAAATAACTTGAACAAGACGACCGTATCAAGAGGTTTTTTAAAGTTGTATTTAAGTTGAAGCCAACCTTCCCCAAGTATTCTTATACATGGGATCCTAGTATAGTTCTAAATCATTTAAGTAAGCTGTATCCCCATGATAATTTAGCTGTAGAGGTTATTAGTAAAAAGCTTGTAGTTTTACTAGCTCTGGCTACAGGTCAAAGATGTCAAACACTGTCTTTGATAAGAGTTTCCAATTTTAACGTTTCTGATGAACGAATAGTGATATATATTACAGATTTAATAAAAACGTCGGGAGTAGGGAAAAAAACAGGCAATCTTAGATTTGCCTTTTTTCAGTCAACGACCCTGTGTATGTCCAGCCAAGGTGTTAATTGATTACTTGGAAAAAACATCTACAATTAGGCCAATAAATGAAGATAAACTAATTTTAACTTCAAGAAGTCCGTATCATGGAGTGTCATCTCAGACCATAGCACGCTGGATTAAGCAGACGCTGTCATCTAGTGGTATTGACACTATTTAGTGCACATAGTACTCGACACGCTTCTATGTCAGCTGCAGAGCGAGCTGGCGTTAGTGTCGATACAATTAGGAAAACAGCGGGGTGGTCTGATCAATCGTTAGTTTTTGCCAATTTTTATAAACTACCGATTGTAAAGCCTAACTTTAACTCTGGCTTTGCTAATGCTTTATTTGAATAGAAACAATGAGACTGATAAGATATGTGTATATGTTATATAAAGTTGAGGTTTTGTTTAATTATACATATGTTGATTTTCACCGTTGTTTTTACTATATTTCAACACTGTCCTTCTCTGAACATCTACCTTTGTCTAATTATTTAAATCTTGAGGCGAAGACATGACAATTAGATGATCAAACGAACTTATCTGAAGTGAAGTTCGATCTTAATTGTCAGGTCTTCGCTGAAAGATTTAAGATCCCGCCCTCCCTATGTGACCCCAATGCCAATGTTGAAATATTCTCTAAAGAAATGAGGCTGGCAGGCGGCCGGTATCGTAGAGGAACGGAGATGCGTTTTTTCTCTTTCTACGATACCGAACTAGGTGCGAATAAGTCCGAACGTTGCAGGGCAACTACCTTTGTCTAATTATTTAAATCTTTCATCGAAGACATGACAATTAAGATCGAACTTCACTTCAGGTAAGTTCGTTTGATCATCTAATCATAGACCAGTTACTCTGGTGTCTGCTTTTGCCAAAATCTATGAAAAAGTTATGTTTAACAGACAAGTAAATTTTTTGGATCACTATGACGTAATAACAGATGAACAACATGGTTTTCGCAAATCAAGATGCACCACTTTGGCGGCATTCAAATTGATAAAAAACATTCTGAGTGCTGTAGATAATAAGGTACCTGTCACGGTCTTGTTCATGGATAGCAAGGCGTTCGACTTTGTTTGTCATAAGCGATTAGTAACTAAACTATACAGATACGGTGTACGTGGCCCAGCGTTTGATTGGATTAACACATACCTTAGTGAGAGAAATCAGTGTGCCGAGATCTTAAAATATTGCCCTTATTCTAAAACTATGAACTCTTATAGGTCTTCATTTAAGGCGAAGAGATGGGGAAATGACCTTGCTCGTTCGGCCCAAACGTAATACTTCGAGCGCGCGCGCCATCTAGTATATTAGATGCTCTCTCTCGACTCGTCGTATCGCGCATTGACTAGTTGTGAACTATCGACTCCTTTTGCAGTATGGTGGCGCTTGTTTTGAGGCTACTTTATTCCAGTTTATTTTTTTGACCTTGCTGCTTGCTGAAATTACGAGTATGCGTTGCGTCAATAAAAAGATTTTTGTTTGTGCCTATTTTAAATTATGGATTCGGAAGGATATAAAGACCTTCCGAACTGTCAACCATTTTCCAGATTCTGATGGACCCTGGGGGTATCTACTGGTATTCAGGATTGGATGATCATTGGTGTATGGTGGTGGTGATGCTGGTGATGGTGGTGATGATGGTGGTGGTGGTAATGGTGATGATTGGGATGATGGTGATGATGGTGGTGATGGTGATGATTGGGATGCTGGTGATGGTGATGATGGTGACGGTGGTAGATGGTAGTGGATGATGGTGGTGGTGGTGACGGTGGTGATGATGATGATGGTGGTGTTGGTGGCGTTGATGGTGATGATGGTGGTGGTGTTGATGGTGATAATGGTGGTGATAGTGATGGTTATGGTGATAGTACCACTAGTACCATCCACCACCATCACTATCATCACCATCACTACCATCATCACCACCACCATCACCACCGTGATAATGGTGATGATGGTGACAGCGGTAGATGGTAGTGGATAATGGAGGTGGTGGTGGTGCTAATGGTGATGATGATGATGATGATGATCACCATCATCACCACCACCATCATTACGACCATTATCACCATCAACACCACCACTACCATACCACCACCATCACTATCATCATCACAACCATCACCACCACCATCACCACCATCATCACCATCATCACCACCATCACTACCATTACCACCACCGCCACCGTTCTTGTTCCCCAGTTTTAGGGACTCAAGAATCTCCAAGTATCTACGTCGCACGGAGCGACTCACGCCGCACAAAACACCGAGATCAATGTCAAATAACACAAACAATAACATACAAAACAACATAACAAATCCCCGAAATAAAGAACGCCTCAAAGACTACCGGTTCGTAATAATAATAAACACAGAGCACCTCGATATAAAGGCATGATGACTGGGTATGAAAATCAAAATTCTAATTTGTCCGTCAGTTAGATAATACAAACAGCAACAATAACAAATAACAAACAAAATATTGGACACGTATTTTTTGTTTTTACATAATAATAAAAAAATACTCAGATAAATCGCGTATAAGTTTAGGAGTAGGGACTCGTGACGTCACTCCTAAGTAAAATGTGTACTTAAGAGTGACGTCACGCGACATTTTGACTCAATGTATCGCCTTTATTTTTTGAGTAAGTAAAAAAAGAAAAAATACGTGTCCAATATTTTTATTAATCTACAAGACGGACTAAATTTTAAAATTTAGTAGTCATCATCCCTATTATACTTAATCGTAGAATAGAACACATCAAAACAACACAAACGCAATCAGTTGACGGAATGAATTCAAAAACGTTATCGCCATGGATAGATGGAAGCGAGCTGGCAACAGCGTAAGCGCACGCCGCGCCACCGTGGCGTAGCGCGGCGCGAGCACGCATCGTCGCTTTCACTGCTAAAGCGCCTACGCTTTTACACTGATCAAATATTTAGTACGTTGACTTCGTAGAAATGTCGTAGGTAAAAGTTGATTTTGGGTCTAAACTCCGTATTACACAAATTAGACTAAGTTTTTTCCTATCCGTTATTAGACCAAGGTTTTTAAAGTACATGTGCAAAATTTGGTAATGTAGAATTGCTCACAGGCGAAAAAAAGGTGTAGAAGATTTTTAAAAACCTGCTTCTTAAAAATAGTTTCTAGGCCTAGTTACATCAGATAGGAACGAACTTACTCTATCAACTCATAATTAAGTATATATGTGTCCTGAATAGTTACTTTTCAGATCTCTACATGCTACATATAATATCAAAAAAATTGCACAAAAGCACCTCGATTTCAGTGATTTGCCCACCCCTTCGCCTTAAGAATAATAACTATGGAATACCACAGGGTAGTATATCCTGGGACCTCTGCTATTTTTAATATATATAAATGATTTGCCAAATTGCTTGCCCCATAATAGTATATTATTTGCAGGCGACACATCAATTATTATAGAATGTAAGGATTTATCAACGTATAATGACGATTTAATTAGGGCCCTGACTAATACGGTTGAATGGTTAAGAATAAATTACTTGAAACTAAAACTAATTGTATCCAATTCTACACAATCACAGGGAGAACACAGGAATTAAATATCGCCTTTGAAAATGTGTCTGTTGAGTGCACTTCCTCAACAAATACAAGGTTTTTTAGGGATATTAATCGATAGTCATTGCGAATGGAAAATGCATGCTGAGAGTAGGGTCCAAAGTAAACAGTTTTGTATTTGCTCTAAGAAGAATAAGACAAACAGTTTCTTTTCAAGCAGCTCTACATGCTTATAACGGCTACGTAAATTCAGTCTTACGATATGGACCAGTCCATAATATGGGGAAACTGCAATGATAGAGATGCAGTTTTCATCACACAGAAATATTGCATTAGAGCTATGTTTGCTATTGACCTGAAAGGTTCCTGTCGGATATATTTTATAAATTATAATATCCTCACTTTCCCCACTATTGTTATTTATTGCACCTTATGTTATAATAATTTAAGTAATTAAGTAATTATTAATTAAGTAAATAATTTCCTCAGTATGTACATTTTTAGAGTGTAAAGTATATGTACAATAATAAGTGCAAATACCTATTTCTAGAATTCCATTCCATGAGTTCTCGTGAAACTAGGCTACAGCATAAATACACCTTACATAAACCCTCTGTGAAACTAGCACTCTCGTCTAAAAATTCGTATTCAATGTGTATTTTAATTCATAACAAATTACCTGATATTTTTAAGGACATGGCTTTAAATTTATTTAAATCACAGATTCATGGATGGCTTGTAGATAAATGTTTTTATAGTATTAATGATTTCTTGATTATGTGATGTGACTCTTCATTGGACGGTGGAGACGCTCACCTCACAGCAGTAAGTTGGCATCACACGCAATTTATTAGGAATTCGCTTGCCTCGCCGCCGGTGGCGCGTTGTCGTAGCCGGGCCCTTAGGGCGAACCCTACTTTCCGTGTATTTTAAGACCAGTTTCAACCCTCAATTTCAACGCTCGCGCCAATATTAAAGTCTGTTGTTTACAGAATTACCTACAAATCGAGTTTACGCTCAATGCGATTCAACAGAGGCCGAATTTGTGTTAACGAGGTCTGTCGGCCTAATCTCTTTGTTAGACATAGTAAAAACAAGTACAGTAGACACACATTCATACCCCGTCGTAAAAGAAATGTGTTATCCCACCAAAAACATTTTCATGTAAAATGTTGCTAGAAGAGACCACTGTAAAAACGTTATCAGATCTCATGTAGAGCCAAGCTTCTAACTCTACACGCCCTAACTCTACAAGCCCTAACTACACAAACTCTACACCATGGTCAAAATAAGAGGCTTGAAACTTTCGTTACTACAAGAACAATTGTATAACAGAAAAATAAGGAATGAATGAATGAATGAAATAATTAATACAGGAACTTGTCCCATATAATGTTAGTAGCATTTTAACGTAAAAACTATGTTATCGTACAATAAAAACACAAATAAAAACAAAGATGAACAACAATACAATTAGCATAACATATTTATGGTTGCGATACGACATTGCGTTCGTGGAGTTTATTCCAACGTAATCTCATCAGCGAGCAGTTCCATCTGTCAGCAAAAACCTTCAGGAGGCCGTTGGTGCCATTCAGTATTCTGTTCATCAGGGATGCCGCTCTTTTGCGTGCGTGCATCCGCGAACATCCCTGATGCACTACAGTATCGATGCAGACCCAACAGTATTCTGAACGCATTGTTATATTGTACGCGCAGGGCATTTTACGATCTTTGCGTAAAGCCGACCCATAGGCTGCAAGTATAAAAAGTTTGGCAAAATGCTTTAAAAAGTGTGACTTTGACGTCATCGGTGCACTTTGCAAACCTGCGGATCAGCATATTGCTCCGAATCGCTAATGCCCTGCGCTCCCTTTCCAGATCAAACTCAAGTAATGAACAGTGAATCAATTTGGGTTCAAAAAAATGAGGAAGCGCTTCACTTGCGTCCTTGCGGTTCACTTGGCTCATCTTGGCGAGGCACTACCATGCCCCTAGATTAGTTTGAACTGTGTCTGTTAGAGTGTTCTGACTACGACGACGGTTTTATACCGGTCGTCAAGATATGATTCGAGACATTCGTTTTAGGACTTTGGGGCTGTTTATTTATTACGTATGACGATTTGAGTACGAACGAAGAGGTACGTACAAGTATTTTTTTAAAAAGCTAATAAAATTAATTGTAAATTTGAAAATGCCTTTCACAAAAATAGTGATATAATATGCTAGTTTAAAACTCAGAGCGGCTGTAATGTGTCCATTATGCACTGCAACAGAACGGGCTGCCGCGGACAACTCACAGTACCGTGTAATTGTAACTAATCCGGCTACTACTGGAACTAGACTAGAATAGTTGTTCCCAATTCGCTTTCGACACTGAGAAACTTCTGTCGCGGATTATATATATACAAATTATTACAGCAATTCTAAGAGAAACGGGTATCTCCGGCAGGATATCCGGAGACTAGAAAAATTTAATTTAGCTACGATCGTTTGGGAACCATCGCTTTTTTGGCCACTAGTGCTCATTGGTTAACAACATTGGTCAGAAATGCTCTTTTGACAAAAATGTTGATATAATTGCTAGTTTAAAACGAAGGCGTGCTGTAATGTGTCCATTATGCACTACAACTACTACGAACGCCGGCTGCCGCGGACAGCTCACAGTGATCCGTGTAACTGTAACTAATCCGGGTGGATAATACTGGAACCAGACCGGACGAGTTTGCTCCCAATTCACTATCGACACTGACGTACTTCAGTTATAAACAAATATCAGGGACAATCTTGCACAAATCGACCTAGTGCCAATCTAAATCATAAAAATTCAATTTTAAAACTAATATTTTGATGTAAAAATGGCGTTCGTGAAGTCACCCACTAGGTCTAAGTATATATAATAAACTAGGTAGGTAAAAATTAGTTGTAAGTTACAGGGCACCACCGAAAATCAGCGTCACGGCTTGCATGGCAAAAAGCTGAGTGGTGACCCCTTGCGGCGTCGTCAATTGTATTTGTTATTTGTATTTTTTGTTTATGCTGGCGTTGAATAACTGTTTTCTTTCTTTCTTTCGAAGCAAAGCTTGTGCTGTGGGTACTAGACGATATACATTAGTCATATAAATATTATCTAGTTTTGTAAAAATAAAATGTCTGTACATTTTCTATTTCCAAGAAAGTAAGTAAAACGGTCTTATTTGGCGATCACAGAATAAGATTTTTTTGTATGTTTGTATGACTGTGTCTTTGTGGCTTTATGATACCAAAACGGCGAAAGAGATTCTACACGGCTACCTAGCCATCCACAGATGATTGTAGGATACTTTTAACGTGAATACGCTTAAGGAAATAAAGAGGGTTAGTTATGACTTTTAGTTCCTGCGAGAGCAAAGTTGCAGGCATCCTCTAGTTACTTATATAGTTAAACATAGTACTTAAATGTATAGAAAACATCTAAGATCCAAGAACTAAGTATACATATAGGTAAATGCTTGTCGTAGCCGGAATTCGAACCCGGGACCACCAGCTTCATAAGCCATTTCAACCAAGCAACCAACTTAGCCAAACTTTTCATTGTGATTATGAACAAATTATTACAGCAATTATAAGAAACGTCTCTAGAATCATAGCCGGAGGCTGAATGTGGAGATTCCCTTTAACAACCAATGCTCTTTTGGTTACCAACGCTGGATCTTTGGCAACAAACATTATTTTAGCCAGCAACACTCTTTTGGCCTCTTTTTGCGGCCTGTATCGTCTTTTAATGAAATAATAATGAAATAATGATCTTAACTCTGTAAGTAGGCCGCAAGGGCACTTTTACAAGTCTGACTCTACAGCGTTTCCCAAGAGGAGACCACCGAGGAGAAGAAAGCTGAAATAACTCAACAGTCAGTCATTTTTTAAAATTAGTAACATAATCCACAACTGTGTCGCCCTCCAACTGTGCGCCCCCCCCCCCCCCCCCCCCCTCTTAGCTATTTAAAAACTGCGCTTCTCAGTAAAAGGACGTAAAATACGCTCGCGTACGTGGAGATACGCGGTTTTGCTTTGCACTTTTTCATATAGTACTATTTTCACCATTTTTTCGTATGAACGGCTGCACTGAGAACGGTCCGACGTGCTCCTGGCCGGTTTTTAAAGAATTGTGCTCTACATATTTAGATTAATATGTGATTCACAGACGAGTCACGAATTTCACCATGGAGATTATTACGATGAAAACCTATTTCTGATGTATCCGTACAAAATTTACTCGCTACATAATAACTCGGGAATGCAGAAAAATTACTGATGCAAATTTGTGAAATGCGAAGCATCCGCTGTAAGCAGATCGGGCATCATCGGTATCCTTTTCCATTTTTGCATAAATAATGTAGATTAAATTCAGGGAATTTGCACCGTTTTTTATTTTCGAAACGAGCGTTGACTTGGGAGAATTTACGCAAATTTGAGATTGCTTGACCAACAGTGCATAACCGTGTATTTAACGCAAAAAAAAATATGTTTACCCGTTTCCCCATTATCGCGTGAAAAAAGGTCAACGAACGAACACACTTTTATATCTCCTACTTTTATAAATTTGTAAAATAAAAATTAAATTGATGTACAAAGAAAATATTTTCAAAATATAAGCGAAACGTTTTTTTGGTATGTGTGTCTTACGGCTTCACCACGCTAAATGTCTGGCGGGAAATGGGCGGGACAGATTTCAACCATTTTACGTACTTAGATGGACATCCAAGGATAGTTATAAGATATTCTTAACCCGACAATTCTGAAGTAATAAAAGAGGGTTATGGCTTCTTCCTCCGCAAACGAAGTACAATACAACAATTAATTATTGCACACCAACAACAAAAACAGTACAATCGAGCCTTAACATACAATACAGTAGACAATAGTCCTCGCTAAAAAGCGATCTCTTCCTAACAACCTTTGGGAACAGACTGTGACTTTATAAAAAATCAAACGAAGAACTTTATTTTATGACTGCCGTTTAATGTTTAAGAGAAGAGAAATTTTCTTTATAAATGTTACTCTTTGTTCAAGAATAAAGAAGCTAGTTGTTTAGATAATAAGGTTGAGTTTAAAGCATAGTTTCAGTCGGTTGCGGTTGCCAATCGGTTCGATCAGGCGCGTCTCAGCATCGAAGGGAGATTAGCAGCTGTAGTGTTGGGATCAGTCGAAGAGTTTTTATTTAAAACAATCGATAAAGGTTTTTAGTTATATAATATCA
Source organism: Hedya salicella (assembly GCA_905404275.2). Taxonomy (NCBI): domain Eukaryota; kingdom Metazoa; phylum Arthropoda; class Insecta; order Lepidoptera; family Tortricidae; genus Hedya; species Hedya salicella. The sequence continues at coordinate 17,018,160 of FR990114.1, forward strand.
TGTCTGACGGCTAGGACAAGTAAGTTACTTTATAATCAACAATACTTGGTAGGATTAGGAGGCCTTATAACCCCTGATGCAAAAAAAACATTGTAACTATATTAATAAACCCAAACACAAATGAAAGTTCATCTTAAGTACGAGTGTTCTTAACTCGGTAGTAGGTACTTATCGAGGGACCATCCATGCCATGTTTGAGTAGCAATGGAACAGAAGACCTCAAAACACGTCGGCCGGCGCCAGGTTGAGTTTACATTTCAGCGAGGAAGTGAAAACATCGAAAGGGAGCGTTTGCGACTAGAGAGTTCAAGTGTTAAATTAGTGTAAAATGACTGTGTGGAAATAAATCCTACTATTTACTTTTAATTGGATACCCTTAATTAGAACGTAACGACCTTAGTCACTGATCTATAATACGTCAATGGCATTAGTCGTAGTAGTTTATTTTTTGTGCCTCATCTTGGCTGCTCAAAGATCTAGAAGATACCAGTCAATTTAGCTGTAAGATAAGTCTGTTGTCTAAACAACACCAAAAGATATTTCCCTACATGTAAATTCATGAATATTATATATTTTCAGTATTAAAGGCCAAGTCTTATGTTGTGAAGAAAGTAATACGTGTGGGGCGGAACGACCGTGCGTGATAATAAACCTGTTAAATCATCTCAAAAATGGCATACACACGTATAAGTTTCTTGTAAACATAAGACCTTTTTCCTCCGGAAGGCTGATCTCCACGGATCGCGTCAAAATAAACTGTCATAAATATTAACTTATTTTTCATCGCTTGTTATGATTTCCTTCAAGATTAAATTTTAGGGTTAAATAAAAACGCAATCTAGATGTTGAAGAAAACCGCAAAGTGCATCGTCTTAGTCGCTAAAGGTACGAATTAGATCAATGTATAGATTTATTTTACATGAGATTTCTGTTTCAATTATTAATTATACCTATTTTAAATATTGCATATCAAAACAAGAATTTGCGGGGTTACAAAGTTTGAGTACTAATTTATGGCGCTTTTTTGGGTTTTAAGTACCTTGTTTTATAGAAAAACGTGTCATTGAATAAATATTTATTTCGTCGACAAATCATTTCATCGAAAGCAGTTTTGTCTGAAACCGTTAAACCATAAATTTTGGATTGCTATAAAACAAGCCTAACCTATGTTATCTTATCTTATCTTAGTACAAGAGGTCCTTACGAACACACTTCAATCCAATGGGATCGTTTGTGTATTTACAGAATTTAAATTTGCTAACCTAACGGCTTCTACGTTGTACTTTTCAAAAATCATGAAAATTTTAGTTTCAGAAGGAAAAGTTGTCGATGAAATTAAAATTGTTTGAAATAAAGCATTTTAGGAAACGTTTGTCGATGGAATGGAAGGATACTTTTATCGAACGCTTTTTTAGGGTTCCGTAGCCGTGGTATAAACATAAACAATACCCTTCTAGTTTCGCCATGTTCGTCCGTCCGTTCATTTATCCATCCCGTCCGTATGTCACAGGCATTTAACTCAAAAACTACAATACGTATATTGATAAAATTTGGAGTATAGATGTCTCTTATCAGATGCTACTTAGTTTTGTAGGTAATAAAAACAAAGCATATTTATAAGAGTGACACTCCATACGTGTAATAGAAGCTGATTCTTTTTTCAGCACACATCAATATATTCCGACAGATCTTTTATAAACACTAAGGATTGTAAGGATTTATTTTTACTAAGAGAATATTTTTGGAAATAATCGCTCAGTAAGTAGCATCAATTGTGCCCCCCTTTATTTTTTCAACCTTATTCCAAAAAATATGAACAAAAAAACATAGGTAACAAACACTTAATAAAAACTTTTAGCGGATTTTTTTTTTGTATAATAATTAAGTGTATGTCTGATGAGCACGATTGTTTGTTGCTGGGTCGTGGATGTTTTCTTTGTATTTAAGAAATATAATTTATCTATATACCATGTACATCGTTCACCACTGGAGCATTTAGATCTAACGCTCCTCTCTGGAGAGCCCACGAACGCAAGACAGAGCTGAGAGTCCTACTGGTCCTCTTGGGTATCCACTCCGGTCGATGAAGACACACCAGAGGCGAGGGCCCTGACCGACTCACTCAAGATCTCTGGTCCGTGGGGTCGTTACTCCCACAGCTCGCCACGAGCAGCCTTGCGGCCTATTTATTTACGGTTCATGATCAAATCAAATCAAATCAAAATATTCTTTATTCAAGTAGGCCTAGTTACAAGCACTTTTGAAATGTCAGTTACATGAGAGTGAATGTTTGCGGGGAGAAATACAATATGATCCAACATTTGCTGCAAGGATTAGGGAAACCCAGAAAAACCTAATCAGATCATTTAACTTAAGTGTAATATTATTGATCAAATCATCATTTTTAAAATTAAAATAATCAATAAGATAAATCCCAAAAGGATTGTCAATAAAAAATAAATAATCTAGAATGTGTCTAGAATAAAATTCTAAATGTCAGAGTATATAAAACAATTAAGATAAAAATAATAATAATACCTTAGGTATTCGTTAAAATAATTATTCAAATACCTACATGACGCTATAATTTACATTAATCCCACGCGGCTTCATCATTCATGTAGTCTTGTGTGCTATAATAAGCTTTAGAAAATAATTTTCGTTTCACAATATTTTTGAATTTACCAATAGACAACTCAGTTATGCTGCTAGGAAGTTTATTATAAAATCTCACACAGTTACCCATGAATGATGTTCTTATTTTATGGAGCCTAGTAGCAGGCACTGCGAGCTTATGCTTATTTCTAGTATTAATATTATGTATATCACAGTTCTTCTTAAAGTCGGTAATATTTTTATGTACATACATAATATTCTCATAAATGTATTGACAATGCACTGTCATTATATTAATGTCCTTAAACTTATCTCTAAGCGACTCTCTATAGTTCATTTTATATATCGCACGAACAGCCCGCTTCTGCAGAACAAATATAGTATTAATGTCGGAAGCACTGCCCCATAGTAAGATGCCATACGACATAATACTGTGGAAATAACTGAAATACACTAATCGAGCCGTTATCACGTCTGTTAATTGACGAATCTTACTTACTGCAAAAGCTGCAGAACTCAGTCTATTCGAGAGATTAGCAATATAGGGACCCCATTGGAGCTTAGAATCTAATGTTATACCGAGAAAGACTGTACTATTAACTAGTTCCAGTTCCTCACCTTTAACCATAACGCTTGCTTGCTCGTGTTTTACGTTACTCGTGACAAACTTAACACATTTAGTCTTTTTCTCATTCAACAATAAATTATTTATATTAAACCAATTTACTACTTCACAGATAGCATTGTTTACGTCATTGTAGGATCGTTGATTTCGTACGACTTTGAAAATTAGAGACGTATCATCTGCAAACAAAACTATCTCATGGTGGGTCTTTATGAGGTGTGGCAAGTCGTTTATATAGATAAGGAACAGGAAAGTTCCCAATATTGATCCCTGCGGCACACCCATAGAGACTAATGACCCCGGTGAACGCTTTCCATTCACATCAACCCTTTGTATTCTACCATTTAAATAAGACTCTAATAAATTTAGTGCTAATCCTTTAACTCCGTAGTAGTGTAGCTTCCTGATCAGTGTCTCATGATTAACGCAATCGAAGGCCTGAAAGATAAATCACAGAAGATGCCTAAAGCATCTCGCGATTCCTCCCAGGCATCGAAAATGTGTTTTACGAGCTCAACTCCGGCGTTGGATGTCGAGCGACCCCGCGTAAAACCGAATTGCTTACTATGCATCAAATTATTCAAATTAAAATGTTTTAACAATTGATATAGAATTAGCCTTTCAAATATTTTACTAAATGTAGGTAGTACAGATATTGGTCTAAAGTTAGTGGGGTCAGAGGTACTACCTGATTTAAATAAAGGAGTTATTTTGCTATGTTTCATCAGATCAGGAAACTCACCGCAGTCAACACTGTTATTGAATATATCTGCCAAGTCAGGCGCTATTACTTCTATTAGGGATTTGACAGCATGGACTGAGACCCCCCATAGGTCATTGGTTTTTTTGACATTAATTGATTTAAATGCCTTTACTACATTTGAAGGACTGACATGTTCAAAATACTCGTAGAAGTCCTTACTACATTCTGGTACGTTTTCTTTTAACAACAAAACGGCAGACGAAGGTGATGAACTTAAACACTTTGTTGTGGATACTGGTATATCGGTGAAGAAATTTTCAAATTCTGTTGCTACATCTAAACTAGAATCTATCATTTTGCCACCAATTTTTAATTGTAGATCACTAATTGCGTGCCTTGATCTACCAGTCTCCACATTAATCACTTTCCAGGTGGTTTTGATAATATTAGAACTATTGTTGATTTTCTGGGATAAATAATTACGTTTGGCAATATGACAATCAATCTTGAATTGTTTGGAATATTGCTTTACATGTTCTTTAAATTCATCACTCGTATTAAACCGCCGCGATCTAATGTCAAATCAAAGCAATATTTATTTTTATCGACACATTTTCCCATCACTAGCGTTGTTGCAAGCTGCCGAGCGGCGCAGCGGATAACTTTGTTGCTGAGCTGCGTACATTCACGATCACAAGTGTTATTAATTGCTTATAACTGTAAAAAAGCTAAAACGGTTTGTATTATGTATGTTTGTACTAGATAACTATAATGCTTCCGCAACTTCGTTCGTGGAGGAGAAAAGTCATTATCCCTCTTTTTCGTCAGCGTAGTCGGGTAAAAAATATCCTATAACCATCTGGACATACCCAGCTACCCATGTACAAAAAAATTTGAAATCTGTTTAGCCGATTTTGCGCGTAGAAGCCACATTTTTACAACTTTATAATAGTATAGATTTAAATCGGTATGCCGACAATCAATAATATAGTAAAAAAATTAGGTTAAACTAAAATGAGACTAATAGAAAAAGGATTAAATGCCTCTAAATAAAAAAGAGAAAAAAAACATTAATCACTTAATATGGTTTTTCAAAAGTTTAATATTAGCTAGGTGTAAATCACTCTCTTTTATTAATTTAAACTTATTTTTTAATCTGTAATACCATTTATACTCGTAAGACACTTTGGGGTCAGTTGGTTGCACAACGGCTAACGAAGCTGACGGTCCCGGGTTCTAATCCCAGCCAGGGCAAGTGTCTATAAGATGAGCACGAAGGTCTGTTGCTGAATTTTGTGTGTTTTCTATGTATTTAAATATTCTAACTACAATTTACCCATAGTACATACAATCTTTCCTTATTTCGGGTTTAGATTTAGCGTAATATTGTCCCTTACATTTTTTGTTAATTTATGTAAGCCAGTTTTGTTAATATTTATTATGTATAAGGTCAGTCGGGGTAAGCAAAAATACCGGGGAGGGAGAAACGTTGTAAATGTGATACTGAAAACTGACATATATGTACGTGGAAATAGAGTTGAGTCAAATGCATGGTTTCTCTTTCCCCACGAAATAAATGATGTTTCCCTTACCCCACGTGACCTTACACGCTTAGTGCGCAAACTACAAATATTGAAGATATTTTATCTTACATATATACATACATACATACATACATAAAATCACGCCATTTTCCCATTACGGGGTAGGCAGAGACGACCTCCTTCCACTTGCTACGATCCTGGCATACAACTGCCGCTTCATTAACATTCATTAATCTCTCTTCATGCATGCTCGCCGGTTTAGAGTACTACGAGTATTCAGTGGCCTTTTTCAGAATGTCTCCAATCTGATCGCGAAACATTCGTCTAGGCCTTCCTCTTCCAACATTTCCACTTACATTCGCCTTGTAGATCTTGTACCTCTTTATACATCCAGACACTCCTCTCCCCCCCCTCACCCCTTAGAAACCCCACACAACTCGACAGCAACGTTGACCAATTCCTCCTCAAACACCCCCCATAATTTTTCAATCTCGCACACCTCATATAACTCAGCAAATCGTTCTTTTAACCTCCCGACACATTGATCTTTCACTTCATCTACCTACAAACTCTCCACTTTTACACGTTCAAGGTGAGTTGCCGGGAAAACTGCTCCATGTCGTCATCGTTTAAAAAAAATACCTCTTATTAGGGATATTTGACTTGAATGGCAGGAGGAAGCTCAAGATAGACGAAAATGACGATCTCTGGTGTCGGAGGCCAAGATCCACTTCGGGTCGCTGAGTCAGCGCAGTAAGTTTATCTTAAATTAGTGAAGTAACCAATTCGAGTTAACTGAACCGCATGTTTTATTTTATTGGAAGTTTGTATGTACGTGTAATTTCGCCCTCATCAAGTCAAAACGGCTAGATAGATTTCAATAAATTTTGGTACACAGAGACTTTGAGCTTAGTTTGCACCGATAGAGGGTTTTAGGATACTTTTTATCTCACTACTCTGAAGCGAAAAAGCTGGTTATGACTTACCTGAAGTTAAGCCGAACGTTCCTTGGTTCCATTATCTATAACAGTGCTGTAAGATTTAATAAAACCATTCCTCAAAGTTCAACTCAAAAGGCCAAAAGAATTTTGTTTGACTGGCTTAGTTCGCTGAACTACTTAGAAACTGAGGCTCTCCTTGAAAAGAGAGCCTGGAATTATTATTATTAGATTCCTTTATCTGTTCTAGTTTATCTTATTCTATTTGTTCTCTTTATTTGTAAGCAGTGTAAACCCTAATCATCATATTTGCTAACATGTTGTTCTATTAAGCCATGACATTTAATTGAATCTTTGGCTCCCGCGATACAGGCTTAGCCTAGTGCGGAGTCCCCTGGTAACTGGGAATTTAAACATGTTGTGCACGTTTCTTCATATAATTTCATGCTGTTCTTATTTGTTGTTTTTTGTGCAATAAAGAATCTTTTTATCTTATCTTTATCTTCATCTAAGTGGATTGATTTTCACCCATGTGAAAGAAGTTGTGAGCACCTTCTAGTATCTAGGTTGGTACCTATGCAATAAAGTAAATCCGAGACACTTTCGAGTTTACCAGTACGCGCCCGCTAATCCGCTGTAACACAAATTGATCGGTACAGTCGCGGTTAATTTGAGCTTCCTCGCCTACTGCTCGCGCGGGAACTTCGGAACAACTTTCGTGAGTTTGCATCTCACACGCTGAACTAATGGTATTTACTTAATGTTATCACATTTCTGGAAACGTCATTGGATGAATAAATAATGAGACTTGGTTTTTTTCTTAGTTTTGCTATATGGCAGATGTATTTATATATTTTTTGGTACATTAAAATGCGCTACAGATGATAAAAATACAATATGAAAAAGAACACTCGCAAAAGAGCGTATCTCCACAGCACTTACGTCCTTTTGCTGAGAAGCGCAGTTTTTTGGCAACAACTCAAAAACGGTATAGATATAAACAATGAATGCATTTCTCAGTAACTATTAACTTAATATTTTCTTCTGTTTCCGCGATTATTACTCATTGAAATAAAACAGGGAGGTCCTCCCGTGACCATGGAAAGCTGGAAAGCTTCCGAAACGTCGGGAACTAAAATGAGATAATATACGCGATATAATCCATTAAATTGTTTTATTTCAATAACTATTAACTTATTAATTAATGACAAAAGCAATTAATGTGTTTAGCTCGAGCTCATGCAGGCACACCGCAGCTACATTTTTAAATTTCGCGGTTGATTCCATTCTCATCTTTCATTTGCCAGACTCTAGATACTTGATATCGATTAGCAGATTATTGACAAAAAAATACGTTAAAAAAATTGTATGCATTCCTTTTGACTTAAACAAAATAAAAGTCTAAAAAATGGGAATGTGGACGAATTAAACCTAAAGTTAAAAAAAAAAACAACTTAAAGCGATACCTAACATAGCAAAAGCATACACGAGTTTAAGAATCGAATCAACTCAATATTGGCGGTAGCCGTGTTTCCATCATAAATTCCCTTTTGAAGACCCATCACATACATTTCCAATTACCAGCAACAAAGCACGTTATTCAGACAGTTCAAAGTCATTCGATTTTTTAGTTTTTTAGTCATCAGCTTTGGCGAGTTCCGACGGCTAACTCGACATTCCCAATTTGCAAATGGCCGCCACAAAGGTTCGACGCGATCGCTTCTTTTGACAAAAGAATGAGGTTAATTGGGAGAAAAGGTGGTTCAATGCAATGTTTTTGATTGTAACGCGAAATTTTGAATGAAACCAAACGCCTAAAGCTGATTTGACAAGTAGTCGTTGAAGTTAAAACGGTATATATCATGCGTTAACTTCGCAGCTATGGAACTTATTGGCGCCACAAACAGACACACAGACACATGTTAAACTTATAACATCTGGGAACACGTCCGTACCATCCTTTTCTCGAAATCTCTGGGGCCATTTTCGACCCCCCTGCAACTTTGTTGTGCAAAAGGAAAACTAAAAAAAAATGTAAGCGGTTAAATACAATACCTACATGTGAAATAGTTATTTGTGCAACAAGAGAGCAAAGTTGTTTTTTGTTTCGAGTGCTGATTTTCAGTCCCGAGCGAGCAAAGGATTCTATGTTTGATTCACGAGCGTAGCGAGTTAAAATCAAAGTTAGAATCCTGAGCGTAGTGAGGGACTCAACAGCACGAGATGCAAAAAAAATTGCTCTCGTGTAGCACACATAACTTTTCACCTCAGCAGTGAGAACACATATTACTTAGGAGACATAGAAATGAACAAAAATAGATTGAAATAACGTCTATTATTTCGAATGAATCAAAATCATGCTAAACATTTTAAAATTTACATTTATTACAGGTACAATGTATTAAAAGTAACAGTTTCTTTATTACAAATATCTTTAAATTTTAGGGTATTACGCGTTTCCGAACGTGTTTTCTTTGAGGACGAATTCCTAAATCGAATTTCGAAGCGGTTTGTTTTTTTCACTCGGTTTTTTATATGCATGAGAAAGAGACAGAACACAATAAAATTCGAATGTTTCAAATTTATGGCTGAACAATGTCAATTCGTGGCACTGAAGATTGATAAATTAAAAAGCTACTTTGACCCACGCTTGAATCAAAATCGCGTTTTGTCTCGCAGCAAAAGCGGCATGTTTGAGCTGCTGAGGTGAAAATTAATTAATTATGAAATAGTTAAGTAGTAAGTCCGCCATTTGTACATTTTTCAATTGTGCAATAAAGTTTAAATAAATAAATAAGTAGGTAGATATTTTTTTTTTAAATGCTGTAAGTAATACAATCGGAAACACACCGGCGGCGAAGGGAGACGAGACGTGGTGAGACGAGACGACGTTTCCATTATAATAATTGTCGCGAGTCAACGCTAGCCCGCGCGAGCCCGCGATTAATATTAATATTAATAGACAACTCGGTAATACAAAGTGAGTATGTGTACGGGATCTCCATAAACATAAAAGAGCCGTGTCTAGCTTGACAACTTCTTTGGTGACACTCCCACGGTCTGCGGGCGGGGGGGGGGGGGGAGTGATGACCCTGCCGCACGCACACTTCTATAGGTGCGTCCACATTTGTATCATTTGTCGCGTAGCATGATCGCGTGTCACGATCACGCGTTTGGACGTTGCGCCGATCCGATCACTCGAAATCCATTTGCTACGCGTATCACACACTTGTATCGGAACAGTGCGGCATTATCGGCGCGCCGACAGTAAGCGTACAAGCAGCGCGATACGCAGTCAGGCTACGGCACGGTGATCGGATACGAGCAAATGATACAAGTGTATAATCGTCTCTCACTCACAAATATAATATAAGCTTTCAAGGCACGAGAAGCCAAATAATTTTGGAGCTGCAGGGCGGTTCAAATATAGATTCCTGAGCGTAACGAGACTTTTGCAGCTGCAGCCGTGCGAAACACACTCTCTCACTCACTACAGCGAGGGAAATCTTAGTTGTTAGCAAAACTATGAAATTATAAGAAACCGATTATTTTTCCAATTTAAAACAAGTACCTAATAATGAACCTTCGAAACACACTCATTACAAAACAAACAAATAAACATATCTAAATTATGATAAAGTTGTAAAAATTAAATGTCTGTACATTGAAGATATTTTCAAAAAAATGATTGTTACGGACCTTTTGGAGGTCACTAAAAGGAAAAAAAAAAATTTTTATTTTTTGTATGTTTGTATGTGTTTTTGGCACACGGGTAGCCGGGTATCTCCAGATGGTTATAGAATACTTTTACTCGACTACGCTGAAAAAAAAATGTGTTATGACTTTATCCCCTCCGCGTACGAAGTTGCGGGCATCATCTAATAAAAATTTTAAATTAGAACTTCAAATGACTTATCCACGCTAGCGGATAAAACAAACGTTTCCTCGCAGATTTGGCGTTTGTAAACGGAACTTTTCCGGACTTGTGAGATGAAAACAAAATTATAACTATCGTATACTATTCGTATTTACATATTAAAAACTCGCTCATCACACCCCAGGGATGACATCAATCAATCCCCAGTAAGACGTATTCTGGTCTTCATTCATCATAATATGTAATGTGACGCGATACAGTCCCAGGTGGGTGAACAGACTTACGAGTATGGATGTATGATTATTGATTACTTTTCTAAGTAAAATTTGTCTACAATGGGGAATGGATGAAAATTTTCAAAAATCTTGAAATTTTGTATATACGTAGGAATACGCCTCCTTATTGTCAGAAAATTATTTTATTAGGCCAGGTGACTATTTCATTTGAAAACTTGAAGAATGACAGTACATTTACAGTCATTTTAATAGAAAATATCAATGCTGCATTTTCCGTACCATATAAGGAAGGTGTATAGGCCCACCAACACCTTTTAATATTTTTATTTTTTCCTAAGCCACAGAAAAATCTGTAATTTTTTTTTATTACGGAGGCCTATTCCTACGTATAAACTAAATTTCAAGATTTTTTAAAATGTTCATCCATTCCCCATTATTTATATATTTACACTTTATTACACAATACAAACTGGTACAAATGGCGGACTTAATACCTTAAGGCATTCTCTACCAGTCAACCATAGGGCCCAACAGAAACAATTAGTTAAGTGTTCTAAAGAATTTTATCAGCCTTTAACCTTATTTATACTATTATAAAGTTGTAAAAACTGGCCAAGAGCATATCGGACCGTGCTCAGTGTCGGGTTCCGCATCCATTAAATTAAAAAATCGCACTACAGCAAAAAGTGCACGAGCAAAAGAGCGTATCTCCACGGCACTTATGCCCTTTTGCTGAGAAGCGTAGTTTTTCGGCAATAACTCAAAAACGGTATATCCGTTCCTGAAAATAGTTTACGTTGAAAGTAATTATTGAAGCTCTATGTAATTTTTTCATATTTTTTAGTCATCAAGAAGAAGGTTTAGAAAATAGAGGGCCCCCACAATGTATGCTACTTTCGGAGCAATTATGTCAGAAAATATTCACTAAATCATTTTTTTTGTAGAAACCTCAAAATAATTTTAAAAGAACTTTCGAGATATGATTGATATCAATAACACATTGATATTTTCTAAATATTTTTTTAGTTATGGTTTCATGTATCTCCTTAGAAATATTTTTTTGTTGGCTGTGCTCCAAATTACATCATTATACATCTTGTAGTTTTGGAGTAAAATGCCTGTGACATACGCATGGACGGACGCACATGACGAAACTATAAGGGTTCCGTTTATGCCATTTTGGCTACGAAATCCTAAAAAGCGTGAAATGTAGGACTGCCTGCTGTCAGGATAGTAACTCGCACTGTATCACTAGCGTTAAATAACTTTTCAAGAAACCCAAAGCCACCAGGGTGTGATTTGTCAGTGGAAGTTTGAAGAGGGTGACGCAGGGCTCGTATCGGCTAACTTAAGATAGGAGTTTCTTATCGTGATATCAGAATATCACGTAATTGGCCAGACCAAAGATGAAATGTTATAAAAAAAATTAAATAAAAAAGAACCGACTTCAAAATAAACTAAAAATCCAAAAATAGTCTTTTATGTACGGTACGGATCACATTTGAATCACCTTTTGAAGTCGTTTCTTTTATGTACGGTAGTACATAAAAAAATATTTTTGGCTTTTTAGTTTATTTTGAAGTCGGTTTTTTTTTTTTTTGCCTTTTGCGATGGATTTTAGTCATATAAAGTATTTTTAGAGCCCCGAATGGGGAGATTGAGGAGGATTTGATTGTAAATAAAAATCTAAATTATAAGAATTGGCAAAATGGTTAAGTCCAGTAGCTTGCTGGTTAAAAAAAGAATACGGCTAACAGTCTCAACTTACCCGTAATATTTAAAGAATTATCTCGCAACTATTGACCGTTAATAAGGACTTGTACCTTCCATCATCAGCTCAGCATCATTAAATGATGACAAGCAGACGAAAATAACTGCATGACTTTAGAAAAATATATACAAAACATTGTTAGTGCCTATAATATTTGAGGTTTTCTCTCGATTTCCCTGGGATCCCATCATCAGATCCTGACTTGGTGATAAGGAGACTACCTCAGAGACACGCTATAAAGAATATCACTAACAGTCTTAACGTACCTACCTATAATACATGTATTTTTTAAGAATTATCCTGTAACTCTTAACCGTTAAGGAGTTCTCTTGGTTCTCCACTATCAGCTCCACTTTGCTACCCTGATCTTAACTAACTTCTGTCTCTAAGAAAATATGATAAATAATTATATTGCGATTAGTAAATTAAATAACACTGGTTGAGCCCTTATTAGTGACTGTGGGTTGTGTCTTCATCATCAGTTTCTCTTCACCAAATGATGATTTTCGAGTGTAAATGCTTTTTCTTCTTTAATAAACAACGAAATCACCATAGGTTTGCCCATAATATTTGAGGAATTCCTTCGATTCCTCATCGATCTCATCATCAGATCATCACCTAAATTTTATGGGACCAACTTGGCGATTCCTACTCTTAACCGAAAAATAATTTCCCAAATCGACTCGCAATCCGCGAATTAAATAACATTGGTAGAGCCCTCAGTGATAACTGATGGCTGGTGTCTTCATCATTGGTCTCTTCACTAAATGGTGATTTTCAAATGTAAATGCTTAAACTACTGTAATAAATACCGAAATCGCCATAGATGTGCTCATAAAATTCGAAGAATTCCTTAGATTCCTCATGGATCCCGGCATCAGATCTTCACCAAAATTTTATGAGACCAATTTGGATATACCTACACATGAACAAAAAAATAATTTTCCAAATCATCGTGTAAATGATGGAGTTCTGAGGTAACAAACATAAAAAAAAAACATACAACCAAATTGAGAACCTCCTCCTTTTTTGAAGTCGGTTAAAAATGTTTAAATTGATCCATTTTATTAACTGCTACGGTAGGAGCCATGGGCTCAAAATAGTGCTAAATATCTTGAGTACTTAATCTTGTTTACAATAACAGGTTTTTTTTCAAAAGGTTAGATATAATAAATAAACTGTATTCTTAGAAAAAAAAAGATGTATACAATGAAAAAAAATCAAGACTCCAAATGAAGTGAAGGAATTCACTTTAAAAATCACGAAGATTGTGATGGTAAAAATCTGTATACTGAAGAAGTTAAATTGACGCTATTTAAAGCATATCCTGTCAAACATTTTACATGTGCAGTCTGTGAGTAAAATTAATGCAGAGAGCATACAACACATTGCGTTGTTGTTTAACATTGCCTTGAAGATGTTGTTGAGGCTGCATACGCACTGAAGTGCGTCCAATGTTTGCCGAGGCGCACGTAGATGACTTTTTTGCCATTCCGCGAAAAACAATTGCCTCGCTGAGAAACGAGCGGGGCAGCAGCAACGGCCTCCGAAAGGCGTTGGAAGGCCGTCTCAACTGCCCGATAACTAAATACTGGATAGTAGTACCTAGTTACTGGCAGAGCCAAGAATTATGAGCAAAATTTATGTTTTCCTAACTAGGTGCGTCGCTGTGACGCAATAGAGTTATACGTAGCTATAGTTTTATTGCCATTGTACTAACATAGTTATCAAGTCTTATTGTGATACTAACTTAATATGGATCGTATCAGGTCTGAAATAAAGGATTTTTTACTTCAGATAACAACATCATCGGCATTAATTACCAACATGCAGCCACATGAGTAAAGGTACGGGACAGATATTAGGCTTCATACAAGTCAAACAACCGCGCTGCGAAAGGTATACCACTACAAGCACGAATAGCACGATGCACATGTGTGCGTGAGCACAATCTCTTCGTTACGTACGCAAAGAAACCGATTTAGACTGGCTGAGTTGGTCTTTAGCTCCTAATGACATAACCGTGTATACCATAACCGTAATTTTTTGACTTATTTAATTAATTAATGCATTGATCGAATTGGTTGTCCAGAGTCAGGATAGTAGCTCACACAGCTTTAAGTCACTTTGTAAGAAACTCAAAGCCACCGGGGTGTGATTTGTCAGTGAAGTTTGAAGAGGGTAACACAGGGCTCGTAGCGGCCAATTTGTGATATGACAGTTCCTTATCGATATCAGAATATCATTTGATTGACATTTGATAATGCATATCTGAGACATAAACCGTAAAATAGATAATTTTATGATATAAGCAATGAGCTATGGGTTCAATCCGTGGAGCGTTATGTCAGAAGAAAATTTAATGAAAATTGGAAACTTGCATCCATTTTTTATAATGACAATGAATTCAGTTTCTCGTAAGGAGGATATGTATATATGGGACCTACAAGTATTGAGTATTAGGAACGTCAGAAATGACAGTCAAAGTCAGGCAATATCAGCCGAGCGTCAAAACACCCCATACAAAATGGGCATGCTATGACGTCATTCATTAATAGCGGGCAGTAAAGCTGTACTGAAAAACAAGTCTTTAATTTTTGGCCGTGAAAATCTATATTAGATCGTATAAAATTTAAGTATCGATTTTTTCCGTGAATACCGTTTTTCGTCATGTTACTTTTTACACATATTGTCGAAAGCCATAATTTCAATGTATATATTTTCCAACGTACTATTTTCGACACTCATACTTATTGACTGTCATAAAATAAATCATCAGAATGTTTACCATTGTTATTGTATTACTTTGTAGAAACTCAAATTGAATAATTTCAGAACAAATAACAATAGTACCTAAAGAATAAAATTATAAGCAATAAAATCATTAACCATAAAATTTAAAACAGAACTTAAGTTGCGTATACATATCATAAAGAAAAAAACATATCCATGAAAGTGAAATATACATAACTCAACTTACGTAGTACGTAGTAGAAATATACATAACTCAACTTACGTAGTACAAGTAATGGGATTGTCTTATGATATAACATCAATTGAAACCTTTGTTTATGCAAATAAATAATTTTGATTTGATTTGATTTGAATAATTATAAGGAATAATATCTTATAGCATAAAATCATACTCTATAACAGTTAAATACATTACTCAATTTGCGTTACTACTTTTCGGATTTTGACCCATATTTCATTTTATCCATTGTGTAACATGCAAGCATGGATTTTCACTCTCCGCTCACTTCGCTATACATGGTCACAATACAAACCTAACCTAACCTTCAGTTTTCGGTTTTTCTCCCATGTTCCATTTTGTCAATTGTGTAAATGCAAACAAGCATTTTGACGCTCCGCTCGCTTCGCTCGCTCCGCTATACATGGTCACAATACAAACCTAACCGAACCTACAGTTTTCGGGTTTTGACCCATGTTTCATTTTGTCAATTGTGTAAATGCAATCAAGCATTTTGACGCTCCGCTCGCTTCGCTCGCTCCGCTATACATGGTCACAATACAAACCTAACCTAACCTACAGTTTTCAGGTTTTGGCCCATGTTTCATTTAGTCAATTGTGTAAATGCAAACAAGTATTTTGACGCTCCGCTATACATGGTCACAATACAAACCTAACCTAACCTACAGTTGTCGGTTTTTGACCCATGTTCCATTTTGTCAATTGTGTAAATACACGCAAGCATTTTGACACTCCGCTCGCTCCGCTATACATGGTCACAATACAAACCTAACCTACAGTTTTCGGTTTTTGACCCATTTTGATGCTCCGCTATACATTTGTTTGGAAGCGTTTTTTTTATCCCGCATATCTATATTAATCCCTTTGTGATTCTGTCCATGTAAGATTTGTGTCTTTATATCAGATGTTCGTTTCTGTTTAGGGTCCCATTTCTAACTTATCTTACTATTAATGATATGCTTTAGACCAAAAACCAATATGAATACAAATAATAGTAAGACTAAATATATGATTGATAAACTTTAGGCAAAAAAGCCAATATAAATACAAATAATAGTATGATTAAAGATAATTATGACTAATATACTTTAGGCAAAAAGGCAATATGCATACAAATAACAGTATGTTTAAATATTGGACATATTTTTTTTCTGAAAAGTGATCTATATGACTTCAGATGTGACTGAGATGTACTTTATGTCATTTATTACGTATAATTATTGATATTATTGTACATTAATGTTAGATTAAACAAGGAGTATGCTTAATATGCTTAACAATATTTATGACCATTGATGATTATGAGCATAAATAATATGGAAACCATTTTCTGACAATCGAAAATCGACACAATAAATTTATAGGAACTAAAGGGACCCCTTGTAATACTTCTTTTTTCTTAATTGTAGTATAAAAATGGTACTTAGCATTTAATTTACATTTGGATTATTTATAAGGAAATATGTTTTGAGAATGCAATATCTATGTGAAAAATTTATATTTATCGTGGATTTTAATTTTATTGTAAATATGTGGTGTTTTACAACTTGTAGAGATACAGTAATGCCTATTTTTAACTTTAAAAATCGTTAAGACGCACAAATGTGTGTCTAGCGCGCTTCATGGGTTAAAAAAGTGACTCTTTACCTGAATTCAAAATGTCTGGGATAAGGGAACTGTCCACAGAAAGAGACTTCAGAAACATATTGCATGCGGCGATGCTCGATGTGCACATCACCGATAAAGTTCATGGGTTCCATAAAGTCTCACTAGATGGCGTTGATACCTATAGATAAATCGTTCTAGGTTTGAAATTTTTGCATATCTGTTAATGAACGTAACGATTCGAGTGACTGTTCAAGTTAGGGCACTGTGTCTGTGGCCTTAAGACAGCTTGTCCCTTTTATTTATTTATTAGCTGTTGCCCGCGACTTCATCCGCGTAGAGATGCAATGTACAGCTTACAAAGTTTTACCCCCTTTTTCGTCCCTAAAAAGGATACAATTTGACATTAATTATAGCCTATATCCTATTCTAATTTAAAAGGTACATAACTGGAAAGTTTCATAAAAAGTCGTTTTTGAGATTAAGGGGAACGTACATACATATTTTCACGTTTATAATATAGTAAGGATTTAAAATGTATTGCACAAAACTAAAGTATAAGGACAAGAGTTAATTGAAATAAAACAATTTAACGGATTATATCGCGTATATTATCTCATTTTAGTTCTCAGTTTAGTTTAGACAAGAGTTAATGTCATATGGCATTCTTTACCAGTCAACCATAGGGCCAAACAGAGATGCATGAAAATGGTGTAGTGGGAAAAATCATTCAGTACTGAGAGCTTTTTCTTTTCCATTAGCGTCCATTTTACTCGCTTGGTATAGTCTTGTCTATGATTGTAATTTATTCCAAATGCTTATTACAACTATAGATATCTCCAAATTTAGCAACTTAAATACGTACTTCGGCGTTAATGATTAGCCCTTAGGCTGATCAGCTAATTTAGGATTTGGCAATTAATTGGGATTTAACAACAGCAGGCCATACCCATTTATGCGTTTGCGCTCCCCCACTGAATCCGATTACTGTTAAGGGAAACTTTTTTTTACAAGGAGAAATCCTCATCGGATCCAATCTCCACGGGGAAGAGAGTGGATATGTTGGACTCCACTGAGAAGCAGTGGCCTACTGACTTAAACTCCTTGGTATGCCCACGGCAGCATTGGTAGGGGTGACACGGGATCGCGAACATGTCACCGCGAACACCCCTGATGATAGGCGAAGCCGTCTCATCTTTGGTGGATAGCCAGAAAGCTCCACCGCGTCATACACGTGCTGGGTGACATCTCACACATCTGATGTACCCTCACCGAGGATTTCCACTCCGGGCGAGCGGCGATCGACCCCTCTCAGGTCCTCCGTGTAGTGGCAGAATGCCTTCCGGGAAACCGTCTCTTCAAATAAACCTCCACTACACCTCCGTCCCTTATCAGCAGTGAACTCTGCTATTGCAGAGAAACACGCTGAGGGACCCTCAGGGTGGAAGGGAATAGCCTCCAGGAGCGGGTCACCGGCCCTCTGCCTATCCGCATCTCCTGGCCAAAAGTAGGGCCAAAGGCTAGCAAACTATTAAGGGAACCTAGCCATACCTATCCAGTTCAAAGTCAGGTTCTAAAAAAAGCACCTCTGTCTGACCTTAGCCCAGGCTTGTCTAAGTTAAAATAGAGGCCTATTTGTTATTTCAAAAGGACAATTTTTAGGGTTCCGAACCAAAAATGGTAAAGAAGGAACCCTTATGGAGCGACTTTGTCTGTTTGTCTGTCTGTCCGGCTATTTAAGCGCCATATCTCAAAAACTACTCATGATATCTGTTTGAAATTTGGAACATTTATAAACGTGGTCAGCCCACATGTATTGCTCAGGAAACATTTTAAAAAATATTTTTATTTTTAAAAAAAACGACGTATATGATGAGGGTCAAAAATTTTATTCTTAGATCAAGTAGGGTATCATATGAAAGTAGAGTATCATAATCACAAAAATCTGTACATTTTTGGTTTTTTTTTATTTTTTTTTATTGTGAGTAGATTTTGTTTCATTAAGGAAAATGTGAAAAAACCAACATCCCCCCCCCCCCGCCCTTTATCTCCGAAGTTTACCAAACGAAAAATCTGGATTTTTCTGGTATTATGTAATTTAATATGAATATTACATAAAAATTATAACCATACATCTATCTGTCTCACTTTTTTTTTAATCACCAAAAATCTATTTTGAATAACCTGCTTGTATTAAGTTGGCCCCTCATTTGTATGTGACGCCATAGATACCAGAGGCAAACTTAACTCAAGTGGCAAGTTAAGTCGGAATAAGTGAAAGTTTGTACGGAACCCTCGGTGCGCGACGTGCGCACTTGACCGGTTTATTTATAACCCGATTACATCATGTTTGCACTTCATTTGTATGCGACGTCATAAACTAGGTGCATAAAATGGAGTATAGAAAAGGTAAGGAGGCCAATCTCATACAGGAAACCTCATATAGGAGAACAGATGAATAAGTATCGTTGTGCTAGGCGGTAGGGGGACACGTCGTCTTCGACACCTAAACTCTGATTTTTAATTCAAGACCAAAATCTGACAGTTCTCATCTTGATTATTTCATCGTATGAACATTATTTCATAAAATTATGAATGAGAAATCGTGCAACCAGTAATATTAGGGTAAGTTTTATTGATAAAAGTACTAAATCTTAAACCAGTATGCAGTAATCACAGCGAATGTGCGGCCGTTGACGTGAAATTTTGGTCTCGAATTAAAAATCAGAGTATAGCGTGTGAAGGCTGCCGCGTATAGGCGCACGGAGTAGCGATAGTGTACCTACAACCCATACGAATTAACTTGAAACCTGCCGCTCTAGCACAACTCTTCGCGACTACGCTTGTAGCGCGACATAGCATCACCCGTCTTTCTCGCATTGTATTAAATGGAAAGAGAGAGATTATCTTTGTCGCGATACAAAGAGTCGCGAATTACAGTTGTGCTAGAGCTGCTGGGCCGATACGTCAAAGTATGTAGCGGAGTCTCAAGTTAATTCGGACGGGTTGTAGTCTATGACCAGGGGCGTATTTACCCTAGGACCAAGGGGGCCATGGCCCGGGGCGGTAGACAGCCAAGGGCGGCGTAGCAACCCTCGGTGCGCGAATCCAACTCGGACTTGGCCGATTTTTCCCTAAGTTCTGAGTCGGCGAAACTTATTGACCCAGGGCGGCAAATTTCAAAATCCTGTCTATGACACTATTTTTATTTGCGTCTGTCAGTTGGTAAATGATGTCCAGCGGAAAGCAGTAAATAATAGTTCCAAATCTTGCCAAAATGGCGCTAGAATAGCAAGATACTATGAAGTCAACAACCAATTATTTACAAAACATTTTTGTCGAAATGCTACTCAATCCTTCGTTCTTCTGGTGTACCTAAATAAAAAAATCGTGATCAAAATTATTTTTCTTGCAGTGTTTCGGATTTATTTGGCATTATTAACGTCATTTATTTTACGCACTTGCTTTTGTGGCGCTACAAATTTAATGTCTTTTGACGGACACTTTGTATATATACAGATTATTTTCTACACTCCAAAGTGCAAACCACCGGTTAAGTACCCGGTTAAACCGTGTGACATCGATACGAGTTATGTCGTGTAGTGAGGGAACTCTTTAGTGGTCGTAAAAAGCTGCGGTGGCCATTTTGTCATTATATCCGAGTTTAGTAAATTCCGTTGTTTATAGGTTGCTTACAAGTACAAGCTGTATAATTTAATAGCCCCTGAAGATTGTGTTACCGATGTCGATGTTGTGAAACGGGTACAGAGTGAATTTACGCGGTTTTACGAAGGGTTGCTTTTATTTTATCGATGTTTTTATCGACTAACCAAAAATTGGGAGCAGAGCTGAGGGAGCGTTGTATATTGAAACGACTGGGATCTGTAAATTTTATACGCAATCTTTTTATGTATACGTATGTGTACGATATTTGAGATAGTTTAACATTACTCAAAGTGGCTGCATTGGTATTCCGGTACTCCGATCCGTATAAAAAACCGGCCAAGTGCGAGTCGGACTCGTGCACCAAGAATTTCGTACAAATATACTCTACAAACGGCCGTATCTATGAAAATCCATCATTAGCAGAGCCCCTACTCCTAAGCAAAATGTACGCGGTGTTCGGTAATTTTATATTGGTTACCGACATAGACAGACACACATAAAATTATACTGTTTTTAGTATTTGTTGTCATTGCGGCAACAGAAATATATCATCTGCGAAAATTTCAACTGTAGCAATCACGGTTCATGAGATACCTCTACAGCCTAGTGACCGGCGTACAGACAGGCAGACACACAGACAGCCGGAGTCTTAGTAATAGGGTCCCGTTTTACCTTTTGGGTATGAAACCCTAAAAAACCTTAACCTATTGATTGCCAAAAGTTTTCCAGAGCCCTTAGCACCACAGCCAACGATATGATAAGTTACAATAATTTTATGTCCGATATTTTGTCTCTCTCTCCCACGCCCCAAGTCGGGTTGAACCGGTTCAACCCATCTCCTGATTCTTGTCGGTCATCTTGGACGGGCAACATGAATACGTGTGTCAACTCATTATATTATTATCTATACTATTATAAAGCTGTATAAATGAAGTATGTAAATTAAAGATATAAAAAAAATGTAACGGATTATTTGGAGGTCACTAAATCGGTTTATTTTTTGTATGTTGACATGTGTCGAAGCGATCGAAGTTGCGGGCACGTTGTAGTTTTTAATATAAATCCATGTCTTTGGCTTTAAAACCTTGAAGCTGGCAAAATTGGCCTAATGGACAGAAGCCATTAAACATAAAACTGAACTGAACTTGTCCCATCTCCATAGTTAGGGGCTAAAATAAGCTATTTGGATTTGATTGTTTTATTACGGTGTAATAAAACAATCTACTATTATACTTTTAAAACATGATGTACCAACACCAACACACTAGGTCACTTATCTGTAGGCTTTATGTTAATGTGAATAAGGTCTACCAATAGTCAGTTAAGGGCCTGCATCGTCAAGGAATGCCTATTTGTAAACCACGCCCCAAACGCCGAGCCAGCGAATGAGCGGAATTTGTAATAAGGGACGCATTTATTGCTCGCGCAGATCAAAGAAAGAGAAAGCTTATACACTACATGCTTGGGGTTTTTTGGCGTAAACACCAGATGTAAAAACACAATGAAATCGAAGATATTATTATGTTTTGTTAACATTTAAGTTAATCACGTAAAAGATAAAGAGAATAATGTCATTTTTACATAATTTAGCCATTTATTAATCTGTCGTTTGTACAATCTAGACAAAAAATGAAAAATGAAATTTTCAACAA
The DNA here is from genome assembly GCA_905404275.2 of Hedya salicella. Lineage (NCBI taxonomy): Eukaryota > Metazoa > Arthropoda > Insecta > Lepidoptera > Tortricidae > Hedya > Hedya salicella. The sequence goes on from FR990114.1 coordinate 17,040,385, forward strand.
ACATGTTTTCGCGTTAATCACTGAATAGGATATATAGTCAAAAAACATATCTAAAACCTGATTGTTTCATATACTAGATTTTACAAAAATCTCACTAAAAATAGCCTACATTTTCGATGCATGTGGCTGATGGACTCATGGTACAGTCACGCCTAAACCTCCTCAACCCACCTCATATCTTTCTTAGAAAGTGACGCTCTATAGAATCCGTAATCTTTGACGGTAAAATATCACCGACGAACAAAATTTCTGCATCATTTGTTAAAGGACAAAGTTTATGAAAGTATAATTTCAACGAAAATTAATTTGTATTCAGTTTACTTTGGAACCGGAGTTATTTTGAACAGAAAATAATCAAACGGCCGCCAGCTTTCGGCAACTTGTCAGAAAGTTGTCAGTCACCGGCGCAAACTTCACAACTTAATCCAACTTTCGTTTTGTATTGTTATTTCATTTGGAGCAGAGGTGGACGGATAAACTAAATTAAATAACAACCTACCTCAAACCTTTCGGTCGCGTAGATATAGATATTTTTTATGCAAGGCTGCAAAATTTTTATTTGGCGCGAGTGCTTGAATTGAAAGCCGAGTATATAAGCGAAGGAATGTAAAATTTAACGACGAGCGGAGTGAGATCATACATTGGCGTTTGGTTGTCAACATTTTCCGAGTTTCTGAAATATATTTTTATTGATCCGTTAAATATTCTTTTTGAATAATTCAAATTAAGTTTCTGTCAAAAAAATCATTTTTGTAACAACCTCTTATTGCCGACTGTACTTTTCTTTGTACATTCATCAACTACTCACCGAGATGATTCTAAAGAACCCAAACTCGGTAGTATTGCATGATTTTATTACAGAGTTCCTATGGCCACTTTCCTGCTCCATCATCAGATCAGCTCGATGGTATATTATCATATTATTCCAGTCTCTTCTCTCAATTGGAAACCGGGAAATACATAGGTCAAATTTAACTGACAAGATTACACACGAACAAACATATATTGCAAGTCAAATACATGCTAGTAATATTGCGAAAAAGCATGAGCGCCTTTAAGGTATATACAGGCCTGTAATTACTTTATATAGCTTCAGATACCAAAGTAAAAAAATACACAATATTGATACAAAGATCTAAGTAGAAAAGAAAAATTTATTGCAATCCACTGCAGTCTAAGCCAGAATCGAACCAGCGTCTCTGTTATACCGGAACAGTGCCCTATCCGTAAGATCATCAGACCGCTTGTGATAAAAAATATGTGATGTTTTCACATTAAAAAATATAAACAAAAAATATAATTGAAATAAAACAATTTAACGGATTATATCGCGTATATTATCTCATTTTAGTTCCCGACGTTTCGGAAGCTTTCCAGCTTTCTTCTTGCCCGGTGCCACCAAAGTTGTACGGGTTACCAAAGATACATAAACCTGGTGCTCCGTTACGCCCTATAGTGAGTCAAATCGATGCTCCTACCTATCGATTAGCTCGGCACTTAGCAGGTTGCTTTCTTTACTGCGAGGGAAGACGGAAGCATACACAAGGGACTCATACCATTTTGTCAGTGAGATTAAGGATTTGAGACTAACTGATGATGAAGTTATGGTCAGTTTTGATGTCCAGTCTCTCTTCACATGCCTACCAGTTCAAGAATGTATCGAAATTGTGAAAAGAAGATTGGGTGAACAACAGATGGCAATAGAATATGCTGAGTTATTACAACACTGCCTTACATCTGGCTATATGCTATGGAATGGTGAATTCTACGGGCAAGTTGATGGTGTGGCAATGGGGTCTCCGGTGTCTCCTGTCGTCGCCGATATTTTCATGGAAGACTTCGAGGAGAGAGCGCTTTCATTGGCACCTGTCAAGACTATTTTACCTAGATCTAGTGTTTCAGCTTTCTTAGACCATCTAAACTCCATGCATAGTAAAATTAAATTCACTATGGAGTTGGAAAATCAAAATTCACTTGCATTCTTAGATGTGCTAGTAATTAGAGGTCCTAACAATGACATAGGTCATACTGTATATAGGAAACCTACGCATACAGATAGGTATTTGAATGGCAAATCTCACCACCATCCCTGTCAACTTGCTACAGTGGGTAAATCTTTGTTTCAGAGAGCCAGGGGTATCTGCGACGATCAACATCTGACTGCTGAGTTGCAGAATGTCAAACGTGCGCTTCGAGCCAACGAGCTTCAGATACCACGTTCCAAGCAGAATCCCAGTATGAAGAAACCAACAGTCGAGCGTAAACCTGCCGTATTACCATATGTGAAAGGGGTCACAGACAAGATCGGAAACATCTTGAAGCGTGCTTCTATAAAAATATATTTCAAGCCGTTGAAGAAGGTGTCTCAATACCTTAGACCCGTGAAGAGTAGCACTAGCACCCCTTTGCAGAGTGCAGGCATTTATAAGCTAGACTGCGAGTGTGGTCTTTCATACATTGGTCAAACGAAACGCAGTGTATCAACCCGGGTGAAGGAGCACATAGCAGATGTCAAGCACCGTCGGTGTAATAGGTCTGCAGTCTGTGAACATGTCATTGACAAACCAAACCACTCAATTAAGTTTGATAAACCTTCTATCCTTGCCAAAGAAAAAATATATTTTCCCAGGATGCTACGCGAGGCTATTGAGATTAAAAAGCATCCTAATTTCAATAGAGAAGATGGATTGTCACTACCACCAGCTTGGGATCCTGTAATACATCTCATCAAGGAACAAGCGAGACACAGGACTGCGAAACCTTAATTTCCGAACGGTGTAAAATATCTTATCTGTTTAAAGTAGTTTAATAGTCTCTGTTTTAAAAATATAATAATTAGTAATGAGGTAGCCTGGGAGTTTTTCTTTGCAGCGTTTCTTTTCTCCTCAGTACGCCTCATTTGTGAAATGCTGCTTGGTAAATTATTAGAATAAAATAATTAAGCCCTTCTGGCACATGTGTAACTGTCTTTACAGCTTAGGCCCATCTGGCATGTATGTACACCTTTATTTGTGTTTTTTCAAAAAATGGGTAGTTTGCACAAATTGTAACTTTGACAGAGGAAAATACATCTTTTCTCAGTCCTCCCGTGACCATGGAAAGCTGGAAAGCTTCCGAAACGTCGGGAACTAAAATAAGATAATATACGCGATATAATCCGTTAAGTTGTTTTATTTCAATGAGTAATAATCGCGGAAACAGAAGAAAATATTAAAAAATATAATTTTCATACAAAACTTGTTTTTGCTGTATTTCGTTTGTTTTATAAACTGGAGCATGACTGAAGCCATATAAACGAATAATAAGCCTAGATATACTTCATGTCATTCTATATGCAAAGTTTCGTTACAATCCAATTCGTAGTTTTAAAATGAGAACGAAACTCCATTTGTATGGGAAGGTGAAATTCGGCAGAGCTTGCCGGGGACTCTTAAATTGTAATTTCGTTTATTTTATTATCATTTGTTGTTATTGAAACCCAATAATGCCCAGTGTGAAAACTTCATGTACCTATTCTGCCCTGTGATAAACAGACAGACATAGAAGGTGGAGGCTTAGTAGGTAACAAAATTTTTTTGGTACCCTTTTTGTACGGAACCTTACAAACTGTACTAACCTAGAACGATTTTTCAAATAAAGCTAATACAGAAGTCGATAAGGCTTACAAGGCTTATCAGGATGGAGTGCGTTGACCCCCCACTAATCTCTCTCGGTCTCTTATTGTGATATATGACCGTTGAAAGTGTAAGAGAGACAACTATACAGTAAGACGTATTTAACCCTTTAGAAAGTGGCGTGGTTAACCCCCGCCGAAAAGTTGAGTATTATAATAACTAGTTTTTTCAAAAGGTGTACTAAATTCAATGGTTTTTTCCGAATTGACTTACCGTCTATTCATCTAAATAAAACAATTTAAAGCATTATATCGCGTATATTATCTCATTTGAGTTCCCGACGTTTCGAAAGCTTTTCAGCTTTCCATGGTCACGGGGGTTGTCAAACCGTCACGGGAGTAATAATCGCGGAAACAGAAGAAAATATTATCGTCTATTATTCTCATATCCAATAAAAATCTATTAAACATTGTTTTCCAGTACTTCACTCTCTAAGAAAAAAAATTACGATCCGAAATGGATACATTACTTTGTGAATTGGTTCAAATGGTTCAAATGGTTCATAAGGTTCTTCTGAGTTTTAAGTTTTAAAGTGTTTAACCAATGGAGATGGCTCACGGGCTTTCACTCAATGTACTTATATGAGAAAAATCTGATCAGTTTATACGATGCAGTGTTAGTGTGAGTGCGTTTTTTCTTTGTAAGTGATTTTTTTCTATTGTGTGCCTTTATAGAAATAAGCATGTTTCCGTAGTGTGCTGTACGTGCGTTTCTCGTATCCGCATGAAAAAAATGGATTAATGGATTAATAGTTCCTCTGCTTTCCCGCGAAAAAGTTTATTCGGATAACTTTTCTATCGAGGAAATTTTCAACAAACATTAAAGTATACTTGAAATGATATGATATGAAATTTTTTAAATTCGTTAATCACTGTGTAGCCCCCCTATTGGCTAACGCGTTTGACGCTTGCAATCAGAATGAAGTGTCATGATTTTGTATGGGCTATGACAGTTGATTCCGATACCAAGTGTCAAAATTTCGTTAGGCAATAACCCCATAGGTTATATAATCCAAAAACACATCTAAAAACTAGCCTGTTTCATTTACTGATTTGACAAAAATCTCACAAAAATAGCTTAAATTTTCGATGCATCCCCTTAATCGAATATGAGATTCCGCAAAGTAACGCCTGAATCTGTCAATTAGATGAGAAATTTGTTATCAAATCAAATCGAAATATCCTTTATTCAAGTAGGCTTAGATACAAGCACTTTCGAATTGTCAGTTACAATGAGAGAAGTCTTTGCTGGGAAACATACAATATGATCCAACATTTGTTGCAAGGATTAGGGAAACCCAGAAAAACTTAATCAGATCATTTAACTTAAGTATAATACTTACTTATTATTGATAAAATGACAAAAGGATTGTCAATAAAAAAGAAAAAAAATCTAGACTGTGTCTACAATAAAATTCTAAATGTCAGAGTATATAAATCAATTAATATGCGTGTACCAATTAACTATTACAATATTGTCTTAATTATACTTAAAACTTTTACAATTCTGTTATAACTAATTTATAATTGATAACGCAGAGGAGATGTGCAAATTCTCCTGATCAATGTTAATATAAAATGTAAACTATTTTGTTTTCAGAGATATATAAGGTCTCTAGGCGTCACGGCATGCGATAAATTAAATATAATAATTTGATTGAATTCTTCTGAGATGTATAAGGTCTCTTAGGGGTCAAAGTGAATAATACATTAAAAATAATTATTATTAAATCTAAATTTCTTAGAGATGTATATGGTCTCTGGGCGTCATAACATGCAAAAAGATAGAATTAGTTAATTAAAATCCTCAGAAATGTTTAAGGATATACCTTTATAAATAAAACAATAATAATGACACAACTTGTCATCTTGTTAAGTTATGACACAACTTGTCATTTCCAATGGTTAAATGTTCTACTTATATTCCAAGTAAAATAAACCCAAAAAAAGAAAGGTACCATAAACTTTTAAACAAAAAAATAAAACCGACTGCAAAAAAACTAAAAAGTAATAAATAACGGCATAATTCAGTTTCTTCAAATTACTTACAAGTAACCGTTTGTATACTCAATCTATACAGTATATACAATTAATCTTATTTTGGCGTCGGTGCCATATAAAGAATGTGTAAAATATTGAAAATTGACGATTTTAGTAAGTTGTGACACGATGGCACCGACTCCAAAGTAACATTAATTGTATATACTGTATAGATTGAGTATACAAACGGTTACTTGTAAGTAATTTGAAGAAACTGAATTATGGCGTTATTTTTTACTTTTTAGTTGTTTTGGAGTCGGTTTTATTTTTTGTTTAAAAGTTTATTTATTTTATTACACTTATTTTATTAATCGTTACTTAAAAGTGTATCTCGTGACGATTCGAACAAGCCCAAACACGGCTAGGATACATTATTTTATTACATAGATCTGGTGCCTACCTTCAGGCTCCATCATCAAATCAATTCGATGGTACCATTCTCAACAGGAACATTTAAATTTGTGACTATGAAGTTGCTTAGCTAAATTAATCAAGATATTTTGTCGCCACCCGTAAATCATTTATTATTGAGGAGTTCCGATGGCATTCTGTGGTCTTCTGCATCAGTTGGACTTCACCAATTTACATTTTCTGAATTCAAATGCTTATTATGTTTCTTATAATACCAAAATCGCTATATGTATGCCTACAATATTTGAGGAGTTTCTTCAATTCCTCATGGATTCCATCATCAGATCTTCACCAAAATTAAATGGGACCAACTATAAAATACCTTCTATAAAACCAAAAAAAAAATTTTGAAATCGGTCAAATAGTCTTTGAGTAATCGGTGAACATCCATAAAAAAAAACATTCCGTCCAATTGAGAACCTCCTCCTTTTTTGGAAGTCGGTTAAAAATTGTCATAAAATAGGACCTCCTCCTGTTTGAAGTCAGTTAGACATAAAAGTAAACCCTTAGGATCACACTTACGCGCTTTAAATTGACAGACATCATTCCTACTGCAATCAGACTGCACGCTGCCTGCGCATAGCAGATAGCAGATAGCAGAGCGGATAGCAGTTTCCAAAGCTGCAGTTGGGATGTAATTCGTTTGAACCCTCATCACATCATTCTTATTTTATTGGTAGTGGCTATTCCAGGTTATACAGCAGTGGCGTGGCGTCCATGTAAGCGGATTCCTACCGGGTTATTATGAGTAAATGAACACGCTTCGGCTTCCCTTGTAGTTTTCTTGACGCCACACCTCTGCTATACAGCATCCGTATCACTGCAGCAATAGATGATCTGAGATGGTTATCTGATTGTGATGGCGCCGTCCTACAGTTCTCGGTCAAGTTATGTTGCAAAGAACTTCAGCATTTTTTTGATTAAAAGAGTCTCTTTTCTGGGCACTGTAAATGATTTCCCAGTACAGAATTGCGATTACGTATAAGAGAAGGGCACTCCGTGAGAAAGTGCAGTGTTTCCTCCGGTCCACATCATAAGAACAGATCTACTGTCCTATTGGTACTGTGCTATTCAATCGTCTTATATTGGCGCGGTGCGTTTTTGGCGCCAGCTGCCGCCACTGACATATTACACCCGCTAACACCCGCTGGGGTTAATGGACTCAGTAGGTTCGGTACTATACCTATTAGTAGAAGAGATTAATATAAAACTACCTTCACCCATCCGTTTACGCAATGAAATGTAATTTATATCATATTTAATATTGCGGGGACTCGCTGGATGCGGGTCGCATGTATCCGGCCCATGTGAAAATCTATTGAGGTGGCATGTGTCCAGCAGTGGACGTCCTGGCTAAAATGATGAAGATGATGAATGTGTTAAAAAACATATCGCGATTGGGTTACCGAACAAAATCCTGTCAAGGCTATGATTAATTCAAACCCCTGCTCCTAAACAAAATATACGCAATATGGGGACCTAACCTACTTGACAAAATGGCATTATCTATTTTTACGATTCGTTTAGTTTATGTTCACCCTGGCTCTGAAACTGGAAATTATAAATAAAACCCAAACTAGTAAAACCAAAAAAATATTATACACGCTTACACATTCTTAAACTGCATAACAATTGGACAACAAATCGGTAACCAAAAATAAATCATCGGTTAATTTGATCTAGGAGCCACGATACCGCCAAACCTAACCACGACTTTTTGCATATGTTTTTGTAACGAAACAAATTTTGTTTAAAAAGTATTAACACATCGAAGTAATCCCATCATGGCTAGGCTACGTTTAATAAAATTGATGTTTATTTAATAATGCCATATATATAAAGTAAAAAATATTAAGAAAACGATAGATCGAGTCATATATTTTTAATCGATACATCTAATATTTAATACTAAGTAACGCTTTCAAGGTTGCAAGTAAATTGACTGTAAACCGGTATTTTAGAATTTTTTTATTTAATAAAATGATGTTTGGTTAATTATTATGAATTCTAAAATTGCTTCATTAAAATAAAAAAAGAGAGATACCGAAATTAAATACCGGTTATTTCGTATGAAACGAATACCGGTATTCGGGTTGTAAATAGCGTTTGTTCTATCTGTAAAAATGGTCTAGTAGGGTCGTAGATAGGTGGAATCTTCTACTGTAGTCATTCGGCCGTTCGACCCACTCGTTCGGCCGTGCCGCCCACTCGTTCGGCCATTTGGCGTAGTCGTTCGGCCATTCGGCCTACTCGCACTCGGCTTCGTGCAACAAGATCGCACGACGCACGTATCTGAAGTGGTAGAAGCTGAACACCACCACGAATGAGAAGAAGTATAGCACTGGAACAAGAAGAGTTCAGCATGTTTAGGGTTCCGTAGTCTACAAGGAACCCTTATAGTTTTGCCATGTCCGTCCGTCGTTCTGCCGTAGCTTAAATCAGAGACTCTTCTATCCATACTAATATTATAAATGCGAAAGTGTATCTGTCTGTCTGTCTGTTACCTCTTCACTCTTAAACCGCTGAACCGATTTGGATGAAATTTGGTATGGAGATAGTTTGAGTCCCGGGGAAGGACATAGGCTACTTTTTATCCCGGAAAAATACCCTTATCCGCGATAAACGATTTTAAGGCGGACGAAGTCGCGGGCAGAAGCTAGTACTATTATAAAGTTGTAAAAGTTAAATGTACATCGAGGGTATTTTCAAAAAAACTATTTTAACGGAATATTTGGAGGTCACTGAGCTGAAAAATATATTAATTTTTGTTTTTTCATATGTGTCCTTGTGGCTTCATCACGCCAAATCGGCTTAACGGATTTCAACTATTTGTGATACACGGGTAGCTGGGTAACTCCAGATGGTTATAGGATACTTTACACTGAAAAAAAAAAGGGGCCAAGTGCGAGTCGGACTCGCCTATGACGGGTTCCGCAGCCGTTTATACAAAAAAATGCACTACAGATGAAAAAAAATACGACATGAAAAAAAACACTAACAAAAGAGCGTATCTCCCCGGCACTTACGTCCTTTTGCTGAGAAGCGCAGTTTTTTGGCAATAACTTAAAAACAGTATGTCCGATCATGTTGAAAAAAATTTTCGTTGGAAGTATTTATTAAGCTTTATATTACATTTTTTCATATTTTTTGAACTTACCATTTAGAAAATAGATGGGGGGGACACAATTTTTGCTACTTTCGTAGCGAATATTTCTGAAAATATTCACTAAACCAACTTTTTTTGTAGATACTTCAAAGTGTTTTTAGAAGTACTGTCGAAATATGTGCCACGCCATGATATTTGCTGAGATTTTTTTTTCAGTTTCGGTTACATGTATGGAGTGCCCCCCCTAGAAATATATGGGCATGGGTTTACATATTAGTCACGCCGTCAAAGTGGTACGTAAAATAAAATCTTGTTTTGTCTTTTTAGGGTACTCCCTCAACAGTGCTGTGCGGTCCTTCTAAGCATAAAGGCACTGCCTACCATGAACGACCATGGCTCCATATAGGCACAGAGAAACGTCTACCCTGAAGCCCTTAACGACCATGGCTGCATATAGGCAAAGAAAAACTGGTCTGTGCACGCCGCCACTGCTCCTCTACATGTAAGGTTGATTTTTTTTTCTCGTCTACCTCATGGCCGAAAACAATTTGTGACGGGCAACTACGGAACCATTAATTGAAGTCACCTTTCAAACACAAAAATCAAAATCAAAATCGGCCCGTACGTAAACCGAATATGGAACTCAAGATCACATACTTCTTCTTCTCCTTCTTCAATTCAAGAGCTACGCTCTTGTCGGTGTAGCAATCGCCAGCCATTTCTTTCTTGGGCTTTCTCCTTCACTTCTTGGTAAGACATAACTTTAACCATTTCTTTTATTTGCTCAAAGTAATGTCGTCTTGGCCTTCCTTTACCTCACTTTTCTCTCGATGTTTACTTGTATGATATTTTGGAGGAAAAAGTCATGTCTTAGCAGATGGCATATCATATTTCCTCTTCTATTTTTTATTGGTGATAGCATTGTCCTTTTCTCTCTCCTATCCCATTCAAGAACTCTTCATTTATGCCGGTAGCCGCCGCGAAACGTCAAACCCAAGGAAGTTCCGCTTTAGTTTCGCGAGCTCTGTATGGCGTTCCACGGTTTCGCGGCAGAGGTGTGCTACCGGCCTTAATATTTTTTCCGTCCATCTTATGCCTTCCATCCTCCTCCAGCACCACATCTCAAACGCCTCCAACCTCTCCCTATCTTTCTGTATTAGGGTCCACGTTTCGCTGCCATACCATGCTACACTCCATACATAAACAGTTGTTTGGTTTTCATTGATATTTTGGATCTAAAATCTGAATACTTTTTTTTTGTTGTTAAATGCAAGCTATAGCTATAGCTATTCAAATAGCAATAATATCTTGATTTACTGTTGATAATACTATCTAAAAACATAAAAAAACAAACAGATTCAGACAAGACATATTTTACCGAAATATACAACTGAAATTGCAATGATAGGAGTATTAAACAGCTTCGGTTTGGCTATTATTATGATAATAAAAAATTAAACGTTTGTCCGTCGAAATATGTTGCAAGAAAAACTATTTTTCTAAATTAAATAATTTACATTACCGGTGTAAGTGTGCCCAAAAAATTGCAAGCTTAGATAATATTCTTGCTTCACTACTACCTAATTATGCCCATTTCGGAAGCATAATGTTTATATTATTAGTCATGATAATCACAAACCGGTGGGTTTGGCGAAAACATGACGTCATCAATTACCGTGAGTCATCCGTCATCTGCAGCATCAATCGGGACATTCATTCGATTGCAATTAGCATAATGCCGGCCAAGATATAAACGGTCGTATTCTGGATATCGTCCGAACGAATCGCAAGACCATAAAAAAACCTCCCGTGTCACGCCTACGCCGTCGACGCCGCGCCAGAAAACAGTTTCTGTGTTATAACGGTTTTTTGACACGTTCGGAACGTGTAATTAAGTTTCGTGTAAAAATACTTGTACCCATATACACGGATCCACATATTAAGTACACACGAATCCGATCCGCCCGCGATATTTATTGAAGAATCGATAATTTGTCTCTAAGAGCTACGAACGAAAATGTACTCGTCCCTCTAATATCATTTTCTTTGCTTTTTCATTTAAATTATAACATAAATAGTATGACCGTATAAATATTGAGTCGCAAATAAAAGAGAACCATACACTAAATCTTTAACAATATGTATAATAAAATGTCATCAACAAAATGGTCTGCCCGTTTTGTAATGAATTTCTGCCATAATGATAATCGAGTCAATGTGTATGATAATAAAAGAGTTAATATTGCCCGTCAAGGTTGCAAATGGGATAATTTATTTCACCCCAAATCGTCCAAAACGGAACGAAAAAAAAGAAGATTTTTTCGACCGCGAGTACTTAAAGCCCTGTTATTTTATGATATTTTACTTCTCATGATCACGCTTTTGTTTTTAAACATTTCTTTTATGATATAACGATAGTCCTACTGATGTTGAATTTTAACCCACTATTCTATTGATTTGAATATTACGTTAAAATACTTTTTTTTCTTTTTTTATATTATATTTTTTCTTAGCCACGTTATATCTATATATATATATATATCTATAATGAGAATATCTATCAGTATAATGTAAGCTCTATATTATAAACAACTTATGTTACGTTTTATGGTAATATCAAGTACTCGTATTGTATGTTATCTTTCCAAAGTAACTCACAAGCTGTATTAGAGGTTATATAGCCCTCATAACTCCTAAACTGGCTGTATAATAGCTTTATAACCTCCTGACGACTGGGATTCAAAATTTGCCAGCCGAAATTTAACTCTGTCAAATTGACAAAGGAGTCAAAACTTCATTGGGGTTTATGTATATGTGAAGGACGCCGGTCGCCACGAACCCTTATACAGCTTGTGTGCTACTTGGGTTTATTCAATGTCACATTGCTCAAAAATCAGGGCCTTACTCTTATATTGAAATTTCCGAATAGTGCTTTGATCAGCGAGAGTGCTGTTGCAATCAGTGGCGAATGCGAGTAGGTATCTGACATATAGCTATGAATTTGGTAGATTAACATCATTATCATTCGCTAATATGTAAATGACAGCCATCATTAACAAACGTGTAGGTATATTTAAACCGCGAAATTATAAGCAATTGCTCATTAATCTATATACTTCTACACTAATATAAAGTTGTAAAAATTAAATGTCTGTACTTTGAAGATATATATAATTTTTTAAATTGATTGTTATGGACAATTTGGAGGTCATTAAAACGAAAAATATTTTTTTGGATTTTTCGTATGTTTTGTATGTGTCGTTGTGGCTTCATCGCGCAAAATCGGCAAAACGGATTTCAACAATTTTTGGTTCACGGGTAGCTGTGTATCTCCAGATGGTTATAGGATACTTTTTACCCGACTTAAAAAACGAAGGGTTATGTCTTTGTCTCCTACGCGAACGAAGTTGCGGCCACCTTCTAGTTTCATATAAAATTTTAGTCAGAAACATCATTTTAAGATATTTTTGTAACAATGTTTCAAGTCCGTTTCGATCTACTTAACATTTGAAGCTACTATGGAATATATGCAAAGATCAAATCGCAAAGAAAATTTTTAAATTAAAATAATTACAGGGGTGAAAGCAGCTCTCTCTAGTCGAATGGTTGAGACGTTGGACCGGTAATCTAAATTGCGAGGTTCGATTTGTGATGTGAACCAGATGAGCGTAATTAAGTTTTTTGTGAACTCTTATTTTTGTATGTATGTATATAAAATAAATATAAATGTTGTGATAATTGTATTAGCCCATTGCTTTAATTTATCCAACCATAAAAACTTGTTTTATGGAATTAATAAATTCTTAAAAACGACGCCAAATGCTTACACAAAGGCAAATTAAACAGTCCGTTTTAAAAAATGTAGTAATTCAATAACATTTATTTATTTTTTTGAGAATCACAATGGTGTAAAATTACAGAGAATTCCATGGCGTTACATCGATTCTTAATTTCTATGAACTTAGTTTAGGCAAAATGTTTGCACATTGACTTAGTCAGGGCGTTCCTCTCTAACACTCTCTTCCATTCACTCATCAGCCGCACCGTCCCAGTCGCAAACACTTTGATGACGCCGCAAGCATGGAGTTGAGAAGCGCTACCGCGCGGGGGATGGGTGAGTGGCGGTAAGAATTAGTTCGACAGGGTACAGTGTGCCTACCATGAGCTGAGTTTACGATCGGCGCTAGCGAGTATCTCGTATCGAGAGTCAGTGCACCTCTCTCGCACGCGCTAATAGTGCGAAAGAGATAAACCGTCATCGAGCGCTCGATACTCGCTCGTGCCGAACTCGTGGTAGGCGCACTGTTGCTAGAAGTATTTAGTCGTTCGGTACGATCGTATTTAGCAGCTTGATGTCGAGATTTATCGTAGAACCGGGCAAATAGCTCTTTGTCCTATGGCCATTTTGGCGATACGCTGTGTGATGTGATCACATAATAATTAATCAATTAAGTGATGTTGTAACATCATGGGCAACGGTGATTGTTTACCATCAAGCGACCCGTCTGCTCGTTTGCCTCCTGTCATAAAAAAAAGAAGATGTGGTGGGAAGGCCAGCCGCAAGGTGGTCGAACGACCTGCCCCCCTATTGCCTAACGCGTTTGATGCTCGGAATCAGAATCAAGTGTCATGATTTTGTATGGGCAGTTGATTCGGATACCAATTGTCAAAATTTCGTTAGGCAATAATCACCCTGTGGTTAGGGTAGCGTGGACTCGCTGGAAGCGGGTCGCCTCTATCCACAATATTTGTTCTGAGATAAAAAAATAAAAAATGCATGAAGTTTAAAGATCTTTCCTAAGAGACAGACGCTATCAATCTTATTCCTTACCATGGTTTTTTATGGTCGGGTAAAGTAACCTCGTAGGGCTACAGCACCTTAGCACCCTTTCGTTATTTAAATACACTAACCTGATCCAAAAAATGTGAGCAATCCACTGACACAGGCCAAGTTTGCAAGCCGGTGTCGCTCGTCCTTTATCTTGGGAGCTGCAATGTATAACTTTTGTCAAAATGTAATCAAAATGTTATGAAAATAAGTAATACTAAGGACCATTAAAACATGAGGACTGTGTGTTCCGATCGCAAGAAGATATTCTGGCAAAAACTAGATAGCGCTTTCAAACTAAACATTTAACCATGTTATAATTGAATAAAGAAGCATAGTACCTACAGTAACAATTAGTTCACAAATTGCTAATCCATATCCATACTAATATTATAAATGCGAAATTGTGTCTGTCTGTCTGTCTGTCTGTTACCTCTTCACCCTTAAACCGCTGAACCGATCTGGATGTAATTTGGTATGGAGATAGTTTGAGTCCCGGGGAAGGACATAGGCTACTTTTTTCCCGGAAAAATACCCCTATCCGCGATAAACGAATTTAAGGCGGACGAAGTCGCGGGCAGAATCTAGTACTAAATAAATCGTAATATTTTATAATACAACTGTGTCACGCTTGCAAAATTGAATAATTGTAAAAAAATATTCTTATACATTCATAGGTGCGTCCACATTTGTATCAATTTCCCGTATCAGATCACCGTCGCGTGGCATGATAGCGTGTCACGATCTTGCGTTTGAACGTTACGCCGATCCGATCGCTCGAAATGCATTTGCTACGCGTATCACACACTTATATCGGAAGAGTGCGGCATAATCGGAGCGCCGTTAGTGAGCGTCCAAGCAGCGCGATACGCCGTCATGCCACGGCACGGTGATCGGATACGAGCAAATGATACAAGTGTGGACGCACCTCATGGCGTTGTACATATCGGAGAACGGCTTTTTGTATTGTCGTTCTCATAGTCATCAGTCGTCACAATTTTCGAGAGTCGACTGTTAGAAAATGCCTTATCTTATGGCATTAAGTTCGCCTTTGGTACAATAAATTTTCTTTTCAATAATTATCTTTAAATTAATAAAATAAATAAAATTACATACGACTTCATCACTCTTACTAGACTCTTAGCTTCGGAGGCCTGGGTACTAGCAACTTGTTTCACTGCGTTTGTTTATAGAATATGCATATGTGCCATTAATCAATGATAGTAGACATATACATTTTTACCCGACAGTGTCAGGGGTTGTGTGTTTCTAGTAAATGTATGTATGCCCTTTGTTGGCATGCTCTGCAGCCTTGATAGATTTTTACGTATATGAGGTGTCGTTAGATTCGTTTTAGTTATGACAGTAACAGGCTCTCTAACATGTACGATGTAGTACTTTATAGAGAATAAAAAAGTGGCCAATTGCGAGCCTCACTCGGGCGCGAAGGGTTCCGTACCATAATGTATACAAAAACGAACAAAAAAATCACGTTTGTTGTATAGGAGCCTCCATAAATATTTATGTTTCTGTGTTTAATATTTGTTGTTATAGCGGCGGCGACAGAAATACATCATCTGTGAAAATTTCAACTGTTTAACTATCACGATTCATGAGATACAGCCCGGTGACAGACGGACAGACGGACGGACAGCGGAGTCTTAGCCTTAGTAATAGGGCCCCGTTTTACCCTTTGGGTACGGAACCCTAAAAATAGGTTATAGTTTCGTTCATTCAATTCACCTAAGCCCTAATAAAATATGGTAACCAACAAAAAAACAAAGCCTTCCAACATATACGGACACGTCCAGACTTTTCATATATCTCATCCATTTATGTATCAGAAAACCAATCACGTTCAAATACTCTTATTTTTCTCATATCGCAAGATTTTCAGGTACATTCAGGGTTGCCACCTATTTTCAAAAAAAATAATAAAATTAGAAAACGCCCGCAACTTCGTTCGCGGAGGAGAAAAAGTCATAACCCCTCATTTTTTGACAGGGTAGTCGGGTAAAAAGTATCCTATAACCATTTGGAGATACCCGTGTACCAAAAAGAAAAGAAATCAGTTCAACCGATTTGGCGTGATGAACCCACAACGACACATACAACAAAATAAAAAAAAATGTTTTAGTGACCTCCAATTAGTCCGTTACAACCATTTTTATGAAAATATCTTCATTGTAAAGACATTTTATTTTTACAACTTTATAATGATTATGTTATGTACAGAGGTCGGACAAATGGGCGTCATTGCAAGCAATAACATGGACATGACTCAAAAGTTTGATTGATTAATTTCTTACTTATAATTTTATTTGTAAACGCTGAAAATAAAAACACAGACTTCTTATTGTGTAGATTTATTAAAGTAAATAAACAGTATTTTTTCTAAATTTTCCGTGGTAAGTTTATTCCTTTTTACATCCAAAATATACTTATGAGCTGAAAAACTCTGTTCGCAATCTACTGAAGTTAACGGAGCAAACTTCAGTACTTTAATAGGAATACTTTCATGCCAATAGGATTCAGAGTCTATTTTGCCTTCTATGTATTGGATAAAAGTTTCAAAATCTGGATTTCTTTTAAGTACTGCTTTCATTTTTCCTTGCAAACTGATTCCTATTTCACCTTGAATGCTTTCCAGATTATTCAATATATATCGTATTTTACTTAATGAAAATTCAATAGTATTTGAATTAGATTGCAAACTCTCTATTACGTGCGGGATTTCTTTAAAATTGAAATAACAGCGGCACTAGCATGTTTCTTTGTTGCCTATATATAAGAGAATATATAATTTAATTTTCATTCAAATTGTTTAAGATAAGCCATAATAAATAAAACATAATTTTGACATACCATTTCCTCGTCGTATACTACTTCAATTTTTGCCATGAGCTCGCTGGTAAATTGATGATATTCAATTGGCGACAAAAGAAAAATTGACGTCGGTTTTTTTATTATGGTTTTATATTTTTGGTGATATAGAGCTTGTGAAAGAATCACAAGGTAAATATAATGTATATATCATTAATAGGAATGAATTGCAGAATAGTAAAGTTAATGTCAAAAAGTAGATTGTTCTGTTTAGCTAAAAGGAAATCAAACAAGGTATAATATCTTAATTTTAGTATACCATTGAAATCTTATCAATTATCATTATATCATCAATAATTAATTTAATTCATTGATCAATCAATCAAACTTTTGAGTCATGTCCATGTTACTGCGAGTAATGACGCCCATTTGTCTGACCTCTGGTTATGTACCTATATCGTCGCCTAGTACCCATAGTACAAGCTTTACTTAGTTTGGGACTACGTCGATTTGTGTAAGATTGTCCCTAATATTTAATAACTAGCTTCTGCCCGCGACTTCATCCGCGTTAAATTCGTTTATCGCGGATAAGGGTATTTTTCCGGGATACAAAGTAGCCTCAAACCCGGGACTCAAACTATCTCCATACCAAATTTCATCAAAATCGGTTCAACGGTTTAAGCGTGAAGAGGTAACAGACAGACAGACACACTTTCGCATTTATAATATGAGTATGGATTTGGCAAAAAGGTATTAATTTTAGCGCAACGCGACGCACAGCGATGTTTGCGTAAATGACAATGACATGTTCCGAGCTACTAAACTGATACGGACTATGCAGTTCGGGCTCGTCTCACCCGCGTCTCGCCCCTTGCACCCCGCACGATTGCTCTGTCTAGACGGCTTCGTCGGATGACTATATTGATTTCTAGACCGTGCTATTGCTGTTATTTAAATTAGGGTGACCCGAAATTTTTGCTCTCAAGTGTCACAACCCTAGGTACAACACACGTCAGACCGGTTTGCCAAACAGAAGACGCATCTAATACAACTCGCAATATGGTTGTAGTTTCCGTTTGTTTTCGCTTCGTCAGCAAATATGGAGGATGCGGGTGGACTATTGATTAGAGATCGGAGGGTAATAAGCCTAAACACACAGTTGGAGGTCTTTGGTGTTAGGTTCGAACCGGCTTCGATGGAACGATTCAAAGATTGCTGACGTCACTATTATACAAAGCTAAGGAATTATTTGGAGTGTTTCGGAACGTGCTATCTGTTTCCCAAAACACCCGTTCCAAAAGACCCATTCCAGAATAACAGTTTATTTAACACGTGGAGCGTTATGTTGAAGGAAATTTTTAGAAAGCAGGTTCTAAATTCAAAGATCGTTAGACGCAAGCGAATGCGTCCATCCTACCGAGTTTGGGTTCTTTACTTTAGTCTCGTTGAGTAGTAGACGAATGTTTAGAGATAAGCCAGCCAGCAATAAAAATATGTCTCATAACTCATAAAATACACTCGACAGCAAAAATATCGGGCCGGTAAAATACCATCATATTTCCTAAAATAGTGCAGGGTGTAAACATTTTTTAATCTTGTCATGACTTTTATTTAATTTTTCATCTAAATTGAAAAAATAACATTAAAAAAAACGTTTTCAGATTTAAATCAAACTCGTAAAAACCCATGACAAAAAAAGATGGTAACGGAGCGAGATAACTCAAAAATCTTCATTTTCGGATATTGATATTTTTATGAAGGCATCGCCATGAAATTCCTAATACCCAACTATTGCGAAGAATAGTATTTTAGGTAAATAAAACTAGTGGCAAATAATAAAAAAAACCCTTTGCTAGTATTTAAATTGGGTGGCCCGATACTTTTGCTGTCGAGTGTATGTTAGACAGAAACTTAATATTTATTTAGTTGCGCCTAAATGTTTCTATCTTCGGCATTGTGAAACTTACGAGTGGTGGTCGTTATAGAGTGCATTAGGTTTAACCATGTCAAGCAGTAAATTTATTCTTACCATCTTGGAAACGACCGCAGGCCCGGCTG
Organism: Hedya salicella; assembly: GCA_905404275.2. NCBI lineage: Eukaryota > Metazoa > Arthropoda > Insecta > Lepidoptera > Tortricidae > Hedya > Hedya salicella. The sequence continues at coordinate 17,059,324 of FR990114.1, forward strand.
ATTTTAAAAATTCCCAGCGAGGCGATGGCCATCATGATTATCAATGCTACCAGGAGATATACCTGCAAATAGACAAGATATCTTCATTTTATGGCACGAAGGTGACAAGCAAGCGTACAGCCTGCCTGCTTGTTAGCCCTTTGAACGCTTTTATAATTGAATGACTTCGTCAGTCGCACGCCAAGCAATTATTATTGCGACGATTTACAACACCTTTAGACGTTGCTGGCGTGATACGTATAGGCACGACAGTATACAACACTTTTAGGTGCTTTTGGCGTTCAAATGGTTAATAAGCACACTGCATGTGACGAAGAAATAGTCGTAGTAACGGTTAAAAACTGTACCCATGTTTTTAAAGTTTCGTCTTATACTCGTATCTACTCACCAGTAGCGTGGCGTCCATATAAATCGATTCCCACTGGGTTGCCCAAAGAAAGGCCAGACCACCTTTTTCTTTACATATGCATAAATAATTACGCTTCAGCATCCCTTGTAATTTTCCTGACGCCACGCTTCTGCTACTCAGAATCATAAAATGAAGGGAAAAAAGCGAACCCCATTTTTTTTATCCGATTTCATTACCTATTTATATAAGATAGGCAATTCAGACGACCGTGAACAAACGCTCAAATAATGTACCCATGTATAAAAAAAATCGAACAAATTAAATTATTAAAGCGGTTGGTAGGTCGCCCTTTGTTGGCTCGGAGAGCCGTTTGAAACCCACACGAGCATATAATTTTTCATCATTTTACTTTAATTTATATAAAACATTATTTAAATAAGTGATAATCGCGGAAACAGAAGAGATACTATTTCACTTTAACATTTACATATCGATTTCGTTAGCAGATATTTCTGCTTTAATAAAATTTTATAAGATACGGACAATTTTTATCTTATTTAGGGCCTATTGGGGCCCAGCATGCAGGGTGTTAGTTTCCGTAAAGCGATTCCTTAATTACTTTAATTGACTCACACATTTTTCTGCCCCACCAAGCTTCTATGAGATGTTTTACAAGCATGTGACGCGAAAATAACTATGTTGTTGCTATTATACCTCTTATAATAATAATGATACGGGTTCCATATAACTTGTGTCCTGTGTATCTCACATTATTCTAAGAACAATCGAAAATCCAAAGGAAATGATGCTGAAGATGGTTGCCTCAAGCTCACAATAGACGTCGCTACACGTGACTAGCCGAGGGAAATGAACCACACCGGCTGATTGGGCAAGCAAGGCAGACACGAACGATGTAATACCTTCGCATATTCCTTCAAAGTTCCTATTAAAAATTGACTTTGCGGTACTAAATTAAGGTTGCTTTTACTATTACTACAATTTGGTGAAATACGAGGGACATTAAGTACTTAAATGTAGTTATCTCGCTGTTTCGAGCCGGCAGGCGCGTCGAATTTCCTGTCTATTCAATTTGTAAACATAACACGATGATAATGTTCAGACCTTTAAAACTAAGCGTTGTATGTAGATCACAAACTCATAGTGATTTGTTTTTTTTATGACATAGGAGGCAAACGAGCAGACGGGTCGCCTGATGGTAAGCGATCACCGTCGCCCATAGACACTTGCATCACATTATTGCTTTTATAATGGTTCGTGCAGCCAGTAGGAGAAAAAAAGAAAAAGCACTTACCGGCAAAAAACTTGGCCCACTCGTTATTCCTTCTTCCGTACAATTGTATATAGAAAAACTTAACAGTTTTCGGTGCAATTTCCATTGTTTACTTAGCTTTCAATAATGAACCAATAGGGTATACCTACGCATGATTTTTTTTATCGCTTTTGTTAACAAGGTATCAATATACCGCAAAAAATATTTCAAAAAGTGAAATTAAAAATGAAATCGCCAAAAAATACGCATTATATAAGCATTTTGAACTACTAATTAGACAGCGATTTGACAGACGTCCGACGTGTACTTTAGGTACACTCCGGCCATATTATAAACTTGATAGTTATGAAATTACATTTTGCTAGAAAGAGATAAAATGAAATGTTTGATGGCTTATACCTTAGTTATTTTTATAATTATTTGAAAAAAAATCTTTACTGTTTGTTACATTAATGAGCTTTTAATAAAGCAAAACTAAAAATTCATGCATATTGCCTATTACGGCTACCATTACAGGTACAGTTCTTAAAATTAAACAAACTGCCGTCCCCAATTAAAAAAAACAATACCAGAAGGAATATATCTGTCTGGTGGACGGGGAGCTCCCGGAAGCCGTGTACGTAAAATTTGACGATGAAACTGTTGGTCTTAGTTTAAAAGATAGTGACGGTTGCATACCCATACCTCCATCATGTACTGCGTTTCAAGCGACAAGGGGATACGGAGATGTGGAGCGTCGTATCTTACCTTTAATATTAAGCTGGGCTGTTACTGTTCATAAGCTACAAGGTACCCTAGAGAAAGCTGTGATAGACCTTGATAAAAATGATTTCGCTAAAGGGCATTATATGTTGCACTAAGCCGTGTCAAAACTTTGGAAGACATAGCGTTGTTACTCGTAGATTTGGACGCCAAAAAATTATTAAATCGACCACATGATGAGAAATCGTTAAAGGAAATAACAAGCCTATGAAATCTGCCTTCTGACGATCGAAGCCACACATAATACACGATTTTTATGACTTCTGCGGTTTTTATACGACACTTACAGCCATAATTCATTCTAATGTCAATTGCTCACGAACTTCAGCTGAACGTTGCTATTTCAGAATCAGGGCCGTTAACCGTTGAGGAGTTCTCTGGTTCTCCACTTTGCTACCCTGATCTTTACCAACTTCTGCCTCTAACCAAAATATGATAAATAATTATATTGCGATTAGTGAATTAAATAACATTGGTTGAGCCCTAATTAGTGACAGGTGGCTTGGGTCTTCATCATCAGTTTTTCTTCACCAAATGATGATTTTCGAGTGTAAATGCTTGTTCTACTTTAATAAACACCAAAATCGCCATAGATGTGCCAATAACATTTGAGGAATTCCTTCGATTCCTCATCGATCTCATCATCAGATCTTCACCAAAATTTTATGGGATCAACTTGGAGATACCTACTCCTAACCGAAAAAATAATTTTCTTAATCGACTTACGATCCGCGAATTAAATAACACTGGTAGAGCCCTCAGAGGTAACTTATGGCTTGTGTCTTCATCATCGGTTTCTCTTCACCAAATGGTGATTTTCAAATGTAAATGCTTAAACTACTGTAAAAAAAACCGAAATCGCCATAGACGTGCTCATAATATTCGAGGAATTCCTTCGATTCCTCATGGATCCCGGCATCAGATCTTCACCAAAATTTTATAGGACCAACTTGGATATATCTAAACCAAGTCGTGTATATGACGGAGTTCTGAGGTAACAAACATAAACAAAAAAATAAGAAATAAATATAACCGAATTGAGAACCCCCTCCTTTTTTGAAGTCGGTTAAAAAGCAAATAATTTCCTATTATATTTGTAATTTATTTCTACAGTTATTCCCATTGCTAAAAATAATGATAAATGAAGTTTTATTTAAACGTAACGAAGTGCTTTTTATCAATTATTAAAAAAAGATGTAGTATCTAAACTCCAAATTTCATCAATATACATCACGTAGTTTTTGAGTCAAATTCCCGCGTTATACGGTCGGACGGACATGACGAAACAATAAGTTTTCCATTTCTGCCATTTTGGCTACACAACCAAATATGGTATATAGATTTTTTTGTAAATAGAATTAGGTGATGGTACCTATATAGAATTATTTAGATGAAACTGGGCACACAGATAGATCAGGTCAACGTAGGTCAATTAATTCTAGGCTACGCAGGCGAATTCGTGTGTAAATGCTAGTTTAAATTAAAATGTATATAATTTTGCTTTAACAAGATTAGGACACATTCCCTGTCGCTGATTCGGACTTAAGCACTGAGCCCCACGTGATCTGCGTTGTCAAGTATTTGTTTAAGTAACTTATTTTGATTTAACTCTATTTTAACCCGACTAGGGCAAAGCCAAAAAGAAGGGCTATGATTTTAGCAGTCAGTGTGTTTAACCGTTCTGACTTCCCTAAAAGGTCATTAAGGCTCTTAGAGGCGTCGCTTAAGGCGCTTATATTCGCCAATGAATGACCTTGACCTTAATGGGCTTGCATTTATTAGTGATGACAAGCCATGTCATTACCGAATAAATTTTTCATGCCTTTTTAGTTTGGGGCAAGATAGACACGTACAGTACACTACGGAAATATTCCAATGTCTACAGACGAACACAATTATAAGAAATCAAGTGATTTCTTATAGCAAACACACCCACATACTAACAATTTAGCGTATAAACTGACAGGCGATTTCGCGATTACTTTGGCAGAGGGGAATGTATCCGTATGACATCTTCAGTGGTTAAATGCTTTCGATGGGCGATGTATATTTTGGGTCTCCTTCGGAATTCCTAATGTCGATTGTCCTAACGGTATCAAAATACTTATTGAAATAGAAAACACTTAAAAAATGCTTAAAAAACTCTTCTTACATAGAAGTTAATTGACATTTTAAAATGACAGTGAACGATTCAATTTTAAAATTAAACATCTGATTTAATATCATTATTATCATACCATCTTCTGTCTTGGGTTTGGATGTTCAAATCCTGGACTAGATCTCTGAGAACTACCTCTTGCACTTTGCGCGTCATGCAGTGCGAGCACTTTTGCTTCTGCCTCTGCATCGCCCACGCCGAGCTCACTGGGCACGTACTCTTTGAGCTCGAAGACTAAATCCAAATCCACGTACTGCTTCTTCTATTTCATGATCTTCCCATCCCAAAGACGAAGAAGAGTCGCTACGGGATACTTCGTCGTGTTCAGGTGTAAATACATCTTCATCATCCGAGTCCTCGAAGTCGGAGTTATTGAGAAGTTGTGTAATTTGATTTTCGTTGAAACCTATAATTAAACAATCCCAAGTAATAAAGATCGAATGTACCACTAATTATAAACAGTGATTTCTGTAACAAACGCCTAACGTACCATGTGAAGTACAAATTATTTTGACCGATCATGAACCACCTTAAATAATAAGTTTCTTTCAAATTTTGTTTAACTTACATTAATTATATTTTATATTTACTAATTCTTATACAAAATAATAGAAAAATCATAAGATTACTTTGATATAAACAGATAAACTTACCTCGTGCCGGCCGGCGACCCGACCGCGTGGCCATCTTGCGAAAAAAGGAGAATGACTTTGATAGTTGACATTACCTGTCTAATATGGCGGAGTTGACCATAGAGTATAGAATGAGAATTATAAAAAATAAAAAATACAACCAAATTCGGACTCAATCTGAATCTGATTACCTAACTCTGATTGAACGCTATATTTAGCCATCCTGGGTCTCTGAACGGTCATTAAAGCTGCCAGATGTTGGTCGGTTTCCGGAAAGTTTATCGTTTAAAGCTTAGGTGAAGGTCATACGCTTCAACTTTAAGCCAGTAACCTTGACCTTACATAGTGTGCGATTTTATGTGTGTGATATCTTGGAAAATTGAGATCACAAAGAAAACCTAACAAAAAAGTGGACTTGTTTAAATCCATACTAATATTATTAATGCGAAAGTGTGTCTGTCTGTCTGTCTGTCTGTCTGTCTGTCTGGCTGTCTGTCTGTCTGTCTGTCTGTCTGTCTGTCTGTCTGTCTGTCTGTCTGTCTGTTACCTCTTCACGCTTAAACCGCTGAACCGATTTGGATGAAATTTGGTATGGAGATAGTTTGAGTCCCGGGGAAGGACAGAGGCTACCTGTATCCCGAAAAAATACTCTTATCCGCGATAAACGAAATTAAGGCGGACGAAGTCGCGGGCAGAAGCTAGTATTAAATAAATTAAATATTTTATTGATAGTACGCGTCACGTTTTCTTTCATTCATTCAGCCGCGTAATACATATTGATTTTTGAGCTCCGGAATGTTGCCGTACGTCAGTCCGTTTACGGTGCGTCAGCGTAATTTAGCAGCGGTGTGGTAGATCCTTAAATCGTCGGTTGAAAATACGTTTGTGTCACATCCAACCATTTTCCATACAAATTTGATTCTCGCCCAGTATTCTCACCCGACGAAATATTAACTCACCAGCATAGCTTTGCAGTTCTCCGTGAGGGCCACCACGATTAGCAGGAGTCCGGCGCCCGTGACTCCGCTTAGAACCGCCCCCGTCGCCATACTAACCACTGTGAAAATAACATTGTTGAACAATGATGTATCTGTACCTTTTGATTTTTTTTTTTTATTAAAATAGGAAAATATTTTAACCACCCCAACATATTTATGGGGACCAGGAAGACCTGGTCGCTCTTAAAAGGTACAATTTGGCTTAAAACCAAGTTCCCTTTTGAACCACATGATGATTATGACAAAAAAGTTTATGCCAGACGTGGGTACCCCGTTGGAATAAAATTCACCAGGATCTGGATATTCAATACAAAATAGATCTGGATTTCAAACCCTACTTCTGAAGACCAAATTGTCTAGCCATTGGATGCGGGCAGCCTAAGACCTGCCAAGATGGTTTCTTTTTTCTTTATAAGTGAAGAAAAGATTTTTTGTAGTTTGATTTACATGCTTTGTAGCGAAAAGTTAGAAATAATAATAAGCACTTGGACTGCCACACAATTATGTATATGTCACAGAAATCTGTAGACGTCCAGCTACCCATGTACCAAAAGAAGTTGAAATCCGTTTAGCTGTTTTGACATGATGAATTCACTACGACACGTACAAACATACGAACAAACTAGGATGCAAAAAAAAACCGTCAAATAGTTCGTGTCATCTTTTTTCACGTCTTCAATGTGTACAGATATTGAATTTTTACAACTTTATAATAATATCAGATGTTAATATGTTTCAGGTGAGCGACCACACAATAGGGACAATTAAATAGGGTACCTGTTTATCGCTTTTCTTAACAAAATATATATTTTTTTACCCGTAGATCCACTGGCGATCACTGTTTAGAATGGTGGGAGAACGGGTAAAAAAAATTACCCGTGGTCCCACCAGGGGGACATGCTGGTGGGACCACGGAAAAAGGGGCAAACAAGCAATACTAAAAATATCTTGGCGGAAAAGGTGGTTAATAATATGTAAACATGCAATGGCTTGCATTCCATATAGGCAAATAGGCACTGCCTACCCTAGCAAAAATGGCTCCAACACATGGACCATTTGGATTTGGATGGACGCCCAGGATTGGCTTTAGACCGTAAGTATACTAACGTCCGCCCGTGCGGCAGCAGTAGCGCCAGCAAGACCGCGCCCACCAGCACTTGGCAGAAGTTGTCAAGCAGCACCTGCTGCCACAGTAGTTCTCGAAGTGACATCCATGTTTATACAAGTGAAGAGACTATAGATTCTTCTAGAATATTTATATAAGTAGAATGGATGGGATTCCACCACTGAACTTTCAAACAGTAGAGAGCTAGATGCTTACTGGCGGCACACATTAAGCCTTAGCATCAGATGAAACGCCTTGAAACCATATTGAGGCGCAAGTTCTTCAGAAATACCATAGCCGTATGACGCACTAAAAAGTGCTATAAGGTAGTGTATATATATTAACCCAAGCCCAGATACTGCTGGATTTATGGAGACCAGAGACCAGGTTGCTCTTAAAGAGGCCAGAATCTTATTTGGTAACTAATAAAAGTAGTAGCTAGGGAGTAAGTACATATACTAACGCTGAGTGGACTGAGTATAGTGCAGGTCATCGTACTGCCTCCCGTGCGACAGCAGCAGTGTCAGCAGCACCGCACCCACCAGCACCTGGCAGAAGGCAATGAGCAGCACTCCAGGGAACAGGTTGCAGACCCCACAGCAGCTCTCGAAGTGGCATCCAGGCTTATGTACCGCAAAATGAAGAGGCTGGAAATTTTAAGAGAACGGATTTGCATTTAACCTTGGTCCCACACACTTTTGATCTTGGACTCAGACACATTTAACCTTTGACATTTCTGAAGTGAAGACAAGGTATTTGATAAAGCATATGCTTACCCAGATACCTGTTCACTCTAGATCCCACGATCCCACGCCGCCTGTACCCAGAGATGGGCATTCAAGAATAAATCATCAATCAAACTAACGCGCCACAAGAATAAATCAACGCGCCGTCATTCAAGAATAACTTATTCTGACTAACCTGTTTAAGAATAATTAACAGCAGAAAAAATTGAGTGAGACTAATTTAGTCGTCATTCAAATAAATCAATTTATGATTGATTATTTGAAATAAAATTGTTTGATTTTATGATTTTTTGTTTGGAAAAACTATACCTACTCGTAAAAGTTGTAGTATCGTGTCTGTTAATTTTTTGAGTTATGCCTTATATACCGTTTTATATTACGCATGTAAAAGCCATTTTTTTTCGTTTTTATTTATTCTTATGTGTAATATTATATGTATGAAATATTATTTACCCCAGGAGCAATTAGATAGGGTACCACCAAATGGTCCTGATGATGGTCTCTAAGTGTACCTAACGGAACTCAGGACTGCATCAACACAGACGAATGATTTTTAGCTTAATGGACTTAGAATGAGGAGCATTTAGATAGGGTACCACCAAATAGTCCTGATGATGGACCCTGGGGTTACCTAACGGAACTCAGGACTGGATCAACATAGATGAATGCTTTTTAGCTTAATGGACTTAGTATGAGGAGCATTTAAATAGGGTACCACCAAATGGTCCTGATGATGGACCCTTGGGGTACCTAACGGAACTTAGGACTGGATCAATATAGACGAATGCTTTTTAGCTTAATGGACATAGAATGAGGAGCAATTAGATAGGGTACCACCAAATGGTCCTGATGATGGACCCTTGGGGTATCTAATGGAACTTAGAACTGGATCAATATAGACGAATGCTTTTTAGCTTAATGGACATAAAATGAGGAGCAATTAGATAGGGTACCACCAAATGGTCCTGATGATGGACCCTTGGGGTATCTAATGGAACTTAGGACTGGATCAATATAGACGAATGCTTTTTAGCTTAATGGACATAAAATGAGGAGCAATTAGATAGGGTACCACCAAATGGTCCTGATGATGGACCCTTGGGGTATCTAATGGAACTTAAAACTGGATCAATATAGACGAATGCTTTTTAGCTTAATGGACATAAAATGAGGAGCAATTGAATGGAGTACCACCAAATGGTCCAGATGATGGACCCTGGGGGTACCTAACGGAACTCAGGATTGGAACAACATACTGGAATTCATTGTAAGTCCATTATGCCCTACCCTATCTAATTGCTCCTCATTCTAAGTCCATTAAGCTAAAAATCATTCGTCTGTGTTGATGCAGTCCTGAGTTCCGTTAGGTACACTTAGAGAGCATCATCAGGACTATTTGGTGGTACCCTATCTAATTGCTCCTCATTTTATGTCCATTAAGCTAAAAAGCATTCGTCTATATTGATCCAGTCCTAAATTCCGTTAGATACCCCAAGAGTCCATCATCAGGACCATTTGGTGGTACCCTAACTAATTGCTCCTCATTTTATGTCCATTAAGCTAAAAAGCATTCGTCTATATTGATCCAGTTCTAAGTCCTTCTCCTCATTTTAAGTATATCAAGCTAAATAACTCTCTTCTATATTGAACCAATCCTGAGATCCAGTAGGTACCCCCAGGGTCCATCACCTGATCCATCCAAAATGGAAGTTTTCAACATGGACTCGGAGTTTATAAGGTGCTCAACTCTCATATTTACGTACTTTGTCCTTGACGACATTAAGTATCACGACTTAACTTGAATTTGGCCATTCAATCATTAATATCAATCACAATAACGTTCGGCCAACACTGGTCATAGGTATATTAATAATCTGTTGATATATCATAATTACGACATAATGTCGTTGTGTAGCACGCATTAAGGTGTGTCCACACTTGTTTCATTTGCTCGTATCCGATCACCGTGCCGTAGCATGACTGCGTATCGCGCTGGTTGGACGCTTACTGTCGGCGCGCCGATAATGCCGCACTCTTCCGATACTAGTGTGTGATACGCGTAGCAAATGGATTTCGAGTGATCGGATCGGCGCAACGTCCAAACGCGTGATCGTGACACGCGATCATGCTACGCGACAAATGATACAAATGTGGACGCACCTATAGAAGTGTGCGTGCGGCAGGGTCATCACTCCCCCCCCCCCCCCCCCCGCCCGCAGACCGTGGGAGTGTCACCAAAGAAGTTGTCAAGCTAGACACGGCTCTTTTATGTTTATGGAGATCCCGTACATGCTACGCGACGATGATCTGATACGGGCAAATGATACAAATGTGGACACACCTTAGGCAAGCGCAGCGTGGGCCGGCCCCCCACTAAGTGGACAGATGACCTCGTAAGGGTCATATATATGATTAGAAATCATTCATTTGCAAGAATTCAAGTACCTACAATTATGTGACATTTGATCAGTTAAGAAACATGTGAATTCTGCCTCATGGAGACGTGCAACATTGTAAATCATGCCTTAATGTTTTACATGGACGTACTTTCTGATTAATATGCTGAGAAATGGCTCCTAACAGAATTACAGGCACAGCAAACTTCTCGAAAGGGCGTCTACTTATTGTATTATTAGCCCTACATAAGCCTTCCGAAATTCCGGGACGAACGAACCAGAGATTGAAAGACGAGATAAAAATACACTGTTTTGACACAACGGTGACGTAGAACGACTAAAAACTGCATCTGCGGGCCTATACTTTGCTTTCATCTTAGGGTTTTACCTGAGTAGTACTTCGGCTATCGCTTCTTTTCTTATCGCTACATTTAGACAGTACCTCCGTAGCACTCTTGTGCATAATGTCTTGTTTTCTAGCCCTAAATGGCCTAGACCTATAAATCAACTAACCTAGAACTATAAAAAATATGTTTCCACAAATAAATATTGACATAAGATGAGGATTTTAAGCGACGTTTAATATTTTATTTGAAGTCCTCTATAATGTTTACGGTCAGTACTTCATGGGACCATAAAGTTCTGTCAAAAGAGATCATCACACTAATCCTTATGCTAAATGCATGAAAAGTTAATTCAGTAAATGATCTCCCGTGTTTTGAAGCTCTAAGTTCAACGTTCAAGACATATTCAAAGCAAAACAAGAAACCGACAAACAAATAACATTTTTCGTATTATTTATAGTGGTAGATGATGCTGGTTACAACGTTCTCGGAGGAGAATAAAATTCATAACCCTCTTAACTGCATTGCAATAATCGGTTAGAAGGTATTCTATAGTTAGCGACGTACCCATTCTTTAAATTGTGATGTCGTAATTGGGATGATCCAATTATTTACAAGGTATGGTGATTCAAAAACCATTTTCGAGAAATAGGTTTAATAAACCGCTTGCAATTATCAGATTTCAAAAATATGCTTACTGGAATAAGTTATTCGTGTTTTTAATTTGGACTTTTAAAAATGCAATTAGTATCTTATAAAAGTCCACTAACAAAAGGGCGTACCTCCACCGCACTTACAACCTTTTGTTGAGAAGCGCAGACAATTTATGCTACATTCGGAGCGATTATTTCCGAAAATATCCACAAAATAAAAATAAAAATTAGAAACCTCAAAATGATTTTCATAGATCTGTCGAATTATGTGCTTCACTTTCGGTTATATGTATGGAGTGCCCCACCTAGATTTTTTTAAATATTATTATTTGTCTAACTAAGTAGCGGCTTACACAAGACAAAATTTTAACCAATGTACATCTTGTAGTTTTTGAGTAAAATGCCTGTGACATACGGACGGACATGACGAAACTATGAGGGTTCCGTTTTTGCCATTTTGGCTATGGAACCCTAAAAAGCAAGAGAATTTAGTTCTTAGCTCATCCCAATTTACATAAAGTATATTTTAGCTTCGCCCTTTTTGGTCGACTAGTAAAAGGACCGTCATTTGATTTGTGCTTATTTAAATTTTGCAATAACAAAACAGTCAACCGAATTACGGATGTGTATCATTCTGCCATGCTTACATAAAAGGACAGGACGTACGTCACCAGTAAAAGCACCTTACGACCTTTTATACAATTAGCGCAGGTTTCTTACAGTTTTAGAAAATAAGGTAGATTAAGTTAAATTGTTTTGCCCACTTTTGGTTTTGTGAACGGACCGTTAGGCCGCTGCGAACCGCATCTGAGTATAAAATTGGCATATATTTAGATACAATTGACTGTGTATAATTGAGTATATTATATTCATACACTTGGACAATATAATAAAAAATGTAGTCTTACACCTTGAAATAGAAATAAATACATATTAGAGGACATTTACGCAAATCGAACTAGTCCCATGGTAAGGTCAATTAAGGCTTGTGTTATGAGTAGGTACTAGACGAAAACGTTTATACTTACTATTATAAAATGTCTGTCCATTAGACATATTTTCAAAAAAAAATACTGTAACGGATTATTTGGAGGTCACTAGATATATTTACTTCTATAATAGGTATTGCAAAGTTATTAAAATGAATTTCAACCATTTTAGGTACACAGGTGTATGTGTGTGTGTATATAAGTGAAAATCGTGTTAGTTTAAATCACTGTTTAGTAATAATTTTATCCTTATCTAACTACATAGAAGGCGCCCGCAACTTCGTTCGCGGAGTAGAAAAAGTCATAAACCCCTCATTTTTTCTTTAGGATCGTCGTGAAAAAGTATCCTATAACCTGGAGATACCCAGCTACCCGTGTACCAAAAATTGTTGAAATCTGTTTAAGGCCCTGCAACGGCATGAAAAAACCACGCCCCGGCCCCTGTGCCGGCCAACGAGTGTAATTTGTAATAAGAGACGCTTTTATTGCGCGCGCGCATCAAAGAAAGAGAAAGCTAATACACTGACATGCTTGGAGTTTTTGGCGTAAGCGCCAATGTAAAAGTACAATGAAATCGACGATATTATTTTGTTTTGTTAACATTTAAGTTAGTGACGTAAAAAATAAAGGGAAGAATGTTTTTTTTACAAAATTTAGCCGTTTAATCTGTCGTTTGTACAAACTAGCCAAAAAATGGAAAATGAAGACGCGTTTTCGGATTTCTTGTCTATCGAGGAAATTTTAAACAAACATGTTTCCTCGTTAATGTGCGTACACACTTGTATCATTTGCTAGTATCCTATCACCGTGCCGTGGCATGACAGCGTATCGTACTGCTTGGACGGTCACTGTCGGCGCGCCGATCATGCCGCACTCTTCCGATATAAGTGTGTGATACGCGTAGCAAATGGAATTCGAGCGATCGGATCGGCGCAACGTCCAAACGCGTGATCGTGTCACGCGATCATGCTTCGCGACGATGATCTGATACGGGCAAATGATACAAATGTGGACGCACCTTTAGGCGCTGAATCCATACTAATATTATAAATGCGAAAGTGTGTCTGTCTGTCTGTCTGTCTGCTACCTCTTCACGCTTAAACCGCTGAACCAATTTGGATGAAATTTGGTATGGAGATAGTTTGAGTCTCGAGGAAGGACATAGGTTACTTTTTATCCCTGAAAATTACCCTTATCCGCGATAAACGAATTTAAGGCGGACGAAGTCGCGGGCAGAAGCTAGTAGGTTATATAGTCAAAACACAATCTGAAAACCAGCCCGTTTCGTATACTAGATTTGACAAAAATCTCATTAAATAATAGTTTAAAAAACACTAGAAAAACACGCTTTACAAGACTTTTCTAACAAATCCAAACACAGCTATGATACGATGTTCCATCATGAAGTTCCAGTTCATATCTTCCGGCTCCATCATCAGATCAGTTCGACAGTACCATATTATTGTATTGTCATCAGAACTACACACAGCTGCCAATTTTCATGACACTACGATCCTTGAAAGATGGTTAAATTAGTTACCTTAGATTCCATTACATAGTTACATAGAGGTCGACCTAATAAAAGCGTGTTAAAAATAGCTTAAATTTTCGATACATTCCCTTAAAACGGTGTTTCGCATGGGTTAATCATTTTAACATACTCCAACAACACAAGCAAGTGAGGGTTAACTGGGTTCTACATCTTATTTTATTCGACATAGTATGGAAGCGTTATATAAAGAGTGGAACAAAAACCATTATTAATTGATCTATTTTCCTTATAAAGAAAAGGATCGGATAATGTAGGCAGATAATGGATTCCTGGTCGTTAGAGGCTTCGTCTGTGTTCTATAATTATGTTGAATGAATGAAGACCTTCATTGAAAACGAGTAAAAGGGAGAAACGTTTCAATTAGGATTTTTTGGGTTCACTACACAAAGGGTTCAAATAAGGTGCTATATAAGTTAAAATAACTAAGTATACACGTATGTTCATCGTGCGCGGGGAGAAAAAAGTCATATCCCTCATTTTCTTTTCAGCGCAGTCAGATAACAAGTATCCTATCACCATCTGTGGGTGCCTAGCTACCCGTGTACCAAAAATATTTTTCACTTTTCCTGCTCAAAAAGTACGTCATAGTAGCTTCGCGAAGCGAGACTAAAATAGTACATTTAGTCCCTAGGAAAGAAAGCCATATAATCCCATACAAATTTGTATGACACTGAAAAAAAAACTTGCGGCCAGCTACATACTGCTTACGAATAATTAAAAACAAATAAACCAATCTGATCAGATTGGCCAAACTTTCTGATAGAATTGCTCAAACTGTACTTTTAGTTTGTCACAAAATATACAATTTTAATGTTAGGTAAGTATTTTTTATTTTCTCGCAGTCGAAGTGAAAAGCAGAGTGTTTAACACGGGGCTAAAAGCCATTATGACACTCAGACATATTTGTCCTCGCTCAGTTTGTGAGCTCGTCCAAATAATAACTTCGTGTCATAATGGCTTATTTTAGCCCCTTGTCAAACAATGTACTATGAAATCCGTTCTGCAGTTTTGGTGTGCTCGCGTAACGACACCTACACACCCAAAAAATCCAAAAAAAAATTTTTGCTTATATAACCTTCAAGCGGAATGTAGAATAAGCTAGAAATTACTCCACCGACAAGAGCTTAGCTCTTAAATATATGATGATGATGATGTACAGACGTCATTTTTCACAATTTTATAATAGAACTCTGCCCATGACTTTGTCCGCCTTAAATTCGTTTATCGCGGATAAAGGTATTTTTCCGGGATAAAAAATAGCCTATGTCCTTCCCCGGGACTCAAACTATCTCCATACCAAATTTCATCCAAATCGGTTCAGCGGTTTAAGCGTGAAGAGGTAACAGACAGACAGACAGATACACTTTCACATTTATAATATTAAGTATGTATTACAAGCTTTTATTTAACTTGCAATGTAAGTATGTATATATGACAGACAGACAGACAGACACACTGTCGCATTTATAATATTAGTATGGATACATAGGAAGATTAGAATGTGTTTCGCGACTTCGTTCGCAGAGGCGGGAAAAGCCATAATCTTCGTTTTTGCTTCACCCGACTACGCGAATAAAAAGTATCCTATAACCATTTGTGCATGCCCAACTACCCGTGTACCAAAAATAGTTGAAATCCGTTTAGTAGTTTTGGTGTGGTGAAGCCACAACGAAACACATACAAACACAAAATTTTCTAAAAAAGTACGCATGCGTAAAAATTATGACGCCAAAGTCACATACTGAGATTTTCGTGCTTTAGCGTATTTTGAACAACGGAATCCATCCTTGATTTTGTTCCTTAATAAGTTGCTCACATTATGTATGGAGAATTCTAACGTATTAAGTGCCAGACTTAATTCAGGTAACCACCTTCAGCCGCCTATTCATCAGCCCTTTGACATTCTGCTGAGCGCTTTTAAATAATCCATGAGCACCGTCAAAGGGCCAGACTCAGGATAGACTCATTAATCATTGATTTAAATTAAACCAAAGACATCGTCGTTAGGCATTTGTGCCTCCGCACTTCTCTCTTAGCCAAAATTACCCTATTTTGCTATAGATACAATATACAGATCAGAGCGCAGAGCACCTAAGAAAACAAGCAAAAAATTAAAAAACCCCTGACACAAATGAATATAACAAAATTTGGAATTCCTAGTTTCAATATCGGCTGAGATCCGGTCATTTGTTCCACTAAAAGCTGAATATCTTGGAGACGAGTGCTCCGATTTTCATCAAAAAAACCTAAGAACACTCAGGATAAAATTATCTATGATAAAATTATCTAAAAAACTGCACTCAAATCGGTCCATCTGTATGAGCACTACGATGCCACAGACAGATACACAATTTGTGTGTCTGTGTGTGGCATCAAATACACAGATACACAGAGTCACAGACACGTTAAACTTATAACACCCCTCTTTTTGGTCGGGGTTTTAAAAATAAAGAAGAACGTTGGTAGTAGAATACCGGTCGTGGGCATCTTTATGGACATGTCAAAAGCATTTGACAGAGTTTCTCATAACATCCTGCTAGCAAAATTATATCGATATGGAATTAGAGGTTACTGCTATGAATGGATAAAAACATACTTAAGCCAGCGTATGCTGTGCACCGAGATTACGAAATAT
This sequence comes from Hedya salicella, assembly GCA_905404275.2. Classification (NCBI taxonomy): domain Eukaryota; kingdom Metazoa; phylum Arthropoda; class Insecta; order Lepidoptera; family Tortricidae; genus Hedya; species Hedya salicella. The sequence continues at coordinate 17,075,934 of FR990114.1, forward strand.
GATGATACTACAGAAACGCTTATGAAACATAGATCTGACCATCGAAATGCTACTTCAGGCGTTACTCAAGGGAGCGTCCTTGGGCCATTGCTTTTTCTCGTCTACATCAACGACTTGCCATCTCTGACCCAACATAAAATGACGCTCTTTGCAGACGACTGCTCTATAGTGATAAAGGGGAAAGACGCACTTAACTATGAGAATACCATCAACCAAGTCTTTGCGGACGTAAATTTATGGCTAGTGAATCATAATTTAAAAGTGAACTTCCTTAAGACAAAATTTATTGAGTCCTATGCGCCGCAGGGAAAGCCGAAAGATATAAAACTGAACTATGATGGCTATTCAATTGAAAGTGTGTCATCGATCCGCTTCCTGGGTGTTGTTGTCGATTGCCACACTAACTGGAAAGAGCATACTGAGATGTTAATTGTCAAATTGAGTAGGTTTGTATTTGCTCTACGACGACTCTCTCCACTCTCATCTCAAAAAACTGCACTCCTGGCATTCAATGGGCATGTAATGTCTAATTTGCGTTATGACTTAATACACTGAGGTAACTGTAGCAACGTTCAAAAAGTTTTTATGTTACAAAAAAAGTGTGTTAGAGTTATATGCGGTGCACATCAAACGGACTCATGTCGGCCTCTTTTGAAGACGCTAAAGGTGATCACTATACATTTATGAAATTGGTTTATTTGTCAAGAGCAACATGCATATGTTTAGGAATAAGGCATCTGTTGCGAAATATCACTCACGACATCGTACTGATCTTTGCTATCCCATTACGCCTTACTTTAAGAAGAATATAATGTATATGACGATAAAAATCTTTAACAATTTGCCTATAGAAATAAGGAACTCTGACATGCCTGAATTTAAACATAAACTACATAAATTTTGCTCTGATAAATGTTACTATACTATTAAGGATTATTTAGAACCAACAAATAACTAATAAGTATGAATATCTTACTCTATTAAATATTATTGTACCTACTAATGAAATTGTAAGTAAATAAATATGTCATTTTTATAATTGATTAATAATGTTTAAGCAAAATGTACGCGCTCAATACACCATTTTCAACTCCACATACCACTACATTTCTGCAAATAAAAATTTCTTTCTTTCTTCTTTCTTTAAATATAACGGTATTGGCTCCGAATACAATTTTGTAGTTTTCGGGCTCAAGGCCCGTGGGGTCCCAGGCCCACAGACAACACATAAGAATATCAAAACGATTGATAGACACCACTAGGGACTGAAGAGCTGCCAGCTTCCCCGCTCAAAGTATTAGCACTGCCGTACAACGAGGAGATGCTGCCAGCAGCGTCTTCGGTACCAAGATGAAGGGAAGCACTTCTTTAAATTTATTGTACTTTTAGTTATAGTTTAATTTAGTATTCGTTTTTATATATTGTTTGTTTTGTAGTTTTTTTTTGAAGTAGTACGAGTAGGTTCAATATTTAGTTTTGTGTTGTTGACATTTATTTATTTCATTTGTTTGTGACATGGTTTTGGCTTTTACATAGCCTTTATGTACATCTGTATAAAGGTCCTTGAAACCATAAATAAAGAATAATAATTAAAATATGTATATGTATATATAAATATATATAATGTTGCCTCATCCATCGACACCCCGCAACCTTCACGAGGTCATCCGTCCACCTAGTCCGAGGCCGTTCCACGCTACGCTTTCTTATGCGTGGTCGCCATTCCAGCGGGCCTATGATGGTCGCGTTTATCACGCGATAAATGATATGTTAACGTGCCTGTCACTCTCGCACTCACATACGTGTCAGAAGGTGACGGCAGCTATGTCATTTATTTATCGCGTGACAAACGCAACCACCATATCGTATAACTTGTATTCAGTCGCACGCGGCACGTGTAGCGCTATGGTTGTCACGCCAGGAATGCATCACTGAGGACAAAACCTGTTGTACCTTACCAGATGTCGTTTGGGTAAAGTGAGCCGACATTAAGTACAGTCGGCATCAAAAGTAGCTGACGATTTTACTACTGGAATATGTCAAATTGACGCTGACTGTACAAGCTACTTCACATTTGTCAATTAAAACGACAACTTAGCCGTTTCGTAGCTATCGCACATAACACAGTGATAAAAAAGACATATTTAATTTACATTCATTTAATTAACAAATTCTTATGCCACCCTTAAAAGGAAATAAAGATAACAGGATAGGAAAGGATAGGATAGGATGTTGTGAGAGCTTACTATGGGATCCACAAAAAGACACAAATTTTATAATCTGAAACAAATATATGTATTTACAATTGTGTGACTTTAATGTAATAATGAACCTATTTATTATTATTATTATATATGACGCGAAAAATTCACCTCCGTATACCTACCTAATAACCGCGGTAGTTTAAAACAATGCAAGTAAAGGCAAAGTGTTTTATCTTTTGAACACACTCTGTACCTACTGTGTATTTCTGTAGACGCTTAAATCTTATTAATTAACGGTTTAAGTCACGTAAAACACAGTTTAATAATAAACACGTACCTACTTTTAAGTAATAACAAAAATAATGTTCACAATTTGACGAAAAAAAAGTACTTTCTGTCCTTATAATATGTATTCAAACATCCATTTACAGAACAATTCACGTAACCTCTTTTCAAAGTGCATTTCAATGCGCTTTTATAATCAATTGTTAAGGTAAGTATATCTATCAATACGACACGCTCCGAGACCGATCGATCCAGAAGGCAGATCGTAGCGTACGCGTGCTTACTCGCTCGGCGCCAGCCCCGGACTGATCGCCACAACCCGGTCTAGCCGGCGAGTAGGTAAATATCTCGGTTCGATCCGCCCACTGCAAGCCTTCAGGTCCGCAGGGCTTTACTGCGTCAACGGTCATCCGTTCACCGGGCTACATGGCCTGCCATTGCCACTTCAACCGCGCAATCCTGCGAGCTATGACGGTTACATTGGTTCTTCTGCGGATATACTCATTTCTGCTTCTATCACGCAAAGAAACCGAGCGTAGTCCTTTTCATTGCACGTTAAGTGACTCTGAGCCGCCTTATCCGTCCCATTGTCTGTTACCTTCGTTCTTCTTCGGTTATCCTCATTTCTGCTTCTTTCACGCAGAGAAACTCTGAGCATAGCTCTTTCTATTGTAAGTTGCGTGACTCTGAGCCGCCTTATGAGTCCCATTGTCAGTTACTTTGGTTCTTCTGCGGATATCCTCATTTCTGCTTCTATCATGCAGAGAACTCTGAGCATAGCCCTTTCTATTGCACGTTGTGCGACTCTGAGCCACCTTATGAGTCCCATTTTCGGTTACTTTGGTTCTTCTGCGGATATGCTCATTTCTACTTGTATCACGCGGAAAAACTCTGAGCATAGCTCTTTCTATTGTAAGTTGCGTGACTCTGAGCCACCTTATGAGTCCCATTGTAAACCTTACCGTACTAGCGTTCGCAAAAAATACTAAAGCACGTTTCTTGGTATAACAAAGCGTCCGTAAGCCATCTCGAGTGATTTAATCCTCTAAGTTAACAGAAGTTACTGCCTTAGTGTGCAGCCTTGTGGTCCACAAGTTCTGTGCCAAGTCGCCAATTGGCCGCCTTACGGATCCTCTGAGGTTCAATCTATTTGACTGTAATTATATGGAACTTTGCTTAAATTGTAAGAGATTTGCGTATATGTGTAGCTCTATTTATTTTTTATGATTTTTTGAGGCAAACTTTTATAAAATAAAATGAAATATAAAAATAAGAATTATAAATGTTTTCAAACAGTTAAAAAGTTGAAACAATAATAGTATAATACATTTTACATGTGTATTTGTGGGTGTCTATCTGTGGTTCTATATCTGTGTATCTGTGTGTCCGGCTGTGTCATCGTATTTCTTGAACGGGTGGACCAATTTTGATTTATTTATTTTTTGTTTTGTTTTTCACCGAGTGTCCTTAGCAATTAACAGGTACTAAATCAGAATAAATCCATCTGTTCAAGAGCCATGATACCACCCACAGACTCACAGAGACACACGTCCACACGTTAGACTTATAACACCCCACTTTTCCATCAGGCTATAGATAAAAGTAATATGTCATAAACAGAACATCTCTAATTTTATTTGTGTAGGAATTACATTATGTGTAATGAATATCACACAACTAAAGCTACCTTAATAAATATAAAATAAAAAACTGGTCAAGTGCGGGTCTGACTCACGCACCGAGGGTTCCGTACAAACTTTCACTTATTCCGACTTAACTTGCCGCTTGAGTTAAGTTTGCCTCTGGTATCTATGGCGTCACATACAAATGAGGGGCAAAATTAATCAAACCGGGTTATTCGAAATTGATTTTTACTTATTAAAAAAAAGTAAGACAGGATATATGGTTATAATTTTGGTGTAATATTCATATTAAATTACATAATTCCAGAAAATTCCAGATTATTCGTTTGGTAAACTTCGGAGACAAAGGGGGGGGGAGGGGGGGGGGTATGGTGTTTTTTTGTCACATTTTTCATAGAAAAACAAAATTTACTCAAATTAAAAAAAAAATTAAATAATTTTTACAAATCAAGCCCTTTCATATGATACCCTACTTGACCTAGGAGCTAGACTGAATTTTTTGCCGTCGTTTTTTTAGAAAATAAAAATATATTTTATAATGTTTCCTTTGCAGTACACATGGCTGACCATGTTTATAAATATTCCAAATTCCAAATAGATAGCATAAGTGGTTTTTGAGATATGGCGCTTTAATAGTCAGACAGACAGACAGACAGACAAAGTCGCACCATAAGGGTTCCTTTTTTACCATTTTTGGTACGGAACCCTAACGATAAAATTTCCACATGTAATTATTAAATTAAGTTTAGCCGTTTCGGTGTGATGAAGACACAACGACAACACATACAAACAACTAACTTTTTTTTTTCAATTTAGTGAAATTTAAAACTATTTTTTTGAAAACATCGTTACTATATTATAAACGTGAAAGTATGTATGTACGTTCCACTATTGCGCAAAAACTACACAACAGATTTGCGTAAAACTCTTCAGTAATATAGCTTAGATATCAGAATAGGACATAGGCTACAATTTTCGAGGATATTCATTCATAAAATGGGTTTTTTTAAAAATAAATCGAAAAGCCTTAGAAAACCACGAGTTCTGTTCATTGTGACATTTATATTGCGAAGAATTAAATCAACAAACAGTTGCTAGGAAACCAATTTGAAGCGTTAAAATCTATTTGTGTAAATTGTCACATTTTCGTTTCTAAATAATGAATCAACTACCTACACGATTAAGCAAAGAATACACCTTCCGTATATGACGTATCATACAAATACGAGTATATCTTAATATAGCCGAATAACAATAATATATATCATCTTCATCTCTGAATGATAAACATTTTGTTACAAAAGTATGGTTTATCCATACTTTTTAATATTATAAATACGAAAGTGTGTCTGTCTGTCTGTATATCTGTCTGTTACCTCTTGACGCTTAAACCGCTGAACCGATATGGATGAAATTTGGCATGGAGATAGTTTGAGTCCAGGGGAAGGACATAGGCTACTTTTTATCCCGGAAAAGTACCCTTATCCGCGATAAACGAATTTAAGGCGGACGAAGTCGCAGGCAGAAGCTGCAAGAAATTTCATGTCTGCAATTTTATATATGTATTATAAAAATCGAATTTTGATGTACTGGGGAATGTAATATGATACTATATTTTATAATAGTATAATAGATATATGATTAGTAGGATTTTTGTGTAAAAGCTTGTATAAAACAATCCACCTATTAGATTTGTGTTCCCGGTGCAAGTTCTATTTCACGCGGCGCGTGATTGGACGGCGTAATCGCATCCCGCCACTATTACAGCGGCGGGCGCTGAAATGTCCTCTACAACATCGGCCGGGGGCACACATAGATCAATACGGTCATTTATGCAATTAAGGCCCTGCATCGGCAAGGAAAAACCACGCCCCGGCCCCAGAACCGGCCAATGTGTGTAATTTGTAATAAGGGACGCATTTATTGCTCGCGCGCATCAAAGAAAGAGAAAGATAATACACTATATGCTTGGAATTTTTTAAGTAAGCGCCAGATGTAAAAATACAATGAAATCGAAGGTATTATTTTTTTTTTTTAACATTTAAGTTAGTGAAGTAAAAGATAAAGGGAGGAATATCATTTTTAGGGTTCCGTGCCAAAAAGGTACAAAAGGAACCCTTATGGTGCGACTCTGTCTGTCTAGTATGAGGCTACAAGTAATTCATGTTTACGCAGTAACATAACAGTTTACTGCGACATAGAAACGAGTAATGCTTGTACAGCGCAACCTAAATGTATAAATACAAAATATGTATTAAAATAAAGGTTCTTATTTTCACGTTTTCCTACTCAAATCATTTGATATTTCAGTCTCTCCGTCTGTCTGTCTGTCTGTCTGTCCGACTATTTAAGCGCCATATCTCAAAAACTACTTATGCTAACTATTTGAAATTTGGAATATTTATAAACATGGTCAGCCCACACGTATTGCACAGGAAATATTTTAAAATATATTTTTATGGGGGTAAGAATTAACAGTCTAGCTACACTATCATATGAAAGGGCATGGCTTGGACATTTTTGAACAATTTTTTTAAATTTTTTATTGTGATTAGATTTTATTTTATCAAGGAAAATGTGAAACAAAACACCATTCCCCCCTTCATCTCCGAAGTTTACCAATCTAAAAGTTTGAAATTTTCACAATTTTTATTAATAAACATAAATATTACACGAAAATTATAGCCATGTCTCTAACTAGCTATATTTTTTTTTTTTTGCAAAAAAACCTATTTAAACAACCCGGTTGCGTTAAGTTTGCACCTGATTTGTATGCAATGCTATAGATATCAGGTGCAAACTTAACTCAAACGGTACCGGGTAATAAAGTTAGGGTAAGTAAAAAGTTGTACGGAACCCTCGGCGCGCGAATCCAACTTGCACTTGGCCGGTTTTATTACATAATGTAGCCGTTTATTAATCTGTCGTTTGTACAAAATAGAGAAAAAACTGAAAATGAAGACGCGTTTTCGGATGGACACGTTACAGGAAGAAGCTAGTGAGATATATACGCGATACAATTCTCTTAAATATTTTTATTTAAAGGACCTATGTTTACCAAGATATCATGATGGGGCCACCGGGATGATTTCATAACTATATCGTATACGTTGCAGTTATGACCGCAGCGCCTCCCGCACGCCGGGTTATCTCGAATATCATTGCAATTATGAGAATGTGAACATTTTAGTATTGAAAAGCTGCAAGTTAGTGATGGTTGGTTAATGGTTTTGAACACATTAAAGAGCATATACTATATGGGTGTAGATGAACTAAAATTACAATTCCATATGAACTGTTTTGTGCACAACTTTGCACAAAAAACATGGTACACTATGCGACGTCCACATGATAGCATAGCAAGTATAGCAACTAGCATGTGCAAAAAGTTTGTGCAAAAATTACCTAAAGGTGCGTCCACACTTGTATCATTTGCTCGTATCCGATCACCGTGCCGTATCATGACTGCGTATCGCGCTGCTTGGACGCTTACTATCGGCGCGCCGATAATGCCGCACTCTTCCGATACAAGTGTGTGATACGCGTAGCAAATGGATTTCGAGTGATCGGATCGGCGCAACGTCCAAACGCGTGATCGTGACACGCGATCATGCTACGCGACGATGATCTGATACGGGCAAGTGATACAAATATGGACGCACCTTAAGTAGGTACCTGTACAAACCGCGGCCGCGTTCAGCAGCGTTTTGCCGTCTTAACGCACATGTTTGTTTGTGCAGTGCCAAAATGATTGAGCTTGGGGCCCTTTAGAATCTTAAAATGACAATTTAGATAGACGAGTTATCATCATCTTCATCATTTCAGTCGAATGACATCCGCTGATGGATAATTTTCTCCTCAATGACCTCCATGAATATTGGTCACGCACTACTGATAACCAATGGCTTCCCACGATTCTCACTAGATCTTCAGCTCACCTTGCAGGCAACCTGTCCACGCTGCGACTACGGATTCGACAAGATACGACTTGAAAGCCTTTCAAAAACGGTCGCCGGTTCTACGAGAATTATTTCCCGCCCACTGTCACTACAGTTGGACAATTCTTCAGGATATGCCAGTTAACGAGTGCTAATGAGAAAATCGATGAGGATTTCAATTTGTGACTAGATGACTGGCACTTTCTTAGATCAGAGAATTTTGCATTGCCATTTAGCCCGGCAATCCTGCCAGCCTTCTGGGCACCCTGCCATCCGGAAGGGACATGCGGGAACATTTTTTGGACAGTTGTAAGTATACATGTAATAATTTGGAATATTATTTGTAATTATAAATCTGTACCTCTCGGTGTATCCTCAACTTAGGTCTGAATTAAGCTTCGGCGACCGGATTAGTGAGTCGGTTAGTTGAAAATTATCGCGAGCCCGCGGTTACATGCGCCGTAATGTAGCACTCGTGATAGGTTTAAATCTCACAGTTAATTTCTGCCAATTTCGAGTGTATTAATCCCCGTTACAAAATAATATTATACGATACAAAATACTAAGCAAAAACGCCTAAAGCCTCCGCCTCTTGTATGGGGTGACCCCTTTTAATTTTCAATTTTAACTACCCGACTTCGGCAAAGCCAAAAGGAAGGGTGATGATGATGATTTTAGTAGTTTATGTATGTATTTCTCATACTGTTTTAGTTTTATGTGTCTGATGTTATTTTCTTTAGGTGTGCAATAAAGGTTATTGTATGGTATTGTATGTATAAGGTCAACTGGGATAATTGCGCCTATGTGCAAAATGCGTCTTAGAAACAGAACACTTTATAACGACCTTCGCTCTTTTTGCATTAGTAACAGTGCCAAACATTAAGCGGGGTAGTTTTGATGTGTTCAGATACCGTCAAATATTTAAAAGACGCATTTATCCCATAGACGCAAATTGCCCAGTTGACTTTATGTATGTTTGTATTAACGATGTTCCCGGTAACGCTTAAACTACTCAACCGATTTTTACAAATAAGGTGTAATCGATCCGTTATTTCACTACGTATCGGGTGACATAGGTACGAGCTATATTTTCAACCGACTTAAAAATCGCGATAATAAATAAAACGCCTAATACAAGCCTCCAAGAAAAGATTGTACTCCCACATGAAAGGCCGGCAACGCACTTGTGACTCCTCAGTTGTTACAGGTGTCTATGGGCGACAGTGATCGCTTACCATCAGGCGATCCGTCTGCTCGTTTGCCCTCTATAACATTAAAAAGATCAATTATTTCGTTCTTTCTTTAAGTGGTTAAAAAGTTTAAATTACCGAGAGACGAAGTCCCTCACGCATTAACTCACTCTGCACATTTCAATTCGCGTTACACTTGCATATTGCTTAGCTACTATATATTACAAATAACAACACACGTATATCCACTTTCTAACAACTACCTCTATAAATATACAACTAAGTATACCCATTACAATAATCCAATATAATTCAACATGAACTTAACTTGTTTTTCACTAATTTCTTAAATTGAACTTCTTTATATTAATTGGTCACCAATGTTTAATTTTTAATCTATGAGATGTATTCTAAGGCTAACAATTTGTAGATATAAATATTATATTATATTAGTATGGATAGTATATAGTATAAGTATATAGTATATAGTATATAGTATAAGTATATAGTATAAGTATATAGTATAAGTATATATAGTATGGAAGTATGGATATTACCTATTGTTAACTTCACCACAACCTTGTACGAAAGAGCGAATACCTCCTAATGAAAGTGTCAAACTTAAAAGGAGGATTCGAAATATTTTGTACTAGTGTCTGCCCGCGACTTCGTCCACCTTAAATTCGTTTATCGTGGATAAGGGTATTTTTCCGGGATAGAAAGTAGCCTATGTCGTTCCCCGAGACTCAAACTATCTCCATGCCAAATTTTATCGAAAACGGTTCAGCGGTTTAAGCGTGAAGAGGTAACAGACACACAAACACACTTTCGCATTTATAATATTAGTATGGATTTGGCAAAAAGGTATTAATTTTAGCGCCACCTGTTAGTTTAGCTTGGTACTCGATTGACGTAGGCTCGTAGCAAACATTTCAAATAGTTAGCACCTCCTTCCTCAGTAGCACTATAAGATTCAGGTGCAAACTTAACTCAATTAAGTGTAGTGGCTACCCCCCCCCCCCCCCCCCCCTTTTAAGGGTTGAATTTTTATAGCCTATAACCTGGCCCGGAATTTTCTCGACAGATTAGTAAAGTTTGCATCAGAATCTGTTTAGCCGTTTTCACGTGATGTCACAAATAAACAGACAAACAGATAAACAGATATAATATTTTCTTCTGTTTCCGCGATTATTACTCATTGAAATAAAACAAAAGTAGTTTAATAGTCTCTGTTTTTTAAATATTATAATTAGTAATGAGGTAGCCTGGGAGTTTTTCTTTGCAGCGTTTCTTTTTTCCTCAGTACGCCTCATTTGTGAAATGCTGCTTGGTAAATTATTAGAATAAAATAATTAAGCCCTTCTGGCACATGTGTAACTGTCTTTACAGCTTAGGCCCATCTGGCTTGTATGTACACTTTATTTGTGTTTTTTCAAAAAATGGGTAGTTTGCACAAATTGTAACTTTGACAGAGGAAAATACATCTTTTCTCAGTCCTCCCGTGACCATGGAAAGCTGGAAAGCTTCCGAAACGTCGGGAACTAAAATGAGATAATATACGCGATATAATCCGTTAAATTGTTTTATTTCAGATAAACAGATAAATAGACAAACGGACAAACAGACAAAAATTCTAAAAACTGTTGAAACGTGTTCTGTTATCGATTTTAAGTATCCCTGGCCAACTTTTTTTTCGAATATCTTCCATGTACAGACATTAGACCCTCTTCAGCTTTATTCTATGTATAGATAGATGACAACTATAGTCGTAAATAAATAATTTTGAATTTCAATTTTTTTTAAAGTGGTCCAAAAAGAGTCCTAAAGAGTCGTACAGTGTCAAATTCCAATCGGTAGACTGTAACACGCAAACTAGTATTGCAACTTGCAAACTTAATAACGACGATCATAATAACCTGTTTGCGCACACGCAACTGAGGCACCTTTACCTGTCTCGGTCTTACACATGACTAATGACCCTTATTACATCCGTCTCGCTCTAGAGGCTATCGTAAACTTGACCTTTTATTATTTTTCTTGTGTCATTCTTCATCCGTCATGCGCAGGAGATGCGCGCACAGGAAATAATTTATAATATAATAACAGAATTCGTGTAAATAGTAATACGTTGAAAATGGTAAGAATTGTGTTTTTTTTTCTTAAGTGATGCGGTTAAATGGTGTTAAGTGAAGTTGGTGGAAATTTTTAATGGTTTTTTTAATTAGTGCCTGCGCGATGATGGTACCGGTTATGAGGTAGATTTTTTTAATTATTTACGACATAACGGACGTTTTAAGCGACTGGTTTGTAAAGGATTTTGATAATAACCAATACACTTTTTAGGTTATTTTGTATCTACTGGTTTATAAGTAGCTAAACTATAAAAGGTCTTTGTATTTGACGATTTGTGACGACTATTCTTGAGGTTTTTTAACATGTTTGACATAAACTGTTAACATACATGTTAACATTACAGCCCGTGTTATTTATTAAACATCAGCATACTTACTCCACTCCTTGTCACAATAACATCATAATGAGGAATAAATTAAATGGTACTTACACTACAAAAGCGGGAATATGTTAATGAAGGTGACTGTACTTCTCAGAAATTTAACACGTTAATACTGTACACTCGTGGACAAAACGAACTCAGAATTGTTGTTACAAAAAAAAAAATTTCAGACAGGGAACCTGAAATTGTCAGAACCTATTAGGACATTAGGTACACTGTAACAAACTTCAATTTAATGTCAAAAAAGTGCATCTTAATTTTACTGCTTACACGAAATCTCACAATAGTACAGTCAGCAATAAAAGCTTGTCGCAAAAATATTTTTTTATTTTTTATGACATAGGAGGCAAACGAGCAGACGGATCGCCTGATGGTAAGCGATCCCCGTCGCCCATAGACACTTGCATCACCAGAGGAGTCACAATTATTTGCGAAACAACGTTTAAATAACTAAATAGTTAATCAAAATACGAATTGGATTTTAATGAATCGGAGTATAGTTATGTTTTGGTATCTCGCTAAATTCGATATCTATCAGTCATTATCTCAATTATACTGACCCACTAGACTGTCAACAATAGTTATAATGCTTATAATTACATGTAAACAAAAGATAATAGGCGTCTATGGTCTTAGCAAACAATTGTATACGTCACAAAGATACCAATCGAGGGATAAACCGCAAACTCGTTTCTTATAATTCTGCGATATTTGTATGTTATTTTGATTGCTTTGTTCTTTAAAAGCTCTTAGATGACTCGGCATTTAGGTATACCGTAAATTAGGTTCCGTTTTGTCGTTTGACAAATTAGTATAATAGGGATTTTGACAGTAGGTACTCAAATAATAATAAAATTTTAATGCGAAATGATAGTTTCTATGATGCAACTGGTTGGACTAAAGCAAAGGGGACACTTAGAAAAGTTTTCATCAGTGTGATGTCGTATTGACACTTATTTTTTATGATGTTATCGTATAGAGGACGCTGAAATAAGCAAGTTTTGTATGGGCAACTTTATGAGCCTTTAAAGTTAGGTGGGAAAGTGCATTTGTAAAGTATGAAAATATTAATAAATAATAATATTATTGAATAAACCCATGAAATGTTATGGTATGGTATTCGATAAACGTTTTAACATAGCTGCAGAACAAAGTTCTTTATTCCCTCATACAAGGTAGTCACACCTCCCTAGTGTTTAGTATTGAGCGTTTTTTGGTAAAAAATCCAACAGTGTGAATCTAATGTTGTTGTATGTTGTATCTCGTGGATTTTTTATGACATTGAAGTAGTTTTTCACCAATATTGAAAGGTAAATAACACACCACAAAAAAATGTTGTCAACATCCCTATTATGGTTAATTTTGTTCCACAGGCAAAGTTATAAACTAATAGGCAAAGTTGCAGCATTATACGGTACTACTAAAACTGCCTAAAATAGCATAATCATACGGTCAACTGACGAAAAGAAGTACCGTAAAAGCATGCTTAAACTGTATATAAAAGTCCATACTATAATTATAATATGCCGAAGTAACTCTGTATGTCTGTCACCTTTTTACGTTTAGCCTTATCGACGCCCACGACGGATATATTCGCACCACCGGTTTAACGCCAACGATGGGTTAATCCGTCACAAAGACATTCATGCACAAGTATAAAGTTCAATTTCAGTTTTGAGACTTATAAAAAATGGCGTTTGATTTGCAACTTTTATGTTTGACGTCAGTGGCGTAGCTAGGCGTAGGCGAAGCTCGACCATGGCCTCGCACTTAATGAGGCCTCGCGCTAGGCCCGCTTGTGGATGATGAACATTCTCTTGAAAGAAAAAGGGCTGATACGACTGAGCCCACGTCTATATTAGTCCACGCTACGCCACTTGGACGTAACGTGAAAAGCATAAACCTCTTAACCGATTAAAATTTGATTTGTTATGGAGATAGTAAGACCCTGGGAAGGGATATAGGATAATTTTTATACGGGAAATCATCAAGGGGGTGAAAAGGGGGAAAAGAAGAAGTTTGTATGAATCTCGATAACGCATGCGGGGAAAAGCTAGGTTTTTTTACCTTTTGAGCGCCAAGCAGCGAAGTAATACGACGAGGCCCAGATGCCACAGCAATAAAATAAAATTAAATAATGATAGGTGGTGTAATATTTTTTTTCTGTTTCCTTGATATAATCGTGTGTGTCAGTGGTGTGGTTATGATAAAATAAAATCAAATAGTGATTAGGTAGCGACTATACTATTATAAAGTTGTAACAATGAAAATGTCTGTACATGACGACCGGTTTGGCTCAGTGGCAGTAACGCTGCCTGCGAAGCTGAGGTCCTGGGTTCAAATCCCGGTAAGGGCAAATATTTGTGTGATGAGCATAAATATTTGTTTCTGAGTCTTGGATGTTTTGTATGTATATAAGTAATATATCTATTAAATATATCGTCGTCTAGTACCCATAACACAAGCCTTATTGAGCTTACCATGGGACTAGTTCGATTTGTGTACAATTGTCCCGTAATATTTATTATTATTATTATTCACTTATTTATTTTAAATCTTAGGGTAGGTTTTTTACACTATATATATATATATATGAAAAGTGAAATACAAAAAGGAAATACAAAATATAAACACATTATAAAAAAACCTAACCTAGGGTGCCGCCGGCAGCGGGGCAGGGCTCAAGCTACCGGTGGTTAGGGCTGCACAGAGAGGAACCTCCTGACAATGCGGGCCGTGTCCAGGATTACTGCCTTCTGTATCTGACCCTTGATCCAGCCATCTAGCGAGAGTGTCTTAAGATGTTCGTTGAGACTTTTTGCTATAAGACCGTTTGCCGAAACCACTATCGGGACAATAATCGTCGAATCAACATCCCACATGGCGGTCACCTCGTGAGCCAAGTCTAGGTACTTGCTGAGTTTGTCTTTCTCAGCCTTCACGAGGTTCTCGTCATGTGGAATGGTGATGTCGATGAGTATTGCCCGGCGCTTAGATCGATCTACCAGCACGATATCCGGCTTATTGGCTACAATAGTCCTGTCCGTGATGATAGATCGATCCCAATAAAGCGTGGCACGACCATTTTCAAGAACTGGCATCGGTGCGTACTTATAGTACGGCACCTCAGACCCCACAAGACCGTATTTAACAGCAAGTTGCTGGTGAATAATCCTGGCTACTTGGTTATGTCTGTGCTAGTACTCGCCGTTAGCAAGATGAGAACAACCGGAAATTATATGCCTGAGTGACTCTCCGGGACGGCGGCATGCCCGACAAATGTCGACCGTAACCGTCCTTCAGTAGTATACTTCCGGTAGTTGTTCATCATGATAACTTCGTCCGCAATTGCACAGGCAAAACCTTCGGTTTCCCCGAAGAGATCGCCGTAACCGAGCCAGATCACCGACGCGAGCAGATCTACATCAGTCCCTGTAAGGGTCTTGTAGGACCGCCCGTGTAGCTCTTTACTCCTCCATACGTCCTTGTGGTCTACGGTTCTAAGCACCGTTGGTCTGCGCCAGTTCTCGTTTGCCAGGGATAGAGGGGTGAGGCCTTTGTCTACTGCATTTACATCGCGATGTATCCCACACTCATTGTTTAGGAAATACTCCCTGAGACTGCACACCTCGCAGTTATGGAGGTCCTTGGCGTTTAAAAAGCCACGGCCCCCACACTTGCGCGGGATGTACAGTCTCATTACTGACGAGCGTGGGTGTAGCATGCGGTGTGTAGTGAGCAGCATACGGACCCTCCTATCCAGGGCGTCCAGCTCAGTCTGGGTCCACCTTAGTATGCCAAAGGAGTAAGTGAGCAGGGGCATCACCCAAGCGTTGAAGGCGCGCGCCTTGTTGCCACCCGACAAAAGACTGTTTAGTTTAGTACTTTTGTCAAGTGGCAAAAAAAACGCTCCTTCACTGCCTGTCTAATGTCTCCGTCCGCAATACTCAATGACTGTGACATACCGAGATACTTGTAGGTTTCAACTTCGGAGAGAGATTTGAGAGACATTGTCTCGGAAAGCTGTAAATTCGTTGAATTTACGACTTTCCCCTGCTGTACATGCATGATCGCACACTTGTCTACACCAAACTCCATTTTGATGGCACTACTGAATGTTTCTGTAACTTTGAGTAGCTCCACCAGTTCTGGTCGTTTCGGTGCAAACAGCTTGAGATCGTCCATATACAGCAGATGAGAAATGATCTCACCCCCTCTGCGATGCCGGCAACCTAACCCCTACCTAACCCCTCCTTCAGCAGAGTGCTGGGTGGATTCAGGGCTAGGCAGAACCACAATGGACTCAAACTGTCGCCCTGGAAAATACCCCTCTTAATCCTTATAAAGTTCTGCGGATCAGGGGGGCCATCCCGGCCGCCTGGTTGACGAAGGAGGTCCACTGCCTCATACATGAGCCTATAAAGTATTTTAAAACTGTATCGATTTTATAGAGCTCCAAGATCCTCTCAAGCCATCATATCAGCCGAATGATAGGCCTTCTTGAAGTCAATCCAAGTGGCCGAAAGAGACCCGCTGTTCCGCCAAACTTGTTGACAAATGGTCGTGTCAATGAGGAGGAGCTCCTTAGTACCACGGGACCCAACCCTACATCCATTTTGAGAGAAGGCCAAAACGTTGTTCGCAACAATGTGCGTGTTAATTTTTGCTCTCAAAATAGATGTAAGGAGCTTGTACAGCGTAGGCAAGCACGTGATGGGTTGATAGTTTTTCGCTTCCGTGGTACTACCGGACTTATGGAGCAGGAAGGTAACATCAGTTGTTAGGAAAGATGGCAGGAAACCAAGCTCGAGGGCTTGTTGGAATTGTGTTGCCAGTCGTGCGTGTGAACATTGAAACCACTTGACCCAGAAGTTGTGCAACCCGTCCGGCCCAGGACTTTTCCAGTTCTGGGTCGTACGAGCCGCACAGCTCACGTCATCGGGGCTGATGGTAACAGCCCCCATGGTTTCGATGGGCTCACACTCTCGTTCAAAACAACATTCATCCACTCGCCCTCGGTGTGCTCGACTGGCACCGACCAGATACTACGCCAGAAATTACTCATGGTAGTAGGATCGGGCAGCCGCCCGTCGGTCACACGTTGGTCGGTTCCCTCCCACTTTTGGTATACCTTCCTTTGATCGCTCTGGAAGACTGGAAGAGGCGATTCTGCTAGAATCGATCCACACGTTTTCTGTAGCGGCGGATACGGCTTGCCCACGCATATACTTTCTGCTTCAGGAAGTCGATGCGCTCCGTAACACGGGCCATGTAATCACGGGGTCTGTCATCAGTCCCCGCAAAGGCGTGTGCTACGTAGCGCATGACACGAGGGCGGTTGTTACCCCCCTGAAGCAGATTAGCTTTGCAATGAGAGTCCTGAACGTGCTGATACGCCGCTCAATCCGTACTTGCCAGGCAGGGACACCACCGGCAGTCCGCGGTGCTCGGTCAGCGTCCGGGAACTTGACACGAGCAACGCGGCACGCCGCGATGGCCCCACAGTACATGATCGAGTGGGTATCAGCTAGATCTTCCCTAGCCCGCAGATACGGGTCTAGCAAACCGTTCAGGGCTCCCACTAGGGCTAAGTTACGGCTATTCGTGGGCTAGCGTGGTAATCGCGGCCTAGAGTCAGGCGCGAATCGATACCGCTCAATCGTCTCTTCCAGAGTCCTCCTCAATTGCTCATTGGCCTGGGTTCTCACGCTACTCACGCAGTGCTCCTCGTCAGAGTCGGGATCGACCCGCGGCGCCCCCGGCACCAGGTCGAGTGCTGGCGCCGAAACCGGCGACGTAGCAGGTGGAATCCGAGACGACGTGGAGGCCGCGCGAGCAGCCAGTAATTCCTGGCGCAGTCGATCAAGCGTCGCGTCGTTTAGCAATTTACGCCGTTGGATGGCGCGCACTAGATCCGATAGCCGCTGTGCAGATACGGCGATGGCTGGTTCGAGGGTCTGGAACAGAAGGAGCATCCTGTCCTGGTACGCAGACAGGTGGGTTCCGCCCTCTGTAGCCCCGTGGTATGCGCGCATGCAGTGCTCGTTCATTGCTTGAGTCCATCGCATGCGACGCACTACACCACCGGTAGCGGGAGCCGTGGGCGGAGCAGGATGCCCCGCAGGCTCCAAGCGTGCCGGCAGCGGTGGGCGCCCTCGTCGCGCTGGTGGTCGTGGCGGCGGGGGCGGCGGCCCGCGCTCTTCGTCACTCGACTCACTGTTGGTGTCGGGAGCAGTGGCAAACTCGTCTCCCGAGGACGATGCCGAGGAGCTGGACGGCGCAGGCAGCCGCCGCGAGCCCCTGCCCTCCTCCAAATGAGGGTGCACGCCCGGCCCGTCGTCACGGGTCGCGACCCCGCCACAGCCCAAGGTGCCCAAGTGGTAGCACGGGCCCCCCTGCACCCCCCCACGGGGGTGTAAGAGAAGACACGGATTGATTTGACGGCGCAGGCGGGGGTGGTGGGCGTGCGTTTGTGTCTGGTGTCGATGCCGCTCTCGCGCGTTGCGCCGTTAACATTTCTTAGTCTATTTTATCGCCGTCATAACCAATCCGACTATTTCGTCTTCTCGTTTCATACATTGTGTACTTACACTGTACGTCATCATCGTTGTTATTTTTAAAATATATTTAGCAAAAAGACGGAGGATTGAAAGGGTAAATAAAAGTAAAAAGTGATTTTATATTAAAATATTAACGTTTGACGCGTCCGTCAGTGTCAGCGAGCATAGACACGATTGTTTATAATAATTATTATTATTATTGAAGATATATTTTCAAAAAAACGATTGTATCTATTTGGAGGTCACTGAATCCAAAAATATTTTTTTGGATTTTTTGTATGTATGTTGTCGTTGTGACTCTTCGCGCCAAATTGGCTTAACAGATTTCAACTATTACCAAGTAGCACACACGGGTAGCTGGGTATCTCCAGGTGGTTATAGGATACTGTTTGCTCAACTACGCTGATGAAAAAACAGGGTTATGACTTTTCCTCCTCCGTGAATGAAGTGATACACCTCCTAGGTTTAGATTAAAGTCAAGGTCAGTTTTCACAAATGTATTATTGTAAAAAAAAAAAACATCTATGAGCAGTTCCCAGCAGATGTTGGAAAGAGAATAAGGTTACCTATTATAAGGTTCTAGTTTGGATGGCAATTAGTTTTGGCTTGCAATCAAATCAAATCAAAATATTTATTTTATTTTATTTATTTTATTAATGAAATTCCACAGTATTACAGTTAGACCAAAGCACTGTGAAACTAAGGTACAATTGTGTACTACATACACAAGGAATACTTATGAAACAATATGCTTTATTCAAGTAGGCCTAGGTACAAGCACTTTCGAATTGTCAGTTACATTGAGAGTCTGCTAGGAGACATACAATACGATCCAACATTTGTTGCAAGAAATAGGGAAAACCCAGAAAACCTAATCAGATCATTTATTTTATTTCAATAGGAATAGAATATTTATTATAAGGCTTATAGTAAAATTGGTAAACGCTTCGCCCTTGACATTAAATGTTTCAGCCCGTTTCCTCGCGCTGAAGAGGAAAACGCGTAATTACACGTCAGCTGCCGCGTGCGATTGTTTGTGCCTCTTAATTGATTACAGGCATAGGCCGAGAGTTCGCCTTGTTACTATTGAGCCAAAAATCGTTGAACTGATAAAAAAAACCGATAGATCCAGACATAGGATCAGAATGAGATGCCACAGACAAATACACAGACACAGATACACACGTCAAACTTATAAGCTTATAATATCCCGCTTTGTACGTGTTTTCATTTAACTTTCATTGTGTATGTTTGTACGGGTCAAATATTGTCAGTTAAATGTGTACTTCCCGGTTTTCAATGGAGCTAAAATTTGCCAGACTTGTGTAAAATTAATAGATTAATAGTTCCATTGCTTTACCGCGAAATCGATCTATTTAAAATTAATTAATTAAATTATATTCTGAAATTTGGAATATTCTTGTAATTTATTACTAGTCACTTTGTTTTGTTGTTAAATGGCAATTATTTGAAAGGTTATTTTTTACAGTTATTTGGGTATGTTCACTTAGGTGCACAATTAACATAATAGTGAAATTAAATTAACATTTAATATTTATTAAAAAAAAATACACATTAAATCGCCCAAATCTGACGCGATGGGCAGGGTTCCCATTAGACTAGCTGCTGATTACGTACCTACAGATAATAGTGAAAAATAAAATCAACCTATTTTTACAATTCTGGGCATTGGTACAAGATTTTGTTGTGTGTGTCCTTCAGTATTTGGTTATTATGTTTTTTTTTTACATAATATCTTGACATAATTTTCTGAAGTTATAAATAAATTAAGTAATATTACGAGACAATTTTTACACAAATCGAACTAGTCCCATGGTAAGCTCAATAAGGCTTATGGTGGGCTTATGTTATGAATACTAGACGACGGTATATTCAATATATAATACCTTATGATACATAGAAAATATTCAAGACTCAGTAACACTTATTTATGCTCGTCACACAATATGAGATTTGAAGCCAGGACAACGTTACTCCCGCTGAGCTAGACCGGTTATTTATATGGTTATAGTTCCTTTGCTTTTGCGCGATTAAAGTTAAATAATGTACATAAGCCGTTCTACTGTATTTCTTTTTAAAAACTCTCTAAACTAATGATATTTGGCAATTGAGTCGCGGCCAAACCCAATAGTTTCCTATTTCAACTTAGAATAGAAGTAGGTACTCCCATAAATAGTTTGTCTATCAATGCGCCATCCTGGAAATTTTTCCGGTAATAAAAGTTAGAAAGCACTTAGGGGGCAATTCTCATGTCGTAGAAAAAGTCGAATAAAAGAACCACTGTATCTGTACTGGTTTTTTGAGTAGCAAGTTCAGAGAGCCATGAAACTATTTTAAAATTGAAAAGATCAATAAAATCTAAATCGGACAACTCTTAAAAGCCATAGAAATATATCAAGACAAATGATTTAGCAGTTTAAACTAAATCTTTCAAATTTTATTTAAACTATATCAGAAGTGTATTTTTTGTGACAAGTTAATATGTCACTTTGGTGGGTTATAATAATGTTTAAAAAAGTCTATATATTCGTAATCCAGGGGTAAATATACACGTACATTGAATTTGCGGGGCTAAATATGTATATGTAAAAAACGTGTTACATCTACGCGCCACATCATATAGTAACCTACGTATTAAGCTTCAATGTTGTCGATCATTTAATGTTTTACATACGTACTGGATACTAAACATCCATATTTTGCTTTTTCCTTCTATTATATTTTGACTTTTATCAGTTTTGATATGTTTTCTTGTACTACGCATTGAGTTTATACTTAAGCAGACATGTTTTAGATAGTCTACAGTGTGACGATACAGTGTGACGAGGCCTCCAACAAGATGGACCGGTGATCGGGTGAAGATCGTCGGAAACCGTTGGATGAGGGCGGCATGCGACCGGTCGTTGTGGAGATCCTTGGTGGAGGCCTTTTTCCAGCAGTGGACGCCTTTGGGCTGATATGATGATGATGATGAAGTACTTATAATGTAATAGATAAGAGCTATTTAGAAAAAAATACTAACTGTTGAGTTCGTTTCGGCGTTCTTCTCAACATTGGTCTCCTCTTGGGAAATACCAATAGATTCGGACTTGTTAACGTGCCTTGCGGCCTACTAACAGATTACTGCAGAGGCTGCGAAATAGGGGATTGCCGAGTAGTTATAGATGGCCGAGTGTCAACGAGGCCATCTAGAGATACGAGGCCGACAATCCCTGTTCGCGCCGAGGCTTGTATAGTGCTTTTCTCAAACATGCAATGAAATGAAAAACAATATTTTTTTATATAATAAATATTGGTTTCCTACTAAAATGTTATTTGAATATCCTTACATAGTTATTCGTTCTTTTGTCCGCGGCGCACCCCGGCGCGCGGCGCTCGGAGCGAGTGGAAATAAAAGAAGGTCGCTTTGCAGGCCATGGCCCGCAATTTCGTATGAAGTTATCATTGTGTGCCCCTCATCGCACCGCACTCGAAATGTGAGACTTCGGGGTCTATTATGACGAACACAACGTCAATATTTCATTGCATGTTTGAGAAAAGCTCATTATTTCATTATTCCATATAAAATTTCATTTTTGGAATTTCTTCGACTTTAGAATAGTGGCCCTGGCTTTTAGCCAGCGCGCGTCACAGATACCAACATCCTAATTTATAAGATTGGTCCGTCCAAGACTCATGAATGACCGTGGTTGAAACTTCGCGATGTGATTGCTTCCAGCAGCGTACTTATGCCTATTAAGTTGGCTGGAAGCCAGTCTGCTATATAAAGTTCAGGAAGCATGGTCTTGCGGGATACTAATTTGTAGAATGTAAGTTTTAAACTTGGAATTTATGTTCATCAGCTTCTAGATAAGTAGGTTAAGTAACTTCTATATTTCTAAGTATTAGATAAAAACTATTATGACAAGTTCGTACAAGTATTTTAGGGTTCCGTACCTCAAAAAGAAAAAAAAACGGAACAGGATCACTTTCTTGTCCGGTTGTCTTGTCTGTCAAGACCCTTTTTTTCAGGAACGCGTGGAATTATCAAGTTGAAATTAACATTAAATACTTATTTCTGTGATTCCATGAAGTTATACAAACAATTAAGCTTCTAAGGCAACGTAATTCATAGATACAGTCATTAACTGAAAACTTTTAGTGCTTCCAGTTGTCCAAGAAACTTGAAATTTGGTATTCACGTAGCTCTTATATATAGCACAACCCACGAAATAAATCTTAAAATGTTATTTTTTTATGTCTCTCTGTCTATTAGCCAATATAAAAATGATCCCACACCGCGTACACTTGCTTAAGATCAGAGCTCTGCTAACACTGGATGTTCATTTTATTACCACCTGTTGACAATGCACTATACTTAGTTTATGCAAATAAAGTTATTCTTATTTTACCATAATACACATACGAAATACATGACATAAATTGCTACTTTTTGCATTTAGAAATTCTGTCTTGGAGTATATGGAAAATAAAGTTAGGTATTATAAAGAAAACTTTTTTTTTAACACGATGATATATTAATTCATATACCTACAACGCAACCGATATCTAGGAAGATCTATTATATTAATATAAATGAAAATTTAAATATTTTTCGATTCTGTGACCTCCAAATGACCTCTAAATACTCCGTTATACAATCTTTTTTAATATCTTCAATGTACCGACATTTCATTTTAACAACTTTATAACAGTAAGGATGGTGCGTAATTGACACCTTACTCTTGGCCTATAATGATACGCACGAAAATGCAACACGAGCAAATCTTGGCTCTTTCGTTATTCATCGTAGGTTTAAATAGCACATTTCAAATTTTAACTACCACAGAGATAAATTAATATTAAAAAAACCGGCTAAGAGCATGTCGGAGCATGCTCAATGTAGGGTTCCGCAGCCGTTTATACAAAAAATGCAATACAGATAAAAAAATACGATATGAAAAAAAACACTAACAAAAGAGCGTATCTCCCAGGCACTTACGTCCTTTGGCTGAGAAGCACAGTTTTTTGGCAATAACTTAAAAACGGTATGTCCGATCATGTTGAAAACAAGTTTTGTTTTAAGTATTTATTAAGTTTTATATTTGTACACTTTTTCATATTTTTTGAACATACCGTTTAGAAAATAGAGGGGCGGGGGGGCACAGTTTTTGCTACTTTCGGAGCGAATATTTCGGAAAATATACACTAAATCATTTTTAGAAGATCTGTCGAAATATGTGCCACACATTGATATATACTGAAAAAAATCAGTTTCGGTTACATGTATGGAGTGCCCCCCTCCCCCCCCCACCCCTTGAAATATATACATTTTTTATTTAACTATCAAACTAAGTAGCGGCTTACACAACCTATGCTCCAAATTTCATCAATATACATCTTATAGTTTTTGAGTAAAAGGCCTGTGACATACGGAAAGACGGACGGACGGACATGACGAAACTATTAAGGGTTCCGTTTTTGCCATTTTGGCTACGGAACCCTAAAAACGGCCAAGATCATATCGGTCCATGCTTAGTGTAGGGTGCCGTAGCCGTTATTACAAAGAAATTCAGTACAGATGAAAAAAATACGATATGAAAAAGTGCACTAACAAAAGAGCGTATCTCCACGGCACTAACGTCACCTTGCTGCGAAGCGCAGTTTTCGCTAATAACTGAAAAACGGTATCCGATCATGTAAAGTAATTTTCGTTGAAATTATTTACTAAGCCTTACACACATACGGTTAAGAAAGTAGAGGGGGGGACGTAATTTACTTTAAGCTACTTTCAAAGCGATGGTTTCCGAAAATATTCACCAAATCAATTTTATTTAGAAACGGCAAAATGTTTGTAATAGAACTATCGAAATATGTGCCACACATCGATATCTGCTGATTTAATTCTTGTTCAGTTTCTGTAACAAGTATGGAGTGCCCCCCTAGAAATATGTTTTTCACCTCAGCAGCTCAAACATGCCGCTTTTGCTGCGAGACAACAGTGAACAAAACGCGATTTTGATTCCAGCGTGGGTCAAAGTAGCTTTTTAATTTTTCAATCTTCGTGCCACGAATTGACATTGTTCAGTCATAAATTTGAATCATTCTAATTTTACTGTGCTCTGTCTCTTTCACATGCATATAAAAAAGCGAGTGAAAAAAACAAACCCCTTCGAAATTCGATTTTGGAATTCGACCTCAAAGAAAACACGTTCGGAAACGCGTAATACCCTAAAATTTAAAGATATTTGTAATAAAGAAACTGTTACTTTTAATAATTGTACGTTTAATAATTGTAACTTTTAAAATGTTTAGCATGATTTTGATTCATTTTAAATAATAAACGTTATTTCAATCTATTCCATTTTAATTTCTATGTCTCCTTAGTAATATGTGTTCTCACTGCTGAAGTGAAAAGTTATGTGTGCTTCACGAGAGCAAATTTTTTTGCATCTCGTGCTGTTGAGTCCCTCACTACGCTCAGTATTCTAACTTTGAATCACTCGCTAAGCTCGTGAATCAATCATAGAATCCTTCGATTGCTCGGGACTCAAAATCAGCACTTGAAACAAGAAACAACTTTGCTCTTTTGTTGCACAAATAACTATTTCGTTATTTAAGTATCAAACTAAGTTGGCTTATACATGAAACCTACGAGTATACTCCAAATTTTATCAATAAACATCTTGTAGTTTTGAAGTAAAATGCCTGTGACATACGGATGGACGGACGAACGTGACGATGCTATAAGTTCCGTTTTTGCCATTTTGGCTATTGGGGGCAGAAGGGGACTAAAAACGCGAGTGCCTCAAACTATTAGTAGCTAGCTAAACTATTTTTAAGATCGTTTTATTCACACTAACTATTCTTAAGATTTACTAATTACCGTGATATCGACATGTAATAAAATAAACTTGCGTCGAAATCAAAACCACAGACGTCATTACAAAAAAATACCCGTGGCTCACACGTCTTAATGGACGTTTTTTTTCTAACATTTTAAGTAAAGTAATTACACCAAGGTTGTGCTTATAATATACGCATATTATAGCACAGCTGTACCCATATATTTCATAAGGTTTATTAGAAATTGATTTATCTTTTCAGCATTAAACCTAACCTACTTCACAATCATCCTTTAACCTGTGTGCCTACCATAAGCTGAGTTTACGATCGGCGCTAGCGAGTATCTCGTATCGAGAGTCAGTGCACCTCTCTCGCACGCGCCAATAGTGCGAAAGAGATAGACCGTCATCGAGCGCTCGAAACTCGCTAGTGCCGAACTCATGGTAGGGGTTCTGGATTGTCCCAGATTACAGAGATCGACCTAGTACTAAATAAAGCAGACACAGAAGCTAGACAGGTAGACTGTAAGCGCTGGTCTAAAAGATGCTTTATAAAAAAAAATGAATTTTGAAGCAAAGCTTTTATAGCCGACCACAGCTGGTAATCTTCGTATAACAAAACGCGTACGTTAGCGCCATGTTGTTTTTAATGTTGACTGACGTTTTTTTCTGCTGTGATTAGCTGTTGCTTTGTCAATACACTCGTCTTGTCATCTATATATTATTTGTCGAAATTCATTCTGTCACTGTCACAGTAAAAGTGTTATCGAGTGATGTCCTTGTGTTATCCTGTCTTGCTTTTTGCAAAATGTTTTATGAGTGCTGTGTTTGTAGAACTTTGCGAAAGGACGCAATTTTACACCATTTCCCGTGCTCTGAGAAAAACTTATTAAGTGGTTGAAGTGAAGTGAAGTTTAAATCGTGATGATCTTGCAAAATTATCGCCCGCAGAACTAGCAAACATTATGTCCATTCATTTTGTTTCTTTGACTGCGCCGAGCACAAAACTATTCTCAGTCATTTCATTGCTCTGTCTCACAGTATGATATTTGACCTCAAAAGCGGTCATCCAAATTGTATGCCTTCATTAGGTGGAATTATCTAATATAAACATAAGAATAAAACTCCCGAGTGGTAATTATGCATAATAGTGAAGTAGTGTTTTTTTTTCAACATTTCTATGGATTTCCAGAAATATCGTAGAAAAAAATATAACTTGAAAATAACTCAGTTTTGTGTAATAATTCATAAGTCTTTAGGTAAAACTATTGTCCGGGATAATTTGGGAAAAAACTCAGGACTTTATTTCAAATATCAACTGAGTTCTGAATAATTTTGTCTATTTTGGTTTTTATTTTTCTATGGCAACATAGTAATGAATTAGGATTCCATTGCACGATTATTTGTTTAATTGAGACACTGTTAGCGTCTTCCGTAAAAATTACACAGATATTCCAAAGGACCTTCGAGATATTGCACCGTCAATATTTTGAACCTAGGGTTGTGAGTTACTATAAAGTAATACATTAAAAAAAATGGTTATTTTACCGTGCATGTAGCAATCCATACGTGTAATTAAAACTTACTATACCGATAAGATTCCGTACCTCAAAAGGAAAATTTGTTCAATTTTTTCAATATAACTTAATACCTACAGGTAAAATGTCACATTTTCCAATGAAGAGTATTATGTGGTACAAGGAAGGAGTTCGCCCTCGTTAGGTTTATACTAAAACCCTGGGCCAATACATAATGCTCCAAGGAACGGGGGTGAGGCAGCATGGAGCCGCAAAAGACCTATGTTGTACCACTTTGCCTCAACAGGAACTTACCCGGCCTGTTGAGGGATGTCTGTCCGGGCTCCGAGCGGCTGACTTAATGCTAGGAGAGCATGAGGGCGTCAACCCTTACGCTGGTACACGAGTGGCAAGTGAACCTGTGGATAGCGCCAGAGGCGGTGTTCTTCGTCCTCCGGGAATATCCGCAAATAGGCAAAGAGTTGACATGAATAGACTGGACTTATACAAAGAGTTAGTTGCGCTAACGAAAAAAAACGGAGAAAAGTATCGTCCATCAGATCTAACGTTAAAGCAAAGATCCAGATATATTCAGGGTTTGCTTGGATCAGAAGTGCTCGACCCTTAAATTGACAGGAAATTTAAAGATAATGTCAAAAAGTTTACATCTAAGTGTGAAACACTTTACAAACAGTGCAAATATAATATGCCTTACTTTATAAAAAAAAAACACAAAACGTGGCTCAACGAAGATGCTAAACTAGACTTTCTAAAAGTAATAGATTCAGATTCTGACACGGTACGGTCTTGCTTCTCTTTATATGAACCACAAGTTTATTGGGATTCTGTGTGTGTGTACGCGTAATCAGGAAGTACCGGGTTCGAGTCCTGGTGTGACCACGTGCGAGAGCAATCGTATTTGTCTTTGCGCTTTGATTTGTATCTATATCACAATAGATAGTAATGTGGTGTTAATTTTCCCGCATTAAAAACACAGAATCCCAATAAACTTGTGATTCATATAAAGAGAAGCAAGACCGTACCGTGTCAGAATCTGAATCTATTACTTTTAGAAAGTCTAGTTTACAGTTGACAAATCATTAATTGATGATTTTTTTGC